>CM059556.1:18748127-21148127 GCA_030386875.1 Morinoia aosen
AGTCGTTGGAGCCTTTAGGTTGTTGGAATTTTTAGGTTGTTGGAGTCTTTAGGTTGTGGGAGTCTTTAAGTCGTAGGAGCCTTTAGGTTGTTGGAGCCTTTAGGTTGTTGGAGTATTTAAGTCGTTGGAGCCTTTAGGTTGTTGGAATTTTTAGGTTGTTGGAGTCTTTAGGTTGTTGGAGTCATTAAGTCGTTGGAGCCTTTAGGTTGTTGGAGTCTTTAAGTCGTTGGAGCCTTTAGGTTGTTGGAATTTTTAGGTTGTTGGAGTCTTTAGGTTGTTGGAGTCTCTAAGTCGTTGGAGCCTTTAGGTTGTTGGAGTCTTTAAGTCGTTGGAGCCTTTAGGTTGTTGGAGTCTTTAAGTCGTTGGAGCCTTTAGGTTGTTGGAATTTTTAGGTTGTTGGAGTCTTTAGGTTGTTGGAGTCTTTAAGTCGTTGGAGCCTCTAGGTTGTTGGAGTCTTTAAGTCGTTGGAGCCTTTAGGTTGTTGGAATTTTTAGGTTGTTCGAGTCTTTAGGTTGTTGGAGTCTTTAAGTCGTTTGAGCCTTTAGGTTGTTGGAGTCTTTAAGTCGTTGGAGCCTTTAGGTTGTTGGAATTTTTAGGTTGTTGGAGTCTTTAGGTTGTTGGAGTCTTTAAGTCGTTGGAGCCTCTAGGTTGTTGGAGTCTTTAAGTCGTTGGAGCCTTTAGGTTGTTGGAATTTTTAGGTTGTTGGAGTCTTTAGGTTGTTGGAGTCTTTAGGTTGTTGAAGTCTTTAGTCTCTGTTGGAGTCTCTTC
Source organism: Morinoia aosen (assembly GCA_030386875.1). Lineage (NCBI taxonomy): Eukaryota > Metazoa > Arthropoda > Malacostraca > Amphipoda > Talitridae > Morinoia > Morinoia aosen. Next base: position 18,748,896 of record CM059556.1, read on the forward strand.
ATCATAGTGATGAATGTTACAACTTGATTGGGATATAGCAGATTTGTTGTATTTAGTTTGAAGGTATTTGGTTATTGTGGGAGTCGTATTAGGTTATAGTGGGTTGTAGCGAATTAGTTGTATTTTGGTTATAAATATTTGGTTACAGTGCTTAGAGTTGTATTTGGTTATAGCGGTTTGAAGTGAATTTCTGTAGAGCATAGATGTCGGATTGGCACGGATTGCAACGGATGGGTATCGAAAATAACATAATTCTTTCAATGCTCGCCAAACCCAGCGAAAGGGTTACGTCGAATGAATATAAGTAACATAAAATATTTTTGAACTGCATTGGATAAATATAGATTACATTGTGGATGATAGCAGCGCCGATTGGAGATGAATGAGACTGAATGGCTTGTATTAATAATTTTCTTGGGCTTATGAATTTTGGTGAGAGATGTGAAGCTCCGCTGTCTTTTTAATTGTTTCTTACAGTTGTAAGATACTGTTACTGTCTTCTTACTGTTGTAAGATACAATTACTGGTTTCTTACTGTTGTAAGATACAGTTACTGTCTGCTTACTGTTGTAAGATACAGTTACTGTCTTCTTACTGTTGTAAGATACAGTTACTGTCTTCTTACTGTTGTAAGATACAGTTACTGTCTTCTTACTGTTTTAAGATACAGTTACTGTCTTCTTACTGTTGTAAGATACAGTTACTGTCTTCTTACTGTTGCAAGATACAGGTACTGTCTTCTTACTGTTGTAAGATACAGGTACTGTCTTCTTACTGTTGTAAGACACAGTTACTGTCTTCTTACTGTTGTAAGATACAGGTACTGTCTTCTTACTGTTGTAAGATACAGGTATTGTCTTCTTCTACAGTACCTGTGTTGAGCAGGTACTGTATACAGGTACTGTATTGAACACATTTCTCTTTTTATCGATAACCTCAGTTGAGCACATTTCTCTCCGTGTTGATAACCTTAGTTGAGCGCATTTCCCTCTCAACAAACTCGACAAAACACATTTGAGAAGCGCACCTTCTCCTTGCGAGAACGTTCAGATTTTCCCCGTACACTTGGAAGCTGCTGAACTTTCAAGCGCAAATTTGAGAAGGAATCCTTTCCAGCTGAGCAGCCAAGGCCCTCGGCTGAAAAAAAACTTCTTCTTTACGTAATTCAAGCCGAAACTTTTCTCTGTGCAATTTGAGGGAGGACTCTTGTGCAGCGCGCATTTGCCGCTCGCAAAGTACTGCAGAGGAGAGAATTTGCAGCTGAGCCGCCCTAATTTAAGTCGCAAATGGGTCAAATTTCACATTTATCCTGGACCTCAATTCATTAAATGTGTCCGTCCCCTGAGAGGACGGAGAAATGGCTCGGGCTTTTAGATTGAATTGCTAGGAGAGGAAGGCTCTCCCGGCAGGCACTGCGCTGCCGCTGCATGCAAAGATTCTTGGCCAATTGCTGGATTGCTTCGGGCTGCATCGGTGACTCCGTTGACCAGTGTAAATTAACGACTCTGGAGAAGCTTTCATTGTTTCTTTTTTGCGACACTGTTCTTCAATTCAAATTAGGGAATTTGACGAAGCTTTCGTTTTTTTGCGACACTGTTCTTCAATTCAAATTAGAGAATTCGATAAAGCTTTCATTGTTACTTTTATGCGACAGTGTTCTTCAATTCAAATTAGGGAATTTGACGAAGCTTTCGTTTTTTTGCGACACTGTTCTTCAATTCAAATTAGGGAATTCGATAAAGCTTTCATTGTTACTTTTATGCGACAGTGTTCTTCAATTCAAATTACGGAATTTGACGAAACTTTCGTTGTTTCTTTTTTTGCGACATTGTTCTTCAATACAAAGTAGGGAAGTCGATGAAGCTTTCGTTGTTTCTTTTTTTACGACACTGTTCTTCAATTCACATTAGGGAATTTGATGAAAATTTCGTTTTTTTGTGACATTTTTCTTCAATTCAAATTATGACATTGTTATTTTCTTCGACTTAGTTTTTCCATTGAAGATAGAGAATTTGACCAAGCTCTCATTGTTCTTTATTTCGACATTGTTCCTTAATTTAAGTTAAAGATTTTAACGAGTCTTTTAGTGTTCTGCGCGTTGACTTAGTTTTTTCAACATGCTATCGAATTTGATGAAACTTTTATGGTTTTTCCAAATGATTATGCTCAACAGATTGATGCAATTCAATTTCAAAAGTTCTCTTTTCCTTAGTTTTCTAATTTCGATCCCAAACAAATTAGAATTTCCCAATGTCATATCACTATTTTTTTAGGATCACAGAGAAGTTTTTATAATTTTTCCAGTAAATCTGTTTATTTATGTTATTGATTTTATGATGATGATGTTGATTAACATCACTATGATGTTAATGATTTTCAGAAGCTTCTATTGCCGTTTCCAGGCGCTTCACCGCCGATGGAATTTAAGAAGTCTGATTTTTTTATTGAGCTTTTAAATGAGAGCGATGGCTTAACAATCATCACATGCATATTGTAATGCTGAAGGAAGTTTTTTTGGTAACATGCGTTAAATTTACTATAACTTCAGTTAAGTACACAAACAAGTATATATTGGAATATGGTCACCAAGGTTAAATCTGCATCTTGGGATATGTTTACCAAGGTTTAACGTGCATGTTAAGAATATGATTACCAAGGTTAAACGTCCATGTTGAAAATATGATTACCAAGGTTAAACGTCCATGTTGAGAATATGATTACTGTCAAGATGCAGCGAGGTCCTGTACAAATGTAGCCTAGTTATGTATAAACGAGATTGCTAGCGGAGGTCTAGAGATAAAGAGAGGAAGAAAGATTTAAATAGATCTCAAATTCTTGTGTATAAAAGTAGTAAGAGCTGCTGCGACCAATTTTATGTCGCAGCTCAAACCTATAAATAAAATAATATTGTATTGCTCCCGCGTAACTAGGATACGCGGCCGCTTATAGGTCCATCATTTGGAAAAATAAGGAGAAGCGTTTTGTGATTTCGAGAACTTCGCTTCCCAAGTTTCGGCGACTTTTACGAATTGTACTTTTTTCATTCCGCCTCCGAATAAAGATATACTTTGGATAAAGTCTCCTGATTATCTACAACTCTTGAAAGGAGTTTAATTTTTGTAAGCTACGCATGGTGTCAACGCCGGCGCTTACTAATGATCCAGCCAAGTACTGAGATTCATTTTGAAGTAATCTGCCTAGACAGGAAGGTTCTTCTACTATAAAAGCCGTAACCAACATCTCGGCTGCGACTGACGGCCCAAGGAGGTTCCCTGCAGTACGCTTTAAAAATTTCCTGTCGAACTCGCTGAAGGACTAAAATAGACACCCGCGAAAGCTCGACAATATTGGCGCCCAACGTGGGGCCACGACCTCAAAGAGAACTAGCAAAGACTAGCGAATCATCCGGCAGAAGAACTCCTTCACAACCAGCCGCGACGATCTCACCAGTAAGATGGACGATCAAGTACACAAAGCCCGGGAGTATGCTGAGGCATTAGGACTCCACCCCGGAGACGGTGAATATCGAGAAGTATTCCTAGGACGGCTAAGAACTCTGGAGGAGAATGACCGAGCCAAACAAGAAGCGCAGGAGGCGCGTGAGAGAGCAGAACGTGCCTTTGAACTAGAACGGGAGGAACGAATCAGAGCACGGGAGCACGAGCTCCAAATATTGCAACTCCAGCAGCGGAGAGAGGTACATGAGCCCCATGGAAGGACTCCGAACCTTCCAAAACCGCCTCCTTTTGACCCTAAACACGAAGGGATGCAGGAATTCCTCAAGAGGATAGAGCAATATGGACGAGCTATGGGCAGTACGGACGTGGAACAGGTCCAGACGATAGAAACCTTAGTAACCCCAAGAGAGCGACGGCTCATAGAGACCTTGCCCGCAGAAGACCGATATCAACTGGAAGAGATCAAAAACCTACTGTTAGGAGCCCACCGAGTGACACCTTCAAAACTCCGGGAAACCTTTTACCAAGTCACTCCGGACGAAGGAGATAATATGAGCAGGTTCCTTCGGAGACTAGAACAGGCTTTCGATGCCTGGATAAGAGGAAGCGAAGTCGCACCCACCTACGCGGCATTAAGAGACTTTCTATTGATAGACCGGGCATATGAAGTGCTGCCAGGTCACATCGCGATCCACATCAAAGACCGGGGAGGGATCGATATTCCGACGATGGGCGAGCAAGGTGATAAATACCTCCAAGCTCGACCTCATCTGTCCCTCCAGCAACTGTGTCAAGGAAAAACCAAAACACCGGGAACAGAAATACAGAACCAAATTGGTAAGAACGGGGCCGGAACTACAAAACCTGGCACCAATAAAACTTATGGATTCAACAATCATGCCAAACCAGGCTTCGAAAAATCCGTTGTTCCACGACCCATGGCAAGCAACAACCCGCGAAACATGGGGACACGCTTCCCGGAAACCAACCACCACGGTTGGCGGAACTACTATTGCCAGAGGCACGGACCAAACGCAGATCACACCACTGCCCAGTGTAGAGAGACACCGCAATTTAGGAACGAGCAACGCAGACCAGAGTCGGCAAGGCCTAGCACTTCCGCTCAAGTGAATGCTTTAGTTTTAGACGAAGAGTATGATGAAAACAAGGAGGAGGAGATAGCGCCAGTGGAATGCAATCACCTTGCTTCCGGTAATAAATTACTAATAGGACAGCTAAAGACATGCTCAGGAAGCGTCGGGAATCACAAGGTAGACGTCCTGCTAGATGGAGGAGCTAATGCCATCTTTGTAAAAAAAACATTTTGTGCCCGAGAACGCGCGACTACCCACCGTGATCCAAGTCCGTATGGCCGATAATCACGCCATAAGAGCACCTATGGCCCGCATACGATTAGAATGTCCGTACTACCGAGGAGAGGCTACGGTAGTCCTCATGAAAAATCTGTCCCACGATGTCATCCTTGGGCGTGTACCAGGAACTAGTTCATTTGAGGAGCCAAGCACTGAAGTGCTGGAGCAAGAACCCGCGGTGACGGTACATCATATGACCACCAGATCAGCCGCACAACAAATCAATAAACAAGCCGAAAATAACGAGAGGGAGTTCGAATTCACACCACAACCGACAAACAGAGCAGATTTAGCCAGGTTGCAACGAGAATGCCCCACCCTACAGAAAGCATTCAAGAAAGCAGAGCAAGGCATAGAAGAAAAGACTAGGAGGCGCGACATCCGAGCTTATGAATTACGGGACTCCATCCTGTATTGCCGCACCACCCACGGAGAACACAACAACCTTCAGGTGATGGTCCCTGCTATACTACGAGGCCAAATTCTTAAAATGGGCCACGATAACCCACTAGCGGGGCACTACTCGCAAAAGAAAACACAGGCCCGCATAGAACGAGAATTTTATTGGCCCTCAATAGCCACCGATATTATGAAGTATTGCCACTCGTGCCACGAATGCCAAAAACGCGCACCCGCACGACCCGCACGAGCCATTCCCACCATGCCCGCCATCACCGGAACGCCTTTTGCAGCTCTGAGTGTCGATCTAATTGGTCCCATTCAGCCCGCGTCTGCTCGAGGAAACCGCTATGTACTGACGGTCGTAGACCAGGCAACCCGTTATGCAGATGCAACTCCCCTCCGGCACATCAATGCTGAAACAATAGCCATCGCGTTAAACGAGATTTGTACTAGAGTAGGGTATCCGCACACTCTCACCACCGACAACGGTAAACAATTCACCGCTGAGACCTTTGAGAGCTTCTTAAGATTATACGGAATCAAACATAGGCGTACCCCACTATACCATGCGCAATCGAACGGAATTGTGGAACGGTTTAATGGGACGTTGAAGACAATGTTAAGAAAACTGGCAACGGAAAAACCCAGAGACTGGCATTTGTACTTACCCGCAGTATTATTTGCGTATCGAGACGCACCACAAGCTGCGACCGGGTTCTCGCCATTCGAATTAATTTACGGACATCAAGTCCGCGGACCACTAACCATATTAAAAGAATGCTGGGTAGCTCCGGAACCCGCAGAAACCGATCGCAATGCCGCCCAGTACCTGATGGACATGCGGCAGAAACTCAAAGAAACGTGCGAGCTAGCTCAAAAAAATTTGAGAACTAGTCAGGAAAAAGCACACCAACGGGTGGGTAAGCATTACAAAGTGCGTGTCCTGGAAAAAGGAGACCAGGTTTTAGTCTTCAAACCAGACTCCACTAACAAGCTTACCATGGCATGGCAAGGTCCCCATATAATTAGCCAGAAATTGGGAACACACACGTACCGGGTGACCGTCGGGAAAGAGGAGAAAGTATACCACATAAATCTCCTACGGAAATACCAGCAGCCGAATGCCTGCACAATAAATCAGCAAGAAGCAAATGCCGATCCCGAAGAAACTGAAAGCGAAACGGTAGAGGAAGCATTCTCCGCGGCATGTTTAGCGGTAGAATACCCTGGAGAAGGAGAAGCGTTAGACAACGTACGCCGGAAATTCCGCAGATCATAGGGGAGAGTATTATAGACTGCGACCTTAATCCGCAACTAAGCGACCAGCAGCGAGAGCAACTACAGAAACTACTACAAGAACAGGCACATATTTTTACGGATACCCCCGGTAAAACTTCCACCGTTAGTCACGAGATCAAATTGAAAGAGCCCACGGAGGTACGATTACAACACACCTATCCATTGCCGTTGTCGCTAGAGCCACAACTAAGGAGAGATCTAGAAAAGTGGTTGCAGCTAGGCATTGTGACTCCCTCCCAATCTCCACATTATTCCCCGCTCTTAGCAGTTAAGAAAAAGGACGGCAGCCACAGGTTCTGCCTAGACTGTAGACATCTGAACAGGCAGACGATCTTTGACGCCGAACCTATAGCCGATATTTCCGCAATTTTTACCCGGCTAGCAGGGAAAACAGTGTTTAGCAAAATAGACCTTACCAGTGGATATTGGCAGGTACCCCTACAGGAAAATTCGTGCGCATACACCGCATTTAAAACACGAACAGGCCTCTTCGAATTTAAAGTTATGCCTTTTGGCTTAGCAAACGCCCCCGCGACGTTCTCACGCCTAGTCCGAAAGGTAACCCAAGGGTTGAAGGACACGGAGGTGTACATGGACGACCTGTTGGTCGCGTCGAGTAGCTGGGAAGAACATGTAGCAGCGCTCCGGGGTCTACTCAGAGCCTTGGCAACTCATGGATTACATGCCAAACCCTCCAAATGCGCGTTTGGCTACGCCAACCTGCAGTACCTAGGTCACCAACTCAGCAGTGATCAGCTCCGACCTTTGGAGGAACGAACTAAAGCCCTAGCAAAAGCAGCGTTACCTAAAACTAAACCGGAACTGCGAAGTTTTCTGGGAAGCGTAGGGTATTATCAAAAATTCATTCCTAAATTTTCCGACCGCGCAGCCCCGTTACAAGATTTTCTACGAAAAAACTCCCCCGAGGAGATACCATGGACGGACATCGCCCAAGAAGCGTTCGAGCAACTGCGAACCGCACTCACCAAGCAACCGGTGTTGCAACTCCCTGATACCGATGCTCCGTTCATATTACGGACCGACGCATCCCAGACCGGCTTAGGGGCGGTACTACTACAACCCAGTAAAGCGGATTTTCGACAGTATGCGCCCGTCGCCTATGCTTCGCGACGGCTAAAATCCGCAGAACAGCAATACTCTACGATCGAGAAAGAGGCGTTGGCAATTTATTGGGCCCTCCAAAAATTTGAGGTTCATGTATACGGCCGGGAATTCGTCCTACAGACCGATCATCAGCCATTACTCTACCTAGATCAGGCAGATAAACTAAATCCACGCCTCAAGAGATGGGCCATTTACTTCAGCCTATTTACATTTAAAGCCGAACATATCGAGGGAAAGAGGAACCACTTGGCAGACTTTTTATCCCGTGCCCCCATAGAAGAGTGAAGAAATTACCCTGGCCCACGATAATTTGTAATTTCATGTACTGTAACCTTGCGGCTATATAAATCAGCATCTAGACTAACTATTTTCCAATTGGGGTTAAAAATAGGGGGCCTAAACGGAAAAAAAATTCTAGAATAAACCAGGAGGATAGCCCCATGTCCAAGCCACAAATATCATAGGTTTGGGGCCTATTTGTACATACCTCCTCAAGCTTTGACTGAAGTAAAAGCTTCACCAAGGGTGGGGATGTCAAGATGCAGCGAGGTCCTGTACAAATGTAGCCTAGTTATGTGTAAACGAGATTGCTAGCGGAGGTCTAGAGATAAAGAGAGGAAGAAAGATTTAAATAGATCTCAAATTCTTGTGTATAAAAGTAGTAAGAGCTGCTGCGACCAATTTTATGTCGCAGCTCAAACCTATAAATAAAATAATATTGTATTGCTCCCGCGTAACTAGGATACGCGGCCGCTTATAGGTCCATCATTTGGAAAAATAAGGAGAAGCGTTTTGTGATTTCGAGAACTTCGCTTCCCAAGTTTCGGCGACTTTTACGAATTGTACTTTTGTCATTCCGCCTCCGAATAAAGATATACTTTGGATAAAGTCTCCTGATTATCTACAACTCTTGAAAGGAGTTTAATTTTTGTAAGCTACGCATGGTGTCAACGCCGGCGCTTACTAATGATCCAGCCAAGTACTGAGATTCATTTTGAAGTAATCTGCCTAGACAGGAAGGTTCTTCTACTATAAAAGCCGTAACCAACATCTCGGCTGCGACTGACGGCCCAAGGAGGTTCCCTGCAGTACGCTTTAAAAATTTCCTGTCGAACTCGCTGAAGGACTAAAATAGACACCCGCGAAAACTCGACAATTACCAAGGTTAACCGTCCATGTTAAGAATATGATTACCAATGTTAACAGTCCATGTTAAGAATATGATTACCAAGGTTAACCGTCCATGTTAAGAATATGATTACCAATGTTAAACATGCATGTTAAGAATATTATTACCAAGGTTAAAAGTACATGTAAAGAAAATGATAACCAAGGTTAAACATGCATGCTAAGAATATGATTACGAAGGTTATACATGCATGCTAAGAATATGATTACGAAGGTTAAACATGTTAAGAATATGATTACGAAGGTTAAACATGTTAAGAATATGATTGCCATGATTTAACGTACATGTTAATAAAATTATAACCAAGATTAGCCCGGCATGTTTGGGGCCAAAAATCTTTGCACGGCGACTCAATACCGAAACTCGATTCCATGATAAAATACCGGAGAGTTTTCTCAATAACTGAGTTTGAGTGAGGCTTTCACGCTGCCATACTACTCTGCTCGACAAAGTTGTGCGCTCGAAGAAAAAGCTTATTTTTATGAAGCCATTGGTAAATTTCAGCAGGAAGTTTTCGAGGAAGTTTTGATAGATCGTTTCTAAGACCAATAGCCAAGTCTTAGCCACCGCGAAAGTCAGCTCTTTTTCTTTTTGTTTTTATATTGCTGTTCGCCGGAGAGTGGAGTCTTGATCCCTACATTGACTTTTCTATATCAACAGCAGGATATACTGATATAATTACGATAAGATACACTGATATCTCTCTGGCAAACCGCGATGCTGAGGAATTTTTTGAGCAACCAGAATTCAAGATCTTTCATGCTATTTCATTTGGTCTTGAAAGTTGAAGAACCTGTTTAATTTTTCAGCTTGTACGTTTACTGTGGTCTTTCGTGCGTGAAAACTTTGTATTTTCATTCATTATAACTTTTTAGAAACGAATTTTCGCTAAAACTCAACATTTTAGCTTCACAGCTACTCCTTCCTTTGCTACACACAATTGATTATCACACCTACACCTTTGCTACACACTTACCGTTGATGCACACCTTCATCTTTGCTGCACACCTACACCTTTACTACACACCTCCGCATTTACTACACACCTACACTTCAGCTATACACCTAAAATTGAAGGATAGGAACCCACCGATAGACACAACTATTCATCACAACTACTGGAGGCTTTTCATTTCTATTAGAGACAGACTCGTCTTCATCATAAGGGCAAAAAGCGTCTGTGAGGATGAAAAGTTCTCAACGTTTATGTAGCAACTGAGAAATTCATGTATCTTTATCTTTGTTGATACTATGTTGTTTCTTGCAGTAAATATATACAAATGCCATTTAAAACTGCATGCTTTCAAATCGGCTTGAAATACTTTTAAGGATATTGGCGAAAGCTTTTGACTTATGATGTTGGTAACATTCCAAACAGCACTTTGAATAATTGGGATCGAAAACGTCATATTTAATCTAGCCAATTTGCGGTGTAGCTGTGAAATTCATGACATACTCTGATACCTTCTCCTCACATCAAAAAGGGCTGATTGGACTTGAAAGAAAATTGTTAATTGAACTTCTGATTAATTAAAATTCAGAAAACTTTTTCGTTTTGATGTCATAATTACTTAGTCAGAAATATTTATAGCTTTGAGTGATGCTCAGCTCTTACGATATCAAATGAGGCCATAGATATAGGTAGAAATTGTTGAAATTTCGGTAACTAATGCGCGAACGAACAACGAGGGCAAGAAAAACTTCTGGTTATTCAGCCAACGTAGAAAACATTTCAATTGTTCATTTGGTTATTCTATTGAGTGAACACTGAGTTGCGCAGGTCATAGTGGAACTATTGTAAAAATGCACGTTGATTTAAATTAACAACACGAAGAAAATTGCAGATACTTATAAGTGCAAGTATTGCACAAATGCCCGATTATCAAAATTAAGCAGAAACTAGTTCTGAGATACTGATTAGTGCAAGTTTTGCAGAAATACATAACAATCCAAATTAAGAACACGAAAAAACTAGACCTCACCTCAGATACTGATTAGTGCAGGTATTGCAGAAATACACAATAATCCAAATTAAGAACACGGAGAAACTAGACCTCAGATACTGATAAGTGCAAGTATTGCAGAAATACATAATAATCCAAATTAAAAACACGAAGAAACTAGACCTCAGATACTGATTAGTTCAAGTATTACAGAGATGTACGATAATCCAAATTAAGAACACGAAGAAACTAGACCTCAGATACTGATTAGTTCAAGTATTACAGAGATGTACGATAATTCAAATTAAGAAGAAACTCGACCCGAGATGCTTTTTAAATAACGCGACGAGAGGAAGTCACCATACTTTATCGACGACGGAAAATATTTTCGACTCGTTAAAATAGGACGGAGCTCACCAAACACACCGACCTTCCTTCATTAGCGCTCGCAGGCCTCATCAAGATGGGCAGGATTATTTTGGAAAAGTTGTTACTCGAATTTTAAGTTATTTAAACCAGGGTGAAAATTTACTCCTTTATTTCCGGATTATTCAGACGGCATTAGGCTCTAAATTAGGGTAATATTAGTGTCATCAGAAAATGTTTCGTTTTTTTTAATATTTAGAGGGTGTAAGGTTCTATAAGCATAAAAATATTAATAACTTGTTAGAATTTTGGAACTTATTGCGTTACAATAACACTTACTTCCTCCGAATGCATTTTATTCTTGTCTATCAAACATCTACTTACACTATTAGTATTTGAGAATACATATTTGAAATACAACAAAAAATCATTAATTCCCATCAAACTTCTGTGAGCCAAGTTCTTTTTAAAATTTATGTTTGTAGACTGTAATTAATTCATCCTTAGACTGATGTCATTAAAATTAAAAACCAAGAATTATTATACTTTTAAAACATAAACGTTTGTTTTGCTTTGTTTAGAAACACGAGTGAAAAAGCATTCAATAACTTAAGTGAACGTTAAATTTTGATCTTCTTGAAACGGTGTTTTTTGTTTTTGACACTCAGGCCTCGAAATTACTGAACCCTATTTCAATACCACCAAAATTTAATTTTTAAGCTGAGAAAGACATAAATTAAAACACCTAAAACCAATTTCTTTGAACAATTTTTTCATTCATAAGCTACTTGACGGAAAATATCAAATTTTTCAACCATATATTACTTGATAAAAAAATTCGTGCATGTTCTTCGAACGCAAATTATGTACTTGATAAATAATTGCATTCATATTTTTTGTTCATTAATTATATGACGAAAAAAGATAATAACCTAGTTTTCTTTCATGTGTTACTCGTTGAAAAGTTCATAGTTTCTCCACCCATACGTGACACGAGGAGGAATTTCACAGTTTGTTCATTAAAATATTACTTGGAGAAATGTGGTTCAATTTTTATTTCAATGCTGCTACCGATTGAGTTATGAGAATTCATGAATGTGAATATTTGTACACAAGGAGAAATGTTCAATTTATTAATGAGTGAGTCTGATGTTCAATGCAGTCAGTGCTTCATACTGATCTATTTAAAAAAAATTAAAAGCGAAGAATAAAATTCTAAACAATTTTTGAACGTTTCGGGATAAATCCCATCATCATCTAAAATAACACAGCACAGGAAATGAATGTGATCAGTTACAGGCACTTACAGTTCATGAAACAATTGGATTGAAACGCAGATCTATTTTCCGATAACCTCTCATCCAGAGAAAGCGATTCTTTTCAAGTTTTGAAATATATACCTTTTGCACCTTTTTTTTCGTTTGAGATTAAGAGAACGAGAAAAAATTCAATGTTACAAAATTTCAAACAGAAGAAAGTGTGTGCTTATTACGTTTCCTACCGGTGGTCACTGAGGGGATTTCATAACACAGCTGACCGACCTACAGTCACTAACCCAATCCCTATAAATACCTAATGAAAGCTGAATGAAGGCACGGTCCAGTTAATGTTTGCTGGTTTCAAAATCGCGTACTACAATTGACGTTAAATTTGGATTGAATATTGATCTTCAGTTTTACCCATCTTAAAAAATTGTTAAAAGTGTGCACGCGGGATAAGACTTTTAGGGTGCGTTTGAGTAGTGACTGCTGTCGGACCAATATTTATGATTCGTAAACTCGCAAAATATCAACCACGAAACTGCAAGGGTTTTTGAAATAATGTCTGATTATGAAGACATTTTGAGTTACAAAGTAGTCCAACTTTAAAGTACAGTCATTTCATTAACACATCAAGTGGCTAGGTAAAATAAATCATGAGCTGCAACATCAACAAAGTAATTAATTAATGGTGATCACTAGGTACAAAATCTTCGCAAGATACTTACATTTTATCACTCTCAGTTAATTATTGAAGAACGCGTTTAGCTCAAACATCTAAAAAAAATTCACTTGAACCACTTTACATAGTAAGAAGAAACTCCAATAGTTCTTGAAATGATGTGCAGTGTTGCCGTAGATTTAAATGAATTAGCCTTCTGAACAACTCAGCTTGAGGAACTACTCTCTAACGTCATTGAGCAGCAGGGCTTCTAGCTTAATGAATGAGGCTCAACTTTCCTGCCGCTCAAACAAATAGAATTTACGAAGTTTTCATCTCTTGCAATAAAAACAAGGTAGAGCAATCTTCCTGTCATTCCGCTAAAAGGGTACGACTTTTGCTAGGAAATTATGCGTTTCACTGCTGAGGAGTTGGCCAAACCGCTTTGCTTTTTCTTTTGAAGAACGAAGAGAGAGTTGTATTTTTCTCAGATCAACAACTACACGATAGTGAATGATGAACAACTCTTAACGGACTTGAAGAAGTCACGGTAATAGAGGGCGAGCAGTTTCATTGAATTTTTTATTGTTCATTCAAAATAGGCACAAAATTTTTACTTCTATGGTGATACTCTCGACAAGCTTTCTGTCTTGTGGCCTCGTGATGCAAGAACATCATGATTTACATCATACAAATTATGAAGACCTTCATCACTGGCATCACAGTAATTCAATCATGAATATTTCTTGTTTAAATAAACTTTATTAATACATGAGCGTAACTTGAAATTCATTTCTTAGTGAGTGCATTTTGACAGCCGAGTCTCGGAATAATTCAGTATTTTTGGCTTCATTTCGATCTCTTCCGTTCACTTCACTTTCTCTTTGTTCTTATTTTTCTTTGCCACTATGTTTCGCTCGTATTCTTTACGCATCTTTAATTTTTTACTCCCCTTTTTAATTATTTTTTACCTCTTATTTGTGTTCTTTCACAAAGAGTAAAGTATCCCGTAGCTGAACACCCAGAGCAGAGCACCGAGATCAGATCTGGACACACCCAGATCTGAACACACCAAATATTAACACACCTATATCTGGACACACCCAAATATTAACACACCCAGATATGGACACACCCAGATCTAGACACACCCAAATATAAACACACCCAGATCTGGACACACCCAAATATTAACACACCCAGATCTGGACACACCCAGATCTAGACACACCCAAATATTAACACACCCAGATCTGGACACACCCAGATATTAACACACCCAGATCTGGACACACCCAGATATTAACACACCCAGATCTGGACACACTCAGATATTAACACACCCAGATCTGGACACACCCAGATATTAACACACCCATATCTGGACACATCCAGATCTGAACACACCCAGATCTGGACACACCCAGATCTGGACACACCCAGATATTAACACACCCAGATCTGAACACACCCAGATCTGAACACACCCAGATCTGAACACACCCAGATCTGAACACACCCAGATATTAACACACCCAGATCTGGACACACCCAAATATTAACACACCCAGATCTGGACACACCCAGATATTAACACACCCAGATCTGGTCACACCCAGTTCTGGACACACCCAGATCTAGACACACCCAAATATTAACACACCCAAATTTGGACACACCCAGATCTAGACACACCCAAATATTAACACACCCAGATCTGGACACACCCAGATATTAACACACCCAGAACAGAGCAATACCTCCTCGGAACTCCCTGCGTCGGAAGGAAACTTGGACCGTTGGAAAGATCCCTCATTAGTCGCTGTCGGCAGATTATTACCCCAGCGTTTGGACTGCCTGGGAGGCCAGGGAACGTTCAGATTTGCTTTTTCGATCTCGCTGCACCTGCTAGCGATACACGTTGTGTCTGAGGCAGCGGTGCAGGCAGGCAAGAGCACTGCGAGAAATCTGATCGAGGTTGCAAAATTGGATTTTTACGGGTGAAATTTTCCCATGCATGGGATGTGGTTGTTCAATTTCATGTGAAAAAAGTCCTGTTTTGGGGAACAGAAAGCCTGAAGATGTTGCCAAAAAAAGGCTAGTTTGATGATTTTGGTTTTGATTGGTGCTGTGTGGGTCTCTATGTGGTGTTTCTGCTGCGCAATTCTTGCTCATACTTGATAGAAGTTAATGGGAAACTAAATAATGCGCAATTCATAGTTGAGAATGTATCCTAAGTTTATTTTTGACGCTATTTTGGAAGCAAGGATGAAATACTCTCGCTTGCTTACGCTCAACGGGTAATTTTTCTAATTTATCATTGTAAATAATCACAACATTACAAACCATGGCATTGGCGCGAAATTCACAAAAGCTTGGGATTCCGAACACACCCTTCACGATTGCGAACAAAAACAGGGTGGGCTAGAAGTAACTGACCTTTTTAATTTGCTGATAAACGGAAACTCTGTTATATATGAGAAAAAAACATCTCTATTATTTATTTCGGTATCCTATTTACTAAGCTAGCAAATTTAAAGGGTAAGTTACTCCTGGTCACGGTAGAGGCAAGAAGGTAGGGTAATTTCTATTGGGGAAAATACATTCCTTCTTGTTCGGCTAGCCAATGGAAAGGATTTATTTTAAACAAACTTTATGACGTCACCAAACCAACATGTCTTTAGGCCAATAGTGGCGAAGGATTTGGGGGTAGCAGTGCTACCGAAAGCAAAATAAGCGCTGCCATTGGTTCGTTGCCGTGACGTCAGCAAACCCACACAGTCGACGAAAAAAGACAGGTCTGAACCTACCTTGTTTCCTCTACCATGCCCCTGACTCACCCAATGTGCAGCACCACCACACCTCACCCATTGCTGTCACTTCTCACTAGACAACTTTTTTCATTAACAAACGTACGGTCTTCGATGGATCTTCAATTGAAAATAACGAGGACCTTCAATTGAAAATAGTAAGGACCTTCAGTTGAAAATAACGATGAACTTCAATTGAAAATAACGAGGACCTTCAATTGAAAATAATGAGGACCTTCAATTGAAAATAACGAGGACCTTCAATTGAAAATAATGAGGACCTTCAATTGAAAACAACGAGGAACTTCAATTGAAAATAACGAAGACCCTCAAATGAAAATAATGAGAGCCTTCAATTGAAAATAATGAAGACCTTCAATTGAAAATAAAGAGCACCTTCAATTGCAAATCACGAGCACCTTAATTGAAAATAACGAGGACCTTAAATTGAAAATAACTAGGACCTTTCATTAAAAATAACGAGGACCTTCAATAATAAATAACAAGGACCTTCAATTGAAAATAACGAGGACCTTCAATTGAAAATAACGAGGAGCTTTGATTGAAAATAACGAGGACCTTCAATTGAAAATAACGAGGACCTTCAGTTTAAAATAATAAGGAATCCAACGTAAAAAGAACACTAAAATTTCGAGCATCTATTTCATGCATTTGCATAGAACAGAACCTAGAAGATGACAGAGTAAGGTGTCGAGCAATTTCATTATTTCGAATGATATGTAAGTGCGATGAGGATACTTCCATGTCAATTAATTTACTAGCATGCGTATTTCACGCATTGCCCTCTTATACTGCACGTGACAATGAGCCATGTGTAATAAATATCTTTTTCCAATAATTCACAGTTCTTTTCTTGAACAGAAAATGGCGGACAATTTTATCAATAAGGGCTCACAAAGTTTACGTCTACAAAGCCAAACGTGACAAACGATCAGCGTAGCTGAAAGAACGGCCTGAATATTTTTAATAGGCGGTACTTCGGTCAATTTATTGGCTTGGCAATCAATAGACGACGCACTTGAAGAAATACTGCAGAACTACAGCAATGGATCGGTCTTCGCCATGACTTATGGTTGCCTCGTACGTGCTGATGGCCAGCCGGAATGTGCTTACAGCTCTGAACGGAGAACTTCGGCTCCTAAGTCTTTGGAAGAGGTAATTTTGGGGCAGACTTCCTCTTGAAAAGTTTTGCAGGGTGAAAGGGGTTCAGGTGTAACGTGAAATATTCCTTCGTCGTACGAGAGGATTATTAAATCTTCTGTTAAAACTGCTCTGGTAAATGTTATTTCTTGTTGAGATTGTAGGCGTTCGTTACTGAATGGTAATTCATTCCTCGTTCCGATGTCGGTGGCAGTTTGATGCCAGTATGTCAAATGATGGTTGAAACAAATGCTCGATGAGTAAAAGTTAAAATGTTGAAGGATTAAACACATGACACGTATGTAAAATGTTGTGATGGAATTCAGTACAGTACTATGTGCACCCGGAGTACGTACAGCACGCCAGTTCGTTTAGTAAAACGACAAATTAGCATAGAAAATGCTGGCAGCACTAGCAGTACTTTCGCCAACGTCTTTAAAAGAATTAAGATCGGTATCGTTAACAGTCCTTTACAATACATGAACAGCCTTCTCTTTAAGACCGAAGATACACAAAATGGTAAAAAAAGAATGCCATACCAAAAAATAACTCTCACTCAATTACAAGCATAAATCGCATCCAAAAACAGCGACGGTATCAAAACGGTGATTCCAACAAGACTCATCCAACAGTTATGATATATTTTTGAGACGCTGACAACAATTTCCATGATAAATAAGATAATATTTTCATAAAAAGGTTTTTATTGTCTTTTCGTGTTAACTTTTAAATTTTGTTGTGTTTTTCAAACACAGGAAAATTTTAGGCTCCCATTAGTGCAGCTGCCTTGGCCGAGTTCCCTCTAGCTCGACATCAGCGTTGGATGAGGGCATATTTGTTCACTAGCTCTGCTCGACATCAGTTTGGTTTTCACTTGTAAACTCTTAGTGACATCCCTACCTTCCATTTGTCTCTCGCCAGCCACATTGCTTTCTCACAAGCTACACATTTTTCTTGCTAGTCACATTTGTCTCTCGCCAGCCACATTGCTTTCTCACAAGCTACACATTTTTCTTGCTAGTCACATTTGTCTCTCGCCAGCCACATTGCTTTCTCACAAGCTACACATTTTTCTTGCTAGTCACATTTGTCTCTCGCCAGCCACATTGCTTTCTCACAAGCTACACATTTTTCTTGCTAGTCACATTTGTCTCTCGCCAGCCACATTGCTTTCTCACAAGCTACACATTTTTCTCGCTAGTCACATTTGTCTCTCGCCAGCCACATTGCTTTCTCACACGCTACACATTTTTCTCGCTAGTCACATTTGTCTCTCGACAGCCACACTGCTTTCTCACAAGCTACAAATTTTTTCTCGCTAGTCACATTTGTCTGTCGACAGCCACATTGCTTTCTCACAAGCTTCACATTTTTCTCGCTAGTCACATTTGTCTGTCGACAGCCACATTGCTTTCTCACAAGCTTCACATTTTTCTTGCTAGTCACATTTGTCTCTCGACAGCCACATTGCTTTCTCACAAGCTACACATTTTTCTTGCTAGTCACATTTGTCTCTCGACAGCCACATTGCTTTCTCACAAGCTACACATTTTTCTCGCTAGTCACATTTGTCTCTCGACAGCCACACTGCTTTCTCACAAGCTACACATTTTTCTCGCTAGTCACATTTGTCTCTCGACAGCCACATTGCTTTCTCATAAGCTACACATTTTTCTCGCTAGTCACATTTGTCTCTCGACAGCCACATTGCTTTCTCACAAGCTACACATTTTTCTCGCTAGTCACATTTGTCTCTCGACAGCCACATTGCTTTCTCATAAGCTACACATTTTTCTCGCTAGTCATATTTGTCTCTCGACAGCCACATTGCTTTCTCACAAGCTACACATTTTTCTCGCTAGTCACATTTGTCTCTCGACAGCCACATTGCTTTCTCATAAGCTACACATTTTTCTCGCTAGTCATATTTGTCTCTCACAAAACACATTTTCTTCATGCTAATCAAATTTCCTTCTAGCAAGTCAAATTTCCTTTTTGCAAGTCACATTTCCCTCTCGCAAGTCCGATTTTTCTCTCGCAAGTCGTATTTCCCTGTGACAAGTCACATTTGCCCCTGTCAAGTCCCATTTCTTACTCGCTACCCAGAATTTCTTCTCGCCAGTCACATTTCCTTTTAGCTAGTCTTATTTTTATTTCTGATGTCATATTTCACCTCACAAAAATTTGCTCGCTAATCCCATCGATTTTATTGGAATTTCTTTCGTCTTTTGCTATCTCTGCGCTGCGTAAAGAACTAATACTCATATTTAGATATTACAGTCATGTTCTTTTGAGCACGGCTGGAAAACTACAATTTCAAAAATACGAGCAAGTTGAAAAACGAGTATCGAAATCAAAACAACGAAAAAAATGAAGTCAACGTTCTCTCAGACTAACACCCAAACTAGTCAAAATCTTTCTTCAGTTCATTTGTAGGTACTGGTACCTACGCTCTTGATGATCACACCTGTGCCTGTCTGTACTCCTTCCTGCACCACGTACACTCATGCACCACCACACATAACTCACACACCAGCACCCTACCCGCACCCCTTCCTGCATCACAGCAGGCACTCTGCAACACCACACACTGTCCTGTAATACCATACCACCACACACACTACTGCGCCACCACACACACACACACACACACACTGCTGAACCACCACACCACCACACACACTGCTGCCCCACACACATTGCTGCACCACCACACCACCACACACACTGCTGCCCCACACACACTGCTGCACCACCAAACCACCACACACACTGCTGTCCCACACACACTGCTGCCCCACACACATTGCTGCACCACCACACCACCACACACACTGCTGCCCCACACACATTGCTGCACCACCAAACCACCACACACACTGCTGCCCCACACACACTGCTGCACCACCACACCACCACACACACTGCTGTCCCACACACACACTGCTGCACCACCACACCACCACACGCACTGCTGCACCACCACACCACACACATATACTGCTGCACCAAACACACTGCGGCCCCACACACACACACTGCTGCACCACACACACACACTCTTGCACCACCACCACACACACACTCCTGCACCACCACACACTCTTGCACCACCACCACCACACACACACACTCCTGCACCACCACACACTCTTGCACCACCACACACACACTGCTGCACCACCACACACACACTCCTGCACCACCACACACACTGCTGCACCAAACACACTGCTGCGCAGCCCCACACATACACACTGCTGCACCACACACACACACACTCTTACACCACCACCACTACACACACACTCCTGCACCACCACACACACACACTCCTGCACCACCACAGACACTGCTGAACTACACTTACTCCTGAAAAAACCCAGCCTTGCTAAGTCCAGCTTTATTCTCGTCCCAAGATCGGCTTTGGGAGATCCCTGGGATTGTAGCCTCTTATCCAACGTCCTACTTCTGCCTCCGATTTATTTTTGCAGGGACGAAAAATATCGACGCTCCTCTTAAATACTCTGCAAAATATTTCAAGCAGAATTCCCGCTACGCACGTCAGTTTAGGAGAGCGTCCCCCATACGGACTTTTTTCTTTATGATTGAACCTAGATCAATGAAATTTGATATACTGATAGGAAATTGAATTTGGAATCGTTTTTGCTTAAAGCAAAAGTTCAATTTTCTTGAAAAGAAAATGGGAAATCGAAGAAAACGAAGTTTGAAGGGGGGGTTTCAAAAATCTTCTCCTCCTACAGTTTTTGAGCTACAGTGATGATTTTGGTATCAATGAATGCGGAAAGACACGGGCTTTTATGGATGCTAAAATTCATTCCGATATTATTTATTGCTCATGAGTTATGACGTCATAAATTTTTACATTTTCGAAAAAGGGCATTTTTTCCTATTTTTACACTTTTTCATATTGAAAATGTAAATTTGAGGAAACGAATTTTAGCACCCCTGAAAGCACGCGTCTTCCCGCATTTAATGATACCAAAACCATCACTGTAGCTCAAAAAGTGTAGGAGGAGAAGCATTTTGAAACCCCAAAAACCATTGTTTACATTATAAGCAAAACAAAGAAACATAAACAATACAAATAAAAATTTTTTTAAAATTTTTGGTTCAAGTTAGACCCCTAAAATCATTGTAGAGTGATCCAGAGACATAGGAGATGAAATAGCAACGTCAAGTCGTGAAGAAAGTGGCAGGGGGGAGGTGTAACATGATAAAATACCACTTCCCCCTCCCCTCCCCCCCATTCTTCAAATCCCCGTCGCGGGCGAACGAGTGAACGTACGAGTCTCATTTTTTCACAGGATGTACCTGACCTCTTACACTTCTTATAACACCAAAAATCCCAGTTTCCCAAGAAATCCCAGAAGCAAGGATTCATAAGGGGGACGCTCTCCTTTAGAGGGTGCGAGTCGTCGGGGTGAAAATAGTTATGCATGTTGCAAGCGCTGTGAAAGCGGCATTTTTTTCGTGACGGACGCTGCGAGTGAGTTTCGATGAGAGGGAAAACTATTACGTTTTCTGAGTATTTGTTGCTTAAAGAGAGACGAACAGTTAGTGGAGACCTTTGGAGAAGTGACAATTCTTGCGCCTGAAGTGAGGATTGATCATATTTCTGTTATTGGCACAGTAGAATTAACGGATTTATACTATGTCGATAGCTTGCATGAAATATAGGATGAGTGCTTTTTAAGTTATTGGTATTTTAGCAGCATTAGCATCATTTCCTGCAGCATAAATTGTGCTAGCGTTTGCAATTTGAACTCCTGTTCTCCAAAAATAAAAGGCCAGTGAGATTAGTTCAACAAATATTTTTTCTCTAATTACGAATACTTTACACTAAGTTGATGAATATTTTAACTCTATTAACTAGTATTTTAACGTTGTTAACGTATATTTTAACTTTAGGTAACAAAGGCAGGCAAGAACTTTCTTCAAACGAATGGACCGTTTGGATTCAATTAGCGAAATGATAATGATCAACTTTCTTTTCTCAACCCGATTGTTGAATCAATAAAATGATGGATTCTTCCCCTTCCTGGTTGTCCAATCATCCAAATGATAATGATCTACTCTCTTTTTGTTTTCGATACCCAATTTTTTAAACGTTGAAATCCTAATGATCTACTGTGGTGCTCGTGTTAAGGAGATTTATTCCTTTTAAGGTTAATAAAAAACCATTGAAACTATAGTGTATGGCAACACTTGCCACTTAGGCGTAAGCTAAAGAGACCTTTACCTAGTCAGCTAGGCGTGATAAAGCATTGTTTGCGCAGAGCGTTAGTTGTCACCGTTAGTGTCACTAATATTTAAATTCTTTAACGTTGTTCACGTTTGTAATACATAACAAATGAAATTTCATTATTATTGCACTTCTTTATTTTTCAGACTCGGTAAACTTAGTCCAGAAAATTCCGCTACTCTCTTTCCGTATTGATTCATGACCCGAGAACCCTAGTTTGAGGGTGAGTGTAATTCTTCATCGTATTCAGTTAATTGGTTGACTTCATCTTGCTTGTATCCAGTATTGCTCTCTAGTGTAATTCTGCAGTTCATGCAATATACTTGACTTTGTTTATATTGAATGGTAACGCTTTGCAATATATGAAATAAAAGATTGAACTTGATCTTTTCAGGTTCCAGTTTGTGGACGAAGCTCAAGTCTAAATTCTTATAATCTTGCCTGTTAGTCATAAAACAGACTTAACACTACACTACCTTCTCCATTGCTGTGTGATTAAAATGATTATGATTTAGCCTCTTATTTTCCCAACTAGGTTGTTGAATCGTTAAAATAACTGCAATTTTACCTTCATTTCTCGAGCCAAGCAGAGCAGCGCTTTGCCCTGGAAAGTAGCTAATGAAAAGAAAATACAAAAAGTGAGAGGCCTCAGTTATTTCTCTCCAGAGATCTTGTACTATCGTAGGAATAAAAGGATAAATAGTTTTTGTAAATTTTGATTTCTACAAAAAAATTGGCCTGCAGAATATTGGATCGAGCTTGGCACTGATCGAAACCGACGGCTGAGCTTACAGTCATGAATGCAAAAAAATTAACGCCACGTTGAAATGAAAGAGTTTGAAGTTTTAGTGTGTTAAAGGGTCTTTAATTTTCGGTGTTAAAAATGTGAAATTTGTTAAAAATATTCTGAAATATCGTGGCTTTTCAAAATCTTATTCAAGAATAATATATTTAAGAAAATAAAAACGAGAAACAAGCTAGCAAAAGTTATAGGATAAAACCATTCATTCGGCATTGGGACAGTAAAATGCATTGAATCTCTGTTGCCCGTTTTTTGTTCCAATTTCCTCAATATTTTGAAGAGGCCTAACAGTAAGAGACGGGCTAACAGAGCTTGTGAATATATCAACCTACGTTCAGGATTGTAACTGTAATATACATATTGACTATATCTAAAGGAAAATCCCGTTTGTTTGCACCCCACTCTGTGTAATTCAAGCACCACCTCATTCAAAACTTGCGAGCATAACGACTTTCATACAAGATTGTAACACTAAGATGCACTGACCATATCTAACGGAAAACCCCGTTTGTTTACAATATACATACTCGCATAACGTTCATCCAGAAGTGTAACCACGAAATGCCCGTTTGTTTGCACCACACCCTGTGTAATTCAAGCAATACTTCATCAGAAGCACCGTTTGTTTGCACCACACCCTGTGTAATTCAAGCAATACTTCATCAGAAGCACCGTTTGTTTGCACCACACCCTGTGTAATTCAAGCAATACTTCATCAGAAGCACCGTTTGTTTGCACCACACCCTGTGTAATTCAAGCAATACTTCATCAGAAGCACCGTTTGTTTGCACCCCACCCTGTGTAATTCAAGCAATACTTCATCAGAAGCACCGTTTGTTTGCACCACACCCTGTGTAATTCAAGCAATACTTCATCAGAAGCACCGTTTGTTTGCACCCCACCCTGTGTAATTCAAGCAATACTTCATCAGAAGCACCGTTTGTTTGCACCACACCCTGTGTAATTCAAGCAATACTTCATCAGAAGCACCGTTTGTTTGCACCCCACCCTGTGTAATTCAAGCAATACTTCATCAGAAGCACCGTTTGTTTGCACCACACCCTGTGTAATTCAAGCAATACTTCATCAGAAGCACCGTTTGTTTGCACCCCACCCTGTGTAATTCAAGCAATACTTCATCAGAAGCACCGTTTGTTTGCACCACACCCTGTGTAATTCAAGCAATACTTCATCAGAAGCACCGTTTGTTTGCACCACACCCTGTGTAATTCAAGCAATACTTCATCAGAAGCACCGTTTGTTTGCACCCCACCCTGTGTAATTCAAGCAATACTTCATCAGAAGCACCGTTTGTTTGCACCACACCCTGTGTAATTCAAGCAATACTTCATCAGAAGCACCGTTTGTTTGCACCACACCCTGTGTAATTCAAGCAATACTTCATCAGAAGCACCGTTTGTTTGTACCCCACCCTGTGTAATTCAAGCAATAATTCATCAGAAGCACCGTTTGTTTGTACCCCACCCTGTGTAATTCAAGCAATAATTCATCAGAAGCACCGTTTCTTTGTACCCCACCCTGTGTAATTCAAGCAATAATTCATCAGAAGCACCGTTTGTTTGTACTCCACCCTGTGTAATTCAAGCAATAATTCATTAGAAGCACCGTTTGTTTGCACCACACCCTGTGTAATTCAAGCAATACTTCATCAGAAGCACGCCATCGTTCAAGCGCAACCCATCAGCAGCGCTGCATTAGCCGTCGGATCCCAGGGCGTTGCCGAGGGAGCGGAGGCCTCAGAGAGAAAGTTTGGCTTTTCCCTCCAGGGGCCGAACGTTTCATGAGTTGTACAGCGAATTCTGTACTTGGTGCAGGCGGATACATCCACAAAAATGGCTACATCCATCAAGATGGCTATATCCACCAAGATGGTTACATCTACCAAGATGGTTGCATTCATCGCCTGCTAGCGGGACCAACTCAAAATTGGGGCTTGAGCATTTGGTAGATAAGCAAACCGATGAGATTGACGTAGTAAAAAAAAGGCACGAAGCAATCATTAAATTCAGCAGGGCCTGGAAACAAATAAACATATCCATCCTAATTACTAAGAAAATGAATTATCGATGCTGTTGAAATGAGGGCTGAAATATATCCCGCAAACATCATCCGCCGGTTTTGACATCTTGCAGTTACTTCTGTAACCCACTCATGAGCACGGTAGAAGAAACAAGGTAGGTTCAAACCTGTCTTTTTTCGTTTACAGCGTGGTTTTGCAGACGTCACAGCAACGAACCAATAGCAGCGCTCATATTGCATCTGGTAGCACTGCTACCCCCAAATCTGGCACCACTATTGGCCTAACGACAAAGCATTTTGGTGACGTCAAAAATTTTTTTTAATAAAGTCTTTCTATTGGCCAGCCGAACAAGAGGAGGTGTATTCTCTCCCATAGAAATGACCCTACCTTGTTCCCTCTACCATGACGTCTGTGTTGATCCAACTGGACCCTGAAGCAAGCGACTGCCGATTACAAGCAAAAGTGAGCGAACGCCAAAAGGTTTTCAAAAAAAATTTATATCGTTTACTTTGCGGTAAGCTGCATTTCCTTGAACAATAGATTCAATTTTCATTGCTGCCTTATTTTCTGATTTATAAAAAAAATGATCGGATGCCATGTTGTTTATATCATTTGGATGGTATCTATGATACCATTTAAATCCATATAAATTGTTTCGAAATTATGAAAATTTCCTAGATGTTGATGACCATGTTGTCATATCCATAGAGTAATAATGAATTGAAATAATTTGACTGAAGCATCAACGCGTCCTGATGTCCGTGACCTTCAGTCGGCGAAAAGTTATACTAAACGGTTATACTAAACAAAAGTTATGCTAAAAGTTATACACGTCAACTACGACGGGTTAAAACTGAAGTGCAGTATTCAATTCAAATTTATCATCAATCGTTGTAAGTAATTACGGAAATAGAAACCATTCCCTGGATCGTGCTCTCATTAAGTAAATATTAAAACTGAGTGATCGACTGCACGTCGGTCAGCAGCATTATGAAAATCCTACTCGTGACCACCGGCGGTTCCCTTCGCAGGTAAAGTATATTGACTAACTTCTGTAAGTGCCATGAAGACACAAACAGCGTGTCAATACACGATGATGTAACTAACTATACAACTTGGAATGACCGATATTATTTATACTAGATAAATCACATTTCGTTCTGCAATTGTTAATTTTCCGCATATAAAAATGAAATGTTTGTTAAACATTTTCCGGGGGACGCTTGGCTATTCAAATATCTCACCTCAATTCATACGAAGTAAACTACTCACCTATATTTTCCTCCATTACCATTTGTGCAATGGTTTTGATTATCAAATGATGAACGAATTTTATTTCAACCTCCCTCAAATAAATGATTTACTAAATAGTACTCAGCGCCCAAATGTCTCCTATTTTCTTCGCGTTCCGGCCTGAAACAGGCTAAGCCCAAACCCCGAGGAAATCCGAGGATTTGATTCTTTTTGTGGGTGAGCTCGTGAAGAGTGGAAAATGGTGGGCAGTTTTTGCCTGCTCTCGAGTCTTTAACCACTGGCGTCCGAGGGGAAAACTGTCGTCATGGCGACATGGCGCGCCACGGGCAGGTGCTGGAACAGCCGTGAAAGAGGGTCGTGAGAACTTATTTTATTTAGTTAGCTTCTGCTAAGAAAGATACTGACTCGCTGAGACGGATACTGACCCGCCAAGAAAGATACTGACCCGCTAAGAAGGGGGCTGACTCGCTAAGAAAGATATTGACCCACTAAGACGGATACTGACTCGCTAAGAAGGATACTGACCTGCTAAGAAGGACACTGACTCGCTAAGACGGATACTGACCCGCTAAGAAAGATACTGACCCGCTAAGAAGTGGGCTGACTCGCTAAGAAGAATGCTAACCCGTCAAGAAGGATACTGACTCGCTAAGAAGGATACTGGTTCGCTAAGAAGGATACTGACCTGCTAAGAAGGATACTGACTCGCTAAGAAGGATACTGACTCGCTAAGAAGGATACTGACTCGCTAAGAAGGATACTGACTCGCTAAGAAGAATGCTAACCCGTCAAGAAGGATACTGACTCGCTAAGAAGGATACTGACTCGCTAAGAAGAATACTGACTCGCTAAGAAGGATACTGATTCGCTAAGAAGGATACTGACCAGCTAAGAATGATACTGACTCGCTTAGAAGGATACTGACTTGCTTAGAAGGATGCTAACCCGTCAAGAAGGATACTAACTCGCTAAGAAGGATGCTGACCTGCTAAGAAGGATACTGACCTGCTAAGAAGGATACTGACAAGCTAAGGAGGAGACAGACTCGCTAAGAAGGATGCCTCAGAGAAAAGTTCAACTATAAGCGCTCTGCTGTTGTAAATTTTAGAGAGCGATAGGAATCATCAGAGTTGTTTTCGATGTACAGTTTTGGTTACAAAACTCGTTGATACGTGTGAGATTGGAGTATGTTATATTTTTCTTTGAGTTCTCGTGAAATCTATTGCTCACGCTGAGTTCATTCTTTTGTGAGGAAAACAATGATAGATCAGGCAACAATGTTAAAGGAAGAGTGTACTCGGATAACTTCGAAAAAAAAAGCCTCGTGTCTGAAATAAAAAACTGTAATCATTGAAACAAAGTTAATAATTAATTTTTAAACCCTGTTTTTTGAAAATTCTCGTGGGCCCACGCGTTCTTGAAATTTCCAAACGTCGGTTTTCAAACGGCTTTTGATTTTCGAATACCGGTTTTGAAATTTTTCGAGCGGGCGTCTACTCCTTCTCAAAATTTCACTCGACATTCAATACGAGTACAAATTTTTTCGCATCTTCTCCCTATTTCTATCCGAGATTCTGTGTCCCTCACATCCCGTCTGAAATGATTCATTTCGCTCAGTTATTGGAAGCCCTAACGTGCCCAGAACATTTGAGCCGAAATCTTCTAAAGAAACGTAATGTATTTTCCACGGTTTTCGGGTCACAATTCCGCCACAGAAAAAGACGTCTCTTCTTCAAAATCCAAACCCGCCTTCGTAAAATGGGAGTTTGATGAGGGAGACGGCAGACCGTAGAAAGTATAATTATTTACTTATATTCCATGGGGGAAATTCGAAAATGGATTTAATGATTTGGGGGCCACATTTGTTTTTAATTCGCAGTATAAATGTAAAATTCCTATCATTGTTTCATTTCATTCAAGAAGAAATTGAAATTATATTTATACATAGAATGATTGCTTGCATGCACGTACAAGAAGGGTATGAAGACTGAAACTCTATTAGTAAAAGCCTACTTTACAAAACGTAAAACCATACTTAGACCAGAAATTTTAAGGATATAAAATCCACGTATGGAAATTACCGGATGAATAGATAGAGTATCAATAAATTATTTTAGACCATAACATGTAATATCATGTAACATTGTTTCGTGCAAAACTTAGTTCTCAAAAGGCTCATTAATTTATTGCGGTCAAGTAACGCTATGTTAGAATATTAACTTTGACTTGAAAAGTCTAGTTTTTCCGTTTTTTATGACTATTGTGCTAGGAAAGAAATTTTTCACGCTTCAGTCATAATCTTGGTTAGAATGAGCCTTCTACTTCAATTATAAACTTGAAGAAATGCGAGCCAAAACTAGCAATAAAAGGTTTAAAATTCGATTCAATCTACCCAATTATATTGAAAATTTACTTTTTACGTACGCCTGAACGCTTTGTGCTTAAAATTGTGTGTTTTTTCCTATTTTGCAATGAATTTCGGTGCACACTGCATGTATAGTGCATGTTTTGTACTACAGTGCTCACTATATGAAGCAAACATTTAGAGTAGATGTTCGTTCACATGTTATTTGCCGAAAAAATTATAGGGTTTCTTCATCTATTTCTTTCTCGATTACAAAAATTCACAGTTTATTCATCCATGGCTTGCTTGTTAGAAAATTTTAGAGTTTTTCAAATCGTATGCGCCGGATAATAGAAAAACTTATAATTTGAAAGTATGGATAAAGAAACTTATATTTTTCCCCAAGCAGATATAGACGAAGAAACGGAACAGTCCCAACACGGAACACAAGTATGACGGCGCTGTATGTAGTGACGATATTTATTTCGGATCAAATCATGAGTTCCTCAAGAATTCCATCGTGACGGAATGAGACAGCGATCGCCGTAAAATGGACAATAAACTTTGAAGCAACTTTGAAACGTGAAAGATTATAGCTTAGTGTTCGGCTAGTGAATTAGATTATAGATTATAGCTTAGTGTTCGGCTAGTGAATTTAATTATAGATTATAGCTTAGTGTTTGGCTAATGAATTAGATTATAGATTATAGCTTAGTGTTTGGTTAGTGAATTAGAGACGTAGAATAACTAACGCAGATTCATGAATACCACCACAACGTCAAATATTTTCCAAATGATTCTTGAAAAAGAATCGTACTGCAAAAATCCAGCACATTTTTATCGTTCTCTCAGTAAAGAATATCAGACATAGTTTTTATTAAATTAAACATAAATTCAATTTCAGCAAATTGGAAAATTACCAATATTGAATCACTGGGATTCTGTCCATAGCAGCTGCGTTTAATATTCATCATTGTTATTATAAAAGTTACGGAAGTGGATACGTCGGCTCAACACAAACAATTGTTCAGAAGCTCAGTCCGACGTACAAATAGACAAAGTTTATTCATTTATTTATGGCATATAAGTATCAAACATTTTATATTGATTTATTTTTCAACTCGAGGTTGTAAACTCGAGGTCGGTCATTAAACTCCATGCGTACTAAGCTTCCTTGTATTATTTTTCATCGAAAAATGAGCATGACAATTTTGTTGTATATCACTGAAAGTCTAGATTCAATGATGATCATTTTTAACATTTGCTGTCGCTAATTTTCCCCTCTAATAAATTCCACGTGTAATTATGTGTAATTCGCTTCATTTACATCTCTTATGCAACGTATACTTCACTATAAGCAGCGGAGCTGATGCAGTACTTGCATGCAGTTTATAAATCTTAAATCTATACTATAATAAGAGCCGCGTCCGTCCGTCCGTTCGTCCGTCCGAAGCCAGCCTGCAGTGTGTGATGAGCGTATCAGTGATACGAGCTCCAGCCCTATATATTTTGACGGGCCGTGTTCACGCGGCCTTATCTACTCTCGAGAGATTGTATTTGTTTATTTCTTACGGCCTTTCTCTCATTTCGCCCTTTTTTATTTCAAATAAAGGGGGTGGACTTGTATTATTATAATTTAAAAGGCTAACAATTTCCTAGATTGAAATTTTGCAGTTATTCGTTCTCTTGAACATCTCCTGGATTTCCCTATTTTCAAATTTAACTGTCTTTCATTCTTTTTAACATGTCTAAGATTCGAAATTATATCTAATGCACTACGTTGTATTATGACCTTATATCAGTCCAAATATCAATAGATTGCTAAGGTTTTCTAAAATGATTAAAAATTTGTCCGCCGCAAACAGCGTTTGGTTAGACACCTGAAATATTTTTATCTCAGAAGCACGAATATTTTTCTCCAACTCAATAACATTCATACTTTTTGACAAAATTATCTGACGTATAAAATTCATCATTCATCACCGAATTTTACTGTCGATAGTGAACAATCGCTCTTTTCAAATACTCCTAACTTGGGTATACTTCCCTACATTTTACATTTACATCTCCTCTCGTTTCTATAGAGTTCTTTTTTCAGATTGTTCAGCATTCCTTTTTCATTAGCGCGAAGACAATTTGCAGGCTTCCTTATCATTTCACGAATGCTTTGCCCGCTGAGACGCTTCAGTTGCTCGCAAGAAATTAAGGCCGGCTACGGCAAAAAGTTTACGTAATGAGCTGTGCTTCATTCTTCATTTTCTAAAGCAGTCATTTTTTGTCGGACGTTAAAGAGATGGGCCGCGTCTGGAGCTCGCCCTGTGGTGTGGGCACTGCGGTCCTGGGGGGGCCGAATGTTGGAGCAGTGAATGAAAGTGAATGTTGGAGCAGTGAATGAAAGTGAATATGGGAGCAGTGAAAGAAAGTGAATGTTGGGGCAGTGAATGAAAGTGAATGTTGGAGCAGTGAATGAAAGTGAATGTTGGAGCAGTGAATGAAAGGGAATGCTGGAGCAGTGAATGAAAGTGAATGTTGGAGCACTAAATGAAAGTGAATGTTGGAGCACTGAATGAAAGTAAATATGGGAGCAGTGAAAGAAAGTGAATGTTGGGGCAGTGAATGAAAGTGAATGTTGGAGCAGTGAATGAAAGTAAATGATGGAGCAGTGAATGAAAGTAAATGTTGAAGCAGTGAATGAAAGTGAATGTTGGAGCACTAAATGAAAGTGAATGTTGGAGCACTGAATGAAAGTGAATGTTGGAGCAGTGAATGAAAGTGAATGTTTGTGCAATGAATGAAAGTGAATGTTGGAGCACTGAATGAAAGTGAATGTTGGAGCAGTGAATGAAAGTGAATGTTGTAGTAGTGAATGAAAGGGAATGTAGGAGTTGTAAATATTGTGAATGAAAGTGAATGTTGGAGCATTAAATGAAAGTGAATGCCCCAGTAGACTATATTTGTCGTATCTTTGTATTGCGCAATGGGGTTATCTCTAAAGCAAAATACAATACAAGCATTTACAAGCAACGTACAAATAATTTAAACTTTCTTAGGATCTCAAATGCAGTCTGAATGAGTTGCAACGCTTGAGAACGACGTGGAAGTTTGTTGCTGAAATTTCCTCAATGGATTTTTTTAATTGGAACTTCACAGATTTGAATTCTGACATTCTCAACAATTCCAATGATGTAGATAAACGAAAACTACTGAACAGAATGTTTCTTGTGATTGTTAAACGAAAAGTACTTAAAATGACCTTTCAAAATGCTACAAGTAAAGTACTTGGCAAAATATTCCTTTATTCAGTTTAGCACAGGGTATTTGGTAGAATATTCCTTTATCCAGCTAAACGAAGAGCTACAAAATTCATAATCATTCACACAGCTGAACGAAAAATACTTAACATAAAATAATATTTCGTCAGAACAGTTTTTTTCGCAGTTATAGGAATACTCAACCGAATTTTTGCGACAGATCCAAACGATGAGTTATAAAATGAGTTATAATTCACACAACTATTCCGAATTTTCGAATTTCGTCACAAACCAAAACGAACGGCACTTGACCCAACAATTCTTCTCGAAACCAAGCGAATATTCAACCGAATTTTCCCGACATATCTAAACGAACGGCACCCGACATATCTATACGAACGGCACCCGACATATCTAAACAGTACAACAGTTCAACTTGCGGTTAAACGAACACTCAACCGAATTTCACGACATATTTAAACGAACGGCACTTGACTCAATATTTCTTCACGCATGTAACTGAACACTCAACAGAATTATTACCAAAAATCTAAACGAATCCACAATGACAGGAGGGACTAGCGACAAAGGAAGACATGATCGCAGCCCAGGCGAGAGCTGCTCTTGAGGCAGAAGCCCATGTCTGCAGGGCACAACTTGCGTGATCCATGCCGGCCTTATTATGCCGTTTGGAGCAACTTCGGCGGCATCAGCGAGATGCAAAATTACCGAGCAAATTCCTCAACGTCCCGACGTGAGGAACGCCAACCCCAGGGTTTCCTTGCATCCATTCACTCCCCACGTCTTACCGCCCGGGGGGGGGGGGGGGGGGGGGTTCATGTATGTGTTTTTGCTGTTGTTGTTGCGGTTGTTGTTGTCATTGCTGTTGTTGTTGTTGTTATTGTCGTTGTCGCTGTTGGTTGTCATTGTTGTTGTTGTTGCTGTCGTTGTCGCTGTAGCCATTGCTGTTGTTGTTGTTGCTCTTGCAGTCGCACATGTTGCTGATTTTGTTGTTGTTTCATGTTAATTGGAGCTTCAGAGACGATTCAATGCAGGTTGTAATAGAATTTTTAACAACAATCAACATCCCTTTTAAGGACGTTGATAGTTGCCCTGAGCTTCAACACGCAGGCTGAAAGAATTACGGAAGGTTTTTCTACGAAGTAAAACCAGGAGAATTCATTCACTTTTCTTCAATGTCACAATTTTAATGCGATTTTAACTCTTGATTTTTATTATGAATGATCGATAGTTCGCAATTATTTTTTTATTGACATTCTTCAGATAATACTTTATGTTATATTTCATATTATATTTTAAATCAACCTTATATTACACCTAATTTATATTATATTCCATGCTATCTATTTGATCAAATTTTTTAGCAACACATTTTTTTTTGGTGCCACATACATGCAATGCATGTGCTGGTCTCCATTTGACAAGCGACATATCTCGATGAACGCGGACTGCGAGGAAGCAATGTGAGCTTGAGCAATATTGTGCCGTCTTGAGTGTGGGCTTGAGGAATATTCTGCTGTCTTGGGAGTGGGCTTGAGGAATATTGTGCTGTCTTGAGAGTGGGCTTGAGCAATATTGTGCCGTCTTGAGTGTGGGCTTGAGCAATATTGTGCCGTCTTGAGAGTGGGCTTGAGCAATATTGTGCCGTCTTGAGAGTGGGCTTGAGCAATATTGTGCCGTCTTGAGAGTGGGCTTGAGCAATATTGTGCCGTCTTGAGAGTGGGCTTGAGGAATATTGTGCCGTCTTGAGAGTGGGCTTGAGGAATATTGTGCCGTCTTGAGAGTGGGCTTGAGGAATATTGTGCCGTCTTGAGAGTGGGCTTGAGGAATATTGTGCCGTCTTGAGAGTGGGCTTGAGGAATATTGTGTCGTCTTGAGAGTGGGCTTGAGGAATATTGTGCCGTCTTGAGAGTGGGCTTGAGGAATATTGTGCCGTCTTGAGAGTGGGCTTGAGGAATATTGTGCCGACTTGAGAGTGGGCTTGAGGAATATTGTGTCGTCTTGAGAGTGGGCTTGAGGAATATTGTGCCGACTTGAGAGTGGGCTTGAGGAATATTGTGCCGACTTGAGAGTGGGCTTGAGGAATATTGTGTCGTCTTGAGTGTGGGGGCTTGAGGAATATTGTGCTGTCTTGAGAGTGGGCTTGAGCAATATTATGCCGTCTTGAGTGTGGGCTTGAGCAATATTATGCCGTCTTGAGTGTGGGCTTCAGCAATATTGTGCCGTCTTGAGTGTGGGCTTGAGCAATATTGTGCCGTCTTGAGTGTGGGCTTGAGCAATATTGTGCCGTCTTGAGTGTGGGCTTGAGCAATATTGTGCTGTCTTGAGTGTGGGCTTGAGGAATATTGTGCTGTCTTGAGTGTGGGCTTGAGCAATATTGTGCTGTCTTGAGTGTGGGCTTGAGCAATATTGTGCCGTCTTGAGTGTGGGCTCGAGGAATATTGTGCTGTCTTGAGTGTGGGCTTGAGCAATATTGTGCTGTCTTGAGTGTGGGCTTGAGCAATATTGTGCTGTCTTGAGTGTGGGCTTGAGCAATATTGTGCCGTCTTGAGTGTGGGCTCGAGGAATATTGTGCTGTCTTGAGTGTGGGCTTGAGCAATATTGTGCCGTCTTGAGTGTGGGCTTGAGCAATATTGTGCTGTCTTGAGTGTAGGCTTGAGGAATATTGTGCTGTCTTGAGTGTGGGCTTGAGCAATATTGTGCTGTCTTGAGTGTGGGCTTGAGCAATATTGTGCCGTCTTGAGTGTGGGCTTGAGCAATATTGTGCTGTCTTGAGTGTGGGCTTGAGCAATATTGTGCTGTCTTGAGTGTGGGCTTGAGGAATATTGTGCTGTCTTGAGTGTGGGCTTGAGCAATATTGTGCTGTCTTGAGTGTGGGCTTGAGCAATATTGTGCCGTCTTGAGTGTGGGCTCGAGGAATATTGTGCTGTCTTGAGTGTGGGCTTGAGGAATATTGTGCCGTCTTGAGAGTGGGCGTGAGGAGTATTGTGCCGTCTTGAGTGTGGGCTTGAGCAATATTGTGCTGTCTTGAGTGTGGGCTTGAGCAATATTGTGCCGTCTTGAGAGTGGGCTTGAGCAATATTGTGCCGTCTTGAGTGTGGGCTTGAGCAATGTTGTGCCGTCTTGAGTGTGGGCTTGAGCAGTATTGTGCCGTCTTGAGAATGGGCTTGAGGAATATTGTGCTGTCTTGAGAGTGGGCTTGAGGAATATTGTGCTGTCTTCAGAGTTTGAGGAACATGTAGACGAAGACAGGGGCCAGAGCTAAGCACCAACTCGAGATCACGTAACAGTCCCGATGAGACAGGCTGCAAATAATTTAATGTGTGGCTGAGAGGAGCGAGGTTGTTGCTGGACCTTCGGCGAGGTTTAATGGTCCAATTTTGGGGCACTGTCAGATACTGTGGGGTGTTAGGGGAGAAATGAACCGCAACTTTGTGCATCAAGAATTGTCTACATTACCGGATAATAATAATAGTCTACCACATTTCGTGTTAATGATAGTCTACTGCGGTGCGTAAAGATGATAGTCTACTAAATTCCATGTTACTGATAGTCTACTACGTTACGTAATGATGATAGTCTACTACGTATAGTTATAATAACTGTCTACTACATAGCGTGATAATGATACTCTACTACATTGCATGATAATGATAGTTTACTACATTAAGAAATAATGATAGATTATGTAATGGTCAATGTAACGAAGATGCACAGTGTGACATTCATTATTGGAATTACGAGTTTCTTAACTAGGATCTATTCCCAGTGTGACAGCTCGCTGTCATTTTGCATAGCGACAAAGACCAACTCAGGATTTTGTGAGTGAAAGAGTAGAGATAGATTTGTAATACGCGGATTTATTGATGGCTTAATAGTTTCAACGAAAAATTAGATATATCAGCCACACAAATGGTCCCACGACTGAATGATTTATTTGCAAAAATAATTTTTTTTTCGATTAGCAATTATTTTCTGTTAGTTTAAACTCAAATTCAACTCGCAAACGCTAGCATCTGAGTCGGAAACTGACGATGATGCTACCTAAAATCAGCTAAGAAAAGTTTATTTATCATGCAAAATTAATTAGAAGGAATTGGATAATGGATCAAACCTCGGCAGTGTATGCCGTCCTGTTCTCTTCATGAAAATATGTTTCAAAAATACGGGAAAGTTGAACACATCGCAGCATGCATCGTAGAAACGAGTCCTAGCATCGCAATTTCATGTTTTAATCAATTTTCATGATACCTTCATTACGATAAAAACCCATTCATCACAATAAAAATTAAAAGTGAATTCATTACAATGAAAATTAAAAGTGAATTCATTACAATAAAAATAAATTCCTCGAAATGAAAATTCATTCATTACAATATAAATTTATTCGTCACAATATAAGAGAGTACATAACAATAAATATCTATTGATTATCATAAAAATGAATTCATCACAATAAAAGAGAGTATATTACAATATAGGTCTATTAATTACAAAAAAATATATCCACCACAATGAAAGTCCGTACATTCCGATAAAAGTGCTCTTATTACAATATTAGTACTTTCGTTGCTGAGATTGTGATTACGCAGGCAGAATTTCTCCTTTCTACGAACCGTGGTCCGGCACAAGCCCTCGTGCGTAGTTCCTCATGTTGTTATCAGCCAAATTTTCTCCCTGAGATAACAATGACAATAGATAACAATAAATGGAGGCGCTTATGGGCAAATTACCGTTAAGTATTCCAGGTGAGGCTCTCATCAGTGTTGACAGATTTTTTTTTTCTTGGCAAAACGTTCAACAATGACATTTTTTTGCATGAAATTTGTCTGTATCAGGGAAGTTTTCTTACATGAAAGTAAATCTTGTAAACGTGAGTTAGTTAAGTAATTTTGTAGTTTCTTGTTACAGACGTCAATCAAAAATTCCAAATTTATTCTTGTATATGAATTAAAATTCAGGAAAATGAATAACATAAACCTCAATGATTAAAAAACGAACATTCACCATGGCACGATCATGCTGTTTTTTAAATGCAGTCTCAAATATTATGAAGCCAAGCAAATAATTTTACAGAGCGTAAAACCCAGAAAGATAAACCAAAACATAATAAAAGATTCAACTGTTGAACCGATTCTGTGGATGACACATGTAAGTTTCGTTAAAACCATACAAAAACAACGAAAAAAAAAAGAAAAAAAATTTGACACAAAGCTTGGTTCACACGACGTCCACCAGAGCACAAAAACGAGACGACTTCACTTTACGAGCTGGCGTGGATCCAAGCTGTAATTATTAACCCTGCAACATACGGCTAATATTTTCGAGCGCCAGCACCAGCAAATACAAAGAAGGGAATTTATTAACGACAGATCTGAGGTCACGTAGTGGGAGAGAGAGCAGCTGTGGCTGCGTGGAGGCTAGAGTATCGTATTCTGGTAGTGTTTTGTAGGTGTTGGTGCTGGTGGTGTGGGTGTTGGTGGTGGTGGTGGAGGTGGTGTGGGTGTTGAGGGTGGTGGTGGGGGTGTTGATGGTGCTGGTGTGGGTGTTGGTGGTGGTGGTGTTGGTGTTGGTGGTGGTGGTGTGGGTGTTGGTGGTGATGGTGGTGTGCGTGTTGGTGGTGGTGGTGTGCGTGTTGGTGATGGTGGTGGTGTTGGTGTTGGTGGTGGTGGTGTGGGTGTTGGTGGTGGTGGTGGAGGTGGTGTGGGTGTTGAGGGTGGTGGTGGGGGTGTTGATGGTGCTGGTGTGGGTGTTGGTGGTGGTGGTGTTGGTGTTGGTGGTGGTGGTGTGGGTGTTGGTGGTGATGGTGGTGTGCGTGTTGGTGGTGGTGGTGTGCGTGTTGGTGATGGTGGTGGTGTTGGTGTTGGTGGTGGTGGTGTGGGTGTTGGTGGTGGTGGTGGAGGTGGTGTGGGTGTTGAGGGTGTTGGTGGGGGTGTTGATGGTGCTGGTGTGGGTGTTGGTGGTGGTGGTGTTGGTGTTGGTGGTGGTGGTGTGGGTGTTGGTGGTGATGGTGGTGTGCGTGTTGGTGGTGGTGGTGTGCGTGTTGGTGATGGTGGTGGTGTTGGTGCTGGTGGTGGTGGTGTGGGTGTTGTTGGTAGTGGTGTGGGTATTGGTGGTGGTGGTTTGGGTGTTGGTGGTGGTTGTGTTGGTGTTGGTGGTGGTGTGGGTGTTGGTGGTGGTGGTGGAGTGCGTGTTGGTGGTGGGCGTGTGCGTGTTGGTGATGGTGGTGGTGTGGGTGTTGGTGGTGGTGGTGTGGGTGTTGGTGGTGTGGGTGTTGGTGGTGTGGGTGTTGGTGATGGTGGTGGTGTGGGTGTTGGTGGTGGTGGTGTGGGTGTTGGTGGTGCTGGTGGTGGTGTGGGTGTTGGTGGTGGTGGTGGTGGTGGTGGTGGTGTGGGTGTTGGTGGTGGTGGTGCGGGTTTTGGTAATGGTGGAGGTGGTGTGGGTGTTGGTGGTGGTGGTGTGGGTGTTGGTGGGGGTGGTGCGGGTGTTGGTGGTGGTGGTGGTGGTGGTGTGGGTGGTGGTGGTGTGGGTGTTGGTGGTGGTGGTGGTGGTGGTGTGGGTGTTGGTGGTGGTGGTGTGGGTGTTGGTGGTGGTGGTGCGGCTGTTGGTGGTGGTGGTGTAGGTGGTGTGGGTGTTGGTGGTGTGGGTGTTGGTGGTGGTGGTGTGGGTGTTGGTGGTGGTGGTGTGGGTGTTGGTGGTGGTGGTATGGGGTTGGTGATTGTGTGGGTGTTGGTGGCGGTGTGGGTGTTGGTGGTGTGGGTGTGGGTGTTGGTGAAGGTGATGGGGATGTTGGCATAGGCATGTACATTGGAGTGGAAGTGATATAGATGTTGTGAAGGTGATGGGGATTGTAGTAGAAGTGATGTAAACGTTGTTAAGTTTGTACAATATTAGTGTACTTTAATTTAAAGGTTGCTGTGGTGGTGTGTAGGTCCGTCAGTGAAGTTACGCTTAACTTTACATCAGCTGCCTTAACTTTAGATCTTCTCTCACATCTAAACTCTTAGATACTTTCCATTCAACTTTTTAGATTCGTATCTCCTAGTATAAATCTGCATCCCCTCGTATAAATCTGTTTCCCCTCGTATAAATGCGTATCCCCTCGTAATAATTAATCCATCCCTCTTTTTATAATTCCGTTTGCTTCTTATAAATCCGTATCAATTCGTAGAAATCCTTATCCCCTCGCTGACGTCGGCATTCCCAACCATCTCACGTCTTAACTTCGTTCACAGAATTGTTTCAGAAACAAAACTCCTCAGAATCATTTAAATAGCCGTGAAAGAATCATACTGACGATGCTTCGTTCGCTCTTGCTGGTGAGTTACCGTTTTCATTGTTACGTTTCTTTTGTCATTTGCGTAACGTTGTCATCTGCGCGTATTGAGCCGCCTGGTCACACTAGTTATCTGCAAGGTGCAAATATTAACTTGAAGACTTCTGATTAGCAAGTCAGAATACGACCTGATTACTTCTAGGATGAACCAAATTTGAGTATTTAGTTTGAAACATCTCGTTCTTCAAGGACTTTTAATTTATATTGAAGCTTTCAAATGAGGCTACATCGACCCTCACCATGTGATGAAATGGTGAAAAGACACAACGTTATATCGAGTGCTTCTAAAATTTTGTGCGAGTTTTATTTGTAAGAGAAAAAGTACAGATGGCCATGAATAAGCTAACATATTATCTCTAGAGGGATCAAACATGCGGCGTCTTTTGTGAGAGGTGTACATGTTTGAATTACACTGATTTCTAAGCTTCAAATTGAACGAGATAAATTCAATTTTGCAGCAAAGAATGAGTGTTAGTGCGCTTGGAAACTGGGCACTTCTAACACTACTACAAACTGGTCATTTGGTTTTACCGTTTAAAAAATGAAAATTTATTTTTGCTACATGAGTATTGGACACTGCTCTATACTGAATGGGCAAAAACTTCTTTTTTAAACTATTTTATAGCTACTTAAAAAAACATAGATATGACAATTTTGACACAGGCAAACCTTCGCCTACTTAATGGAGGTCAGTATCGTAAATACAATATGTTTGTCGTATCTCTGATACGAGATAATATAACAATATTATGTAGTTTCAATTTTTTCTGTTTGCTCCATTTAGAATTAAAAAAAATAATTTTGGCTGTCGCGCTTTAACTTTAGTAGTTCCCTCACTTTTTAAACAAATCGCCATTCGTTGAACAGTTCGAGAATCAGGCAGCTGCTGCATCAGGGATAGGAGCGTCAAATATTAGTTCTCTCGTAACAGAATTGCTGGCAGCGCGAGTTATTTCAAGTCAAATGCAGTTAGATAAGATGAAAATTAATGGTTGAGGTCGGATACGTAAGAAGAGATTAGGATAGTTTAGGTTAGTTTAGGTGTGGATTAGGTAAAGATATAAAAATTAAAGCAAGGGTCGGTATGATATGGGTAAGTTCAGATATCAAGTTGAAAGCGTGTGAAATTTTATTCGGGTTCCGTTACTTTAAGCTATCCAATTTTTTTGTTCCAAATTGCATATTATGGGTTACGGATTTTCGTATACTGAGGAGTATTGTTACACGGCAAATGAAACTATTTTATATTGGTATTTTGAAATTGGAATGATTCCCTCGAACTTTATCTAAGTTAAAAATGGTCGCATCGTCTGTTTTGCTGAGACCCATGAGTTTTTGGCTGTTTTCCAACCTATTTTAACTACATTAATTCACGCGTTTCTTCCCTAAAGCCTGCACTATAAATGCTTTTACTGATGTTACGCAATAAAACTCTACACTGAGATTCTTTGATTTAATTAAGGATTGTCTTCATTTATTGCTAAATTGCTCCTTTAAGAGTCAACAATATTTGCAACTTATAAATACGCAGTTTGCAGCATGAATGATTGTCTGTTAGCTTGTGTGTTTGTATGCTTGTTTGCTTGTATGTTTTCTAGCTTGTTTGCTCGTTTCCTGTTTTTTTTTTGCCCTCACATCTTCTCTATGATTCAGCAACCTGAACACACCTAAATAACAAATTTAAATTTATATGTTAGTGAATGCAGTATATTTATATTTATTGAAGTGTTTTTACCATGAAACTTCTCGCAAATTTACAAAATTAAAGTAAAAGTTCGAAAAAAGGTACGATTTAAGTCACTCACTTAGAAACAATTTTCACGAACGAATATAAAATATAGAAAGGTTTGCTTCACCATAAAAAACATATAGTTATTTTCGACGACTGGAAACAGCAGTAAAATTAAACTAGTATTTTGCCTGCAGGTGGTGTTGGCATCGACGTGCTGGCGAGTGAGTGGGCCGCTAGAAAGGTGAGATTAGAGAGGTAAGGGAGGCGTTTTCACGTATATTTTTGAAGCTATAATCATTAAATTATTGGTTTGAAAGTTATATAAGTGCGTCTTCACGTGTAGGTTGAAAGCCATGAAACATAAAGGTATTTATGCGAATAATAAATATATAAAGGTTCGTCATCACGTGCAGGTTGAAAGCTATAAAACATCAAATTATTTTTGCAAATGAAAAACATTTCAATGGTCGTCTTCACGTGTAGGTTGAAAGCTATAAAACATCAAATCATTTATGCGGAAGTTTATATACTGACGAGGTGAGAGCACCTGCTACACATATATATGTAGAATGCATTAAATATTCAATTATTCTTGCGAACATTCAATGTATATAATGTACATTCTCAAAATACTCTCCTTGATTAAATTACAGAGGAAAGGATTTATTATCAACGGTTAGTTTTTCTATTTTCTGTTTAGGATATCCGTCGTTTAGGATGTCTTCTGTCTTCTGCACTATAGCTCCCAGGTATAAAATAAAAACTCGCTTATCGCCGGCGTTTAGGCATGCCGAGTGTAGGATGACCTAAACTCCATGAGCAAATTTATCTACAGAGGCTTAATTAACGGCATTCAACCCACGTCAGTCCCACAAAAACCGAACCGAGTATTTATTTTCCCGTATCAGTAATACCATCATAAGAATACCGTAAGCTTTTAATTTCTAGCAAAATTATTCTTCAAAATTAACGTATAGAAAAGGTGTTACTGATTTTGATGGTATTACTGATACGGGAAAATAAATACTCGGGTCGGGGTTTTATGGGACATACTGTATACATATAACTTTGCGTCTTTAAGTATCAAGACCAACAGGTGGGTTAGTTTCCGGTTTGGTTTGAGTAAAGTGTCAGAGCATGGGGGAGGATAGCTTAGGTCGATTTTGGATATTTTAATTAGTAAAAATTGATTTACAGTTTCATGGTGTAAATTCAGATGGAATAAGGACATATATATCTAAGCTGTTGGGTAAGATTAATTTATGCAAAGTTGAACGCGGCTTGAGTTGATTTCAATTAGAAGAATTTTATTTTTAGTATTTAGATTTTAATTAGAATTATAGCTAAGTTTTGGGTTATATTGGGATGATTAAAAATACGTGAGGAGATTTTTTATCAATGGTAGGCAAAAAATGAAACTTTTGTGTGAGAAACACGAAAATGGTCGGTTTATCTTAAATAGACTTTGAAAATAATTATTTTGATCATCATTATTGTGTGTCGATCATACATCATTTTACATATCACCCCTGTAAAATGCTACATCATAAAGCTACGCACTGCAATTCATGCAGTCTAAC
The DNA here is from genome assembly GCA_030386875.1 of Morinoia aosen. Taxonomy (NCBI): domain Eukaryota; kingdom Metazoa; phylum Arthropoda; class Malacostraca; order Amphipoda; family Talitridae; genus Morinoia; species Morinoia aosen. Next base: position 18,791,569 of record CM059556.1, read on the forward strand.
TTTTTTCTTCCATCTTCAGCAACACTCACTAAAATAGAAAGCGAGAGAACTTAACATGAAATGGAACATCAAAACCGCGCCAAAAATAGAGAGTCGGACTTGAAATATTTGCACTATTTTCAGCTGGCTGTATTTTTCATTGTTAATTGGCACTCATCAAATATCATCCCTGTGAAATATCTCATTGTTTTTTTAACGCCAATAACTTTTATACGTCCCTCATTTATGTTCATACCTTATTTTTATTTGTCTCTCATTATTATTTGTCCCTCATTTATACTTGTTCCTCTTTTTCATGTGGCCCTCTTTTTCATTCGTCCCTCATATTCATTTGTCCCTCATTTTTTATTTGTCCCTCATTTTTAATTTGTCCCTCATTTGTAATTTCTTTCTCACTTTCATTCATCTCTCATTTTCATATGTCCCTCATTTTCATTCGTCCCTCATTTTCATTTTTCCCTCATTTTCATTTATCCCTCATTTTCATTTGTCCCGCATTTTCATTCGTCCCTCATTTTCATTCGTCCCTGATGTCCATTTGTCCCTCATTTTCATTTGTCCCTCATTTTCATTTGTCCTGATTTTCATTTGTCCCTCATTTTTATTTGTCCCTCATTTTCACTCGTCCCTCATTTTCATTCGTCCCTCATTTTCATTCATCCCCCATTTTCATTTGTCCATCATTTTAATTTGTCCCTCATTTTCATTTGTCCCTCAGTTTCATTTGTCCCTCATTTTCTTTCGTCCCTCATTTTTATTTGTCTCTCATTTTCATTTGTCCCTCATTTGCACTCGTCCCTCAATTTCAATCGTCCATCATTTTCATTCGTCCTTCATTTTTATTCGTCCCTCATATTCACTCGTCCCTCATTTTCATTGGTCTCTCATTTTCATTGATATCTCATTTTTATTTGTCCCTCAATTTCATTGATACATCATTTTCATTTGTCCCTCATTTTCATTTGTCCCTCATTTTCATTTATCCCTCATTTTCATTTATCCCTCATTTACATTCGCCCCTCATTTTCATTTATCCCTCATTTTCATTGATCCCTCATTTTCATTCATCCCTCATTTACATTTGCCCCATCAGCTCTAACAACCTACAAAGTTGGATTATTTCCCCACCGCCCACAGCAGGAGCGAGCCAGTGGTGGACCCTCTGTACTGCGCCACAGCCAGCCCTGGCTACCACTGCGCGCACTGCATGCAGCCACTGTACTGCGGCAGTGACGGCTCTCTCACACTGTACGACCAGTGCACCCTCGGTGCTGTGAGTCAACCAGCGTTGTGCAAAGAGTGGCAGAGCACTGCACTTTGTGCACTGTTTGTAAACAGACACAGGGCCATGTAGATAAAAAGCTGCACTTTGTACACTGTGCACTGTGAGTGAATATGACCATATGGATCGATGTTGCACTTTGTGCATTATGAAGTGTGAGTAAACAAGCGTCGTTCAAAAGGGGACGGAGCACTGCACTTTGTGCAGTGTACACTGTGGTACACAAGTGTCGTACAAAGACCGGCAGAGCACTGTATTTGTGCTTTGTGCACTGTAAGTAAACAAGCATCGTGCAAAGGGCAGCCGAGCACTTTACTTTGCGCCCTATGCGCTGTGAGTTTACTGGTTCATATGGTTCAAATGCTGCGCTCTGTTCCCTGAACAATGCGAGAGGACGGGGCTTATCAAGAGGGCAATGAGAGAGAAAAATGCATTCGATTCATTTTTCATCGCGATCAAGAGGAGTACAACCTGAAAATTTGCTGGGCTTTGACAAACAATGTTCCTTCTTTTATAGAAGCATGCAATGCTTATTGTTCCTTTGTCCAGTTCGTCATCTTGGCGGCTGCAGTTTCAAAGCAGAATGAAGTTTACTGTGTCCTCTGATTCGTATTTTGATCGTCGTATCATGAATACGTAGGTACCAAATAAAATATATAAATCTCAGGATTCTACTGCCGTTTTGTTTTCAAAAATCCATTAATTGTATCAAAAGGAATAAAAAAAATTTTGAGACACGCATTTAAAAAACACCCTGTATAAGTATGATGATACCCCAACCTACTGTTTCCTCAGAAATTAACAGCGTTCCATACCGCAGGTGTGCGAAATATTTGACAGCATTGCTGTGTGTGTGTGTAACGATGGACGAAGCCGGCCGATGCTGGTGCAACAGCAACTTCTGCGACGCGTACAACATGGACTACTTGGACATGTGCAACGGAGAAGGCATATACGACATCATAGAATGTGCAGAGGTAGACCTGTTTTTCACCGGCAACCACGGAGAATGGGTCTTGCCTCCCACCACAACCCCGCCACCGCCCCCGTTCTCTTGCTTCGACCCTGATGCGTTGGTCGCAGGATGGAACCCAGTCTATCCGAAGTCCAAGACTGCCTACTACTGCACGGAGAATCTTGATCAGTTGAACACCGCATGTCCGGACGGGTACTATGTGGATCAAAATGGCAATTGCCAGTTGCCACTTCCTGAACCCTGTGCCTACTCTTGTGAAGGGTACTGTCCTGACGAGACGGACTGTTCTCAGTATAATGCGTGTGACGGAGCTGGGGGTGTCATTGCGGGGCCATTTCAGTGTGACAGTGGCTTGTACTTTGACCCAAATAACGATCTCCCTTTCTGTTCTGGAATTGACGATTCAGTTTGCACGCCCATTTCGAAGTGCGACTTATAAAGTGGTACTCTGAGAAATTTCGAGAATTCCAGGGGATAGTATCAGAGAAACCGCAGTCATCTCACTCTATTTCGAGAATTTCTCGATAATTTAAGTAATAACTAATAAAGAATGCTAATTTCGGTTGAAAGTATGTGAGATATCTTACGCATCTGAGGTGATGCCTGAGAAATCTCGGGCATCTTAGGCGATGAGAGAGAAATATCGAATATATCAGGAGGTACCTGAGACACGTCGGGTATTTTGTACCGTACCTGAGAAATCTTGGGCGCGTCCTATGGTATCTAAAAAATCTAGTATGTTCCATATGGCAGGGGTTCTCAAAGTGAGGTCCGCAGAATTTAATGAATTCAACAGTGAATGCATGTACTTATATATAAATATATTTAAATATGTATATTTTTTTGAGGGGAACACATGTGAGGGCGCCCTCAGCTGATTTTCGGTAATAAAAGTGGTCCTTGGTTGAAAAAGTTTGAGAACCCTTGCTACATGGTAACTGACAAATATCGGATATTCTGTACGGTGCTTAAGAAACTTCGGGTATTCTGTATGGTACGTAAAAAAATTCGGATATTCGTCCTATATGGGACTTAAGAAACTCTGGGTATTCTGCATGGCACCTGAACAATCTCTGGCTTTATATGCATGCAGTGCCTGGTAGATTTCGGGCATTTAAGTTTATAATCGTAAAATCTTGGGTATTTTACCTGATACCTACTGAATGACACTTTTAAGTTCCTGCATGAAATCGTTGAATGAATGCTTATATATATATATATATATATTTAAACTCTTGGCCTTACCATTCTATTTCCAATTATAAATTTTTTCTTTCTTGTGCTTATGAATTCTACTTGCAACAAAATAGGAGCTCCCAGTCAAACGTCAGATTGATTTTTAAAAACTACAGAAACTCGAAGAGGTATAAGGCATCCTTAAGGATGGAATATGATGTAATTGTTTTGAAATTCGAGTACTTTAGCAGCTTGCCAGTGAATACAGTTCAAATAACTTGCTTTGGTCTGTCATGCATCCTCTATTTAACAAGCAAAAATGTTTATGCGAGGAACAATTTTTTTTGTGCAAGTGACGATTGTAATTATGAATGTATTCCATCAAAGTTGCAGGTGAACGAGAATTAAAATTGGTAAAACGCATTTTAAGACAGAGGGAATCGATTATTAACGAATTTCCGGTGTCTTTATCTGTTAACGAGATTATTGAAAGTGGTAAACTAAAGTTACACTTTGGTTGTATTTTTTGTAAAAAATAACTCTGAATAAAATTTGAATTTTGTTTCTCGCACACCCTAAATTTAATTTTTACCTTCCGCCGTGATTCTGTCTTTATTTCTCATGCGAAACCGAAACTTTCGAGCACTTCATTCCATGTTATAAATTAAGTTAACTCAACACACTGGAAACTTACCTTATTTGTCCGTTCAATCGGGTATGATCAAATGGCTCTACATAAGCAGCGTCGTGAACACAGTTACAATCCAACCCCATTCCTCAGAACCATTTAATATTTTTGATGTAACCTACCTTTTTCATTACCATTAAATTCATGACTTCAACCATATTACTCAGTACGCTCAGCAATTTTCTCTACATAGTATATGAAAACCCACAGTAGGATCCTAGCGAAGTAACTATATCCTCTCAAAAATTCTCTATAATTGAAGATCTAATTGTGCAGCATCAGCCACTACCTCTAACAAATCTTAACTTGCCACATTTATCGTACCGTGCACCAAATATCATAACCTAAGGCCTTCCGTCTATATTGCGTTTAATCTTCTCTGATATTGTCAGTTCTTAGTCCTCTGCTACAAATAGATCGGTTGGTGCAATTAGTCCCGTACTCCAACGTGTTTATCTGTCTCACCAAAACTTGTGTTCAAAACACCGTCAGTTTACTTCAGTTTATGATACTTTGTCATAAATTTGTATCACATAAACAAGCACTTATTCAACGGTATCTATTTTCATGTTCAAGATCTACACAAATCTACAACTGGCATTTTGAAATACTCTCTAGTTTTCCAGTTCTAGAATTACTCAAATCCACAATAGCCATTTTCATCTTCTCACGAATTTTAAAGTTCAAGATCCACTGAAATTTCAAACAGTTTTATTCATTCACTTCAAAATCCCGCGTAGATTCGAAAACTTATTTAAAGTCTTTTTTTCCTCACTTATTTTACTATGTGACTAATATAATTCGATGAACATAGGTACAATTATCGCTTTTGAAACCATTTAATTTTCGAAATTTCCAAATCACGAACAATGACATTTAAATGAAAAAAAAATTCCGAGAGCAAAAAGAACGAAATCGACTTTGCGTGGTCTTTCAGGTGTTATAAATATGAAAATTAACTACAGTACTTTGAAAATTATCAACTTTTTCCTACTTCATCTTATCACAAAGGAAAAAGATAGCTGCATGCAATGTGCTTCCGTTTGCTTTATCCAGCCCTCGTGAATGCAACTCAAGTCATTGTCTATACTCGTGCAGATTTAAAGTATATGAAAAGAACATCGGATGATCTACACGCGGTCCAGCTTCCATTCGTATTTCAAGTCAATAAATAGCCTCCTAAAGATGCGAATTCGATGTCAATGGAAAAAATACAAAATGAGCCATTTTTTCATCATTTTAACGATATGAGGAGTGGGATTTGTTGAGAAGGTTATGCTAGTTGAATGTAAGTGGATATTGAGAAAAATCTGTGAATCGAACATCGAAACTTATGCTATGTGATTATCATCTAGAATTTATAACTCAAGCTCGAATCCTAGCGTCGAGGTGAGACATGGTTAACCAAAATGCAATGTGCTTAAAAAATATATTATTCACCGCAATGAATAGACGAAATCAGAGTAAGATGAGAAAAAAGTAATTTATTACAACCCAAATAAGCCCCTCAAAAAATTCCTCACTGCAATAAAAAATCGAAAAATTTAAAGGATTACAAATTCTTTTAATCAAATGATCATACGTGGGAAATTTCAACAAATAAATATTTGGGAAGATCAAAGTTCTAGAAAATAAAAAGTTTAATCAATTTAAGTCTCAATATATCCAATAATCGGTCAGGTTTTAATTCCATGGAATCGCAAAGTTTTAAAGATTCCTATAACTCAAAATCAGATATTCAAAAAGATCTTAATTTCAAGATAAAAAATAAGTGAGCTGTAACAATAAAAAAAACGAAAAGTTTAAAAGATTTCAATTTCTTAATAGATCAAAAAAATTGGAAACATTTAACTTAAAAAAAATAAGTGACCTCTATAAAATCGAGTAACTTTATGTCGCAAATAGAATTTTCTGTTCAGAGTTGGACCTCTTGAACCTCTGGAGGAAGTGCTATTGAATCCCGTAGCTGCGGCCGGGAGTTTACGCCGAGTTAACCAATTTACTGGCACCGTCCGTCACTCGCTCCTCAAGCGTTCCAGGCCTGTTCTTTTTGCGCTCTCCGGGCCAAAGATCGCATTCGCAGACGAAAAACGGAGCATGAGAGACCCAAGTTTGCTTTAAATACAGGCACATGCCGGGTGTGGGGTCACTGGTCTCTAAAGAGTAAAAAAATCGTTGTATTATACCTACGTTTGTCTCATTGTTCAATTTTTTAACAGGATTCGGGCTTCAAATTGTTGCTCCGAGCTGCACAAAATTTAGCTTGGAGTCGAGAAGGCCGTGAGTAAGCTTCTCTCTTTCGTGCTGAAGTACAGAATTACATCTGCCTTCTGTCACTCTGTCTGCCTGCTTCCGATTTCTGCTTTATTTTGGCCTCTTCTTGGGCTAGCCCTTAGGAAAAATACATAAAGCCATTTGTTCACGATTCCCATGTTTCTGGTAGTTCGTTTGTGGAATGAAGTAGTGCTTGTGTGCTACAGGGCAATGGATAACTTTCGAGTGCGTTACACTTCTCTAGAATATTTTGCGCAACAACAGGGTCAAGAATTTATAAAAGAATCTCCTCACGCAGAGAGCTTCAAAAGGTCGCTTTTCGTCGGTAATTAAAAGCGATAATAATACAATAAAAATGGCAATTATTGACATGCTAATGGTAAGTAAATGAATGTGCTAAAATGTCCAAAAACCAGAAGTTTCATGTGCAAAGAAATCAAATGATTTCATACAACGACTTGTAAAACAATAGGGGTTACAAGTAACTCAGGAAAACATGTTTGAACAATTTTAATCAATGCATTAAAACATTAAAAGTTGTTCTTTCTATTTAGAGTTTTTTGTATTGTTTTTATATGAAAAATACCACGAATGAATATTATTACCTAGAGCTCATATCATGATCAGGCAATGTTAGTGTGAGTTCACTACGCGTAACCTAATCCCGTGCTCGAAAATATTCATTCTCAAAGTACGTGTAGTCGACCCGGCGTATAGAAATTAAACTGGGACCACTACCAGGGTTTGAGAATGCTGTGCAAATGACTTTTTTACTGTTTCAACTATTAAACGAGCAGTGACTCACATAAAACCAACTACCATCTTATCCTCTTTTATATGAATTGAATGCAGAAAATGCTTTAGAATGAGAGTACACAACAAGTTTTCAATAAAACAACACAATAAAGCACTTTTCTTGAATGAACGGTAACGTTTCCTCTTTTTAGAATTACGATCAATAAATCGCTCAATGCTGAATAGACGTTGTGAAACATATGTCAAATTAGGCATAAATAATGTTACCCCTCGTATTTTTTTCCGTGCTCTGTTTGTTTAGAGCATAAAAGCAACATTTTATTTCTCCCAAGCCTATGATAATAACAAGTCTTTCAAGAACAAACAATTGAATCTTCACAAGATCGATATAGGCTTTACTGTTTAATAAGTCGACCCTTGGCAAAAATGCGCTTATTTACAATGAAGTTCTAACTCTGAGCTTGTATTGCGCTTGTATTTAGCATCATTTAACTTCTAAGGTAAAGAATTAAATAATTCTTTTCCTTATTATAAAACATTAGATGATTACCTTACCTTATTAAACATTAGATGATTTTAAAACCGATAACATACTTTCTGCTGAAAAGGCTCTAATTTGTTTCAAGCGATGTACGAGAATATTCACATCACAGATGATTGATCGAAGGTTATGAAAGAGCACACAATCCGGACACAACCAACATCCTAGTACCCTTTCATTCCGCTCACATTCAACGCAACTGATGTAAACCCATTTCCATTTGCTATGAAAGCACACACTCATTTTTGATCAATGGAACGGGCCTTATATCCAGAGAACCATGCATTTACGTTCATCATTTTGAGTTTGTAGTATTTTTCTACGCCACGCTCGCGAATAACTCGAGCTGCGCAATAAAACAAGAATATTACCTCTCTCTATTGAAATCTAGAGACACCTTCGAGGTTGTCTGTGAAGACCAACGTGTCCTCAGCGGGCTTTTTGTGAATGCGAAAATATGCCAGAGAGCTTTTCCTTATGAATAAATGAAGGTCACTTCTAAGAGGCCATGGCCCTTGAAGTTTCTGAGGGAATTTATCGCAGGTGAGGGAGCGAGGGAAAAGTGAGGGAAGGTTGAACTAATTTTGGGAAGGAATGCGATGCGAGGGAAGTGAATACGAAGTGAGGGACGAGTGAAACAAACTTAGGGAAGGGTTAGGAAAGGGATTGCGAAGTGAGGGAAGAGAATGCAAAGTGAGGGAAGGAAACACAAAGTAAGGGAAGGAAACACAAAATGAGGGAAGGAAACACAAAGTGAGAGAAGGAAACACAAAATGAGGAAAGAAAACACAAAATGAGGGAAGGAAACACAAAGTGAGGGAAGAAAACACAAAATTAAGGGAAGTAAACACAAATTGAGGGAAGGAAACACAAAATGAGAGAAGGAAACACAAAGTGAGGGAAGGACACTAAAAGTGAGGGAAGGAACCACAAAATGAGGGAAGGAAACACAAAATGAGGGAAGGAAACACACAGTGAAGGAAGGATACACAAAATGAGGGAAGGAAACACAAAATGAGGGAAGGAAACACAAAGTGAGGGAAGGATACACAAAATGAGGGAAGGAAACACAAAGTGAGGGAAGGATACACAAAATGAGGGAAGGAAACACAAAATGAGGGAAGGAAACACAAAGTGAGGGAAGGATACACAAAATGAGGGAAGGAAACACAAAGTGAGTGAAGGAAACACAAAGTGAGGGAAGGAAACACAAAATGAGGGAAGAAAACACAAAGTGAGTGAAGGAAACGCAAAGTGAGGGAAGGAAACACAAAATGAGGGAAAGAAACACAAAGTGAGGGAAGGAAACACAAAGTGAGGGAAAGAAACACGAAGTGAGGGACGGAAACGCAAAGTGAGAGAAGGATGAACTGTCGAGATTCCAATCGGAGCTCTGCCGTGTGAGGCCATAAGCAGGCTGTTTCAATACAGTACTAAACTCCCGCTGTAAAAAGCCTCTGTTAATAAATTTCCTAAATCATTCTAACAACTAAAAGAACGAAATTGCCAAGTAAACTTAATAAAACTATAATAAAACAAACAGCGCTATGGTATTGGGGATCCTCACATCCACGGTAAATCGAGCAACTAAATAAATTACTAACTATTGCTCGAATCCTCCCGAGTCTGAATGCTTCAATACGGCTTCGGCGTAAGGTGAGTTCGGGGCAGCGCAGCGCATCATGGGCTTACGTGTAGAATGTAGAGCTGCGAAACGCAGATATGTACATATACTGCTAAGAGGAATCGATAGGACTTCCAGTAAACGCTGTTTGTCTTAGAACATGAGTGGCCATGAACAGAACAGATGCAAAAAGCTGATTCCTGAAAGCGTTGACAAAAAATAGCGTGAGGTCTACCACACCATAGTATGAGATCAACTTTAGCTAGTACTATAACGTGAGATTAGGTTAGGTTACTAATGGTTATTACTCATTTCCATACATTTAACTCAGCGATAAACACCTAATGGTGCTGCTTTAGCGTGAGGTCTACCACACTATAGGATGAGATCTACCTCTAGCTAGTGATATAGCGTGAGGTTAGATTACGTTTCTGTTAGGCTATCGCCAGGATGGGTCAACTAGTGCCTCTGTACTATAGAGGGAAAATAATTCTTCCCTCGAATAAAGTGAGCTCGCGTATCACAGATACTTGAGAAACGGACTACTGTTAATTTTCAAAAAGGAAAACTTGAAAAAGAAAAACTTAACTTGAAAAAGAACAACTTGATTTGAAAAAGAAAAACTTAACTTGAAAACCTAACTTGAAAACAAAAGCTTGTTAGCTCAAAAAACTCAAAGCTTTTCAGCTCAAGAACTCAAAAGCTTGTTAGCTCATTATCATTGCAAGTTTTGCTACTTTGGCAAGCAGCCATCTGAAATTCTGAAAATTATTGCAAATTTATCGCAGCAACAAAAAATCTGTTGGCCAACCTAGACTTAATAAATATCCGTCAGCAAAACTGACTTCCCAATTCTATCCCTGAAATACCAGGAAGATTCCTATGGAATAACCAGTCTGAAAAATTACGGCCTTTTATCGATCAACTGACGACCCTCAGGTAAGACACAGACAGGGACAATAGCAAAAGGTGGCATCCGAACAAGGACCAACCCACATTTATCCATCAATTGACGCCCGAATTGATGCCAAATATCCATCAATTGGTACCCAAAGAGGGACCAAGCCAAATTATCCATCAGTTACTAATGGATGTTACTTATATCCAAATAGTTAATTTAGCGATAAACATTTAATTCAAACTTATGAAACTACACCTGGGTAAGCGATATATGGTGGTAGACCTCACGCTATAGTAGCGTCCCAAAAAAGAGTGTCGGCGGAATTAAGAAGCACTGTTTTGAAAATTTATCTCGTTGTTGCGGAACAGCTGACAGTTTAAGTTCTTTCGATTTGGCTACGCTTAGATCGGCATTTTTTAAACAAATCTTTATGATTGTGTTATTTTAAATAAAATTGGATCACTGAGCATTTGACAAATCCAGGGCTGCTGAATACTCAGCACACGTAGCGTAGCCAAGCCATTTGATAAACTTTCGATGCCGGGTATACCGCTAGGGCGACCGCTAGGTATACCGCTAAGGCGACATAAATACAAGATTAACTTTCGATTCCGGGTATACCGCTAAGGTGACATAAATAACTCAAAAATTCTGCCCAAGAGGAGCTGGGCAAACGTCGCAACAACGTCTCCTCCGCTTGAGCTTCAAAGTTCAGCGCCCTGCATAAGCGAACGTAAAATGCAACTCTGCGCTGAATGCAAAGTCCACTCGCTAGGACGGTGCTCCAGCTCCCCTCTTCGAGTTCATCTCCTCTTGTCATCACACTTCAGGTAACTTTTAAGTCGTTTTCATGCATAAACTTTGATGCGTTACCTTTTTGCCTCTGACAGCATCGCGTCCATCTGCAACCAGTTGTACTTCGCTTCTCGGGAATTATTTGATGCAGCCGGCATTGTGCTTTAGCTTTGAGCATGAGGCGTTGGGTTCGCAAGGAAAATATTTCATTCGTTTTGAAGTTTAAAGTTGTTTGCTGAGAAATAAATACCGTTTTTAGGGCTAAAATTTGTCTACGAATTCTCATTCGCATTTCAAATGGGTGTGCTCTGAGTTTTTTTCATAATGGCAACTCTCAGCATGCAGTGCTATGCCACCCATGCATTAAAACTTAACTCTCTAAAAATAAGTTTTTCTGTTCCAGTTAACGCTAATACGGTTCTTTCATGATAGCAACTCTCAGCATGCAATACCATTTCAGCCTCGCATAAAAAGCAACTCACAGCATGCAATACCATTTCAGCCTCGCATAAAAAGCAACTCTCAGCATGCAGCACCATTTCACCCTCGCACACAAATTCAACTCACCGAAAAAAGTTTGTAGGTGCCAGTCAACACAAATACGGTTAAAAAGAACCGTGTAGCATGCATTTATGTTCCGGAATTCCCCCGCTACTCACGAGCCCCGTGTACGGTCGGACATGACACAAAAAATCTAACTATGTCGACACAAAAAGTATGAAAAGTGAGGCTGTGTGTGTGGCACCGCAGGATTTGGACAACCCCGGTCGTGTATAGTTAACTTGGAAGGAGGCGGAATTGCCGTGGAATCAACGCTGGCTGGAATTTATCAACAAAAATATTATGTCTGAATAAGGTTCTGTTGAACATTTGTGCGTTTTATTTCGTTCCCTGCTCCTTGAACTTGAAAGCCTTTGTGTTTGAGTTTGTTGGTTCACATTCGAATTATTTACATTGAACACTTTTTTCTTTTCACTTTTAAATTTACTCTTAAAAAGTTAAGAAATTCAAATTATGCACTTGGACACGCTTCTGGTTTATTAGTTCACATTCGGATTATTTCTTGAACAAGCTACTAGTCAGTTAGTTCATATTTGAATTATTTCTTGAACAAGCAACTACCTTGAAATCTCCCGGTTTAGTAAAACGGGTTTATTGTTTTGAGCTTAGCGCACAGCTATTCTCTTTTCTGTTTTTGTACGTTCTTCTATCGATGTTAACTTTTTTATTTAAAGAGTGAAAATATGTAGCAAAATTTTCATGACAACCTTAATAATAACAATCATTAATATTATTCATAAGACTCTGTCTGCGATAAAACGAATGAATTCTTCAGAGGAGGTGCAGGTACGAATGAATTATCTTTCTTGGTTTCATTATTACAAACGAGTACGCAAAGTAAATTTAGAAAGCGCACCTTACTTATGAATAAATTAAGCTACATTATCCAACCTATCATAAAACAGAGCCGAGAACACTATTACGATAAAAAGACATCGTAACAAATTAATACAGCAACGACAATTTAACCCCCATGGCTGCCCCTGAAAAGAGAATTCCAGGAATGCGACCAAAATACGGACACCGATTAACTTTTTTCCTGTTCAAAACTGTTCTACAACCAAAGAATAACTATAAATACTGAATGAATTACGGTCTTGATGCAGCCAATTAAACTATAAAATGAACGCATGTTTTTGCAGATAAGAAAAAAGTAAAACCAGTTTTTCTATTAAAAATGATACTCAGCCATCATTGGATTCTGAAATGTGATATAAAAATCATTAGATGATTAACACACGTGGGTATCGTAATAACTTCAATGTTCGAACAAATGATGCCGAGGAAAACATGAAAATGCAGTTCCTTTATTTCGTAATTCTAAGTTTGATTAATGTGTGTAAATGACAGTAATAACTGGCATTAATACACTACTAGTGACGCCCTGCTGAAAACGCTCGTTAGAGTGCGCACATGTGTTGAAATAGTGCATCAGTTATTGAAATCCAATCATAAGGAACTCTTTTTTTAGTACGCACTTGCATTGAAATTGCACACTTGTATCAAAATTATGCATCAGTTTAAATAATCTCAGTAATTCAAATCCAAGCATAAGGAGCACTTGCACTGAAATAATGCATCAGTTATTCAAATCCAAGCATAAGGGGCACTTGCATTGAAATAATGCATCAGTTATTCAAATCCAAGCATAAGGGGCACTTGCATTGAAATAACGCGTCAGGAATTCAAATCCAAGCATAAGGGGCACTTGCATTGAAATAATGCATCAGTTATTCAAATCCAAGCATAAGGAACTCTTTTAACGCGCACTTGCATTGAAATAGCGAGTCAGTTATTGAAACCGATGCATAAGGAGCCGTCACAGCTGCTGCAGTTGAGACCATGCGTCTCCGTCGGCGCACCGGGCGCAATTTGAGGCAATTCTGACGCGCGCAAACTTGTCGCGGCCAAGTTAAACAAAGGGACTGGCTCTGAGGGTCGGACTTGGTAACATATGGATGGCCATTTGGGCACAGAGTACGGCTAACTTAACTGCGAGGACCATCATTGTGCTCAACACTGTGCAAGTTTCGAGTACAAACTTCTCCAGTTTCGGCTTCGCGCTGTTTCATTTGAGGGTGTACGGGAGCTTGAGGTTGCTAACTATATTTTTTTTTCATTCGTTGAAATCAAATGTTTAGCGTTCAACTTTCATGAGTTTGGACTAACGACCACGAAGTTCGTAGCAACTCTTCATTGTGACAAGGGAATGGTTGTGTCAAGCCATCGGACACAATGCTGACGCTTGCATGATTGTTGCTCGTGCATCATGCTGTGAACAGTACACACAGAGCAGAAAGAAGAGGGCGAAGAAAATATTGAGAAAGAAAAGGAATGTGGGAGAGAGGAAGAGAGAAAAGAGAGAGAGAGTGAGAGAGGAAGGAGAGAGAGAAGAAGAAAGAAAGAGAGAGATGGATTAGGAAAGAGAAAGAGGGCGAGAGAAAGAAAAAGAGGAAGGGGGATAGTGAGGGAGAGGGAAAGAGAGAGAGAGGAAGAAGTGAGGGAGATAGGGAGAGAGGGAAAGAGGCAAGGGTGAGGGAACTGTGAGATCTTCTCTCTGAATTAAATATGTTTGAATTAAAAACTCACTCGGTGTGTGAAAAGATCAAACCAGCACAGGAGTGTGACAGTTAAATTGCTCCATGCGATGCAGCTGTAAAATTGACGCTATACAGATTGCTTCAGCAAACCAGACTCTTACTTTTCATATCATTATATTTTCCAGCGTATGAGCCAACTTTAGTTTTCCCTTTTCTTTACTCGATGCAAAAATGGGTTCTCGGACACACATTGAAATCGATTTTAAAAAATACTTCAGGTATGGTTCTAAAAGTTAAAATGTAACAAAGACATAAAATTAATATTGATATTTAAAATTAAAATGCTAATTAAGACTCGAAAGCTTCCATTTTCTTAACGGTGAGTTCTTCACAGCGCATATCAACACCGCATTTTACTTTTGTTTTTTCAATTTTTAGAAATATTAAATTTAAGTTTTCATCTCCAAAATTACCTCTTGTATTTGCATTGTCTTTATCTGCAATACCTTCAGTTTAGCATCGCCTTCATTTGCAATACCTTCAGTTTAGCATTGTCTTCATTTGCAATACCTTCAGTTTAGCATCGCCTTCATTTGCAATACCTTCAGCTTAGCATTGCCTTCATTTGCAATACCTTCAGTTTAGCATTGTCTTCATTTGCAATACCTTCCGTTTAGCATCGCCTTCATTTGCAATACCTTCAGTTTAGCATCGCCTTCATTTGCAATACCTTCAGTTTAGCATTGTCTTCATTTGCAATACCTTCAGTTTAGCATCGCCTTCATTTGCAATACCTTCAGCTTAGCATTGCCTTCATTTGCAATACCTTCAGTTTAGCATCGCCTTCATTTGCAATACCTTCAGCTTAGCATTGCCTTCATTTGCAATACCTTCAGTTTAGCATCGCCTTCATTTGCAATACCTTCAGTTTAGCATCGCCTTCATTTGCAATACCTTCAGTTTAGCATTGCCTTCATTTGCAATACCTTCAGTTTAGCATCGCCTTCATTTGCAATACCTTCAGTTTAGCATCGCCTTCATTTGCAATACTTTCAGTTTAGCATTGCCTTCATTTGCAATACCTTCAGTTTAGCATCGCCTTCATTTGCAATACCTTCAGTTTAGCATTGTCTTCATTTGCAATACTTTCAGTTTAGCATTGCCTTCATTTGCAATACCTTCAGTTTAGCATCGCCTTCATTTGCAATACCTTCAGTTTAGCATTGCCTTCATTTGCAATACCTTCAGTTTAGCATCGCCTTCATTTGCAATACCTTCAGTTTAGCATTGTCTTCATTTGCAATACTTTCAGTTTAGCATTGCCTTCATTTGCAATACCTTCAGTTTAGCATCGCCTTCATTTGCAATACCTTCAGTTTAGCATTGTCTTCATTTGCAATACCTTCAGTTTAGCATCGCCTTCATTTGCAATACCTTCAGCTTAGCATTGCCTTCATTTGCAATACCTTCAGTTTAGCATCGCCTTCATTTGCAATACCTTCAGCTTAGCATTGCCTTCATTTGCAATACCTTCAGTTTAGCATCGCCTTCATTTGCAATACCTTCAGTTTAGCATCGCCTTCATTTGCAATACCTTCAGTTTAGCATTGCCTTCATTTGCAATACCTTCAGTTTAGCATCGCCTTCATTTGCAATACCTTCAGTTTAGCATCGCCTTCATTTGCAATACCTTCAGTTTAGCATTGCCTTCATTTGCAATACCTTCAGTTTAGCATCGCCTTCATTTGCAATACCTTCAGTTTAGCATTGTCTTCATTTGCAATACTTTCAGTTTAGCATTGCCTTCATTTGCAATAACTTCAGTTTAGCATCGCCTTCATTTGCAATACCTTCAGTTTAGCATTGCCTTCATTTGCAATACCTTCAGTTTAGCATCGCCTTCATTTGAAATACCTTCAGTTTAGCATCGCCTTCATTTGCAATACCTTCAGTTTAGCATTGCCTTCATTTGCAATACCTTCAGTTTAGCATCGCCTTCATTTGCAATACCTTCAGTTTAGCATTGCCTTTATTTGCAATACCTTCAGTTTAGCATCGCCTTCATTTGCAATACCTTCAGTTTAGCATTGTCTTCATTTGCAATACCTTCAGTTTAGCATTGCCTTCATTTGCAATACCTTCAGTTTAGCATCGCCTTCATTTGCAATACCTTCAGTTTAGCATTGCCTTCATTTGCAATACCTTCAGTTTAGCATCGCCTTCATTTGCAATACCTTCAGTTTAGCATTGCCTTCATTTGCAATACCTTCAGTTTAGCATCGCCTTCATTTGGAATACCTTCAGTTTAGCATCGCCTTCATTTGCAATACCTTCAGTTTAGCATTGCCTTCATTTGCAATACCTTCAGTTTAGCATCGCCTTCATTTGCAATACCTTCAGTTTAGCATTGCCTTCATTTGCAATACCTTCAGTTTAGCATCGCCTTCATTTGGAATACCTTCAGTTTAGCATCGCCTTCATTTGCAATACCTTCAGCTTAGCATTGACTTCAATTGCAATACCTTACTTCAATACTCAATTTGGCCCCGCCTTTATCTGCAATATCTTCCTCTAGTTAGGCCTCCCACAATTCCACCTTAAACATCTTTTTCACCCTCTAGACAATTTCCATTGAACTTTGTTTTAATTTTAAAGACCAACATCTCTGGAGTCACTCAGTTTATCAAATACCTTTCTATTTGCTGTTAAATTCAACATTCTGTCATTGACTCTACGTTCAAAAGCAAATAATTACATCAGTCGTTCTTCAGTTATCCACACCTGCATACAATGATATAAATTCGCCTCATGCAAAGTCTCATTAATACCTCAATGATCGGGCTCGACCAAAATGCTCTTTGAATTGCTTGCAAATCAGCACTCAACGGGACTTGGGTCCTTTCATAAGGAATTAGATACACGATTGAATAGCCCATTTCAAGACACCAGAAGCTGTTCAAAGCGAGTTCTTCAAATATTGACAATACCTTCAGGGGCTAAAGACGATGATGTGATGAAATGTATTTTTTTATTGAACATAAGTGTGGAAGAGAACCGTTATGTTGTACTTGAGGTTAGCTGATGTCGAAAATTACGACCATTTTATTAAAAAGATAGATAAGGAAATAGTAATAGAATAGGTAAGAAAATAATAATAGGATAGGCTAGAAAAACTTACTCCCCACAATACATTTCAGATGGCGAGATTCCGGCATCACGCAACACAAATGGGCCAATTCACTGAACTGACAACACTGCTCTCATAATTTGCTTTAGAATTTCAGGCGGAGACCTCATAACACGAGAGCACTAATAGCACTAATGCCAAATTTGTGTACTAGAAGGAATAAACACGGAGCAGCTTCGTTGCTAATGGCCACACCGAAACTTTTCTCGCTGCGTCATACCTTTAATAACAACGAACGATCGCTGGCCGGCGTCTGGCTTTGTTATGACGCAACTTCGTGTGGCGCAGCTGTGGTGAGTTGTATGGTGGTGTGTGGGCACTGCAGTGCACCTACACAGCCTGCAGTGCACCTACACAGCCTGCAGTGCACCTACACAGCCTGCAGTGCACCTACACAGGATGTAGTGCACCTACAGAGCCTGCAGTGCACCTACATAGCCTGGAGTGCACCTACACAGCCTGCAGTGCACTTACAGATGCTGTTCACATTTGTTCATCAATCAGACGTATTGTAATATTTAATCCTGCTTTTATTCTGTCTTCAAGTGTGTGGGCATTGCATCCTTCAGCAAAAACAAGAAGCACACGTCAATTTCAAATGAAAATACGAATGTATTTGCGATAACTTCCTCTTATTTGGTCAGGTAGAAACCTGGCTCGGTACTATTTATGTAAAAACCATAACGGGGAGAACCGGTGAACCTGTAAATGCTTTCATTTTGAGGTCGTTGTCCACTTTCTAAATTTTTGATCATCTTCTTTGATTTTTCGAAGATTTATTCACAGCTTGTTGTAAGAACACTGTCTTCAATAATGGTTTTCCCTTAGGACTGAAGTGTTTTTTTTTATTTTTCAGGCATTACATTGTAATTGACGTAAACTCATGCTTTAAAAATTCACAGTGAAGCTGAACAAACCTCTGACTAATGATATTGAATTTTCAGCGTAATTCCTAGCGCTTTCTTTTCGAAGAGTTAATGTCGTTTTCAGTCATTGACATAGCGCTATGATCTTAGCCCATTGGAGATTTCGTTTTCTTTTCAATAAAGAATAGAATTTAAGCTCGTCTTCAGTTATTGACATCACATTTCGATCCTAACCCATTCGTGATTTCGGTTTTCTAACCATCCAAAATAAAATAAATTTCGTTTTTAGGTATCAAAATCACGTATAATTTGAATTCTTGTTCAGTTGTCAACATCGCATCTCTATCCAACCCCATTTGTGATTTTATTTCACTCAAATACAAAATAGAATCCTCGTTAACTGTTATTAACATCACATCTCAGTCCCAACCCGTCTACACTTCCCGTTGATTAGACTACGCAGTTACTCCCTACGTCAAACCTGAGGCTTTTTACAATATTTTGGAGTGATGTAAAAGAATTAAATAATTTAAAAAATTGAAACAATTCATTTACCACAAGTGATACAGCAGAAGATTGTTTCGTAAGTCTAAAACAATGGACACATTTGAGTATAGCTACTTATGAGCCAGAATACGTTAAAGATTAATATTAATTAAAATAAACATCAATGCGCAATTTCGAATTCTTGCTTGTGTATTTTTGAATGATTTTAGAACTACACAAAAATTGTGGCCGGGATTCTTTATGTAATCTCACTTACATAGCTTGAACGTCACAAAAATTAACTTTATCTATCGGTACATTTTACGTGTCAAATTATTCAGCAGTGTAAGATTAGTTTCGACGCAATTTTCCTTGCCCACAACAACTTTTACGTAAGATATTCGTTATAATCACTCGTCATTTCCAGTCACATTTCCGAGCAAGTTTCACTCTTCCATGACCAGAAAAATGGCAAATGCGGAGGCTTTTTCTGATCATCAAATCCTCATCACAAGGAAACGATTCCGTCAAATCTATAGAGAAATCCTTTCGTTTAGCTGAATCCTTTCTGAAGCCCGCTCGAGGAAATCAGCTCGACGATTCTTTTTCTTCTGAGTCGTTTGAGAAGATCAAAGGAAAATTTAGGAAAGACTCGGGGGATTCACAGGCTACCTGATTTTCCTTGGTAACTGAGGCCCTATGAAAAAGGGCTTTCGGACAACTAGAAATTTTGTCCCTTGTTAAAATTGGACAACGGAAGAGGAACTTACCGCTTAATTACCACGGACAGATCTCATGGCTTCTAAAGGGTCAATGAGTGGAAACTTTTCCATTTTGTTGGTCCGCTAGTGGAGTTATTGGCTGATCCTTCGCAGTCACTGGCAACAAACCCTGGTTCCCTTCCCTGCAAACACAATCCTTCACGGTTAATGGTAACAAACTCTTGTTTCCTTCTATGCAAACACGATCCTTCACAGTTACTGGCAACAAATCCTTGTTTCCTTCTCTGCAAGCACGATCCTTCAGTCACTGGCAACAAACCCTGGTTCCAAGTTTACCTGCAAGCACGATCCTTCACGGTTACTGGTAACAAATCCTTGTTCCCTTCTCTGCAAACACGATCCTTCACAGTAACTGGTAACCAATTCCTGTTTCCTTCTCTGCGAACTTGGAAATTTCAATGCATTTTAAAATCGACATAAATATTCTGAAAAACGTACTATTTTTGAGAATACGATTCTTGAAGAATATTAGAATTTAGTGCCAGTAAATAAATTACAGCCGTAGGAAAAGCTTGAAACAAAAGACATTTTGAATGGTTCCATATGTTAATAAATCTTAAAAGCCAACATTTTAACATGATTGGAAGCAAAATCGAAAAACTGTAACATGGTGGCTAAAGCCGCTGTGGTAACTCCAGCACAGGGGTTCTTAACCTGGGTTCGATCGAGCCGCAGGGGTTCGGTGAATCAGTTTCAGGGGTTCGGCAAATGACACATGGCACTGTTTGTAGACTAATACAGTAAATACTCTAGTTATATATACAGAGGTTTTTAACTTAAAGAAAAAAAGAACATTTTATTTTTCCAACGGTGAAGGGTTCGATGAATGCATGTATAGAACTTGTGGGGTTCAGTACCTTCAACAAGGTTAAGGACCACTGCTCCAGCACATGTGATCAATATTGGCAGCACTTCATAAGAGAACCAATTCCCCACATGTTTGTAAACACAGATATTTTCCATGCATTTTACACAGTTTTCCCTTGCTCTAGAAGCTTGCCTCTGAGTCATTCAAGAAAATTGTTGATAACTTCCTGGGAAAACATCGTTCAGAAGATTATGTGCAAGTTCTGAATAATCTGCTGAGTCATTGTCATGGTATGGGATGTAACATGTCTCTAAAAGTTCATGTGATCCACTCTCATTTGGATTTAATTGCCGAGAACTTAGTGATGTGAGTAATGAACATGACGAGAGATTCTATCAGGATATTTCAGTGTCGGAGCAATGATTCCAGAGAAAATGAACCCTCGCATGCTGGTGGAATACTGCTGAAATATAAAAAGAGAAGATCACACTCCACCTAAGAGGCTTAAAAGAATAAATGTTGTTTGAACTGACATGTGTTTGTTTTTCATCCACAGCCAATAATAATAACATATGGTTCATGGTACAGGAAAATAATGGCTAATCTGGAGGAATAATGGTCAAATCTAGAATCAGGACATTTTTTGTTACCCCCAAACAGGTCTTACGTAACTGGTCCTTTTTTGAACCTAAAATTCGTTGCTCAGTGCTAGTCGTTATAATTTCAGTTAAATTTAGTATTGCTTCATCAATGCTAGTCGCATTATTGTCCTGTTGATAAATGCTCAACGTTGGCATTAATTCTTCTAGAAGAGTGCACTTTGTTTCAAAATTTGATTAATTTGCGCAACGATATGAGTGAGTTTCTGCTTGTGGCTTGGTACAAGTAATAACGATATTTTCTTATTGAGAAACGCAGGGAAAAGATGAGATAAATCGAAATTAATTATCCCTGCGAAAAAGACAGTTGGACCATCGTGAAGATAGTCGCATTGTCCAGCAGCGTAGCAGAATCTAAAGAGACAAGTGTAGGCTTCGTGAAGATTGGAAGGAAAGATTTAAACAGAAAAACGTGTGTGAAGTTTTATAGATTTTTCTGCAGCTTTCGTGTTTTAGTTGTTTGTAGTTGAAGTCACCGCAGATGATTATGTTGCATAACTTGTTAATCTGCGGCATAATACAATGGAGTTTATTCTAGAAATCTTCCGAGCATGCTGTAGGACGTTTATAAACAGTTTCAATAATTATAATAATTTTTGGGCATTTCTTTGTAAGATCACGATTCATACCTGCACTAGCAACGATTATCGAAGCTATATGTTTAGATATGAACTTACGCCTCTGTCACTTCCATTATTATTACGCAGTGAACGGTAGCAATAATTGTTCTACATTTGAATCATGTCTTTATATGAGTCATCTAGCCAAATTCCAACTTTCGTTGACGCTATGATAACATTCATAAGATTACTCTGAAATTAAGCTTCTCTTTTTCACCTAAAGTCTTTCAGTTGTAAAGCATTATTTACCGACTAATCCCAGGAAATATTAAATTGGTGCGATTTTACATGAATAGATTCATATCGGATGTAGTGTTTGGAAAATTTTGTATTCAGGATAACAATTTTCAATCATGTTGGTTGAATTTGTCTTAATGCTTTCCATCAAACTACTCTAAAATGGCAAGCGTTTAAACTCAACTGACTCTACAAATTTAGGATACATTGAAGATATTTTAAGCATCTCCTTTCTTAAAAAGCTGTGTATTGCATTCAAAAGCTGCAAATAGAAATGCTGCTTCTTCTATCAACTTAAACGCATAAGTACGAGCCCAAAGTTTTCTAAGAAACGACAGGCAAAAGACCTTCTTTAAGTATATGACATCTCATTCAAAATTTCAAGAGACGTTCTCCAGTACACAAAGATTCTTTCTCCTCTTGTTCTGATTAATCTTTGCAGCAACAAACTTCATCCCTGAAACTTTTCAACACAGAATTGAAAAACTCTTTCTTTTCGCACCGACACATTTATGCTGCGCTAAAGTTAATCACTTAGACCCCATCACGGCGTAGAATGATTCTTTTTTTCTTATATCGAACAGTCTAGGCAGCAACCAAATTCATTTCTAAAACTGTCTTCGACACAAGTACTGAAATTCCTGTTACTCTTGTACTGGCCAATCCTTGAGGCAATCTTGTTCATTTTTCAGACTCCGACACAGCGTAGCGAAATTCCTCCCACTCTTGTCCCGATCAATCCTGGCAGTAAGGTTAATCATTCATGAAATTCATTCTGATCCAGCAGCCTGAAATTCATCCTTCTCTTGTACTGACCAATCCTGGCTGCCCCGTAATTCTTTTTTGGGATTCTTTCCGATACAGCATTCTAAAATTCTTCCTACTTCTGTACCAACAAAACCTGGCAGTGATTTGGTTCATTATTTAGATTCTTTCTGACACAGAAACCTGAAATTCAACCTTCTCTTGTATCAACCAATCCTGACAGTAAGGTTGTACATTCTTGAGATTCTTTCTGACATAGCATTCTGAAATTCATCCTCTTCTTTTACTGACAAATCCTAGGAGCCACGTAATTCATTTTTGTGATTCTTTTCGACACAACATTCTGAAATTCTTCCTCCTCTTGTATCGATCAATCCCGGCAGCAAGGTCATTCATTCTTGAGATTTTTTCTGACATAGCATTCTGAAATTCGTTCTTCCTTTGTATCAACCAAACCTTGCAGCAACGAAATTCATCTCCGAAACCCTCTCCGACTGAACAATCTGAAATTCTTTCTCTTCTTGAACTGAACAATCCTGGCAGCGACGAAGTTCATCTCCGACATCCTCTCCGACGCAACATTCTGAAATTCTTTCTCATTTCGTAGTGAGCAATCCTGGCAGCACCAAAGTTCATCTCCGACACGGCGCTCCGGCACAGTCTCCAGTCGATTTGCCCCCGCTTTCATGCCCGGATCTCGCTGTCCATATCTCTAGGAGTTCGTCTTTGAAAATTTCCCAGAGGAATATGCAGGCTTTTGTGCCTGTGATGTACCGCCCCCGCCTGAATACCCTCAAGAATGCATGGATCATTCATTACAGTTGCCTTGTTTATGGACGCCGCCGCTGCTCGATGTGCCGGGCGCCGCCTCAAGTGTACTGAAATAAAGGTTTTTATACAAGAGTCTGAAGCATCGGCTGCGTTTCCTAGCAAATTTCTTACCCTGAGCTTCGTGGGAACGATCGTGCTGAAGAAAATAGCGCTCGCTCCACGAGTGGCATTGAAATAGATGTATTTGTTGGCTTTATTTTAGTCTTTTGTTCATAACACCGTTTATTTCAGTGTTGGTTACGGAAAGCGTTTGATTGAAAATCAGCTTTTGCCTCATAGAGGCATTACTTTTGCGCTTTTATTATCTGAGAATTAATTATACTCGGTAGAAACGTACTTCGGTAGAAACGCCTAAGGAGAATACTCGGTAGGAACATCTACTAAGGAAGATTAAATTTCCCACGATTGAGAACCAGGGTCTCAAATCTTCCATCAAATTTAAACACATTTTTACAGTTAGTATGAAAGAAAATCCGAAATTTTAGGTACTCAAAATCGCTTTTGTTGCATCCATCTGATGACGCATTTACTGCAAAATTAAGTAAATTTTTGAGTCATGCTTTAAAGAAAATATAGTGAAAATCGTATAGTTTTGCAAATTTTTTTCTTGATGGGCTATTGATCAAAATTACATCGCTAGTTTAATGACGCATCTGAATGAAAGTGAATTTTTCATCAGGTCCCCTCGTGAGGAAAAGCCGACAGATTAATAAGAGTGCGGCAGTGGATTCTAAATAATAATCCATGCATTTTTTAACTAAAATTTCAAGGGCTTCCAAAACTTTTGTCTGATAGGTCAGGTTGTAAATAAAAGAAAATTTTAATGGAATTTTGAAGTCAATTATGTTTGTATGCCAATTATGTCGAAGTCAATTATGTTTTTTGAATTATGTTTTGTTTCTGGTCAGAAATTCAAAGCGAAAGATACTCGTGTTCAACGACAAAAACTATACGACGAGCACAACCGAATGCATTTAACTCACATGCAACAAGGTTTTGACTTTGAATGTAACTCAATGTAATATAAAGGTATTTTCTGACAGTAAATGAACAGAAGAATTAACGCTCAATAAAAAACTAGTAACGAAATGCATCTCTTCAGAGTCACTTATTTTGAATGAAACACGTACCAGCATGAAGACGATATTTCTGGCAGTAAATGATCAACTAATTCAAAATAAAATAAAAGACCAGCTACGTGATATGCTTCTTCAAAAGCACTCAATTCGAATGAAACACGTAAACTCAATTTTTAAGCAAAAAGTGGTAACGAAATTCAGAGCTCAATAAGATTAACTATGCAATGTAACTCTCAAGTAGCGCTAACGGAACGAGTACAAAAGATTACATTGATGCCCTTAAAACTTGCGGAGCGATATTGCTCGAACTTTTCGACCGAAGTTGACTATGCAAGAGCACTTTTTTCATCAGTGTTCGAATGATTTGATGCTCATGGAATACTGATGAGCTGAGAGGAGTCAGCACAGAGCTTTGGAATGGATAGATTGAAAAACAATAAAATAAAACCTAATAAATAGAGGAAATTGAAAAAACCCTTGAATTCTTGGTGAGAAAGGTGCAAATAGACATAACTGATATAATGTTAAAATAGAAGAACTAAGTGAAATGGATGCAAATTTTAAAACTGAAGAAATACGTGGAGGGGAAGAAATACACAAAATAAAACAAAGAACAAAGCTTATGACACTAAAAAAAAAGATTTGCTCGTAAACTCGTCAGGGGATACAAGATTTATGGTTCTTAAGCCCTGTTCTTGAAATATCATTTAATTTTAAGAAAAAATTTTAAACGGAAATGTAAGCTATGCTCTCGGAAGTCAAAGCTTTCACTGCTAACTTTGAAAGAAGCCTTGCAAAAGCCACCTGTGAATAAATATTAATGGTTACATCAGTAAATATTGAGGGTCACATCAGTAAATATTGAGGGTTACGTCAGTAAATATCGATGGTTACATCAGTAAATATCGATGGTTACATCAGTAAATATTGCTGGTCATTTGAATAAATATTGATAGTTACATCAATCTTGACATGAAATCAAGCTCAAAATTTTACTGATTTTTTGACAATATTGACTAGCATTATATCACAGGGAATTATTTGACTAGATTGTTTGACAGCGGATTGTTTAACAAAATCGTTTGGTGGCTGATTTTTCTCAGGATTTTTCTACTGTGGGTGGTTTTACAGGATTAATTGACATTTGACTTATTGCAAGCATTAGATAACAAAATTTTTTGACAGATAATTGTTCGGTGGGGTTATTTTACACAATTGTTAGACACGGCTATTCAATAGATTGTTTTACAGGACTGTTTGATAAGATTGTTCGAAATGATTGATTTAAAAGGTTGTTTTACAGGAAAATTTGACAAGATCGTTGCACAAAATTGCTTAACCTGATTGCATGAAAAGATAAATTACAGAGGTGTTTAACAGGATACTCTACCAGGAAATTTTCATCTCGGCGAGACAATTCTCATTATTTCATCCTCACCCGGAAAACTTATGCTAGTAATTTTTTTTTCGTGAATTCGAGACAGAAAATTCTAACGTAAAACTTCTCAGCGCAAAAATATGTCAGAATACTTTTACCAAAAATGATCTCTACATGAATTCTCCCCGAAAATTTTTCCCAAGAGAATCTTCATCCCACCAATCTTAGTGGCAAAATTGTCACCAGATGACCCTCGCCTCATGAATTCAGGAATCTGTGAATGTACACCGAGAAAGAAACATGAGCCTTAACCGAAACATTTTCACCAGACGATCCTCGTCTAAAAAACCCTCACCAAAAATATTCACCAGAAAATCTCTATCCTAAGATCATGAAAGAAAATTTTCTACAAAAATTTTAATGCCATAAAATGTTAACGGAAAATTGCTCTCCTAAATCCTAATTCCGCCCTAGTCCGCGCCGGGAAGCTTCACCTAAATCCTAATTCCGCCCTAGTCCGCGCCGGAAAACTTCACCTAAATTCTTAATCCCGCGAGTCCCCAGCAGGAAATTGCCCTAGAAAATCTCAATTCCTCTAGCCCCCAGCGGAAAATTGCTCTTTAAAATCCTAATCCAGTGAGCCCATGACGGAAAATCATTATCCCGAGAGTACCTACTGGAAAATTGTCGTGGAAAATCTTAATCTCGCGAGTCCTCACCGAAAAATTGCCCTGGAAAATTCCAATCCCGCGAGTCCCCAACGGAAAATTACCCTGGAAAATCCCAATCCCGTGAGTCCCCACCGGAAAATTACCCTGGAAAATCTCCCCGCAACTCCCCACCGGAAAATTTCCGTGGAAAATCTTAATCCCGCAACTCCCCCACCGAATAATAACCCTGGAAAATCTCCCCGCAACTCCCCACCGGAAAATTACCCTGGAAAATCTCCCCGCAACTCCTCACCGGAAAATTTCCCAGGAAAGTCTTAATCCCGCAACTCCCCACCGGAAAATAACCCTGGAAAATCTCCCCGCAACTCCCCACCGGAAAATTTCCCTGGAAAATCTTAATCCCGCAACTCCCCATCGGAAAATAACCCTGGAAAATCTCCCCGCAACTCCCCACCGGAAAATTTCCCTGGAAAATCTTAATCCCGCAACTCCCCACCGGAAAATTTCCCAGGAAAATCCCAATTCCGCGAGTCCCACCGGAAAACAGTCCTAAAAAATCTTAATCCTACAACTCCCAACCGGAAAATCAAAATCCCGCGAGTCCCCACCGGAAACTCCTCATCGTAGAGATCAAAGCATCTCGAAAATTCCTCCTCTGCATGCCATCGCTGAGCACATCAACTGCACGCAACAAGCTGAGCAAACTTGCCGGAAAGCTTTCTAAGTACGTGAAAGAAACTGATGACGACGGACTGATAAAAAAGAGTCCCCTTGGATTTGAAAGGCCTCTTTACGACTGCAAAAAGCAACGTCAATTTCAATGAAAGCAAAAGCCTCCAAGAAGATTTGAGTTTGGAAAAAGTTGACGACCATTGCGTGTGTGAGAAAAAAACTTTTCAAGTCCAGCACTGATCCTATTTTTTTTACTTTGTAGTTGTGCGAATGTTGTGAGGAAACAGATCCGCTTACGAAATTATACTCATAGCAGTTTGAATTTACAATAAAAGTAAGTGAGTTGTCTAACAGAAGATCTAAAGAAGACAGGTGAAGGTAGAGTAAGGAAAAAGGAGTGGAGAGTGGCAGGAAGAGTAGACAAGAGTAAGGGGAACGTAAGGGAAGAGAGTGAGGAGTGGCAGAGAGAGTAGACGTGTGAGGGGAGAGTAATGCAAAACAAAATAGAGAGTTACTGGGAGAGTAGATGAAAGTGAGGGAAGAGTGATGGGAAAAAGAGAAGAAGTAAGAGGAGAGTAAGTGGAGGGGAATTGCTGAGAACCACAGAGAGAACAGTCAAAGGTCAGGAGAGAGTAGGTGTATGTGAGGAAGAAATTAAGGAGCGTGAATATAGGGCAAATGGACAGCAAATATAAGGGGTATTGTGCTGAAGTAACAAAACGTGAAGGGAGTGAGCAGAGGAAATGTGACAGAACGATCATAATCCGAGGGCAAAATGATGAAGAAAATTGAGAACGACATGGTGTGAAATAAAAAAAGTGCAAAATATATTGATAATTTTTTTTCACAAAACAATAAAAAATTCACGAATAGATGCTCAACAATCATATTTATAAAATGAAAATTATAAAAAAAGAATAATCTATGTCAATACATGTTCATGTTTTATAAACTTACAATCAAACGTTCTGGAATTGTGCTCTTCCTCTGCTGTCAAAAAAAGCCGTCTATGTCAGAAATAAATTGAAAAATGGGATCACATCAAAAGTAGGAATTGTTAAATAGCTTGGAAAAATATAAGGAGCAGAATGCTCATAAACACCTTCTATAAAAAAAATAAATCCCTTTTCAAATGCTCCAAGCTCGACTTATTGCTGAGATTTAAAGAGCATAGCCTTAGATTTAAAGATAAACATATATCTCAAAGGTTTTTTGTCTATTCCACAAAACGATCATATGTCTTTCGTGTATTTAAAAATAAATTGTTTAAATTTTGTACATGTATATTAAATATTGAATTAAACAGTGTATTAAATATTAAATATCACATTGTTGTACAATAACCTTTTGACCGCAATTGGTAAAACTGAAGTTCAATATTCAATTCATATTTAAAGCCAATTTCAATGAGCAATTTTAAAAATAGCGAATATTTACTGGATTGTGCCCTCCTCATATCGCTTTAATTAAGTACTCATGAAAATTGGAGAGAATTACTTCTGATTCGTAATGTACAATATAAATTCATATATTTAGTACTTAGATATCAAATGCCAGTCGTTTTTAGATGGAGATCGAAGTGCTAATGAGTTACTTGATGGTCCTAATGAAGAAAATAAGATGGTCTAAAAGAGTAACATAGTCAGAGCGCCACGTATTACTTTTTTAAGCCAATCTCGTACATCAGTCTACTTCCCAATAAAAATTCGTTAATTAGGTTCACTTTTGAATCGACTTCAAAGCTCAACACAGATGTCAATAATTGTATCCACTAGCTGCCATCTTCGTCGCTTTAGATGTTGATGAATTACAACAAGAAACAGCTGCTCAGTTATTTTTATTTTGAAGTTTTATGTGTTCTGTTTCAACAGACGTGCCAAACCTTTGCAATTACACAAGTTTAGAGCCCATACACATTTTATGTGCTCAATTTATGACTATATGTGTTTCAACAGATGCACTAAGCCTTTGAACTTCCACAAGTTTGGCGCTCATACGCAATTCAACTTACGAAACAATTCGAGTCATGAGCCAAAAACAAATGCCAAACGAAACATATCATTCGAATTTTGGAGCATTGTAAAAAATCAGTGGATGAGGTACTCGCGCAAGCTACCAGTTGAAACTGAAATCCAACCACTCAAATGGGTATTTCTTAAATTTTGATAAAGCACAGTAACTTTGTCTGCGAGATCCTCTCAGAAATAAAATCTCCTTAAAAAAAGGTTTAAGGCCCATAAAGAGAACTAGCAAACCATTCAAATGAACTTTTGAAACCCTTTCAGGGAAGAATTGCCGATCATATCTAAGTACCACTACACACACTAGACCACATTTCAATGGGATTCACCGAAACGTGTAAGGTTGCAATAGTTGAAAGCTCTGAAAAAATAGTTGCATTTCATCCACAGAAGTGAAAGCAAAATGCAAAATAAGTTCCAATGCGAAAGTTCCAATCACATTCTCAACAGGGATTTGCTCGTGGAAAGAAGCACTTCTGACCATGTCCACGGGGGCAAAAAACACACATCACCAATCAATTTGAAAGAGCCATTTTTGGCACAGCAAAGAGCTACGTCAAACCGAGGGACAGCGTCAGTCTGGCTCACGTGCATCATGCTTTCGCTTTGATGTGCACCGAGCTTTGGACTTGTTAAGCCAACGTTTGAACAGCTCTGATGCCTCAAGTGCTCGCGCCGCACCCTCTCTCAGCGCTGCGATTTCCATAAATGCATGAGAACGGTTGCAAAAATTAGCGAATATGGTTTCTGGTCTGCCCAGCCTAGCTCTGGCAGACCGAGGGACATTTTGGTAATTTGGTAAATGTACCACGTGCTTTGGGAGCTGAATCAGACCTTGTAAAAGTGGTCTTATTGATCTATTCTCTCGACTTTTTTGAGCTAGATAAGCGTTAATGTGTTCTGGGTTATTTCTGAAATTATCTCCTCGAAAAAAACTGGAACAATTTTGCGAATGCACATTTTGAGGCCTATTCAGTATTACGGGCTTAATTTTTGCGAATCATAAGTAAATGCGTTTTGCAAAATGGAACTTCAACTTTTTCTACTCTTTCGCTGGAACTTGAGTTTCTATCACGTAACAAAGGTAAATTTTTTTTTCTTGTAGAAAATGCACTTTCTTTGTTACACTTGTCATTGAAAAAAATACTTTTTAACTGAAATATTTCCTTCAGATTGTTACACCTGTCTTACTCTTTAACTCCCTGTCATTTAAAAAAATACTCTTTAACTGAGATATTTGCTTCAGATCTGCCCACTGTGATGTAACGCTGCTAGCGTCCCTTGAAAGAAGCATAACTAGTTAATTAAAAACATAACTAGTTTTTCAAACTGAATGCAGATAACTGAGTCTTGAATGACCTTGAACTAGATTGATAATAAATGCAGAAATGTGTAGCAGCTTTGTGCCTTATAGAATGAAAGTGATAGTTAATGGATGACGAATTATGCGAGGTTGTTGTCAGGTAAAAGATGGAGTCAATTACCATCAGACTGCAGCAGCAGATGATAGAAAATGAGAACATACAACAGTTACAGACAGCCAAATGAAAATACATCAGCCCAATTTGGGGTAAAATATCGTGATGACCAACTTAGGAGTACATTATAACACGTCCGTTTGTAGTATTCAGAAAATATTCAAAATATCTCTAGCCCCTCTAGCATTAACTTTTTTTAACAACTGAATTTATTGGGCACCTAGCCAGGAATTCCATGTATTAATTCTTAAACTTAGTTTATTCAACTAAGAAATAGGAATACTTTCACACACTCATATGCACATTTATGTACAGCACTTTGAAACTTTCGTACTTTAGATATAGTATCATGCATGAGTGCCATTTTCAACACAAATCTCACCCTTACGTGTCCAACATTATTTCTCCCGTGACAATAATTACACTGTGATAGTTACTCAACAAACAAAACTAGCGCAGGAGAAGCGCGCTCTCTCTCCGTGCGACTCAATTTTCTTTTATGGGCGAAGTGAGATTTTTTCACGCACCTGTGAGATCCAAAAAGCCTTCGATGATCACAGAATCGCCATTTCAAGTAACACTCGGACGTCTTCCGCTAGTAAGCTTCCGAAAAGGCTCTAAATTTCCAGGCTGCAAAGCATTTCTTTTTCATGGCGCCTAAATCGATTGCATCTTTGAAATTCCCGAATTCGTTCGTATTCGGGAGCAATCTGAATTCATTCCTATATTATTCGAGTTGATCGAGGCCCATTTTTATGCTTTCATTCGTGTCAGTCAAGCGGCAAAGTCTCAAAGAAAATGTGTCCTCAGGAACAAAGGATTCAATTGAGCAAAGTTGAGCAGTTCGCTTCCGGACGATCTAGCGGGATTCCCACTAACGCCGAACAATAGTTGGAATTATCTTATGTCGCTACCGGCTGCGTCAGGCGAGAATGGTCGTCAAGTCGTCCGCATCTTCGCAATATTCCCTCTATTTTCTCCTCTAAAATTTAAAATAAACTTTGCTGAATATTTTCGAACGTAACGTACTGTACGAAATCTTGACGAATTTTGCTAATTTTTTCTCTGTCATATACGTTCTGTACTAAATCTTATCGAATTTCGCTAATTTTTTTCGGACGTAAAGGTACTGTACTAAATCTTGACGAATTTTGCTGATTTTTTCGGACGTAAAGGTACTGTACTAAATCTTGACGAATTTTGCTGATTTTTTTCGGACGTAAAGGTACTGTACTAAATCTTAACGAATTTTGCTGATTTTTTCCGCGCGTAGAAGTACCGCACGGAATATTTTTTAGCAATTGTAAAAGAGTGAACTGTTTCAACTTTTCTTGTGTTTCACCTAAAAACACTGACGCGGTTGCTTTTGCAACCATCTCCCAGTAAGTATTCTAATCTAGTGAATGCAGTTAAAACCCTTTCCTGCATCATTTAAAACTAGAACTGAAACCTTTTACCCTGAGTGCCGAGTGAGTTTACTCTACATCTTTGAAGCGAAAAAAAGTAACCTTTGTTTCCTCATTCCCTGTTTTTCACTTCTAAAAGTAGTTCAACCCACCCAGGGAAATTCTGGTAAGTATTTAGCAGGATAGGATTTTCAAAAGGCCTGCGTAATAGCTGATTTTCGTAGCATTTATTCTCGTTTCATGACATTTGCTGAGCGAGAATTTAAATTAATACCCGTTTTATCAAGTCATTGCGATATACTTCAAACGAAACATGCTTCTAGATTGCCCCATCGTTACAATCGTGCTGTAGACATAATTTCTCGGTTTCTTAACCTAAAGAGAGAGTGAGTGAAATGCAAGCTCAATGAAAGAAAAAAAAAAGAAGTGCAACTTCAATTCCCATTCAATCCTTATGCCTTTTTTTCGTATGCTATACTCACCGGAGTGGCTGCACAAACTATGGTAAAAATACCGTGAGGGCCTGAATGGGATCGAACCAAAGATCTTCGTCTTCAATATCGTTAGACTTGATCCATCTCTTCACACAGAAGCTTGCTGTTAAGCTCTCCGAAGTTTTACTTTCATCGTAACTTTGGTAACTTTGACAGAGAGTTTCCTTGCATTTCTCGGTGACAATTCCAAGTTTTCTTTTACTCTCTCTCTCCTTTGTCTTTCTGACTGATCTACTCCTTAAAAGAATTCGCCGTGGATCTAACGAGATCCTGGCATTTAGAGCTACTGCCGTAACGATTTTCTGACTCGCGAAAATCTTCATTACTCCTTTCATTTAAACCAATGCTTAGCCCCTTTGTCTTTGTGTAGGTATTACAATGAAGACATTTTTGCTCGGTGTAATGTTCTTCGATAGAGCATTCAATTGAGAGAATATTGTTGGAAATTTCACTCAAGAAATCAAGATAAGGGTTTGAAATTTGACGGGACATAACTGGTAGTTATCGATACTACATATCAGTAAGGATTGGGGTCGGTTATTGCCGGTAATTTTCGGTTCTATCGAATTTATGGTTCCTTAAATTACTGTACATATTTGTCAAATGTTATTCTTTTTTAACTCGTTTCATTACATCGGCACGGCACTTTAAGTGACCTACTCTACGATTTATTTTAGTTGAGCTAGTTCTTCAAATTTTGCAAAACAAATTTAATTGGGATTATTGTTCAAAGTATGAGTGATCGGGGAAATTTTAAAAAAGTTGGCTGATCATAATTTATTCTTCAAAATTTCGAGGGTCAACAGTTTAGGACCTGCTTTATAAAATGAAGGGCTTAATTAGCATGAGGAAATTTACATTTCAGGTCCTGCTCTACCGTATGGACCATAAAAATAAAACCCAACTTTAAATGTTAATAACGTCACAGTGAATGAAGATAATTTAAATCTGTTTTTTTTTGTGTTAGGCAAGGAAGAATGTTTTCCCTAAAAATTAAGCGCTTAGTCACATTAAAATTGGTTGCATCAGTATTGAGATAATTAATAGTTGTAAAAATGTGAGTTGCACATGACATCTTAATGCCATAAAAGATACAAAAGTTCAAGGGTCATTATAATATTATTCTAAAAAACGAGGTATTACGAGTTATAACAAGAGCTTCTTTCAGGAAATCTCTGTTTAAATTTATTTCGAGCATCCTTTAAACTGTGTGTTCCCAAGTAAGCGTTGCTAACGAAAATGTGTTGCTCCTTTGTTAGTTGCATAACGATAGGCTTAGTCACTTAGAAATTTACATTTGAAGGTAAATTTCCAGACGACTTGGACCTTATTTATACTCAGACCTAAAGCTTTGTAGTCAGAATACATATCTCTGTGTTGTAATGCAACAAATGAAATTGAAATTTCGGAATTCAAAGTTCTAAACATTTAAAGTTGGGTTTACTTTTTATGGTTCATACGGTATAAAATGAGGCATGAGGAATTTTCTCTTTCTCTAGTTATTTTGTCCTCCAATTAGTTTTCTCGCATGTTATCATCGTTATCATACGGGATTCAGTCGACTGCCCCTTAATAAGCTCCACACACCTCATTCTTGCTGCTGCACTTAGTATCCAGCTACTTTTTGTATGCGTGCCCTGGATTTTGGTGATCCTTATTTCAGTCTCCGACTTGAACGCCAGCGTCTGAAAAGGGATGTGGTTTATTATGCAGAGTTATTATCAAAATGATAGTTTCATTAATAATTATTTAAAGCCCTTGCTAAAAAGTGTTTTTCTTACTAGCATTCGATTGAGCTTTTAAATGTCAAATATTTCTTAGGAAGGGGGAGCAAAATCGTGACGTGGGATTGACTTCTCTTTTGAAGTCTTGTTTTGAACTTCAATTTACAGGTTTCTTTAAAAAACGTGTGTTGTGAAACTGTTGCTGAGAGCGCGGAAAAAACGGCGTCTTTTAGGAAGAACCAGAATATTATTGAGCTGCGCGAGGGAAGATGGGATGAGGGTTACGGGAGGTGCGTGTTGGGGGTGGCTGGAGGAGGGGGAACATGGGGATGTTCCCTTTAACAGACTTTGTGGGCATAACAGCACTTTGAAATATGGGTGATATAAATTCAATTTTAAACAGGTGTTCGCTTCTCGTAAATTGCAAATTCGCTACAAATTTAAAAGTGAAGAAAATGCTAATAAAATAAGTCATTTTATTATAAGAAACAAAGAATCGAAAATGTTTCGGAGACCAGCTCTATTATTAGTTCTGTAAAATATAAAGTATGATCAATTCATCGCAAGCATAAAAGAATGATCGATATTAAATTCCAGACTATACAAAAAAGGATCAACTATGCATTAACTATCTGAAAGGGATTCGATCTGAGAATGGTTAAATGCTCATCTTATAAATTTATTATCTTTGAGAACTGAAATTGTTTAGACAAGTAATGGAAAAGCACAATTTGATAAATAATACATTTTCAAGTCTAAATGTTTTGAAAGTACAATTAAGTAACTAGTTAGGTGACT
Source organism: Morinoia aosen (assembly GCA_030386875.1). Classification (NCBI taxonomy): domain Eukaryota; kingdom Metazoa; phylum Arthropoda; class Malacostraca; order Amphipoda; family Talitridae; genus Morinoia; species Morinoia aosen. The sequence continues at coordinate 18,826,645 of CM059556.1, forward strand.
TTTAGCATGGGAATACATAGGTTGTGACTTATATCCAAAAATGTATAGAAGCAGAAGAGCATCTGTTTAAGTATTTAATCTAACCTTTCAAGTATATAAATTTTACAAACTATACATTCATATGTCAATTTGAACTCCAACTCTGCTTATACTAAAAAATCTGATCTTGTGGCCTGGAAAATATATTTCCTCATGTAGTTTGAATGTGCTTACATATTCCCGATGCACATGCACTCGTTTCTTAACCAAATCTTTTCGTGCAAAACAGAACCTTTATCTTACGTCCCTTCACTTTGTCTCCCACTTCATTATCCTCCGAGTGTGAGATCTGATTTGGGAGGGTGATCGCTAATTTTTTTTCTTGGGTTATCGTTTTGACATTCCTCCCTTGTCGTATCTTTCTCTTTATGCGTTTTTGAATCTTAATTTGCTGAATATCACCTTGTGTATGAATTATATCGGTAATTATTCAGTAATTTACTGAATATTTCTTCAGGTACAAGTAACATCGGTGATTATTCAACAATTTACGGAATGTACAAAAAATATCCGTAATCATGTCAGATAAATTCTAATGTAATTCGTATTTCGATGGGTTGCATGTCACTATTCAAACACGCTTTAGGAATTTCTTCACAATATCATTGAAAGGTATAAAGTTTAAGATATTAGTACGCAACGACGATGTGCGTAGGTAAGCTAGTTCTTATTATGATATCAACAAAATTTCAATGCAGTGCTGAGTGCAGTTCCAGCACCATCCTAAACTCAACTAAAAACAGCACCTTTGAAATTTTTACGGGACATTTTTTCCGCGTTTTCAACTTCATGCTAGCATGTTTCACGCAGGTTAGCTTGCCATGCATGCAAACCCTGACGCTCAGAATAAATTAACAACCGTTAAATTGAATTAACATTCTTTTGATAACACACTTCCAAAGTCCACAAATTAAAGCAGTTGAGTGTAAAAATAACCATCCGTTTTTTTATATTGAGGCCACTGGGCCTCACAGTTGATCCGTCAATGTACCACCATATCATGCTAATCAGTCGAGCAACTCTAAGTAAAATCTCACGTTAATAAATCGAGCAACTCTAAGTAAAATCTCAGGTTAATCAGTCGAGCAATTCTTAGTAAAATCTCACGTTAATAAATCGAGCAACTCTAAGTAAAATTTCCCGTTAAGGGGACCATTTCCACCTGTCACCCCAGAAATAGACTTTCAACCGTAGATTTCTTTCAACTGGACTTACGTCTATGAAAATTTGCAGACTATTAGATCTCTATATTTCTAACAACTTTTATTTGACAAGTTTTTTGCATTAGGGCAAAGAAAATGAGTTATTCGTTATAATTAAAAAATATATATACACCATTTGTTCCTATTTCTCCGAAATTTACAAAGCTAGAGCAATGCGGCTTGTTTTATTTGAAAGTGGAATGTGTGCTTCAAAATTCTCTCAAGCCGTTTTTTGAATTTGAATTCATTCGGAATATATAAATTTTTTTGAAAAAGGTAGGGTAAAAGTTTTAATTTAGGGTAAAAAGTCTACGGAAAAAGTTTCACGTAGAAATTTTTGACAATCAATGTGATAATTTTAGAGTACACATTTCACTTTCAAATGCAGCAAACCACATTGCTCTAGCTTTGTAAATTTCGGAGAAATTGCAACGAATGTCTTGAAAATTTACATTTTACAGGAGCGGCGATTGAAGTTAAAAAATCTACGTAATAAATGTAACATAAAAATTTTCGAAAATCAAACCAGTAGCCACTTTAGAGCACACATTATAATTTCAAATGCAACAAACCGCATCAATATAGCTATAAAATTGGCTGAGAAATATACGTGTCAGTGTTGAAAACTTATTACAGGAGCGCGATCGAAGCACGAATAGAGGGATACAGTCAATCTTCTTTCTGGTATCACATCCCCGCCCGTGATTAGGAAATGAGAAAATTGTTGTACCAATCTCATATTTTGAATGAACAAAATGTGTTTATTATAACACACAACTGCTACCCCAACTGCTACCCCAACTGCTACCCCCACTGCCCACTGCCCTTTCGGAGGAGGAAGGGGGGGGACGGTGGGGGTCTTGACCGACCTTTCTAGACTACTGTTATATACTTTCAAATAGATAATGATTTACCATTGAAATGTACACATTTTTACACCAAGAAAGGCGTACAATTACGACTGTGTCGCATTGCCTACAATTTATCCCTGACTACCCCCTCTTCCCCTCCTTCTGGGGGGCGCGGCAGTTGAAAGACGTTCCTAATATTTCTACAGTGATTCGGGAACATCTTTGAAAGTCTTTTAAAAGCAATAAAAATATCGAATTTTTTACTGCAAATACGGAAATGGCCCATTTTATCAATCGAGCAACTCTAAGTAAAATCTCACGTTAATCAATCGAGCAACTGTAAGTAAAATCTCACGTTAATCAATCGAGCAATTCTAAGTAAAATCTCACGTTAATCAATCGAGCAATTCTAAGTAAAATCTCACGTTAATCAATCGAGCAACTCTAAGTAAAATCTCACGTTGATCAATCGAGCAATTCTAAGTAAAATCTCATGTTAATCAGTCGAGCAATTCTAAGTAAAATCTCATGTTAATCAGTCGAGCAACTAGCAACTCTAAGGAAAATCTCACGTTAATCAATCGAGCAACTCTACGTAAAATCTCATGTTAATCAGTCGAGCAACTAGCCACTCTAAGTAAAATCTGACGTTAATCAATCGAGCAACTCTAAGTAAAATCTCACGTTAATCAATCGAGCAATTCTAAGTAAAATCTCATGTTAATCAGTCGAGCAATTCTAAGTAAAATCTCATGTTAATCAGTCGAGAAACTAGCAACTCTAAGGAAAATCTCACATTAATCAATCGAGCAACTCTACGTAAAATCTCATGTTAATCAGTCGAGCAACTAGCAACTCTAAGTAAAATCTCACGTTAATCAATCGAGCAATTCTAAGTAAAATCTCATGTTAATCAGTCGAGCAACTAGCAACTCTAAGTAAAATCTCACGTTAATCAATCGAGCAATTCTAAGTAAAATCTCATGTTAATCAGTCGAGCAACTAGCAACTCTAAGGAAAATCTCTCGTTAATCAATCGAGCAACTCTAAGTAAAATCTCATGTTAATCAGTCGAGCAACTAGCAACTCTAAGTAAAATCTGACGTTAATCAATCGAGCAACTCTATGTAAAATCTCATGTTAATCAGTCGAGCAACTAGCAACTCTAAGTAAAATCTCACGTTAATCAATCGAGCATTTCTTAGTAAAATCTCATGTTAATCAGTCGAGCAACTAGCAACTCTAAGTAAAATCTCACGTTAATCAATCGAGCAACTCTAAGTAAAATCTCACGTTAATCAATCGAGCAACTCTAAGTAAAATCTCATGTTAATCAGTCGAGCAACTAGCAACTCTAAGCAAAATCTCACGTTAATTAATCGAGCAACTCTAGGCAAAATTTCCTCGTTGGACTTGCCAAGCTGAAATTTCCATGAGCCTTACCGAACGCGAATGTGGTTATGGAGCTCATTTGAAATCAAAAATTACGGCGGTTCTATAAATTGAAAATAACCGCAGTTGAGCATATCAATTCTAAATTAAAAATAATCGCAGTCCTGCGCATCAAAGCGGGTGTCAGAGAAGCAGAGAGTTCCCGGCCTGCTTTTTTGGGGTCGATCTGTTGGTGAATTTGGTGGGAGGAACGAGGAGAGGATTGAGGTGGGATTGGAGGAAGGGAGTGGGGATGAGTGAGGAAGAGTGAGGAAGAGTGAAGGAGAGTGGGGAAGAATGTGAAAGAGTGAGGGAAGAGTGGGAAAGAGTAGAGAAGAGTGGGGAAGAAATGGAGGAAAAGTGGAGAAGAGTGGGGAAGAGTGAGGAACAGTGAGGAAGAGTAGGGAAAAAGTGGAGGAGTGGGGAAGAAGTGCAGAAGTGTGGGGAAGCGTGAGAAAGAGTAGGATAAAGTGGGGAAGGGTGGGGAAGCACGAGGAAGAGTGGGGAAGAAGTGGAGGAAGCGTCAGGGTCATAGGATGGTTTCAAAGTATCGACGTCCTTTGAAGAACAAAGTTTGCGAAGCTGCCGCGCTCGCTGCAAAATATGAAATATCGGGCCGACAGTTTGTATTCGTTATCATGTGAACCTTGAATATTGCCGGGTTTTACAGCAGCAGCGGGGATTAACTTGAAATTTTTAGGCTGTGGGAAACTTGAAGGACGTATGTTTTGGTGTTCAAGTCAAAATCCTGCAAATTACGCAGCTCGAGTTCAGGTAGAGTGCTCACTTTCGCTCGTATGCATCAAACACATCCGCGTCTGAGCAGACTTTTCTTATGTTACCACAAATGCTAAGTCCAGAGTTTACTAGAGCTTTGAGTCCATGCCCGAGCTGTGAGTTTGGTGGGCCTTCTTTTTATTGAAATAAATTGTTTTTTGTTATGTTAAGGGCCTCCTGTTTTGGTTCCCTGCTGTCTTGGTTTCATCACCTAATGCTTTCTTCTTCAAATTTTATCTTGTTTCATGAACTTCTGTTTCAGCTTAATGTTTTTATGCACATTGTGCGTAGATTCTACGTTTCCTTAACTCCTTATTAAATGGTGCCCTCCTCTTTCCTCTTTTTGAACATCTTTGTAGTGGGAAAGGAAGCCTAAAACTTTCTTATAATAAATCATAATCATTTTGAGTCCATTCTTTCTCATCATCCTGGTTTTCAAGCAGGTATGCTCAGTGCATCGGTTAAACTCTTCCAAATGGTTTTCAAGTGTGCCTAAATATTTGCGCTGGTATTTATAATTCTTTTATTACTGTAAAAGGTGTTCTAGTTCAATTCGTGTATAAATACGAAAAAAATCACTTATCATTTTTAATAAAAGAACACTGAATTGTTAAAATACTAAATCTCGCAATCTCTAAAGGCAACGAATCGATGTTACTAACATCATCTTCAGGCTGTAAAATACAAAATTGTACATTACAAAATTGTGTTTTTTTACTATTTTTTCTACTTTTTTACAAAATTGTACTTTACAAAATTGTATTTTTTCCTCTTTTGTATTTTACAGCCTGAAGATGATGTTAGTAACATCGAAACGTTGCCTTTAGAGATTGTCAGATATAGAATTTTAGCAATTGAGTGTTCTTTCAGTAAAGATGATAAGTGATTATCTTCGTATTTATACACGAATTCAACTGGAACAATTTCGCAAGGTTGAAAAATTGGAAAAGATATCGTAACAGATATTAATATCGACCCCACTTTTTCAGTCGTTTGGTAATTTCACCTACATATTGCGACGGATTTTTATACATTCTCATACGTAGGAATTGTCCCAGAAGCTTTACTTCTCTAATGAGACGAGGTATATTAAATGAGGTACATAAAATGGAGTATTTTGGATACCCTCAGATGCTTAAGATGGTTTTAGATTGTTCCAGCGGCTGTAAGTGTTCTGACCGCATCGATTATATTTAATAAAGCATTTAAAATGGAGCATACTAAATAATTTCAAATGTTCTTCATGGTTTTAAGTTGATCCAGTGACTGTAACTGCTCTGACGGAATGAAATTTAATTAATCTACTATGTTAAATAAAGTATATTAAATATTTTCATATGTTATTAGTGGTTTAAAATTGATCCAGCGATTGTAACTGTTCTGACAGTAATTAAATATCCGCTAATTACATTATTCATCGGATCTTCGTCAATTAAACATCCTCCAATTGAGATATTCCTCAGACCAACGTCAATTAAACATCCTCCAATTGAGATATTCCTCAGACCAGCGTCAATAAAACATCCTCCAATTACAACATTCCTCAGACCTACGTCAATAAAAAATCCTCCAATTCCCATTCCTCAGACCTACGTCAATAACACATCCTCCAATTACAACATTCCTCAGACCTACGTCAATAACACATCCTCCAATTACAACATTCCTCAGACCTACGTCAATAAAATATCCTCCAATTACGACAATCCTCAGACCTACGTAAATAAAACATCCTCTAATTACATCATTCCTCAGACCAACTTGAATAAAATATCCTCCAATTACGACATTCCTCAGACCTACGTCAATAAAACATCCTCCAATTACGACATTCCTCAGACCAACGTCAATAAAACATCCTCCATTTAGGATATTCCTCAGACCAACGTCAATTGAACATCCCCCAATCACGCCAGCGAGAACAGCGCCGTACGAACGCAATAAACACGAGCATACGAGTATCTCATGACGACAAAACACCTCGCAAATCAGAGATGAAAGTCCTAACTTCAGCGCAATCAGGGGCGTGTTTGATGTGAACTCCGATTTTTCATTTCGACGACAGTTGGACGGTGCCGGCGCGTGCAAACTTTGCGTCCTTGTTTGACGAACAAGCGACTGCTGTGACTAGTGACGAATGAGTCAGTATTCTGTGTGGAAATTGTGCCCTGATGATAATTTTCCCCAAAGATGATTATCACAACGACTATCATTCGGCTAGGATTATTTTTCATTTTCTGATGGAGGCAGTAGAGATCCAAAATTTTTATTATTTTATTGTATTGAAGTATTCGTTAAAATTTTTCACTAAAATATGTTTGCAGATGCATTCTTTTGGCCGTAAATGACCCTTGCTCAGCATGAAATAGCTTCATACCAAAAAAGTTGGAAATCTGTACACTAAACTTATCTATCCTAGTCTAACCTGACCAAATCTAACCTAACCTAACCTAACCTCATCTCATCTAAATAACCCTAATCTAACCAAGTTTAACCAAACCTAATCTCATACATTTATATATTTCCTATACATATATTTGTTACAAGCTACACATAATACAAATGTATGTAAATATATATATATATATCAACAGTTGTCCTTCGTCAATGCCGCTTTTAAAATTACACGATCACTCACGATATGCGAAAGTAGAACCACTATATTTATTTTATTATTAGCTCATGTTGTAGGTCTTTATCAACGTTACCAACACTATTCCCACAACGTCCCTATCATCGCAACCTCTGTACTGTATTACCATTTTCTACCTCTCACAGCACTTTGGTACTGTATGGTAATGAAGAAAATCCGCCAATTACGCGTGTGCACTGTAATTTTCATTTTAGTTCATTTGACATTATTCAAAACTCGTTCACTGCATGCATTTTTTCTTGCATTACGAGTATTGGTTTAAGAGTGTATGCGTTGTGCTCTTGATTTTAGTTCAAATTAATCCTGTGTAATTACTGTAATTTTCATTTTAGTTCATTTGATATTATTCAAAACTCGTTCACTGCATGCATTTTTTCTCGCATTACGAGTATTGGTTTAAGAGTGCATGCGTTGTGCTCTTGATTTTAGTTCAAATTAATCCTGCTCGTTCAATATGTTTTGTTTTTCTTACATTTGATAGGTTTGATCTTATTTTGCTATCTTTCACTGTTGGATAGGGAATGGTTAATCTATCACCATAATTATGACGATGGTAATGATAACGGATATCTGGCGTTTGTTCAAACAGCAGTCTCTCGAAATACAGATGGAAATCCGTAGTACAAAAATTCATACAAATGTTAATAATCGGGATCCGGTGGAGCCGTAAAACGGTCACCAGAGTAGTCAAAAATGACTGCAATTATTATATTCGTCCGGTCTTTACTTTCAAATTAACGGGAAAATTTTGTGTACGCGTAAACTCGCCGCTCATCACATCTGCATTCGCAAAACACCTCGTCAGGTCGAAGCTGCACGAGTTAATTTCCTTTTCACCCGCAGGGTAATTAAAACTAATGACTTATGCAGATAAAAGCCGATATTTGCAGCTCACAGGTTTCCAATATTGACAATCAAAAAAAGCAACCCAGTCAACATTTTCGTTGACCGAAAACTGCGTCGAATGTGCTGGCGTTTTCAAACAAAAAAATGTACGTAAATATTATTTGTGATTTAGAGACCATTATTGGTCGGAAGTGGTTCGCGAGTTCGACTTTTCCATTCGCAGTTTATACGAGATAATTTGAAGATTTTAACATTACATAGAAACTAATGTATTAATCGCGTAAAATTTCTTCAAATTAAACTCATGTCGAGTAGAACTAATACGAACTGTTTCACGCAGATGCGCACCGTCCTCACACCTTCAGCACTATGACGACGATCATCAGAGGAATAAACAAATCCTCGAAAATATGTTACTCTGAAATAAGTTCTGGGTTCTTTCTCCGAATAAACATATAATAAACACAATAAACGGGAATGTACTCTTATTTTATGCATAGTGATTAATTGATATTTCTTTCCAAATTGGTAGAGCCGTAAAAAATGGTCGTCAATGTAGTGATAAATGATTATTCCTTCAGTCTTTTTTCAAATTAACAAGATTTTTTGTTAATAACTTGCCGAAAACAACTTGAAAATTAATTAAAACTTCCACGTCTGCATTTGTAAACAAAAACAGCTTTTTGTATCAGTTGTAAATAATGGAATGCCCCTCTCACTAGTTTGGACTAACTTATGGATTGTGGTAACATTAGTGTGTCAAATATCCTCATTTGAAATGTGAGAAATTGTACTCATTCCTGTACATTTTGCTAGACCTTGCCTTGGGTCGTGTATATTGCTTAGGGTTAAGTTGAGGAAACGGTTGAACGAGGGGTAGAATTCCGCCAAAAATAACGTCTTGAACTGATAATAAAAACCATAATTTAAACTGGTGAGTAATTGAAGACATTTTAGTACAGCATAGATTGAAAAAAGGACACCTAACACATTTTCTTGACCCCATAGTTCCATGGCAAAGCAAAATTAACAAAACAACCATGATGTTCGCTATTTGAATGCCTCCTAAAAGTCTAATTTATTAACACTTTTCAAGCAGGAGAAGTTATGTTAAAGAAATTCTGCTCAAGAAACTATAAACATAATAACACTAAAAATCGGAGACAACCAGGGATCCTATTTTTCAGTTTTGAGATGATCAGTCAAAGCTTCTTAGTCAAAGATTTATCTTAGAGCCACCGACTCACGAAAAAAAATCCAAAATATAAGAAGTACTGCTCTGAATGAAAGAAAAAACGTTTCGCTTAGTAGTTCTGATAACCAGAAATTTTTGTTATGTTGTAAATTCAAGTCTCAATTGATAATTTATGAAAATTTGACGATCGCATTTCATCATTTAAGCGATCTATAGTTTTTGAGGATTAACATCATCATTTTTCTATACAAAAGGAAGATTAATAGAACCAAGAATTGTTAAAAAAATCAGTTTTCTTTCGATGGTTCACTTGTGTCTCCAAAATACAAAATAGGTTCCTAATTTCGGAATTCTATTTATAATATTTCTTCTGGTGTACTTCGAATTTGACAGCATAATTCCAATGCAAACGCGAAAAAACAAAATACTCATAAGGATCACTTCATTTCACCTTGTGGTGTTCTCCCCCAGGCTGCAACACGCTTCGGGCAGACTTTGAGCTATCTTTTTCGTGATAGGATAGCCCGAAGCGAGTGCCTGAGGTACAACCGTATTCGGCAGGATATGGACAACCCGGGGGTAACACGGTAATTATATTGGTGACTGTTAGGTACACGGAACACGGACCATTACACTGGGCCCTCGGTGACTACTATGAGCACTGTTCGTTACTCGTAAATTACGTAATGATTGGAACACAGCACTAATACGTGATGGTTGAAATACAATACTATTCGAGAAGTACGTAATGATTGAAACACAATCCTATGTGAGAATAGCACAAATACGTGGTGATTGGAGTACAATCCTATTCGAGAATGACATGAATTGAAACACAATCCTATGCGAGAATAGCACAAATACGTGATGATTGAAGCACAATCCTATTCGGGAATGACGTAATGATTGAAACACAATCCTATGCGAGAATAGCACAAATACGTGATGATTGAAGCACAATCCTATTCGGGAATGACGTAATGATTGAAACACAATCCTACGCGAGAATAGCACAAATACGTGATGATTGAAGCACAATCCTATTCGGGAATGACGTAATGATTGAAACACAATCCTATGCGAGAATAGCACAAATACGTGATGATTGAAGCACAATCCTATCCGGGAATGACGTAATGATTGAAACACAATCCTATGCGAGAATAGCACAAATACGTGATGATTGAAGCACAATCCTATTCGGGAATGACGTAATGATTGAAACACAATCCTATGCGAGAATAGTACTAATACGTGATGATTGAAATACAATCCTATTCGAAAATGACATAAATTACGTAATGATTGAAACAATCCTATGCGAGAATAGCACTAATACGTGATGATTGAAATACAATACTATGCGAGAATTTACGTAATGAATGAAACAAGCACCAATAGCGGGTAACGTCCGCGAGGACGCTACTTACGAACGCAGCGGTGAGACGTGATGATTGTTGCTACGTCGTGCGACTGTTACGAACAGGTCAGCTGGTGCTAGCGGGGCGCCGAGACGAGGCTAGTCAGCTGGGTCGGGCCCAGCCGCCACGCGGTTCACCGTTGTAGATGATAAGTAGCTACGGCGAGGCTAGCCGGCCGGAGCGGGCGAGAGATGTCGTAGAGCGGCTTGGCCGACGACGCCGGCGCGGGGCGTTGCAACGTGACTTTTTTAAGGCTTTGAAACACCTTGAAGCGTCAAGACGCTACTAGGTTTAAGACCTTGCAACACCTTGGGGCGTCGATAGGCAGGGCCGGTCTCCGGAGCTTGGTGCAGGTACGCGAGAGACAAAGTCGATCTCGGAAGCTAGATGCAGGAACACGAGGCTGGTGCTGGAGATGTGACTTGAACGAGGACGAGGGCTTGAGTGAGTGCGAGCCTTGTTGGGGTCGCCTTATGTAGGCCTCGAGTGCAAGCCCTGAGTCCGGGCGTGAGTCCTGATTGGTCGCGAGTTTGTGGGCCTGTGGTGCTGGAGGCAGGAAGCCGTTGTAGCTTAAGGGCACCTTTTCTCATAGTCGCGAGGCGGCTTCTCTCAGGTCCCGTGTTTGGTTGACTAGGCGCTTCGGGTCCGGAGGTGCTCTGGAACGGATGCGGTTGTAGTCTGGAGGCAGCTTTTCTCAGGTCTTGTGGGGGTCCGCGGCTTGCCGCTGGGATCACCACAGGTGTCCCTCTCTTGTTTTTTTTTTTTTTTTTTAAACACTTAGTACCTCACTGGTGGTCTGCTTTCTCTGCCGTATTTAGTGAATACTGCCTGTTTTGCTGTTTTAGGGATTGCTGTGCCTGTTCCAGGGAACGGAACTCCCTCGTATACTTCGTAGTTTGTTACTCTCGGTGCCTTAGCCTGTTGTTGAGGTTTATCCTCGATGGTGGGTAGGTACGCTGCTTTGACCCTTTCCGTCGCGATGTTAGCTTTTTTGCCTTGTATATCTACGGTGATGTAGTTTGGTGTCCTTTGGAGCACGGGAAAGGGACCTGCGTAGGGTTTCTGTAAGGGTCTTCTGTGCCCCCCGTGTTTCACGAAGACGTTGGTCGCCTTGTATAGAGCGCTCGGGACATTGGCTTTTTGGGGCCCCTGTTGTCGTGGCAGTATTGGCTGCAGGTTTGTCACTCGTTTTTTAGGCATTGTAGAAATTCTCTGGCGGGCCGGTCTCCTTTTTCTTTCTCGGGTAGCTCTCCTGCGAGGCGCAATGTTTGTCCGTATACCATTTCGGCGGGGGAGATGTTTGCGTCCGTGTGTGGCGTGGCTCGGATGTTAAGCAGTATGAGGTGTAGTGCGTCTGCCCAGTCTGCGTCAGTGACCGTAGCTTTTAACGCCTCCTTCAATCTTCTGTGCATCCTCTCCACCAGTCCGTTGCTCTGCGGGTGGTACGCTGTCGTTCGCTGTCTCTCAGCGCACAGCGCCGTCAGCAAGTTTTTCCATAAGTTAGACTCGAACTGGACGCCTTGGTCCGTGATGATTGTTGTTGGAGCGCCGAATGATGCTACCCAGTCTTTTAGGAATGCCCGTGCTGTTGTTTCTGCCGTACAATCGGCCAATGGGGTAGCGGTGCACCATCTGGTGAAGCGGTCAATGCACGTCAGCAGGTACCGTTTGTTTTGTGACACGGGTAGTGGTCCGACGATATCGATGTGTATCGTCTGGAACCGTTCCTTGGGTACCGGCATCTTCCCGGGCGGGCATTTGGTGTGCCTTATTATTTTGCTTGTCTGGCATGGAATGCACTCGCGTGTCCACTTGCCGACGTCTTTGTTGAGTCCGGGCCAGATTACTCGCTGCCTCAAGAGGTCCCTTGTTGCTTGTATGCCGGGATGACTCGCCCCGTGGAAATGCTGAAATACGTTCTTTCTGCAGCATTCCGGGATGTATGGCCTCCGTAGGCCTGTTGACACGTCGCACCAGAGGGGTGGTTTACCGGTCTGTGTGATTATGGGGCGTAGTTTGAGCGCGTTCTTTGATGCTGGGTGCAGCAGTTCTTCTAATTCTGCGTCTCTGTTTTGTTCGGTCATTATTTTGTCGTAGTTGATCGCGGGTTCTTTAGGTATTATTGTTGACACCAGACGTGATAGCGCGTCTGCGACCGTGTTGTTGTCGCCGCTGATGTGCTTGATTTCGCAGTCGAACTGTGAGAGGTAGGAGAGCTGTCTTGCTACCCGGGGGCTGTTGCCTTCCGTGGCTTTTTGCAGGGCAAAACAGAGCGGTTTATGGTCTGTCATAATTTCGAAGCTTCGGCCTTCCAAAAAATGCTCGAAGTGTTTCACTGCGAAAAATATCGCCATTAGTTCGCGGTCGTAGGTGCTGTATTTACGTTGGGTGTCGTCTAGTTTTTTGGAGAAAAATGCTACGGGGCGCTGTTCTTGCCCGACTTTTTGTTGTAGTACGGCGCCGACTGCGGTTCCTGATGCGTCTGTGATTAAGGTGCTTTTGCCTTCTGGAGCGGGGTGCGCTAGCAAGGTGAGTTGCGAGATCTCGCGTTTTAGGCTAGTGAACGCTGCGTCTAGTTCTGTTGTCCAGTTGATAATTTTCTTTGAGTTTTTGGAGTATCCTTTTGTCAATCCGGTCAGAGCTTGCATCTTTTCTGCTGCGGCTGGGAGGAATCGGTGGTAATAGTTGACTATTCCTAGGAATTGTCGTAGCTTTTTTACTGTTGCTGGTTGGGGAAAACTGCATATTTCCTCTATTTTCTGAGGGAGTGGTGAGATTCCGCCGGCTGACACTCTGTGTCCGAGAAAGTCTAGCTCGGGCACTCCGAAAATGCACTTGGCGGGGTGCACGCGCAGTCCTTCTCCTTGTAGCCGTTGGAAGAGTTGTCGGAGGTGTTTTTGGTGCTCCTCTGCGTTTGCGGACGCTATCAGTATGTCGTCGATGTATGCCGTTACGAAGTCCATGTCTCTTGTTACCGCGTCGATGTATCGTTGGAACGTTTGGGCTGCGTTCCGCAGCCCGAATGACATCACGGTGTATTCGTACAGCCCAAATGGTGTGGTGATGGCCGTTTTCTGGATGTCCTCGTTTTTGACGGGTATTTGGTGATAGGCTTTGACGAGGTCGATTTTGGAGAAGATTGTTTTGTTATGCAGTTTGTAATGGAAGTCTTGACAGTGTGGTATTGGGTAACGGTCAGGTTTGGTGCTTGCGTTCAGTCGTCTGTAGTCTCCGCAGATTCTCCATGCCCCGGGTTCGGCTGCCTTTGGTACCATGTGCATGGGTGATGCCCAGGCGCTCTTCGACGGCCTGATGATGTCATGTTCCAGCATTTCCTTGAATTCTTGTCGCGCCGCTTCCAATTTTTCCGGAGACAGTCTCCTTGGTCGTGCATATACTGGGGGTCCGGTTGTTTCGATGTGGTGTTCTACGTCGATTTTCTTTTGTGTGTGCCGGATGTGTTGGGAGGTCGGTAGTATTCCGGGGTATTCCTCGTACAATGTGTTGAATTCCGGGGCGGTTTGGTGTTCGATCCTGTGCACTCGTTGGCTTCTTGAAACGACACGTTTGCAGGGTACTTTGGTTCCGGAAGTTTGGGCGTATAGGCTTGCGTTTGCGGTGTCGACGCTTAGCTGGTGTGCGGCGAGGAAATCCATGCCAATGATCGGTTGTCCCACGTCCGCTTCTATGAAGTTCCAACTTATGGGCCATAGGGGGTTGAGCAGGATGATGCGCTCCGACGTCCCGTAAGAAGCTATGGGGGGTGTTGTTGGCGGCGAGTAAGTCGTAGGACGGGGGTTTGAGCGTGTGTTTCTTTTTAGCTGGTACTAGGCTGACGGCTGAACCGGTGTCGATGAGGTATCGTACGTTGCCGGTGTCTGTGACGTACATTAGCTCGCCTTTTTTTGTCTGTGCGGAGACTGGGGCGTTTACCATTCTCCGCGGTCGTCGTTTCCCGCGAAACTGCAAGGTTGGGTACAGTTTCTTGCTCGGTTACCGAAAGTTTGGTGGTAATAGCAGATTGCTTGGTCCTGCTTGATTCTTGTATTGCTTCTGTTTCCGTACCTAGGTCCTGGGGTTTGGTTTCGCCAATCTTCTGCTTGCTTCTTGTTTTCCTGTGGGCGTAAAGCGTTTGCCAGCATTTTCTTGAGTTCTGCTATTTCCTGTAGGGCTTTGTCAAATTCCGCTCTTGAGACGGTAAGAGATGGTGGTTGTTTGATGGCAGTTACGGCGATGGGTTCACTCATGGCAGTTTGACAAGCGGTTTGCCTTGCTATGATCTGATCTGCGATTACTCTGTATTCTTCGTCCGTTTTTCCCCTGCCTAGTGCCTCGATCAGCGGTTGTACTGTGATTGGTAGCTTTGCGAGGTGCATGGAACGGATGACGGACGGTGGTAGGGGTGCTTGCCTGCAGCTGTTCAGTCGTTTCATTTCGAGGAGCAATTCTGATGGCGTATTGTCTCCCATGGTAGTTTTGACGATGGTGTCGTAGTTTGCTTCCTCGTCGTGTCGCACGAAACGGTGCGTTAATGCGGCTTTTAATGCGTCGTATTTGTCGTTTGCCGGTGGGTTCAGGAGTATTTCTTGGATCTCGCATACGATGTGTGTTGGGAGTCCTCCTAGTAACGCTCCGAACTTTGCGCCGTCGTCCAGGTTTGGTACTTGTGCGAGGAACACGTCGCAATGCAGTAACCATCCTTTCACATCTCCGCTGAATGCGGGCAACCGGATATCTTTCCCAGCCATGCCTCCTATTGCCTGCCGAATACCTCTGGGGTCAACCAGTGTGGTGTTCTCCCCCAGGCTGCAACACGCTTCGGGCAGACTTTGAGCTATCTTTTTCGTGATAGGATAGCCCGAAGCGAGTGCCTGAGGTACAACCGTATTCGGCAGGATATGGACAACCCGGGGGTAACACGGTAATTATATTGGTGACTGTTAGGTACACGGAACACGGACCATTACACTGGGCCCTCGGTGACTACTATGAGCACTGTTCGTTACTCGTAAATTACGTAATGATTGGAACACAGCACTAATACGTGATGGTTGAAATACAATACTATTCGAGAAGTACGTAATGATTGAAACACAATCCTATGTGAGAATAGCACAAATACGTGGTGATTGGAGTACAATCCTATTCGAGAATGACATGAATTGAAACACAATCCTATGCGAGAATAGCACAAATACGTGATGATTGAAGCACAATCCTATTCGGGAATGACGTAATGATTGAAACACAATCCTATGCGAGAATAGCACAAATACGTGATGATTGAAGCACAATCCTATTCGGGAATGACGTAATGATTGAAACACAATCCTACGCGAGAATAGCACAAATACGTGATGATTGAAGCACAATCCTATTCGGGAATGACGTAATGATTGAAACACAATCCTATGCGAGAATAGCACAAATACGTGATGATTGAAGCACAATCCTATCCGGGAATGACGTAATGATTGAAACACAATCCTATGCGAGAATAGCACAAATACGTGATGATTGAAGCACAATCCTATTCGGGAATGACGTAATGATTGAAACACAATCCTATGCGAGAATAGTACTAATACGTGATGATTGAAATACAATCCTATTCGAAAATGACATAAATTACGTAATGATTGAAACAATCCTATGCGAGAATAGCACTAATACGTGATGATTGAAATACAATACTATGCGAGAATTTACGTAATGAATGAAACAAGCACCAATAGCGGGTAACGTCCGCGAGGACGCTACTTACGAACGCAGCGGTGAGACGTGATGATTGTTGCTACGTCGTGCGACTGTTACGAACAGGTCAGCTGGTGCTAGCGGGGCGCCGAGACGAGGCTAGTCAGCTGGGTCGGGCCCAGCCGCCACGCGGTTCACCGTTGTAGCTGATAAGTAGCTACGGCGAGGCTAGCCGGCCGGAGCGGGCGAGAGATGTCGTAGAGCGGCTTGGCCGACGACGCCGGCGCGGGGCGTTGCAACGTGACTTTTTTAAGGCTTTGAAACACCTTGAAGCGTCAAGACGCTACTAGGTTTAAGACCTTGCAACACCTTGGGGCGTCGATAGGCAGGGCCGGTCTCCGGAGCTTGGTGCAGGTACGCGAGAGACAAAGTCGATCTCGGAAGCTAGATGCAGGAACACGAGGCTGGTGCTGGAGATGTGACTTGAACGAGGACGAGGGCTTGAGTGAGTGCGAGCCTTGTTGGGGTCGCCTTATGTAGGCCTCGAGTGCAAGCCCTGAGTCCGGGCGTGAGTCCTGATTGGTCGCGAGTTTGTGGGCCTGTGGTGCTGGAGGCAGGAATCCGTTGTAGCTTACGGGCACCTTTTCTCATAGTCGCGAGGCGGCTTCTCTCAGGTCCCGTGTTTGGTTGACTAGGCGCTTCGGGTCCGGAGGTGCTCTGGAACGGATGCGGTTGTAGTCTGGAGGCAGCTTTTCTCAGGTCTTGTGGGGGTCCGCGGCTTGCCGCTGGGATCACCACAACCTACTATCTACAGTTCTCATATTAGTTTGAAACAAACTACTCCTAATTTTAACAGTGCTATTTTAAGCCCATTTTAAAAGGAATCTCAACGGTATCTAGCCTACGTCACGGAATTTTTGATATTTTCCTCTGCCTTTGAATAACCTCAGAACGCCATAATATTTCAGCGTAATATTTTTGAATAATGAATCAAATGCCTCAACTACGAAACATGAGTGCGTTGATCTTTCCCAGTGTAACTATGCAGGCGATTTTCTAAATACTTTTCATTCTTGAATGCACACATCATGACATCAACTATTTTTTTCTCTCCACGTAGATTATCCAATGTTGGATCATCCGAATATTCACAGTCGACTCAACGTTTTCTTGTAGATTTTCATCTTTCACGTAAATTAACTCAAGTTTTACTCCAGCCTCCCGCAATCTTGGTAACAGCCACGTCCGTCAATATCCCCGACAGACTGTTAGCTACTTTTAAGATCTTCATTTTTGTTTCAAGCAGGTTTGCTTCTCCAATCTGTTCCAGCGATATCACTGACAGCTGACATCTGCTCCAGCGATATCACTGACAGCTGAGATCTGCTCCAGCGATATCACTGACAGCTGAAATCTGCTCCAGCGATATCACTGACAGCTGAGATCTCCTCCAGCGATATCACTGACAGCTGAGATCTGCTCCAGCGATATCACTGACAGCTGAGATCTGCTCCAGCGATATCACTGACAGCTGAGATCTGCTCCAGCGATATCACTGACAGCTGAGATCTGCTCCAGCGATATCACTGACAGTTGAGATCTGCTCCAGCGATATCACTGACAGCTGAGATCTCCTCCAGCGATATCACTGACAGCTGAGATCTGCTCCAGCGATATCACTGACAGCTGAGATCTGCTCCAGCGATATCACTGACAGCTGAGATCTGCTCCAGCGATATCACTGACAGCTGAGATCTGCTCCAGCGATATCACTGACAGCTGAGATCTGCTCCAGCGATATCACTGACAGCTGACATCTGCTCCAGCGATATCACTGACAGCTGAGATCTGCTCCAGCGATATCACTGACAGCTGAGATCTGCTCCAGCGATATCACTGACAGCTGAGATCTGCTCCAGCGATATCACTGACAGCTGAGATCTGCTCCAGCGATATCACGGACAGCTGAGATCTCCTCCAGCGATATCACTGGCAGCTGAGATCTGCTCCAACGATATCACTGACAGCTGAGATCTGCTCCAGCGATATCACTGGCAGCTGAGATCTGCTCCAACGATATCACTGACAGCTGAGATCTGCTCCAGCGATATCACTGACAGCTGAGATCTGCTCCGACGATATCACTGGCAGCTGAGATCTGCCGCAACGATATCACTGACAGCTGAGATCTGCTCCAGTAATATCACTGACAGCTAAGATCTGCTCCAGCGATATCATTGACAGCTAAGATCTGCTCCAGCGATATCACTGACAGCTAAGATCTGGTACAACGATATCACTGACAGCTGAGATTTGCTCCAACGATATCACTGACAGCTGAGATCTCCTCCAACGATATCGCTGACAGCTGAGATCTGCTCCAGCGATATCATTGACAGCTGAGATCTGCTCCAACGATATCACTGACAGCTGAGATCTGCTCCAACGATATCACTGACAGCTGAGATCTGCTCAAGCGATATCGCTGGAAGTGTGGACGTAAGCTGCGTCTGGCTCATCAAGATGCATGGCGTGGACACTTCCATACACCTCGTTCCGAGCTGCTCTTCTCAAGTTTGATAAGAAACTCCAGTCGGTCGAGGCAGCTATCAAAGAGAGCCCGACAAACAAGCCGGTGTCTCGCGCTCTCAACTTTGATCGGGTAAGAGTTTGTTTCGCGTAATTTCTCTTAAACGAAGCATTCAGAGCGTCCGAATGGGGGACTCGGAGAGACTGTGAAAGGCAATAACATGGGTAATTCTAGTTTTCTCTAAGTGAAGTTTGGTGTTTTCATTACCGGTTTCCAGCAAGCCGGTAAAATTGGTTTCATTTTTATCCCAGTGCAGCAGATGTTGAGTGGAAATGACAAGGTTTTGCTTTCAAGTTGGAAGGTGATGATTATCATAGAACCAAAAATGATTGCACTTGAGATAGTAGCTTTGGTTCTTTTTTGTAAGAAACAGAAAGACTTCAATGAAAGTTGAAGTTACATTTTTTGCAAGTGAGTTTGCAGGAGAAAGGAATTTATTTTGGATGGCTTGGATTTATTCGTTAAGTTTTCATAAAACATTTCACTGTATTTTGGATTGAGGTGAACTGTGTGGAAATTAGGAAACTCGAGGGTTTTCATTTTTATGACGTTTCTGTTAATTATCATAAAATATCAATATATTCATAAGCTTTCATGTTTAGGGATATTTTTAAGACGGAAAAAAACTCCAGAGATCTTTGTAAAATATTTAAAGTTAACGACTCCTACAACCCTGGAACCATACAAATGTGAAAACAAATTTGCTCCTTATTTTGTAATATTTCTGATCAATCTTATTTTGTGATAAATTCTAATCTGACAAAAATATTCGCATGCGTTCATGAAAGACTTTCATACAAACATAGTTAAAAACACGCAAAACATGAAACACTCTATGTTTTAATCAGTTTCTCAGCTTCCGAATGCTGTTCCGTGTGATGTCATTCGTATGTATTTGGGAAATAATTCCGTGCTCAGGTAATTGAAAATAAAAGCATTCAGAATTTTACTTATTGGAAAAATTTATTCTTCCTATCCATGATCTCCAAGTAAATGCTCACAAAAGTATTCTTGATTTTTCCTTCAAAGTTTTCATGCTTCTCGTGACGAGGACTTTTATTTTATCCAAAGCGCATTTCAAAATGAAAAACCCACGCAAATAAAATCATGAAGAGAGGAAAGGTGTCACGAATAGCAGAAATGTTCCCGCGCAAAATCTCGTGGCTTTTCCCATGCGAATTCAATTACCCGGAAAAGACTGAGCCAACCAAATGTTTCAACAAATTATGGTAAGAAATAAAATCTGCACAAAGATACGTCCCAAACTTCCTTAGCGATCATGCCCCATTTTACCTACGTGTTATCTTTTCCTTGCCCGGTCCGCACCTTCAGAAAACCGGACATTTTGGGAGATATGCCCGCGTCTCGAAACCAGTACATGAACAACCTGAACGCAGAGGCAAACAAGCAACAATACACACATTTTTTCGCCTCGACTGAGCAAGTTTGTGTCAACTCTCGGTACTAAATAAAAAGAAGTAAATCTCTTCGGTACGACTTCATCCCTCCGGCGTGACCAAGTTTACGGCTTTTCGTGCTATATTTTTGCGGGAGATTTGACAAAATCCTCGTCACACAAAATACGACAAACGACCGCTCACATTTGCGGCAATCTGGCACGGCCCGTTCTTTAAAGCTTCCCTCGCTACAAATGTTGTCTCTTTTGATTGCAGCATTTTGTGGAGATATCATCCTATTTTACGGAGTTATCAATATGGAACATTGGTGATATTTTTGGGAGTTACTCAGCTTGGAACATTGGTGATATTTTAAGGAACTCAGTATGGAACATTGGCGATATTTAAGGAACTCAGTATGGAACATTGGCGATATTTTAAGGAACTCAGTATGGAACATTGGTGATATTTCAGGAAGTTACTCAATATGTAACATTGGGGATATTTGAGGGAGTTACTCAGGATGGAACGGTGGTGATATCTTAGGGAGTTACTCAGTGGAGAACATTAGTGATATTTTAGGATGTTTCACAATGCGCAATATAGATTATATTATAGCGATTTAGTGAATCTGGACTATTGATTATATTTTAGGAATATCGATAATATATAATATTACATGGATTTATGAATTTAGACTATTGGTGTTATTTCAGATGTGTAATTCTCATAAACATTGTTTATATTTTAGAAATTAGCTGAACAAAAAACATGTGTGATATTTTAGAGAATTGGTAATGATACGGTGATATTTCAGCTATGTACTACACATGGAACATAAGTAGTATTAAAGATGACCGCTGAAAATAGAATTTTGATAATATGGTATCCGTGTTCTGAGAACGGAACATCGGCGATATTTTACCCACGTAGTGAACATGGAATATTAGTAAAATTCTAACTATATGCTGATTATGGAGCACTGGTAACATTTTCAGAAAAGGCTGTACCAGCAATCTCAACTATTAATACTGTAGCGATGTAATGAATGTGAAATATTGGCAACTCTTTCTGATATTCTGAATCAAGGGGAATATTTTAAGAATTTAATAACTTTAGAACCTAGGTGACATTTTTGAAAATTTCGTGTATCTGAAGTATTTATGATAATTCAAAGAGGTACGGAACATGGAATATTGGAAACATTTTAAGGGATTACCGAGTGTTGAACACTTATAGGGATTAACTATAGGGGTGACAATTTCGATTATTTTTATTCACACAACTATTACACATTTATATCATTTTTGAGACCTGCGGAACAGGTTATAAGGTATGTACCGAATATAGATCATTGGTGATTTTTTTGGTAGTAACCGAATATACAAAATTGGTAATGATTTGGAGTTTATACGAACATGGAACGTAAATACTATTTAATAAATTTACAGATCCTGAAACCTTGGTGAATTTAGGGAACTTACAGCATATGAAAAGCTAACAAAATTTTACAGCTCTTCTAAAAATGAAGCACTGGAAAAATTCTCAAAATTTATTGAATGTAGAGCAGTTGGGAGATTATAAAAGCACTTTGAACAAAATATTTCGAGTACAATCATGGCATTTGTCCGATACACTATAGTACGTAGATATATAATACATTAAAATATAAAATATTATATGTATCATAATAAATTTAAACTGAACATGCTGCTTGATTTAGCCTGGTAACTGAGTTGCGTACTCGGCGCCCTTTGCTGATATTCTGCGAAGAATGTCGATCGAAAGCAAACTTGGTAGAAATTCTGCCGTTGTTCCGTGTTGGTAGCGCGCGGATTTCGCAACGCTCGCTTAAAATTTAAAATATAGCGAATGTGCGATGGAGGTGATGGAATATAAGTTAAAGTTAAGTATTGAATCTGAGAGAAACTTTACGCAATGTGTTATAAAAAGTAAGTAAATCTATGTAAATTAATGATTGAATTGGGACGAAACTTGGTGGACATTAGTATTAAAAATATGTAAGTTTAGGTACATTAGGTATTGAATCTGAGAAAAACTTTACGCACTCTGTTATGAGAAGTAGGTAAATTTATGTAAAATAATTATTGAATCGGAGCGAAACTTTGTGGACAATAGTATTAAAAGTGAGTAAATTCACGATGGTCTTATTAGAACATAAAATATTTTCAACCAAATTAGATTCACAAACAAATCCGATTTTTTTTTTCAATTTACGATGGTAATAACACAGAGTGAAATTATCGGAAGGCCAGTAAGCCTCACCCAATCAGATTCACAAACAAATCTCAAATTGTTTAGGCTGTTATATCGTGGTTTTTCATCACGATATTAGGATTAGTAATTGTAGCTGCAAACTACAGTATCGGTAGCAGTAACTACCGTAACTGAAGCGTTAGCTTCAGGAGTAGGAAAAGGAAACTCTTAGCTAGGTTCCTATTCTTGTACTGAATCATCCAAACACCGACACTGCTTATAAGCTATAGCGCTCGGAAGTTAAACAATGCTCTTCCGGTGCATACCAATGCGATGCGCCCCGAAGGCACAGCTTCCGGCGGAGGTCCCATAAAGACATCTGACCTGAACGCGATATGGCATCCGGCAAGCCGCGCAAACCTCATCTCCGGAAGTCCATAAACCCAACGATGCCTACTTCACTATATAACAACTTCCCTCCCTTTAAATGAATATATGTGACAAAAAGAAGGAAGAGCTCAGCAACGTATTTGCATAACAGGTTTAGTTACTCTACTTGATCTACGAGGTTAATTTTGCACAGGGGAACTGCTAACAGGCTAAGCAGGAGTCTCTGTTTCCCCACTACGGATAGATCCCAAACTACTGTGCAACAGCTGATTTGAATGTCTCTTCAAGATTACATTTAATGCTAATATTTGAACATGAAAGACATTAACAGCTACTTTACTAACAATAATTCCCTTCAGCCACTTGGGACCATTTCTTAACTTCAGAGCAAGAACATGATCACCGACATCAACTTGAGTTACATACATAGGCTAAGACCTGTACACAGAACATTTAGGATGACTCTATCTCTAGAAGTAACAATTTTACGATTGTTGAGCGCAACAGAGGGAGTAAGTTTTGTGACACTTTGAGGAATACAATGTGACTGAAATAACGCGTAATTAGTTTGTACATCAGAGAAATTATGAACATAGTTACCGACACATGTATCGTTCCTAGGCTTTTGTAGAATAACTTCGTTCTTCCGCTGTAGAGGCTTACTTGAACTCTTCATTGACACATCTTCTCTTCTGACGTTGCACTGAGTACCGCTCCTTTCCAGCTGCACTATGTAAGTGCGAGCTGCGTCAAATTCTTCTCGTGTAGGCTTAACAGGAGGAGGTCGTGCTGCAGTCGTAAATTGCAAACTTTAGAAATGTGGCCTATTTTCCACATTTTTTGCATTTTATTAATTTAATTTTAGGGCATAGCAATTCTTTGTAAGGTGCTTCTGCCTAGTTCCGCAGCGAATACATATGTAATTCGGCTGTAGTTTTTCTGTAGTGAAAAACGATGAAGATGAATCCTCACGAATGATATCTGGAGCGTCGAAGCTTTACTGTTCACTGAGTTTTGCATGTTCAACGCATTCGTTGAAGGACTTGCTGTCACACTTCTGTAGAACCGCGCTGAGAATTTGCGCTGAATGTAGACCAGCCACAAGAGCATCTCTCAAGAGACGATCGCGACCGCAATTTTCGTAGTTGCACGAAGATGCTAAGTCATTTAACGTTTTAGCATAACTTTGTATGGATTCATTAACACTTTGCTCTCTGTTTAGAAATGTAACAGATGCGCCAACAGTGGATTTCTTGATTTTAAATTGTTGTATTAACTTTCCTTCAAGTTCCTCATATGTAGCATCAGTGAGTAACGTAGGTTAAATTCTTCGTTGTAGATCAGTAATGATGTTTACAGGCAAAGCTTCAACTATAATACTAGCTTTGTTACCATCATTGTTTCCCGCCTTCTGAAGAATGTCTGCACACTGTACTTGAATCGTTGTAGATATTACTCACTGTTTCCACTCCAACGTCGAATGCAGGACAGCAAACTGTAGAATGCGCCATCTTAATTTTAGAACTTGTAACGATCAAATTTACTTTGGAGATTCGAAGAGTCGTCGCCATTTGTTATATCGTGGTTTTTCATCACGATATTAGGATTAGTAATTGTAGCTGCAAACTACAGTATCGGTAGCAGTAACTACCGTAACTGAAGCGTTAGCTTCAGGAGTAGGAAAAGGAAACTCTTAGCTAGGTTCCTATTCTTGTACTGAATCATCCAAACACCGACACTGCTTATAAGCTATAGCGCTCGGAAGTTAAACAATGCTCTTCCGGTGCATACCAATGCGATGCGCCCCGAAGGCACAGCTTCCGGCGGAGGTCCCATAAAGACATCTGACCTGAACGCGATATGGCATCCGGCAAGCCGCGCAAACCTCATCTCCGGAAGTCCATAAACCCAACGATGCCTACTTCACTATATAACATAGGCTTACGGAGGTAGTAACGCAAAGTAAAGTTATCTGAGGACCAATTAGACTCCCCCAAGGCAGATTCCCAATAGCCTCACCGCAAACTGAGCCTCGTTAGTATCCTTGTGTTTCAGCCCCCCATTAGCCACCTCAGAAGCTACTCCATTTACACACCAATCAATAGGCAACCATTGGTTTCCCTTTAATTAGGCTCCTCTGACCTCCTCGAAAATTTATTTCCAGGCGTATTCATAATTATTTCCATCATTATTTCTTCCGCTGACACCCAAATCAAGATGCAAACCATTAGTTTCCCCTTAATAAAGCTCTTTTGACCTCTTCGAAAATTTATTTCCATTGGTATTCACTAACATTTTCGACCATAATATCTTTCGATAATGGGGTTATTTTGCGTTACTCAGCGTCTTGCCGTACAAAATTTCACTCTTCCGACATAGCCTAGGTAATTGATCTATTTCTTCTATAACCAAACACTAGATTCATTTAGAAGTTGAAACATTCACCCATAATTCTAATTCACTGTAGGTATATAAGAAAAATTTCTTCTTTCAGCTCAACAGTAGATTCACACAACAGGTTCCATAATTATAATTCCCTGAGCTCAAAATGAGCACAACTCCGCCGAGGCATCGCCTTAATATACTACTTTTATCGCGATATTCCTAAGCTGATGCACTCCTAAAGTCTACGGAAATTCCATGCAAGTTTTCGCTTGCAAATTTCCGAGAGTAAATTTATTTTCTAGCCACACTACAGCATACGACGAACTGTGCATAATGCTACCAGCAATAATAATAATAATAATAATAATAATAATATTATTTGTGAAAATAGAATTAACATATGGTGAGCGTATAGGGCGGTGAGAGCAGTTTTGTGAAAACATTCAGTTCTGTTGCAGTGCTTAAGGTTTGCGTTAGTTTTGGGGTAGACACGGAGCTTCATGCAGGCTTTATTACAGCGCTATGGAATAGTAGTGAACATGGAATATAATTGAAATTTGAACTATAGGCTGATAGCATAGACCTTGGTAACATTTTAGGAACACGCTTTAGCAGCGACTGAAGGCTTGCGTTAGTTTTGGGGTGGAGTCGCAGCTTCATGCAGGCATTACTATAGCGCCCTCCCGAAGCCTTTCATCTCCGCTGTGCGCGAAATACTGAAGCGGTAAAGCGAACGGCATATTGAAACGCGTGTGCCGGATACTGTTCAAAATAAATTAATAATAGAGGCACAAGCCATGCTCTCGTTAATTAATTCCTTGCTGCCGTTTATTCTGACGAACGCAAATGAGAATTTCATTCGCAGAATTCAAACCATGTTTGTGCAGACGGTCAGTCTTTAAGCACTGCTAGGTTTTCTTTTTGCGATCGTGCCGGGTTTTTCATTAATATGTGAGGAAGTTTTGAGAGATTTCGATATCACTTTTAAGTGCGTTACCAAATTTTGTACATGAACGTTCGGCTATGTGGGTGACCAAATTCAAATACAATGAGTATACATGTATGATAATTCAAAGTCAAGGTCAAATAACGTCTCATTTGTATTAGCTATCTAAAGGCGCTATTGACACATTACTCATTACATTGCATATAAACACGCCAGACCTGATGAAGGAATATTGATTTCTAAAAGCATGTGAAAATTCCTAGCGTTTCATTGAGAGTACGATCTTTTACGAAAACTCGCTTTCTTCAGAATAATTCGCAGAAATTCCTTAAACTATGGCATATTGAGTCTACGGGCTACGTGTATTCTAAGAATTGATAACATTTTTCAATTTTATATGAGTGGGCCAGCGCGACCTTTGACGTGTATTCTAAGAATTGATAACATTCTTCAATTTTATATGAGTGGGCCAGCGCGACCTTTGACACACTGTCTGAATGTCCTGTAAACTTCCAGCGGCTTCGACGACTGTGTCACTGCATTCACATTCACCAAAGTTTGGGTCTTGTGCTGAGTTTGTCTCTTCCAGGCAAGCTTCAACGTGCGCTGGAGGGCCTCTGGAATGTCGGACGCCTTCGAGACTGGAAATTGTCAAGGTTTTTTTATTTTGGGGGTAAGTTAAAATACTTAAATGCCTTGGAAACTTGAGGTAGCCATGCATGTTTATTTTTTGGTAAACTTAAATTTTAAAATACCATGGAGACTTGAAGTGGGGAAGGCTTTTTATTTTTTTGGATAAGCTAAAATTGTTAAATGCCTTGGAAACTTGAAGTGGCCATGAATATTTGTTTTTGGCACACTAATTTTTTAAATATCATGAAAACTTGAAATGGTCAAGGTTTTTTTTCTGAGAGCGAGAGAGGGTTTGGGTAAACTGAAATTCTAAATGCATTGGAAACTTGAAAAGGTCAAAAATGTTTTTTGTTATATGAGCGAACTTAATTCATTGTGAACTGTGGATACTTGAAATGTACAAAAATGTTCTTTTTGTTATATGAGTGTACTGAAATATTTGGCCATGTTAGAAACCTGAAATGCTCGCAAATTTTTTTCCCCTATTGTTTCTGTTAGCGAAAGATTTTACAGACAAACATATATTACACTCACAAAATCCTCCCTCACTTCAGTGTCCGTCCCTCACTTTAGTTTCCATCCCTCACTTTAGAGTCCGTCCCTCACTTTAGTGTCTGTCCCTCACTTTAGAGTCCGTCCCTCACTTTAGTGTCCATCCCTCACTTTAGTGTCCGTACCTCACTTTAAAGTCCGACCCTCACTTTAGTGTCCGTCCCTCACTTTAGTGTCCATCCCTCACTTTGTCCGTCCCGCACTTTAGAATTCGTCCCTCACTTTAGTGCCCGTCCCTCACTTTAGTGTCCGTCCCTCACTTTCGAGTCCGTCCCTCACTTTAAAGTCCGCCCCTCACTTTAGTGTCCGTCCCTCACTTTAGTGTCCGTACCTTACTTTAGTGTCCGTCCCTCACTTTAGTGTCCGACCCTCACTTTAGAGTCCGTCCCTCACTTTAGCGTCCATCCCTCACTTTAGAGTCCGTCCCTCACTTTCTCACTTTAGAGTCCATCCCTCACTTTAGAGTCCATCCCTCACTTTAGTGTCAGTCCCTCACTTTAGAGTCCGTCCCTCACTCTAGTGTCCGTCCTTCACTTTAGTGTCCGTCCCTCACTTAAGAGTCCGGCCAGAGGGCTTAATTCGAAAAAGATTTCACCCCTGGCGCAATTAGGGAGCCCCGGAGGCGATATTACTCAAGTATGATGGAAAAACCCGCGCCTCCTCGCTAAGTGGCTTGCGCTGGGCTGCATGGCGCTTCTTTAATAAGACGGACAAGCTTAATAGATTGCCTTGTTTCGGCTAGGGAAATTTTGTGCCATGAAATGTGTGATTCATTTACGCATAAAGCTCTAGCGTAGCTCCTGTAGTTGGTTTTATGCTATAATTCGTAATGTTTTGGTGCTTGAACATTTTCATTTAAATATTTTTTAATTGAGCAATTGAACACTGATACGGTGCAGGTAGGATATAGGTAGGATACAGGTAGGATATAGGTAGGATACAGGTAGGATACAGGTAGGATACAGGTAGGATATAAGTAGGATACAGGTAGGATATAGGTAGGATATAGGTAGGATACAGGTAGATTACAGGTAGGATACTGGTAGGATACAGGTAGGATATTGGTAGGATACAGGTAGGATACAGATAAGCCATAGATGTAATATAGGTATGACACAGCTAGGTAGAGTAAAGGTAGGAGACAAGTATGTAGGACACAGGTGTGATACTAGCAGGACACAGGTGTGATATAGGTGATATCATTACTCAGCTGCTTTGCGTGCAATAATTCCATTACAGCAAACCTAGAAAAAAATTATTTCTATAGGCAATCATAACAGTGTTGCTGTGCGGGCAATAATTTCATTGCAGTTAGCCTAGAGAAAACAATTCATTGCAGGCAACCATTACAGTGTTGCTGTGCAGGCAATAATTTCATTACAGTTAGCCTAGAGGAAACAATTCATTGCAGGCAATCATTACAGTGTTGCTGTGCGGGCAATAATATCATTACAGTTAGCCTAGAGAAAACAATTCATTGCAGGTAATCATTACATGCAGTGTTGCTGTGCGGACAACAATTTCATTACAGATCGCCTAGAGAAAACAATTCATTGTATGCAATGATTACAGTGCTGATGCGCATGGCAATAATTTGATTACCGTAAGCCTAAAGAAAATATTTACATTGATATCGAAGATGTCACCTGCTGTCGTAAGCACTACTCTCAAATACAATATTATAATAGCTTGAGTGAAAAAAAATTTATCCACTCATAAAATAGTTCACATTTTTGGGGCAACTGAAGTTGTTTCTTCAAGCATAAATACGCTTAAACCATGCACGAGTACAAGAGGGCAAGAGTTAGCCCATTTGAACAATTTTGTAAAATTAAGCTTCTAATCTTGAGAGAAGCAATTCATGGATTAGTCAAGCGTGCACTTTGGTTAATTGAAATAGGTGAAACACATTCGAACGCCTCAAAATAGTGTTGGTGACAGGATGCCTTAGAAGTCACTGAACTATTATGCTCAACCGTGTCCATTGTACTAAACTTATGAAGCAATCCAGTGATGTATCGCTTGTGGTAAATGAATTGCTCACATTGCTTAAGTCAACGATAACGAGAGGTTGTGCGAACAGTGCATGAAAACTTCCGAAGTGTTGAGACTCATTCCCACTACGTCAATTGGGATTAGTTTCTGTTTATTTTCTTATTGTTTGCAGTCAACTAAAACTTCATAGAGCATCGCATCACACCTGAAGATCACATACGCTCGTAAAATTCCAGCATTTGAAAAATTTCATCCGTTTGAAAAATGTTCATTGACTCGTAGAAATTTACTAGTGGAAAATTTCTAGAGGTCTAAGAAATTTACTAGTGGAAAATTTCTAGAGGTCTAAGAAATTTACTAGTGGAAAATTTCTACAGGTCAAAGAAATTTAGTAGTGGAAAATTTTTAAAGGTCTAAGAAATTCACTAGTGGAAAATTTCTACAGGTCTAAGAAATTTAGTAGTGGAAATTTTTTAAAGGTCTAATAAATTTACTAGTTTAAAATTTCTACAGCTCTGCGAAATTTACTAGTGGAAAATTTCTACAGGTCTAAGAAATTTACTAGTGGAAAATTTCTACAGGTCTACGAAATTTACTAGTGGAAAATTTCTACAGGTCTAAGAAATTTACTAGTGGAAAATTTATGCAGGTCTAAGAAATATACTAGTGGAAAATTTATGCAGGTCTAAGAAATATACTAGTGGAAAATTTATACAGGTCTAAAATATTACGCGTTACATAGAAGAGCCCTCACACTTATAGGCTTAGCCAGACTGTCTGCTTGGTAACGTTGGGAAATGGCTCTGCTAAGTGTTGTAGCCACCGCTCTCTGCTTAGTGACGGTGAGAAATAGCTTAGGGTAAAGTTATAGGTGCCATTGTAGCTGCGGCTGTCTGCAACACAGCGCTGCAGCTGCAGCTGTCTGCAACTCAGCGCTGCAGCTACCGCTGCCAGCAACTCAGCGCTGCAGCTGCCGCTGCCAGCAACTCAGCGCTACAGCTGCCGCTGCCAGCAACTCAGCGCTGCAGCTGCCGCTGTCAGCAACTCAGCGCTGCAGCTGTCTGCAACTCAGCGCTGCAGCTGCCGCTGTCTGCAACTCAGCGCTGCAGCTGCCGCTGCCAGCAACTCAGCGCTGCAGCTGTCTGCAACTCAGCGCTGCAGCTGCTGCTGCCAGCAACTCAGCGCTGCAGCTGTCTGCAACTCAGCGCTGCAGCTACCGCTGCCAGCAACTCAGCGCTGCAGCTGCCGCTGCCAGCAACTCAGCGCTACAGCTGCCGCTGCCAGCAACTCAGCGCTGCAGCTGCCGCTGTCAGCAACTCAGCGCTGCAGCTGTCTGCAACTCAGCGCTGCAGCTGCCGCTGTCTGCAACTCAGCGCTGCAGCTGCCGCTGCCAGCAACTCAGCGCTGCAGCTGTCTGCAACTCAGCGCTGCAGCTGCCGCTGCCAGCAACTCAGCGCTGCAGCTGTCTGCAACTCAGCGCTGCAGCTGCCGCTGCCAGCAACTCAGCGCTGCAGCTGTCAGCAACTCAGCGCTGCAGCTGCCGCTGCCAGCAACTCAGCGCTGCAGCTGCCGCTGTCAGCAACTCAGCGCTACAGCTGCAGCTGCCAGCAACTTAGCGCTGCAGCTGCCGCTGTCAGCACGCCAGCGTCAGGAGGCAACAAGTCAGCAAATAACATTAGCGTCAGCTCGCTCCCACCACCGCCGGAGAGAAAGGCCAGCACAGCGCAGCCCCAGCGTCATAATTCGCCGGCCAGCGCGCAAGAATTTCTTAACGTAGCAATTAAAATGAACTTATAGAACGTGGCCTAAAAGCTACCATTTCTTATCCAAATATGAAGTTCTCGGGAAAAGCTTCCTGTATTTCCAAGAAAATCTACGCGTGCAATTTTCTGCATTTAAATTCGGCCGGACTTCATGGAAAACATTTTCTGTGGGTTAATGTTCTTGCGGAAATATGGCCTCCTCTGTTTGGTAGTAGAGGAATTAGTTAATTTAAAAATAGATTGTGCAGAGGGCAGTGTTCTTGCATGATGTTAGCCAGTTGGCGCATATTAGTGGCTTGGCGTACCATAAATGGCTTGGCGTACGGAAAACCGTACCATTAGTGGTTTAGCGTACCATTAGTGGTTCGGCGCACCATGAGTGGCTTGGCACACCATTACTGGGTTTGGCGTACCATTAGTGGCTTGGCGTACCATAAATGGCTTGGCGTACCATTAGTGATTAAGCGTACCATTAATGGTTTGGCGTACCATTAGTGGCTGGCCATATCTTCAGTGAGTGAGCATCATATTTTTACCTGATCAACCTATTAATGGCTGTTCACACTATTATGAATTGGTCATACCATTAGCGGCTGGTCACACCATTAGTCACTGGTAACAGTACTTGTCACAGGTCACACCTCTAGAGACTGGTCCAACCATAAGAAACTTCCCAAGCCATTAGTGCCTGACTACACCATCAATGATGGGCCATATCATTGGGGATGGGATCAACCATCAGTGACTGTTAACATTGTTAGTGACCCGCAAAACCATTGGCAACTAGCCATACCATTAGCTGATGGTCAAACCGTTAGTGACTGGCTTTTCTATTAGTGATAGGCTTCAGAATTAATGGCTGGGAGTATAATTTTCTGTTAGTTGCACCATTAGTTAATGGTTATCCCATCAGTGAGTAGTCGCGCCATTAGAGTGCCTTCACTAGTGACTGGTCTTACCAATAGCCACTAGTGGTTAACCACGTCGTTTGTTTTCAAACAAACCACTCGTGATATTTTACCATTAGATACTGGCCCAAGAAGCTGCAATGGCGTGCGATAAAAAAATGTAAGCCGTGGGTGTATTTATATATAGTTCGTTCCAATGATTTAAAACCAGTGCGAAATTTCATTATGGAGTAAAAACAGTAATAAAGAACTATTCTCTGTCATAGAGCTGACCATTGAGGAAAATTTCGACATTCTTCTCGTATCTTTCAAATGCATTTAAATCCTGCAACATTCTCGTGCCTTTCAAATGTATTCAAATCCTGCATCCTTCTAGTGCCTTTCAAATGCATTCAAATCCTGCATCCTTATAGTGCCTTTCAAATGCATTCAAATCCTGTATCCTTCAAGTGCCTTTCAAATGCATTCAAATCCTGCATCCTTCTAGTGCCTTTCAAATGCATTCAAATCCTGCATCCTTCTAGTGCCTTTCAAATGCATTCAAATCCTGCATCATTCTCGTGCCTTTCAAATGCATTCAAATCCTGCATCCTTCTAGTGCCTATCAAATGCATTCAAATCCTGCATCAGTCTTGTGCCTTTCAAATGCAATCAAATCCTGCATCCTTCTAGTGCCTTTCAAATGCATTCAAATCCTGCATCATTCTCGTGCCTTTCAAAAGCATTCAAATCCTACATCCTTCTAGTGCCTTTCAAATGCTTCAAATCCTGCATCATTCTCGTGCCTTTCAAATGCATTCAAATCCTGCATCCTTCTAGTGCCTTTCAAATGCATTCAAATCCTGCATCCTTCTAATGCCTTTCAAATGCATTCAAATCCCGCATCATTCTCGTGCCTTTCAAATGCATTCAAATCCTGCATCCTTCTAGTGCCTTTCAAATGCATTCAAATCCTGCATCATTCTCGTGCCTTTCAAATGCATTCAAATCCTGCATCCTTCTAGTGCCTTTCAAATGCATTCAAATCCGGCATCATTCTCGTGCCTTTCAAATGCATTCAAATCCTGCTTAAAGTCCTGCGTTTAAATCGCCATTTGTACGATCGTTTGGTAATGTTCTTTTGTTTCGCTTACTTCTTATCACTTTTGACAACACATCTTGCATGCAATCCACCTGGCCAACAGCGGTGAGCGGCTGTGAAGCCACAGCTTGAACGTAACTTCTATAGAACTACATGCTTGTTTACATCAGCTATATGAGCTGTTGAAACATCTTCTGTAACATCTGCCGTTTACAGCTGCAGCGTCGATACAGCTGTAATACTATACAGCTGCGATGCCACAGCTGTAAGACATCAACTGGGAGACTACAACTGCAAGGCAACAGCTGCGTGATTACAGCAGCAATGGTATAGCTGCAAGGAGGCTACATTTTCAATGCTACAAGCTTCAAGGAGGCTACAGCTGCAAGAAAGCTACAGCTGCAAAGCTACAGCTGCAAGGAGGCTACAGCTGCAACACCACGGTCCCTCAGTGATTCACGTCCTCCAAGTTTTTCCTGCTCAAGCAGCTGCTGCGAGCTGCGCCGCAGCTCACTCAGAGCTCAAGGCTTTATCGCGCTGCCTCAAGTCCGGTTTTTGCGCCCCCGGATTGGATGAGAGAATTAGGGCACATCATGGGATTTTCGCCCAACAAAGAAAATTATTAATTGTCTGCAAGATGCGTTTCTTGTACTGAAAGACTCTCCGTCTTCGAGAAAGTTTACTGCTGTTGGCTGGCTTGCTGTTTGTGTTCTTGTGATATACTGGTGCAGTAGAGAGGCTTGGAATGAAAGTATGGCTTTTGAATGGGTGCGATGTGCTGAGCTTCGAATGTCGCTCGGGTGTTGTCTTTTCAAAAATATATTCCGTTATTTTTTTAGAGTTTTTAACTGCGTTCGAATATTATTCTTTTGATTCTAAACGTCAGTATGCTTCATGAAGTTACCCTGATTACCATCTACTGCATGTGTGTAAAGAAAATGTTCAAATGTTTTTTAGTGAGTTTGAATATCTATTAATGAAATTACAAAAAAATGTTCATTATCAATTTTGTGTGTCAACAGTAAAAAATGACTCATCATTTCAGTATGTCAACAAATGAGAAATGATCCTCATTATCGTTTCAGAACATCAGAATAACAAAAAATGCTTCTCAATATACATTGCATCAACAATCAAGAAATTACCCTCATTATCACTTCAGTACATCAATAAACAAAAAATGAAAACACTCACATCAATACTAGAATCTCAAAAGCGTTCCCCTGTTCTCGAGCGTCGGTAATCGGAGTTGAAGCAAGTAAGAAAAGACTTCAATTCGGAATTAGGAGGCAGTTTGTTGGTTCTATGGGGCAGTTGAGCGCAATGCGGTACTGCAAAAGTTAGGATTAGAACCAGGATTTGCCGCTACGGTCTAATCAGGGCTATTGGATCTGCAGGCCTCGTGTAAACTTACGGCGCAACTTCTACCAGTTCTCTGTGAAGTCACACTACCAATTCTTCGAGACACTGAGTCAGTTTTAAATTACCTCTTCATATATGATATCTTTCATACATCAAATTTGAGTCAAAAGGTTCTAAAGCGTAAAACAAATACAACTTTAATCAACTCTCTGTGAATTCACACTACCAGTTCTTCGAGGCACTGTTTCAGTTTTAAATTAACTCTTCATGTATCAAATCTTTCATGCGTCAAATCTAAATCAATAAGTCCTAAAGCGTGCAACAAATCTGCTACGAAACACCCATGGGGTATCGAAATATTGTTCAGGTTCACGATATAAAGATATAAAGCCTGAGAATCCCGTGCGATACATCTCGAGAAGCTTCGGCTGAGGAACTTTCACGCCGGGTTGTTTTTTTCTATTTAGGAATGAATCTTGAAAACTGATCTACTGGAATTATGAACATTGTTATTAAACTCATAATTCTTCATTAATTAGGGCTGAATGTTTTTAAGCACAAGTAGATTCTATAAAATCTCCAAGAACTAAAAATACGCAAACCTCAAACAAAAGATTAATTATTATGATCTGTATTTAATTATTATGAATTATTCAAAATTATTATTCTGGAAATATTATCATCTAGATTAATTATTATGAACTAACCCAACGAGAATCAGTAAATTCTCGTTGGAACAAATGTGAGCATTCAAAAGCCTGAACCTACATATTCCGTTATGTTTAAAAAACGCGACAGAACAATATTATCTTAACTCATCCCCGGATTCACTAACCTGAACGTCCACGTTTCTTTTAAATCAGCTCAATTCAAACAAGGCGATCGTGAACACCACGCCTAAATATGGACGGACCAATCGAAGATCGCACGGCTAGGTCACGAATCACATTTACTTAGAAACTGAGAGCGTGTTTACCATCCAGCACGGCCGTGTAATCAACGCAGCAATTACAGCTGCAAATGAACCCTCAAGCGGAGGTTTAACAGCCAAGTCCTGTTTGTTGCTGTTCATAAACCGGCAGAATTTGCTATATTGCGCAATTCGGCTTGGCAGTTCCAGCAAAGCGGGCTAAATTCTAGCACAAAATTACGGATTTATTCAAAGTTCGCGTGTTTGCGAATTCGAATTGAGCTGCTCAAGGGACCGACGGCATCAACAAAATCTATCTTAACTTGAAATCTTCGCACGCTGAGTGAAGTTTTCGAATATATGTAAAACACTGAAATCTTAGTTAAGATGTAACCGCAAGTTAATTTTATGGGCAAAAACATGTTACCGCAGGTTGATTGTAAAGAAGCCATGTGACCGTAGGTTAATTTTATGGGTGCCTTGTTACTACAGGCTTATTTTATGGGTATTATGATACCCCAGATTTATTTTATGGGTATTATACCATCTCAGGTTATTGATGAGCATTTGGTGCTCTGATTTAATGGAAGAGAATTCAACGCTGTACTTTTGGACTTTTGCCATGGAATCTAAAACCAATTTGAAAAAAACGAAAGAACAAGAACTTGAGTGATTAACTCGTTGGTGGAATTTTATAGGAAATGAGTAGTTATACTTCTTGAGTTCCTGAATTAATTTTTTAATTCAGAAATTCGAAAGATTTCTATAAAGCGTATATGAAAAATACAATGGTACTACTAGTATTAAATGATGTTAAGTCGGGAAAGTTACTTTTCTTAAGGCGAATGATCATTAGGAATTTAAAAACGAAGAATGCACCACGTATTGAAATCGTGTTTAATTAAGATTTCACACGAACTATAAATTTAACACTAAGTCAGTTCTATAAAACCGTTCGGAGACCAGTTCCATCTTCAGTTAACAGTCTGCAAAGATAAAATAAAGAACAAAATCAGTCTTTCTATACAAAATACATGGGCATATAAAATCTACAAGTAAATTTGCAATGGGTAAGAACTACGTAAGAAAACGTATAAATAAAAATAAAAATACGTAAGATATACATATTTTAGAATCTCTTTTTATCTCTAAAGAAAAGCCAGAGCTCAATAGCGCAAATAGTTCTTACCCATTGCAAATTTACTTGTAGATTTTATATGCCCATGTATTTTGTATAGAAAGACTGATTTTGTTCTTTATTTTATCTTTGCAGACTGTTAACTGAAGATGGAGCTGGTCCCCGAAACGTTTTATAGAACTGACTTGGTGTTAAATATATAGTTCGTGTGAAATCTTAAATAAACATGATTTCGATACGTGGTGCATTCTTCGTTTTTAAATTCCTAAATAATGTTAAGTTTTGAGTTTCGAAAACTGAATTAGAAGCTCAAGAACAATTGGATATGAATTCCTAAAATATAAATGGCGAAGTATATCAAATTATTTAGTAAAGTAACCGTGATCGATAGAGTATTAATACCTAAGATATTAAGTATTATTATTATTGTTCGTTAATATTCCCTAAATATGAATTGTCTATGAATTAACATTCCAGTAATATCAATATCTAAAAGCTTAATTCAATATCAATACCTAAGACATAAATGCTGAATTGTATCAAATATTTACCAAAATAAGCGTACAAATAACAATATCCTAGTTATTTTTACTAACTCAAGCTTTCAGTTGAGTTTTTTATAATTTCAGATCTCGAACTTCATGTGTCATGTGCGCTGAAATGAACAATTTACGAGCCTCGTTTATGTGCCTTGTTGTTAGAACTTTTTATATAAGGGAATATTTGCCTTGTTATTAGAACTTTTTATATAAGGGAATATTTGCCTTGTTATTAGAACTTTTCATATAAGGGAATATTTGCCTTGTTATTAGAACTTTTTATATAAGGGAATATTTGCCTTGTTATTAGAACTTTTTATAAAAGGGAATATTTGCCTTGTTATTAGAACTTTTTATATAAGGGAATATTTGCCTTGTTATTAGAACTTTTTAAATAAGGGAATATTTGCCTTGTTATTAGAACTTTTTATATAAGGGAATATTTGCCTTGTTATTAGAACTTTTTGTATAAGGGAATATTTGCCTTGTTATTAGAACTTTTTATATAAGGGAATATTTGCCTTGTTATTAGAACTTTTTATATAAGGGAATATTTGCCTTGTTATTAGAACTTTTTATATAAGGGAATATTTGCCTTGTTATTAGAACTTTTTATATAAGGGAATATTTGCCTTGTTATTAGAACTTTTTGTATAAGGGAATATTTGCCTTGTTATTAGAACTTTTTATATAAGGGAATATTTGCCTTGTTATCAGAACTTTTTATATAAGGGAATATTTGCCTTGTTATTAGAACTTTTTGTATAAGGGAATATTTGCCTTGTTATTAGAACTTTTTATATAAGGGAATATTTGCCTTGTTATTAGAACTTTTTATGTAAGGGAATATTTGCCTTGTTATTAGAACTTTTTATATAAGGGAATATTTGCCTTGTTATTAGAACTTTTTACATAAGGGAATATTTGCCTTGTTATTAGAACTTTTTATATAAGGGAACATTTGCCTTGTTATTAGAACTTTTTGTATAAGGGAATATTTGCCTTGTTAGAACTTTTAATATAAGGGAATATTTGCATTGTTATTAGAACTTTTTACATAAGGGAATATTTGCCTTATTATTAAGAGCTTTTGAATAAAAGGAATATTTACCTTATTATTAGCAACTCTTAAATAATTTTTTTCCAAATATTTACCTTACTAGACACAGCTTTGAAATAATTTCATAAACGTGGCTAGTAAGTTATTCATTTACGTGCACACGATCCATGAAGTTAAAATAAGAAAGATAATCACGTATATTTGCCAAAAATTTGGTTTTAGTAATAAGATTATCGTCGTATTTCAACGCGTGACGAACTTGAACAATATCGCTAAGTTGGAAAGCTGAAAAAGAGATGTGACTGTTAACGCGACGCCGCTTCAGGTGAGAATTAACCATCGCTAAGTGGCATATTAACATGCCACACTAACTCGTGGCATAAAAATGTATTCAGAAGATGGGATCTTCCAATATAAATCCCAGTCATTAAGTGTTTGGGAATGAGACAATGCCAGATTTTTTGGCGGGCTTGATACCTGTGAGGGCGAAACATTTATAGGAAGTTGCATTTCTTGACAACCTTCATCAAAAGAACAACTCATCTTTTGGTAGATGTGAACCAAGAAGGCTTACTGGAGGACCTCCGCTTGCGAACAAGGTCCGTTCTTAAGGACGTTCGTAAACTAGTTTAGAACGGAAATCGGAACTTGAGCCTATATACCACAGAAATATGCCATTGCATACGTAAATTATACTAACCAATGATAAGAACATGCACATTAATCAACTTGTGGGTCACATTACCACGTATTCAGCAGCACGAGAAAAAAGCTAGTACTCCGCACCGTTCGTAGCTACGAACGGATTGCCGTAAAGCGGAAGATGACGGCGCTCCTTCGTAACGGCAAGTTGCAGTATGTCAAAATGCCGTAAGCCGGGGACTCCCTGTAATCAATTAAGGCAACTGCCACTGTTTCACGCAATTGCATATAGAGCTTGTCTAAGTTACAGTTACAGTACAGTCCCAGCCTCTCTTAGCTAGTGTCCCATCCTCCCTAGTTACAGTCCCAGCCTCCCTTAGTTACAGTTACAGTGGGCAGGCCGAATTAACTATAGTACTCTCAGTTGCGCTAACTAGGTTAGAGTTTCTCTCGTTACATTCTTCTCTAGATTTGCTCTTCCAAAACTAGAGTGTTTCACAGTTACACAGCGTCACAGATTTACACAGTAACAACTGATGACAGTTACAGCTGTTTATGGTCATATCTATACAGTTGTAATCGTCGGTAACTGCATACGGCTGTATTTTAATACAGATCCACACTGCTACAGCTGCTGCAGTTGCATGGATACTGACAAAGCTGCTGAAAACTGCTCACAGAAACAACAGCTTACAGCTGCACATAACCACAGCTACTGACAGCTTCAGACAGCCACAGCTGTTGACAGCTGCACCCATTTACAACTGCACACAGCTACAGCTGCCTGACAACTGCTCGCAACTACAACTGCTGACAACTGCTCGCAGATACAGCTGCCGACAACTGCTCACAGCTACAGCTGCTGACAACTGCTCACAGCTTCAGCTGCCAGACAGCAGCACCCATTTACAGCTGCACACAGCTGCGCCGCAGAGGCCCGCGCTATCGCTGCACCTCCAATGACCAGAGCAAGTAGCAGCTTTAATTGCCCCGCACGGGCCATTAGGTGGCAGAAATAAAGCTGTGCTTGCCTGCAGCTGCGGCCAAACTCATCCTCAAATGCCGCAGTAAAGATAAGCCCGAGATTTCGCGCCGCATTACCGATGGAATTAATAGAAACTAAATATACACTAACAGTTATTAAACGGCCAGTTAGCGGTGCTTCAGTTCAAGCCAGATAGATCGACCGAAAAAATACGGAAAGTTTTTTTTTTAATGCTGAGATTACAGATGTTTTGAAACGGCTTTTTGTTTCGAAGTGTCCCATGTCTGATGAGTGTCCCATGTCTGATGAGTGTCCCATGTCTGATGAGTGTCCCATGTCTGATGAGTGTCCCATGTCTGATGAGTGTCCCATGTCTGATGAGTGTCCCATGTCTGATGAGTGTCCCATGTCTGATGAGTGTCCCATGTCTGATGAGTGTCCCATGTCTGATGAGTGTCCCACGTCTGATGAGTGTCCCATGTTTGATGACTGTCCCATGTCTGATGACTGTCCCATGTCTGATGACTGTCCCATGTCTGATGAGTGTCCCATGTCTGATGACTGTCCCATGTCTGATGAGTGTCCCATGTCTGATGAGTGTCCCATGTCTGATGAGTGTCCCATGTCTGATGAGTGTCCCACGTCTGATGAGTGTCCCATGTTTGATGACTGTCCCATGTCTGATGACTGTCCCATGTCTGATGACTGTCCCATGTCTGATGAGTGTCCCATGTCTGATGAGTGTCCCATGTCTGATGAGTGTCCCATGTCTGATGGGTGGCCCATCTCGGCACGTTAAGCAATGGAGATAAAATGTATATTTAGTGATGTTCATTACTCCCACGGGGCGTAAATTTGAATGCAAGAAAATTCGCCTCTCAAAGCATAGGAACTAAGAGAGTTTTTTTTAATTTTATTGCAGGAAAATTCGCATCTTGGGATTTAAGAATCAAGAAAGTTTTTCAAATTTTAATACTGAAAAATTCGCATCTTCTAATTTAAAACTCTGAAAGTTCTTCGAGTTTGAAAGCAAAAAAATGTACCTCTCCTACGTTAAGAATCAAAATAGCTCTCTAAATTACAAACTGCCATCGCTTCTCTCTAAATTGGCTATAAACTTCCTACTATCTTTTGCCAGTTCCTAAATTTCATTACAGTAAATACACTAACGAAAATTGAGAACTTGTAACCTTCTTGAAAAGTGGTACAACCTTTGATTAGACAGTTACTATTTGTATTCACTCATATTTATTCAGACATTTATTTCCACTCTCATTTATCCAGTTGTTATGTGTTTCTACTTATTACTCTATAAATGTTATTTGCTTTTGTACTCGTAATTAAGCTGATATTTTTTATTCTACTGCTAACTATCCAAACATTGAATGATTCGACTCACAATTATTCAGAGGTTATTTGTTTCTTTTTTTATAAATGCTATTAATGCTTAGGTTTCTCTCAGCCTTTTGCTCGTTATAGAGCATCAGGCTGTGGCGTTAACGTGAACCCTTTCAAACACGTGTATTAAGCTCAGTAATTACAATCCCACAGCGTTGTGTTATTTTTTGTATCCTTTTTGCACTGTGCACGGTCGGTATTTCCAGGTAAAGCTTATCTGCTCTCTCAATGCGTCATCTGTTAGATAAAAACATTTCTTTACTTCCTGGTGTATTTTCCAGAGCATCTGCTCTCATTTTCCACAAGTTTATCATCAAGGTCTATGTTCTCGAACAATAGTTTTTTATTCTTCCGCGTAATTTTTAGTAGCCACGTACAGGCTCTTTGTCTGA
Organism: Morinoia aosen; assembly: GCA_030386875.1. NCBI lineage: Eukaryota > Metazoa > Arthropoda > Malacostraca > Amphipoda > Talitridae > Morinoia > Morinoia aosen. The sequence continues at coordinate 18,868,037 of CM059556.1, forward strand.
CGGAAAAATAAAAGAAACTCCCTTGATTAGCAAAAAAAGCTCAGCGCATTCAACGAAACGAGAAAATTGCTTCAAAAACGATCTCGTGAAAGCCTTCGAGTTGATTACAAAGTAGTCGAGCGCTGCTCTCCCCACAGCAGCACTATGGTTGCACTGCACAAATGAACCCGACTCTCTCACAACAAACACCGTCGTTTTCTCGCTGTATCTGCACCCAAGCGCATCAATCTTCGTAATTACCGAAACCGCAGCAGAGACTCCAAAAAAGGCTTCTATGCGATGTTTTCTTCCGGTGTTTTCAAATTTTCAGCCCCTGTGTTTGAATGTTTAGGCGATGTCGGTGTGAAATGAACTGCACTGTGATGACTTCAGGTAGTCTTGCTCAGTTTGTTGTGTTGTCGTCCGAGGCTTCAATCAAAAGTATTCCATGATATTCCGTAGAAGTTGTAAGAGTTCATGCAGGCCTGCGTTGCAATTATTATATCCAATTGCAAAGCCTTCCTGTGATGCGCATTTTAATTTGTTTCTGTGGCAACTGGATTCCTGGCGCTAACTTTTGATCTTCTATATGTTCAGAACGAACAAATCTAGCAATCATCTTAATTCGAAATGAAACGTTTATAACATAAGCCGCACTTTCACATTATTTCATGTAAATCAAATTAAAATTTCACCTCTTATACGCGTCACGTTAATGCAAAGATCATTTTATTCCCGTACAGCAAATTTTTGCATGTGTTCACCAATTAAACCCGCAAACCTCAGGATATTTAACTGGGATCCTGAGCTTCCAGAAGGCTTCTTCTATTAAGGCATGAGACTCGCAAACTTGTTACCATCGCCGGGCTCATTCGTTACGCAGAAAGAGAAGAAAAAAAAGAACTTCCTTCATCTGCCTTTATGGCTTCGCAAACTAAGCTGGAAGGCGGCCTTAAATCTGATCACCTACGAATGCCCCGGCCATTCCTGGGCCCATAAAGAAATCCGCGAATCGTTGACAACCGTGACGTTTCTTTTGGAGCTGCTTGCGTGCATCGTATTTCTCTCCATTCAAAAACAAGATAACTTGGCACATTTTTCTTCTTGACGACTTCATAGTTGAGCTCGGAGTTGTTCTTTCATGGTCGAACTTTTTGGATCGTCTTTGGGCCAATGTGGCTCTGAAGAAGACGAAAAATGGCCGCCTGATGTGCTGCCTGGACCCATTTGGGGCACAGCAAACTGGTGTTACTTGTGAGCCAAATGCACGTTCGTGGGGAACGGCAAGCTAGCGATAGTATGCAGGAAAACGTAAATTATTCCTCATTAAGTATCGCTGCTGTGCTTTGTCGGGCTGGCTGCCGTCAATCAGTGTCACATTCACATGGCTGGCAGCGCCAGTGCTGCGCAGCGGTTGCGCAAAAATGACCAATCGCAATTGTTAACTGTTTGTGTCTAATAAATACTGAAAAGCTGCTCAGTTTTGAGCAACTACACGAGAACACCGGCTGCCTTCTAAATTGCTGCAGGGTCATACCCTGGAAATGTGGCGCTAAACTGCGATACGCTGCTTTTATTGTTTTAACACGTTGACTACGTATTGGGACATATGTGTACCTGAGAATAATTGCTCAGTTTCATAGCGGCATAAATGAATAGCATTTCAAAAATTTTAACATATGAGGTGACTGGAATCGTATAATTATATTTTTCACGCTTTTGAGTATGGATAAGAAAGGATTAGAGCATTACAGTTAGTTTTCATATTCTGTTACTCACAATCTAACCGGACCAACCGTAGCAACTGCTCTAACGTAGTCAGCGTGTTAATCTGCGGACACACTCAGCGCAAATTGTTCATTTTAAACAAGAGTCAATTTTTAACGATTCGAGGCATAGCGAACTGAGTTTTAATTTCGAGGAAAATGTCCGTTCCCAGTCTAACTTTTTTGGCCACACCATATATTATAATGTATCTTTTTATTCGCCTCGCATGCATATTTAAGCATACTTATCGTCGCCTTGGCAACGACGCATAGACGCTTTACCATCGACAAAGACACTTTTTACGGCGCTGACGAGGGATAAAAATTATCACTGCCCCAGAGAGATGACTTAGCAGAATTATGCATGGCGGGCGGCTATAAACGAGCCAAATTACAGATGAAACATTGATGAAAACATATATATATATTGATTCGTGGTTCAGTGCTCCCTCTCATGAATATGAATGCGTACACCTAAAATGTTAAGATAGGTATGATAAAAAATTCAAACAAAAATTAGGGTGTTCCGTGATTTGTATCATTGTTGGGAGACGTATGCAATTATACACATATGCGATAAAAAACAGCGATTAGGGTTTTTCTGAAGAGTAAAGGTATTAATGACTCCACAATATGAAAGCTACCATTACCTTGAATTCTGGTTCAGTTATATTAAGAAAACTCAGTAGATTTGTGTACTCAAATACGACCATACCATTGTATAACCGTTGAGACCAGACAGGTTAGGAAGAAGATATATCTGACATACACATTCAGTATTTGTACTCAAAATCTTTATGTACACACACACATATAATATATGCATGTTGCTAAACATCATTTCAATTTCGACGTTCAAATTTGTGAGGATGTTTAGTTTACATTCTCTATCTTGAATGATTTTTACACTTTTCATGACCATTCGCAAAACAAGCCATCAAACTATTTATTGGAATCTGACACAAACACAAGCCTAACATCATGAGCATGAGTTGCTAGTCTGAAATTCATTTATTCTGTTGCTGATATATGCATTGGAAATGTAGAAAACCATTTATCCGACCCTCTCTTCACCTCCGTTCAGACCCTCCCTTCAGCCCCCTTCAGACCCTCCATTCAGTCCCCTTTAGACCCTCCCTTCAGTCCCCTTCAGACCCTCCCTTCAGCCCCCTTCAGACCCTCCCTTCAGTCCCCTTCAGACCCTCCCTTCAGCCCCCTCCGGACTTTCCCTTCATCTCCCTTCAAAACCTCCCTTCAGCCCCCTTCGGACCCTCCCTTCAGTCCCCTGCAGACCCTCCCTTCAGCCCCCTCCAGACCTTCCCTTCATCTCCCTTCAGAACCTCCCTTCAACCCCCTTCAGACCCTCTCTTCAGTCCCCTTCAGACTCTCCCTGCATCTCCCTTCAGAACTTCCCTTCAGCCCCCTACAGACGCTCCCTTCAGCCCCTTCAGCCCCTTCAGACTAGTGCTGAAGGTCTACAGATGCAATCACAGATAGCAATGACAGCGCTGCCTTATCAGTCTTTTGACTGATAGCAGCAAGAAAGCCCCGGCAGTTAAATTCGCCGTTCTCTTTCCTAGATAGAAAACTTTGCTCTTTTGTTGTTTGCGAGACTTGCTTTCAGCGAAAGCGAATGTCGCGTTGGAGTTTTCCGAATTTCATTTATGTGATTCTGTTTTGAAAATGCACGCTGCGAAAACCATAGTTTCTCACAATTCACGTTTTTGGTACGTATTTTTGTTTAAAAATATACGTGATAAAAATATTATTCTAATATTTTGGGTCTAAATTATAAATCATTCGTAATTCATACGAAGAGTACCTTACAGTAGACTTGTTCATTACTTTATGATCTATTGCGTCAATATAATAAAACAAAGCTTAATAAATAGGATGCTATTTTTTTCTTTTCACCATCTCACAATTACGGTTGAAAAAAACGGCAAAAATCATTGTTCCTCCTAGTAAATGTCATCAGTAACATGAAAATGAGTTTTCCGTCCGCGAAACCAGAAAATAATGTATAATAAACGAAATAAGTTAGTTTTCAGCAGTACAATAAACAAGTAGGTTTTTCCCAGTAGTAAAAGACGAAGGGAAAGGATAGAAAAAGCAAATTTTATTTCCATAGCATGAAAAGTTATTCTAGTTCCATCAAAAAACCATAATTGAGAAGTGATGGAAGTGCCGAGAACTTTTTGCATGTTAGTTCAGTTGTTCGGTTTTTATTTTCATGTTTCGAACGACAGGAAATTCGAGGCTTGCTGCCGCATCTCCCTCCCCGGCTGCGTGGTGTGTGCAGCACGGTAGAGGAAACAAGGTAAAGTCGCTTCTGTGGGGGAAAATACTCCTCTTCTTGTTCGGCTAGCCAATAGAACAGCTTTGTTTCAAACTAACTTCATGACGTCATCATTGAGACATGTCGTTAGGCTATAGTGGTGTCAGATTAGGGGCCAGCAGTGCTGCCAGATGCAATATGAGCGCTGCTATTGGTTCTTTGCCGTGACGTCAGCATTGCCACACGGTCGACGAAAAAAAGACTGGTTTGACCCTACCTTGATTCTTCTACCGGGGTGTGGAGGCCACGGCTTTGATTGATATTTGTTACATTGATTGATGTTTAAAAAATATTGATTGATATTGAAAAATATGGATTGATATTGAAAAACACTGATTAATATTTGAGAACCAATGGATCATATTTAAAAAAGTATTGATTGATATTTAAAATAGAGTGATTGATATTTGAAAAACATGGATTGATTTATATTTTAAACCATGATTGATATTTAGAAAACAGTGATTGATATTTTAAAAACACTGATCTATACTTATTGATAATCTTTTCCACTACGGTACAGAAGTAAATTCTGCCATTAGTTGATCTTCGAGCCATGGTTGAGCATGTAGGTGCGTGTGTGCACAAATTATAACATATGTAGGGTACAGTCCTTCATCTATACATGCTTTAAATAATATACTAGTAAATGAGAAGCTCGTATAAGCAAACTATGGCATCAATTTTAACCCAACTTATATATATATACGAATATATATATGTATATATATAAACATATACTATACATATAAATATGAATAGATATATATATATATTTGAATATATATGATATACATATATATATATATATTCGTATATTTTGTAAACAGTCTTTCTTTCAAGCATATTTCATTAGAAAGTACGCCTTTTTTATTATTGATTAGTTTTTTATTAAGATTTTCTATTTTCCTGAATATATTCCTAGCATCATTGCTAAGGAGGTTAAAAAGGTTGCTAATAGTCGACGCGTTTCGGCGCTCTTGCGCCATTCTCAAGCTATGCGAACAAAATGCAGCTATGATTTCTGAGGTGCTTCTGTAATGGCTGCTCGGGATCAAATGAAAGGTAGGGTGGCAGAGTCGCCCATGTGGATTGGCTTTGTTGGCGGCTTATGTCGAATCGGTGGGGCGTACAGTCGGTCGACGCGGCCACGTGCAACTCACGCGGTCAGCGTCAAAAAAGTTTGAGAATGCGGTGGGTCCCGGTGCTCTGGTTGTTAATTGTTGGTTTTTTCTGTTCTATCAGTATTGCTTCTACAATCTGTAATCTATTGAAGTCTGTTTCTTTGCGTAGAATTTATGTGTTGCTCACTAATTGGTTTCTTGTTAGGGCTTGGCCGTGTGTTTCCGAAGCGTGTTGTTTTGGGCCTCCTGTGGATAGGTGCATGTTTAGGCGTCTTGATAGGGTGGTAGTTGTCATGCCTATATACGAGCTGTTTAGAGGTTCACAGTCCTCATGGTTGCATTTATACTCGTATATGACATTGGTCTGTTTCAAGGCTGGTAGTTTTGTGCCAATATTGTTTTTAGAGATAAGGCTGGCGACTGTATGGCTTTTGTAATATATGGTAAGTTGTAGGCGTTCGTTATCAGCGTTGCATTTGGTGTTGTTTTTAATGATTTGCTTTAATATGCGTTCATCGGCTTTGTATGCTGTAGAGTATTGGTTTTCATAATATACTGTATGTATAATTTGCTGGTCTGGTTTGGTGCTATTTTGTTTTTATTCGATTCGACATAAGCCGCCAACAAAGCCAATCCACATGGGCGACTCTGCCACCCTACCTTTCATTTGATCCCGAGCAGCCATTACAGAAGCACCTCAGAAATCATAGCTGCATTTTGTTCGCATAGCTTGAGAATGGCGCAAGAGCGCCGAAACGCGTCGACTATTAGCAACCTTTTTAACCTCCTTAGCAATGATGCTAGGAATATATTCAGGAAAATAGAAAATCTTAATAAAAAACTAATCAATAATAAAAACGGCGTACTTTTTAATGAAATATATATATATACACTGTAGATATATAGATATATAAGTGCATATATATAAATATGTATATTTAGATATACATGTTTGTTACGGTACGTGTTATGGATCACGTCATAAAACATGTCAGTTAAGATGTACATGAGGTAGCATATCACATATACAGAGAGATAGAGAACATAATGTGATATTTCGCATTCTCAGCGACAGGATATTTTATACTTTTCATATGCTTGTGAACTTGAGCCCGGAAATCTGTAAATTTTTTATTTGAATATAAGTTTATATGTTTGATCACTTTCGAATGAAATACAGAATTATCGAAAAGCATTTCTTAGTGATAATTTTGTTTAGTGATTGATGGAATTTAGCATGAGTAATTCATTTTTATATTGTTTCTTTTATTATTGTTATAGTTGTTATCGTTTTCCAGTACGTTACTTCAATGATTGAATTACTGATATCGTATTTCCTTCAATAAAGAATTTTGATTTTAGTTTCCGTTCGGAATATCAGCAGTTATTCGGTTCCGAATATTAGTTTCGGTTCGGAATATTAGTTTCGGTTCGGAATATTAGTTTCGGTTCGGAATATCAGTTTCGGTTCGGATTATTAGTTTCGGTTCGGAATATTAGTTTCGGTTCGGAATATTAGTTTCGGTTCGGAATATTAGTTTCGGTTCGGAATATTAGTTTCGGTTCGGAATATTAGCTTCGGTTCGGAATATTAGCTTCGGTTCGGAATATTAGTTTCGGTTCGGAATATTAGTTACGGTTCGGAATATTAGTTTCGGTTCGGAATATTAGTTTCGGTTCGGAATATTAGTTACGGTTCGGAATGTTAGTTTCGGTTCTGAATATTAGTTTCGGTTTGGAATATCAAAAGTTATTCAGTTCGGAATATTATTTTGGATTCGGATATTAGTTTCAGAATTTTGGTCCTCAACAGGAGAACGCGGTTGTCAATGGTGGACTACAAAATGTAGACTAGTGAGTGCTTGGTAAATACTGGCTCAATATTTACCAAGTAAACGGATGGAAAACTTTGGGTATTGAAGGGGGCTATAGCGAATGACTTGAGAATGCTGGTTCTCACAAGATTCCTCATGAATGCATGAATGATTAGAATATACTGGCTTAAATTATGCCTCGTTACCGGTTGGTAAATTCGGGCTCATAAAAGATTTGTTTTGTAGATGGATTGTCGTGAAGGAATTGCGCGTCTAATCCAGGAGCTGGCGAAATGCACCTCCTTGACGGCAAGAAGCAGATGTACTTGTAATGTTTAGTCTTGTAGACGGCAACATTTGTAACGTCATGTTACAAACATTACTCTTGTAATGTTTGCTGGATGCAACGAAGAAAGTTAGCCTTTTTGAGTGAAGTGGTCATGGCGGACTGAAGATTCGTTTCTTCTTCTGTATTATTTACATTCATGTTCTTTGATTAGGTAGCTGAGTTCCAGTGTTTTAGCTACATTGTATTGCGTTCTCCCTCAGGCATAATTTTTTTGTTACTTCTTTTGGGTCTGGCTGGAGGAATTGCGCATTAATTATATATTTTTAGCAAGAATTAGGCCTAAATGTCACTACACTAGCCACATCATCTCAGCTAGTAAAGCTTACCTGGGAAGCTGATCCTTTTGAAATTGAATCAAATGAATTGAAAATTATTTCCCCGAAAACAGTTTGCAAGAACTGTCTGCTAAAACGGGATCCGAAAACAGTTTCTCAGAACCGTAAAGTTGTGATAGTTATTCAGAAACGGCGATACTCGACGTATACCGCCCCTTCTGCGATAACTGTAGCGATACAAGACGATGGTGCATGATGATACATGATAGAGATACATGATGATACCTAATAATATTGCGAGACGATGATGCACGACGAAAAATAACGGTGAATCATGACGACTTACGATGCAGATACATGTTAATAATGTATGACTTTGGTACATGACGATACATAATGACGATAGTTGACGATACCAAACGATAATACTTCACGATACGCAGTGGGGACGATGCATGGTGCATGACGCTACACAATGACGACAACTGACGATACATGGCAAAGCATCACAACAGCGCCAGGTGCATAAATTAACGACACAAGATCGGCGATAAATTCCGGGTTATGGCGATACTGGGCACCACTCTGCGATACCAGGGCAGCTGAGGTGGTGGTGGTGGTGGTGGTGGTGGTGGTGGTGGTGGTGGTGGTTTGTAGTGGTGGTGGTAGTGGTACTATTAGCAGTAGCGGCAGTAGTTGCAGGAGTGGCTGTAGTGGTAGTAATGGTAGTAGTGGCAGTCGTGGCAGTAGTGGCTTTAGTGGTAGAAATGGCGGTAGTGGTAATAATAGCAGTAATGGCTGTAGAGGCAGTAAATGCAGTAGTGGCAATACAACTCAATGCACGCAACACAACTCACTGCCAGGAACAAAAATATTCATCTCAAAACAACGTCACAACATTCTGCTTCATTTTATCAAATTCTTACACTCATTTTTCGTATATTTTACAAATTTGATTCAACAACCAAATTTTCCTGGTACCTTTTCTCTTCAGTGCCGATCGACTGGGTTCTCACCTTATTCTCCTGATCACTCGTTGCCCGTTTATGGAAGTGCAATTTTGGCTCAGTTAGCCGATCGTGTTCGAGCCTTCCTCGATTGGAAGATTTTTTGCTCGTTCCCAAGCGCCAAGAAAATAGAACTGACTCATCGGAATTCGGTCGCTATTCGATTGAATTTTAAATGGCGCTCGTGAAAAATGAAACGAATCTCCTTTCTGTTTCTCTGTAGACACGACGCTCATGAAAAAGTTACGGGGGATTTTTCGGCCAAGAAACCTGTTCCGTGAGCTGGGCTTCAAGTGATGCGGGCATTCCAGAAAAATGCTCGGAAAACAAGAATAATTTCTTGTTCATTGCACAGGTCAGTCGTGAAACTTTTTAGGGGATATTTAAGTTTTTTTCTGCTTCTCAATAATTAGATTTTTTGGCATAGGCATTTTTGTTGACTTTTTCATCTTGAGCAACTGCGAGTTAATCGGGGAATTTTTTATGAGGGGTCTCCTGTTCCGACAAATAATAATTTGAGTGAAATCACGCAGAAGTCTACGGCACATGAAACCAACATTTCAATTGCTGCCAAGTTAAATCAAAGCTCATGTACAATACGTTTTTCATCAGATAAAAATAATTGCATCGCATAATGTACTCGTAGATGCGACTTCAGTAAAAATTTTGACCAATAGATCTATGAGAATAAGCACTTCCACGGGAATTGTGTGGAGTCCCCAGAGCGAGGTTAGGTAGGCCTTCTTTTTGTTGAAACAAAATGTTTTTTGTTTCGTTACGGATACTCGTTTTCTGTTCACTACTGTCCCGTTTTTCTACATCTACTAATTTCTTCTTTATCATTTATTTTGTTTCAAAAACTACTTTCTCGACTCACTGTTTCCGTACACCCTGCGCACAGATTGTGACAAAAGTCTCCCACATGCTCGCTAGGTGCACTTTTCTATCAAGACCGTCGCTTTGCTTCCTTCCATTTTTTTTTTGGGGGGGGGGGGGTGTCATTAGAAAGTGTTGTCGATGGCGTTTCTTGGTTTTGAGTTAAGAATTAAGGTGAGAGCTGGTCTTTTTCTGCTCTTGAATTGTGTTCGTGTTGTGTCGAATTTACGCCGATGTGCATTGGATTTAAAAATTTCAGATACGCCAAGTTAATTTACTGCATTTTTTTGAGTAAAATTTAAATGCTGGCGAATTGAGTTTCAGACACACGAAGTTTACTTACCATAATCTTTGTTGCATCAGATTTACGCGGTTGCACTTCTGGTTTCAAACACACGAAGTTTAGAATCTGTAATTTTTATTGCATTAAATTTTCGTGGTTGCGTATGAAATTTCAGACATTCAAAGTTGATTTGCTTGAGTGTCTGCCAAGATAAAATGCTTGCTTGCCTCTGGCTTTATCGCTTAAAACTAACGCGCTCTCTCACGAAACAGCTTCAGCGTCAACAAACCCCTTTACCTGCGTAATTTGAGTTGTTCAAATTACGCGCTAGCAAATTAGGTATCAGAGCTTCAAACTTCACTTGCTTCAATGTCAGGTGTACGGAGTCTTTTCACTTCTGGTTTAACTCGTGAAAATACCACATTCTCTCACGAAACAGCTTTACGTAGTTTGGACGAGCCCCAATACCTGCGTGAGTCGAGCACGGATCCAAAAGATATTAAACCAGCCTCGATGCGCTCCTTCATCGAGGTTAGTGAGTGCCTTCCAGGTCTTCAAATCGCACTTCAAACGAGCTTAATTCCCCTAATGTTGAGCATTGTCGTCGGGCATTATCGAAGAAGCCACTCTGACCAAAAAGACCTCATTTTTACGACGACTATTGGGCTTCGAAACTGCTTCAAATGGCTTTGTTGCTCTCTAAATACAGCGAAAGCGTTTACTGATGCCGACAGGGACGATGCTTAGCTGAACTGCAGACGTGTTGAGTCTGGGTAACAAACTAAATATTGAAGTTAACAATGAAGAGATAGTTGTACCGCGTGCGTACTGAAAGCGTAGCCTTAGCAGAATTAAAGCTGTCGAAAAACTTTGAATAATTCCGTGCTCAAATTGACGAACATCTTTTTATACGCTGCATGAGCCTTTGAACTCTAACCGTCAAATAATAATGTACGACCACAAACGCTTTGAAGTCTAAAACATCAATAATTGTACAACAAATAGGAAATAAATAAAAACACGATAATAAAAACATACATTCATATGTGATAATAACATAAATAAAAAACAGGAAATGAAAACGTGCATTCATTTGTGGTGTCCATGAGTCTTACGAAAGTGTGAGACAATTTTAGTCGCTTGAGACCATGCCCACGAACAAATCTCAAAATACAGCTGGAATTTTTTATTTTGGAGCTTAAAAGAATATATGATAACTCGCATATTATTGAATGGATTTAAAAAAGTATTTATGAAATTCTTAAAAAACTTGTAGTAGTGAACATGCTTGTAACCTAGATACAGTCTGTCATAGAAGCCCATTTTCAAATGAAAAATGCCCACGATTTTAGCGTTACCCAAAAATTACAAGCTAGACAAAAAAACGACTTATCTTCTTTTTGAGATATCATCTTCCCTTTGATTCATCACCTTCGGATTTTTTCTTTGTGGATACCTTAAAGGAAGAGTTTAGCGTAAAAATACAAGAAATCTACACCAACTCAAGCCATCTATCGAGGAAGAAGTCCAGTGCATTGGACCTGATCTCACCAGCGCCGCAATGACCAGCCTGTGTAAAGGTGCACGTTTTTGTGTGCAATCAGGAGGGCGGTACATGAAGAATATGATTTTCAAAAACGAATCAGAATATAGCTAGAATTTTTCATGATATTATAAAAACTGTTTTTTAAATCCATTCAATAGAATGTAAGTTATTAAATATTCTTTCAGGCCCCACATTAAAAAATCAACCTGTATGAAAAAGCCGGGGTGTCAAATAAAGGAGCATGTAGGCGCTTTAAAATGATTACTAAATTAAACATTGCATGAGGTTAAAAATGGGGGAAAATTACAGTAATTGAACACCGAAAATACTAAAAAATCCATTCTTTTCAATCCCAAAATGATGTCTACCGGGCTGATTCAAAACATTCATTTGCACGAGATTCCCTCTGGGTGTAACCACTATCTTTGAAACATAGTTTTCATATTTCACTTCGATGTTTCTATCTGTTTATAGAGTTTTCGTTAGAAATAAATTTTTCGCGACTCTATTTGATTTAGTCGTTCAATATCGAAATTTTCGTTAAGTTAGAAAACAGAATTATCTTCGTTCTGATTTTCGTTATTTGTGTTACGTTAGAAATATTTTCATTAAGTAAAACAATTTTGTAACGTTTAATTAGAATTTAGAGTATTTTGATTCAGCCCTTTAAGCTGTACTCCTCCATTTGACAAAACCGTGAAAATTTTCACTAATTTTTATGTTCGTATAAAAAAACACCACAAAATTAATTCAAGCTATTAACTCAATAACAAAATATGCAAATTAAAGTAAGTGTAAAAAACATATTTCCATTAGGAATGAAATGGAAAAAATGACCGTTCAACACTTTTAAGCCGTTCTATCCATGAAGCTGATACGCTTATTTTTCTTAAACATGCCCTGAATAAATTTTGACTTATAATACAAGCAAGATGTACATCATTAATAGCAATAACCCAAATGTTAAACATTGCTCACTGATTTTGATCCACTGATTGAATTACATTTAATCGATTAATCGAATTCAAATATATTTTATTGCCGTTGATTTTTTTGCGTCAAACTCGTGCAGCCATTAAAGTAAGCTTAGGGTAGATCGACGTGATATTCATGTATAACATTTTCACAGAAGAACTTTACTACATTTTTTTAAATTTTGCTTGAGACACACATTCCTCAAATTTTTGTATGAATTTCGATGCGATGCTGATAATTCTTCCTGCTCTACAGATGAGTTTAAACGTACATATGTTTATCATTCCTTGTTGAAATTTCAACTCTATTCTAACAGAGATATCGCTAGTTCAAAGATACGTTGTGACATATAAGCGGGCAAGATGAAGTTGCGTACTTATTATAGAAAAATAACATAATTTACCATTACAGAAGTTTTTTATTACCTGTATATTGAACAGCAATAAGTCCCTCACTGTTTTCAACAATAGAAGATAGTTTGTACCTTTTAATAAACATTCCACGAGCTCAATCCCTTCCCGAGTCCCCTACAAGGCACGGCCCCGCGGGGAGACTTCCTTAGATTCCATCATAATTTCCCCGTAGACTTCTTCATAATTTGCCAATGCGCTTTAATTTGCAATTTTCCAGTGATTTCTTTCCTTCGGATCCTAAAATGTCGTGACAGAGCACGGAATTTCTGCGAATCGGCCATTAATTTCCCTTAGCGCCTCTTAAAAATCCCGTGTCGGCGGAAATTAGTTTCCTGGAGTCCGTGTTAGCAGAATTTTAGCAGAAATTTTTTGGATGGTCATAAATTTCATTAAAGTTTCCTTGATATTCTTCTCGAGCGAGTTCTAGCCTGATCGGCTTCCCGGAGGAAACACTCGCACTGTTTTATCATTCAAAACAAATTAAAGCCAAGCTTCTGCAAGTTTATTAGGTAAATTATTACTATACGCAGAGCTTCTGCAGGCTTACTGGGGAATTATTGCTATGCTTTTGCCCTTCCAGAGACGACTAACCATTTTACGGTTATGACTCAAAATAAATGCATTGAAATCTGACTTAAGTGTTGCCTTCAGAGGGACCAACTGCTTCGGTTTGAGAGTGTGGCTCAAAACAAATGCATTCAAATCTGATTTAAGAGAAAATAACATTGAATTGTAAATGGATTCACACTATCGGAAAAATAAAACCACATTTTTTAAAAGCTAAATCTCTTTCAGGTATGTGGTCGATATGGATTTTGGTAGGAATAGCGAAATGTAAATCTTAGACTACGCAAATCATGTGATATGTATACTTGATGGCATCATCTAAATATTGTAACTATTACCACTCAAATTGCACTTTCGAATTTTCGATTATTTTCTATCAGATGGCACAAAAACATTGTTGGCAATCTATTTCGAGTGAATAACAAACCAATTCGATGGTCATACGTGCAAAATAATTACTGAAAGAAAAATCAACATCTCAATCCAAATATTAAAGTAGGGTATTTGTTTTCCCTCATCATATAGCTGGAGTTTTGAGACCGCGTGCGCAAACTGCAGCTGTGGTGACGGAAAATGCTTACAAGGTTAGCAAATTTTACAACTATCGGGGTGTCTTTTCCAATGGACGATTTCATTTCTTTAAATATATTTCTGTAATAATGTTGCTTAACATTAATCATACTGCTGTTGGAAACTAGCAGCTACACATTAAACATGCTACTGTTGGAAACTTCCAGCTACACATTAAACATGCTGCTGTTGGAAACTTGCTGCTACACATTAAACATGCTGCTGTTGGAAACTTCCAGCTACACATTAAACATGCTGCTGTTGAAAACTTCCAGCTACACATTAAACATGCTGTTGTTGGAAACTTGCTGCTACACATTAAACATGCTGCTGTTGGAAACTTCCAGCTACACATTAAACATGCTGCTGTTGGAAACTTCCAGCTACACATTAAACATGCTGCTGTTGGAAACTTCCAGCCACACATTAAACATGCTGTTGTTGGAAACTTCCAGCTACACATTAAACATGCTGCTGTTGGAAACTTGCTGCTACACATTAAACATGCTGCTGTTGGAAACTTCCAGCTACACATTAAACATGCTGCTGTTGGAAACTTCCAGCTACACATTAAACATGCTGCTGTTGGAAACTTGCTGCTACACATTAAACATGCTGCTGTTGGAAACTTCCAGCTACACATTAAACATGCTGCTGTTGGAAACTTCCAGCTACACATTAAACATGCTGTTGTTGGAAACTTGCTGCTACACATTAAACATGCTGCTGTTGGAAACTTCCAGCTACACATTAAACATGCTGCTGTTGGAAACTTCCAGCTACACATTAAACATGCTGCTGTTGGAAACTTCCAGCTACACATTAAACATGCTGCTGTTGGAAACTTGCTGCTACACATTAAACATGCTGTTGTTGGAAACTTCCAGCTACACATTAAACATGCTGCTGTTGGAAACTTGCTGCTACACATTAAACATGCTGTTGTTGGAAACTTCCAGCTACACATTAAACATGCTGTTGTTGGAAACTTCCAGCTACACATTAAACATGCTGCTGTTGAAAACTTTCAGCTACACATTAAACATGCTGCTGTTGGAAACTTCCAGCTACACATTAAACATGCTGCTGTTGGAAACTTGCTGCTACACATTAAACATGCTGTTGTTAGAAACTCCAAGGTACACATTAAACATGCTGTTGTTGGAAACTTCCAGCTACACATTAAACATGCTGCTGTTGGAAACTTCCAGCTACACATTAAACATGCTGTTGTTGGAAACTTCCAGCTACACATTAAACATGCTGCTGTTGGAAACTTGCTGCTACACATTAAACATGCTGTTGTTGGAAACTTCCAGCTACACATTAAACATGCTGTTGTTGGGAACTTCCAGCTACACATTAAACATGCTGCTGTTGGAAACTTCCAGCTACACATTAAACATGCTGTTGTTGGAAACTTCCAGCTACACATTAAACATGCTGCTGTTGGAAACTTGCTGCTACACATTAAACATGCTGCTGTTGAAAACTTCCAGCTACACATTAAACATGCTGCTGTTGGAAACTTCCAGCTACACATTAAACATGCTGCTGTTGGAAACTTCCAGCTACACATTAAACATGCTGCTGTTGGAAACTTGCTGCTACACATTAAACATGCTGCTGTTGGAAACTTCCAGCTACACATTAAACATGCTGCTGTTGAAAACTTCCAGCTACCCATTAAACATGCTGCTGTTGGAAACTTCCAGCTACACATTAAACATGCTGCTGTTGGAAACTTCCAGCTACACATTAAACATGCTGCTGTTGGAAACTTCCAGCTACACATTAAACATGCTGCTGTTGGAAACTTCCAGCTACACATTAAACATGCTGCTGTTGGAAACTTGCTGCTACACATTAAACATGCTGTTGTTGGAAACTTCCAGCTACACAATAAACATGCTGCTGTTGAAAACTTCCAGCTACACATTAAACATGCTGCTGTTTCAAACTTGCTGCTACACATTAAACATGCTGCTGTTGGAAACTTCCAGCTACACATTAAACATGCTGCTGTTGGAAACTTGCTGCTACACATTAAACATGCTGCTGTTGGAAACTTCCAGCTACACATTAAACATGCTGCTGTTGGAAACTTGCTGCTACACATTAAACATGCTGCTGTTGAAAACTTCCAGCTACACATTAAACATGCTGCTGTTGAAAACTTCCAGCTACACATTAAACATGCTGCTGTTGGAAACTTCCAGCTACACATTAAACATGCTGCTGTTAGAAACTTGCTGCTACACATTAAACATGCTGCTGTTGGAAACTTCCAGCTACACATTAAACATGCTGCTGTTGGAAACTTCCAGCTACACATTAAACATGCTGTTGTTGGAAACTTGCTGCTACACATTAAACATGCTGCTGTTGGAAACTTCCAGCTACACATTAAACATGCTGCTGTTGGAAACTTGCTGCTACACATTAAACATGCTGCTGTTGGAAACTTGCTGCTACACATTAAACATGCTGCTGTTGGAAACTTGCTGCTACACATTAAACATGCTGCTGTTGGAAACTTCCAGCTACACATTAAACATGCTGCTGTTGGAAACTTCCAGCTACACATTAAACATGCTGCTGTTGGAAACTTCCAGCTACACATTAAACATGCTGCTGTTGGAAACTTGCTGCTACACATTAAACGTGCTGCTGTTGGAAACTTCCAGCTACACATTAAACATGCTGTTGTTGGAAACTTCCAGCTACACATTAAACATGCTGTTGTTGGAAACTTCCAGCTACACATTAAACATGCTGCTGTTGGAAACTTGCTGCTACACATTAAACATGCTGCTGTTGGAAACTTCCAGCTACACATTAAACATGCTGCTGTTGGAAACTTCCAGCTACACATTAAACATGCTGCTGTTGGAAACTTGCTGCTACACAATAAACATGCTGCTGTTGGAAACTTCCAGCTACACATTAAACATGCTGCTGTTGGAAACTTCCAGCTACACATTAAACATGCTGCTGTTGGAAACTTGCTGCTACACATTAAACATGCTGCTGTTGGAAACTTGCTGCTACACATTAAACATACTGTTGTTGAAAACTTCCAGCTACACATTAAACATACTGCTGTTGGAAACTAGCAGCTACACCTTAAACATGCTGCTGTTAGAAACTTGCTGCTACACATTAAACATACTGTTGTTGAAAACTTCCAGCTACACATTAAACATGCTGCTGTTGGAAACTTGCTGCTACACATTAAACATGCTGCTGTTGAAAACTTCCAGCTACACTTTAAACATGCTGCTGTTGGAAACTTCCAGCTACACATTAAACATGCTGCTGTTGGAAACTTCCAGCTACACATTAAACATGCTGCTGTTGGAAACTTGCTGCTACACATTAAACATGCTGCTGTTGGAAACTTCCAGCTACACATTAAACATGCTGCTGTTGGAAACTTCCAGCTACACATTAAACATGCTGTTGTTGGAAACTTGCTGCTACACATTAAACATGCTGCTGTTGGAAACTTCCAACTACACATTAAACATGCTGCTGTTGGAAACTTGCTGCTACACATTAGACATGCTGCTGTTGGAAACTTGCTGCTACACATTAAACATGCTGCTGTTGGAAACTTGCTGCTACACATTAAACATGCTGCTGTTGGAAACTTCCAGCTACACATTAAACATGCTGCTGTTGGAAACTTCCAGCTACACATTAAACATGCTGCTGTTGGAAACTTCCAGCTACACATTAAACATGCTGCTGTTGGAAACTTGCTGCTACACATTAAACATGCTGCTGTTGGAAACTTGCTGCTACACATTGAACATGCTGCTGTTGGAAACTTCCAGCTACACATTAAACATGCTGCTGTTGAAAACTTCCAGCTACACATTAAACATGCTGCTGTTGGAAACTTCCAGCTACACATTAAACATGCTGCTGTTGGAAACTTCCAGCTACACATTAAACATGCTGCTGTTGGAAACTTGCTGCTACACATTAAACATGCTGCTGTTGGAAACTTCCAGCTACACATTAAACATGCTGCTGTTGGAAACTTCCAGCTACACATTAAACATGCTGCTGTTGGAAACTTGCTGCTACACATTAAACATGCTGCTGTTGGAAACTTCCAGCTACACATTAAACATGCTGCTGTTGGAAACTTGCTGCTACACATTAAACATGCTGCTGTTGGAAACTTGCTGCTACACATTAAACATGCTGCTGTTGGAAACTTCCAGCTACACATTAAACATGCTGCTGTTGGAAACTTGCTGCTACACATTAAACATGCTGCTGTTGGAAACTTCCAGCTACACATTAAACATGCTGCTGTTGGAAACTTCCAGCTACACATTAAACATGCTGCTGTTGGAAACTTCCAGCTACACATTAAACATGCTGCTGTTGGAAACTTGCTGCTACACATTAACCATGCTGCTGTTGGAAACTTGCTGCTACACATTAAACATGCTGCTGTTAGAAACTTCCAGCTACACATTAAACATGCTGCTGTTGGAAACTTGCTGCTACACATTAAACATGCTGCTGTTGGAAACTTCCAGCTACACATTAAACATGCTGCTGTTGGAAACTTCCAGCTACACATTAAACATGCTGTTGTTGGAAACTTGCTGCTACACATTAAACATGCTGCTGTTGTAAACTTCCAGCTACACATTAAACATGCTGCTGTTGGAAACTTGCTGCTACACATTAAACATGCTGCTGTTGGAAACTTGCTGCTACACATTAAACGTACTGTTGTTGAAAACTTCCAGCTACACATTAAACATGCTGCTGTTGGAAACTTCCAGCTACACATTAAACATGCTGCTGTTGGAAACTTCCAGCTACACATTAAACATGCTGCTGTTGGAAACTTGCTGCTACACATTAAACATGCTGTTGTTGGAAACTTCCAGCTACACATTAAACATGCTGCTGTTGGAAACTTGCTGCTACACATTAAACATGCTGTTGTGGGAAACTTCCAGCTACACATTAAACATGCTGCTGTTGGAAACTTGCTGCTACACATTAAACATGCTGCTGTTGGAAACTTGCTGCTACACATTAAACGTACTGTTGTTGAAAACTTCCAGCTACACATTAAACATGCTGCTGTTGGAAACTTCCAGCTACACATTAAACATGCTGCTGTTGGAAACTTCCAGCTACACATTAAACATGCTGTTGTTGGAAACTTCCAGCTACACATTAAACATGCTGCTGTTGGAAACTTCCAGCTACACATTAAACATGCTGTTGTGGGAAACTTCCAGCTACACATTAAACATGCTGTTGTTGGAAACTTCCAGCTACACATTAAACATGCTGCTGTTGGAAGCTTGCTGCTACACATTAAACATGCTGCTGTTGGAAACTTCCAGCTACACATTAAACATGCTGTTGTTGGAAACTTGCAGCTACACATTAAACATGCTGCTGTTGAAAACTTGCTGCTACACATTAAACATGCTGCTGTTGGAAACTTCCAGCTACACATTAAATATGCTGCTGTTGGAAACTTGCAGCTACACATTAAACATGCTGCTGTTGGAAACTTGCTGCTACACATTAAACATGCTGCTGTTGGAAACTTCCAGCTACACATTAAATATGCTGCTGTTGGAAACTTCCAGCTACACATTAAACATGCTGCTGTTGGAAACTTCCAGCTACACATTTAACATGCTGCTGTTGGAAACATCCTACTTTACATTACACATGCTACTCCTTATTTCACATGCTGCTCCTTATTTCACATGCTGCTGCTGGAAACATACTTTGTCGGATTAGACATACTGATATCTGAAACAAGCAGCTACATTTTAGATAAAACGTGGTTGGAAACATACTGCTTCAAATTAGACATCGTGGTATTGAAAACACACTTCTGTCTGAACTTATTGCAGCTCAAGACCTGTTGTTCTGCGTTGAACACTCATTTCAAGCATGTTAATGAATTTGGAACATGCTGCGTAGTTGTCATGCAGTTTTGATGCTAACATGCGATGCTTTAAAAGCTTCTGCTTAAATTTTGCATTCATGTCTTTCACTACCACGTAATTTTGGCGCTAGGTACCCGTAACATGAATAAATAATAGGCTTTTCACTAACATTTTTCACTCTCTGTTCAATATATACGGGCCGATGTTGATATTCCTTGCCTTGAAAGAAACATGTAGCCGCATTTCAATCTAGTTTCTTTTCACTAAAACTCTACCGTCCTGGTACACTCACGTCTACATGATAACAAGTATTCTGGTTTAAAGTGTACTGCGACTGTTGTAAAGACTTTTTGAAAGTTTCCTACGCAGTTACGTGATGATCTAACTCTGCGTGTAATCTAGAGTGTCAGTACAAAAATTGTATTCGATCTTAAAAAAAATTTGAAATTGATCCCACTTTATGTAGACTACACAGACAGCCTTAGGAAAAGCTTGATAACATCTTTACTAAACATAATATTTTAATATTTAATAACTAAGCAAACTCCTTATAAGTGGTATTTTTTCAATGCAATCAGGTATTAGGTAGCAGTTTCGGCATTAACGCTTGTGCAAACCAAGGATCATCAGCTGTTGAAATTAGAGTGGGCAAATAGTGTTCAAAACGATGAACTGAAAAATTAAAATATTTTCTTTAACAAGCAAGCGGAGTGAAAATATTTTTCTCATTCTCGTAAAATTTAATTTGCTTTAATTGAGAATATTATTATCAGAACCCAAGAAACTTGAAACGTTGACTTCTTTTCTTTGAAGTTTACTACGCAGATGCATTGCTGCCCGACAATTACCTAGTTATTAATAAGAAAACATTTAATACAATGCAATTACACCAACAACAACAATTACTAGGTCATTAATGAGAAAACATTTATAACAATCCCATTAAATGCAAAAACATTATTTAACGCAACTTATGATTTTCTAGAACGTGAAAAACCTGCTTTATTTCTACATACAAGCTTACTCACGTTGATTGGCATAACTCTCAAAGATTTTTTTTTACACATTTGTCTGACAAACAAACACTCCTGCCTTGCTCAAGTCAACACACATAATTTCCTGCATTACATTTCTTTCTCATAACTACTGTTGGTGTCGGGGTTATTTTATTATAAATTCTCAAGAAGAAAATTCAAAGATTAATGATAAAACAAAACCTGTTTAAATAATGCAGTTTTATGAAGAAGTTCGACTAAGGACTGCCTACTTTCTTTAAAATTTTGTTTTATTATGTTTTCCTCGAGCAGATTTTAGACAGGAAAGTTAAATTAAAATTCTTTCTCAAAAAAAAAAAAAATTCTATCATGGTGCCAGTGACGGATGGTCCAAGTTAGCTGAGGAGGATTGAACTTCTAGATTCATATCATTAAATAATATAATCAGGTGTGGGTGTTCCAACTGTAGCATTTCTTAGCAGATTTTGCGCTTGTTTCATCAACTTGAGAGGCAAAAGGATAGAAATAAATTCAAGGCAATAGAAGTTGAATTGCATCACGTGAAGATATCTTCCAAAGTTTTTCTACGATATTCCTCGCTTTAGCTACTGCCTCAACGCACAGAATTCCATCTATTTATGATACGTGTTCGAAAGTGATGATTCTTAATCTCTACACAGCGGAATTTAGACGCTTTTTTTGAACTTCCCTCTGAAACCGTCTCTCTTCTAAGGCTAGACAACAGTTTGAGGTCAAATGACTGCTGATTTTGATTTCTAAATCTGGATCAAAGAAAATGTCTATCCGTATAACCATATCTTTAAAAAACGAATCTCTAAAAAGTTCTCGAAAAGATCAACCATAAGTTGTTGTTCGGTGGCCTTTGGGAATCTGAAATTTCCAATTATTTAATTTAGCTCTAATTCAAATTAAAGTTCAATGAATTAAAATTAAATATTCAACTCCGATTTAAAGTTAATTGTCCTGAGCAATTTTGAACATTGCAAACATTAACGGGATCGTACCTTCAATGAGCTTTAATTAAATGTTCATGAAATTGTGTTTGTGACTACAGGTGAGTTAGCGGGATTATGAAAATTCCCTCCGTGTACCACCGGTGGCTCACATGGCAGTTAACATGTCAAGGATTTCCATAAAGTTCGTAATTTTCAATATGATGTTCACGTTCTGTACTACATGGAAATGTCATCATCAAGTACGGCATGATGAAAACGGTTAATTGATACAATACAACTCCTATCGGTAAAAATAATTGAATGGAGCATTGAAATACAGCTACTGGCATCCTCTCTTTAGCAGCGTCTGATGAAAACAGGAAATGGAAGCATGACGGTAGACATGCTGTTGTATATTGCAAGCGTCACTAACGTAAAAACTTACCTGGCTCCTTAAGTAGCTGTGATTTAGGCATGAAATCGAGTTAGGTTACTTCCCTCAGTTGCCTGTGTTCGAAAATTCCAACCCTCCTAAAATTCATATGTGAGCCAAGGGGAACACTTGAAAATTACGATACCAAATGAGATTTCAAAATTTCAACGTTTGGGACCTGACATGGGTGGCAGGTCGGAAAGCTAAGCTATACTTGAAAAAGGATAAATTTCCATCATTAAGTCAGAGTAAACATTAACACGAGAGTTAGTTTTTAGTGTAGATCACAATGTTGGCACATGCGTATGAGAGTCTAAGCTCCCGAGTGCAACATTTCATTGATATTCTTAATTTTTAAATGCTCGATTTCTTGTCCACAATTCTTCTTTTCATCAACCTTCATGCACTTCAATCCCAACATCACTCTGCAAGCGATCATCAGAAAAGCATTTTCCCATTTCAATGGCTAACGTAAAAATAGCACGAGCTCGTGAATATCTTCGGTGCTACACTGGCTAGTGAAAAAGCGAAAGTGTTCTAAAAATAACTCGGTAAATCGTAAATGGCGCTGCGGCTTTAAAGCTGGAGTAATGCAACAGCGTCTTGTCATAAAACGTTTGCGTTGCGCCAAAACACGTTGCGCTAAAATACGTTGCGTAAAAAACACGTTGCGCCAAAATGCGTTGCGCCAAAACGCGTTGCACCAAAATAGACTGCGCCAAAAGTTACCGCTAGACATTTCGTTTAGCAGATCCATAAGCAGCAAATTGCGTCAATAACGGCTCAGAAGTTCTTAGAGTTTTAATTTCCTGGCTCTTAAAATGATTAATATATTCTCTCCTAACTTCTGAAATCGATGACCAATATTGTCATGCTCCAGTTGGGTTAAGGTGGTCCTTTACAAGCGTCTTATTTTGGCAGGACGCCGGCCCCGACGGCGCCATAAACTGTGATCACATTTAACTACACTCGAGCCAAATCAACTCAACGGGCTCTCGTAACAATAAAGTGCTCGAAGAAAGAGCGCTGCGGCAGGGACTCATGTCTGACAGACCGTAGAAAGTCCACGGGATTTGACGCTGGGTTTCACATAAGGAAATTTTAAGGTCGAAAATTTATGGAATTTTTGTCTTTTTTTCTGGCATTTCCATGCTAGAAAACAATGGATTTTGCTGGCGTTTAGAATGAAAATATCTGGATCCTCGTTTGTAATTTTGACTCACTCTATGCAGTAAAGTACACAAGTTTTTTGAGCTCTTACTTTGTCAACGGCAAGAGATTTGTAGAGCAGAGATAGGTAATATATACTTCCTACGTAAGATTTGAATGTTGATAAATTGATACTTCCCTGGTCGTGGGTTCTTTGATTTGAACGCAGAAGCGATGTTCGTTCTGCGACATTCTTTCTCATACGAATTTATGAAAATGTTGGACGCCTTTTCTAATATTATCTGAAAGACTTGTATTTTCTCCCTGCATTTTAAAAACCACAGATCGTTTTCTACACGCATTTTGATGAGCTCACTCAAATTTGATTAACTATAGACTATTTTTCTCAGGCGTCAAATACAAAACGCTCCTACTTTCTTTCACTACATTCGAGGAGAAGTACTGTATATTTAGAACAGGGTATTTTCTTAGGAACTTATAATAAGAAAGCCTCTCGCGTTCTTTCTCTACATCCGAGGAGAACTATATTCAAGACAGGGTGTCTTCTTAAATCTTAAATTTCCTAAGATTTTCACTTGCTTTGCTTTCACTTATTTCTGCTATTTTACTTTCGATTACAACAGCCTTCGAATCAAAAACCGGCTGGAAAATACACGTAGAATGCCGCGGATTATAAATGTAATTCCTTTAGCATCCGTTTCACTCGTAAAGCATGCGTTTTCTTCCACCAAAACCGCTTAAAATCTACGACACGGAATAAAAAGTTTTCTTATGAATTACCAATATTGTTCAACTTTGATGTAGAGCGTGTGTAATTCAGTTTTTTTCCAAAGACCCTGCATGGGTCTTTTTAGAATTAATTTAAATCTTCAAGCATGTTAAAAAAAATACAGGAATGTACGAGCAGACTTTTTCCTTGATCTAGATTTGGGAATGTGAATAAATCCATTTGAAGCAGGGATAATGCCAGTGTAATAAGACAATATCGCTCTGAAGGGGAGAGATCACCACGTCTATGTAGATTAAGAGGTCGTTTTCATCTTGCGCTTTCACGGTCACACTCGAATTTGGGCTTTCATGGATTTTTTTTTGTAAAACGTTAAGACAATTCTAGAATCTGAGAGGGTAAATCCAGAAGCGTAGAATTTTATGAATCATTGTAATGTAGAATCTAGAAACAGAAATATCCTAACGTTGAATTCTGAGAATCTGCGTAATCTAGAAACAAAAATGTGCAAACGTAGAATAATTCTAAGAATCTGCGTAATCTAGAATCTAGAAACAGAAATGTACAAATGCAGAATGCTAAGAATCTACGTAATCTAGAATCTAGAAAGAGAAATATACAAACGTAGAGTTTATAGAAACTGTGCAATCATCACAGTAAACAATTGGTGATTGAATTGTAAGGTGGTGGTAACCGGGTTCGTTCAGTCGTGTTCTGCTCAGGTGTGGTTACAAAAAATTACTCTCCAACGAACAGGAGGGTCCCTGCTAATACATAACTGTCAAATGGCTCCCAACTCTTATCTAGCAACTGTCGAATGGCTGTCAATTGCTGCTTTGCAACTGTTAAATGGCTATTGGCAGATATCTAGCAACTGTCAAATAAATGTCAACTACTCTCTTGTATCGGTCAAATAGCCATCAACTGCTACCTTGAAATTGTCAAAAGGATACCAACTGCTATTTTGGAACTGTCAAATGACTTTTAAATTTTAGCTTGCAACTGTCAAAAGGCTTCTAACAGCCGTAACTGTCAAATGGCTGACAATTCGCAATTGTCAGTTTGACATACCCTTAGATTAATTTGATAGACTCTTAGAATGATTTGACATAACCTCAATATACTTTACCTCACAAACACTCACGCTAATCCACCGCTACTCACTTTCTACCGCTACTCTCGTTTAACTGCTACTTTCCTTCTGCCGCTACTCTCTTTTGACTGCTAGTCTCCTTCTACCGCTACTCTCTCCTCACCGCTACTCTCCTTTTACCGCTACTCTCTCTTCACCGCTGCTCTTCTCCCAACAGCCATCGAATTAAGTCGTCTGGATGACAAAACAAACGCTGTTGTTTCCTACGGTCATCCGAAAAGGATAAAATTACTTCAAAAGAAACGGAAACTGTGCCAAAATTTACGGACACCCAAAAGATTTCTGCAAAAATTTCGCCAACATCGAGACCAGGAGGCAAATTTCCTCCGGCGCAGGTTTCTTAAGAGAAACTTAGGGAAATTGCATCTGGAAATTAGTGAAAGAAATATCGGTAGCCAACTGCAGCTGGAAATTGCAACAGGAAATATCAGTAGCAAATGGCGACTGGAAATTGCAACAGACAATATCGGTCGCAAATCGTGGCCGGAAATTGCAATAGGAAATATCCGGAACCATGTGCCGACCCTCACACACTAGAGGCAGCCTTTAGACACCCTCACACACTAGGGGCAGCCTCTATACACCCTCACACACTAGAGGCAGCCTCTAGACACCCTCACACACCAGAGGCAGCCTCTAGACACCCTCACACACTAGAGGCAGCCTCTAGACACCCTCACACACTAGAGGCACACTCTAGACACCCTCACACACCAGAGGTAGCCTCTAGCCACCCTCACACACTAGAGGCAGCCTCTAGACACCCTCACACACTAGAGGCAGCCTCTAGACACCCTCACACACTAGAGGCAGCCTCTAGACACCCTCACACACTAGAGGCAGCCTCTAGACACCCTCACACACTAGAGGCAGCCTCTAGACACCCTCACACACCAGAGGTAGCCTCTAGCCACCCTCACACGCCAAAGGCAGCCTCTAGCCACCCTCACACACTAAAGGCAGCCTCTAGACACCCTCACACACTAGAGGCAGCCTCTAGACACCCTCACACACCAGAGGCAGCCTCTAGACACCCTCACACACTAGGGGCAGCCTCTAGACACCCTCACACACTAGAGGCAGCCTCTAGACACCCTCACACACCAGAGGCAGCCTCTAGACACCCTCACACACTAGAGGCAGCCTCTAGACACCCTCACACACTAGAGGCAGCCTCTAGACACCCTCACACACTAGGGGCAGCCTCTAGACACCCTCACACACTAGAGGCAGCCTCTAGACACCCTCACACACTAGAGGCAGCCTCTAGACACCCTCACACACCAGAGGAAGCCTCTAGCTACCCTCACACACACTAGGCAGCCTCTAGACACCCTCACACACTAGAGGCAGCCTCTAGACACCCTCACACACCAGAGGCAGCCTCTAGACACCCTCACACACTAGAGGCAGCCTCTAGACACCCTCACACACTAGAGGCAGCCTCTAGACACCCTCACACACCAGAGGTAGCCTCTAGCCACCCTCACACACTAGAGGCAGCCTCTAGACACCCTCACACACTAGAGGCAGCCTCTAGACACCCTCACACACTAGAGGCAGCCTCTAGACACCCTCACACACTAGAGGCAGCCTCTAGACACCCTCACACACTAGAGGCAGCCTCTAGACACCCTCACACACCAGAGGTAGCCTCTAGCCACCCTCACACGCCAAAGGCAGCCTCTAGCCACCCTCACACACTAAAGGCAGCCTCTAGACACCCTCACACACTAGAGGCAGCCTCTAGACACCCTCACACACCAGAGGCAGCCTCTAGACACCCTCACACACTAGGGGCAGCCTCTAGACACCCTCACACACTAGAGGCAGCCTCTAGACACCCTCACACACCAGAGGCAGCCTCTAGACACCCTCACACACTAGAGGCAGCCTCTAGACACCCTCACACACTAGAGGCAGCCTCTAGACACCCTCACACACTAGGGGCAGCCTCTAGACACCCTCACACACTAGAGGCAGCCTCTAGACACCCTCACACACCAGAGGTAGCCTCTAGCCACCCTCACACACTAGAGGCAGCCTCTAGACACCCTCACACACCAGAGGTAGCCTCTAGCCACCCTCACACACTAGAGGCAGCCTCTAGACACCCTCACACACTAGAGGCAGCCTTTAGACACCCTCACACACCAGAGGTAGCCTCTAGCCACCCTCACACACTAGAGGCAGCCTCTAGACACCCTCACACACCAGAGGTAGCCTCTAGCCACCCTCACACACTAGAGGCAGCCTCTAGACACCCTCACACACTAGAGGCAGCCTCTAGACACCCTCACACACTAGAGGCAGCCTCTAGACATCCTCACACACTAGAGGCAGCCTCTAGACGCCCTCACACACTAGAGGCAGCCTCTAGACACCCTCACACACCAGAGGTAGCCTCTAGCCACCCTCACACGCCAAAGGCAGCCTCTAGCCACCCTCACACACTAAAGGCAGCCTCTAGCCACCCACACACACTAGAGGCAGCATCTAGCTCGCTCACACACTAGAGGCAGCCTCTAGCCACCCTCACACACTAGAGGCAGCATCTAGCTCGCTCACACACTAGAGGCAGCCTCTAGCCACCCTCACACACTAGAGGCAGCATCTATCTCGCTCACACACTAGAGGCAGCCTCTAGCCACCCACACACACTAGAGGCAGCCTCTAGCCACCCTCACACACTAGAGGCAGCCTTTAGCCACCCTCACACACTAGAGGCAGCATCTAGCTCGCTCACACACTAGAGGCAGCCTCTAGCCACCCTCACGCACTAGAGGCAGCATCAATCTCGCTCACACACTAGAGGCAGCCTCTAGCCACCCACACACACTAGAGGCAGCATCTATCTCGCTCACACACTAGAGGCAGCCTCTAGCCACCCTCACACACTAGAGGCAGCATCTATCTCGCTCACACGCCAGAGGCAGCCTCTAGCCACCCTCACACACTAGACGCAGCCTCTAGCTACCCTCACACACTAGGGACAGACTCTAGCTACCCTCACACACCAGAGACAGCCTCTAGCTACCCTCACACACACTAGGCAGCCTCTAGCCGCCCTCACACACTAGAGACAGACTCTAGCTACCCTCAGACACTAGAGGCAGCCTCTAGCTACCCTCACACACTAGGGACAGACTTTAGCTACCCTCACACACCAGAGACAGCCTCTAGCTACCCTCACACACACTAGGCAGCCTCTAGCCGCCCTCACACACTAGAGACAGACTCTAGCTACCCTCAGACACTAGAGGCAGCTCCTAGCCACTCTCACACACTAGAGGCAGCCTCTAGTTACCCTCACACACATGAGGCAGCCTCTAGCCACCCTCACACACTAGAGGCAGCCTCTAGCCGCTCTCATACACTAGAGGCAGCCTCTAGCTACCCTCACACACTAGAAGCAGCCTCTAGCTACCCTCAGACACTAGAGGCAGCTCCTAGCCACTCTCACACACTAGAGGCAGCCTCTAGTTACCCTCACACACAAGAGGCAGCCTCTAGCCACCCTCACACACTAGAGGCAGCCTCTAGCCGCTCTCATACACTAGAGGCAGCCTCTAGCTACCCTCACACACTAGAAGCAGCCTCTAGCTACCCTCACACACTAGAGGCAGCCTCTAGCTACCCTCACACACTAGAGGCAGCCTCTAGCTACCCTCACACACTAGAGGCAGCCTCTAGCTACCCTCACACACTAGAGGCAGCCTCTAGCTACCCTCACACACACTAGGGGCAGCCTCTAGCTACCCCACACACTAGAGGCCGCCTCTAGCTACCCTCACACACTAGAGGCAGCCTCTAGCTCTTCTCACACACTAGAAGCAGCCTCTAGCTACCCTCACACACTAGAGGCAGCATCTAGCTCTTCTCACACACTAGAAGCAGCCTCTAGCTACCCTCACACACTAGAGGCAGCCTCTAGCTCTTCTCACACACTAGAAGCAGCCTCTAGCTACCCTCACACACTAGAGGCAGCCTCTAGCTACCCTCACACACTAGAGGCAGCCTCTAGCTACCCTCACACACTAGAGGCAGCCTCTAGCTACCCCACACACTTGAGGCAGCCTCTAGCTACCCTCACACACTAGAGGCAGCCTCTAGCTCTTCTCACACACTAGAAGCAGCCTCTAGCTACCCTCACACACTAGAGGCAGCCTCTAGCTCTTCTCACACACTAGAAGCAGCCTCTAGCTACCCTCACACACTAGAGGCAGCCTCTATAGCTACCCTCACACACTAGAGGCAGCCTCTAGCTCTTCTCACACACTAGAAGCAGCCTCTAGCTACCCTCACACACTAGAGGCAGCCTCTAGCGACCCTCACACACTAGAGGCAGCATCTGGCGACCCTCACACACTAAAGGCTTCCCTTTAACTTCCCTCACACTAACCTGAAGTTTAGATCTGAATTTTTAAGAGGATCTGAATGTATAAAAAGATGCTCGCGCCACCGCGCGTGCCCTGTGGCAAGCACCTCAGGTAGCGTTTATGAAACCCTTAAATTTTTATGGTTGCCATGTAAGTGCCATAACTAGCGCGCTGCAATCCTGTACATTATGCAGGTGCTGAGCTTCCATGCGCCGATATTGCGCGGCTTAACTCTCTGACAGGTGTTGCGTGAACGCGGAGGTTGCAAACAAAAGGTTTGGCTTGAATTTGAAATGACCTTCTGCTTTGAAATCGAACTGGATGTTTTTATTTTGTTTGGTTGTTGATAACTAATAACGTTGGGCTTAGCTTGAAATTTTTATCTGCAATATGTGTATCTATAGATGTAAATTTATGTCTGTAAACATATGTGTCTTATTTTGGGGGGGGGGGGGGGGAAATCAATAAATATATATATATATTACCAAAATCGATATACATATTTAGATATTGTACCTAATCCAGGCCATCAGTCATCTAAGTCGGGGGTTTGTTTCTAAGCAGATGTTTCTTCCGAAAATAGTGTCAACCTGTAAAGCATAAGTACGTTGCAAGCGCGTATTACCATCTCAAATGCATGGGAAGACATTATTTCGCTTCCCTTCCATGCCAATTAATAACTAATATTTATTCTTCAATTCATGCAAGCTTTAGAAATACATTTAATAACATTATAATCTTTATTACGGTATGAATTGAAGGCATGCCATCTTTCTTCAAATACATTCCGCTCCTTTTTTATACCCAAAATCTGTAGTTTCCCATTTTATTACACACAACAACGAACTCTAGAAACATCTACAGAAGTGTTCAAGACTCTAAATGTTCTTCTAAGAAAATTTTCTGGCGATTACGCCACCCTCGTTCGAAAAAAAATCCCATTAAGCCTCGATTTTCCGATACGAAATGAAGTGCAACGCGCATTTCTACTGCGTTGGTGCGCGCATCGAAATCTGTTAGTCGCCAAATGTTTCCAGTTGCTTTGAAAATCTCCGAGTGTGTTCTCATTTCGAGACTTCTGCCGAAAAATAAAGCCGTTCCTGTATCGAATTTTTCCTAATTGTGAAATACCAGAGACGGGAAGGCGCTCGATGTCCTGGAGCACACGTCAGTTGAGCATGTGAACGAATTTCTTTCAAAATGTGGATGAAGTTCTTTCAGAATGTGAATAAAGTTCTTTTAGAATATGAAGCATGGATGACGTTGCTCAAAAAGAACCGAGCACTTTTTTTTAGGTTTTTATGAGGCTCTGAATAGTAGAAACCCGGAGTGAAAACTGCCTCAACAGCGGTAAGCTCGTGGAAAACCGCACAAATTCACGACAGCGCGTCCCTGTGTGTCAAAAATTAAATATGTCTCGGAATAATGCAGGAACATAAGTTTTCACTCTCTTGATATCATGCAGCAAGTAGAAACAACTAATTGATTTTTGTAATCTAATGACGTAGAGTTTAAGGAATATTTCAAGGTTAATAAATCAAGGATTATTTTTTGGAAAAATGTTTCTAGCTGAAATACATCAAGGAATATTTTTCGGTAAAATATTTCCAGTTGAAATACACAGAAGAATATTTATAGAAAAAAATTCTAGGCAAAATACATCAAGGAATATTTTCTTGGTAAAATTTTGATAGATAAAATACATCAAGGAACCTTTCTAGGTAAAATATTTCTATGTAAAGTACATTAATGAATGTTACTAGGTGAAGTACATCTCTTTCATAAACATCCATGGGAATCGTGAGACTATCAAAAGTACTCCATGAGTCAAGCATGAACAACTTTTGTATACGAGAAAAATTCAAAGAGCTCAAGAAACAGTTCTTAGCTTCACATTTTTATCCAAGCTAAAAACGCAAAAAAACACCAATCGACTTCACATAGAGATCGCAGACACGCATGCGCAAGTGTGCCATAAAGTTTGAAATAAGAAAAGGTATCCAAAGCTTAAATATGTATTTTTAGTTCCACATTTTTAGGTATAAAAAAGGTATCCAAAGCTTACATATGTATTTTTAATTCCCCATTTTAGGTATACAAAAGGTATCCAAAGCTTAAATATGTATTTTTAGTTCCACATTTTTGGTATACAAAAGGTATCCAAAGCTTATATATGCATTTTTAGTTCCACATTTTTATCCGCGGTAAAAATACGAAAATAACCTCGCGTAGATGTCGTAAACTTGTTTGACATCGAATTGAAAGTTTGACATAAGCATGAGCAATTCCTCACAAACCTTATTTCATTTATTTCAATGCGCTAGACACAAATTATATCTTCTGACACTTTAATGGAATGCCATGCTTTGTATCAACGGATTACTAATGGCAGGGCACCAAATACATTTGGCATTTATAGCACTGATATTCTACATTCATTAAATTATAGTTCTCCTGCGTAGATTATATTAAACAAAGCTCTATTAAACGTCATTGGTTAAGGCAAACTAAAATACCGTTGCTCTAACTTTAACGTAGTGATAATGTTAGATTGATAATTATATAAAGGCTCGTTCCAACTCTGACGTAGTGATGATGTTAGAGTGATAATGGCTCAGCTCTAACTCTGACTAAGTGATGATGTTAGAGTGATAATGGCTCAGCTCTAACTCTGACGTAGTGATGATGTTAGAGTGATAATGGCTCAGCTCAAACTCTGACGTAGTGATGATGTTAGAGTGATAATGGCTCAGCTCAAACTCTGACGTAGTGATGATGTTAGAGTGATAATGGCTCAGCTCTAACTCTGACGTAGTGATGATGTTAGAGTGATAATGGCTCAGCTCAAACTCTGACGTAGTGATGATGTTAGAGTGATAATGGCTCAGCTCAAACTCTGACGTAGTGATGATGTTAGAGTGATAATGGCTCAGCTCTAACTCTGACGTAGTGATGATGTTAGAGTGATAATGGCTCAGCTCTAACTCTGACGTAGTGATGATGTTAGAGTGATAATGGCTCAGCTCAAACTCTGACGTAGTGATGATGTTAGAGTGATAATGGCTCAGCTCTAACTCTGACGTAGTGATGTTTTTAGAGTGATAATGGCTCAGCTCTAACTCTGACGTAGTGATGATGTTAGAGTGATAATGGCTCAGCTCTAACTCTGACGTAGTGATGATGTTAGAGTGATAATGGCTCAGCTCTAACTCTGACGTAGTGATGATGTTAGAGTGATAATGGCTCAGCTCTAACTCTGACGTAGTGATGATGTTAGAGTGATAATGGCTCAGCTCAAGCTCTGACGTAGTGATGATGTTAGAGTGATAATGGCTCAGCTCTAACTCTGACGTAGTGATGATGTTAGAGTGATAATGGCTCAGCTCTAACTCTGACGTAGTGATAATGTTAGAGTGATAATGGCTCAGCTCTAACTCTGACGTAGTGATAATGTTAGAGTGATAATGGCTCAGCTCTAACTCTGACGTAGTGATGATGTTAGAGTGATAATGCTCAGCTCTAACTCTGACGTAGTGATGATGTTAGAGTGATAATGGCTCAGCTCAAAATCTGACGTAGTGATGATGTTAGAGTGATAATGGCTCAGCTCTAACTCTGACGTAGTGATGATGTTAGAGTGATAATGGCTCAGTTCTAACTCTGACGTAGTGATGATGTTAGAGTGATAATGGCTCAGTTCTAACTCTGACGTAGTGATGATGTTAGAGTGATAATGGCTCAGCTCTAACTCTGACGTAGTGATGATGTTAGAGTGATAATGGCTCAGTTCTAACTCTGACGTAGTGATGATGTTAGAGTGATAATGGCTCAGCTCTAACTCTGACGTAGTGAAGATGTTAGAGTGATAATGGCTCAGCTCTAACTTTGACGTAGTGATGATGTTAAAGTGATAATGGCTCAGCTCTAACTCTAACGTAGTGATGATGTTAGAGTGATAATGGCTCAGCTCTAACTCTAACGTAGTGATGATGTTAGAGTGATAATGGCTCAGCTCAAACTCTGACGTAGTGATGATGTTAGAGTGATAATGGCTCAGGTCTAACTCTGACGTAGTGATGATGTTAGAGTGATAATAGCTCAGCTCTAACTCTGACGTAGTGATGATGTTAAAGTGATAATGGCTCAGCTCTAACTCTGACGTAGTGATGAAGTTAGAGTGATAATGGCTCAGCTCTAACTCTGACGTAGTGATGATGTTAGAGTGATAATGGCTCAGCTCAAACTCTGACGTAGTGATGATGTTAGAGTGATAATGGCTCAGCTCTAACTCTGACGTAGTGATGATGTTAAAGTGATAATGGTTCAGCTCTATCTCTGACGTAGTGATGATGTTAGAGTGATAATGGCTCAGCTCTAACTCTGACGTAGTGATGATGTTAGAGTGATAATGGCTCAGCTCTAACTCTGACGTAGTGATGATGTTAGAGTGATAATGGTTCAGCTCTAACTCTGACGTAGTGATTATGTTAGAGTGATAATGGCTCAGCTCTAACTCTGACGTAGTGATGATGTTAGAGTGATAATGGCTCAGCTCTAACTCTGACGTAGTGATGATGTTAGAGTGATAATGGCTCAGCTCTCACTCTGATGCACTGAATGCGTTACTGCTATAGTGACACAGGACTAAATCAATGTATTTTAAATTGTATTTGAATATGTTTTAAATAATTTTTACATATATTCTTTAAATGAATCTCAAATTTGAACGTATTTCCTGTTCATTCTGAATATATCGTAAATTCATTCCAAACGTATTTTAAATTATTTTCAAGTGCATTCAAGCTATTTCTAACTGCATTTATAAATAATTTTAATGTTTTTTACATTCATTTTGAATGCGCGATAAATTGACATTAAATGTATTTTACGACCTTTCATCGATTTACACCATATATAAATACTTATATTCATCATCTTATTACTGAAACTCATGAATACTCGTACAAATGTTTTTAGCTTTCTTATTCCCCCAGCATTAGTCTATCTTATAAAGCATCCGTTTACAAGCTTCGAGACTCTCATTTTATACAATATTTATTTTATTTCAATTTTCTGCTTCTTTCATAGATCTGAATTTGTTTCTATTCCATGCTCAATATTTAATGATTTGCCTACGTAGAAAACAGGGCGTGCTTAATTATCTCTTCCTTTTCTCAATGTAGACGAGAATGTATGAACTCTTTTTGACATTTTTAGAAAATTTACCCTTTATTAAAATTTCGGTTTTTCCTGCAATTTTAATCACTCATTTTCGCTACGCTTTCAATATTCTGTAATTTTCTTGCATGCTCAATACCGCGTGTACATAGAATTGTTTGTTCCGCTTACGCAACTTCTCTCAAAATTAAAGAGAGTTCACGTACTCTATTTGGGGTAAAATTAAATCCCTTCCCTAAAAATGTCCTAGCGTAACAAAATCAACCAACGTTCGCATCGCACCTTCACTGCCACTCCGACACGACTCGGAACACAGAATTTTTGCAAGTCTTTTCGATTTAACAAATTCCGATTCCTTGTGAAGAGAGAAGTTGTGTAATTACCGTAAAGATCGTTATAAAATTACAGTAAATCCTCTTCTCTTTCCAACTTTTATCCGTTCAGATGGTGAAAGTTGTGCGCAAGCTTCTTAAAGTATGATTTTATTCATAAAAATTAGAGGGTTCTTGTTTCCGTGGGTGTGGTAGCAAGGAAGTGGAGTCTCAAATCTGTTCAAACTTCAAAGAGCAGACGACAGAGATTTGCTTATGAACTGCCCCTGGCCTTCTGAAGTGAAGATAAGGCTTTAGGACAACAAATTGCTAACATTAATTTAAATAAATCAAGCATTTAGCTGTTGCAATGTTGTAGTCATAAAATGTTTTCGTGGTGTTTTCAAGTTAGCACCAGACAATAGTTGACAGAATGTTGCGTATTTTCTGGAAATATCTATCATGAAGTAGTAAAATTCAAGGTTGTAAAAAACAGCGATTAGGTAATATAATGCCACTACATATAATACATGATAATGGAAAAATGTATCTACAAATGCGCAACGTTTCATAGTAAAAGTCGAGTTGAAAAAGAAAAAGCGAAACCTAAAAACCTGTGTGTCAAGTAGATATCGCTTTATTGTTAAAATCAGACTACAAAAATTTATTTGCATGAAAAAAATTGTGAAAAATATGCACCATTATTTGAAAATACAGGAAAGTCATTTTCCTTCAATCGAATAATCTTTAGAAACTTATGAACGAAGAACGCTCTTAATATTAAAAATCATATTTATTAGAACTGTACAAGGCCTTTGAATAAAATGTATCCAAAAAATCTATTCACTCTATAAAATGTTTCGGAGACCAGCTCCATCCTCAGTAAGTCATTCTGAAAAAGACAGTTAAATTGAAAAAAGATAAATTCAGGTAAACCTAAAGAACAAGTTTTTTCATTGAAAATATACTTATAAATTTGCAGGGGAAATGAGTTATTCGTGCTATTAAGGACAGGCTTTTCTTTAGCTATGTATAGGGACTCTAAAATGCGTAAGTCTAATTCATTAGCATTACATAAAATTTTAAAATTATCTTCTGCTATACGATCGCAGCGCTGTTCACTGTGAAGGCGAATCGACGAGTGAGGTGGTTGGGTTAACATTCTTCCACTACGATAGCTGATTCCACGATGCTGGGCAATCCTGATGTAAAGCGGTAAAGTCGTCATGCCGACATAACCAGATGTACATTGTACACAACTAAACTTATAGACAACGGTGCCCGCATTCGCTTTGGAATCACGTCCTTGTAGCGGAAAAATGAGCCAACCCTTAGAGGATTGACGGCAATGATTCATAGTTTCACAGCAAGAAAATGGCGTTTAAAAAGTGTCTCTAAATCTCTTGACATCTTATCGGTAAAATCTCCAAAATACGAGAAAACATAATATAGGCGTTGCATTGGCTCTGGAAGAGCACTTGTTATTGAAAATTTTTTAGCCAGGAATTTTTCAATTTAAACATGAAGTATAGATGAAGGAAACCTATTTTGAAATTCGCCGTTCAAGTCCACAAAGTTAGGAAAAATGTTATAAGCTCGATTCAATAATGTCTTTTTAGTATTAATTTTGAACCGATAAGCACAAAAACTGAAAAAACTCAAGCCCAATCCAGTAAAAGTAGGCTTCCGAAAAACGGAGGATTTAAAGGGCGGGCTGTTCTAGTAATTTTGGAATCTAAAAATGATAATCAGTTATTGCACTACGTTTCGACAGTAAATTTTATGCTGGGATGCTTAGAATTCAAATAGTCTCTGAACATTGTGGCATGGCTAGGATCTCGAAATCATAAAAAAGTATCGTCAATATATTTTAGGTAAAACATGGGCTTGAAACTTGTGGGGCAATCTGCAAACCATTTTTGCTCCCAATGGCACATTATATTTAAAAATATTGATGAAGAGAACACCTATCCCTAGGAGTGCTGTAAAAATAAAAAATTTCCCAATTAAAAAAATTTTATTAAAAGAAAAATTATCAGGAGAATTCTGTCTTATTTAAATTGTTCCTACATGAAACTTGAGTTCCAAATGAGCGCCGTCATCAGGGCAGATTTGTGCAGTGAGGATCGCGCAGCAACATTTGTACGAGGGAAGTTTTCTGCAGCATCTTAGACAGCAGCCGAGACTGCTGCGAGGTTACGCAAAACAGCGCAGCTTCACGGTGGAAATTTGCGCAGAAATAATTACTGCAGTCAACGGGACATTTCTGCTCCTCAGCTGCGTAGCGCCGGTGCTGCGAGGCCTGTGAATGTGACACTGAGTGACGATGGCGTACCCAAAATTCTTTTGCGGTAATTGATGAGTACTATTTGGAGACTGCTTTTACAAAACGTCTGCACAAACTAATTGCACGCACAACATAGAGGATACTTAAATGTTTGTAGTAATTCCCGTAGACTGTTAAAATTTCATCTTTGAAAGTCCAAAGACATCTGTCGTTAAAATTTTTACAGTTGTTTCCTGACTTTTTATTGAAATTACATGTAGCAATAAGCTAATTTATTCAACGCTAATTAGAAAACATCTATTTTCTAACTAATAAACACCAATTTGCACCAATGGATGTTTGTTTACCATGCACAACAAAACTCACATTCGACAACCGGATTCTTTTTCTTGGCCCAATTTCTACTCAAAACTACCCAACGCATCGTGCAAGACTTGCACTCTACACACCAAAACCAGAAGATTTCAACCCCCCAATGTCCACCCTGAAAAAAAAATTGCGCCATCTACAGTAAAAGACACGGTCTTCAAAAACTAGAAGTTTCTCAAATACAGTATACCCCCTTAATTCTACGAGACGTGTTGCATGCGTAAATACCAGAAGTTTCCCAGCCTACCAATCCCTATTCT
Source organism: Morinoia aosen (assembly GCA_030386875.1). Taxonomy (NCBI): domain Eukaryota; kingdom Metazoa; phylum Arthropoda; class Malacostraca; order Amphipoda; family Talitridae; genus Morinoia; species Morinoia aosen. Next base: position 18,906,085 of record CM059556.1, read on the forward strand.
CTGCACCTGTGTTCCACAAGCAATCCACAGGACCTGTGTTCCACAAACAATCCACAGGACCTGTGTTCCACAAACAATCCACATGACCTGTGTTCCACAAGCAATCCACAGGACCTGTGTTCCACAAACAATCCACAGGACCTGTGTTCCACAAACAATCCACAGGACCTGTGTTCCACAAACAATCCACAGGACCTGTGTTCCACAAGCAATCCACAGGACCTGTGTTCCACAAACAATCCACAGGACCTGTGTTCCACAAACAATCCACAGAACCTGTGTTCCACAAACAATCCACAGGACCTGTGTTCCACAAACAATCTACAAGACTTGTGTTTCACAATCTATAAGACTTGTGTTCCACAAATAAATGACCTGCTTTCCACATACAATCCCCAAGACCTGCCTACCACAAACACCACAAGACCTGCCTACCCGAAACACCACAAGACCTGCCTACCACAAACACCACAAGCCCTGCCTACCACAAACACCACAAGACCTGCCTACCCGAAACACCACAAGACCTGCCTACCACAAACACCACAAGACCTGCCTACCCGAAACACCACAAGACCTGCCTACCACAAACACCACAAGACCTGCCTACTCGAAACACCACAAGACCTGCCTACCACAAACACCACAAGCCCTGCCTACCACAAACACCACAATACCTGCCTACCACAAACACCACAAGACATGCATAGCACAAACAATCCAAATGGCCTATTTGCTACAAGCAATCCACACGACCTGCATACCACAGACAATACACCCGACCTGTGTTCCACCGACACAAAACCTGTGTACCACCAACACCACCACTCCACGCAGCGCCGGACGCCTCATCCAGATGCAAGTCTCGCTCGCGCGATTTCATCTGCCGAGTGCTGCTCCCTCGTACAAATTTGCGGCCCGGACTGCGCGTTGGCTGCCTGAATATTTGTAATGAATTGAAAGGCGTCGACAGGCTACCAAGCCACTCCGCCTGCTCGTTTTAAATTCTCACTTTCAAAAGCTGAAGAAGAGAAGTTGAGGCTTATTTTTTTTCAACCTGTTTTGAGGTGATTTGGAGTTCTTACTGGTCTTGTAAGACATTAAAACTTTTTTTTTGTAATACTAAGTTAAATAAACTAGTATTTTTTTTGTTTTCCAAAGCGGATTTTGAGGTAGTTAGTCTTCAGTTCAGTTTTTGAGGTTAAACTTTCCCAACGATTAGCAATTACATAAATTTTTAGTAAGACGATGGACTGAAAATTCGTATAGGAAATGAATAATAAGGGATGTTAAGGAGTGAAAATTGGGGATATTTGACTGATAAGCACTGCCACGTAGAGTACATGCAATGGATTAATGCTGACATTGGATATTTGACTACTAAGCACTGCCACGTAGAGTACATGCTATGGATCAATGCTGACATTGGATATTTGACTGCTAAGCACTGCCACGTAGAGTACATGCTATGGATCAATGCTGACATTGGATATTTGACTGCTAAGCACTGCCACGTAGAGTACATGCTATGGATCAATGCTGACATTGGATATTTGACTGCTAAGCACTACCACGTAGAGTACATGCTATGGATCAATGCTGACATTGGATATTTGACTGCTAAGCACTACCACGTAGAGTACATGCTAAGGATCAATGCTGACATTGGATATCTGACTGCTAAGCACTGTCACGTAGAGTACATACTATGGATCAATGCTGACATTGGATATTTGACTGCTAAGCACTGCCACGTAGAGTACATGCTATGGATTAATGCTGACATTGGATATTTGACTACTAAGCACTGCCAAGCAGAGTACATGCTATGGATCAATGCTGACATTGGATATTTGACTGCTAAGCACTGCCACGTAGAGTACATGCTATGGATCAATGCTGACATTGGATATTTGACTACTAAGCACTGCCAAGTAGAGTACATGCTATGGATCAATGCTGACATTGGATATTTGACTGCTAAGCACTGCCACGTAGAGTACATGCTATGGATAAATGCTGACATTGGATATTTGACTGCTAAGCACTGCCACGTAGAGTACATGCAATGGATTAATGCTGACATTGGATATTTGACTGCTAAGCACTGCCACGTAGAGTACATGCTATGGATAAATGCTGACATTGGATATTTGACTGCTAAGCACTGCCACGTAGAGTTCATGCAATGGATTAATGCTGACATTGGATATTTGACTGCTAAGCACTGCCACGTAGAGTACATGCTATGGATCAATGCTGACATTGGATATTTGACTGCTATGCACTGCCACGTAGAGTACATGCAATGAATTAATGCTGACATTGGATATTTGACTGCTAAGCACTGCCACGTAGAGTACATGCAATGGATTAATGCTGACATTGGATATTTGACTACTAAGCACTGCCAAGTAGAGTACATGCTATGGATCAATGCTGACATTGGATATTTGACTGCTAAGCACTGCCACGTAGAGTACATGCAATGAATTAATGCTGACATTGGATATTTGACTGCTAAGCACTGCCACGTAGAGTACATGCAATGGATTAATGCTGACATTGGATATTTGACTACTAAGCACTGCCAAGTAGAGTACATGCTATGGATCAATGCTGACATTGGATATTTGACTGCTAAGCACTGCCACGTAGAGTACATGCAATGGATTAATGCTGACATTGGATATTTGACTGCTAAGCACTGCCACGTAGAGTACATGCAATGGATTAATGCTGACATTGGATATTTGACTACTAAGCACTGCCACGTAGAGTACATGCTATGGATCAATGCTGACATTGGATATTTGACTGCTAAGCACTGCCACGTAGAGTACATGCTATGGATCAATGCTGACATTGGGTATTTGACTGCTAAGCACTGCCACGTAGAGTACATGCTATGGATCAATGCTGACATTGGATATTTGACTACTAAGCACTGCCAAGTAGAGTACATGCTATGGATCAATGCTGACATTGGATATTTGACTGCTAAGCACTGCCACGTAGAGTACATGCTATGGATCAATGCTGACATTGGATATTTGACTGCTAAGCACTGCCACGTAGAGTACATGCTATGGATCAATGCTGACATTGGATATTTGACTACTAAGCACTGCTAAGTAGAGTACATGCTATGGATCAATGCTGACATTGGATATTTGACTGCTAAGCACTGCCACGTAGAGTACATGCTATGGATCAATGTTGACATTGGATATTTGACTGCTAAGCACTGCCACGTAGAGTACATGCAATGGATTAATGCTGACATTGGATATTTGACTACTAAGCACTGCCACGTAGAGTACGTGCTATGGATCAATGCTGACATTGGATATTTGACTGCTAATCACTGCCACGTAGAGTACGTGCTATGGATCAATGCTGACATTGACACAGAGCTGAACTGAAATGCAGTACACATGATCTGACCTCTTGTCAACTAGACAGTAGGGCACACTACGACTAAACCAACATGCTGACAAAGTATCCTGACAAAACAAATAACCCTACATTCTAAGGCAACATACCGACGCAACATAATAGCACAAATAATACATAATGAAGTATCACACACATCATGGTGCATGTCGAACTTAAACAAAATAATTTGAGGCACACAAGACACACATACTGTAGTACATAATGTACTACATACTGTAACGCGTAATGTAACGCATAATTCACACCATGAAATGGTGTACATAAAAACACACAAAGTATTATTCAACTCATGCAAATATTTGTTTTAATAAAGCTACTTGTTGCAGATACATCCACTATTTATCACACAATACACTCGCAGTAATGTGCTCAACACCCAACATTGTGTTGCTGCTACCATTTGCTAATTTTGAACCGCTCGTGTAAAATAACATTTGACGTACTATTCTTGCGAACAATACAAATACCTGTAATAGCAAACGACTTGATATAAAAATACTCACTATTTAGCACACAATACACTCGGGGTAATGTGCTTAACACTGTAAAATAGTCTCGCATTCGACAAACATTAATAATTAACATTCACTAAACACTTTAACATCCTCAACTTTTATTTTCCTTGAATTTTATTTTCCTTGAATTTTATTTTCCTCAACTTTTATTTTCCTTGAATTTTATTTTCCCCAACTTTTATTTTCCTTGAATTTTATTTTCCTTAATTTTTTTCCTCGACTTTTATTTTTCCTCAACCATATTTTCCACGACTTCTATTTTCTTCAACTTTAATTTTAATTTTCTGCTCAAGCTAAATTCATGAACGGGAAAATGTTTATTTGAGTCACTACACAACTTAACTACTGAAACATCCCTCATTTTGCGGTACAATTAGTTTTGGTAAAGTCTCATAATTACCTGATTTTGTCCAGTCGGTGAGTATGGTTCAAGGGACAAATACAACGTAAAATTTAACTTGAAAACCAATTCGGTAGGTGACAATAAAACAAGAACATTGGGATAGTTTTCCATCTTTTGCTCAAACAACTTCAAGTATTATCTGACGGAAATGAAAATTCGCGTTCGAAGATTCGAAAATAATTATAGTAAGACTCCATTTTCCGATTCATTCAAAACGTTTTGTTCGTTAGACGAGACGTTAGTCACGAGTTTTGGAATGGCATTTGATGTTCCCAAGGACAATTTTTTCATAGTTTTTAGGCTTAATTTTCAATGGGAAAAACTCCTTAGAAATAAGTCAACTCTCTATGAATTTCAGCTTAGGTATGCATAGTTATTAGTTATTTTGTTTTATTTTATGACGAGCAAGTACTTTTTTTTAATCTCAGCGTCGTCAGCATTTATGTAAGTAATAAAGTAAAGTAAAGTAAGTAAAGTAAAGTAAGTATTAAAGTAAAGTAATTCTCGGGTAATAAATTGATAACAGATTTTATGGTAGAAATACGCATAAATTTCGTATATTTAGTCTATTAAAGCGAATCTGCTCACTCAAAATTGTACTCATCTTACTTTTTAAAAATTATATTTTAAAAACATTTTCGATTTCAATATTTGGCATCGTACGGAGGACTAAACAATGACGACTAATTTTTATTCAGTGGATTTATTACTTCGTTTATTTGAACAGATGGATGTAATTTTTTGTTAAAGATTTTCAATATGCTCCCTGATATTGAAAGTCTTACGATCAAATAATAATTTTATTGAAAAACATCGTACTACAACAGATTAAGAACGCATTCTAGCCTATGTAGAATTTATTGACCTCATTTTTTGTTGTAAAATACAGTTCACAAGCTCTAGAAGATGCTTCAATATTCGTTTTGCGTTTCTAGTTCTTCTTTTCTACGTATACCGACCGCAGCTTGTTGGAACCTGTGCTGAAGTTTGCACTTTGGCACCCACTTTCTTACTCGTATCAGTTAAGTATTTTGGTACCCCAACCTGACACACATTAGTTAAATATTTTCGTACCACTACACCAAAGTACACCAACCTTACTTTTATTTGCCAAATATTTCGGTATTGCAGCACTTAGGTGCCCCAACTTTACACTAATTAGTCAAATATTTTTGTACCCCTACCCTACTCTCATTAGTCAATTATTTTTCACCCAAACTTGAACTTTGCCTCTTCATGACTACTCGGTTGATTCACGTTTGTTTTTGTTTTTTGTCGTAACTTATGCTTAAGAACTGAATCTGTTTCGTTTGTAAGTGATTTTTGACTGATTTTTGAAACGGTTTTGCACCCATCGAATAGCATTATAAAACGTTGTTTTACTTCTAACCAACATCCTTCTTTTAATGAGTTTTGTGGAACCTGAAAAAAGCAAAAGATGATCGCAGGCAAAATAAATAAATTTTCTCCCAACTTAAGTCAGAGAAAAGAACTATGTTGTGAGAGCAACGTTTGATTTTAAAATGCTAGAGCAGTGACGTTTAGAGTCGATTCACACTTCATTACTGTAGATGTGCTCGTAATTTAGAGGAGCCAAATCCAACAATCTTATGAACTTGTACATGCAGATACCGTGAATATAACTAGACCAAATCGATAAAATGTCGTCACTGAAAAATAAAAAAAGTCAGAATATCGTTTGGTTCGCTAGCGGAATGGCTCAAGTATCTCTATTTAACATACCATAGATAATCAAGTATTGCAAAAGTACCTCTAAATGTGCATCTTTTACTTACGTAAAATTCTTCCAAAGTTTATACTGAAGAGGATAATTGTAGGAGTCGGAGCTGTCGGGATTTCTTGTGTTGCTATTCTTGTATTGTTATCAGTATGGGGAGAGCCCGACTTAGATACTGCGTCCTATATAACGCGCTGTAATGTTAAAGCGTCAGACATTCAGACTGTGGCAATCAGACAGTCGCGCGCCGCTCCGCCGAGCTACGGCGTGTGCGCGTCGCACAGCGGTGCTGGGGCGCTGCCTGCCCCGCCCGTCCATTGTGTTCACTGTATTGTGTATCAGTATGGTATCAGCACATCACTCCAGTAAAAAGATCTTCGCAGCTGTGTGTAATTGCCCCCTTCACATAAGAAACTGAAACGATTCCTTGAACCTTGGCCCCTCAGGTCAGTGATGATCTGAAACGCATCGGGACGGCGGAACCCTGAAACCGTCAAAACTACATTGGCGCCCGAACAGGGACCCATTTAAGGGACGTCACCGACAGAGACATCGCTAACAGACACGTCGTTAGAGTGATCGTCAGAAGGAACGTCGCCGTGATAATCAGTGAAGGAGAGAGTGAAGTGGAGTGCTAATCAAGTGTTCATCAGCACCCCGGAGAAGATGGAGACCACGGAAGCTGTTCCGTGACGCAGCTAGAAGAGTATCCTGCGTGATGGCGGCTCCGTGACGAAGGAATTTTTTTTCTCATCGAAGAAATCGTACTTTCTCATGAAGTTATTTTACGTAACGACCTCTCGACGCACCCAACTGCAACCAACGATTCAGGTGCAGAAGATGCGGACCTTTTCGACGACTGGATAACAGAAGTATCACAGACGCGTGATCATTAGTGATCTCGTGGCACGACAGAAAACACGACTTCGGAATGAAGGAAGTTCTCGAGCGGAGGAAAACCACATACGGTTTCTGGAATTGCGGGAATGGTACCTTCAAGTAGTACGTGTCGTCCGTGTTTTGCGACGGTGATATACATTTATTATTTCTTTTCTCGTCGTGAGTGACCTGTTCTAGTGTCCAATATTTCTTGTATTTTTCAAGGTGAGCGAAATGGTAAGAGCCTTGTTTTCTTCTGACAATGATGATTTAAGTTTTTTAAAGTGTCCGAACGTGGATACAAAGTTTTGTTTTGATTAGTTTTGTTTTTCTCGTTCACGGTTTGTGAGCGGAATTTTTCGAAGTTTTGCGTGATTTTTCAGGGCAACGAAGCTCGATTTTTACGTGAGTTACATAGTTATCATTCACGATCAGTATTTATGATAAAGAAATTACATTTTCGTGAAGATAGAAACAAGTCAGTATGTATTTTCGTAATAGGTGATAAAAATAGAACTTCGAAGTTATGAAAAAGTCGATGGAGGAATATGTGTCGTCTAGTTTCCTTTGCATGTTCGTTCACATAAAAGATTGAGGTTACGAAAATAACACATTTTCGTGGACGAGAAAAACCCACAGCGATTTAATTTGAGAAATATGGTCGAGAAATTTGGGACTTGCGTAAATTTTTATACCCATATTCTCTCAGCCTCTTCTTTTTTTGCTCAACAACAGCCATCTTCTGAAAAATGTAGATGATGCGTTGGTAACGTAGGGTTGACTTTTTTACTTCATCAACCAGTCAACTAAAAGTTTTTCTTAAAAAGCTAATCACAAACGGTAGCAGCCCTTATATCATGATCACAATGCAAATCAAACTCCCGATTTTATTAGTGAGCAATTCAACAACACTTCAGTCAGTGTGGATCTCAATAAGTTTAAGGCAACTGGCCAAGAATAGATCAAAATATCCAGTCAGTGAAGTAATTTACTCGTCAACACATCCGTATCACTGAAAACATTTGAGCAACCAGAAATGACGAGTACCGTATTTGATGCCAACTGAAATAACAAGTATCGAAATTGATGAAAACAGAAATGACGAGAATCGTATTTGATGTAAATTGAGAAGACGAGTATCGTTTTTGATGCAAATTGAGATGACGAGCATCATGATTGTTGTCCATGAAGATGACGAGTATCGTATTTAGTGGCATTTACTTTTGTGTTCATCAACTTCAGGAAGGTTTGAAGGGCACAACAGAGCATCTTCTCCCGGTTGTGTATTTGATAACAAAATTCTTGAGTTTATAGGAGGTACAGCGATGTTGCAGCGCTTTATCTTGAGTATTTATTGGTTTTCACGACAATATATTGCCTAAGATTGAATTACTGCATAAAAAATGATCTCAGTCATGCGTTGAATATATAATTATCATTGAACTCGTAGCCTCACAAACTAATTAATTTCTAATCATTAAACTAAATAAATTTATCTTCAGTCTCACTCGTAAATAGTACTCACTGTAAACGGAGCATTTCAGGTAGTCCTGGAGGACGAATAGCAAGCTCACTATTGGTTTTGAATTTCTAATTTATAGAACTTATTGGTTCTTCGACTCTGAAATTTCAATAAGAAAAAACTTCAACTCTCTTTTACACTCGGAATTATTGATGACTCAAAACTGCCTAATTTCATTTTCTCAAATTCTGAAATTTAATAACTAATCCTTCAGGAAATGAAATATTAGGCTCCTACTTATGTTCGTAGTGCTTATAAATGTGCAGAAGTGACCGGCGTAAGGAAGTTTGAATGATGGTATTCGGTATAACTGATATTCTGGATGAAAATTATCCCGTACATTAGTTTTGGAATAAGAGCTTCCGTTTAATCAAAAACTTTATTTAGAAAATACATTTTCTCCTCTTAACAGAAATAACAAAAATAACTCTACGACCGAATTTAATATTGATCAGACATCATGATTAACGCCTTATGTTTTACTAATAAATTTCAAAAATATTTAATTTCAAATTAACGCCAAAGAGCCTTTCAAATGAACTTTGTCTATAGTTTTATAATCTACATGGATGCTGGAAACCTACTGGAACCTCCCATGCAACAAGTATTTTCTACGATTATTTTCAGCAAAGACGAATTTCTGGGCAAACTGCACGGGCAGGGAGTGACTTACTTTTTGGATGATGTTTATCTAAAAATAAGAAGGTACTTACGCATCCTTTTCTTTTCCATAAGTCCTCAATTTTGTGAAAAAAAAATCTAAATATTTTGAAAATTTTCGTTTGTTTTCAACCCCTCCTCACTTTAAGAAAAACCCGAAGAATCTAAAAGTTTATGAAAATATAAGCCCCAAAGTTTAGAATCCCCTTTACGTTTGTGTTGAAATAAGAAAAATGTAAATAAGGAAAATTTATGTATGTTGGGATTCCCTCCACCCATGCAAGAATAAACGGTGCTTATAAGCACGTTTACCGCGATGGATTTATTTAACTGAAGTTCAATATTCAACTAAAATTTAAAGTCAATCGTAGCAAGCAATTTTAAAAATAGGAAGCATTACAAGTTCATCACGGATAAAATTGAAAAAAATTCACTCAACATTTTTTTATTGGAATGCTGTCAGTCGTTAAGAATGTAATACCTCTGCAGTCTATCTGTTGTCTATAAAAAGCAACATTTCGATATACAAACATCATCTTCAGGCTGAATATAGCAAGCATTAGCTGGAACATGACTTCATTTAGCTTTGATAGAGCAGATATGAAATGAAAATTGAGTTTGTGACAACTGGTCGGTCAGCAGCATAATGAAAATCCCCTCCGTGTACACCGGCAGCTCACTTCGCGGTCAAAGTATTATGCAAGTCTGAAGAGTCCGCTCCATGGACGGTGTAGCTGTGAGTTGAAGATGTATATCAACTACCGATGATTTTCCGAGCACTTGCTAACTTAATTATTTCAGCAAATGCATTAATAGAATGACAAAAATACTTTTAAACAAATATTTTGAACACTCTAATTCGATTGGAGAACAAATTGAAATACAGCAACGACTGTTAACCAGTCTCCGTATCACCGCTACAACACTCGCTCTAATGCCACTGAAATGTACTTCAGATGCTGCTTAGCGTTGGCACAAAAAGTGTTCTCGGATGCCGCTAGCCATCCGTGACCGTGATCTTGAAGCCATAAAACCCCAAGTCATTTGATGTTAACGTCATCTAATCCCCACACGTTAAGTTTCAAAAAGAAAGCTGTACGTTTGGGAAGGTCGGGGTAGGATCTTTAATCAGCGAGACAGAACGGTAATCCCTGCTAAAACACAAAGGTACCCGCACTTTCCATGGGCATGGTTGATTGCAAAAATAGGCTTGGTTGATTGCAAAAAAGAGGCCTGGTTGATCGCAAAAATGAGGCCTGGTTGATTGTAAAATTGCAGGTGTTTGAACTATCTCAACAATTTAAAATTTGAACTTTCTCTTCAAAAGAAGGATTTGATTTGAAAGGTTATTTTATGCCTCCTTAACCACAACAAAGGTGTTTTAAAGAGAGGAAGGTTGGACGCACCATTTAGTATGATATTTAGGGAGTGCAGAATCTATGCACACGGTGTGTCCTGCAATTTTTAGAGGAATTTCAAATTCGGGACATCGGAAATTTAGGGATTCTCGTTCAGCTAGTCTGACACATGCAAATTGCAGCTCATGATACAATATCGGCTGATGATTAAATATCGAGTTATAATGAGATACGTGCTGGCTAATGATGCAACATACGCTTGGAATTCGGGATTTGGATCAAAGAATTTGAAAAAGAAAATCCCATGTTCATGTTCAAAACATTGTAATTTTTCATTTAAGCGATTCTTATTTTCTAATATTTTAAAACAACAACATTTTACCGTGAAAATTTTACCCTATTGTTTTTGCTATATTTTTCAGAATTCCTAGTCCACGTGAATAACTCATAGATTTTGTAAATGAAACTTTCGTTTCAAATACCGCAGACTTTTGAAAAATTTCTCATAAACGAAGGTCAGCACTGAGGGACTCAAATGTTCCACGACAGGGGAAAGTGTGTACTGACAAATTTACACCTCTCATTTACGTGTCAGTTTATAGGCCAGCTTGTCGCACAAAAGTGGCTACAAAGCCTATACTATCATTGCTATTGTACTATACATATAACATAACCATTCTATTATTTTTCTTTACTTTTGTACTATTTATCATCACTTCTGTACCATTTGCCAATATTAAAGCGCTATTTATCATTACCATTGTTCTGTTTATTATTACTACATATAATTACTATTGAACTTTTTACCATTTTTATTGCTCTATTTATCAATACTTTCTCAGTTTTTATCATTACATTTGTAGTATTTATTATTACTTCTGCGCTATTCATTATTATTGTACTATTTATCATCACTATTGCACAATTTATCATTTCTAATGTACTGTTTTTTATTAAGCTTCTAATATTTTTCATTACTCTTCTAATATTTTTCATTACTCTTTTACTATTTATCATTGTTATTGTAACATTTTTTTAGAGTTAACTAAAAAGGTAGTAGGACACGATATAAATATTATCAAGAATAAAACGCTAAGTATCAAAGAATATCGAACAATTACTGCAGCCGTACTATCTTTTTCAGTGTACAATGCAAAAGAAGATAACTTAAAATGTACTACAAACAAGCTCGATAAGCCGCAAATTTCAATTATTATAAATGTAACGTTGTTCATTTGCTGCTGTGTGCATGACGATCTTGTAACAAAAATTTTTGACCAATGCTAAGAGCTCTTTTACTCTTAAACACGTTTTCATTCCAATATTAACACCTAATGCAAATACCTCTGTAGTAAATACATGTGTAAAGAAATAAATACCTCTGTGAAATAAGAAGTAATGCATCTTTAAATGTGATATCTCTGTAAAGAAATAAATACCTCAGTAAGATGGGGAGTAAATACCTCTGGTAAATAAAATGTAAATATCTCTGTAAAATAAGAAGTAATTACCCCTGAGAAAAAAACTATGGTGTATTAAATATATTTACTCACAGACAAATTGGGCTCATTTTCTTCCCTTTACAACTTCCAGCGACCCAAACTCATCAACGCATCAACGCTCAAACTCATCGAACTCATCAACAGACTCATCTATGTGAAAACAAAGTCTCTATCAGTATTGCACGTGGCATAATTTCCATTGTATTCCCATCGCTTCTAATGTTCACATGTGTTTTGTATTCGTTCCACACACTTGTGTCTATCAGAGTTGCTCTTGAGATGATTGTATTGGTATCTCTTCTTATCGAAGCCCATTGTTTCCGTATATATTACGCAAGGAAAAGTAATTGCATTAACGATAAAACCAACGTTTTTGACCCTTTCTTCGCAAAATGGCATCATTTATTATACGAATGTTTCACTTTCTTCCCTAGTTATTTAGTTAGTCAAAATTTGAATTTGGACTCGAAAATCGCAGGTTGTTAAATTATGTAAATTTCCTAGATCTGAAATAATTGGATTATACGAGCTCCGTCCCACATTTTTAAAAAACAGGAAAGTGGTTCTTGAGACAGAGAGTAGGTTAACAACTCAGTTTCTGACTGCATTGTAGATGCTTTATATGACCAAGATATGACCAAGACTGGAGCATATTAACCTGTCTCTGAACCTCATGAACAAAGTTCAATGCGTTCATTCATAATGACCATCATCAATTTTATGACCATCAGCAACAAATAAGGCATGAGGCACTACAGTGATCGCTGGAGATATGGGAGAAAATGCTCAAACTAAGGCAGTTGGAAATAGACTTTGGCATCGCACAATAACTTGTAGTCGCACGTTTGACCAATTTTTTAACGTCAGAGGCAAATATCTTGAATCTTGATTTTGAATAACATTTCAAAAACGCTTTTATCTAATTCTTCAACCATGATCAGATTCTCCCAGCCCATCATGTGTTAGAATATCGAGAAAATTGACGATCATATTTACTAAAGCATTGTCACGTTTTAAAATTTCATATCACTGATATGGTCATATTCATGCATTAATCACTCGTAAATTACAGGAATTTTTCGTTTTACTGTAATGATACTGTTGGGCCCTCGCACTTCTTTACGTACTTGAATGAATTGTCATATGATTTCCGAATGGATTTTATTCCTAAGTTCAAAGTTATTTATTCCTAATTTCCACTCTACAATGCAACGTGATGAAGGCAGAGTAAGATTTTTGACAGGACTACTATCATGCCTTCATTTTAGTGACCTAAGATAATTAGCTTCTCGTTTCGTCAGCGGGACGAGTTCCGTCGACAAAAACACACTACGAGTTTCTTGAGTTTCTATTCTTGGAATACACAATCTTGCAAAGACGCTCAATCACAGCAATCTAACATCTAACATTAGTTTCATTCGGTCGTAATATTTTTCTAATGACGACGTTTAGATACCGTTTCAGATTTATTTCTTCAAGCAATATTCAACAATTATGATTTCGTGACACAAGAGCAGTTTTCGTGCGATAAGCATCATAGCAGTATTTGATTCATTTTTCTATGCAACTCCGTCGCTGAAGTGCAGAAACACACGAGATGCTCACACAAAAACACGTTAAATATTAAAAGATTCAAATTTTCATGCATGAATATTTTGATGCAAAATAATAATAAAATTAAGCAAAAATGAATTTTAGAGGCAGTGCTCTCGTATGAAATGTTTTAGTAGTAGAACGCCACCTTTCCTGTCATCCACAGCTTTAACCCTAAAGTAAAATTTTTGCTTTAAACGCATAGTCATTGCTGGAAACATTTGCATCACAGCTCACAGGGAGATGAAATTTGAACAGTAGCAAGACAAATTTCAAGTAATCTTACGTGCAAGTCATCAGTTCGTCAGTGAGGCGACAATGACTGTGAAATCATTCATGAACTTGATGCTGTATCGTGCCTTTATAACGACTTTGTACATGCCCTTACACCTTACTCGCTCTCACACGTTCTAAAGCATGCGATGTGTGTGTTAATGTGCTTGAAGTAAGTCATCATTCGGCGCTCGAACGTAATGGGTAAACGGGCATCATGTTTGTATCCTTCAGTTTAAAACACTACATTGAATTATGCTTCTCATTGCAATTCCGTGCATGCTGAGAGCATACGATTCTATACAGGAATTTTGGACTCAAAATTAGAACAGCCATCGCTCGCATCGAGTGAAATGTACCGAACATTTTGAAACTCAACTCGCTACAATTTGATGCGTTACTGATAACGTAGCCAACCGCATCAGGTAATGTGGCTCTTTATTCCAGTGCTGCCGTCATTCATTCATTTTAACACGTTTCTTAAACTGAAATTCAATATTCAACTAAAATTTAATGTCAGTTGTAGTAAGGGCTTTTGAAAAAGAGCAAACATTAACTGGATCGTACCTTCATTTAGCTTTCATCAAGTATTAATAAAAATTGTGTTAGTGACTGCTGGTCCGTCAATCATTCAGCAGCATCATGAAAATTCCCTCAGTGAACAACGGGCAGTCGCTTCACAGGAATCATATTAAACTCATGAGAAATAACGTTTTTTTTCTAGACGGCCACCCAATTCGTTAAATATACGCAAATTATATTTTCGCTTTATTTCATTTAGTTTTGAATTATCAAGTTAGACAATTAAGGCAATGAAAGTTCATTTTAGGTCAGGTTTAGGTTTTATCAGAACTTAGACGATTTTGGCAATGACAATTGATTTTAAGTTCTAATAATTAATTATCGTCAGAACTTATACAACTGAGGCAATGACAGCTTATTTTACATTCCATTAATTATCAGAACTGAGATTATGGAAGCAAAGACAGCTAATTCCATTTTACACTAATGATATATACTATAAGAACTTAGACGATTGGGGGCGATGACAACTCATTCTATGCTCTTATTTTTATCAGAACTTAAAAAATTAAGAGAATCACGACTCATTTCATGTTCTATTAATCATGAATGAAAACTTCAACGGTTAAAGCAATGACAGCTCATTTAGGTTTCATTAATTATTGTAAATCAAACGATTAAGGCAAGGATTGGATTTTAGACGAAAAAATCAACAGCTCCTCATTTAACATTAAACTAATAATAAAAATTTTTATTTATTTAAGTGGTCAACGTAGGGGTGGTGGTGGTGACAGTGTTGCAGGAGTCGATGTTCTCTGTGTAATCACAGTAAGGGAAGTCCGGGTCAGGGTTGAACACGAAGCCATCGGTACAATTCATCAGCACGAACTGGTAGTAGCCATCTCCTACCTCACGGCATGACCAGTACCTGCAAATGAAAAGGTTTACATAATTTTCAAAGAAGAACCAACGTTATGGAGAACATTTATTATTTAGTCCGAAACTTTTGCTATAATAAATTTTCTCCATAACGTTGGTTCTTCTTTTATATTTCGAGAAAAACTTCCTTATATGTCATAAATTAGCTGCAAATGAAAAGGTTTTCATAATTTTTATGTCATTTTAACAGCGCTCTCAAATGTTACATATGTGCTGCAAATGAAAATGTTTTCATGATTTATATTCTATTTTAACGCCATCCTCAAATGTTATATATGAGAAGGCAGTCAGCAGATCATTATAACCATCTCGAATTCCATTCGCGATTGTCACGTGGAATTTTCGGTAATCTGACAAACTCATAGCACATGAAATGAGCATAATGAAAATATAAGCACCGATTTTGATTTGTCAGTTTGATTAGACAAGCTTGATTAAAAGACTAATTATACATGTCGTGAAAGACCCATTCGAAATACCTGGAACGATTCACAGGGTAGGCGAGAAAGAATTCGGAGTGTTGTAACCGTTGTATCGAAAAGCTTCAGATTTTTCATCGAATTTCAAAAATTACTCCAAAATGGTTCCCATCTATCAATTTTAGGCAGCTCAAATACATTCGATTTGAACGCTCACCTCAAAATCCATATCCCGAGATATAATTAAAATAATGAAAAGTTAAGAAAACATGCCCAACTACACTCTCTCCACACTTCTTAGCTTCAACTAAAGCAAGGGCTCCCAGCCTGGAGTACTCGTACCCCCTGGGGATGCAAGACTTTATTCCAGGCGGTGCGACAAAAGTCCAGGTCATTAATATAATATTGCTATAAGTTGACATTTTTACTCAAGGGGGTGCGACGAAAGTCCAGTTCACTAATACGATATTGCTATAAGTTGACATATTTACTCCAGAGGGTGCGAGAAAAGGCCAGGTATATGTACAATAGGATATTGGCTATATGTTGGCCTTTTATTTCAGGGGTACGAGAAAAGGCCAGGTATACAATAGGATAATAGCTTCATGTTGGTCTTTTATTTCAGGGGGTGCAACAAAAGTCCAGGTCACTAATATGATATTGCTATAAGTTGGCATTTTTACTCCAGAGAGTGCGAGAAAAGTCGAGGTAAATAATAGGAGAGTGACCATATGTTAACATTTCTATTGCAAGGGGAACGAAGTTTGAATGAAATTTCCTTACGGCTGCGGAGCAAAAAAAAAGTCGAGAACCCCTGAACTGAAGGACATAAATTGACTCACCCAGGGTCGCACAGAGCGTAGGGGTAGTTGCCGGTGTCGTCCGGCGTGCAGGTGGAAGGCGTGGTGCGGATGGTTGGAACACTAGTCTGCGCCCTGTTGGTTATAAAAGTGTTAGCGCAAGTGATGCAAAGGTGTTTAAAAGTGTCAATGTAAGTGATGCAAAAGTATTATAAGTGTTAATGCAAGTGATGTAGACACGAGCTGGAGAAGATTCATTGAATTTCTGCGGTTCAGAACTTGAACTTTCTCAAAAAGAAACTTAACAAAAAATGTAATAAAAACAGTTGCATAGTAATACAGCTATACGAGATGGTTAGGAATCATCAAATATCAACTGAAATATTACTTGTACGTAATTGAACATCGTACTTGCACAACTGAAGTAATGTGACAGTTCTTTTTGCCTCACGAAGAACACCATATGTAGATGATAATTTCGGCAGATATACGATACGACAGTAATTCCTTTGTGGGATCGTATTATTTTCGAACAAATAACCTCCAAACAAGTGTTAAAACCGTTCGCTCGCTCAGGCATACTAGACTAGCAGTTAGTTCCGTTCAAAAGATAGCAGTAAGTACCATTAGCTTCGTGTCCACTGCGAAGTATTTTTACAGAGGAAAAAGATGGTACCACTTTGTATGAACTAAGGTAAACGTGGGACCTGAGCAGAAGTTGTGTTCCCACACAAAATTCCTAGGACCAAAAACAGCAAGTTCGAAAGAGGAAGGGCGGCAGAAAAATAGCGAAGGAGTCATTGAAAAATGAAAGGACCAAAGTGGGCTCGAAAAGCCGAAGTCCCAAAGGCCAATTTATACCTTAGGTAAACTAGCAATATCTCCCCCGGGGGTACTATAGTCCCCTTAGCTCAGAATAGGCAAACCTTACGGACTAAAGCCAATTGCATATCCTATGCCCCGATTGAGGGTACGCTTACGATTCATCTAAAAACTACTTAAGTTCGAAAATTACATCAAAATCCAAGCAATATGGCACGCACAGGTTATCTGCTGGAAGTCCTCAAGTTTCCATTCCATGAACGCAAAAAACCGCCTTCTGTTCCTTTTTCTGCTCCGGATGGTGCCCGGTGTACAAGGAATCTCATGCACAACACCGCAGCAGCTATGTTTAGACGCTTTTAAATTTCAGCGCAAATAAAAACATCGTACTCCGTAGGGCTTTGCTGGGCTGATTAGTTATTCAAATAATTACGATGAATTATTTATTTTAAATTAGTAATGAATTATGTAGTGAAACATTTTTTATTGACAAAGATTTGGACAAAGATATTGACAAAGATATTGATAAAGATTTTGACTCATGCTTAGTATATTCATAATCATTTTTAGTTCCTCTTGTTTTTTTCACTTTCCAATTGCATCTCATGGGCTTGCTATTCAACATAATACATAAAAGTACACTGTACGAAAAATATTCAAGATATAAAGGAAAATTTTTAACGGCATTTTATTTAAATATTTATTTCTCCACGGCATAGTATCATTTTGAAAATAATCATACAATAATTCTTTTCTTCAAGAATATACCTTTTATTATTGACCTTTGGGCCATAAGCCCGCATTTACTATAATAGGCAAGGGAAAAGAACACAAAACATTCAAAGAAGAAAAATATTTTTCATAGGGCAAGAGTCATATAGCATCGTCGATAAATAAATTTTAAATCGCACGAATCAATACTGGTAAATTAACAATGATAATACAACAAATATACAGAAGAATTCATAAACATGAACAGCATTTTTATTTGTTAATTTCTATGTGAGTTCAATTGCTATGCTCACCTTATTAGAGCTGCGAGTAAAGCCTGGAACAAAGTAAATTTTATAATTATTTCTTATTAGTTACGACATCCAAACCTAAACTAGTTACAACGTCATTGCCAAAACTGATGACAAAATTGTTTAGAACTACGGTGAAATTCTTTGCTATGAACTGGTAAGAACTGCTAAAAAAAATTCAGCTTAGTTTGAAGTTATTAACAGTTCTAACTGATAGAAACTTCTCTGTTAAGAACTGGTTAAAGTCTTCGCTGTTAAGAACTGATAAAATCTTCTCTGTTAAGAACTGTTCAAAACTTTTCTGCTAAAAACTGCTGAAGAATTCTCTGTACAATTTGTTTAATAATTTCTGAGCTTGAACCTCCCGAATTCATGAACTCTCTCTTCGATACATTCGGAAGAGAACTGACTCTAGATACGTTCTGTGTGTACAGGCTACTGGGTTAGCAGTCTGTACATTTCATTATTCTAGGTTAAATTTCAGAATCACGGAAGGTCACTAACTTTAATTGAGATACTGAAAGAGGTGACACATTAGTAACTAATAAAAATCAGTTAGAATGAGTAATAATTACACACGTATTAGTTACTGAGAAATATAGTGCACTTTTAACTAGTTGCCATCAGACACACAAGTATATATTGGCTGCATGTAATATTATTTCATTTCAAGTATTAGTAATCAATGAGTCTAATATTAGTAAATGTTAAATAAAATTGGCAAGCGAGTACAAGGCATCAGCACAGCCCAAATATTAAGCAAGTGTAAACTATATACATAAATATCTTAGTTACCAGAGCAACGATGGGTCGCAACATGGCAGCAAAGTGAACGTCACTCGTGTTTTTCGATGCAAAAAATCCTGTGAAAGCAAATAGCAAAGTAATTGCATTAGTAGAATATATTACGGGAATTTAAATTATACTGTGCAAAAAATTACGAGCCATTTAAATCCTAATGTTTCATGTTATGTAAATAATTTGAAGTAAATTTAAAAGAGGCAAAATAACAAATTTGATGCTATAGATAGTTGATTTCACTTTAACTTAGTTGACTAGTGTCAATCATCGTCTATGGAGGCTGAGAGTTATACAAATTTCAATCCAATAACTGTCTTATTTTATTAGTACTGAATACTTTTCAATAAAAAGCTAATTGCGCTCAAAAAAGTAGAAATTTCCACGAAATAGACTTCATGTTTATTAACAAAGTTACCATACACTGTCCAATATCACCCAAAACTTTCCAATAATACCTAAATTACGCCCTGTCACCAGCAATGTACTGTAACAAAACAGCAACCCGGTGCTTACGAAACTAAGAAGCGTATAAACCCGAAAGTCTTTCAAGAGGTTTACACAAACTTCTCGAGGATTGATCCGCATCCTTTACCAGGGGCGGATCTCTTTTTACTCCCTGGATTCCCTGAATGTTACTCCCTGAATTCCCTGAATTTTACTCTCTGAATTCCCTGAATGTTATTCCCTGAATTCCCTGAATTTTACTCTCTGAATTCCTTGAATGTTACTCCCTGAATTCCATGAATTTTACTCTCTGAATTCCCTGAATGTTACTCCCTGAATTCCCTGAATTTTACTCTCTGAATTCCCTGAATTTTACTCCCTGAATTCCCTGAATTTTACTCCTTGATTTCCCTGAATTTTACTCCCTGAATTCCTTGAATTTTACCCTCTGAAATCCCTGAATTTTAGTCCCAGAATTCTCTGAATTTTACTCCTTGAATTCCCTGAATTTTACTCCCTGAATTCCCTGAATTTTACTCCCTGAATTCCCTGAGTTTTACTCCCTGAATTCCCTTAATTTTACTTCCTGAATTCCCTTAATTTTACTTCCTGAATTCCCTGAATTCTGAATTCCCTGAATTCCCTGAATTCTGAATTCCCTGAATTCCCTGAATTCTGAATTCCCTGAATTCCCTGAATTCCCTTAATTTTACTCCCTGAATCTTAATCCTTCGATTTTCAATGACTTGAAAGCTTCAATTCAAACCAAAGTAAATTAGTACTCGCAATGTCTCTGCAAACTTTTTTGAGAAAACCTCCAACACATTCCGTTTACAACCAACACTCACCAGTACGCGTATCAGTAGTCAGGCTTCCAATGAGCCCGTTGCGGCTTACGTTCCCAGAAGTAGCCAGCGTTTCAGGAACAGAACAGGTGTGAGCGTCCCCACATCAGCGGATGCAGTACGCTGCTCAGTTATTGAGGTCACTCGTCTCTACTTCGAAAGCGAACGCGTGTTCTGAAGATGCATCTGTCTTATCATAGATGTCGTGGCTTATCGCCTATGAATAACCTATCAAACAATAGGCTTCCATGAATGAGTGGGTTTAGATAAGTTGTGGAATATGTGTGTCTAACTTGAATGCAGGTTATGTTGGCACTCGTTGATTCTGTGAGGGCATCACTCGCAGGAAAATACCACAGGGTAGCGCAAAAGTCGCTTTACAATTTTGAACATTTATTACATATCTAAAACAGTTATAAAAATGTGCTAAATACGAAATGAAATAAAAAATCTTCAAATTTTATCTTGCATCAATAATATGGATTTGAAACATATTTTAAACAAAAATTTATACAATTTTCATATCCCAAAAAATGCTGAAATACAGCAATGACCAAGACGAGTAATGATAGTGGACTGTTATTTCTCTTACAATAGATGGCTAGTTGCAGTTCAGAGGGACTTCGTAAGAATCTTTAATCAGCAAAGAATTTCCAACAATGATTTCAAGATTCAGAGATTTCGACTCAGCAGCAGACAAAGCACGCTCTGACAGACCGAGATCGGTACGAAACGCATGCGTTATTCAAAGTGTTCCATTGATTGTTGAGCAGATTTGAAAAAGTCGACTAGACAACGTTACAGTCAACTAAGAATTTCATGAAGATCATTGCAATGCATCCTAACAAAAGATTCAAAATCGTTTCCATATCCAATTTATGTGACACAATAATTAAAGTTTGCAGACCATAAAAAAACTACTTCGCACGTGCATTTCTAAGCCTTACGAATGAAGAGACTTTTACCTCACACTAAATCGTTAATAGCGCATGTTAATAAACAAAACTGCCTTTTCTGTTGGGATGAAAACTCTAAGATAATCCAAAAACAATAACTTCTGGCACAGAAGGTTACCGTCTGGTGTGGCATAACGAGTGCAGAAACCATTGGCCCTTACTTCTTCGAGGATGTTGATGGTGCAACCATGAGAGTGAAAGGAGACAACTACAGACAAATGATGCCTGAATATTTATTGCCAAACTGGAAGATTTGGACATGCAGTATTTGAGGTTCCAACAAGATGGGGCGACACCTCACACAGCAAGAGATGCCATGGCAATACTAAGAGCTGCCTTTCCTGGTCGTTCAATTTCACGTTTTTGTGACGTTCCATGGCCACCACGGTCTCCTGATTTAACCCCTCCAGATTCCTTAAGGGAATACCTTAAAGGAAAGGTTTACATCATTATTTCTAAGATTCTATATGAGTTAAAACACAATATCATAACAAATCTGACATAATAACGCTAGATATTTTAACATAGGTCATTGAGAAAACTCTATGTCGAATACGCTTGTGTTCAAATGATAATAGAGAGCATTTAAAAGATATATTTAAGTAATCAAACTTGAACATTTTCTTTCATAACAAATGTACCTACAATAATATTGTGAAGAGAAAATACTTTTTGTTGGCATATAAAATAAAGTGGCCTTCATTTTATTCTATAGTGATTAAAAATACATTATATCGTAGCAACCTCTAAATTTTATGATACAGCTTAGCAACCCTTAAATTTTAGAATATGATTTTATGCAGTTCGGTTGCTACAGGTTCCAACCATTCCTATGCTTAGACGCACTCTTAACGTCGTTCTTATACTCGGTCAAAATTGCGGTCTTCTCCGAATTTGGATGACCTAAAAAAAGTAGATAAGTAATAGGGATTTAGGTCTAGATCAGTCACATATATCTATCCTGTCATGATAGCTTGTGTGCCGTGCTTAGTAACTGTTCGCTCTAATTTTTCTTAACGTTTTCGCAACTTGTTCAGCTGCCAGAATTTGAGCGACATGTTCAGCTGCCAGAATTTGAGCGACATGTTCAGCTGCCAGAATTTGAGCGACTTGTTCAGCTGCCAGAATTTGAGCGACATGTTCAGCTGCCAGAATTTGAGCGACTTGTTCAGCTGCCAGAATTTGAGCGACATGTTCAGCTGCCAGAATTTGAGCGACATGTTCAGCTGCCAGAATTTGAGCGACTTGTTCAGCTGCCAGAATTTGAGCGACTTGTTCAGCTGCCAGAATTTGAGCGACTTGTTCAGCTGCCAGAATTTGAGCGACATGTTCAGCTGCCAGAATTTGAGCGACATGTTCAGCTGCCAGAATTTGAGCGACTTGTTCAGCTGCCAGAATTTGAGCGACATTTTCAGCTGCCAGAATTTGAGCGACATGTTCAGCTGCCAGAATTTGAGCGACATGTTCAGCTGCCAGAATTTGAGCGACTTGTTCAGCTGCCAGAATTGGAATAACTTTTTCAGCTGCCAGAATTTGCATCACCTACTCAGCTGCCAGAGTTTGATCACTGTTATCATTTCATCAGAGTTTAGCACTGAAATTATCTGCCTACCCTAGCATTTCTGCTATCCCGAGCTCGTTAATTTCTTGCTTTGTGTTGCCGTCGAATGTAACGGTTCACACTACGCTGCATACCAGTGAGGCGTCGGTTCCTCATCTGAGGCTAGATTTTCTTGCAATTTCCGTCGTGGCTGTGGTACAGCCGGTAGTGAAAGCTTTTCTCTCGATTTGGCTATCCCACGACGGCGTGAATTGTTCGAAATTTGACCCTTGTTACGCAAATCATCTCGAACTTAGAGATTCGAGAATTTAGAGCCCTGAGCAGTGGAGACTCCTTATCACGGGACTTACTGTCGTCTCACTCACAGCAATGTTCCGATATTTATCCAATGCAGAGGCTATACGTGGGCGACAAAAATCAGGGAGGCCCCGTCGAAAAAGTTATGCTGGACATCTCATTAGATTAGGCCAAGCAATTTGAAATTCTAAGGTTCTCTTCTTCCGTATCGATTACAACGCCATTTGTTATTTACTTTCTGATGGAAATATACGTACGACAGGCAGTTTGTCAGCACGAGGCAAATGCATGTTAATTATCATTCGTTATCATTCGACCATCGCTTGATAAAAGCATGCGAAGTCTGCAATAAATGAAGGTCTAAGCTTGTGATAATCTAATGCTTCTAAATAAAAGGCAAATCCAGGGTAAAAATGTACGATATTTACTGCAAACGTTTTTGGAATTTGAAAAATCAATTACCAGTTCATGCAGAAACATGATAGAAAAAGTCGAATTTGATAATACAAGGAGAAAAAACAAGTAAACATGCAGAAGTTAATGTTGAACCTAGTTCCTTTCAATTCCTCCCTAATTTAAAAGCACACCCGCATCACGTGCTCAACTACACAAAAACACGCAAACAGATGCAACCACACAGACAAACACACACACACGTACGTTCAAAGACTTAAGTAATAGCAACGTACAGTTAGGCTGCTCTGAAATCCATATTTAGATTAATCTTATAAGCAAATGTGAGAAATGTTACTTTAATCCAAAAACTTTCAGCATTATTTGCATTACAAAGGGTAGACAAATTAAGATTGTAAATGAATGGTTAAAATTCTGCCAGTGATCTCCAATTCATATGGATGATTAAAATTCTGCCAAAGATCCCCAGTTTCTGACTGAGATGAGAAGGAGAGACGAGTATGTGACTTGTTCCATGGGAAATGCCTGAACGCTGACAGCATTCCATTAACTGCTTGTGTTTGGTTTCTCCAACAAAAGTCTACGTGTAACAGCAACCCTTTTTAAATAAAAAAGATACATCGACTTCACAGGCACTCGACTAAATGTTTCACTCTTCTAAAAAAATGCTATCCTGAAACTATTTTCATAAAACACTCTGACATCTATCGAAGTAAAACGCATACGGACCAGTAACATGACTACATCCCTTTTCATTTGTGTATTGGAATAACTCATGAATGAATTCGAAATAAATTTGTGTGTTTGAATAAACCTACAATGGTGACTCAACGCACAAGACTGCTTGCTACGTTCACGGTGATAAGAGGAAGAAAACCATTCATAACACAATTCTTTTAATAAATTTTCCATACTAAATTTCCAGTGCACCCCTCAAAACACAATTTTCGACAATAAATTCCCGATTCAAATGGTCAGCTAAAAATCAGAAAATATACTCAATTTCACTGTATAAAATTATATATGAATTGTACATCCGATAGGTGTTATGAAGTAGTCTGTTTATACAATATTTTATTCATCTTATATGTACATCACTGAAATATATATATACAGATTATAAAAAATTTTACCATAAGTTATGTTAGTGGAAGTTTTATTTATTTTTTCTAGCTTCCTAAAAGCTGCTTATGGTCAAATTTTTTAATAATGCATGCATGAAAGAAGGGTTGTTCCCCCCTTACACTAATATATATATATATATATATTTATAGAATGAAAGTCCAGTAAATGATGGTTCCGATGGTTGATATCAGCTGTGTAGCTGAGCTGATATCAATTAGGGATTTGATTTTTTACGAGGATGTCAATGAAAAGAATTTGGGATTTTTATAACTTTCCTCGTACATATAAAATGAGAGTGATATTCATTGATTTTTTGAGAAACTTCCCCTTTATTTACAGAACATAACTGAACAAGTGTATTGCCTACCCAGTGTATCATTTATGTGGTTGCATGCATATTTTCAGCCACCCTATTCAGAAGCTATATTTGGGCGGCTAATATCATAGATGCTCTGGCGAAAAAGTTAGACTGGCTAGGTATCTTCGATAGAATAACGGCTTTACTTAAATGCCGTACCTGAAAATGAGGTACTCCTATGCTAATGTGAAGAGATTGGCTCAAAATGAGATTTTCTAAATAAGCTTATAAAAAGTTTGTTGCGAGAGGAGAAAATTCAGTTTGCCTGTCCGTCAATATTTCAGTGAGTTTTTCCGTTGATTACAAACGGTCACCGAGTCTTTCAGAACCATTGATTACACGAAGTCTTCAGAGTAATTTCGACGAGCGTTTGAGCTGAGGACTGTCATTTTCCTTAGGTTATCTAGAAAAGTACAGGCAAGTGGCGCATTAAATGCGTTCTCTCGTGGTGAGTTACTGTACTAACATTAATTTTCATACTACAGACCATAGCCACATACAAATTATCAACGTCATCAACGTTCAGCGTTTCATTTACCAATTTGAAGACGCTCATTTCTTCACCCTTTGTAAAACCAATAATGAACAAAACCTCCGAATTTCATTATTTGTATTTTCGCATAAACATAATTTAAATAAGTGCCGTCAAACTGTGTATTGGTTTTATGTACCAATACAAGCCTGCACGTGTGTTGCGTGAGCGTGTGTTTGTGTATGTGTTAGCCTGTGTGCTTAAGTGGGTGATGATGGGTGTACATTCAAATTGTTATGAGTGGAATTGAAGCTTGGGTTTTTCCACACAAATGTATGTTTATTTTTTATCTTGTTCAAAGTTTGACTCTTTTCTTCCATGTTTCAGTTATGGAGGTGGTACTTTAGTATTCCGAAACGCGCGCAATATATAAAGTATATTTTTACTCCTGTTCTTCTCTTCATCTTGCCTGTAATATTTTCTAGGATTGGGCCTATTCGAGAAATTACTATCAATGCTTTCTAAAATAACGCGTTCGAATTCTTTGAAAGAAATATTTGACGAAGGTCGGATTGAGATAAAACACTGATTAATATAAAGCTTTCATGAATAAATATATCACCCTACAAAATACCAAAGAAGAAAGGTACAATGAAGCACAGTTTACACTTTAAGTTATTTTATTTTTTTTCATTCAAATCTCTATTCAAACCAACATTTACTGAGCAACCGAGAACAAGCCACATTTATTGTACGAATTAGATTTAAACAATATAAACACAATTCCCGCCATTTCTTTCAATTATGCTTCAATCATCCGTCAACTCGCACAGAGTTTTCGAGTAGCACGGATTAGCTCGACAGGATTACTTGCGCTGTTATTTTATTTAAAAAATCAAGAAGACCAACATCGTATTCTTGATTAACCTTCTGATCACATATCGAAACCGAAAAGGCCATCTCAGTCGATGAAAAAGCGTGGAAAAGTGTAGTTCAAAAAGCGTTGTAAAGTATAGATGAAAAAGCGACAGAGTTTCTTGCCTTCAGAAACAGAGACTCAGCGAATTTTTTAGGCGTTAGCATGTTACGCTCAGCAAGTTATCTTCCAACACACGCGCTAGACAGACGGGCTGAGCTGAAACCTTTTAAAACTGGACCAAAAAGTTACGTGAATTAATTTATGCCCTTTTTGATTTGAAATTTGAAGCTCTCGGGTGCCTCTGACGATTCTACCAAATAAAATTGAATCATAATGAATAATATATTTTCTGAAGCAAAATAAGAAAATTCGAAAAATTTAATAATAAATTTCACCAGCTAGACAATAAAATTCAAAATGCGTAATAACAAAATTCCAAAACCATAATGATAATTTCAACAACCGCAATTGTAAAACTTCCAAACCTTAATAGAAAAATTTCAAAACCATAATAATGAATTTCCAAAATCATGAAAATAAATGTTTGATTCGTACCAGTTTCATCATGGTTATGTCAATTTTTGAGGCTTTATTGAAACATAAATGCTGTCATGTTTCGTTCTCTACAGTTATTGTGTAGAAGCGCCAATCTACAATTTTATTTAACTCTGATTTGACGCATTTATTCCACAACCACAAACCTACTTTCACAACTACCCAGCTAGTATACAGTAATTGGCATTAATTCATTGACATTAATTCATCAACCACAAATCTACTCTCAAAACTACCTTGTTAGCAAACGGTACGTATCGCGGTAAAAATAACCCAGCCATCATTTTCCTAAAACGTCTTTTGCAATCAGCTCTAAAATAGCCGAGCTCAAAAGTAACCTCGGTCCACATCTCTGACGTTGCATGTGTCTACGTTCTCTGGCAGGTCGCAGTATGGCCAGGTTGGGTCGGTGTCGAAGATCAGATCATTTGAACACTGCTGCAATATGACACCGTAGTCACCACCCCCCATGTTGCGGCATGCCCAGTAGCTGCAGTAGAGAACGTGGTACATGTTAGGCAATGATACAGCAGCTGTGGGAGGGGGGATGTCACATATCTTACAATATTGCGTTGCTGCGTAAAGGAGTGTGTCATATGGCAACCAATATTGCCTCAGTTTCGTGAGGGAGTATGTTAAAGGTCATACAATATTACTGCAGTTCCGTGAGGGAGTATGTTAAATTTCTTACAATATTGCGTTACTGCGTTAAAAAGTATGTCATATGGCAACCAATATTGCGACATGACTGGGAGCTGCACGAGGAATCATGTCACGTGGCATGAGCATTGCGTAAGAGCATGTCGGATGGCAATAAAAATTTTAAAAAACTGCAAAAAGTGAGAGAATATAAAATGTCTCGACAAGGCTTCGATTTGATTAAATATTTTGCATGAGAAGTGTAGCCCATTAACGTAGAGAATATGAAAAAATTGCTGAGATTACAACCCGATTTGTGGTCTAAAATTGATAAGCATTTTTGAAAAATATTGCGAGTTCAAAGAAACTGATTTGTTGTAATATTCAGGACAAAATAAAGAGAAAACCAGGGTTATCGAAAATATTCCCATAAATGTATTATTTTCTTTTATATAACCTTTCAGATCACACATGATCGAAATAGAGGAAGTAGAGGCCTTGAACACACCCTAATTCATTACTAGAGAAAATAGAAGTTATTAGTAATCATGATACCATAAGTGCACAACACCACACCTTTCCATACATTATGAATGAATTAGACAACAAAAAGAAAAGTCATTTTGTTAAGGACGACCAAATAAAGTGAACAAATAATTGAAAAAGGTTTAAATAGAAATACAGAATTAACATTAAGAGCCCTAGCCAATATTAAATTTTGAAAAACGTGACGAAATTGGCTTTGAGGAATGGGAGTTGATTATTAAAAGGCGATAATGATTGTTTCAAAGCAATGCTCCTTTGATGTTTTATTAGGTGAAGATAGGAATAAAAATGTTAAGAAAGAGTAAGGGTAATGGATCGTTCAGGACAAAAATAAATGTTTTTATAATATTTCAGACCTGAACACCAAGCCACGCTTCTTCCTCTATGCTTTTGGTATCTATCATTCTACTTCAAATATCCTAATGCTAAATTTTAGAGAACAAACTCTAAATATATTTAGAGTTTGTTCTCTATTATATATTAGACAATCAACACTACATTTCAAATAACCAATCATGAATGTCAAAGTTTCAACTTTATTCTTCCGATAGCTAATATTGCATGTCAGAAATCCAACACTAAATTGCAGAGAACTAACGTTATATTTCGTATAAAAAACTTTCTCTCAAATAATCATCATAATATTTCATGTATCTAACAGATATTTCAGATATCCATGTAACAGCCCATTTCAAATTACCAACACCACATTTCCAAAATCTAATTTATTTTTCAGATGTTTTACCCAAATTGCAGATATTCAAATCCATATTTAAGATTACTTCAGATATCCAACGCTAAATTTCAGATATCCAGTGCTATTTTCCATACATCCAACACCGTGTATCAGGCATCTAGCACTGTATTTCAGATAACCTGCACTATATTATAGATATCCTACACCCTATTTCAGATATCCTACACTATATTACAGATCTCCTACATAATACTACAAATATCCTACTCTATATTTTCAGATATCCTAAATTATGCTTCAGGTATCCTACTCTATATTACAGATATCCTTCACTCTATTTCAGATTTCCTACACTATATTACAGATATCCTACATCATAGGTTAGACATCTTAATCTATATTACAGACATCCAACGTTCTTTCAGTCCTTCAACTAATTAAAACAAGAACTGCACGGTTACATCCTACTCTTTTTTTCTTTATAATCAACGTTCTACCCACAATATCGCGCAATGATCTAAACAAGTTTCCCTTAGTCATAAAAAAATTATTGAATTAAATTATCATAAATGAAAACATAAATGGAAGAGCCAAGTCTCTAACATATCAGACGAGAAAGACCGTGACAGAGACTCCAATACTCACGAGGGGCTGCAGGGCCCGACGGGGTAATTGCCCACGTCTCCTTCTGAGCCGCAGGAGGGGTATGGGTATGTTGGTGTTGAAGTAGTAGTGGTAGTCGTAGATGTAGATGTTGTTGTTGGAGTAGTGGTAGTAGTAGTTGTAGATGTTGTTGTTGGAGTAGTAGTAGTCGTAGATGATGTTGTGGTAGTAGTTGTTGTTGTCGGGGTCGGTGGAGATATTCCATCGAAGTCACAGTAAGTCAATGGAGCGCACCGATTTTCATCCTCCTGGCACCTTGGAACGGGCTCTGCATTTGGATCAAAGAATAGTCCCTCCTGACACTGCGTGACATCAATGTCTGCACCCGCACTGTCACAATAGTAGTAGCGAGTACAGTCCAAGTTGTCAGGACACGGTCCCGTGCAGCCGGAGGCGCAGGGTTGAGGAGGTGCAGCCAAACAGATACCATTAGCGTCTATGTATTCATTGGCTTCGCACTGAAGTGGCAGCTCATCTCCGTTTTCATAACAATAGAAGCCCTGACTGCAATCCGGAGTGATGAAGTTCCATTCCGATAGCAAAGCCCCAGGATCTTCACATGAGGTCACTCCGGGCACCTCAGCTCCGCATTTTCCTCCACTGCAAGTTTGTTCTTCATCATCACAAGCCAAAACATCGTACATGCCCTCCTTGTTGCACTTGCTGACGTATTCAGGGTTGTAGCTGTCGCATTGGATGGGGTTGGTACAATGACATTGCGTAGCTTCTTCCATCGGCACGCAAGCGGAGTATACTTGGTTCCCTTCACACACCTTGGGTAGCGAAGAAAGGCCGATGTGAGAGTAAAATTTCAAGTTTGAATACAACTAACGATGACAAAAGAAGGGCAGCAGAGTTTTAAAACAGAGGGTTAAAAAGATGTTATTGCAGTAATAGTCTAGAAAATTTAAAACAGAAATTAATACCATATTATCAACAAACATCAAAATACAGTAGGAAATACAAATAAATTAATTGAATGAACTGCTGTTACGGAAATGATTTGCCTGCCAGAGATGATTGAAGGATGCGTTTTTCTTCAGTTTTGAATCGTTTTATCATTTGAAACTAAGTTTTCTCTCATATTATCAAAGTTTCTCAGCAAGATCTACATGACATTTACAAAGAGGATAAATTACAGACCTACCGTTTTTCAGAGTTACGAATTAGTGAGTGGCAGCGTCAATCTAACTGTTGAGTGACGAAGTAAATCCTAGCCATCATTAAAACTAAAGACTGAAATTTGCCTGTGTTTTAACACACATTAAGTATTGTTTATTGCATCCAAAATAGCAGAACTTGAATTATGGACAATTCCATCCATTCAGTTTTTAGCTCTAGTACAGTAGGCGAGACACAACTGTGATGAGCATAGTCACGTCACGGAGACGGCCGCTCCTATGCGTGATTGACATCACAAATTTGGGGAAAGATTTCGAACATAAGGGTTAATTTTCTGATAATGTAGTGCTCCATTATTTATGAAAGCAGCAACTGTGATTAGAACTAAATTTTGTATCTCACAACGGCTGGCGCAAAAAATAGGGCTGTTGCCGAAGAAAGTTGCAGCTCTTCTAAGTCGTTCACAGGACAAATAAGTTAAATTTTCAGAACAACATATCAACTGGGCACACGGCATCAACTATCATATCAATTTTGTTAGGCTGCTCCAACCGAAGTTGGACCTGAAATATACAACTAAATGTGTGAATGCCATTTGGATCAGACCTCATATGAGCATTTAACACTCAACCCTTCAATGAACCGAAATTCTGAACTTCTTGCAGGCTTAACACTTAAACCTGCAGTTAACCCAACACCCGGACTTGCAATGAACTCAGCACCGTGGCATCGAACTATTTATGTAAAACAAACACAGCTTAATATTTAACTTTCTTGTTCCATGATGTTAACTAAAAGCAATAATACACCGTAGCAAATACTTAGGCTGCCATCGGACTACGTATTAAAATTCAGGTTCACGTACACAGTTTCCCAGAACGCCCCCCACTCACCTCATAAAGGCACGTTTCAAGCAAAGTAAATTCTCCGTGTGAGCAGTACACGACATGCAAACATGTTGCGCAGTAGTAGCCGTCATCCAACCCGTCGCAGTAGTTTTCCAACTCAACGAGACGACTGAGCAAAAAATTTCATTACACATCCCCCAAAAATTGTGTCAGATCATATCGTGTAGCAAATTTAAGACACTAAATAAGGTTTCAACCGTCAGGATGCAATTCAAGACGATAATTTAGTTTGTTCGTTAAATTTCCCTCAATTTGAGAATTCTAGCGCTTTTGGAGTGAATCTGGCCTTGTTTAAGGGAAATCTTGATCAGTGACTTAATGTTCAAGCAAATTGAACTGCAGGCCTTCACAGCTTAACGTATTAGCTTGCCATTTGTACATACATCCTATACATTATCCTGTATACACATTTGCAGTCAAGTTCTGCACACACACTCTGTACACGCATCCTTTACGCACATTTTCTACTTACATCTTTTAAGGGAGTGGTCTTTCACCTTTTAAGTATGTAATGACTTGACCACTCCCTATTACGGCCTATTTCAAGTAATCAGTACGAAAACCAACGACAACGAAAACCAACGACACCACACATCGACTCGCCACGGGGACGGACCAATAGCCTCACACCTAGATTTCAACCATGTACTTCCAATGTAACCTGCACTACGATTGCAGCGCAAGCTACTAGTACGAATATAATATATCGACTCGCCACCTCAGGCAAACAAATGGCTGCAAGTCTAGGTTTCCCTCCAGCTCTTTCAGAGCTAGACATTTAAGAATCCTTCTCTGCCGGACCAACTCAACTCATCAGCATGGTCAAGACCTTTTTTTCTAGTCTCTCCAAAGAGCTCCATTCAATAGTTTCTTAACTCAGCTTAGAGCAAACAACCCTCAATATTACAGCTTTTAGACAACGCCAAAAGTTTACTCTGCTCTAGAAGCAGTGGATGTGAATCTACTCACGCGCTCTTACTCAAACGTTCCCTCCTAAGCGACTCTTCACCAGGGCTCTTTTGTGAACCATTCAAACTCAGACACTTCTTCACTGATAGCCTCTAAACGGACTCTCCTCCACTATTTCACTGGGCGAATACTCTACACAACTACTTCGAGTTCATCATGGCTCCTTGACCCTCTGCACATGACTGGCAATGAATGCTACGCTCCCAACGCTACTTTGTCATCACGTGTAGTGTCTCTCCCACATGATGCGTGCCGCAGCACACTCCCGCTAATCCAGTCTACAGCCAATGCTCTCTCACGAGACCCTGTGTCGTCAACGAAGTCGGCATAGTCTCCACTCTGGGTGCACTAACAAGACAATTAGGTATCAACTGAGGTCACGTTGACGACCGCTGCCAAGTGTCATTACTGCTATTTCCAAATACTGGGTGCAAAACGGAACGGAGGTCAACTCCATATTTTTGTGACTCATGAAACTTTGCGGCTGACAACCGCTGAGCTGAATGCCGCATTACCAGTGGTCGCATTCTTAGTTTTGAACCATAAATAACTTTAAAACCTAATAATCCCTTTATTCTAATTTTTCGTCAAGTTGAGCTAACTCTTACCAAACTAACGATGAATTACGATAAGCTTACCTCGCAGAAATCGCTGCCAGCACCTTGGATGCAAAAATTAACGGAAAGATTAAAGCATGAAAACACAAAAAAAAGGAGACAACTCACTAACAATATCAAAACAACAAGCTAAAATTCTTCATTATTCTTGATGAATTGTGTGAAAAAAATTATGGAAATTATCTATGCTTATCTATGGATTATCTATGCTTAGAAGAGCTTACTAAGCCACGTGCCGTGGTGAGATGAGAAGTCTTTGAGTTTTTCAAAAATCCTTCTACCAGTAATTTCTTGAGGAACTAAGCAGTTGAATTTGAATAATACAGATTACAGTGACACATATCACTAAACGCCCAAATCATATATTCTTATAATAACAAAATTAATAATAATTAAATAGTATTTTTAGCGAAAAACGAATCTTATAGCTTTCATAAGAAGTTTTACTTGTGGAATTTCTGCTATTTCAGACAGAAAAGTACATTTACTAAAAGCACAAAGAAAAACTCAATTGGCTCGTGTCGCTAGCGTATCAGGAGATTTTTACAGGTAGTTTTACAGATGTGTCAGGATGCGCTTCAAGGTACGAAAGCAAATAAGTACCAAACTACGCGATATTTTTGTGCATGCTGCATAAATTATTTATTGGAATATTTCTCCCAACCTAAATGTCCTTCAAAACTTTTCACTAAAGGTTATTTTGTGAAGAAATCCAAGATAATTGGGGCCGAGTAAAACTGTCGAAGATGTGGTGCACGCCCTAAGATTTCAAAGAGAAGTTCGTGAAGGATACGAAAGGTTTAGGGTAATAAGTTTGTGACATGAGATGAAATTTAGAAAGATGCCACAGATAAAGGAGCGCATGTGTATAAGGGAACAATTACCTATGAACTTCAGGTGCAGAGACTTGAGTGACGATCTGTTCTCTAGACCCCATTACTGAAGAAATGATTTTTGAAATTAAGAATGTAGCTCGCGAAAGAAATTTTATAGCATTTTTGTGGTCTGTAAAGCAATCTTTGCAGTTAAGATGCAAAGATGGAGCTTTTTGGCCTTAATGATGCCACTCATGTTTGAAGAAAAGTTGTAGTCGGTTATTCTCAGAAGAGCACCAACCTAACTGTGAAGCATGATCTCAGGAGCTTAATGGCATTGGTGGTTTGGCATTTAAAAAATTGACCAAATTTTCGAATTCTAGTTTTTTGAAGTTCTGTATAGCAGATTAAGTTAAGTGTATCATGTAAAAGTTTCATGGAGCTGGCCAGGTCCAATAGTTCTCGAGCTGCAGCGCAGCAAAGTGAGGTGCGCTCTGGGGGAGGAAGAGAGCGCCGTGCGCTGGTAGCGAAGGGGAATTAAAGCAAAGTAAAGAAATGGAATTATATTTCAATCTCAAATTAGATTTTTTGGGGAAAAGTCCTTTTTTGGAAAAATTTATCAATACATACTTTTCTAATTCGAAATTCTACACTATCCTACGCACGTTTGTTTGCACACAATATTTTCGCGTTGAATGAGACCAAAATCACTTCTGTACGTTGAACATTGTAGGAGGAGATAGGTTTTGCAAAAACCTTTATGTTTGCTCAATAACTTCTTTCCTATAGCAAAAATCGAAAAATTTTACGGTTAGAAATGTGTTTAGAATTCAATTTTACATATATTAGCATGCATTTTCGTTCACCTAGTTGCAATATAGGAATGCCTGTAGGACCCCCATGTCAATTTTAGGAAGGTGGTCCCCGTGATGGTACTGGGCTGTTGAAATTATTTGAAGGGACTATGGCTGAAAATAAATAACATCATGTTTTTGAAAACAACCAATATATTGAAAGAACTATGAATTGAGATAAAATTTGTGATATTTTGGAAAATTATCTGAATAGTTTAGGGAACTGTGAATAAAAATAAATATTGTGATATTTTAGAAAATGACTCCTCTGAATAATTGAAGTTACTGTAAGAAAGGTAAATGTTGTGATATCCCGGAAAATAATCTTGGAATATAAAGGAAATATTCATAAAGATAAATATCGTGACATTTTAGTAAATGATCTGAATGATAGAAAGAACTATGAAGAATAATAAATATTGTGGTATTTTGGAAAATAATCTGGCTAATTGAAGAAAAAAGGAATAAAGATAAGTAAAGCAATATTCTGAAAGAATTCTGAATAGCTGTTTCAACAAGACAATGATCCTAAAATAACTAACAAGGTAATTATCAATTGACTCCAAAGCAACAAAATCGAGTTCCTGACATGGTCTAAGCAATCACCAAGCAGGAATCTGATAAAGAATTTGCGGATAAATTCCCAGCAGGAGACCAATCATCCTCAATTAATTGGAATTAGGTTAGATTTGATTAAATGTTAGTTTGAGCCTCCATAGCCGCAAGAACAGCGTTCCAAAGAGAGGAAGGAGTAAGTAACTATTTAGTTTGGAGAGAAGGGAACGCGGAATCTGTGCAGAAGTAGCACAGAAACATTAAGTTGAGAAAGAAGTTTGTGAAACGAGAAAAAAATTGAAGAAGAAAGTAGTAGGCGCTGAAAAACAGGACAGCAGTGAACTGAAAAAGGTGGTTCTAAACATCATAAAAAAATATTATCACAACAAAAAGAATGCATGGCGAACTCTCAGCTTTGGCCCTTACACATTGTCGCCCTGGAAGTGTTAATTCTCATAGAGGAAACGGATGGTGCAGAGGAAACGCATGTTTTTAGAACCGCTAGTACGCGGCGACGGGAGGGGGTATTGACCCTGAACGAATGTTGGCAAACGGACCATACAATGCCGTTTCAGTAGCAGGATGGTGCCACAGCTCACACGGCGAGAGCATCCATGGAAGTGGTTCGATAAATGTTCCCAGGACATGTGATTTCAAGATTTGGTGATGTTCACTGGCCCCCTCGCTCACCCGACCTGTCGATATGTGACTTCTTTTTGTGGGGATATTTGAAATCAAAAGTGTACATCAACAAGCCTCGCACACTCGATGACCTTAAAAATTCCATTCGTCAGGAAATTGAAGCCGTGCAGAATGAAATGTTGGAGAGCCGTCCGTAATTTTCAGAAGAGGATCCAAATTTGTATCCAGCAAGAAGGACGTCATCTCAAAGACATTATTTTCCGAACCTAAATATGGTATGTAATTTCAAAAACTGCATTAAAAAACCTATCATTTAATACTTGTTTTTATTCTTTTCAACCCATTGTGCCCCAGTAATTCAATATTCAATATAGTAATTACATACCTAAATATGGTATGTAATTTCAAAAACTGCATTAAAAAACCTATCATTTAATACTTGTTTTTATTCTTTTCAACCCATTGTGCCCCAGTAATTCAACATTGAAAAACATGCGTTTCCTCTGCACCACCTTAGTTTTCTACCCTTGAGAGATTAATTAATTGGAGTTTCTTCCAATGAAACACAAGCTAAGATATCGCTTAAATATTGCCAAAATTCATGGAAACATATAAAAATGCCCTGAGAGCAGTAAATGTAAATGAAGGTGCTGCAAGTTAATAATAAGCAAACTTCTTCCAGGTGTCCACATACTTTTTTTTGCTACATATTTTGTTGAATTGTTTTGAAATTAAACTCATGAAAACACTTCAAAGTTAGACATGACACGGTGAGGACAGTGTTTACCAATCATTCGAGCTTCCAGTCCCAGCACACACAGTCCCAGCACACACACGATTTCAGCACACACAGTCCCAGCACATACAGTCCCAGCACAAATACAGTTTCAGGCCCCACAATCCCAGCACACACACTCCCAGCACACATAGTCCCAGCACACATAGTCCCAGCACACACACTCCCAGCACATACAGTCCCAACACACACAGTCCCAACACACACAGTCCCAATACACAGTCCCAGTACATACCAAGACTCCCAGCGCCCTCAAAGCTCCGTATGATGCCATGCCGTCGACACACTTGACGTAGGATATTGGAAATCCTGCAAAAAATATCGGTGTTCGGCGATGTCCAGTGTCTCAATATGGGAGGGTTTCCAATTGGCATGAGGAGAGGAGGGTGAATATCTCGGATTGTCCTTAGGGGCAATGTCTTCAGTATTATTCATCTCTGTAACAGTCTGCGAACTCAATTATTTCAAAGGAGACCTTTGCGAGTGTGTTTAGAAAATCCTAGGGGACACATTTTGACATCCGTTAACACTTACTAATTCACTGTTCCCCAACTGTGAAGCTGGGAAGAATTTGAATTGCCCTAAACGATTACATGTTGAATTACCCCACACGATTACTTTTTATTTTTTTCCCGGGCCATACCTTCACGATGTAGCGTCAGAATAAGAGAACCTGATGCATGGTAAATAGCTGCTCCGAGTACCTGTGCCGTCAGGTCTCAATCAATTGTGAAGTTTATCTGTACGGAACCAGATTTATCCATCGCGTACCTTTTAACTACACAACCTATTTAAAAATTCTGAATTAAAGTTGCTTTCAATGTTTATATATTAAACGCTGAATGTAGTTCTCAGAGGCTAAATGGTTTTAAATGTGGAAATTGTTCAAAACGGAAATTGTTTAATTTGAACGGA
This sequence comes from Morinoia aosen, assembly GCA_030386875.1. Lineage (NCBI taxonomy): Eukaryota > Metazoa > Arthropoda > Malacostraca > Amphipoda > Talitridae > Morinoia > Morinoia aosen. The sequence continues at coordinate 18,943,996 of CM059556.1, forward strand.
AATTGTTTAAATGTGGAAATTTGGCCATCAATAGTCAATCATTTTGAAGTTCAAATGACTTACCAACAATTATTAGAGTTAGTATTACCTTTTCAAACTGCAACAAAGGTGTTCTAAAGAGAGGACGGAGAAAGACCCAATTAGTGTAGAGTTGAGGGAACACGAAATCTATGCACAAATTGTGTTCAAGCGCAAGCTTTTCTGCGCATAGAAACGGCAGGTTGAAAAAGAATACCAACACATGACAAAAGTTGTAGAAGAAAATACTACTTTCAGAAAAACAAGACAATAGTGAACTATAAAAAGAAAAACCTTAGCAAAAGAAAAACCTATTCTACTTCATCAAAAAAAGACACTCCTTATTTTCAGCTCGGAACCTCACATCTTCTCCCAAGGCGTGTTCGCTCACATAAGTCCTTATATTAGTTAATTAAAGATTACGATTATTTTGTTCTGAGCTCTCACCTGAAAATGTCAGTCTCCTCAGCCGAGCGCGCGTAGCAATGAAGCTCGACTCAAAATTCGTCTTTTTATGGAGGCGATTTCCCGTCGTATCTCTGATACGACACGTGTCGTCTTTCACAAACACATCGCGGTTGCCCCCCACTGACTGAAAATATAAGCAGCTTTACTCGAAATCCCTTCCTTGCAAAGTGAATAAGTGGAAAATTTGGTTAAATTGAACGTTTATCACTACAGTGGAGCTGTGTTGGAATGTTCGAGTTTTGTTTTCTTGGAAATGAAGCTCTGATAGTCTTTTGAATATCATGGATAAGCTGTGCCCCTGTGTACGAAAAATTGGAACTGTTGCTTTGTGTAGTAAGAATCTGGTAAGAAATGCATACGAATATTTAATTAGGAACAGGATCATTGGCACATAATGAGCTTTTCTAGGCTCATTAGTTCTTTAGTTCTTATGATGACAGAAAAAGCTTTAGAAAACACTTTTACAGTATTTCAAAAAGTAGCAAAAATTATTGGGTACAGAGTGGAAAGATAGGTAAAACATTTCGTTGGTTCATGCTAAAGTAATATTTCGTCATCAAATTCACGATGATCACCAAGAAAAGCCGTGTTGACCTACTCTAACTCTATTGACCGAAAACACAAAGAAATATTCGGGGCGTACCCTCTTCATCCAATTTGACTGAGGTTTTATGAAAAGAGACCTGTAACATGCACTTATAAGGACGGTGTTCAATGAACAATTCAAATGAAATCCTTTTCCCTTTTCCACTCATCCTGTTTTCAGTCAAGATGAAATCAAAATATACTTAACAATATAAAGAAACTGTTCAAGAAATAAGAAATTTGCATCCACTCTAAAGAGTTCAAGTATCCAGTCTACTGGGACCGGAGTAGAAACGAGCGGCTTATTAAACCAACAAAGAGCAAGCAAGCATAAAACTGCAGTTTAATTAATGAACAGAGTCCTTGTCCAGTTGGGTCGGAATATTTTCGCACCAAATTTTAGTCGCGAAATATTTTGCACATCACGCTTTCCGAGAAGTAAAAGCAATTCAATATCAATGAAAAGCATTGTTTTTAAATCAATAAAGAAATAATAATATTGCTCATAAACTGAGCAGACGGTTTTCAGAATACAACGAGGGGGATTAACATGATAAGTTGAACTACAATGTGCTCAAATTCCTTCCTATTTATTAGCACACAAGTGTACTCGGCCCGTCTAAAACGACAGGATTCAATACCTTTCTTGAACAAATTTTGCAGATGTGGATAGCAAACAAAAATATCCAGCCTCAGAGTACCCGTGATAAAAAATATTGTTTTAATTGTGCACTGTTGAAGCTAGGTACGGTCATTATAACTATCCTAGAGAGCGTGACAGAGAAATGGAAGAAGCGAACTCCAAACCAGTAAACCATGGGTATTATTAGGTAGTAGAAAGACCCGTGGGTATTCCACTGTCAATATCATCGTTAAGCTAGTGCTAGTTATAGTACACTTGTACAGCGTAAATGAGAGTATTAATTTACCAGTGAGCTGAAACCAAGACTGCCAGTGCTAATTTCATCTTATCTATTCTTAAGAGCATAGCACGAAACGTATAAATAAAAAATATACGAATTTATATATACACGATGTCCATTTTTAGTATTAGATTATGTGCATTATACAACACGCAATATGGAAACACATTTAAATATCATCTCAGTTTATTTGTGAACCCATGGTGCTCAGTGGAGAAACGCCGAGAACAAATTCAGATCCACAATTGACTGGCACGAACTTGTTTCCATAAAATAACTGTCGTAGATGTTTGTTTTCGAAATTGTATTTGTATTTGTATCTTTTATGCTTGAATATCTCTCTCGTCGAGTAAATATTATGAATGACCAGCAACTTACTCGGCTCAAAAGTCAGCAACGGTTGTAGTTTATCAATGGATCAGCTAAAAGCTTCTACGCTCATCAAATCTTCTGATGCGATCCCCTTATATCATAGTTTCTAGAGCACCCAATTATGTTAAATTTGAGACGATATTTCCTCTCATGTCTGTGAGTAATGGCCTACCCTCCCTATGAATCTAATGATTTATGAAGGATTCACGGAGGACACGAAGGATTCTGACATCATCCGCTCCGTGATGAATCAAAGCTAACATTTTAGCTTTCGAAGCATTTTTTCTGACATCTGCACTTCTGAGAAAAAATTGCTCGTAATTACCAAAATTTGTGTCCACCAAAACCCTTGAGTTTTTATATCGCTATGTTATTGTATCATAAATATTGAAGCGATGAGCTTGAGCCATCTATTTCATGGCACCGTACTCATACAGGGTGTTTTTTTAAATACGGGGCCTGAAAAAATCTTTCATAACTTTTGATACAATGGACGGATCTTTGAAAACAAAACGGCAGTAGAATCCTGAGATTTATATCTTTTACTTGGTAGCTATTCATTTATGACACAACAGTCAAAATAAGAATCAGAGGACACAGTAAAATTCATCCTGCTGTGAAACTACCGCCAAGATGACGAACTGGACAAAGGAGCAGTTAGCTTTCATAAGCATTGCATACTTCTGTAATGGAAGGAGCATCGTCCTAACCCAGCGAAGTTTCAAGAGAAAGAACAACCTGCAAAGTTCTCCGTCAAAGAAGGTCATTTACAAATTCGTAAAGAATTTAGCCAACAGTGTGAATCAGGAAGGACGACCCTGCAACGTTACTGTCGGAATGAATGTTGAAAAATCCAAGAATATTGTGGAACGGAATCCCAACATAAATTTTAGGCACTTGTCACAACAGTTAGAGATGAGCCATTGTTCTGTTCAGAAGGTTTTGAAGAAATGGTTTTTAATGCATGCGTATAAAGTTCAAATTTGTCAAAAGTTACAGGAAACTAATTTTGAGCGTAGGGAAAATTGCTGCAATTGGTTCGTGGAGAAGGAGAAAGGGGATCCTGAATTTGTTGAAAGCTTGATTATGATGGACGAAGCTCATTTCCGTTTGAACGGATGTGTAAACAAATAGAACATGAGATTTTGGGCTATTTAAAATCGTATGGAGATTATGGAAACTCCACTCCATTCAGGAAGGGTAACTGTTTGGTGCAGTTTCATGGAGAGTGGCATTATTGGTCCTTATTTCTTCGAGGACAACAATGGCCAAGCAGTAACTGTTTACGATCAACGATACCAAGACATGCTAAACACCTTCTTAATTCCTGCAGTGAACACCATGAATATTGCAAATCTTTACTTCCAGCAAGACGGAGCAACGTGCCATACCACGAGGGATAACAAGGTCATCCTGCGTAACCAGTTTCCCGGAAAGCAGATTTTAAGATTTGGTGACTTTGAGTGGCTTGTATAGTCTCCTGATCTATCCCCATTGGATTTTTCTTGTAGGGATATCTAAAAGCCGGGGTTTATCGTTACAAACCGATTGATCTGACTTATATCAAAGATACCATCAACTCAGAAATAAGATTCATCGGACCCACCCTCACCAAGGCTGTATTGAGAAGCATGCGAACACGCACCCAATATTCCTGGCAGTCGAGTGGATGCCATATGAAGAATACCATCTTCAAAAATAGTGCAAATAAATGAGATAAATCTCAAAATTCTGCTGCCGTTTGGTTATCAAAAATCCGTTCGTTCTATTAAAGTTATTAAATTTTTTTTGGGTCCCGTATTTGAAAAAACACCCTGTTGTATTGCTTTTAGTTCAGAAATGATCACTTGCACGAGTTCCAAAAGCAGTTAACTCGTTTGACATATTCCAAGGCGGTCTCCTCATTTGACATATTCCAAGGCGGTATCCTCATTTGACATATTCCAAGGCGGTATCCTCATTTGACATATTCCAAGGCGGTATCCTCATTTGACATATTCCAAGGCGGATTCCTCATTTGACATATTCCAAGGCGGTATCCTCATTTGACATATTCCAAGGCGGTATCCTCATTTGACATATTCCAAGGCGGTATCCTCATTTGACATATTCCAAGGCGGATTCCTCATTTGACATATTCCAAGGCGGTATCCTCATTTGACATATTCCAAGGCGGTATCCTCATTTGACATATTCCAAGGCGGTATCCTCATTTGACATATTCCAAGGCGGTATCCTCATTTGACATATTCCAAGGCGGATTCCTCATTTGACATATTCCAAGGCGGTATCCTCATTTGACATATCCCATGGCCGTATCCGCTTTTCAAGTTTTCCAAAGCAGTACTAATTTTTTTTTAACGCACTACATCGTGTCACAGAATACAAGGAGAACTCTCAGCAACAATGGGGCCACGTTCCAAGTAAGCCTCAAGGCTGTGAGAGATCTTTTCTCCCCAATAGCGGTGTCTTGGTCTCGTTCTCGTGTATATTTGACTCCCATCAACATTCCATGTCCACAGCGAGATTGCTTCGCAGAATTCTCTGAGTGTTTGATTTGAGTTGCATTGAGACGGCGCTGTGACTGTTGCAGCTGATGGCATCAGGGATAAACAAACATCTATATTTCCTCGCATGTGTTCTCACGTTAGTTTCGGCACTTATTTAGTTCGTCTAAAAAATCACATGCCTGCCGTGATTGTCAGGGATTCCCAAAATAAACAATCCGAATTACTGACATCAAAATCCTACTTCTTTCTGCTCTTGCGACGTCACCTCTTGGTATCGGTTCTTATTACCTTCACTCTCTCATAGGTGTCTTCCGACCCAGGTAAATAGAAAGTTCGCATTGCCTTGCTCATTTTTTTTTAATATTGTGAAATAAGATTTAGTCCCCTTTTTCGCATAATTAACTTAGTTACTGTTTAGAGTCTTAATTAGTCTGATCTTTGTAGGCGGCAATGTGGTCGACACCTTTATGAGCCTGTCCCGTAGCTGATGCCTGATAACTGATGGTCCTACTTGCTCCTTCTTCGGGCTTCGGTCGTGCAACCCAATGGAGTGTATTATCTTCTTATATTATTCATTCTGGGACGGGATCTAAATGAAATGAATGTGACTTCTATGTGAGAAATTCGGTGTATTCTTTTATTCTTGTGAACGTGATATTCCTTTTGTCTGTAATATTAAAGTCTGGAAATGCAATGCGTGTTAAATCCCGAATCGTTTGTAAGTATAAAGTGTGGCTGGAACTCCAACAGAGGCAGCAAATGTAATTAGGTCAGTCCTTGTATTGCATAAGAGACTTAAACCCCAACAGTGATATTTAAACTCAAATGCTTTTCCTGAGCCCATCTTGTTGGTTTCATCATTTAAACATGTTGCCAGTTAAATTCTACGGTCGCTGTGACGACTTGAAAGTGTTGTGAGACTTCATTTTGGGTAGAAAATATTTGTTAAAAAAAATTCATTGAGGACACAAAACAGTGAAAGTTACGCAAAGTACACCCCAAACACAAGCAAATACTACTGAAAAGAAAACCTATGTACAAATATTGCGCATTTAAAATTCATGTACAATTTACCGGTACTTGTAGTGAAAAATACTCGGAAATATGAAAGAAATAGGTTATGTACTTTGTTTTAGCACGTTCATTTTAAACTACAGCTATGGCACTTTTCGTGTATATTTGCAATGAATCCTGCAAGATTAGTTCGGTATATTAGTACATTCATCAACGGAAGGCATTTCCAAATCATTTGCGATTTCGGCAGTTCTACATGGGTCTTACTTATAGACTTTCGTCCGTAAAATTTTTATTGAGTTTGAATCCAATAATCGACTTAGCCTTGTTCGTACCATGCAATTGTTGCTGTAGAACCATCGTCGAATGACCTCGCTGGCATGCTGAAGATCATTGTCTTGTTGGAACAACTTCTTAAGATCAAGCTTTAGTTTCTCTGTAGATTTTTGCCTTCGGTTTTCTGAAATTTCAATATATTTAGCTTCATGTAAAGTTCCCTTAACTGTTTTCAAGTGCACTGTACCAGTAAAGTACCACCAATTTAAGATAATTTATACTCCCGAGACAGAGTTTCACAGTTAGCAGAAGCAGCAGTAAATGCAAGATAATCCCTCACTGTAATGCTTCCAAGTCCGTGTTTCACAGTTGGCATGATGTTCTTTTGGGTGCAGGCAGATTCACCTTTTCTTAAAAAATGAGTGACATCATTTTACGAGTTGAGCTCTACTTTGTTTGCATTATATCTCTAAATTTGTTGACAAAATAATCATCATTTTTTAATTTCTTTTTGCAATCTACAATTTGGATTTATAAATGCTTCTTAAGCAATGGGGACATGGGAGGAGGTAATGTATTAAATATCAGATTTTTAATAAATTTCATTTGATTTAGTCAAACTAAATTATTTAACATTTCATTTATTGACATTATTACCTTTATTCTAATTTAATTAAATTTAATCAAGTTCATTACTAATTGTTCTCTTACAGCCATGCATTTCAGCAGCACAGAGAACTTTTCCAAGTTCATCTCTTGTCACAAACGGATAAATGCTTCGTGAACTTCTTACGGAAATGTCACGGCGTGCACCAGACTTTGGGTGCACCATGTACCAAGTCCAATTTTATTGTCGTTACATATTCTAATTTTGGCCGCCCCAATCAGAAGTTAAAGCTTGGAAATGCTCGGACGGCCAAGATTGCAATGGTCAGCGTGAAAATTATTCTGAGTTAACTCTGAAGTCCAGATTAAAACTTTCAAAAAATTGATGGTCTGATAGATTGTTTTTAAGTAACCTTGCAACACAAGCCAGGAAAGATCTTCAGTGTTAACCTTATTCAATGTTAACCTAAATCCTTATTTTCAGCCTCTGCAAGAGTTTTTAGGGTTCATGTTGCCTGAAGAGTGTTATGTCATTGTTTAAACTTTCGCTCATGAAGTCACGTACGCCAAGGAGTGTTATTTTCAGGATAATTTTGTGTGTTCTACAAATTTCATTTGCGCCAAGGTTTCTTTGTATTATTTTTTTCAGAAGCGGGATAGTATTTACCCAGGGTTTTTAACTAAGGTGTCCTAGAGTTGTGAAGGTGATAAAAAATGTTGTTCGTCCATGTAGTTATTTATTCAAATATTATTACAAATCAATATTTACCTCTTCCCAACAAGTAAAACTATACCAAAAATCTCCAAATATCGAATCAAACTCAAACTCTAGGAAAATTAGCCAACAGAGATGAGTAAATGTGTAAAAGAACCAATAATTACATCGAAATTTGCAGCCGTATTTCAACATTTTGTCAAGATTTACACATGCAGGACTTACGTGAATCATTTGCATAAAATAATTTATTTCAAATCAACTCATTTGGAAAGAACCACCGTCGTATTCCTGGTGGTTATAATACACAATATAAAATACAAATGAAAATGTACGAAATAAAATGTAACAAATAGTACATTTGGGTAAATACACACAAATTTAATATTCAAACGTTGCCATATCAGGTGAAGGTTTTGCAAGATTTTTTTTTTTTCAAGCGCCAACACACATTTTTCCATGGCAGTAAGTTCACTGTTCGAAATGACGAATGGATATAATACCCTAGTGTAAACCACTACATATTTAAATTTATTGACGTTGCCAGATCACGAACAAATCGACTTTTACCACTTAATAAAAAGCGCTCTTCGACAAAACCTTCAAGAGTAAGCCAAAAATCAACGTTTATAAAAATCAAAACTTCGGTATGTCTTTCATAAATGCAGCTGAGGATATTCGTAACTATGCCAGGAAATATTTAACTCGAAGATACTTCCATACTATCTCTGTAGCAGGAACAATCACAGCACAAAGCTCGTTTGAAAAAAACCTACCTACTTCGATAACTCGGTTACAAGCTCCACGAAGAAAATAATAGGAAATGAAAGCAAAAGAAAGACATTATACACAAATGGAGAAGACGGAGAAAAAAGTAGAGATTGAGCTACGCTCGACTACCTTATGGGTAAATAAAGACACTTGAAACGAATGTTCTTTATTCTAAGGACGACATTTCATCAATTGGAAAACCTTACCCTCTGGCCTCCTGATCCAAGAATAAGAAATTTGACCAACCTCAAACGAAATAGTGAGATGTGACTCCATTTTCAAGGTGCTCTTATTTTATACGAACTGAAGGTCGAAGTTTAAGCACCACCACACCGATATATAAGAAATCGCAGGTTCAAACTGTTTATACTCCCTTATTAACGTACAATAGCAAAGGTAAATCCAACAATGTTATCTCATGCAATAACATCAAGAACGCATTACCTATTGCTCTGCAATATTCAAACGAAACAGAGAGCATCAGCAGCATTTAACTGTGCGCCTTACAAAGTGCTTACGGAACACAGGAAACCGACTATCTTCTACGGAGCAAAATGAGGATGTCGGTGTGCTTATTGGATTTGAATCAATGTTACATCAAAGACACAGTAAGTCAGTGGAGCGCACCGATTTTCATCATCCTGACACATTGGAACAGGCTTTGCATTTGGATCAAAGAATTGCCCCTCTGGACACTGCGTGACATCAAGGACTGCACCCGCACTGTCACAATAGTAGTAGCGAGTACAGTCTAAGTTGTCAGGACACGGTCCCGTGCAGCCGGAGGCGCAGGGTTGAGGAGGTGCATCCAAACAGATACCATTAGCGTCTATGTATTCATTGGCTTCGCACTGAACTGGCAGCTCATCTCCGTCTTCATAGCAATAAAAGCCCTGAGTGCAATCCGGAGTGATGAAGTTCCATTCCGATATCAAAGCCCCGTCATCGTCACATGAGTTCACTCCGGGCACCTCAGCTCCGCATTTTCCTCCGCTGCAAGTTTGTTCTTCGTCATCGCAAGCCAAAACATCGTACATGCCCTCCTCGTTGCACTTGCTGACGTATTCAGGGCTGTAGCTGTCGCATTGGATGGGGTTGGTACAATGACATTGCGTAGCTACTTCCATCGGCACGCAAGCGGAGTATACTTGGTTCCCTTCACACACCTTGGGTAGCGAAGAAAGGCCGATGTGAGAGTAAAATTGCAAGTTTGAACACAACCAACGATGACAAAAGAGGGGCAGTAGAGTTTTAGAATACAGGGTTAAAAAGATGCTATTGCGGTAATAGTCTTGAAATTTTGAAACAGAAATTAATGTGTCACGAGAAAAGGTCCCGTTTCCTTGTTAACATTTCATTAACAAGAAGATCAGGTTCTCGGAATTGAGGGAATGGCACACCTCCATGACATTACACAATACACAAAATGTGAGGATGTATCAAGAACACAGTCACTAAGAACAGAAAAAAACAATGATTGTATACTAAAATTAGAGCTGTACTCACCGATTAGCAGAGACACGACTTACACAACGCATTTTCTGAGCGCCCTCCGTGGTGTTACGATCGATCGCTTCTAATATTGTGGGGCATGATACACAGGGTAAAATATGCTTAACATTTATGATTTCCAGCTATACGTCATACAAACATCAATGAGCGTACACACAATGAATGGTATTAGGAATGATGCAAATTAAGTAATGGAATCAAAACAGCATACGCCAAATGAGTTACATCACATAACTACTCGTACACTGTGTGTTTCGGCTGGCCAGCCTTTCCCCGCATGTTGCTTACACACCCAAACATAACACAAATAAGGCCTACAATATCTTAGCGCTTCCAGCAGCACAGTGGGCAATGGTCACTTCAACCACAAACATTCGTCCGCGACTCGATTCAGTTCAAAGGCCTGTATTATTCACTGTTCAGAAAATGTCTAGTGATGACGTTATATTGCTCATTCCGCTTCAGTATGTTCACACGTCGATTTCCTTTCATTCAAGCTGATCAATCCTCAGATATATGACTCCGTCCCGCCTGTTAAAGACAAAATTTTAACTTGTTACTTATAATCGCGCCACTAACGTCCCCTCAAATATCTGAATTTTTTACTTCACTGAATGATCTTGAAATTTCACAATATTTATATCAAAACTTTTTTCCAAAGGAAACTATATTTCTCTTACCCTCCCCTCTAGTGTGGCATCTCCGTTCCATCAAATGATTCATACAATTTGGTCGATTTGGTCATCTCCCCTTAGTGAACGTTGTAAAGGGAACACGTAAAATTTTCTCTCTGCACAAAAAAACGTAGAATATTTTTACTCTATTGCAACAGAAGAGAAATTTTGATAATTTTTTTACTTCCTTTATTTGAAAGGCGCTGTAACATTATGTTAGATTGGTATTTTCTTTATTTTCACCACTTCCTATTTACAGCACGTACTTTCTCCGACGAGGCCCGGCGCTAGACTGAAATTATTTAATCAGCTTCTACCAAAATGTCTGGCGAGAGTGATTTTCTACTTTTTGTACCGCCAATCAACAGTTTCTAAGTTCACACGTAATGCTCGAAGCTCCGCCTGTGCGTCGCTTTTGCTGTCTTATACGTGGCTTCAGCCCTTCTAAATTTCCTTTCTTGGTATAATCGTTCCTTATTGGCCCAAAGCTCTTATGCCGAGGACGTATTAAGTCCCGCCCTACACAAGTCTTGAAGTATCCAAAACCGTTGCTATATTCACCCTCGCAGCTTAAGTGCAGCGATTTGTCACTGTCAAATCCTGTGGTGTTGTTTCTCAGGCATCGGCACTTTTGGAACTTCTCAAGTGGAGGGAGTGATTAAATTTCTAGGCCCAAGGGTTCGCCCAAGCCCTCTTGAAGCTTGCTTACCCACCACAAAAATTCCTTGCTAATATACACAGACCTCATTCGAGCCATTACAGCTTTGTGGTCCAAATGTACACAAATGTTGAAGCGACCCAACCGTGCTGCTGGAATTTACTGAGATATTTCAACGGTATATCAACGGACAAATTTTTTAAGTAAGCACAAAATTTATTACACACAATTAAAAGATTTATTACACATGATTCAAATTTTTTCCTAAATCCTCATTTTTAATTCGCAAAAATTGATTATTCTTAACAGATTCTCGACAAATGTCACATTATCAACAAACATCAAAATACGATAGGAAATGCAAATACATAAATTAATTGAATGAACTGCTGTTACGGAAATGATTTGCCTGCCAGAGATGATTGAAGAATGCGTTTTTCTTCAGTTTTGAATCGTTTTATTATTTGAAATTATGTTTTCTCTCATATTATTAGAGTTTCAAAGCAAGATCTACACAACATGTACACAGAGGAAAAAATTACACACCTACCGTTTTTCAGAGTTGCGAATTTGTGAGTGGCAGAGTCAATCTAACTGCTGAGTGACGAAGTAAATCCTAGCCATCATTAAAACTAAGGACTGAAATTTACCAGTGTTTTAACAAACGTTAGGTATTTTTTATTGCAGCCAAAGTTGCAGAACTTCAATTATGCACAATTCTATCCATTCAGTTTATAGCTCTCGTACAGCAGCGAGACACAACTGTGATGAGCACAGTCCTGTAATGAAGACGTCTGCTCCTATACGTAATTTACAGCACAAATTTGGTAAAAGGTTTTGACCAAAATGATTGAGTTACCGGTGCAGAAGAGCTCCATTATTTATGAAAGCAGAAACTATGATCAGAACTAAATTTGGCATCTCACAATGACCGAAGCAGAAAATACGGCTGTGGCCGAAGAAAGTTGTAGCTCTTCCAAGTCGCCCACGGAAAAAAATATACATTTTCAGAACAACATATCCACTGGGTTCAGTGCATGAACTCTCACGTCAGCTTTTACGCTGCTCCAAGCAAAGTTGAACCAGAAATATACAACTAAATGTGAGAATTCCATATGGATCAGACCTCCCACGAGCATCTATGTAACATTCACCTTTCAATGAACCGAAATTCCAAACTTTTTGTAACCTTAACACTTATACCTGCAGTTAACCCAACACCCTGACATCCAATGAGCTCAACACCGTGACATCGAATTATTTATGTAAAAAAAACACAGCTTAATATTAAGCTTTCTTGTACCATGATGTTAACTAAAAGCAATAATAGGCCGTAGCAAATACTTTGTCTGCCATCGGACTACGTATTAAAATTCAGGTTCACGTACACAGTTTCCCAGAACGCCCGCCACTTACCTCATAAAGGCACGTTTCTATCAAAGAAGATTCTCCGTCTAAGCAATACACGGCATGCAAACATGTGGCGCAGTAGTAGCCGTCTTCCAATCCCTCGCAGTAGTTATCGAACTCAATGATGCGACTGTGCAATAAGTTTCATTTCTCAAAAATTGTGTCAGATCATATCATGTCGCAAATTTAAGATGCTAAATAAGGTTTCAGTCGTCAGAAGGCACTTCAAGACGATTATTTAGTTTGTTCGTTAAATTTCCCTCAATTCGAGAATTCTAGCGCTTCTGGGGTGATTTTGGCCTTGTTTAAAGGGAAATCTTGATCAGTGACTTGATGTTCAAGCAAATTGAACTGCAGGCCTTCACAGCTTACCGTCATAGCTTGCCATTTGTACATACATCCTCTACATTATCCTGTATACACATTTGCAGTCAAGCTCTGCACACACACTATGTACACGCATCCTTTACGCACATTTTCTACTCACATCCTGGACTCTCATCTTTTAAGTTTGTAATGACTTCACCACTCCCTATTACGGCCTAGTTCAAGTAATCAGTACAAAAACCACACATCGACTCACCACTGGGACGGACCAATAGACTCACACCTAGATTTAAACCAGGTATTTCCAACATAACCTGCACTACGATTGCAGTCCAAGCTACTAGTACGAATACAATATATCGACTCACCACCTCAGGCAAAAAATGGCTGCAAGTCTAGGTTTCACTCCAGTGCTTTCAGAGCTAGACATTTAAGAATCCTTCTCTGCCGGACCAACTCAACTCATCAGTATAGTCAAGACCTTTTTTTCTAGTCTCTCTGTGGAGCCCCATTCAACAGTTTTTAAACTCAGCTTAGAGCAAACATCTCGCAATATTACAGCTCTTTAACAACACCAAAACTTTACTCTGCTCTAGAAGCAGGGGATGTGAAGCTACTCACGCGCTCTTACTCAAACGTTCCCTCCTAAGCGCCTCTTTACCAGGGCTCTCTTGTCAACCATTCAAACCCAGACACTTCTTCACTGATAGCCTCTAAACAGACTCTCCTTCACTATTTCACTGGGCGAATACTTCTACACAACCGCTTCGAGTTCATCAGGGCTCCTTCACCCTCTCCACATGACTGGAAATGACAGCTACGCTCCTCACGCCACTTTGTCATCACATATAGTCCCTCTCCCACGTGATGCGTGCCGCAGCACACTCTCGCTAATCCAGTCTACAGCCAATGCTCTCTCACGAGACCCTGTGTCGTCAACGAAGTCGGCATAGTCTCCATTCTGGGTGCACTAACAAGACAATTAAGTATCAACTGAGGTCACGTTGACGATCGCTGCTAAGTGTCATTACTGCTATTTCCAAATACTGGGTGCAAAACGGGGCGGAGGTCAACTCCATATTTTTGTGACTCATGAAACTTTGCAGCTGACAACCGCTGAGCTGAATGCCGCATTACCAGTGGTCGCATTCTTAGTTTTGAACCATAAATAGCTTTAAAACCTAATAATCCCTTTATTCTAATTTTTCGTCAAGTTGAGCTAACTCTTACCAAACTAACGATGAATTAAGATATGCTTACCTCGCAGAAATCGCTGCCAGCACCTTGGATGCAAAAATTAACAGAAATATTAATCCATGAAAACACAAGAAAGAAGACAACTCACTAACACTTTAAAAACAGCAAGCTAAAATCCTTCATTATTCTGAATGAACTGTGTGAAAAAAATTATGGAAAAATCAATTATGACCTATCTATACTTAAAAGAGCTTACTAAGCTACGTGCCGTGGTGAGATGAGAAGTCTTTGAGTTTTTCAAAAATCCTTCTACCAGTAATTTCTTGAGAAATTAAGCAGTACAACGTGAATAATACAGAAAAATGTACAGTGACACATGTCACTAAACATCCAAATCATTTATTCTTATAATAACAAAATTAATTATATTTAAATAGTTTTTTAGCGAAAAACGAATCTTATAGCTTTCATAAGAAGTTTTAGTTGTGGAATTTCTGCTATTTCAGACAGCTAAGTCTGAACTAAACATTTACTAAAAGCACATAGAAAAACTCAATTGGCTTGTATTGCTAGCGTATCAGGAGATTTTTACATGTGGTTTTACAGATGTGTCTGGATGCGCTTCAAGGTACTAAAGCAAATAAGCCACCAAACTACGAGATGACTGCGAGATTTTTGTGCATGCTGCAACAATTATTTATTGGAATATTTCTCACAACCTAAATGTCCTTCAAAGCTTTTTTTTAAGGTTATTTTGTAAAGAAATCCAAGATGATCGGGGTCGAGTAAAACTGTCGAAGATGTGGTGCACGCCCGAAGATTTCAAAAAGAATTTCGTGAAGGATACGAAAGGCTTAGGGGAATATGTTTGTGACATGAGATGAAATTCAGAAAGATGTCACAGGTAAAGGAGCGCATGTATAAGGGAATAATTACTTATGAATTTCAGGTGCAGAGACTTGAGTGACGATCTGTTCTCTAGACCCCATTACTGAAGAAATGCTTTTTAAAATTAAGAATGTAACTTACGAAAGAAATTAAACAGTATTTTTATGACCTTAAAAGCAATCTTTGCAGCTAAGATGCAAAGATGGAGCTTTTTAGCCTTAACGATGCCGCTCATGTTTGAAGAGAAGCTGTAGTCGGTTATTCTCAGAAGAGCACCAACCTTACAGTCAAGCATGATCTCAAGAGCTTAATGGCATTGGTGGTTTGGCATTTAAAAAATTGACCAAATTTTCGAATTCTAGTTTTTTGAAGTTCTTTATAACAGATTAAGTTAAGTGTATCGTGTAAAAGTTTCATGGAGCTAGCCAGGTCCAATAGTTCTCGAGCTGCAGCGCAGCAAAGTGAGGTGCGCTCTGGGGGAGGAGGAGAGCGCCGTGCGCAGGTAGCGAAGGGGAATTATAGCAAAGTAAAGAAATGGAATTATATTTCTATCTCAAATCAGATTTTTTGGGGAAAACTCCTTTTTTTGAAAAACGTATCAATAAATATTTTTCTAATTCGAAATTCTACACTATCCTACGCACGTTTGTTTGCACACAATATTTCCGCGTTGAATGAGACCAAAATCACTTCTCTACGTTGAACATTGTAGGAGGAGAACGGTTTTGCGCAAACCTTTATGTTTGCTCAATAACTTCTTTCCTATAGCAAAAATCGAAAAATTTTACGGCTAGAAATTTGTTTAGAATTCAATTTTACATATATTAGCATGCATTTCCGTTCATCTAGTTGCAATAGGAGTGCCTGTAGGACCACCATGCCAATTTTAGGTAGGTGGTCCCCGTGATGGTCTTGGGCTGTTGAAATTATTTGAAGGGACCATGGCTGAAAATAAATAACATCATGTTATGGAAAAGAACCAACATATTGAAAGAACTATGAATTGAGGTAAAATTTGTGATATTTTCGAAAATTATCTGAAAAATTTCAACAACTGTGAATAAAAATAAATATTGTGATATTCCGGAAAATAATCTTGGTATATAAAAGAACTATTCATGAATATAAATATCGTGGTATTTTAGTAAATAATCTGAATGATAGCAACAATTATAAATACTAATAAATATTGTGTTTTTTGGAAAATAGTCCGACTAGTTGAAGGAAGAAGGAATAAAGATATGTAAAGTAATATTCTGAAAAAAATTGTCTATAAGTGTTTCAACAAGACAAAGATCCTTAAATAACTGACGAAGTAATTAGTAATGGACTCCAAAGCAACAATATCGAGTTCCAGATATGGTCTAAGCAATCACCAAGCAGGAATCTGATCAAGAGTTTTCGGATAGATTCGCAGCAGGAGACCGATCATTCTCAAATAATTGGAATTAAATTAGATTAAAATAAATGTTAGTTTAAGCCTCCATAGCCGCAAGACCAGCGTTCCAAAGAGAGCAAGGAGTAAGGCAATATTTAGTATGGAGAGAAGGGAACGCGGAATCTATGCAAAAGTAGCACAGAAACAATAAATTGAGAAGGAAGTTGTGAAACGAGATAAAAATTGAAGATGAAGGTAGTAGGTGATGAAAAAACAAGACAGCAGTGCACTGAATAAGGTGGTTCTTAACATCACAAAAAAATATTATCACAACAAAAAGAATGCATGGCGAACTCTCAGCTTGGGCCCTTACTCATTGTCGCCCTGGAAGTGTTAATTCTCATAGATACAATAGTTTTATACCCTCGAGGGATTAATCAATTGGAGTTTCTTCGAATGAAATATAAGCTAAGATATCACTTAAATATTGCCAGAATTCATGGAAACATATAAAGCCCTGAGAGCAGTAACTGCAAATGAAGGTGCGTCAAGTTAATAATGAGTAAACTTCTTCCAGATATCCACATACTTTTTCACTACACATTTTGTTGAATTGACAGAAATTAATCTCATGAAAAAATACTTCAAAGTTAGACATGACACAGTGAGGACAGTGTTTACCATCAATTCGGGCGCCCAGTCCCAGTACACACAGTCCCAGCACACACAGTCCCAGCACACACAGTCCCAGCACACACAGTCCCAGTACACACAGTCCCAGCACACACAGTCCCAGCACATACAGTGCCAGTACACACAGTCCCAGCACACACAGTCCCAGCACACACAGTCCCAGTACACACAGTCCCAGCACATACAGTCCCAGTACACACAGTCCCAGTACACACAGTCCCAGCACATACAGTCCCAGCACATACAGTCCCAGTACACACAGTCCCAGTACACACAGTCCCAGTACACACAGTCCCAGTACACACAGTCCCAGTACACACAGTCCCAGCACACACAGTCCCAGTACACACAGTCCCAGTACACACAGTCCCAGTACACACAGTCCCAGCACACACAGTCCCAGTACACACAGTCCCAGCACATACAGTCCCAGTACACACAGTCCCAGCACACATAGTCCCAGCACACACAGTCCCAGTACACACAGTCCCAGCACACACAGTCCCAGCACACACAGTCCCAGCACACACAGTCCCAGCACATACAGTCCCAGTACACACAGTCCCAGTACACACAGTCCCAGCACATACAGTCCCAGTACACACAGTCCCAGTACACACAGTCCCAGCACATACAGTCCCAGTACACACAGTCCCAGTACACACAGTCCCAGCACATACAGTCCCAGCACATACAGTCCCAGTACACACAGTCCCAGTACACACAGTCCCAGCACATACAGTCCCAGTACACACAGTCCCAGTACACACAGTCCCAGTACACACAGTCCTAGTACACACAGTCCCAGCACACACAGTACCAGCACACACAGTCCCATTACACACAGTCCCAGCACACACAGTCTCAGCACATACAGTCCCAGTACATACCAAGACTCCAAGCGCCCTCCAAGCTCCATAAGATGCAATGCCGTCGACACACTTGACGTGGGATATTGGAAATCCTGCAAAAAATATCGGTGTTATACGATGTCCAGTGGCTGAATAGGGGAGGGTTTCCAAGTGGCATAAGGGGAGGAGGGTGGTATCTCGGATTGCCCTTAGGGGCAATGTCTTCAGTATTATTCATCTCTGGAACAGTCTGCGACCTCAATCATTTCAAAGGAGACCTTTGCGAAGGTGTTAAGAAAATCCTAGGGGACACATTTTGACATCTGTTAACACTTCCTAATTAACTTTTCCCCTACTGTGACGCTTGGGAAGAATTTGAATTACCTCACACGATTACTTTTTGCTTTGTTCCCGGGCCATACCTTCACGATGTAGCGTCAGAATAAGAGAACCTGATGGTAAATTGCTGCTCCGAGTACCTGTGCCGTCAGGTCTTATTCAATTGTGAAGTTTATCTGTATGGAACCTGATTTGTCTATCGTGTACCTTTTATCTACATAACATATTTAAAATTCTGAATTAAAGTTGCTTACATTGTTTAGACATTAAACTCTGAATGTAGTTCTCAGAGGCTGAATGGTTTTAAATGTGGAAATTGTTCAAAACAGAAATTATTTAATTTAAACGGAAATTGTTTAAATGTGGAAATTTTGCCATTAATAGTCAATCATTTTGGAGTTCAAATGACTTACCAACAATTATTAGAGTTAGTTTTACTTTTTCAAACTGCAACAAAGGCGTTCTAAAGAGAGGAAGGAGGAAGACCCATTTAGTGTAGAGTTTAGAGAACAGGAAACCTATGCACACGTTGTGTTCTAGCACAAGGTCTTCTGCGCATAGAAACGGCAAGTTGAGGAAAAATACCAACACATGATATAGGTTATAGAAAAAAATACTACGAGCGAAATAACAAGACAATAGTGAACTTAAAAAATGAACCATAGCAAAAGAAAAACCTTTTATATAGCAGCAAAAAAAGACACTCCTTATTTTCAGCTCGGAACTTCACATTTTCTCCCTATTAGTGTTCGCTAACAGAACCCTATATTAATTTAAGATTACGACTATTTTGCATTGGGTTCTCACCTGAAAATGTCAGTCTCCTCAGCCGAGCGCGCGTTGCAATGAAGCTCGGCTAGAAATTCGTTGTTTTATGCAAGCGATTGCGCGTCGTATCTCTGATACGACACGTGTCCTCTTCCACAGACACAACGCGGTTGCCCCCACTGACTGAAAATATAAGCAGCTTTACTCGGAATTCCTTCCTTTCAGGGTGAATGTTTGAAAAATTGGGTTAAAGTGTGCATTTATCCATGCAGTGCAGCTGTGTTGTAATGTTCGAGTTTTGTTTTGTTGGAAATGAAGCTCTGATATTTTTTGGATACCATGGATGAGCTGTGCACGAAATATTGGAACTGTTGCTTTGTGTAGTAGGAATCTGATAAGGGATGTATACGAATATTTCATCAGGAATAGGAACCATGGCATATAATGAGCTTTTCTAGGCTCATTAGTCAACTTCTTGTGATGACAGCATAAGCTTTAGAAAACACTTTTACAGTATTTCAAAAAGTAGCAAAAATTATTGGGTACAGAGTGTAAAGATATGTAAAACATATCGTTGGTTCATGCTAGAGTAATATTTCGTCATCAAATTCACGATGATCACCAAGAAAAGCCGTGTTGACCTACTCTAACTCTATTGACCGAAAACACAAAGAAATATTCGGGGCGTACCCTCTTCATCCAATATGACGGAGGTTTTACAAAAAGAAACCTATAACATGCAGTCATAGGGACGGTGTTCAATGAACAATTCGAATGAAATCCTTTTGTCTTTTCCACTCATCCTGTTTTCAGTCAAGATGAAATCAAAATATACTTAACAATATAAAGATACTGCACGAGAAATAAGAAATTTGCAGCCACTTTAAAGAATTCAAGTATCCAGTCTACTGGGACCGGAATAGGTACGAGCGGCTTATGAAACCAACAAAGAGCAAGCAAGCATAGAACTGCATTTTAATTAATGAACAGGGTCCTTGTCCAGTTGGGTCGGAATATTTTCGCACCAAATTTTAGTCGCGAAATATTTTGCACATCACGCTTTCCGAGAAGTAAAAGCAATTCAATATCAATGAAAAGCATTGTTTTTAAATCAATAAAGAAATAATAATATTGCTCATAAACTGAGCAGACGGTTTTCAGAATACAACGAGGGGGATTAACATGATAAGTTAAACTACAATGTGCTCAAATTCCTTCCTATTTATTAGCACACAAGTGTGCTCGGGCCGTCTAAAATGACAGGATTCAATACCTTTCTTGAACAAATTTTGCAGATGTGGATAGCAAACAAAAATATCCAGCCTCAGAGTACCCGTGATAAAAAATATTGTTTTAATTGTGCACTGGTGAAGCTAGGTACGGTCATTATAACTATCCTAGAGAGCGGGACAGAGAAATGGAAGAAGCGAAATCCAAACCAGTAAACCATGGGTATTATTAGGTGGTAGAAAGACCCGTGGGTATTCCACTGTCAATATCATCGTTAAGCTAGTGCTAGTTATAGTACACTTGTACAGCGTAAATGAGAGTATTAATTTACCAGTGAGCTGAAACCAAGACTGCCAGTGCTAATTTCATCTTATCTATTCTTAAGAGCATAGCACGAAACGTATAAATAAAAATTATACGAACTTATATATACACGATGTCCATTTTTAGTATTAGATTATGTGCATTATATAACACGCAATATGGAAACACATTTAAATATCATCTCAGTTTATTTGTGAACCCATGGTGCTCAGTGGAGAAACGCCGAGAACAAATTCAGATCCACAATTGACTGTCACGAACTTGTTTCCATAAAAAAACTGTCGTAGATGTTTGTTTTCGAAATTGTATTTGTATTTGTATCTTTTATGCTTGAATATCTCTCTCGTCGAGTAAATATTAGGAATGACTAGCAACTTACTCGGCTCAAAAGTCAGCAACGGTTGTAGTTTATCAATGGATGAGACAAAAACGTCTACACTCATCAAATCTTCTGATGCGATCCCCTTATATTATAGTTTCTAGAGCACCCAATTATGTTAAATTTGAGACGATATTTCCTCTCATGTCTGTGAGTAATGGCCTACCCTCCCTATGAATCTAATGATTTATGAAGGATTCACGGAGGACATGAAGAATTGTGACATCATCCGCTCCGTGATGAATCAAAGCTTACATTTTAGCTTTCGAAGCATTTTTTCTGACATCTGCACTTCTGAGAAAAAATTGCTCGTAATTACCAAAATTTGTGTCCACCAAAACCCTTGAGTTTTTATATCGCTATGTTATTGTATCATAAATATTGAAGCGATGAGCTTGAGCCATCTATTTCATGGCACCGTACTCATACAGGGTGTTTTTTTAAATACGGGGCCTGAAAAAATTTTTCATAACTTTTGATACAATGGACGGATCTTTGAAAACAAAACGGCAGTAGAATCCTGAGATTTATATCTTTTACTTGGTAGCTATTCATTTATGAGACAACAGTCAAAATAAGAATCAGTGGACACAGTAAAATTCATCCTGCTTTGAAACTACCGCCAAGATGACGAACTGGACAAAGGAGCAGTTAGCTTTCATAAGCACCGCATAATTCTGTAATGGAAGGAGCATCGTCCTAGCCCAGCGAAGTTTCAAGAGAAAGAACAACCTGCGAAGTTCTCCGTCAAAGAAGGTCATTTACAAATTCGTAAAGAATTTAGCCAACAGTGTGAATCAGGAAGGACGACCCTGCAACGTTACTGTCAGAATGAATGTTGAAAAATCCAAGAATATTTTGGAACGGAATCCCAACATCAATTTTAGGCACTTGCCACAACAGTTAGAGATGAGCCATTGTTCTGTTCAGAAGATTTTGAAGAAATGTTTTTTGATGCATGCGTATAAAGTTCAAATTTGTCAAAAGTTACAGGAAACTAATTTTGAACGAAGGGAAAATTGCTGCGAGTGGTTCGTGGAGAAGGAGAAAGGGGATCCTGAATTTGTTGAAAGCTTGATTATGATGGACGAAGCTCATTTCCGTTTGAACGGATGTGTAAACAACAAGCACATGAGATTTTGGGCTATTGAAAATCTTATGGAGATTATGGAAACTCCACTCCATTCAGAAAGGGTAACTGTTTGGTGCAGTTTCATGGAGAGTGGCATTATTGGTCCTTATTTCTTCGAGGACAACAATGGCCAAGCAGTAACTGTTTACGATCAGCGATACCAAGACATGCTAAACACCATCTTAATTCCTGCAGTGAACACGATGAATATTGCAAATCTGTACTTCCAGCAGGACGGAGCAACGTGCCAAACCACGAGGGATAACATGGTCATCCTGCGTAACCAGTTTCCCGGAAAGCAGATGTTCAGATTCGGCGACTTTGAGTGGCTTGTATAGTCTCCTGATCTATTCCCATTGGATTTTTTTGTAGGGATATCTAAAGGCAAGGGTTTATCGTGACAAACCGACGGACCTGACTTAACTCAAGCATGCCAGCATCTCAGAAATAAGATTGATCGGTCCCACCCTCACCAGTGCTGCAATGAGAAGCATGCCAACACGCGCCCAATATTGGTTGCAGTCAAAGTGGACACCACATGAAAAATGGGATCTTCAAAAATTATTTCAAATGAAAGATATAAATCTAAGGATTCTGCTGCTGTTTGGTTTTCAAAAATCCGTCCGTTCTATCAAAAGTTATTAAAGTTTCTTTGGCTCCCGAATTTGAAAAAGACCCATTAGTATTGCTTTTAGTTCAGAAATGATCATTTGTACAAGTTCCAAAAGCAGTTTACTCATTTGACATATTCCAAGGCAGCATCCTGTGTTGACATATTCCAAGGCGGTATCTTCTTTTGACATATTCCAAGGCGGTACCCTATTTTCAAGTTTTCCAAAGCGGTACTCGTTTTTTAAAATACGAAATCGTGTCACAGAACACAAGGAGAACTCTCAGCAACAGTGGTGCCACGTTCCAAGTAAACCTCAAGGCTGTGAGAGATCTTGTCTTCCCAATAGCGGTGTCTTGGCCTCGTTCTCGTGTATATTTGACTCCCATTAACATTCGATGTCCACAGCGTGATTGCTTCGCAGAATTCTCTGAGTGCTTGATTTGAGTTGCATTGAGACGGCGCTGAGACTGTTGCAGCTGATGGCATAAGGGATAAACAAACATCTATATTTCCTCGCTTGTGTTCTAACGTTATTTTCGACACTTATTTAGTTCGTCTAAAAAATCACGCGCCTAACGTGATTGTCAGGGATTCCCAATATAAACAATCCGAATTACTGACATCAGAATCCTACTTCTTTCTGCTCTTAATTGCGACGTGACCTCTTGGTATCGGTTCTTATTACCTTCACTCTCATAGGTGTCTTCCGACCCAGGTAAATAGAAAGTTCGCATTGCCTTGCTCATTTCTTTTTAAATATTGTTAAATATGATTTAGTCCCCGTTGTCGCATATTTAACATAGGTACTGTTTAGAGTCTTCATTAGTCCGCTCTTTGTAGGCGGCACTGTGGTCGACATCTCAAGGAGCCTGTCCCGTAGCTGATGCCTGATCGCTGTTTGCCCTACTCGCTTCTTCTTAATTCGGGCTTCGGTCGTGCTACCCGATGGAGTGTATAATCTTCTAATGTTATTCATTCTGGGGACGGAATCTAAATTTAATGGATGTGACTTCTACGTAAGAAATTCAGTGTATTCTATTATTCTTGTGAACGTGATATTCCTTTTATCTGTAATATTAAAGTCTGGTAATTCAATGCGTGTTAAATCCCAAATCGTTTGTAAGTATAAAGGGTGGCTGGAACTCTAACAGCGACAGCAAATGTAATTAGGTCAGCCCTTGTGTTGCACAAGAGACCTAAGCCCCAGCAGTGATGTTTAAACTCAAATGCCTTTCCTGAGACCATATTGTTGGTTCCATCATTTATACATGTTGCCAGTTAAATTCTACGGTCGGTGTGACGACTTGAAAGTGTTGTGAAACTTCATTTTGTGTGGAAAATACTTGCTAAAAAATATTCATAGAGGACACAAAACGGTGAAAGTTACGCAAAGTACACCCCAAACACAAGCAAATACAACTGAAAAGCAAACCTATATACATATATTGCGCTTTTAAAATTGATGTGCAATTTAACGATATTTGTAGTAAAAAATACTCGAAAACATGAAAGAAATAGGTTCAGTACTTTGTTGTGGCACGTTCATTTTAAACTACAGCTCTGGCACTGTTCGTGTATATTTGCAATAGATCCTGGCCGGATTAGATCGGTATATTATCACATTCATCAATGGAAGGCCTATCCAAATCATTTGCGGTTTCGGCAGTTTTTCATGTTTCTTACTTAATAGAGTTTCCTCCTTAAAATTTTCAATGAATTTAAATCCAGGGATTGACTTAGCCTTGTCCGTACCTTGCAAATTGTTACAGTAGAACCATCACCAAATGAACTCGGTGGTATGCTTAAGATCATTGTCTTGCAGGAACAGCTACTCAATACCAAGATTCAGTGTCTCAGTAGTATTTTTGATTTTTTAGCGTATACTTAGTAGTACTAAAGGTTCAGTATTTTTGCGTACGGTTTTCAAAAAGTTTACTATAGTGAAGTACCACTAATACAAGATAATCTATGCTCCCGAGACCGGGTTACCAGTTAGCAAAAGTACCAGTAAATACAAGATGCAGCTTCACCTTTTCTCCTAAAATGAGTGACATCATTTTGCCAGTTGGGCTCTACCTTGTTTGCATTATATTACTCAATTTGTTCGCAAAATAATAATCATTTTCTTAATTTCTTTTTGCAACCTACAATTTGTATTTAAAAATGCTTCTTGAGTAATAGGGACTTGCGAGGAGGTTATGAGCTAAATATCAGATTTTAATAAATTTTGTTTGATTTAGTCAAACTAAATTAAAAACCCTTTTATTTATTGAAATAATTAACTTTATTTTAATTTAATTTAATTAAATCAAGTTCATTACTAATTGTTCTCTTACGGACATGCATTTCAGCAGCACAGAGATCTTTTTCAAGTTCATCCCATGTCACAAACGGATTAGCTTTAACTTCACGTAACATGGTTCTTGAACTTCTTACGAAAATGTTACGGCGTGCACCAGATTTTGGGTACATCATGTGCCAAATCTATTTTATTGTCGTTACATATTCCAATTTTGGCCGCCCCTTTCAGAAATTAAAACTTAGAAATGCTTGGACGGCCAAGATTACAATGGTCAGCGTGAAAATTACTCTGAGTTAACTCTGATGTCCAGAGTAAAACTTACAGGTAAATGATGGTCTGATAGACTATTTATAAGTAACCCTGCAACACAAACCCGGATAGATCTTCAACGTTAACCTAAGTCCGTATTTTCAGCCAGCGTAAGAGTTTTTATGGTTCATACCACATGAAGAGTGTTGCGTCATTGTTTAAGGACTTTCGCTCACGAAGTCATGTGCGCCAAGGAGAGTTATTTTTCCGTATAATTTTGTGTGTTCTATATATTTGATTTGCGCCTATGTTTCCTTGCTTTATTTTTTCATAGATGGGATATTATTTACCCAGGGTTTTTAACTAAGGTCTTTTGGAGTTATGAAGGCGATATAAAATGCTTTTCATGCTTGTAGTTATTTATTTAAATATCACACCAAATAAATACTTATTCTTTTCCCGATGATAGATAATATGGATGGTCCTTGTTCGGGCGCCACTCTTTTGATAAAGTCCCTTTCTTAGGGATACCTGAGGATGGTTAGTTGATAGATAAAAAGCCGTATTTTCTGAGGCTGGGGATTCCGTTGGAATCTTCCTGATGTTCAGGGATAGGAGAGGAAGTCAGATTTGCTGACCTTTATTTATTAAATTAAAATTTGTCAACAGTTTTTTCTGTTGCTGTGAATAGCTTCCAATTTTTTTTTCGGAATTCCAGATAGCTGCGTGAAGACGCTAATGCTTTAGCTAAGTAGTGAAATTTCCGCAAAACAAGTCCAGTGAAAAAGCGATCAGCTAACAAGCTAACGGAAATCTGAAGATCGTGACAGAAGTCCGATTCGCAAGTATCGATGATACGCGAGCTCAGTTTATTCTAGGAAATCATATTTTCCCTCCGTAGTACAGAGGCGCCAGTCGACCTATCTTGGCGCTGGCTTAACACCAGGCAAATAAACCTATACCAAAATCTCTAAATCTCGAATTGAACTCAATCTCTAAAAAAATTGAATAGCAGAGATGAGTAAATGTGTAGGAGAATCAATATTTTACATCACAGTTTGCTGCTGTATTTAAACATTTCGTCAAAATTTTCAAATGCTGGAATTACGTAAAAAATCCGCATAAAACAATTCATTTCAATTCATCTCACTTGGAAAGAACCACCATTGTATTCCTGATGGAACAAAATACACAATATAAATTACAAATGAAAATGTACGAAATGAAATGTAAAAAATAGTACATTCGAGTAAACACACACAAATTTAATATTCAAACGTTGCTATATCAGGTGAAGATAGTGCAACATTTTTTCCCCTGGTGAATAAGTTCAGTCTTCGAAATGACGAATAGGTATCACACCCTAGTCTCACTAATCTCAACTACTACATATTTGAATTTAATGACGTTACACGATAACGAACAAATCTACTTTTACCACTCGAGCAAATGAATAGCGCTCTTCGACAAAACCTTTAAAAGTAAGACAAAAATCTATTTTCATAAAATTAAGACTATGGCCTGTCTTTTATAAATGCACATGAGGATATTCGTAACCAGACCATGAAATATTTAACTAGAATATACTTCCATATTAAATCTGTAGCAGGAACAATCACAGCACAAAGCTCGTATGAAATACAACCTACCTACTTCGATATCTCGGTTAAAAACTCCACGAAGAAAATAATAGGAAATGAAAGCAGCAGAAAGGCATTATGCACAAATGGAGAACACGGAAAAAAAGTAGAGATTGAGCTACGCTCGACTACCCTGTGGGTAAATAAAGACACCTGAAACGAATATTCGTTATTCTAAAGACGACATTTCATCAATTGGAAAACCTTACCCTCTGGCCTCCTGATCCAAGAATAAGAAATTTGACTAACCGCAAACGAAATAGTGAGATGTGACTTCATTTTTGAGCTTCTCTTATTTTATACGACCTGAAGGTCGAAGTTAAGCGCCAGTACACCGATATATCAGGTATCTCAGATTCAAACTGTTTATACTCACAAATTAACGTACAATAGCAAAGGTAAATCCAACGATGTCATCTCATGTAATAACATCAAAGATCGCATCACTTATTAGTCTGCAATATTCAAACGAAACAGAGAGCATCAGCAGCATTTCACTGTGCGCCTCACAAAGCGATACGGAACACAGAAAACCGACTACCATCTATGGAGCAATATGAGGATGTCGGTGTGCTTGTTCGTTTTGAAACAATGTTCCATCGAAGTCACAGTAAGTCAATGGAGCACACCGATTTTCATCCTCCTGGCACCTTGGAACGGGCTCTGCATTAGGATCAAAGAATTGACCCTCCTCACACTGTGTTACATCAAGGACTGTACCCGCACTGTCACAGTAGTAGTAGCGAGTACAGTCCAAGTTGTCAGGACACGGTCCCGTGCAGCCGGAGGCGCAGGGTAGAGGAGGTCGGGCTAAACAGTTACCATTGGTGCCTATGTATTCGTCAGCTGCGCACTGAACTGAAAACTGAGTCCCGTCTTCATAGCAGTAAAGGCCCTGAGTGCAATTAGGAGTAATGAAGTTCCAGCCCGAGTCCAGAGCCCCGTCATCTTCACATGGGTTCACTCCGGGCACCCCATTTCCGCATTTTCCTCCGATGCAAGTTTGATTTTCCTCATCGCAAGCCCAAACAACGTACACGCCCTCATCGTTGCACATGCTGACGTATTCAGGGTTGTAGCTGTCGCACTGGATGGGGTTGGTACAATGACATTGCGTAGCTTCTTCCATTGGCACGCACGCGGAGTATACCTGGTTCCCTTCACACACCTTGGGTAGCGAGGAAAGGCCAGAGTAAGAGTAAAATTGTAAGATTGAATACAACCACCGATGAAAAAAGAGGGACAACTGAGTTTTAAAACAGAAGGTTAAAAAGGTACTACTGCGGTGATAGTGTTTTACCACATAACTGTTGGATGGAATTAATGCCGATGAAAACCGGACTTTTAGCTTACCATAAATTAAAGTGAACAGACTAAACATTGTATTAAGCGGTATTTAGGGAGAAATTCCCTGGACTACCTGTCCGGATGTATTAATAATAAAGCATCCTCGCCACTTCTGAGGGCAAGGAATGTTCTGACGAGAACGGTCGGCTTCAACCACAAGCGAACAATATAATATGTGTATGTACTTGTAATGAGTTGTTAATTGTAATAAATTACGATTAAATAAGACACTAGACAACGGCAATGTTCATAAATAAATTCCTTTATAGATGTAGTTCCATTTTCCGCTATACATTACCGCGATTTTGGCAAGGATAGGCTATTTCCATTTCGTACCATTGATTTATCAAACTGATGTCGGTCACAAGCGGAAATTTTTCCTTCGAATCCCTATGTAAAGCCTTAGTGGCGGTAAAGATTATTAATAGAGAACAGTCATTCGAAGACGAGACTTCATTTCGATAGGTCTCTGCTAGATGCCAACATTTGGCTTTGAGATATCTTGGACTCAGTCGGCATCCTGAGCTTATTAAACTGTTCTTAATTCTGTATCTATAACATTAAAAACTACATCCGACCCATTATAATTAAAGTAAATACCCAGACCTTATAATATTTTCGTCATCACTGGATTTCCTGTGAAAGATGAGTGTATTTGTACTATCCTCTTGTCTCCTAATTGCGTGTCATTGTCATCCCATTTCATCGAAGTGTGTCTTTATCAATTTCTGGCAAACGGTTAGCCAACATTCTTCGAGTATTTAACTTATTTAATTATCTAGATTCCAGAAGAATTATAGATTCAAAAATCTGAAATTTTAATTAAAAATCATTAATTACTGAAAATTGAATTGTTGATTGCAAAAATTAACGATTTGTTGAAAAAAAAGACGATGGACGTGAACGTGAAGGATCACGCCAAAAATAGAAAGATAAAATAAAAATAAAGAAAATTAAGACGCAATTTTAGTCATTGCAGTAGTCTTGAAATAAAACAAAAATTGATACTTTTTATCAATAGACATGAAAACACAAAAGAAAAATGAAGAATTGAATTGAATGAACTTTTATTACGAAAATGATTTTATTTTATTACGTAAATTTTAAATCATTTTATCGTTATAAATTGTGGTTTTTCTCACATTATCAAAGTTTCGTACAAACTTTTGATTGGAAATTTTTAACTGGATTTTAATTTACACAGAGGATAAATTACCTACCGACCGTACACAGAGTCACAAATTGGTGAGTGGAGTCAACCTAACTGCTGAGTGGCAAAGTAAACCTCAGCAATCATTGAAGCTCAATCTACGAAATGGAATTCGTCAGAGTTTTAACACACATTAAGTATTGTCCTCTGCGGCCAAAATAGAAGAACTTGAACTATACATAATTGATTCAATTCAGTTTTTAGCTCTCGTACAGTAGGCGAGACACAACTGTGATGAACATAGTCATGTCACGGAGACGGCCGTTCCTATACGTGATTTACATCACAAATTTGGGGAAAAATTTTGAACAAAATGGTTAATTTTCCGACACTGTAGTGTTCCATTATTTATGAAAGCAGCAACTATGATTAGAACTAAATTTGGTATCTCACAATGGCTGGCGCAAAAAATAGGGCTGTTGCCGAAAAAAGTTGTAGCTCTTCCAAGTCGTTCAGAGGACAAATAAGTTAAATTTTCAGAACAACATTTCAACTGGGTACTTGGCATCAACTATCACATCAGTTTTTTAGGCTGCTCCAACCGAAGTTGAACCTGAAATATACAACTAAATGTGTAAATTTCATTTGGATCAGACCTCCTATGAGTATTTAACACTCATCCTTCCAATGAACCGAAATTCCAAATTTCTTGCAACCTTAACACCTATACTTGCAGTTAACTCAACACCCGGACTTCCAATGAACTCAAGATAGTGACATCGAATTATTTATGTAAAACAAACACAGCTTAACGTTTTTTGTACCATGATGTTGACTAAAACCAATAACAGGCGGTAGCAAATACTTTGGTTGCCATTGGCCTACGTTTTCACATTCAGGTTCACGTACGCAGTCTCCCAGGACGCTCGCCACTCACCTCATAAAGGCACGTTTCAAGCAAAGTAGATTCTCCGTCTAAGCAGTACACGACATGCAAACATGTGGCGCAGTAGAAGCCGTCATCCAATCCCTCGCAGTAGTTATCCAACTCAACGAGACGACTGAGCAAAAAATTTCATTACACATCCCCCAAAAATTGTGTCAGATCAAATCGTGTCGCAAATTTAAGATTCTAAATAGGGTTTCAATCGTCAGTATGCAATTGAAATCGATTAATAAATTCGTTTAATTGCCCTCAATTTGGGAATTCCCAGGCTCCTGGAGAGAATCTAGCCCAGTTTGAGAGAGAACTTGTTCAGTGAGTTACTGTTCAAATAAATTGAACTGCGAGCCTTCACGGCTTGCCCTCATGGCCTGTCATTTGAACATATGTCCTATACTCTATCGTATATACACAATATATTACTCATTTGCGCTCATGTTCTGCCCACACACTCTGAACACGCATCCTATACACACATTTTCTACTCACATTCAGAACTCGTATATTGTAAGCTTGTAGTGACTTGTTCACCCGCCATAACGGCCTAGTTCAAGTAATCCGTATGAAAACCGCACATCGGCTCGCCACCGTGGACGGATCAATAGCCTCACACCTACCTAATCTATTCTAGAGTCAATGCTCGCTAACGAGACCCTGAGTCGTCAACGAAGTGGGCGTGGTCACCATTCTGGGCGCAATAACACGACAACGAGGTCACGTTACGATCGCTTCCAAGTGCCAGTAATTCTATTTCCAAATACTAGGTACAAAACAGGGCGGAAGTCTTCTCTATGTTATCGTGATTCAAGAAAATTTGCGAGGCACAAACTCTGAGCTGAATACCGCATTACCAGTGGTGGCATTCACACCTTTGAACCACAAATAAATTTTAGTACCCAATAATCCCTTTATTCTAATTTTTCGTCAAGTTGAGCGAACTCTAACAAACCTAACAATGAATTACGATAAGCTTACCTCGCAGAAATCGCTGCCAGCACCTTGGATGGGAAAATTAAAGGAAAAATTAATCTATGAAAATACAAAACAAAAAAAACTCACTAACCCTGTGAAAACAGAAAACTAAAATCCTTCATCTTTCTGAATGAACAGTGTAAAATCTTATGGAAATATGAATCACAATCAATCCATGCTTAAAAGAGCTTACTAAGCTACGTGTAGTGGTATAAGAAAAGTCTTTGAGTATTTCGAAAAATCCGTACACCAGTAGTTCCTAAAGAAAATAAACCGTAGAACATGAATAAGGCGTGAAAATGTACAGTGACACATATCACTAAGCATCGAAAGTCAAATATTTCTCGTAAAAACAAAATTAATTAATTTTCACTGCATACTTTGTCAAAATGAATAAAAATTATGTACATGGAAACTACTTCATTTTTCTCAATAATGTATGCTGGTGTTAACCGTTCTCTTTGTGTGTCCTGCACTGATTCAAAATAAAAGTTTATTCTATCGGAACACACACAAGGTTTTCATCGATATACCATGTAGGAGATGTTGAATATCATTAATGGTATAGAATTCATTTCTACAGAAATAACAAAGTTTCACGCAATACACAAAACTGGTGATCATTCTGCGGACACACGAACATAAACTGAACACATGGCCAGGCCCCGTCCAAAGTGAGGGACAGCGCTTACCAACCGTTCGAGCGTCCAGTCCCAGCACACACTGTCCCAGCACACAGTCCCAGCACACACAGTCCCAGCACACACAGCACATACCAAGACTCCCAGCGCCCTCCAAGCTCCGTAAGATGCCATCCCGTCGATGCACTTGACGTGGGGTATTGGAAATCCTGGAAAAATTTCAGGTTTAGGCGATGTACAGTGGCTGAATGGAAGATATGAGAGAGGAGTGTGATACCTGTATCGTCCTTTAGGGCACTGTTTTTAATGCTATTCATCTCTCGTACAGTTTGCGCATACATTAAAATCCTGGGGGACACATTATGGTGTTTTGTCCGTCGTTTTTTTTTATTTGTCTTCACTATACTCGTACATACGGATGTCGTTCCTGTTTGTTTTCTACTCCAGGCTGCCCAAAAATTAGCAGCAGTGCATTACACACAAAGTTGTTAATTGATGCATGATGTTGCATGTTCTTTAGTCCTATTCCACCTTGAATTAATCGAAAACGAATTTTAACCTTCAAAGAACTATGATCAACTCGTTGGTATGAGTACTCCAAGTTTGTATAGGTACATCTCGTTGTAACATTGGTATGAGCACACCACGTTGGTATAGGTCCACCACGTGGGTATATCTAGTGTGAACTATTTTTGTATATTATCGTCGTTGAGGTGCAAGGTAAAAATCAAATCTTGTGCCTGGTGTAAATTTTTCTCAACACATTTTAAGAGTTTTTCAAATTAAATGTAAGTTATAATGCTGAAATGATTCGAACTAATAATTCATCATCGTACAACATTCAATCTCCGCTAACAGTTCCAAATTCACTTTCCCCCAACCGCCCAGTCTAACTTTATCGCCGGATCATGCATGTTTTTCGCCGCCCAAGCTATTTAATTGCTTGGACGACGAAAAACATGCATGCAGGTGGCGAAAGAGTTAGACTGGGTGTGAGGCTGGGAAGAATTTGAAATACTTCACACGATTACATGTCCTCTCTTCTTTTTGTCCAGCACGAGCTATAACCTCACGATGAAGCGTCAGAATTAGAGGATAGAGAATACCTGATGGTAAATTGCTTCTCCGAGTACCTGCGCCGTCAGGTCTCATTCAATTATGAAGTTCATTTGTACGGAAACTGATTTATCCACTGTGTATTTTACATTTTACTTACACAACCTATTTTAAAATACTGAACTGAAGTTACCTTCATTGTTTAGACATTAAAAACTGAGTGTAGTTCTCAAATGCCAAAAGGTTTTAAACGTGGAAATTTTTCAACACGAAAATAGTCCAGCATATAGAAATATGGCCATCAGTAGTCAATCATTTTGGAGTTCAAATTATTTGTAACAAAGATTAAAGTAGCTTTACCTTCCCAAACTGCAACAAAGGTGTTCTAAAGAGAGGTGTCCTCGTCCAGTCGAGCGCGGCAATGAAGTTCGGCTCAAAATTCGTCTGTTTATGCAGGCGACTGCGCGTCGTATCTCTGATACGACACGTGTCCTCTCCCACAGACACATTGCGGTTGCCCCCCACTGACTGAAAATACACGCAGCTTCACTCGAAATCCCTTCCTTTCAAGGTGAATTTGCAGATTGGGTTAAATTGTGCATTTATGAATGCAGTGCAGTTGTGTTGAAGTGTTCGAGTTTGATTTTCTTGGAAATAAAACTCTGATGTTTTTTGGATATCATGGATGAGTTGTGCACAAAATATTGGAGCTATTGCTTTGCGCAATAAGAATCTGACAAAAAATGTATACGAATTTTGAATTAGGAATGGGAATCAATGGCACAAAATAGGAGTTTCTAGGTAAAATAAGTCATATTTTTGTGACGACATAATTATGCTTTAGAGATATTTTTTAATTTTTACTTTTTTAAAATGAAAGAGCGTTTAGAGGAGTGCCTGTGAAGTGATTGTGTCTACTTGTATATGAGTGATTGCTGCCTGCAGTCCTATGTTGGAAGTACCACACTCCAGCAATTTATTCGTCACAGCCAACACTCTGGTATCTCGATCACAGAACCGACCGTCCATACTCATCTCCCTCCCTGTCAGCCATCAGAGATCATTGCCATAGTTTAAGCCACCCTTTCAAAATTTCCAATTTCCCCACACTTTGTAGAACTACAGAAGAATTTTACCTTAGAATTTTGGAATCCTTATTCATTTTTACCCATAGACCTCAGTGAAATAAAGATCAAAGTGCGATGAAATTAAATATCGCCCCAACTATGTAAATAGGAGTGTGTTAGAATGTGTGTGTATGTGTGTTTGTGCGTGTGTGTAGTTGTATTACTTTGTGTAGATGTTATTGTGTGTTGGTTTGATTGCTATAATTTAGGTGCATGTGTACGTATCGCTCCGAATGTTTAGGAGAAATTTTGTTTTTATTTTTGGTTACGCATAGCTATTTTTCGATGTAGGTATAGTGATATTCGTTTCTCGTAGCTTCTACGCAATTTGTTCATTATCGTTTTTTGTTCTTTGTTTTACAGCTCTGATGATGGAATCAGAGATGCCGAAACGTTTGCTCTTAAAAGAATGTTCCCTTTTATATTGGTTCTTCTTTTCATTTCATGTATAACACCGTGTCGCAGAACACAAAAACTCTCAGCAACAATAGTGCCACGTTCCAAGTAAACCTTCAAGGCTGTAAGAGATCTTGTTTCCCAGAACGGCGAAGTCTTGGCCTCGTTCTCGTGTAGATTTGACTCCCTTCGACGTCTACAGCGAGATTTATTCGCGGAAATCTTGGAGTGTTTAATTAGGGTTCTAATGAAGCGATGCTGGGACTTTTTGGCAGCTGATGGCATCAGGGTTACACTAGCCCTAAATTTCGTGGCTCTCGTTCAGATAGTTTTGAAACTTATTTAGTTCGTCTGATAAATTACACACATACCTAATGTTTAAACTCAAATGCTTTTCCCTAGCCCATGTTGTTGTTTCCATCATTTATGCATGTAGCCAATTAAATTTTACGGTCGGTTTGACGACTTTGAAAGTGCTGTGGTACTTCATTCTGGATAAAAAATATTTATTAAAAAATATGCATGGAAGCTACAAAACAGTGTAAGTAACTCGAAGTACACCCCAAACACAATCAAACACAACTGAGAAAGAAAACTTGTACACATATTACTGCGCATTTAAAATTCACTTGCGATTTAAAGATATATATTGGGAGCAAAATAACACGACACGTTGATTAAATCGCCAGATTCCACAGTTTTAGATCACGTACAATTACGAAAATTGAATATGTATAAACAATAGTATAAAAAGGTTAATAATATATCTAAACCCACATATATTTATTGAAAAAATTATATAGGAACATGTATAATAAATACGTGAACAAAAGTTTACGACGCATATCAATATATACATACATTATTACTTCGTTGCATAGCCGTTACTATTAATTATGGCTTCGTAACGTTTAGAGTAGTTCACTATAGCCTTTTACAAGTTTTGCCCGTAATCTTTTTCCATTCTTCAATGCAAATTTCTTCGAGTTCATTGATGGTATTAGGACCTCTCTTCTGAATCTTCAATTTCAATTCCCTCCACAAGTTTTGGGTGCATCATGACCGAATCAAACTTTATTGTCGTTACATATTCCAACTTTGATCGCTCCATTAAGAAGTTAAGCGTGGAAATGCTTGGACGGGTAAGATGGCCAGCGTAAAAGTTACTCTGGATTAGTTCTGAAGTTCAGATTAAAACTTACAGGTAAATGATGGTCTGATAAACTATTTATAAGTAACCCTGCAACACAAACCCGGATAGATCTTCAATGTCAATGTTAACCTAAGTCCATATTTTCAGCCTGCATAATAGTTTTTATGGTTCATATCGCATGAAGAGTGTTACGTCATTGTTTAAGAACTTTAGCTCACGAAGTCATTTGAACCAAGGAGTGTTATTTTTCGGATAATTTTGTGTGTTCTATATACTTGATTTTCGCCTATGTTTCTTTCTTTCATTTTATCATAAATGGAATATAATTTACCCAAGGT
Organism: Morinoia aosen; assembly: GCA_030386875.1. Taxonomy (NCBI): domain Eukaryota; kingdom Metazoa; phylum Arthropoda; class Malacostraca; order Amphipoda; family Talitridae; genus Morinoia; species Morinoia aosen. The sequence goes on from CM059556.1 coordinate 18,979,941, forward strand.
TTTTAACTAAGGTGTTCTAGAGTTATGAAGGTGATAGAAAATGCTATTCATCCTTGTAGTTATTTTTTCAAATATCACGCCAAATCAATATTTACGTTTTCCCGTCAAATAAAACTATACCAAAAATCTCGAATCAAACTCAAACTCTAAGGAAATTAGCTAGCAGAGATGAGTAAATGTGTAAGAGAATCAATATTTTATATTGCAATTTGCAGTATTTTTTCAACATTTCGTTAAAATTTACAAATGCTGGAATTACGTAAAAATTCCGCATAAAATAATTTATTTCAAATCATCTCACTTGGAAAAAGCCACCGCCGTATTCCTGATGGAACAAAATACACAATATAAAACAGAAATGACTCTGTACGAAATTAAATGAAAGAAATAATACTTTTGTGTTAACATGCACAAATGTAATGTTCATACGTTGCCATATCAGGTGAAGATTTTGGAAGATTTTTTTCAATGGCCACCATACATTTATCCTGGTTAATAAATTCTGTCTTCGAAATAACTAATAGGTATCACATCTTAGTCTCAACGACTACATATTTAAATTTAATGACGTTACAAGATTAAATCAACAAATATACTTTTACCGCTCGTGCTGTGAAAAGCGCTCTTCGACCAAACCTTCGAGAGTATGCCAAAAATCTTTTCTTAAAATTAAGACTGTGATCTGTCTTTTATAAATGCGCATGAGGATATTCGTGACTAGACCAGGAAATATTTAATTGACCAGGAAATATTACTTAGTATACTTCCATACTAATTCTGTTGCAGAGACAATTACATCACAAAGCTCGTTTGAAACATAACATACCTAGTTCGATATTTCGGTTATAAACTCTACGAAGAAAATGATAAGAAATGAAGGTAAAGTAAGACAATCTGCACTGATGGAGAAGTTGCCAAAAAGTAGAAAATAAGCTGCATTCGACTACCATGGAGGTAAATGAGGACACATGAATTTCAAATTCTTTATTCTAAAGAGGACATATCCCCAATTTGTAAACCTCATCCCCTGGCCTCCTGTGCCAAGTATGAGAAATTTGACTTACCCAAAACGTAATAATGAAGTGCGATTTTATTTTTGAGCTGCTATTATTTTTTAAGGGGGCTGACTCACATGTTTACGATGAAAATTAAATTTTTGTTCGAATGCATGTGCAAAGCTTCGTTGCGCTCCATTTTAAATTTCAGGCTTCTAGACAAAATGGTTAGCGAGATATCGATTGTCGGCTAGGAAGCATGCCAGTGCTTTCTTCGCTTTGAAAAAGCACTGATAAAAACGAAGTTATAACTGGTAAAAACTATTTAGCAATTAGACAATCAGAGCTCATGAGTTATGACTCGAGACAACACATTAGTTACACTCCACCTGTCTTATTGTGATGTCGCACCATTTGGCGCTCCTACTGAAATCTCCTTCATATTTCTAGAAATTACAACGCTCGCGTTTATCGTCGTAGAGACTTTGTTTACAGCTCATTTTATTCGTAATTAAATGTTCTACAACCTTTATTTGTCACATTTTCAATTTCGTTCATTTTAATTTTCTATAAAATAAAAATTGTTTTTTTCTTGGTTTTTGTTTTGAAAAATTCGTAAATTTCAGTAACAACTAATTTGAATTTTAAAAAGTAGATATCGTAGAATTTGGTTTTCTAAGTGCGATGATACTAAAAGTAACTTTTAAATCAATTTATATGACTTTTATGTCGCCCCGAGACGATAAATTTTTCAGAATAACTCGTTTTCTGGGAAAAAAATTCAAAAAAATGTTGTTGAGCAGAAACGTTTTAAAATCTTAATTGACATATGTGGAGTAATTTTCAGATAAATTGGCCCAATAGGGACAACAACCCCAATTTTTCACTTGCAAAGTTACACTAATAAATAATAAATTGTAAATTTCAATTTAGCATCTCTTCTACTTTTATTGACGTAGCGACTAGGTTCAAAGCGCACTCTATTGGTAATTGACTGGTCTATCAGGTGCAGCATCAACACTTCCTACTTTGTCTTTGAAAATGAAGGTATATGCTGTAGGTCGATATTTTCATTCAATTGGCTCCCCTGACAAATAGAAGTTTTCATATTTCTTAGGTTCTTGCAGCTCATGTTTATTGACGAAACGACTTGGCTTAAGGATCATTTTATTTGCAATTAAATTTCTATAATCGCCATATGAACATTTTAAATTTCGGTTTTTCTCTTGTAATTTTTTTATCGTAAAAAAAAATTTTTTATCTATTTTTTTAAATTCTTAAAATGTCAGTAATAACAAATTTGAATTATGACTTAATAGCAATTTTAAAAAATTGTTTTCTGAGTACGATGACATAAAAATTAACTTTCAATATCAATTGGCTTTGCTTTCAAGTCGTTTTGAAATGCAACCCCTAGAAGCTTTGTTTTCAAAATAACTCGTTTTCTATGCAGAAATTAGAAAAATGTGTACGAGAAAACACGTTTCAAAATCTAAATTTACAAATGCGGTGCAATTTTCAGATTAATCTGTCTAATAGGGAAAAAGTTCGTCAATAAGTTCGTCATTCCCTTTACGAACTAGGTCGAAGATAAGCACGACCACACCGACAAATCAGGAATCTCAAGTTTAAATTGTTTATTCTCACTACTTAACGCACAAAAGCAAAGTTAAATCCCACTATGTCAGCTCAGATAACATCAAAAATCGCATTACCTACTAGTCTGCAACATTTAAGCGGAACAGAGAGCATCAGCAGTACTTAACAGTGCGCCTTACATAGGGCTACGGAACACAAAAAACCGACTACCTTCTACGGAGCATTATGAGGATGTCGGTGAGCCTGCTGATTTTGAATCAATGTTACATCGAAGTCACAGTAAGTCAATGGAGCGCATCGACTTGAATCCTCCTGGCACATTGGGACGGGCTCTGCATTTGGATCGAAGTATTCTCCCTCTGGGCACTGCGTGATATCAAGGGGTGCACCCGCACCGTGACAGTAGTAGTAACGGGTACAATCCAAGTTGTCAGGACACGGTCCCGTGCAGCCGGAGGCGCAGGGAAGAGGAGGTCGGGCTAAACAGTTACCATTGGTGTCAATGTATTCGTCAGCTTTGCACTGAACTGAAAACTGAGTCCCGTCTTCATAGCAGTAAAAGCCCTGAGTGCAATCCGGAGTGATGATGTTCCAGTCCGAGTACAGAGCCCCGACATCTTCACATGAGTACACTCCGGGCACCTCACCTTCGCAATTTCCACCGCTGCAAGTTTGTTCTGTTTCGCAAGCGAAAACATCGTACATGCCCTCGTCATTGCACTTGTTCACATACGTTGGGTTGTAGCTGTCGCATTGAGTGGAACTGTCACACTGGCAATGCACTGCGTCTTCCATCGACACACATGCTGAGTAGTCCCGGTTACCGTCACACACCTGGCGAGGCAAACCAAAGACAAAGTGACTCTGAATTTATGAGTTAACAGACACCTGAGGTAGCAACCCAGAGCGGATGTGGTCCTGAATTTATGAGTTAAAAAATACCTGACGTGGCAAACGAGAAGGGATGTGGTTCTGAATTTATGAATTAAGAGGTACCTGACGTAGCAAACGAGAGGGAATGTGGTTCTGAATTGTGAATTAACCTGACGTAGCAAACGAGAGGGGATGTGATTCTGAATTTATGAATTAAGAGATACCTGACGTAGCAAACGACAGGGGATGTGATTCTGAATTTATGAATTAAGAGATACCTGTCGTAGCAAAGGAGAGGGAATGTGGTTCTGAATTTATCAATCATGAGGTACCTGACGTAGCAAACGAGAGGGGATGTGGTTCTGAATTTATGAATTAAGAGATACCTGACGTAGCAAACGAGAGGGGATGTCACTTCACCATATCACGTCTATACGTCTCTCACTTCACCAAGACACGACTACACGTGACTCACTTCATCAAGACACGTCTCCATCGGAATGGTCGCTTGGCTAGAGCAGTACACGACGTGCAGACACGAGGCGCAGTAGTACCCGTCTTCTGTCACGTCCTGGCAGTAGTTGCTCACGTCGATGATACCTCTGTGTGTTCATAAAAATGTAATTACTCTCACATACTTTCTATAGCGAACGTAGTTGATTGAGATTGATAATTGATTTTCATTAAGAGTTGATTCTAATTGACAGTTGATTCTAGAAGAGCATTGTCACTTGTTGGGAAACTCACGCACATGTAGACAGATGCGATCAAAGTCAGATATCGGCGACCTAAAAATTCGGGAGTCTTTGGCATATAATGATCGATTTTGATATCAGTCTCCAGACATTTTTTGTATGAACAAAGTACCCTGAACTTTATTCACGATTGATCGGAAGCAACAAGCAGACCTGGTCAGCACGGAGTAAAGGTGTTGGGAAGTCTGACTAAGTGGACGCGCTCAGGACATTCAAAAAAATATACTGCATATCTTCGTTGCTGAAATTGTTATTGGGCTAGTTTAGAGCTGGAAGTTCTGACATCTTCGCTGGGAATACATCCATGATGACAATAATAAATTTAAGGTTACCTTTCCACCAGGGTCAGTTGATTTCAATTGAAAGCTACTGTGAATTGACAGTTGATTCTAAAGTATATTTAATTCTAATTGATAGATAATTGTAATTGATAGCTGATTCCAACTAATAGTTTATTCTAATTGATGGAAACCTATCGTAATAGCTAGCGTTTTTACACCCATTCGACTACTGCACAATATATGCATGTTATCTGTCGCTAAAGTTCCTCTTTCAGTTTTTGTAGCCGCTTTTCCCTACCGAAAGTTTGCCATGACGCTCGAGATCAGCGTGGCACTCTATTTTTTTTAACGGCCTTCCGTCTCTCTGGTGGACGAAACCCTTCATTTTTGTTCACTAGTTTCCAGAGCACCAAGAAGACACTGGGATTCTAAATGTGATTCTTCAGAATAATCTTGTGCCTATGTATTTGTTTCAAAAAAATTTTGTTCATCTACCGAAAATGATTTTGGTAATCGCAGTGTTTTATCTTTCACTTCATCTAATTTTTTCACTGACAGATATTTCGTTATGACATGTTATTTATAAGTGTTTATAAGATAGGGACACGGAATTTTGATGCATTCCTAAAGCAGTATCATTCGTTATTTGATAGGGTTTGTTATGTAAAGAGCAACAGATGTATTATTCGCACCTAAAACTTTGTTACATGGGATTTAAAAATTATGCGGCATAAAAAATGCAGTTGTAATACATTTTTAAAGCATTGCTACATGTTATTTGAGAATGTCCGCAATATATCAACACGTAATGGTGATGCATTTTTTTAAAGCATTGCCGCATAATGTTTATAAATCATTATAATACATAAAGACTGAACTATGATACATTAAGTGTTATTATCTGAACTTTAGAAGAAAAGTGCAATTGATTACGACAAAATTCTTGTAGATATGTGTTGTAAAATAAAAAATAAAAATTCTGCAAACACCAGCATGCATTCAAAGAGTTTAAGTAGGCAAGTTGATCATTGTGATGAAGTTCATGTTTTTATGAGATCTAAAAGAAGAAAGTAAAATTTGTGCAGCCACCAGAATGCATTCCACTCGTCACCGTCGTTTGTTTGGGCGGCTGTGGTGAGGTGGGGCCTTCCTAAAGTGAAAACTCAAGATTTATCAAAAGAAGTTAAGGTTCTTAAAATATTTTACCAAGTTTGTGAAGAACTGAACTGCTTCAAGCCGAGGGCACTCTCACGGCTTGCCCCCTGTTACATACAACATGTACACGCACAGCCTGCACACACACAGCCTGTACACACACATCCTGTACACACACATCCTGTACACGCACAGCCTTTAAACACACATCCTGTACACACACATCCTGTACACACACAGCCTATTCACACACATCCTGTACACGCACAGCCTGTAAACACACATCCTGTACACACACATCCTCTACACACACACATCCTGTACACACACAGCCTGTACACACACATCCTGTACACACACAGCCTGTACACACACACACTGTACACACACAGCCTGTACACACACATCCTGTACACACACAGCCTGTACACACACATCTTATACACACACATCCTGCACACACACATCCTGTACACACACATCCTGTGCACACACATCCTGTGCACACACATCCTGTACACACACACATCCTGTACACTCACAGCCTGTACACATATCCTGTACACATACAGCCTGTGCACACACAGCCTGTACACACATTGTGTCTGCTCACCTCACAGAAGCTGCTGCCAGTACCTGGAAAAATAAAAAGGAATGAAAATAATCAAACACCCAATCCAATCGCAATGCCAAGAAAAAAGGCACCTCAATGACGACACAGTTTGAACCCTTTCATCATCACGCTGAAAATCTAAAGAAAATTTTTAAATCAAATTTTGTAGAATTTTCTCCCTTTTTTTTGTTTTTTTCTCTGAACGAACCTACGCAATTCGTGAGCATTCAGCCGTAGTAAACTATACCAAGGTATCAGTGCGCAAATAAAAACATTTAGATTAGAAATAGAGCATCTGTTCGTCATCCGCTGTTAGTGTATAATGCGTTTGTAATAGAAATTACATGTCGTGCTAGCATAAAATACAAATCCATCCTCAAAAATATATGAACATGTGATAAGTGTATACATGTATATATCAATACAACAAAACAAATACCCACATACATATATCAAAGCACATACCACAACTCCCAGCACCATCCAGCCCCCGGCAAATGCCATGCTGTCGACGATTTCCTTGGTGCCGGAAACTGGAAAGTCTGTTGGAAATATCGGTGTCATGCGATATCCGGGACATTCGTCATGGGAATATCCGTGATTTTTAGAGCAGTGAGGTTCTCAATATTTATCATTAAGATGTCTGACGCCTACAGGATATATTGTAGCTCTAATATTTATACAGAGTTGGTGATGCTTTGTTTATTTTCCTACTGTGGACTGCCTCTTATCTGCAGATACTTTTTTTGCATCAACACATATACCGGTTTTGGTTTTTGTAAAACGGAACGGATTTCAACGAAAGTTGATGAGTGGAAATTGAATGAAAATTCTTCAATTCCCTCAACACCATATGAAATAATTTTTAAAATAATGTATTTCTTCGCAAAACTCTAATGCAACATGCGCCAATTCATTACCTGAACTCAAATGCAACATGCACCAATTCATTACCTGAGCTCAAATGCAACACTCACCAATTCATTACCTGAACTCAAATACAACATACGCCAATTCATTACCTGATAGCCAACACAGTATTTAAATGTATGCATCTCGATCAGGATCATGGACGACATTTAATATGAGTTTACATTTCTATACAGAGTTTTATTGTCCTGATATCATATTTCAGGCCTCTTGTGGTATATTTAAGGTATATTTAAGGAATAACAAATTCGACGAGGGTCAGAATAACATTTATCATTCATAAGTATGCTAAAAAAATTTCTTTACTTCAATGTAATGGACGGAAAAAAGGGAAATCTTAGACGTTTGCTTATGATTTTTTTATCTTCATATTTTGTCTACACTGAAGCGCACTGCAACACACGGACGGGCTGCCAAAATGGCCTCATAAAACTACAACGACAACAATATTGAACTCTTTCTATCAATTTAATTCCTTGAGACGCCAGTGATGTCACCGTTCTGCACACGGAACCGGACTTGTTCCACCGACTTCACGCATGTTTTCTTCACTCCTTGACAAACTTTCTAGCTACATTAGCTTCCATCCAACAGCATTGGATAGTCATTAATTCCCATGGAATTAAATCCAGTTTCTTGCTTGCTCACATAGTTGATCTGTTCGCCTCTTCGTAACCTGGATACCTGAACACTGCATAAAGACCGGAGAATTCCTGTACATCAAAATTTCATTTTCTTCGTGCTGAAGTTCGTTCGGAATTATCACAAGATGTAAATGTAGGAAAAAAACAGGTAATGAGACACAGCATCGCGCACTGAGGAAGAGAGAACCCAAATTGCAGAAAGTTTGTGTGACGCCGTTAATTAATTAGCCTACTAAATTCAGAGAAGAACAGTCAAAATCATAGCAAAGTTCGAGTGATGCCGTTAATTCGCACCCCGAGATCTTGTTCAAACGAGGCGTGCAGTCTCTCACGAAACTCAAGAAATGTTAAAAAGTCGTGTACGTGAGAATGAGCGGGAAAAAGACAAGGTGGTTCATAGAACAGTAAACTGGACAAAAAATGAGCCAGCTTATTAAAGCTTTCAATTCATTTATATCACAGGCAAAAATTAAAAAAAGTAGATTCGCTAAACGAACACAAAGCAAGTTTCAAGAAAGCCAAATAATTAAGAAACTAAAAAAAGAAACAAGAAAATAACTGGTGAACTCAGTAATTCTTATTTATAACGATTTCTTTACACTGATACTGAGCTTCGATAGTGAAATAGTTCACTGACGAAATATAAATGCGAAGGTTCAAAATTTTTCCACTCTCACCATAAAATGTCTATCTTCTGCTGCCCTGCGCAGCAATGACCAATAGCGCAATAAGCGCTGTTTATCCACTGAACTGCGTGACGTATCACAGATACAACACGTGTCTTCTCCCACCAGCGCAACGTAGTTCCCTCCCACTGTGAGAAATTCATTACAGTTGTACTAAAAATCTCTTTTTGTCGAAGAAAATTTATTGTATATATCATCCAATTTGATTTCCTATGGCCGTATAGGTCGCTTGGTTTCTTTGTTTTCGTGGAAATGAAACACTGATTATTTTGGATGTCGCCAGCAGCGCTGCTGCGCACGAAAAGTTGCAACTTAAGGTTCAAGAGGAAAAATTCTGTAACTAATTCGGAGGAACTTTCTTATCAGGATTGGGTTACCATTTGGAAATGGAAAAGCATTTTGCAAATCGTAGGGCAATTACTTTGCGTCTGAAAATAGTATGCAAATCAATTATTTTCAAACAAAATTTTCGGCACTGAAAGCTAAAGTTGTGCTATATTGTTTCATATACTTGCACTTCTTGTCAATTTCAGACAGTTCTGTCCTATCCTGTTTTCTGACAATAAATGCACATTCAATGAAATTAACGGCATGAACTAATCATACAAATGCTTATTCCTAGCCTGTTTAATGAGTTATTTAAATAAATATATATAATTCGATTCGTAATTATTAAAGGAACATTTATTTGACATGTATTTAATTCACTTTAAGATCCAATGTATCGTTTCCAATCATCGTCACTAATCTCTTCTTAATCGAACTAGTTTATTTTTCAACTTGATCTTGCGAAACTGCAGCCATAGTTATAGGCATAACATCTCACTGTTCTGATTTCGTGTTGTACTGCTCGCCTCCATAAAGTTTCTGTAGACGATTAACATGGGCTTCTCTACTAGGTAAAAGTCCGGGTTTCGCGCCGGCTACTCTATTATCGTATATAGTTTTAGCGAATCGTTTGAGCTTAAGAAACTCTCGCGTTAGGTGGGGAGCATGAGATGGAGTATTGGCATGCGCAAACATACCTGCATTTTTTCTTGAAACTGCTAAGCTGTCGCTTCAACTATACATAAAAAATTTGACCCAGGAATTCCTATCACTCGAAATTTTTTCATCGTCGTTGACTTTAAATGATTTTGAGTTTGACCCACGAATTTTCAATGATTATCACAGCACATTTTTTCCATCGTCAACTTTGAAAGATCCAGTGATGAGCCTATAAACAATACCAACCCAAGTCGTTAGACTGCTTCGTTTTCCTTGCTCTCTCATTGTCGAAGAAGCATCGTAGCCTAACAAACTCTATTCATTGGACCGTTAAGTGTGACGTAATTCGGCTGTGAACATGACCTTCCTAAGCTTGGTTTTTAAATATTTCCTCACTTTAGACTTTCATGTATTTTTGTTGGGGTTTTTACGAAATCGCAGAGTGTTTTTTTAGCAGCCGCAATGTCAAAAAGATGTCTGTTTTTTTTTCTCTCTCTCACTCTCTCTCTCTCTCTCGACCTTAATTTATTCAAGATAAGTGTCTGGAATGCACAAGAAGTGGGAAAACCATTTGTACAAACTTGGTCATGCGGATAAAGCTTTTAATAGGGATGCTTCCTTAATCAACCATTGCCATTTCTAATATTCACTGACTAGCGGGTTTTTTTAACGTGCGTTCCAACAAACGGTGATATGGTTCTTAGACCGCTTTCTAGTGCTGGGATATTTATTCTCTGCTACATTTTTAAACTTTTTTTTGTGTCCTTACAAAGATCTCGACCACGCTATTACATAAGACCGTTGGTATCTAATTACAATGAACGACTTCGCTACTTTTGCCCCATCAACACTTTATGAGCTATCTATTTACTCATGATTGATTGAACGATCAGCATTACTGGGAACGCTGATCATCAACGCGTAAAAAACATAAGTCCTAGATTTTCATTATAACTTCAGGTCGTAAATTTCATAGAATCTTCAATTGTACACAAAAAGATCGAATGCATTTGAAATTCTCAGCCCAATTATAAGAGAACCTTCGTTGGTAGGCACTAAAATCCATCGCCTCTGTTGCAAGTTCATTCATTTTATTGAAAATAACTGATTTGCATTCAATCGTCAGACGTGGAGCAGGTGAACTTTCAGGTGGAGCAGGTGAACTTTCAGATGGAGCAAGGGAACTTTCACGTGGAGCAGGTGAACTTTTACGTAGAGCAGGGGAACTTTCAGTTAGAGCAGGTGAACATTCAGTTGGAGCAGGTGAACTTTCAGTTGGAGCAGGTGAACTTTCAGATGGAGCAGGTGAACTTTCAGCTGGAGCAAGTGAACTTTCAGATGGAGCAGGTGAACTTTCTGGTGGAGCAGGTGAACTTTCAGTTGGAGCATGTGAACTTTCGGGTGGAGCAGGTGAACTTTCGGGTGGAGCAGGGGAACTTTCAGTTGGAGCAGGTGAACTTTCAGTTGGAGCAGGTGAATTTCAGGGTGGAGCAAGTGAAGTTGCGTGGACCAACTTGGCTAACATCAATTCAAGTTATAATACTTTTAATATAACTCTATATTTATACTATAATTACTACCATCATACTTAACTCTTCTACTATTACATCAGCCAACCTGAAAAAAACGATTTTCAGGCTGTGCTGGGCTGCTGCTGATCCTGGTAGTTCAGGTGCGACCAGTGCTGCCTCTCTCGCCTCCTAGTGCCTAAGTGTGGTGATTGTGGCCTGCTGTCGGCTACCCTCCCATAGGGAGGATAAGCCCGGTATATGTATGTATGTAAATATCAGCTCGATGAATTTCGTGCTGTTATTCATGTTACAAAGAAAAGCAGAAAATTGCCCTAGTTACTGGACAACCCTGCAAGAACATGAACTAGTTATTAGGGAGCACTGTTAATCATGCCCTAGTTTTTAGGAACACTATAAAACGTGGACTAGCTACTAAGGAGCGCTAAAAAACATGCCCTAGCTACCAAGAAATATTAGGAAACATGCGTTAACAATGATAAAGTATCAGTAAACATACACTAGTTACTAATGAAGGCAGGAAAACAAGCGCTAATAACAATGGAAAACTCGTGAACATGCGTTAGCTACTAAAGAACACTAGGAAACACTCGAAGGTCGCAGGAGGTAATTTTGATGAGAAGTGAAAATGGTAATTCAGTCACAATCGGAGTATATTTCCAACTACTTGTTCAAAATCCGGTTCAAAATTGTACTGAAAACAGTTCCTAATATAAATTACTCACTGAAATTGTTTTATAAAAGACAAATGACTCTAGGCATTTAAACGTTTCTCGACGGTCATATGCATAGCTCGGTAAAGTTAACAATTCTTATTAGAGGATATATTTCGCTAACGAAATAATTTCAAATACTCAGTAAAATCATTCAATTATATTTAAACATTATTTGAATGCAAAAAAAAATTCTAAATGCAAAAAAAAATTTTAAAATCAGTCCACAATCTTCACGGAATGCGCAGCGAATTTCTTCACATAATTTTAAATTTCAATCCTGCGATCGAATGAAAAAAAATTAAGTAAAAAATAGAGTAAATTTTTTTTACTCTCCCAGAAAATGTTTCACTGTTTAGAAACTATGTTGTCAAAACGTAATTGTTCTCCCACAGCAAAAAATCGAAATGAAATTTATTAATCACTATACCATTGACAATTATTAGTTGATTGTTAATAAAATATTATCCTTAAAACTTCGATCAATGTTGTTTTCAATCGCAACATTTCGATTGATAATATTCTTACCTTGAATATTTTTGCACTGAATATTGCAGCTTTGGATTTAAAATATGGGCACTAACTTCACCATTGAATATTATTATTTTGCCCTTGAGAAGTCATAGGTAATGCTTGCATTAGTTGAACCTCAGATATTATTACTTTGTGAACGACTTTTCTTCTAAAATATTGTTCAACTTCAAACTTTTAAAATGTAAGCCTTCAAAATGCCACAGAAAATAAAATAGGAGCAATAATATGACCAATTCTGACACTACACAACACAGGTAAAAAGTTACTTAACCAGTTTTCACATCCATTTTCTAACAGTATTCAGGCAAAACGATATTTCGGAAAAAACTTTCGAATTGTTGAGATTTTTTGTAGCGTGTTCATGGTAAAATTCGAATATTCCATTGTTGGAAGGAAAATGTTACAGTCACGAGGAAATAATCATTTGTTACTTATAATATCCTGGTAAATACAGTACTTGATTCAACTTGACCACCAGACGACTTGAAGCAAAGTCAACCTCTTCCGCTATGCAGATCACCCGACTAGTGTGGGCATTGTTTCTTTTAATTAGCACGTTTGCCGCGATTGGTTAAAAATTAAAGATTAATATTACACTCAAATTTGAAGTTAATTCTAGTAACAATTTTGAAAATAGTAAACGTTAACCGGATTATGCATTCATTCAGCTTTGGTTAGGTTATTGTAAAACTTGAATTTGTGACTACTGGTCTGTCGGTCAGCAGCGTTACGAAAATCCATCCCATCAGTGGCCACCGGCGGATCACGTCGCGGTCAATGTGCATTATTTAAGAAAATATCACGACATTTATTTCGATTTCACTACTCTACGTGTGTGCTAACTCTACATGCTAGAGTGAATGGTTTCGCATTTCATACAGTCTTTCTTCTAGCGTCATTGAATGTTCAGAGACAAAGGTGCGCAGAAAAAATTAAAAAAATTAAATTGTTATTACATGATCTGTTCGTTTTATTTTGAGAAAGCTAATAAAAGTCGCACGCAGTCAAGGAATAGCACACCGACGTGTCATTCGCCACACACATCGGAGGGCTTGAATTGGGATTGAAATAAGAGTATGCTGGACAATCGAGGGGACCGCTCAGCGCATTCCCCACACCGTCACAGAAGTAGTACCGAGTGCAGTCGGTCGCATCAGGACAATTTCCGTAGCAGTCGTCAGAACAAGGCGAAGGAGGAGCTGGCGCACAGTCCCCATCGTCCGTCACGTATTCATCATATTGGCAGGTTTGCTCTGCCACGACTCGGTCGAACGCACATTCATAAGCCACGTTGCATTCGGGGTAGTACCGGACCCAAGTTCCGTTGGAAATTCCAGAACAAGAAGCCCGGGCGACACATGTATCGTCACGACACACTTCTTCAGTGATGTTGCCGCAAACCGTTACGTTATCGACATAGTCGTAGGAATAATCGCACGTTGCGATGTAATTTTCGTTGTATGGATCGCAGATTGTGTCTTTGTCGTAGCAGTCACAGTACGTAGCTGAGAGATAATAGACACAATTCGCCAGCGTGGTTGAGAACGTTTCGCATGCCTGTCGGTGGAGGTCCGTTTGTAAATGTGAAGAGTACGTGTGATAAAATTTTATAGTTTTATTTCATATATCCATTGCGTGACTTAATTTTGGACTTCGTCCAGTCAAATTTAGTCTGATTTCCAGCTTTCTGTTCAGTCGTGTAGATGAATGACAACGAAAAGAACAATTTTTTATAAGAAATATCAAAGAATATTGGGTAGCAATAAGCCACACACCAAGTGTCCCAACATACTGCTCGTAAAAAAACGGTGCGATTGCCTGTGTTTCAAGCACTGTTGGTGGATCATGTTGATGAACCAACCTCGGAAATTCTTGCTTTCAATCTTAGCATTTCTATTGACAATATTCTCACCTAAATATTTGTGCGTTGAATATTAAAATTTTGAAGTCAAAATACTGGTACAAACAAAGGCTTACTTCGCGATAGCTGCAAGGTGGAAACGCTGTAGCAGGAGGGACAGCAGTAGCATTGCAAAAGACGGGTTGAAGGCAGCTGGCGCAGTAGTACCCGTCTGCCTTGTCGTTACAGAAGTTGACCAGGTCTATGGGAGGGAGGCTTCTGCGCAGGGGAAACGAAGTACAGTCGACTTTCTAGTTATACCCATTGTAGAGGCTTCTACATAGGTCATACCTTATCTTTTGCGAACGACGACTAGTAGTGATGAAAAATGGAGACAGTTATTCCGATAAGTCATGATCAGTTATTCGGAAGTGGTGACAGTTATGTGATGTTTTGTTTAAGTGATATGCTCAGTTTACTGTGACTACCTTTTGTCCGTATATGTTGAGGGTCACGTGAGTTGATAGTTACAGTTTATCACGTGTTAAAATACGAAGATTATTGCTGATCACATTGCCAGTGTTTTAACAGAAATGATCAGCAATTTTCTTCGAATTATAACACATAACGAACTGTATATACTAGTTATGCTCTGATCCATGAGTGTTGGGTTTTTAACCCATATTGCTAGTAATACTTCGATGAACAGGAGATGAACTGAACGCGTGATGAACTGAAACAATTTAGTAGAATTGAACAGTTGCAAAAGAAAACACTTCTGGTTGTGACAGCTGAGTCATCCCACGCTCTTTGGGAGGAAGTGTCTCGAAATGAAAGATGCGAGTGTAAGTTTAGAAGAAAAGTAAGTTGGTTAGTCGGTCGGTCGGTCGGTCGGTCGGATAGTTGTCATATGAGGAACTAAAGCTTCCTTAAAGTCATAATTCGCGTCTAGGATTTAATGAACTTTAAACAACTATAGTATAACAACAGCTACCGCTTCAAACAAGATTTATAACCTTTTCCTGTTTTAATTCATCACCCGCTGCATATATTTAACAGTTATTTGCTGGAATTACCGTCAATTGTACCACATATTAAAGCAGTAACCAATTACGGTTATTTACTCCATTTCATATTCTTGGAAAACGATGGCTATAATTTTAAAATAATCATCATGGTTTCTTTGGGAGCTTAACATTTAGCTTTATGTTATAAATTACCCATTATAACAAGTACTCACCTAACGCCCACGACAAACTGTAGAGCGACCTGCGAAAAGGGTAAAAATTAAATTCGTATGTAGTTACTTTGACGAGGCAATATTTTTTTTCTTCTATTGCTATTTAAACAACTCAAAGCTTTACATACGCATACCTCGGAAAAGATTTCTTTCAACTACGGGATGCGCTCTATTATTTAGCTTTATGAGTACATACGTGTTTTAATTATTATCCATAATAATAAAAAGAACCAATGGATTCATCAATAATCCACTAACTTTTTATTATTTGCCAGTTAAATTAAGGAAAAAATAATTGGTGCTACAATTTTACGTATCCGGACCGAATTAACTACAATAGAACTTGCATGAATGCTATGAGAATTAGGAAAGTTCCGTAAGGCTGAAAGGTTACTGCCAAGTATCTCAAACGGTACTAAACATCAACATAATCGGTACGAAAAATCGACTCAAACGATGTCAAACATAGACTCAAATGGTGCCAAACATTGACCCAAACGGTGTCAAACAACTCAAATGTGACCAAGCATAGACTCATATGGGGCCAAAAAACTACTCAAAACGATGCCAAACATCGACTCTAATGAAAGAGGCCCCATATCCGCCGTATTAGCGGTGCAGCTGACAGTGTAAGTCTACTTGAAAAAAACATACGCTGCGAGTTGTACCATTATGTCGACGGGAATTTGCTGAAAATTTGGGCCCTGGCCATCGCTCTAGAAATTACGAGATTGCAGAGTATATTCATTCTATTTCATTAAAAGCATGAAACCCATGAAGGCCTCTTAGTGAAAATTAAAGTACTTTATAATGAACAGAGTAACGCTGTGAAAAGCCATCAATATGTTTTAAACAGACAGTGGAGGGGGGTCTGAAAATCTCAGGCTCAGGTGTATTTGCCCAGAACAATGTTACTCAAAAAACTCTTGGTTACATCAACATCAAAGAACATAAAAATCAGCGTCATCTGTTCTATAGTCACGATAACCGGACGTCAATTGCCTCAATTTCTTCTCGCTGTTCAAACTCATTTTCTTAATAAAAATCGGTTTCAGATTCGGGAATATTTTAACCCCCACAACAAAAACGTTCGGTTAAGAGGATGTGCGTCTGAACATCCCTCACACTCCAAAAATGACGTCTTGAAATTAGGCGATAGGCTGACACTCACCTATCTTACATGTGGTTAAGGATCATACTAAATGTAAAAATGAGGTCAAAAAGTATTCTAAATCCACCGATTTTACAATAAATTGTAAATGTTTCAGAAAACAGTACTGGTTATTTCAAGACTATTATCCGTTTCACAGAGCCATGAAAACTATAAAAAAGTCAGCGGTTCTTCATTTTTTATTCGTAATAAAAATACCCGTTCCCTCCAGATCCGAATACTATCAACTGCTGTAGTGTAAATAGCAGAACTGATAAGTAAGAGTTAACGAAATATTTCTAAGAATTTACAAAAGTTAAAGAAAAGGCATATCATAATTTACTACTAAAGTTATTTTGATAAAATAGCCATGGAAATTTTCCAAACGTTTTTACAAAGCGTTTCTAAGAATTTGACCTTGATTGGAGTAGCCTGTGGACATTAATTTAAAAAGCTAAATTAAACCCTTAAGCATAAACTTTATTTTTCCTTCCAAACTTATTTAACAAGTTGACTGCTGTGGGCTAAGTTGAAGTTCAGTATTTAACTTAAATAAAAGTCAATAGCAGGCAGCAATTTCGAAAATGGTGAAAAATAAGTGGAGCGTATCTTCATTTAGTGTGATTGAGCGTTCATGAAAGTTGAGTTGGTGACTACTGGTCGGTCAGCAGCATTATGGAAATTCCCTCCGTGTACACCTGCGGCTCACGTCGCGGTCAAAGTGTCAATGAACTGTTCACCCAAGATTATAAAAATATCGAATTCACACTACACTCAATATCAAATTCGAAGGACGTACATGTTTACTACATGAAATAATGAAACAATATGTTCTTGATAATGATAATGAAAATAAAATAAATAAAAATAGTTGATCAGAATAATTCAATGATATTTCTCACCAAGGCAAGGACGACCCTCATCGTGGTTCTGCGGCAAGTCTGTCTTCAAGTTAACTCAATCCTCAATGAATTCTGCAAGACGAAAGAAGTCATTAATAAATAAATTCGGAGGTCACTTTTCGAAATCTGATTATAATTATTAACAATTAGAATATTAATTTCATACTTGTTATTGATGATAACGTACTTGACAAAATATTGCAGTGAAACAATAATGACTAAGTAATCAAAAACTCTTTAAATATTTTCTGTTAGTATTGAAATCGAACACTGATCATACAGTAACCAATCAGGAAAACAATAACATTAAGACGGTATTGACCCGTTTTTACAGCCTTGGAATAGATTTTCAAATATTTTATTTTGTTGCAGCGGGACAGCCAAAAACAAAAGTTGGTCTGTAAACTTTGCCACTATACGTATTGCTTTACCAGCCGAATTACTTGGGTTTGAGCTTATTTCAAATGAAATTTGAGCTCATAACAAACATTACAAGGCTGTAAGATATTTTATGGTCAACTTTTAATGCAAAAATCATAAACTTGATGAATTTGCTCACAAAAAACAGTTACGTAAGGTTGTGTAATCAACAGATGAAAGTAATTAACTTGACGATGGAAGTTTGACAGTCCGGCCTCTGGCTGGAGGCAGGAATATAGGGTGCAACAAAATCTCTACTTTCAAATGACAATAGATGATTAGATAATGGTAATAGCTCCGTATGGTTCTCCTGATGACGCCGTAGCGTTATACTGATACTGACGTTACGGTTCTGTTCATAATGACGTTACTTTTCACCTTGTAGTTACGTTACGGTTCTAATTGTAACACAATGTGAGGTCACCTCAGGACTTCAGGTACCTCGTTTCATCTAGTCTTCACACCAAAATGAGAACAATAATTACGTATGTGACTAATACAGCGCTAGTTCTTATCTCCGTTGATACATTTTCGATCTAAAATAAAACAATGGAATTTAAATTAAGGAAATAAATATTGAAATAAAAGATATAAAAGAATTCATTCTTCATCTAAAAAAATAAAATAATTGAAATAAAGGAATAGCCAATATTACAGAGCCACACTTCACTCGCTGTTGAACGCAACTCATAATGACAAAAAAGCATTTAATAAAAAAATTGTTTTAGCAAACTTTAAGCCACTTTTCGCTGAAGAAAGTTTTGTGAAAAAACTTACGCATTATTTACTCCTAAACACACATTTATGAACAAAAATCTAGGGAAATATTTCAATAATTTTGACTGAAATCCAATCCTCAGTACTTACCACAATACGTGTTGTACGAAGGCGCCTGCAGATCTGATGTCGGAGTGCCATTCGCTGCCCATAAGAAGGTCGTATCACGCTGGGAAGCGCCGCTGATATGACGGCCACCGCGTGTGGAGGGGGCACAGTGTGGGTAATGGTTACGTCACCGTGTGGGGACGTGTGAAGAGGGCCACAGTGTAGGTAATGGTTACGTCACCGTGTGGGGACGTGTGAAGAGGGCCACAGTGTGGGTAATGGTTACGTCACCGTGTGGGGACGGAAATTTACGGGAGTTTCTCGTCTTTTTTTTTGATTTCCTATGAATTTAACTTCTTGATTTGGGCCAGTAAAAGGAATCTTGATGCAATGAATTTCTATTTTGATCACGGGAATTTTTTATTTATTTTTTTATTTTCCGAAAATTTTTACTTCTTGACTTGGGCTAGTTAAAGGAATTGTACATGATGCAATGATATTAAATTTGATCACTGGAGTTCCTCGCTGTTTTTTTTAATTTCATATGAATTAGACATGTTACTATGTGCTAGTAAAAAGGAGTTTTAAATGACGCAGTGATATTTATTTTGACAGTAAAGAATATTGATTAAGACACTGGAAAAAACTTATTGCGGGAACAAACATCTTTATCGGCAGGTATGAGAAAGAATAAGTTATTATAAGGTTCATTTAAATTCCACACGCGTTCATTTTCATCAACATGCTGGAAGTTGAACGACATGTCAGAAATTCACAGTACTATTGAGTCATTATAGTCATTAGTCATAATAAAACCATAAAATCGAGTTCTGAATAAATTTGGGGAACTTTTATTTCAATTTCATAACTCCAGGGGTGAAAACCTATCTGGTACTACATAATGGTTGAGGTACTATCTGGTACTACATAATGGTTGAGGTACTATCTTGTACTACATAATGGTTGAGGTACTATCTGGTACTACATAATGGTTGAGGTACTATCTGGTACTACATAATGGTTGAGGTACTACCTGGTACTACATAATGGTTGAGGTACTATCTGGTACTACATAATGGTTGAGGTACTATCTGGTACTACATAATGGATGAGGTACTATCTGGGACTCTATACTGGTTGAAGTACTATCTGGTACTCTATACTGGTTGAGGTACTATCTGCTAATATAGTATGGTTGAGGTATTTTATAATTGAAACGTTTGAATTTTTCATTCAAGCACCGAGTGGTAAGGGCTTTAGGAGAGAATTTCGCGATAACGCTGACGTTAGATACTCATCATGCGACGAAAAATTATTATTTATGTCATTCGAGGCAATCGAGTGCAATTACCCTACGCAGCTGTTGCCCTGTGACCTGACCCCTCATAGCATGTGGTGACAGGCACAGCTGTTACCTGACCCCTCATAACATGTGGTGACAGGCACAGCTGTTACCTGACCCCTGATAGCATGTGGTGACAGGCACAGCTGTTACCTGACCCCTCATAACATGTGGTGACAGGCACAGCTGTTACCTGACCCCTCATAGCATGTGGTGACAGGCACAGCTGTTAACTGACCCCTCATAACATGTGGTGACAGGCACAGCTGTTAACTGACCCCTCATAACATGTGGTGACAGGCACAGCTGTTAACTGACCCCTCATAACATGTGGTGACAGGCACAGCTGTTAACTGACCCCTCATAACATGTGGTGACAGGCACAGCTGTTACCTGACCCCTCATAACATGTGGTGACAGGCACAGCTGTTACCTGACCCCTCATAACATGTGGTGACAGGCACAGCTGTTAACTGACCCCTCATAGCATGTGGTGACAGGCACAGCTGTTAACTGACCCCTCATAACATGTGGTGACAGGCACAGCTGTTAACTGACCCCTCATAACATGTGGTGACAGGCACAGCTGTTAACTGACCCCTCATAACATGTGGTGACAGGCACAGCAGTTAACTGACCCCTCATAACATGTGGTGACAGGCACAGCTGTTACCTGACCCCTCATAACATGTGGTGACAGGCACAGCTGTTAACTGACCCCTCATAGCATGTGGTGACAGGCACAGCAGTTAACTGACCCCTCATAACATGTGGTGACAGGCACAGCTGTTAACTGACCCCTCATAACATGTGGTGACAGGCACAGCTGTTAACTGACCCCTCATAACATGTGGTGACAGGCACAGCTGTTAACTGACCCCTCATAACATGTGGTGACAGGCACAGCTGTTAACTGACCCCTCATAACATGTGGTGACAGGCACAGCTGTTACCTGACCCCTCATAACATGTGGTGACAGGCACAGCTGTTACCTGACCCCTCATAACATGTGGTGACAGGCACAGCTGTTAACTGACCCCTCATAGCATGTGGTGACAGGCACAGCTGTTAACTGACCCCTCATAACATGTGGTGACAGGCACAGCAGTTAACTGACCCCTCATAACATGTGGTGACAGGCACAGCTGTTAACTGACCCCTCATAACATGTGGTGACAGGCACAGCTGTTTCCTAAAGACACACTTTCATAAATTGCAAAAAATGATAATCACGAACGCCATTTAAAAATGCACACAAGGTACTCAAAAATATGAAATAGCTATTGCCGGGTCATGTTCTTAAAATTTTTTGGGTTTGCAGTAACATGACTAATTAGTAAAAATTAAGATTTGTAGTTTATTGTATAATCCACTCATTTTTCACACGGAAAATAGTCAACGCCTTTGTCGAGTATTTTCTTCTTAACGAAAATCGACCGCAAAAAAGCGATGATAAAATTTCGTCTGGATAAAGTTTAATTCCATCAAAGGTCAAACCATCAAACCCAGGAGCTGCTTTTCACAATCGTAATTACTTATCGACAATTCGGCATTTTATTTTTTTTTAATGACCACCATTTCTATTTTGCATGAAGATTACGCCAACCAACCATGTGCTAAGTGTTTCAACATCAAGTCCTTTCGCTTTAATAATCTTTTTCGTTTTTTCTAGTTACATATAACATGTGACTTAAATACTCTTCCTCTCGTTCACTTATGTTTCCTGCATGACCTCATTTTTTTCTGGTATTTAAATGCACACAAAACAATTATTTTGCCAAAACGAAACTGACTAGAAACTGATTTTTCAGCCCGAAACTGACTAGATTTTCATTTGAGCGCGTTTGTATCCTAATTATGGCGTGAAAAAATTGGCAATGTACAAATTACGCGACTCAAGTAATGCTCAATAAACGGTGTTAACTTTCTTATGACTTAGTTTAAAAATAAGTTTCGTTTAAATACCTTCTCAATTGATGAAATTCAATTTTATTCATACAAATCCAAGTTTCGGATAGATATAATAAGATTTTGGGTTGATGAAATAAAATTAAAATGGCATAGAAGTCGGAACCGTTTCGTAACCTCACGACGGTGTTTGTGCACAGTCCACACGAATATCTAGCTGTCTGCTATCAATTGTTCGTCCAGGCTCAAAGCCGATTTTAGCTTCCCTGTCTCACAAAGTGCATGAAGTAGTTTTCTCTTACATTACAGAATTAGAATTTTAAAATAACAAATGTTTTTCCTTTCATTGATACGTATTTTGAGAGAATTATAAAATGTTTCTCACTCAAGTTATTAATAGATACCCGTCGTTTCAGGTAACGAGTAATATGAGATGACATTAACTAGCGTTCATTAACTATTAGTGAGAATTAGTTTCAGATGAAAGTTCTATGGGATCTCTTGTTGAATATTGAAATACTAGTGTACACGGCCCGTCAAAAATCGCGGGATTCGATATTTTCGTTCCAGATGTGGACGACAAACAAATATGTCCATCTCAACAGTACCCGCGATTAAAATATTCTTGTACTTGTGCACCGGTGAAACTCGTATCACAGATACGGTCATTGGGCATTCTTATGAGCGTCACAGACACACGCACCAACCAACTAAGCAAGCGAGCAACAACCCTGTTGTTATAATATAGTGAATAAGTGACAAGCTAAGTAAACTTTCCTATATCCCTCTTGTTTCTTGATGAGATCCTGCGGCTGTGTTGTACTCGACAGTACAGCAACAGTAAATTTCATGTTAAAAGTTGCTCTTTTGTGAGTTTTAACGCGAAATTTGTGGAATACACATAGAGCATAGAAACACATATCACGTGGTGTTGTATTTAAAGCATATTTGTTGAAATTTAATTGTTGGAGTGCAAGTGATATTATATCATGTTTATTTTAATTACAATTTGGCAACATAGAAATGTATCCATTTCATTTTCATTTAACTTTCGATATGAGATTTTTTTCAATTTTTGTTTTTATACATAGCAATCGGTGACGTTTGTTTTCACCTTAGTATAAACCTGAAAATTAGCGTCATGTTCGTTTGTTTTCCTTTAAACATTGAAGCTGTTATACACTTTTTTACAATAACTATAAATTTGCGACATGTTTTCGTACTCAATTCATGTCACGGTAGAGGAAACAAAGTATTGTCATTTCTATTGGAGAAACTATACCTTCTCTTCTTCGGCTAGCCAATAGGAAAGCTTTATTTCAAACAAGCTTTATGACATCACCAAAACGCAAATCGTGAGGCTAATAGTGGAGCCAGATTTGGGGTTAGCAGTGCTACCAGACGTAACATGAACGCTGCTATTGGTTCGTTGCCGTGACGTCAGCAAAACCACACCGCCAACGAAAAAAGACTGGTGTGAACCTACCTTGTTTCTTCTACCGTGATTCATGTTTTGCATCACCGTTTCCATCACACACAATACTCATCATGAGAAGTACGAAACTATTTTATTTTCATGATTCAAAATTACCTTCATCACTCATTGGCAAGAATTCATTTCCCTCATCACTCATTGATATACACCCAACTGCTCTATTTATCGCTCAAGAGCATCTAAATCTGCAGTTATAGTGATGTCTTAGCCCATTTCACCTCCGAACTCCAGGAATTTCTCGCATTTTACTGAACCTTAAACCAGGATTTTAGTTCTATTGTGTTTATGAGGTGGACACCTGCCGGTATTGGTTTATGAGGTGGACACCTGCCGGTATTGTGTTTATGAGGTGGACACTTGCTGGTATTGTGTTTTTGAGGTGGACACCTGCCAGTATTGTCTTTATGAGGTGACTACCTGCCGGTATTGTCGTTATGAGGTGGACACCTGCTGGTATTGCTGTTATGAGGTGGATACTGCTTTATTGTCTTCATGAAATATCAACACTACAACATTTTTTTAATGTGCCAATGCAGCCAGGTATTTGGAACACTTACACACTTGACAACGCCGCAACAACCGCAATTCATCAGACGTGTGGCCATGTCTCTCATATCTCCATCATCTCGCAAGACAGCTGCGATGCTGAGATAAATTCTCACTGATAAGTCAACTTTCCCTCACCGTAACCTGTATTGCAGGTTCGTGTCATTATAATTTTTGAGGCATTTCCGCTTTCCGGTATCAACTCCGTTTCTAGGTGGACTTATCAACAGCTTGCATTCTTAGTAAAAAATATATAGCGGTATATGTTTTTTAGGTATCCGTGTAATTTCGTAAATGAGAGTTGAATTTGTAGAATGTACAGGATCGCATTCTGGCAAAACATTTGTGAAAAAAAATGAAATTTTATTTCGACTGCAGCATTATGTACTCAAATTCTAAATATTTAGTTGGAATAACGAGAAAATAAAAGCACAAAAACTGTGTAAATTCCCTAAAGGAGCGCTGTTAATTAATGTTGGTCTCAACCGTTCAGTTGCGAGTCTCGCAGTTCCACAGTAAAATGTGCCGTCTATTTCGGAGCTGAATTTGACTACTGCAAACAAGCCCCGAGTAGGGAAATTCTACCGACACTATTTTGAACGAAAATTGTAAACGAGTAAATATTGTATACCAGGGAATTAATGAACCTCAGTTAGAATAATAACAATATAAGCAAAACAGTGGGAATAAAAATAAAAAATTAATTCGAATGCCTCAAATTGGAATGATTAATTTCATCAAAGTTTTATGTGGTGTGTGTTTCGAAAAATGTATCAGTTAAAAAGTACAGCATTATAGGAACAAATAAATATGCTAAAATATAATGGTTCACCTTGTTGTCTTCATAGAATTTGAGCTTTTGAAACGGTGCAATCAGAATCTCGATGAGATCTCATTTTGTAAGATTGCCTCTACAACGCAATGTCCTTACCAGTATTTAGCACCCAGAGTTCAATGATTTGCTCAAAATGTTTTTTTTCAAAGAAAGCCCTGAATAAAGCAATTTTTCACCTCCCAATGTTACTGTGAATTTTTTTCTTTTTTTACCACTAAAGTTATTATTACGCGTAAACCATATTAGCTGATTATATCATTGTCGTTATAGTCTTTAAAACTTATTACCTGTTGTATGTGTACTTGTAAAAACGCCTTCATGCGGCAATCTGTTTACACCAATGTTGTGATATTGAACTCCAATATTATTCGCTCATGGACTGAGTTTATGTGTACTCACGTAATCGCACTAGATTTTTTTTTATACTCTATTCTCTCGTACTTCATAAGCTAGTTTTTTAGACAGGAATATCCCTTGAAGCTTGACTCTGTATTTCGTTTTTAAGCTCTATAGTACCTACTTCTTACTGTTTACTAATTTTAAATGACTGATCACCCTGAGATATTCGAGGAAATCGACCCAGATCTCAATCATTTGAACAGAATATATCCAAACCTAAACGGCTCTCAAGAGTGTAGGTATACTAATATATCAAAATTCAACGAAACTATACGAATAACTGACCGAGATTTCTCACTCCTGTGTTGGAACTGTAGGTCACTCTATCCAAAATTGAAAGAGATACAACGTACTATTACTGAACTTATATATAACCTAGACGTGATTAGCTTCACCGAAAGCTAGCTAGATGACTCGACTAAAAACATGATTCGATTTGAAAATTATCATAGTTACCATTCGCTAAGAAAAAACCAACGGGGCGGAGGCATCAGCACATATATTTCTAACCACATAGACTCGAGAACCATAGCAAGTGCAACAATGAATCAGGATCATATAGAATCACTCTTCGTGGAACTGTCTAGAGATGGTAAACGCATTGTGCTTGGAACGGTGTATAGGCCTCCTACAGCCTGTCCTATATCCTTCCTGAATGAGCTGAGTCGTATTATTTCTCAGTTCAACAGGCCCTTATACAATGACATAATAATATGCGGTGACTTCAATTATGATCTACTGAAACATGAAAGCTATGAACCAATCTCTAATTTCCTAACAACCTTTCAGTCTCAATCCTTCCTTCCGATCATTACAAAGCCTACACGAATAACCTCAGAGTGTGCTACGCTGCTTGACAATATCTTTATGACAGACCCAAGTAATTTTCTTGCTGGAATAATTACTTCTGACTTATCAGATCACTTCCCAGTTTTTCTTATTAAGAAAAATGTCTATATTGCTTGCACCATGGCACGGGCTGAAACTTACTCATATCGTAAAATAAACGAATCAAATCTCGAAGAAATGCGCACCGTTCTAGAAGAATCAATGCCTGCATTGCACATCTCTCAACAAAATTATAATGCTACGAGCATTGATGAAGCAGTAGTAAAGTTGACTGAAACTATAATGACCGCATACAATCAGTGTTGCCCAATTGTAACTCGTACAGTTACCCCGAAAAATAAACAAAAGCCCTGGATTACTAGAGACATCGTAATAAATATAAAGAAACGTCAAGAGTACCTAGCCCTCCTTTGCGAAGGGAGAATATCTAGAGAAACATACAACCGATTCAGAAACTATGTAACAAACCAGATAAGAACATCAAAAAAGAACTACTTTACGCTCAAGTTTACTCAATTCAAAACTGACGTTAAAAAGACTTGGCATCTCCTTAACTCTTGCTGTAAACCGAATAATGCCGATAAAAAGAAAATTGAATATGTCATTCAAGATAACGTGAAATACCATGAGAAGAAAGAAATTGCTAATCTCTTTAACAACTTCTTCGTAAACGTAGGGAAAACTATAGCTGATGGTATTCCAAGTGAACCTACTGATCACCTGGAATTTATGGATCATATTCGAAAACCCAACTCCTTTTTCTTTACGCCTACAAACTCCTCCGATGTAATTACGTGCATAAACAACATGAAAAATAAATCGAGTGGGCTACAAACGTTTCCGACTAAAGTACTTAAAGTTATTGCTGACATTGTAGCCCCGCTGATATCAAATATTATTAACCAGTCTCTCTCACTAGGCACTTTCCCGAACTCCCTCAAAGTTGCTAGAGTAACCCCTATCTTTAAAAGTGGTGAAAAAACCTGTGTAAACAATTATCGACCTATCTCCGTACTACCAATTATTAGCAAAGTATTCGAAAAGATTGTGTATAAAAAAGTGTGCTCTTATTTTGAACAAAAATAATTTCTTTACGATAAACAATACGGCTTTCGCTCTAAAAAATCAACAACACAGGCTATATTAAATCATTTACAATTCCTCTATTCTAATATAGATGAAGGAAAGCCTGTCTTCTCTGTATTTCTTGACTTTCGAAAAGCATTCGATTGTGTGGACCATAAAATACTACTCTCGAAACTACACTGTTATGGCATTCGAAGGATTGCCCATGATTGGTTCAGATCATACCTAACAAATCGGAAGCAATACGTTGTCATTGACGACGCAAAATCAGACCCACAGACAATTAGCCATGGAGTTCCACAAGGATCTGTTCTTGGGCCTCTCCTGTTTCTGATTTTTATCAATGATATTGTAAAATCTACATCATTCTTCAAATTCATACTTTTTGCCGATGACAGTACGCTTTCTGCGGTCCTTCCGAACTAAAATCCCGCTATGATTGTGGAGAGTATAAATAATGAACTTCATAAGGTTTCATCGTGGCTCAAAGCTAATAAAATAAGCCTTAATATTGATAAAACAAATTACATTACATTCTCATACAAGAAAGATGTATCTCGTCCATGCATTAAAATTGGCGAAGGTGAAATCGAAGAAACCAACTCATGTAAGTTTCTGGGCATCATAGTAGATAAACATCTGACCTTCTAAGAGCACATCGCTCATATTAGTTCTAAATTATCAAAATCCATCGGAATCCTGAATAAAGTTTAAAACTTTCTGCCTGAAACAGCTTTACAAATGCTCTACCGAACGCTTATTTCTCCATACTTGCAATACGGAATAGAAGCGTGGCACGGAACTGATAAAAATAAAACCAACAAAATTTTTACTCTGCAGAAAAGAGCTGTCAGAGCGGTAAAGAACCTAGAATATAATGCTCACACAAGTGATTCTTTCAAACATTTACAAATACTTAAACTTTCGGATCTCTACAAAATCTCCATCTGTAATTTCATTTACAAAACATTAAGAAATGATGGCGACAATAGCCTAAGACAATTATTGACTGCGCAAACTGGTCATCACGACCATTTAACCCGAAATAGAAGTAAATTCGTGCTTCCTTATTATTCGAAGGCCCGGTCGCAACACAGTATCCTCTTCGTTGGAACCAAAACTTGGACCTCTATACCTGCGGAGATCCGTAAATGTAATTCGTACAAAGTATTCAAAAGACATCTTGAGTCTCACTTCCTATCAGAATACTAGTCGTGTAAGATCACCATGTCAAATCTTGCCTCCTACATGTAACTAATGATAATGTAATAATGTAACTTGCTTTGGGTAACATAACCGATCTTCAGTCTGCTCTTGAATCGTTTTACCGAACATACTGTTAAATATAGCCGATTTGACCTATATTGTAAAATACAGCATAAAATATCGAGTAAATTACCTCAATGATCAGTCTAATGCGAAACTAGGTTAAGTAAACTAGGTTAAACATTATTGTACACCCTAGAATAACGTGATGATAGGATGCCCTAGAAGTCGCTGAACTTGTTCGGGCCCACAGGTAGCTATACTCAAATTTAACCATTGTACTAGACTTAAGAAACATTCTACCTCTGTATCACCTGTGGTAAATAAATTGTTTAAATTGTTTAAATAATGACCATAGATTTCTATCGCACGGCTCAGCATGCTAAGAATCATGTAAGGAATTTTTCCACTACGATACTTGCTCTGAGAACGCATGTTGTAAACAGTCTTAATGGTCACTTTGTTACAGAAGTTCATGAAAAAACTTTTTCTTTAAATAATACGTTAGCTCACTGGACAACAACGGGTAAATTGAAATTACTTTGATGATGGGAGAGTCATTAAGTGGTCGTGAAAGAGTGATGATTCACTCATTTGCTGCTAAAACATAAACGCGAGCTACTCGTTCGAATACCACATTTCGACTAGCCACCCTAGACGGCTCAATAATGCTGCGCGTAGATTCCTGGCGGATACTTCCAATGCTGCGGCCTTGAGAGCCAGTTACGCGTACGATTGCAGTACACCAAGCTAGCCACCCTAGCCGACTAATAGCATGGATCCGGAGCGGCTAGACCCCGAAACACGGTGCAATTCGATGCTATTTAAGATGCACTTTTACCAAGCAGCTTCAAGCTGCGTTCAGGCTTTCCAGTGACGGTGTGAGGGGAAACCTCATATTTCGCCCTCACTTACCAGTCCTATTCTCAAGTCGCTCCCAGTCTCAACCTCAGGCTAAGAGCGATTTACTTGAAACTAACCACTCCCTGATGGCAAGAACAACTTACTTTGCTTTAGAAGCAGTACGCGCGCTGCTAAACAAACACTCTTCCTTCTAAACGCCCCTACGTCAGCCCTTTTACGCAAGAGCTCCTTTGTAAACTCTTCAACACAAGCGCTTCTTCTACGAGCTTTTCCAAGTGGACGTTCTTCCATCGGGCAAGTGCTTCTGAGTAAGAGTTTCTTTATCAGAGAAATGTTTCCTCGCCACGTTCTCCTACACCAGTGCTCCTTCACAAGCTTGCTGTATTGTTCTACTTCAGCCAAGCACTTCTCCGTCAGTACTTCTTCGCCTAGCACTCATTCGCTTCTTCCCAAATTACTGCAGTCGACAGCCCACTACCACTCTCTCCGCACTATTACATCCCCACGGACGACACATCTGCAACCTAATGTGCGCCACCGCATATTTTTGCTGAGCTGAACCACTCTGCAGCCAACATTCATCTTCGAGATTCTGAGTCGTCAACGAAATTGGCGTAGTCACCTCTCTAAGTTCACTCAAAACGACAGCTAGACATCCACCGAGATCTCGCTACCGAAAATGTTAAAACGTCCGTAAAGGTGTTTACAAACACAGAAAACAGCTCCTGGCAGATGTGATCTCAAAGTATCCGTGACTTAGGAAACTCAGCAACGCATGATTTCTGAGCTTGTCTTCGGTGCAAGCTACAGTTCCGAACCCAAATATTCCATCATATTAAAATTATTTTATGCCAGTCGTTATTCTCCTGTCGGGTATCTCTCCCGTGTACTCCAACACACAATAAATGAGCGTTAAAAATTATTGTAAGAGCTCCTCCATCGTTAAAAATGGATGTAGAAAAACAAGCGATTAACACTTAAACGAGTTAAGATGGACTCGGGAGCTTTTATTCAAAGCGTATCATTTTCGTTACAATGAGCGAGTAAACGGTTAACTCTTTAGGGACTCTTTCAAATCTGGTGAAGCTAAATCTCCTCTTCCCATGCCCAAATCTTATAACGTGCAGCGGTCTTACACTCTCGTATAATTTATGGCGAAACCTCACCGGGAAAGAACTAATATCGCTTTAATTTTGAAATTAATATGCTCTTCTTAAATTGATACTCTCTCCACGCTATTTATTGAAACACCAGGGTAAAAATAATTATATATAAAAAATATTTTTTTCTAAATCGGAGCAAGTTGGTACATCAGCTTCACTGCATGTTTATAACCCAATGAGTTAACAAACACCTCGACGAATGTCATGGCAGACGATGTCGAATGTTAAACTCCTGACAAACACCCTGCATGCGCATCAAACTATTAAAAAACGTTCCCGGCATACATGCAAACTATTGAAAAATATAAATTGTGAGATCATAGTAGAAATATGCCTAATACACAACTACAGCCAAAGTATTACACTTTTCACTGCAGGACGAGGTTGACATCCTGCATTAAGAAAACTCGAATATCTCATTTCAATTAGAGACTAATATTCATTAATTTCTCCAAAATAATGAAAATATTAAAATGATATTATGTACACTGACCACTTCCTTTACAGTTTTGCTGGTAGCAAATCAATATGAATCCTGATGTTATTCGTCAAATTATACAGTTCTGTGTAAGAACAGTCAATTTTGCTCGAACTCCAAGCCATTTTCGTCGATGAATTTCTTTTCACGCTTAGGGGTGTTAAATTTTGTTCAAGTTAATCGAGTTATGCTATCAGAGAACGAGAAAGCACCCAAATCTTTACGTTGCTTTATTCAGGTTTAAAAGTTCTCTCAAGTAGAGATCATATAGGTGTCAGGACACTCCATGGAATGGCATATCTGGAATCTGTTAATGGAATTCCGAGTGCGGTACATTGATTTTGTCCACTTTTAAGTTTACACGAACCCACACGAAGACAGGGACGAGCACTGGGAAGAATCATCGTCACAATAAGGCGGGTTAGTGTTAGGATTGAAATAATAATGTTGAGACTCGGTAGGGCAGGCAATTGGGCCGCTCAAGACGTTGCCTAGTCCGTCACAGACGTAATACTGGTGGCAGTTGGTCACATCTGGACAATCTCCGGCACAGAAATCTGAACATGGCGCTACTGGGGTGAGGCATGAGCAGTGTTCCGATACGTATGTCCCCGCTGGACACGAAAATTCTTGCACAACCTCTTCATCTGCACACAGATAGCCGAGATCACAGACGGTGGGGTCGTGAAAACAAGTTGCATCCGGCACTCCGGCGCACGAAGGCTGGTCCACGCAGTGTTGGAAGTGACATTCTCCGTCATCTCCGCAGTCTTGCACGTCAATGATGGATCGTGATAGGCATACTGCAAGGTAGGAGTCGGTGTATGGGTCGCAAATGTTCGTGGAATTGGAGCATGAGCAGGTCGTAGCGGTGCTCTCTTGGGTACATCCAGCGATATTGGATGAAAATTCCTCACAGACCTGGAAGTAGCAGTACGCAATTTGAATGTTGAAATAGAGTTCTGTAGGCTAAATCGTGCGTAATCTTCGTTTAAATTTTTTAATAAACTGAAATGTATGTAACGATTTTTAAGTTGAGTTTTATGTAGTTTTTTATTTTACCTCATTGTTGAGTAAGCTGTCAAATGGGAAGTGAAAATAAGGTTATGAAGTACATATTAGGCTGAATTATAAATAGTAATCGGTTTAACTAATTGAGAAACAGAAATTACTCGCCATTAATTCTTGTATTTACACTAAGCACTTAGTGAGACATTACTTGATGAACGGTGTCAAAATAATATATTATCGATTATTAATCAAATGATTAGGAGATCCACGTGTTCATTTTAATCACATTTTAACTAAAACTTGCATCTTAAAAATTAAAGTTTCTCACAAACGAGCTCGGCTTCACAGTAATAACCAGCGAAGTATAACTGTATTTTGAACGTATGTATAACGTAGGTATTTTCTAGGGTGTTTACGAATTCTTCAAATGGACTTCAAGCCAGGGCTGCTTTGTGTTGAATAAACCTAGCTCACTCTAAATAGGGACATCTAAAAATCTTTTGTTTGAAAGTTACCAAGGCTTCAAAAGTCGTAGCGGACCATTCTCTAGGCCACCCAGAAAACAAGACACTGACGAATTGAAGTATGCGGAACATAAGTTCAGTCCGAGAAAAAGAACTTTTCGGCAGAATTTTTGATGCATGAGTAGGATTATTATTGATGTCGAGCAAGGATTATTATTGATGTCTGAGCAAGGATTATTAATGATGTCGAGCAAAGATTATTATTGATGTCTGAGCAAGGATTATTTTTAATGTCTTAGCAAGGATTTTTATTGATGCCTGAGCAAGGAAAGTCCTGGTGTCTTCGCATGAGTTCAGCAATCATTCTGCAGACGCCTCCACGCATGCATTGCAGCAGACGGGCGAAAATTCGAACACCTATTGTGACGAACAACTCAAAACTTGTTTTTCTGATAATAAAGCCCGTTCAGAATTTTATTTTCTCATTTACCTAGCGATACGATTTCGTAAGTCTTAATAACATCTAAACAAAACACTTTTCGAAACCCCTCCATAGAGTTAATCATGCTTATTAAGCCTGCTACAAACAAAGGCTAAAGTTTCACAAATGATTTTTAATAGCGTGTAAGTCACCCGCCACTCACATAATGCTCATCACAGCTCGGCAGCACAGTGGCCGGGGTAGACAGAGAAGAGTTGCAGTAGACAGGCTGTAGACAGCTGGCGCAGTGGTACCCGTCTACCTTACCGTCGCAAACATAGCGTGTGTCGATAGACGGAAGACAGCTGTTCAAGGAGAGAAATAAAACGCCTCTGTCAGAAGTTTAACTTTTGAAATTATTAAACACTCAGTATAAAAAATATATGTTCTGAACACTGCGTATTGGAAACGTCCATGTTCAATTCAAAACGTCTATGTTTTCAGAATTACGCTCAAAATTGAACATTATGTTGAATTCTTTTCAGTTCAATTGTATCTTCTGTTCAATCAGTTTAGCGAGTATGTAAAATCAGAGTTATGAACTTGAAATATTTTATTGAGGGGCATAATATTTTGTGAGGAAACTCACTGGGCAGTGGACTTTTTCAAGCCGCTTTTCAAGCGGCCCTTTGTAATGATCTTAAATGTCATTATTCTAAGTGTAATTAAGTTATGCGTAATGATTGAACTGATGAATCGCTCCTGGTAAATGTATTGCTTTAATTCGTTTATTTTGCTAAAATATAAAACGATTGCATACAATATGAATTACTAAATTTTCGATATGCTCGTTTTACATGCATATAGGCACACACAGGAAAAAATAGTGTTGGCAGAACTCATATACTAATTTTTTTCTTGAATATTGAATGTTTTAGGCGTTAAGAACACACTGGAATATTAAACATGAATTACCTGACGACTCCGGCCAGCAGCAGCCCTGCCTGTGGATAAAAAATTCAACATTAGGCTGAGAACGCTACGGGCTAAGATTGCTGCTGTTCTGATTGCATTTAAATAACATAACACAGCATCAATTCATTAATTAATAAATTTATCAAATAACATTGAATCTCGTTTACTATTAAAAATATTTAGTGAAATAATAAAATTTTTGGTGGTGATGTATATTTTATTATTAAAACCAAAATATTATTTATGACCTAATTTATGTGTAATAACATCGTTCATAAAGTTATTTTCCTATGAATGTTTCAAATTTCTAGCATTTCTGCCACTTAAGACAAAATTGTCTACAAACGTTTTCATTTAAAATCATTCCTAGGGCAAAGAAATGCCCAAATTCTCACCCAAAGAACGTAGATTTTCATCGTATTCGATTCTCGTAGACGCTGAATTCTTCTTTCAGGTATCTGCAAAAAATCATTCGTCATTAAAATATCTTTTCAAATTCTTGGTAGGTTTCTGTGTATCTTAAATTTACGAGCCACCAGCTTCTATTTTAACTTTGCGCAGCGCTTGGCCTTGATACCTTTTTTAATTTTTTATGAAATAATGACACAACTCACCGACTTCCCTGGAGGGTCTGTACGCTTTAAGCGACAAGCTGCCTTTGTCTGTGGAATACAAATTGCGTTTGCATGCTACTAGCGATAACTTTTTTTCCTAAGAAATACAAGTTCCAACTGTCAGCCTTCACTTTAGAAGCGTAATGTAGCCATGAGCACTACCTGAAGACTTGCCTCGTACGTTCCTACAACAAATCATCAGCTTCCATCTAAATATACAATTCAAAACGGAATTTCAGAGCGAGCACGCGTTACGTACCAAGATATTTTGGTTATTCGTTGAGTAAATGGCATATTGTCGTTACCGTTTGATGTAAACGTACAAACGCAGGGAGGTACTGACAATTTTTCTGATCTCATTCTTTTTTCCAAAAAACGAAGCGTAGGGCAATTGCTCTATCAACGTGCAACAACTATTTGCTTTTAAGAGAACATGTAAGAAGAATTAACAACAGTGAATTAGTTTGAAAATGAAACATGGCTGAAGCAAAGCTATCCCAAAGCTAGCTGGAAATTTTTTTTTTGCCCCGCAAGAAACAATTAGTGGAATAGGAACGCTGTATGACAGTGCAAACTAGAAAACTATAAAGCCTATTTTTATTACTGGTTCTTAAAAAAACGATATGCAATGAAAATGATAGTATTGACTGCTCATTTTTCCTTATGAAATTATAGGTCTTCATTGTTACTTTCATGATAAGCTAGATGATTGTTTTTAATGTATTTTAATCCTAAATCACGAAAGATCCTCTTTTACTTGTTCAAAAAACCAAAGGAGTATAATAAAATTTATGCAGCTTCAGCAGTCGAAATATACGTGATTCTAGTATGCGAAGCAGGTATAATTTTTAATTCATAATTTGTACTAAAGGACCACTGCAAATCAGTCTTAGCTAAATACTTTGCCTCAAATATAGCCGCAACATTCAAGTAATATCACTATGAGCACAATGGACTTTCGTGATATATTACTCACCTTCTCCGGTTGAAATTCTTCAAAGTTCGCAATCAACGCACGGAACGCTCAATAAAAATTAGCTGCCTCGTTTTCACGAAACAAACACGGGCTCCTTGCTTTAGAGTACCGAAGAACGTAGTTCATTTACCTAGGAGTAGCTGCGGTACTAATGCATCAACGGTGGGCAGCGGTGACACACCCCTGTAAATGTTGGTATCAGTGATACTTCTCAGAAGGACTTGTATCAATGGTGCGCAGAAAGTCACACGTGCTTTTGTTCCCATTAGGAGGAAATACATTATGACCTCAAAAAGTACGTGGAAATTCTAATCAGATAAGAGAAGTGGGGAATACTGACGTTTTTCCGAGCTTGACCGTTCATGGCAATTGAGAATTTGTGTTTGGAGTTGTTGGGCTTCAATATTAAAGTAGATATGTAATATTGTAGAAAATGAGAACTTAATAGGTATCAGTCGAAGACTGAATTTTTTTAGCGCAGTTGTTCGCTCTGCATGAGCCATATAGCTGAAATATACTGATATTGGAATCTCTCACCATGTTCATTGCTGATATCACCAAAAATCTGCGGAAAAAAATCCAAATGAGAGTGAATCACATGAACTTTTGGAGACATGTTACATCCCATATCATGATAAAGACTCAGCAGGTCATTCACAACTTGCACATAGTCTTCTGAGCTATATTTTCTCGGGAAGTTAACACAAACTTTCTTGAACGACTCAGAGAATAGCTTCTCAATAGTTAGGAGAATACCACTTTGGGCCCAGTTTAGCACAATTACTTCATAAAAAAATATTAACTAATAAAACCTGATAAAATTTTGTTTTATATAATAATTTCCGACTTTTCTATAACCAGAAATTACTTACACAAGCAATCAACTTATTTTTAGATATAAATTTCAATTTCTTTCTCTAGTGAAAAAATTTATTAACCACATTATTTTTAGGAATAATCCCAGTGTTTGAGTTATTTTTTTTAAGGAATATACAAATATTCGAAGTTTTTAATATGCCTACCTTGAAGTTGATGTCTGTCTTTATTTATAACGATAAAACTGCATGATTCTTTGTAAGTCTCGGAACAAATTCCTTAAATTCTTCAAAAGGCATATTCTGAGATATGATATCTGTAAAATATTCTTCATATTCGGAAAATCTAACCCAAAAAGGATCAGAACGTTAGCATTTGTCCTAATTTTTTGTCTCGCTAATAAATAATAATTTTGTGATATGTAAATTGAACTACAGTTATTATGTCTTCCTCTTGTATAAAAGCTATCTGCTGGACTTTGATCTCTTTCAGTTGCTATATCATCAAAAATGAAAAGATTTTTCTTTTTTAAATCTACGTCACTTAGGTGGAAAATGGTATAGAACATTCTAAATGTGAGGTCATTCTAGAAAATTGTGCCAGAGTTAACCAGCGCTCCAGAGGAGCAGCGCTTTGCCATTCGTACACTAGCGCCACGATCGGAAAAACTAAGGGACTCTGTGTGGACCTCAGACAGAAGATTATTGACTGCCACAAAGCTTGAAATAGTTATGGCGGCGACATATCTAAGAGTTTGAGCATCCCAAGATCTATAGTGCAATCTGTTGTAAAAAAAAGTTTGCTAAGTTTGGTACTATATAAACGTTGCCTGGGTGTGGTCGCAAACAAAAACTCTCGGTGAGAACTTCTCGAAAATTGTGTCGTGAGGTCAGCGCTATTCATGCAATTCTTTTAGATCTGTATAAAACTTGAAAATATTGCATTATTAATTTTTCTTTAAAAAATGTCTTGTGGAAATATTTGTGCAGCAAATTTGGTTTTTACTTTCCTGTAAAAAAAATCATGAACATGAAAATCATGAAAATAATTCTAAAGGACTTTTACAAAATGTAGAGCTAATAAAAGCTTACTTGAATATTGTAATCTAGAGTCGTAAAAAATCAAATTAAAGCTCTCAATAATTATTGAGAGCTTTTATTCAGTAATTCAGTAATTCAGTAAGAACAATTCAGTTCATTGATTATAATCAAAGAACTGAATTGATAAGAAAGTATGATGAAAAATATGTAACTCTGTTGATAAAGTA
This sequence comes from Morinoia aosen, assembly GCA_030386875.1. Lineage (NCBI taxonomy): Eukaryota > Metazoa > Arthropoda > Malacostraca > Amphipoda > Talitridae > Morinoia > Morinoia aosen. The sequence continues at coordinate 19,017,388 of CM059556.1, forward strand.
TGATGAGCAGAGTTATGAGTATGATGAGAAATATGTAACTCTGAAAACAGATTTACAACTTAAATTTTCTGATGTAGACTCAAGCGTAAAATTCTTAGAATCGTTGATGTATGGATTATTTGAAAAATTCAGTGCTCTAGAAACAACAATCGTTTCAACTGATGAGCGACTATCAAGTACAGGCTCAACATTGATAAAGAAAGTCTCTGAAATTAATGATAAATTTGAAAACATTGCTTCAAACGTAACCAATTTGATTGATGTTAAAATTCCTGAGATTGATGACAATTTGAAGAGTCTAGAGTCAAGTATTGAAAATAGAATTGATGAAAAATTGTCAATCAAAGTGTCACCATTGACTGATCAGATGAAAAGATTTGAAGCTAAATTTAAAGTTGTGGACTCAAACATAACCAATTGATTGATGTTCAAATTCCTGAGATTCAAGAAAATTTAAAGAATCCAGGGTTAGTTATAGAGAATCAAATGGATGAAAAACTGAAGACTCTAGAAAGTAAAATTAATTGTCAAATTGATTCAAATAACAAATTAATAAGCAATCAAGTTGAAGAAAAAGAAAATAAGTATATTTAATGTTGCGGACAAAAAAAAAGAAATGAGCTTGCAGACATCACTTAATGATCAAATTGAAGAAAAGCTGAAGAATTTAGAATTAACACTGAACATAACTGTTGAAGAAAAAAGTAAAAGCTTAGAGGCACGACCATCTGAATTAAGTGACCGAAACCTGTTTGTTATGGAAAGAACAGTAGTCTTAGCACCCTCATTTGTTGAAGTTGATAAAATGCTGAAATATTTAGAGTCTCATTATGGACTAACGAGCCGAGTCAGTCCCATTAAGAAAGATAGAAGAACAAGCTAAAAACTTTAGTGATGCAGAAAGTATTTTCCAGGAATTTTCGAAAGATGTTATTCCTAATCAGAATGAAATCAGTCAGTTCAAATTAATACTTCGTCTAATTGGAGTTTCCATTTTTGTACAGAGTTTGATTGTTCTGCTATTCAATTTCACGCCTCTGTTGGTATATTTAAGATTTAGTTCGGAATGACCAAACTTGACCACGGCCAGAATAAGATCCGTCATTCATGTTTATGCTTAAATTTTCTCTTTGTATTAATGTTTAACATAGAAAAAAAGGGGACTTACACGCTTGTTCATGTTATTTTTTCGTCTTATTTTGTCTCGTCTCGCACCCTGCTACATACGGACGTGCTGCCAAATTGTCCCTATATAACAACAATTATTGAACATTTTCTGTCAAACTTATGCCATGAGATGCCAGTGACGTCACCATTCTGCATACAGAACTAGATTTTATCTACTGACTTCGCGTGGTGTTTTCTTCACTTCTTGACGGACTGGTAAACTACAGTAGCCTCCATTCACCATCATGAATTCCTGTTTACCAGAATTTCATTTTCGTACTGAAGTTCGTTCGGAATTATCGCAAGATCAAATGGCGGAAACAAAACATGTAATGAGGCACCACATAGTACTAAAGAGAGAGGAACAGCTAAAATGACTGCAAAGTTTGAGTGATGCCGTCCCCATTCATTCAAAACAATTTTGGTGTTCCCCAAGGATCCATTCTTGGTTCGTTACTGTTTTCTATTTTCATTAATGATTTCCCTCCAATGCCTTCTAACACACGGATCTCGATGTATGCAGATGATGTTCAAATTGCAATAACAAGTTCTGTATCGGAAATACCACAGATGCAAATTAAAGCCGAAACTTTACTGACTAGCCTGAAATCATGGTACGACCGAAATGGTCTTAAATTAAATGCTAATAAAACACAATGCATTATTTTTGGATCCAAAGATGCAATTAAAAAAACTTCAGATCTTACTCTTGAAGTTGGAAATGATAAAATAAATGCATCAGAAAAAGTTAAAAATCTAGGGATCTGGTTCGATAGAAATATGTCCTTCAAATCTCACGTTGAGACTACTTGCAACAAAATCTACGGAACTTTAATGTTTTTTCATCGTATAAAAAGTATGCTAGACGAAAAATCCAGATTATTAGCAATTCAATCCCTTGTGTTATCGCGCATTGACTACTGCAGCCTAGTATGGGGAGACTTACCTAAATACCTTCAAAGGGACTTACAAAAGTGCATGAATTTTGCAGCGAAGGTGGTATGCAACGGTAATTTCAAAAGAAGTGATCACGTAACCCCTCTCCTCCATAACCTCGGCTGGATTCCTATCCAAGAAAGGCTCCTCATGCAGAAGGCCCTATACGTATTCTCCTCGTTATATCTTCCTCAGAGCAATGCTGAGATAGTGTGTTTCCATCCACCCACTGTAACCAATCAAAAACCGAATAGAAACAATAATGTCTTAGTCAACTATCGTTCATCTCACTTAGGGCAGAAGGCTCTGTCCATATCAGGCGCTTTACTGTGGAACAAACTTCCCCTGAGTATTAAAGTCCCTCAAAGACCGAGAGAATTTAAAGCCAAAATAACTCGTCATCTAGTGTCTCAAGAATAATTCTTAGTTACAGAACACACAAAATAAGTACTGTCGAATCTCATTTGCCTGGTATCTCCATTGCTCAATAACCTCCCTCGCTTATTGTTTTATAATACAAGATATCACAAAACAGTTTTAGAGTATGCGTAGGTAGTGTGATTTGATCGCCTATACGCTGCCGTTTGCAAACATGCTTACTTGAATATGTGTGTACGTATATAGGTGTATGTGGGCATATGGGTGTGCATATGTGCACGTACACCTGTGTGCACTAGAGTAGATAGACCAGTCGAAGGTTGCATTTTATGTCATTCCTCTCCATTTCTGTGCAAGCATCAAACTAGACCGTCATGGTACCTACGTGTGTGTGTGTGTGTTTATCAATTGCAGACATTCTGCACCATATTACAAAGATAATGTGATTTTCTTTCTAATATGAAATTGTAAAGCAACCATGTAAAAAAAGCAATAAATTCGTTGTGTGATCACCCATTTTTACTGCAGTATTACGCTTATAGTTATATGCTTATAATAATGTGATACCTATGTCTGTTTATCAATTGCCGACAATTTGCGCCGTATTTCAAAGATAATGTGATTTTTTTTTTTCTAATATGAAACCTTTATAGGACATTAATGTTTTCTTTCTTATTCACGTCCCACAATCGTTTTCATGTTTCAGACTTAGGTAGACTGTTTTGTGCCACTATTTGTAGTACGAAATTTCATAAAATTCATGCGATAATAAAAGATATTTTCTCCGTTTCCCTCGATTGGAATTTCTGGTTTATACTGACTGGTTTACGCTGATATTCGCGCACATGCTTACTTGTAGATATCTGTACGTGTGCACGCTGTGCGTATGACACTAAATAGAATGCGTATGTATTGCCTCGATGCATAAAAATGCATTTGTGTATCCTTACGAGTTTGGTGTAATTATGTGCGTGCATGTGTATATGTATATATTTGCGTGTATATGTGCACACATGTGTGTACTAGACTGACAACTAGCATTTTACTAGAGATAATGGTCTTTTTTCTGTTCACTCTCAACTTGTAACATTACCTAACTCGTCATCTCTTTATTATTGTAAAGCATTCATGTAAAAACTATACATTTGTTGTGCGATCATCCGCTTTTTGTTTAAATAAAATGCTTATCAACTAATGACCGCTATGTTAAAATTGTTGGATTAGAAATACAAAACTTATTATCTTCTTGGTCCTCATGCTTATGTGTACGTGTATACATGTATATGTATGTGTGTATATGTACATGTATATATATGTATGAATATATATATATGTGTGTATATGTATACGGATGTATATATATATATATATATTTTTTTCATGCTTCCTCAAAATGACACTTTTGAACATTGGCCGAAACAAGCGATTCATGTATTATTTCCTGGCATCAAGAATTGCGAAGTTTTATGTCATGTACATGTAAACTGTCAAAAGTGTTTTCACCTCACAATGAAAATGCATCGTCCATGAAATTGTGTTGTCTCTTATAATTATCATTACATGTATTATCAAATGTAGATTAAGCAAGATTAGGAGTACATTGCCCTCAATCATTAATTTTCGACTAGTGACACGAGTTTTACAATACTCGTGTGTGTGTATCATCTAAGTGTATTAATTTTAAGAGATTTTAAAAACCAATGATGGTACTTTTGTACCATCTATATTGGAAATATACTGTTTTTCTTTTTTTTCTTTTCTTTCTTAATTTGGAAGCCCGAGCACTTGCTCAGACGAGGCATGCAGTCGCTCACGAAACTCACGAGCTTAAGGTAGAAATGTTAAGAAGCCGTGTACGTGAGCGTGAGCGGGAAAAGGACAAAGTGCTTCACAGGACAGTAAAGCGGACAAATAAATAAGCCAGCTTGTTAAAGCTATCATTGAATTTATTTTACAGGGAAAAACAGGAAAAAAGATAGATTAAGTACCAAGAAAGCCCAAAGACTAGGAAACTATGAAAAGAGACCTAAAAACTGGCGAAACCAATTATCCTCTTCTATGACGATTTGCAAACACTGATCCTGTTCCTAAGTATTGGAATAGTTCACTGAAAAAATATAAATGCAAAGGTGTAATATCATTCCATCCTCACCAGAAAATGTGTCTGCCATGAGGAGGAATGACCTTTAGGGCAATACGCGCTTTTTATCCAGTGAACTGCGTGATGTTTCACAGATACAACACGTGTATTCTCCCACTAATGCGTTACTCTGTGAAAAATTCAGTACAGTTGTGCGTAAATTCCCTTCGTTTGAAGGAAAATGCATTGTAAATATATCCCAATGCATTGTAGAACATCATGAATTGCTTTCTTATGCAAACGAATCGTAAATAAAAGCACCAAGGTTGCTACTCTCAAAGTCAACATTGTAAAAATTATTTATTGCTTTAAAAGGTAAACGTTTCGAGCACCAGGCTCATTGTACTGATGATAAGCCTGGTGCTCGAAACTTTTATCCCAATGTAATTTCCTGTGGCAGTGCAGGTCACTTGGTTTGTTTATTTTCGTGGAAATGAAACATTGATCATTTTGGATGTCGTTAGCAGTGCTGCTGCGCACGAAAAAGTTGAAACTGAAGGTTTATGAGGAAAAAATCCTGCAATGAATTATGAGACATTTTTTAATCAGGATTGGGTGCTATTTGGAAATAGAAACACATTTTGAAAATCGAAAGGGAATCACATTACGTCTGAAAATATTATGCTGGTCAGTTATTTTCCAACAAATAAATAGTTCTCTAAACTAACAGCTAAAGTTGTGCTATATTGTTTCAAATACTTTCACTTCTTGCCAATCTCAGGCACATCTATCCTGTCCTGTTTTCCGTCAATAAATGCACATTCAATGAAATTAACTGCATGAACTAATCATGCAATTGCTCATTTCGAACCTATTTAATGAGTTTCTTAAATAAAGATATATAATTCTATTCATGATTATTAAAGGGACATTTAGTTGAAATCAAGTTGATTCATTTTACATGATAATATATCGTTTTCAATAATCGTCACTAATCTCTTCTTAATCAAATTTGTTTATTTTCCAATTTGAACTTCGTAAACTTCAGCTATAGTTATAGGCATAACATCTCACTGTTCTGATCTCGTGTTGTGCTGCTGGCCTCCGTAAAGTTTCTGTTGACGATTAACATGGGCTTCTCTACAGGGTACAATTAGTCCCGGCTTGGAAGCAACCACTCTATTATTATTTCTTCAGGAAATCGTTTCAGCCCAAGAAGCCCTCGAGTTATTTAAGCATGAGATGGAGCATCGTCATACTTACGTTAATTAACCTATATTTTTTCCTGAAACTGTCAGGCTGACACTTGTACTCTGCATAGAAAGTTTAACCTGGGAATTCCCAACCACTGGAAATTTTTTCATCTTCGTTAACTTTGAAAGATCCTAAGTTTGGCCCAGGAATTTCCAATAATTATTTTCATGGAAGATTTTTTTGGTTGTCATCAACTATAAGCGATCCAGCGATGACTCTATTAACTATACCAACAAATATCGTTAGACCATCTCTTTCTCCTTGTTTTCTATACGTCGAATGAGCATCTTCAGATACACTCTATTTGTTGAATGATTTACACAGTGTGGCACGGATTTGGCAGTGAACATGACCTTCCTAAGTTTGGAGTCAAAATATTTCTTAGCCCACGTCATCCATTTCCGTTGGGGATGTACGAGGTCGCTGAGGGGATATTTTAACAGCAGCAATGTCTTGAAGATGTTTATTCTTTTCTTCTCTCTCCCTCGCTCTTGACGTCTTCAAGATAATTGTCTTCAATAAACGATAGTAGGACACCCATTTCACAACTCAATTACAAACATGGAGCGATCAATAAAAATGCTGTCATAAAAACGTTTTTTTCTTTTCAATCATAGACATTTCTAATATTCGCTGACTATCAGTTTTTTTAACCCCAGTGCGTTCCAGCAGAAGATTTTCAGAATCTTCAACCGCTTTCTAGTCCTTGGATTTTTATGTTCTGTTGTATTTTCACAACGATTTCGACAACGCTATTACATACGGCCAATAGTGTCTGATTATTACCGACAATGACTTCGTTACTTTTACCTCGCCAACACCTCATCCTTCTATTTACTCCTGATTGATTTAATGGTCAGCATTACAGGAAACACTGATCATCAACACGGAAAAAACATGAAACCCAGCATTCGCGAACCAACTTTAAACTGAAAATTTTATGGAATTCTCAAGTTCTGAAAAAAGAGAATCAAAAACGCGCGAAATTATTAGCTCAATTAAAAGAGAGCATTTGTTGGCAGGCACTGAAATCCAGTTCCTCTTTTACAAGTTCATTCATTTTATTGAAAAACAACTGATTTGCATGCAATCGTCAGACGTGGAACAGATGAACTTTCAGGTGGAGCAGGTGAACTTTCAGGTGGAGCAGGTGAACTTTCAGGTGGAGCAGGTGAACATTCAGGTGAAGTAGGTGAACTTTCAAGTGGAGCAGGTGATCTTTCAGGTGGAGCAGGTGAACTTTCAGGTGGAGCAGGGGAACTTTCAGGTGGAGCAGGTGAACTTTCAGGTGGAGCAGGTGAACTTTCAGGTGGAGCAGGGGAACTTTCAGGTGGAGCAGGGGAACTTTCAGGTGGAGCAGGGGAACTTTCAGGTGGAGCAGGGGAACTTTCAGGTGGAGCAGGTGAACTTTCAGGTGGAGCAGGGGAACTTTCAGGTGGAGCAGGGGAACTTTCAGGTGGAGCAGGTGAACTTTCAGGTGGAGCAGGGAAACTTTCAGGTGGAGCAGGGGAACTTTCAGGTGGAGCATGTGAACTTTCAGGTGGAGCAGGTGAACTTTTGGGTAGAGCTGGTGAACTTTCAGTTGAAGCAGGGGAACTTTCAGGTGGAGCAGGTGAACTTTCAGGTGGAGCAGGTGAACTTTTGGGTGGAGCTGGTGACCTTTCAGGTGGAGCAGGTGAACTTTCAGGTGGAGCAGGTGAACTTTCAGGTGGAGCAGGTTAACTTTCAGGTGGAACAGGTGAACTTTCAGGTGGAGCAGGTGAACTTTCAGGTGGAGCAGGTGAACTTTCAGGTGGAGCAGGTGAACTTTCAGGTGGAGTAGGTGAACTTTCAGGTGGAGCAGGTGAACTTTCAGGTGGAACAGGTGAAATTTTGGGTGGAGCTGGTGACCTTTCAGGTGGAGCAGGTGAACTTTTAGGTGGAACAGGTGAACTTTCAGATGAAGCACGTGAACTTTCAGGTGGAGTAGGTGAACTTTCAGATGTAGCATCTGAACTTTCAGGTGGAGCAGGTGAAGTTGCGAGGACTAACTTGGCCGACATCAGCTGAAGGTGATAAACTTGTACTATAACTCACTATTTATACCATACTATAACTACTACTATAACTATACTATTATTACGTCAACCAACATAAGAAAATGCTCATATCCCGTTCAGATGGTAAATTTTTGTATATTCTGGCATTTATCATCGATCGTAAATTTATGCTCACGTTGAATTCATTATACTTTGTATTTTACAGAACTGGCGATGGAGCTGGTCTCCGAAACCTTTTCGACTTTTTGTTTTTTATTTAAATAACTAATCTTATTAGAATTTTCTTCTCTTTTAAATTTTCAGTGAACCTGCGATTTTAGCAAAGTGAACATCGGTTTACTGGACAAAGCTGCGAACTAGTAATTTGGAAGAACTAGAAAACATGCACTAGTTACTAGGGAATACTATACAATATGAGCTGGTTTCTAGAAAGCATTGTAAAACATGCACTAGCTATTCTAAGAAAATCTTGAGAACACGCCCTGTCTGTTAGGAAATATTATGAAACATGCACTGACAACAAGAAAATTTGAATAAATATCAACTAGTCTCTGGTGAACGCATAAAAACAAGCTCTAGTAACAAGAAAAAACTAGTGAACATACATTAGTTACTTGGGAACACTAGGGATCTCTCAAAGATTGCAGGAGGTAATTTGGAAGTGAAGTGAAAACGATAACTCCGTCTTAGCCGGAGTAAATTACCAACTACTGGTTCAAATCCGTGTAAAAATTGAACTGAAAACCGTTCCTACTATGAAATTACACACTGAAATTGTTCTCTGAAGTAAAATGGTTCAATGCATTGAAACGTTTCTCAACGGTAATTTAGTTCCACTGGGTAAACCGTTCTTGTTAGAGAAAGTATCTCGCAAGCGAAATGATTTTAAGTAATTAAAAATGCTAAAATGTAAGCAAAATATTCTGAATAGAGAAAACACTAAATAGAAAAACACCAATCTTCAGAAAATGCGCAACGAATTCCTTCACGAATTTTCGATTCCCAATCTATCGATAGAATGAAACATAAATATTCAATAAAAAGTGGAGTACATTTTTCCAATAGCCTACCAGAATTTTTTTTATATTTCCAGTAGGGTGATTTGTAGATAATCTTACTCGAAAAACGTAAAGAAGAACCAGTGTAAAACCGCACATGAAATTTATTGCAAACGTTTTGGAATTAAAATTCCATCATCAGTGCTGAAACATGAAAAAAATTAAAATTTTAAAATCTCGCTGAAAAACGTAGATATATATTTCATAAAATTCTCTGAATGTTTAAACACCTTAATTGTTTTTCATTCATGCACTATATATTCACTGTTAATTCACTGTTTCAAAGCTATGACGTCAGAAAGGAAATTGTTCTCCTTGCGCAAAAAATTTAAAGTGAACATTATCAATTACAATACCATTGTATTAATTGATTGTTAACGAACTTATTTCCTTATTCATATTTTCTTTTGAAGTTCGGTCAATGGAGTTTTCAATTTGAGTATTTCTGTTGATAATATTCTCCCCTCGAATATTTTCGCACTGAATATTGCTGCATTAGATCTAAAAATATAGGCAACTGTTTGCTCATCGAATATTATTATTTGGCCACTAAGATATCTGAAGTTGTGTTTGCATTGTTAGAGCCTCAAATATTAATGTTTAATGGGTGACTATTTTAATTTCAAATATTGTTCTACCTTAAATATTTTACTATGTTAGAGAATGGACAAATACGAAATATAATACGACCAATTTTGACAATACACAACACAGATAAGAAAAAATTCAGAGGTCCAGTTTTACTATTTCTTAACAGTATTCAAACGAAACATTTCAAGAAAAACTTCCACGAACAATATAAATGATTTGTAGCGTGTTCATGCTCAAATTCGTATATTCCATTGTTTGAGGGTTAATAAAACTTTTACCAAGAAATAATCCTTTAACATTTATTATACCCTTAGACACACAGTACTTGATTCAACTTGACCACCAGATGACTGAAGCAACGCCAACCACTTTCACTGTGCAGCTCACCGGACTGTTGAGGGCATTGTTTCTTTTAGCACGTTGGCCGCGATGGGGTAAACTATGGTTCAATTTTCAACTCAAATTAAAAGCTAACTGTAGTAAGCAACTTTGGAAATAGCAAACATTTACTGGATTATGCATTCATTTAGTTTTGTTAGGTATTGATAAAATTTGAATTACGACTCTTGGTCAGTCAGTCAGCAGCGTTACGAAAATCCCATCAGTGGCCACCGGTGGCTCATGTCGCGGTCAATTTGTCAAGATGACTAGCTCATGGTGGTGCACAGTGCGTGCATTAAGCAGGAAAATAACACATTTATTTCTACTTCACTACCTTATGTGAGGGTTAATTTCATGAGCTAGTGTGAATGGCTTCACATTTCATGTAGTGTTTCTTCTAGCCTCATTGAATATTTAAAAGGTTCGCAGAAAAAAATATATAATACAAATAATCGATTATTACATGATCTATGCGTTTTGTTTCGTGAAAGCTAATCAAAGTCGCACGTAGTCAAGGAATAGCACACCGAAAAGTCAAAGAAAACGCACGTCGGAGGGTTTGAATTGGGATTGAAATATGAGTTTGCTGGACAATAGAGGGGTCCGCTCAGCACATTCCCCACACCGTCACAGAAGTAGTACCGAGTGCAGTCGGTCGCATCAGGACAATTTCCGTAGCAGTTGTCAAAACAAGGCGAAGGAGGAAATGACGAACAGTTCCCGTCGTGCGTCACGTATTCATCATCTTGGCAGGTTTTCTCTGCCACGACTTGGTCGGACGCACATTCATAAGCCACGTTGCATTCGGGGTAGTACGGGACCCAAGTTCCGTTGGGAATCCCAGAACAAGAAGCCCGGGCAACACATATATCCTCACGACACACTTCGGTGATGTTGTTGCAAAACGTGACGTCTGTGACATAGCCGTAGAAATTATCGCACGTTACGAGTAAATTTTCGTTGTATGGATCGCAGAATCCGTAGCTGTTGTGGCAATCACAGTCCGTAGCTGAGTCACGAGAGACACAATTCGCCAGTGTGGTTGAGAATATTTCGCATGCCTGTCGGTGAGAGATCCGTTTGTAAATGTGACGAGTATGTGTGAGTATAAAATTTCATAATTTTAATACATGAATCCACTGTTTGACTAAATTTTAGACTCTCTTCAGTGAAATTAAGTCTAATTTCCTGCTTTCTGATCACTCGAGCAGATGGATGAAAAGGAAAAGAACAATTCTAATCAGAAATATTAAAAAATATTAGATAGCAATTTGATACACACCATGTGCCCCAATGCACTTCTCGTAAAAAAATATATGCGATTGACTGTGTTTCGTGCTCTGTTGATAGACCATGTTAATGAACCTCGGATATTTTTGCTTTCATTCTACGTATATTGATAATATTCTTACCTAAATACCTAATTCATTGTTTATTGCAGCTTTGAATTCAAAATATTAGCAGAAACAAAGGCTTACATAGTAATCGTCGCAAGGAACCAGCGCTGTAGCAGGAGGAAAATTAGTAGCGTTGCAATAGACGGGCTGCAGGCAGCTGGCGCAGTAGTACCCGTCTGCCTTGTCGTTACAGAAGTTAAGCAGGTCTATCGGAGGGAGGCTTCTGCGCAGGGGAAACGAAATAAAGTTATATCAAAAAATAGTTATATTGGTATAATATAGTTATATTGGTTATACCTTATCTTTTATAAACTTTGACTAGTACAGATGACAATCTGCAAGAGTTACTTAATGTGTTGCTGGATTTAAGTTATATCTTTACTGTGACTTGCTTTCGTCCGTATATGTTGAGGGTCACGCGAGTTTATAATTACGGTCTATCACTTGTTAAAATTAAAAGAATATTACTGACCATTTTGAAAGTGTTTTCGAATATCTGATCTGAAATTATTTTCGTATTTTAATACATGACCAACTGTAACCACTAGCAGTGCTATATGATCCTTGAGTATTCAGTCTCCAACACGCATTGCTAGTGCTACTCCCATTCCTATTTTAACACGAGGTGAACTGTAACAATTTAGTAGGGTTGAAAAATTACAGCAACAAAAACTTTTCTGCTCGTGACGGCTGGGTTATCCCTCGCTTTTCGGTAGGAAGTGTCTCGAAGTAAAAGTTGGGAATATAAGTTGCTTGGGAAGCACAGTCAGTTGATTAGCCGTTCGGTCGTTGTAAGAAAAATTAAAGCTTCCTTAAAGTTATAATTCATTTCTAGGAGTTAGTGAACTTAAAATAACAATAGTATTACTACAGCTACCTTTTCAAACAAGATATTTTGCCTTTTCATGTTTTAATTCATCACCCGCTACATTCATTCACCAGTTATTTTCTGGATTTTCCGTCGGATGCGCAGTATATTAAGGCAGTAATCAATTGCGTTTATTTACTCCATTTCAGATTTTTTAAAAAACGAAAGCTATAATTTTAAAATGATCATCGTGATTTCTTTGTGGGTGTAAAATTTAGCTTTATGTCATAAATTACCCATTATAACGAGTACTCACCTAACGCCCACGACAAACTGTAGAGCGACCTGCGAAAAGAGCAAAAATTAAATTCGTATGTAGTCATTTTGACAAGGCAATATTTTCTTTCTTCGATTGTTATTTAAACAACTCAAAGCTTAACATATGCATACCTTGTGAATGATTTCTTTCAACTACGCGGATGAGCTCTATTATTTTGCCTTATAAGTGCATACGTGTTATAATAATTATCAATAATAATAATAAAGAACCAAAGGATTTATGAATAATTCACTAACTTTTCATTATTTACCAGCTACATTAAGGAAAAATTGGTGCTACATTTATACGTATCCAGACCGAATTAACTGCAACAGAACTTGCAAAAGAACGAATGCTATATAGGGTTAGGAAAGTTCTTAAAGGCTGAAAGGTTGCTGCCAAGCATCTCAAACGGGTGCCAAACATCGACTATAACGGTGTCAAACATCGACTCAAACGTTGCTAAACATAGGCTCAAGTGGTGTCAAACATAGACTCCAACGGTGCCAAACATAGACTCAAACGGTGCCAAATATAGACTCAAACGGTACCAAACATTGACTCAAACGGTGACAAACATCGACTCAAATGTTGCCCAACATAGACTCATACTGTGTCAAACATCGACTTGAAGGTGATTAAAAACATGACAGCAGTGAGTCAAGATTTTATTTCAACAAAAAGAAGGCATACCTAACTGTCAGATATTAAATAAAAGGGACCTCATACCCGCCACATTAGCGGTACAGCTGACAGTGTAAGTCTACTTAAAACAACCCACGCTGCTAGTTGTACCATTGTGTCGACGTTAATTTGCTGAAAATTTGGGCTTTGGCCATTGTCCTCGAAATTGCGCGACTGCAACTTATATGTGTTCTATTTTACTGGAGGTATGAAACCCATGAAGGCCTCTTTGTAAAAATTTATTTCCTTCACAATGAACAGGGTGATACACTTGTACTATAACTCACTATTTATACCATACTATAACTACTACTATAAATATACTATTATTACGTCAACCAACATAAGAAAATGCTCATATCCCGTTCAGATGGTAAATTTTTGTATATTCTGGCATTTATTATCGATCGTAAATTTATGCTCACGTTGAATTCATTATACTTTGTATTTTACAGAACTGGCGATGGAGCTGGTCTCCGAAACCGATCTCCGAAGCTGTCACTGTGTTAAAAAAAACTCTGGAAGTGGGTTCTAAAATCTTGGGCACGTGTGTTTTTGAAGACAATAAGGTTAATCAAAAAACTCATGTTAACATCAAAGAACATAAAAATCAGCGTCATCGTGTGTTGTATAGACACGATAACCGAACGTTGACTGCTCCTGGAACGCTTTAATTCCTCCTCGCTGTTCGAACTCCTCATCCTTTATAAAAATCGGTTTCAGAATCAAAAATATTTTAACCCTCACAACAGTAACGTTCGGAAGTGTTGCTGTGCGCCTGAACGTCACACACATTCAAAAACCGGCCTCTCTGATGGTGTGAAGTTGGGCGGTATGTTGAAACTTATCCGTCCTACATGTGTTTCAGGATCATACTGAATGAAAAAATAAAGTCAAAAAGTATTCTAAATCCACTGATTTTACAATATATTTTAAATGCTTCAATAATCAGCTCTGGTTATTTAAGACTTTTTTCCTTATTACAGAGCCATGAAAACTAGAAAAAAGTCAGCGGTTTTTTTTTAATCTAAAGAAGAAATACCCGTTCCCTCCAGACCTGAACACTATCAACTGCTGTAGTGTATAAAGCAGAACTGAGAAGTCAGAGTTCACGAAATACCTCAAAAAGTAAAAAAAAATAAAGGTAACGCATGATACAATTTGCGAAAGATGTATTTCTATAATAATCACAAAAATGTCTCAGAGGCCTGGGAACTTTTATTTAAATCTCTAAATTGAACCGGTGAATGTAAATTTTATTTTTATTTACAAACCAAGTGAACAAGTTGGTTGTGATGGGTTAAGCGAAAGTTCAATATTCAATTAAAATAAAAATTAAATGCAGGAAGCAATTTGGAAAATAGCAAACATTAACTGGAGCCTTCCTTCATTTAGTTTCGATTAAGTACTCATGAAAATTGAGTTTGTGACTACTGGTCGGTCAGCAGCGTTATGAAAATGACCTCCGTGGCCACCCGCGGCTCACGTCGCAATCGTTGTTAATGAACTGGTCACGTTAAATGACAAAAATAGCGAATTCGCACGACAGTTGATAACGAACTTCCGGGACGCACGAGTAAGCCACGTAAAATAATGCAATAACATATCTTAGTCATATTAATAGTAATAATAATAATAATAATGGCAATAAAAATAGTTGTTAATAATAATTCTATAACATTTCTTACCAAGGCAAGGGCGATCTTCATCGTGGTACTTCTGGAAGTCTGTCTTCAAGTTAAGAGAACGTTCGATGAATTCTGCAAGGCGAAAGAAAACATTCTTAAACAAATTCTAAAGTCACTTTCGGTATCTGATTGTAATTATTAAAAAGTATAGTTTAAGTTTTATGGATGTTATTGGTGATAACGCACTTGAACAAATATTGGGAAATGGCAAAATACATCGGTAATCGGAAAACTGCTTACATATTTACTGTTAGTAATGAACGTCGAGGCATACAGTAAACAACTAACAAAACAATAAAATCGTTACCGAGAAGGTGGCATTTTTTTAGAGCTATGGACCAGATTTTCACATATTTTACTTTGTATTTGCGGAAGAGCCATAAGCAAAATTTCGTTTGTGTACTTGGCTACTCTATGTACTGTTTTTTTTTTCTCGACAAAATTTCTAATTTTCAATTTATTTCAAATTAAATTCAAGCTCACACCATACATTACAAGGCTATGAAATGTTTCGTGATTAAATGTTAATGTAAAAATCATAAACTAGATAAATTTTCTCCCGAAAAACAGTACGTAAAGTAGCGTAATCAACAGATGAACTTGATTAACTTGACTTAGAGTGTTCAATAATCCGGCCCCTGGCTCGAGGCAGGAATACAAAATGCGACAAAACTTTGATTTCGAATTTCAGTAGCTCCGTAGGGTAATACTGATAGTGACGTTGCGGTTCTATTTATAAAAACGTTACGGTTCTATTGATAATGACGTTACTGCTCTATTCCTAATGACTTCATGGTTCTATTCATAATGACGTTACGGTTCTATTCATAATGACGTTACGGTTCTATTGATAATGACGTTACGGTTCTATTGATAATGACGTTACGGTTCTATTGATAATGACGTTACTGCTCTACTTCTAGTGACGTCACAGTTGTACATGTAGCGGCATTACTTTTTTACTTGTAGTGACGCTACTGTTCTTACATTGGTACAATGGAAACTCATCTAAGTACTTCAGGTATCTCGTTTCATCTGATCTTCGCACTAAAGTGAGAACAATAATTAAATAAATGTAAAACACTTATCTTCGCTAAAAAGTTTCCGATCAAAAATAAAAAATTGAAATTGAAGTAAGGGAATAAATATTGAAATAATAAAAATAATTTAAATAAAGGAATTGAAAGAATACATTTTTCCTCAAGAAAAACAAAAAAAATAAATAAAGGAAAAGCTAATATTACAGCGCCACACTTCACTCTCTGCTGAACCAAACTATAGCGAATGACAACAAATATTCAATATAAACTTATTTTAAATGGCTTTGAAAGAAGTTTTCGCTGTAGAAAGCTTATGTAAGAAGCCTTTAGCAAAATTTACTCCGAAAAATACATTAATCAAAAAAATTATGAAGATCATTTCAATAATTTCGACTGAAATCCTCAGTACTCACCACAATACCTGTTGTACGAAGGCGCCGATAGCTCTGATGTTGGGGTGCAATTCGCTGCCCATAAGAAGGCTGGCGTCGTATCAGGCTGGGAAAGTGCCGCGCTGATACGGGGGCAACCTCGTGTGAGGGGGGCCACAGTGTGGGTAATGGTTACGTCATCGTGTGGGGACGGAAATTCTAGGAAGTACTTTTTTTAATTTCTTACGGATTTTGACACGTCGCTTTGTGCCAGTAGAAGGATTTGTAAATGACACGATAATATTTATTTCGATCGCGGGAGTTTCTCGTCTCTTTTTTAATTTTTAAATTTTGAATTCTTGATTTTGGCGGGTAAAATGAATTAGAAAAGATACAATGATATTCATTTTGACACTGAGTAATATTGATTCAGATCCTGGAAAAACTGATTACGGAAGCAAACAACTTCAGTGGCAGGTATGACAAAGAATAAACATTTATTAAGGGCATCTAAATCCACACGCCACGCATTCGTTTTCATCTACATACCTGAAGTTAAACGGCATGTTAAGAATTTACAGAACTATTGTGTCATTTTAGATATTATAAAATCATAAAAATTGAATTCTAAGTAACATTTGAGCTTGAATCTGAATGGAGCTAAATTGAGCGGGCTTGTGTCCTAATTACGGAGGGTGAAAACTGGCAGGGGGAAAATCACACTTCTCAAATGAAGCCCACTAAAAATCGTATGCTTGTCCATAACTTCGTTTAAGTATGTTTCGTTTATTACCTTTCCACTTTGTTGAAATCCAATTTTACTCATACAAAGTCAAATTTCAGATCGATATAATAAAATATTGGGTAAATGAAATAAAATCAAATGGTGTAGAAGTCGGAACCATTTCGTAACTTCACAACGTAATTTGTTAACAGCATCACTTCCACACGAATATTTGACTGTTTGCTATCAATAATTCACTAAATCGATTTTCCGATTTTAGCTTCCATGTCTTGCAAAATGCATAAAGTAGTTTTCTATTGCATTTCAGAATTACAATTTCAAAATAATGAATGTTTATCTTTTCAAGGAGACATATGCTAAGAGAAGTTTGAAGTGATTTTCACCCAAGTTATTAATGCTGACTAGATGGTCGTTGTTTCAGGTAACGAGTGATTCGAGATGAAGTAAAAGAGTCCATTATAGGGTTTACATCCCGTGATCCCGGATGATTTGGGGCTGAAATTTCCCAGTCCGGGAATTAATTTTTTCCAGGAAATTCCTGGGATTCTAAATAGTACATATATTTCAAGATGTAAATGAGGAAATAACTTAAAATCATCCGGTTTAATATGATTAATCAATTAGAGAGCTCAAGATAGGACTTTAGTGCTTAATATTATTACAATTTACATCACTACTCAGTGCAGTCAACACTATCTCATAATATACTTCTACTATTGCATCAGAATCTATTTTGTGGTTTGGTTTATCAGGTAATAAAGAATAGACTGTAATAGATGCGATTGCAACGGCCGATGTTGTAGTAACTAAAACCTTTAAAGAATAGACTGTAATAGATGCGATGGCAACGGCCGATGTTGTAGTAACTAAAACCTTTGAGTGGTGATACTATGTTAAAGATGCAACTGGAGAAAGTGGGAAGTGTATAAAGTGCAGCAAGAGTTTACTGTGCAAAGGCTTGTCTACCAGTGGTTTGTTACGCCACCTAAAGAGTAAACACAACATAGCGATACCTGAAATTGTAGACCCAGTCACGTCAACTAGTAGCTCAGAAGGCAGAATTGGTATTGGAACAAAGCGCCCTCATGCAAGGAAGAGCAATAGTGAAAGCACGGAACCTAAAAACAAAAATAACAAGTTTCGTAAAGGTGCATCAAAGTACTCCCGAAGAACAAGTGATCAAGCTTGTAGCAGTTAAGGGCGTGTCAGTAAATACAGTTTTAAAAAAGTGTATTCATTAGAAAATCTTTCTCAAATAAATATTTTTCGCTCCCTAAATCGCTAAATACTGTAATGGGCATGGGGCACAAATTACAATAGCAAAAATGTAAAAATATAAAAAAATCCCGGCATTTCCCGGGATTGTCTTCCTGAAATCCCGGGATTCCGGGATTTTCATTTTGTCCCGGGCTTGCAAACCCTAGTCCATTAACTATTTAGTGAGAATTAGTTTCAAAAAGAAGTGCTATAGGACCCTTTGATGAATATCGAAATACTAGCACAAACGGTCCGTCAAAAATAACGGCATTCGATATTTTCCTTTCCGATGTGGATGGCTTACAAATATTCCCATCCTTATAGTACCTGCGATTTAAATATTTTTTGTACTTGTGCACTGGTGAAACGGGCCAATCAACCAAGCGAGCAACAACCCTGTATATAGGAGATAAGTACCAAGCTATAAATAAACTTTTGTCTATCCTGCTTGTGTCCTGATGAGACCCTGTGGCTGCGTTGCACTGGCGAGTAGCCAAATTGTTACAGTAAATTTCATGATAAAAATTTCTCTTTTCTGAGACTGTATCTCCTAAGCAAACTTATGAAACAAAGTAGACACCTGCCAGAATTGATTTTATGAAGTAGCTACCTGCTAGTATTGTTTTATGAAATGGCTACCTGCTGGTGTTGTTTTATGAAGTAGCTACCTGCTAGTATTGTTTTATGAAATGGCTACCTGCTGGTGTTGTTATATGAAGTAGCTACCTGCTAGTATTGTTTTATGAAATGGCTACCTGCTGGTGTTGTTTTATGAAGTAGCTACCTGCTAGTATTGTTATATGAAATGGCTACCTGCTGGTGTTGTTTTATGAAGTAGCTACCTGCTAGTATTGTTATATGAAATGGCTACCTGCTGGTGTTGTTTTATGAAGTAGCTACCTGCTAGTATTGTTTTATGAAATGGCTACCTGCTGGTGTTGTTTTATGAAGTAGCTACCTGCTAGTATTGTTATATGAAATGGCTACCTGCTGGTGTTGTTTTATGAAGTAGCTACCTGCTAGTATTGTTTTATGAAATGGCTACCTGCTGGTGTTGTTTTATGAAATGGCTACCTGCTGGTGTTGTTTTATGAAGTAGCTACCTGCTGGTATTGTTTTATGAAATGGCTACCTGCTGGTGTTGTTTTATGAAGTAGCTACCTGCTAGTACTGTTTTATGAAATGGCTACCTGCTGGTGTTGTTTTATGAAGTAGCTACCTGCTAGTATTGTTATATGAAATGGCTACCTGCTGGTGTTGTTTTATGAAGTAGCTACCTGCTAGTATTGTTATATGAAATGGCTACCTGCTGGTGTTGTTTTATGAAATGGCTACCTGCTGGTGTTGTTTCATGAAGTAGCTACCTGCTAGTATTGTTATATGAAATGGCTACCTGCTGGTGTTGTTTTATGAAGTAGCTACCTGCTAGTATTGTTATATGAAATGGCTACCTGCTGGTGTTGTTTTATGAAGTAGCTACCTGCTTGTATTGTTTTATGAAATGGCTACCTGCTGGTGTTGTTTTATGAAGTAGCTACCTGCTAGTATTGTTTTATGAAATGGCTACCTGCTGGTGTTGTTTTATGAAATGGCTACCTGCTGGTGTTGTTTTATGAAGTAGCTACCTGCTTGTATTGTTTTATGAAATGGCTACCTGCTGGTGTTGTTTTATGAAGTAGCTACCTGCTAGTATTGTTTTATGAAATGGCTACCTGCTGGTGTTGTTTTATGAAATGGCTACCTGCTGGTGTTGTTTTATGAAGTAGCTACCTGCTAGTATTGTTTTATGAAATGGCTACCTGCTGGTGTTGTTTTATGAAGTAGCTACATGCTAGTATTGTTTTATGAAATGGCTACCTGCTGGTGTTGTTTTATGAAGTAGCTACCTGCTAGTATTGTTTTATGAAATGGCTCCCTGCTGGTGTTGTTTTATGAAATGGCTACCTGCTGGTGTTGTTTTATGAAGTAGCTACCTGCTAGTACTGTTTTATGAAATGGCTACCTGCTGGTGTTGTTTTATGAAGTAGCTACCTGCTGGTGTTGTTTTATGAAATGGCTACCTGCTGGTGTTGTTTTATGAAGTAGCTACCTGCTAGTATTGTTTTATGAAATGGCTACCTGCTGGTGTTGCTTTATGAAATGGCTACCTGCTGGTGTTGTTTTATGAAGTAGCTACCTGCTTGTATTGTTTTATGAAATGGCTACCTGCTGGTGTTGTTTTATGAAGAAGCTACCTGCTGGTGTTGTTTTATGAAGTAGCTACCTGCTGGTGTTGTTTTATGAAGTAGCTACCTGCTAGTATTGTTTTATGAAATGGCTACCTGCTGGTGTTGTTTTATGAAGTAGCTACCTGCTGGTGTTGTTTTATGAAGTAGCTACCTGCTGGTGTTGTTTTATGAAATGGCTACCTGCTGGTGTTGTTTTATGAAGAAGCTACCTGCTGGTGTTGTTTTATGAAGTAGCTACCTGCTGCTGTTGTTTTATGAAATGGCTACCTGCTGGTGTTGTTTTATGAAGTAGCTACCTGCTGGCGTTGTTTTATGAAGCAGCTACCTGCTGGTGTTGTTTTATGAAGTAGCTACCTGCTAGTATTGTTTTATGAAATGGCTACCTGCTGGTGTTGTTTTATGAAGTAGCTACCTGCTGGCGTTGTTTTATGAAGCAGCTACCTGCTGGTGTTGTTTTATGAAGTAGCTACCTGCTAGTATTGTTTTATGAAATGGCTACCTGCTGGTGTTGTTTTCGTGAATTGGACACGTGCCGGTGCAGTTTTTACAAAGTGTACACGTCCAGGTGGTTTTTTTATATAGCGGCTATCTGCTAGCATTGTTTTTATGAGAGGCTACTTGCTGGTATTATTTTTATGAATTGACATTCCGTCGGTATGGTTTTCATGAAGTATCAACGCTACAAGTATTATTTCTGTAATGTACCAACGCCGCCAGGTATTTCGAACACTTTCACACTTGGCAATGCCGCAACAATCGCAATTCATCAAGAGTTTGGCAATTTCACCCATGTCTCTACCATCTCGCACGACAGCTGCAATGTTGAGATAAATTCTTCCTGATAAGTCAACTTATCCTCGCCGTAACCTGAATTCGGGGTTCATATCACTATCAATTTTATGGCATTTCCGCGTTTCCGGCATCAATCTCCGTTTCTAGGTGGACTCATCAGCAGCTTTCATTCTTAGTCCGAAGTTCATAGCGGGAAATGTTTTTAAATAGGCGTGTATTAAGTAATGACGGTTTGAATTTGCAGAATGTGCAGGATCGATTTCTGACTAGAAGCTTGGTCGGAATAACGAGAAAATAAGCGTACAAAAACTTTGTAAATTCCACGAAGGAGCGCTGTTAAAGTTGGTCTCAACCGATCAGTTGAGAGTAAATATCGCAGATTCATACTAAAATGCGCCGTCTATTTTGGAGCTGGACTTGTCTACAAGAAACAGACCCCTGAGTCGGAAAATTCTACTGACTCTATTATGCACGAGAAATGTACAACAAGTAAAAGTGTGTATGCATGGGAATTAATGAACCACAGTTAGGATAATAACAATGTACGCAAAATTGTCGGAATAAAAGATAAAAAATAAGTTGAAAGTCCTCCAATTGAAATAGTTGATATCACAGCAGGAGGTTTGACATCCGATTTAGAAAACATATCAATAAAGAAGTATAACATTATAGGAATAAATACATATAATGATAAAATATTATAGTACACCTCGCTGTCCACATAGAATTTGAGCGTTTGAAACGGTGTGATCGGAGTGTCGCTGTAATCTCATTTTGTAAGATTGCCTCTACCACGCAAAGTCCTTACCGGTATCTAGCTCCCAGAATTTAAAAACTTGCCCTGAATAGATTATTTTATGAAAGTCCTGAATAATGCCAATGGATTTCTTTTGAACAGCTCAGCATGCTAAGAATCATTCTTAAAACTTTTCCACTAGAACGCTGGTAGGAAAAGATTGATATTGAAGGCAAAAAAATTAGGCATGTGGAACAATAAGTCGCAGGAAGGATATTCCTCAGCTAATGGGTGACAAAAGCTTGAAAAGAGGGCAGTTCGACTACCGCTCTACTCCTGGTATTACAGTATATAAGAGAAAAGATTCAAAATCAGTTCACTTGGTATCTAACTATCATGGAATTGATATAACCTCTAAGAGGTAAAAAGATTGTACCAAGGAAAATGATTCATATCTTTTAGGATTATAATCAACTCATGGGAGGGATCGAAAAACATGACATGCTCCGCCAGCTTTATGGTACTGATCGTAAATATATGAAATGGTGGCATAGCATGTTTTTTGGCGTGCTGGTTATGGTCCTAGTCAATTCTTACGTTATTTTATTTGAAGAAAACAAAGCGAACCCAATGATGTTGTATGCTCTCTACAGAGAAGTAGTCCTTGGCTTGCTCACATATGCTGAAAGAACAAGACCTGGTCCGCTAAAACGAAGGAAGTTCAACTACTTAACAACAGAATCTGTTCGACTAGGAAACACTGGAGTTCACTGGCCTGAATTTGCAGCTTCAAAGAACCGTTGTGAAGTGTGTTCAAAAATGGATATCTCAAAGGGTGTCCTTTGAGCTAATGAATGTCCCCACTGTGGAGTTCATCTCTGCTGCAATGCAGCAAAAAAGTGTTTCAAGGAGTATCACTCATATCAAACTTTTCCTTCCGTTAGTTGTTATAGGTCCAATTATTTAGATAGTTTACCAAAGTTATTGTTCACACTATATCTGTTTCGTATAACAATTATATGACTGAATCAGCTCGTTCGTAAATTGTTCTTGAATTTCATCAGTATGAAATACAACTATTTTTTGTGCTAAGATTCGCACGTGATCTCTTATCATTTAATGTAATCACACTGTGATAATTGGAGACCAAAGTATATTCTTTTTTTAGAATTAAGTATTTTATTATATTCCAGCAATTGTTTCACAAAACACATCCTGCCAAAACTGCATTTTCAATTATCTCTATGAAAATACATGCAGTAATAAGAGTGTCCAAATATCCTGAAGGCTACCCCTGATGCGACCATTGTAGATCAATTATAAAAATGTAAATTTCTAATTGGGTAATAATAACGCATTAGTTCCACCCTGTAATGATGTTTGAAGCATGAATTTTAATTGAAATACATCCAAAATAATAACGGAACCGAAAGGGTTAATTTCGTCCCCTTCTCAGTTGTACACGAACCCACACGAAGACAGGGAGGAACACAGGGAAGAATCATCGTCACAATCAGGCGGGTTAGCGTTAGGGTTGAAATAGTAATAGCGAGAGTCGCTGGGGCAGACAAGTGGACCGCTCAAGATGTTGCCAAGTCCGTCACAGACGTAGTACTGGTGGCAGTTGGTCACATCTGGGCAGTTTCCGACACAAGAATCTGAACATGGCGCTACAGGAGTGAGGCATGAGCAGTGTTCCGATACGTATGTCCCCACTGGACACAAAAATTCTTGCACAACCTCTTCATCTGCACACAGATAGCCGAGATCACAGTAGGTGGGGTCGTGGACACAAGTTGCATCCGGCACTCCGGCGCACGAAGGCTGCTCCACGCAGTGTTGGAAGTGACATTCTCCGTCATCTCCGCAGTCTTGGACGTCAGCGATGGATCGTGATAGGCATATTGCAAGGTAGGAGTCTGTGAACGGGTCGCAAACATTCGTGGAATTGGAGCATGAGCAGGTCGTAGCGGTGCTCTCGCGGGTGCATCCAGCGACGGTGGACGAAAATTCCTCACAGACCTGGAATTAGCAGTATGAAAATTGGATGTTAAATAGAATTGTGCAAGACAAATGCACGTAATCCTCGTTTAAATTCTTTAATAAACGGAAATGCATTTAACAATTATTTGGTTGAGTTATAAGTAGTTTTCATTTTACCTCATTGTTGGATTAGATATCAAATGGGAAGTTAAAAGAGCGTTGTGAAGTGCATATTAGGCTCAGTTACAAATAGTAATCGTTTTAACTAATTGAGAAACAGAAATTGCACGCTATTAAATCCTGCAAATACACAAAAGTACTCAGTGAGACATTACTTGATGTAAGGCGTCAAAATAATATAATGTAAATTATTAATCAATTGATTTGGAGATCAATGTGTTCGTTTCAGTTAAATATTAACTAACTCGCATTTTAAAATTTAAATTTCCGTCAAACGAGCTCGGCTTCATAGTAATAACCAGCGACGTATTACTGTATATTAAACTTAGTATTTTCCAGGGAGTTTCAGAATTCTTTCAGTGAACTTCAAGCCAGGGCTTCGTGTTACATAAGCCTAGCTCACGCTATGGAGGGGCACCTATAAATCTTAAGTTTGAAAGTTACCGAGGCTTCAAAAGTCGTAGCGGACCATTCTCTAGACCACCCAGGAAACCTGACATGAGGCTCGTGAATTTCTACCTTAGAAGACACCGACGAATTGAAGTGTGTGGAACATCAGTTCAGTCCGAGAAAAAGCACTTATCTGTAGAATTTTTGATGCCCGAGCAGGATTATGAATGATGTCGAGCAAGGATTATTATTGATGTTTGATGAAGGATCATTATTGATGTCGATCAAGGATTATTATACTGTTGTCTGAGCAAAGATCATTATTAATGTCTGAACTATGATTATCATATTAATGTCTGAGCAAGGATTATTATTGATATCCGAGCAAGGATTATTATTGATGTCTGAGCAACGATTATAATTGATGTCTGAGCAATGATTATTATTGATGTTTGAGCAATGATTATTATTGATGTCTGAGCAACGATTATAATTGATGTCTGAGCAACGATTATTATTGATGTCTGAGCAAGGAAACTCCTGGTGTCTATGCATGAGTTTAGCTATCATCCTGGCAACGTTTTCACCCATGCATGTGCGGAATTTCGAACAGCTATTGTGACTACTAACCTAACTTTAAATTTAAATTTCCAAAAATAAAGCCTATTCGGAATCTCAGTTATCCATTGACTCAGCGACACGATTGTGTAGATATTAATGACATTTAAATAAAATGCTTTTTGATGCCCCTCCATAGAGTATATCATGCTTATTTAACCTACAAAAAAACAAAGGTTAAAGTTTATTCAAAGAATTATGTAACAGCGCCTAAGTTAATTTCATTCAAAGTGCATTCTGTCGCAGTATATAATAAAGTGAACATCACATGCCTCCAGAACACGAAAAAAGCTAGAAAGGCGGTTTTTGAGTTGTAAGTCAATTTAAGAACGAAACTTGGCGAATACCCGTGTTAATTTTCACTTTCATAGGCTATTGTAGCGCATTCTCGATGTTAATACTGTGTCTTGCATTGCACTCGTGCAATTTTCAATATCATTTTCATATTTTATGTGATAGTGTGTTTTTCCTGCAGTACGAGATTCCCTTGATGATAGTTAGCAAGGGGTGAGCATATGTCGGATCTCACACAATAGCAATTCGCCACCCTCATAATAGTCACCTAAAACCTTCGCAATAGTCACCCGCCACTCCCAATAATCAGCCACCACTCGCAATAGTCACCCGCCCTCACATAATGCTCATCACAGCTCGGCAGCACAGTGGCCGCAGTAGACAGGGAAGAGTTGCAGTAGATAGGCTGTAGACAGCTGGCGCAGTGGTACCCGTCTACCTTCCCGTCGCAAGCATGGCGTGTATCGATAGACGGGAGACAGCTGTTCAGGGAGAGAAATAAAACGCACCTGTCAGAAGTTTAACGTCTGAAATTATTAAATGCTGAACTTAAACAAATTTACTATGTACACTGCGTTCTAAAAACGTCCACGTTCGATTCAAAACGTCTATGTTTTAAGAATCATGTTCAAAATTGAACATCATGTTGCCTTTTTTTTAGTAAAACTATTTGCTCTGTTCAATCAGTCTAGCGAATATGTATGATCAGAGTTATGAATTAAATACATTTTATTGAGGGGCAACATATTCAGTAAATATACCCAGTAAGCAGTGGACTTTTTCAAACCGCTTTTCATGCGGCCCTTTGCAGTAGTTCTAAATGTAGTTATTTTAAGAGTAATCGTTCTACATAGGTGTAATTGAGTTATGTGCGGTAATTGTACTGATGCGTCGCTCTTGGGAAATGTGTTGCTTTAATTCGTTTATTTTGCTTAAATATATAGGGTGTTGGAAAATTCAGTGCAAATATTTTCACTTCAAGTAAAGTCATCATATCCTTACACTTTGGTGTATTTTTTTGGCCAAAATTTAGTTTTTTAAAAAAGCTACTACGGCGTTTTCAATTTCTATTCCAAAAAATAATTTTCGCTGTAAAAAATTCATTTTTCAACTCATTATGATTAAAATTGATAACATAGTAAATCTTTCAGTGGTCAATGCACACATTTTGTAAAAATTTGAAAAAAGTATAAAATAACCAGGAAAATGACGTTCAAATTCAAAATAGGCTTCACAAATTAATAGTCACAATTGTAAAAAACGAGAAACCTACGATGAACGCCTATTTCAAGACCTTTCAGATTAAGAAAAGCTTGACCAAAAAAAATGAGATTAAGTGAATTTGCGAGGAGGAAAACTGATATAAGTTCACCAGCATTGACGCGCACCCACATGTTGCCCTGTCACTGCACCAGATAAGCATGGCTAGACGAACGTAAGTGCCGTGGTAAGTGGGTTTACTACGTTGGAGGAAAATGTTGGAATAAAGATACGAATTTGACAGCTTTAACCTGTTTTATGATGTTGACTATGGCACTGTGAATATGTTGAGTCTCATTACTTTAAATTAACTTATGATGTTGACTATGGCACTGTGAATATGTTGAGTCTCATTACTTTAAATTAACTTATGATGTTGACTATGGCACTGTGAATATGTTGAGTCTCATTACTTTAAATTAACTTATGATGTTGACTATGGCACTGTGAATATGTTGAGTCTCATTACTTTAAATTAACTTATGATGTTGACTATGGCACTGTGAATATGTTGAGTCTCATTACTTTATATTAAAGGGAATGAAAAACAGGTTCCCATGAACACAGTCATACGTTGATATGAAAGAAAATAATTAAAGTGTAATTTTTCAAAACAAAATTATTTAGCTACTGAAGCTCACAGCACGCTATGTTACTTTAGTACATGATGTTTCATCATTCAGGATCAAGATTCAAGTTACAACAGATGTTCAAAATGTTTCCCAGTTCCTTCTACGCACAACCTGTATCGATTCTCCAAAAACTGCCGTACACTTTCGGGCACTCCTTTCTTTTCTGACATGTCTCCAGCAGCCACCGCAATCCTGGCTATCAAATCTTCCTCTGATTCCACGGGCGTCTTATACACGTGGCTCTTCATATGTCCCCGCAGAAAAAGTCTAATGGGTTTAGATCAGAAGACCTAGAACGCCAGTTAACTGGTCCTCCACGTCCTATCCATCTGTCTGGGAACTAATTGCTCAGTGTGTCTCTTGGTGCTGTTGAAAAATGAGGCGGGGCACCATTTCGTTAAAACGGCATTCTAAAGCGAATATCAGGAGGAACATTTTCAAGTAATACGGGAAGAGTGCTTTACAGGAAAACGTTGTTAAGTATCCCCTGTGAGTGTTGCAGTGAAAATGTATGGACTGATCAAGTGATTCCCTACAACACCTGCCCAAGCGTTGACACTGTACCGATGTTGATGTTTGTGTTCAATGATGTTGTGGCATTTTGTTCTGATCCGTGGTGCCGGTTTTGATGGTAAAAACACCCTCTTTTGAAATATTTGCTTCATCTGTAAAAAAGAATGGATGAAAAAATTCCTATTGTAGCGTAGCTTATTAAGAAACGACATTGAAAAGACAACCCGAGGTTTGTAATCTGCTGGTATCAATCCTTGAACTCTTTCATATCTGTAGGGATGAAGATCGCTCGCACGCAAAACGTTCCACACTTCAGCATGATCTCTGATCCCCAGTGCATCAGCAACACGACAACTTACATTTGGATGATCCTGAGTGTACTACAGAACCTCTCGCTCCCGTTCAAGATTTAATCTTTCTCTCCCTGCATTAGGTCGCGTAACATTGATTAAAAGAACCAGTTTCTCGAAGCCACCTGTGAGTAGCAGTGAAGGTCCTGCATGAGATTTGTCACATTTCTGTTCGAGAACTTATTTCTGTATAAAATTGATGCTTGCCTCGGGTTTCATTGTGCTTCTCCGTTAGTCATAGTAAATAGTAAAGCATAGTCATAGTAAAGTCATAGTAAATAGTTATAGTAGTAAGTATTGTAAATAGTCATCCATTTCTTCATTGGTGAATCGTTGCATGACTGGGCAGTTGGCAATGTTACACTTCACGCAATGAAGTCCCGAAACGAAATGATGAGCAGCCAATCGTCTAGCGGAAAAACTTTCTTCGAAGGTAATTATTTGTTGCGGTCTGTAAACTTTAAAAGCTTAAATTTTGTCGCGTGAAATTCCTCACACAATTTCTTTCAATTAACTTTTTGTTATATCTTCGTTTACTTACAAGCATTAATTTCTTTGAATAATAGCGACACGGTAGCAAATGCAATGAACCTTATTAGGGTTTTAGAAGTGACGAAATAACATAATAAGTACCTAGACAATATTTAAGCTGTGGTTTTCTAATCATTTGATTTTAATCTACGTACATGCATAATGTATGTAAATTTCACCATGCTTAATAGCTCTACCTAGTAAAACTTGTGTTTTATCGAAAAACTCTCCTCAAACGTAGTAAAACCCACTTACCGCAGCACTCACATTCGTCTAGCCATACCTATCTGATGCGATGAAATATGCCTGGGGATGGTGTTTTGACACACTGGCTATCCCAGTGACCCCATCCAATGGCAGCTTGTGACAAGGATTGGTAGATCCTGAGTAGTTTAGTGGACAAGTCTGGTACCAGGCGCTGAACTCTTTGTGTGATAACTGTGGAGGGAATTGTAGGCCGTTACAAAGGCCCCGACGCTGGCCCTCAATTTCAAGTTCAAGTTCAAGTTCAAGCGGGGACAGGGCAACATGTGGGTGTGTCAATACTGGTGAACTTATATCAGTTTTCCTCCTGGCAAATGCACTTAATCTGATTTTTTGTCAAGCTTTTCATAATCTGAAAGGTCTTGAAATAGGCTTTCATCGTGGGTGTCTCATTTTTTACAATTGTGACTATTGATTTATGAAGCTTGTTTTAAATTTGAACGAGATTTTCCTATTTATTTTACACTTTTTCAGATTTTGTCAAGTGCGCATAGAAAATTGAAAGATCCTTAACTTGTGGTTCAAATAATTTCACTGAATTTTTAACACCCTGTATAACGTTTGCATACAATTTGAATTACTAAATTTTCGATGTGCGCATCTTAGATGCATATAGGCACACATGTGAAAAAATAGTGTTGACAGAACTCATATACCTATTTTTCTCTTCATTACCTAGAAAAGCATTGATTGCACTCTGCGTTCAAATTCTTTGAATAAATGAAATCATCGTAGCACATTTCGTAAGCCGGTTGATTCGATCAAGAGCCTCACACCTCGACATCACCCAAGTTCTCAAATCATGCCAAACCATTTCCAAGTGTAATTCCTTTTACTGAAATTCAAGTTCCATAAAGTTAGTAATCAATTTCACCCAAGGGAAAATCATACACTTCATGATGAAATTTATTCTATTCTACTCTATTCTATTCTACTCTATTCTCTCTTACTTAATAAGCTACTTTTTAGACTGAAATATCCCTTTAAGCTTGACTCTGTATTTCGTCTTAAGCTCTATAGTACCTAATTCTTACTTTTACTTATTTTAAATGACTGATCACCCTGTAATATTTGAGGAAATCGATCCAGATTTCAATCATTTGAACAGAATATATCCAAACCTAAACGACTCTCAAGAGTGTAGGTATACTAATATATCAGAATTCAACGAAACTATACAAATAACTGACCGAGATTTCTCTCTCCTGTGTTGGAACTGTAGGTCACTCTATCCAAAATTGGAAGAGATACAATGTACTATTACTGAACTTAAATATAACCTAGACGTGATTAGCTTCACCGAAAGCTGGCTAGATGACTCGACTAAAGACATGATTCGATTTGAAAATTATCATAGTTACCATTCGCTAAGAAAAAACCAGCGGGGCGGAGGCATCAGCACATATATATCTAACCACATAGACTCGAGAACCATAGCAAGTGCAACCATGAATCAGGATCATATAGAATCACTCTTCGTAGAACTTTTTAGAGATGGTAAACGCATTGTGCTTGGAACGGTGTATAGGCCTCCTACAGCCTGTCCTATATCCTTCCTGAATGAATTGAATCGTATTATTTCTCAGTTCAACAGGCCCTTATACAATGACATAATAATATGCGGTGACTTCAATTATGATCTACTGAAACATGAAAGCCATGAACCAATCTCTAATTTCCTAACTACCTTTCAGTCTCAATCCTTCCTTCCGATCATTACAAAGCCTACACGAATAACCTCAGAGTGTGCTACGCTGCTTGACAATATCTTTATGACAGACCCTAGTGATTTTCTTGCTGGAATAATTACTTCTGACTTATCAGATCACTTCCCAGTTTTTCTTATTAAGAAAAATGTCTATATTGCTTGCACCAAGGCACGGGCTGAAACTTACTCATATCGTAAAATAAACGAATCAAATCTTGAAGAAATGCGCACCGTTCTAGAAGAATCAATGCCTACATTGCACATCTCTCAACAAAACAATAATACTACGAGCATTGATGAAGCAGTAGTAAAGTTGACTGAAACTATAATGACCGCATACAATCAGTGTTGCCCAATTGTAACTCGTACAGTTACCCCGAAAAATAAACATAAGCCCTGGATTACCAGAGACATCGTGATAAATATAAAGAAACGTCAAGCGTACCTAGCCCTCCTTTGCGAAGGACGAATATCTAGAGAAACATATAACCGATTTAGAAACTATGTAACAAACCAGATAAGAACATCAAAAAAGAACTACTTTACGCTCAAGTTTACTCAATTCAAAACTGACGTTAAAAAGATTTGGCATCTCCTTAACTCCTGCTGTAAACCGAATAATGCCGATAAAAAGAAAATTGAATATGTTGTTCAAGATAATGTAAAATATCATGAGAAGAAAGAAATTGCTAATCTCTTTAACAACTTCTTCGTAAACGTAGGGAAAACAATAGCTGATGGTATTCCAAGTGAACCTACTGATCACCTGGAATTTATGGATCATATTCGAGAACCCGACTCCTTTTTCTTTACGCCTACAAACTCCTCCGATGTAATTACGTGCATAAACAACATGAAAAATAAATCGAGTGGGTTACAAACGTTTCCGACTAAAGTACTTAAAGTTATTGCTGACATTGTAGCCCCACTGATATCAAATATTATTAACCAGTCTCTCTTACTAGGCACTTTCCCGAACTCCCTCAAAGTTGCTAGAGTAACCCCTATCTTTAAAAGTGGTGAAAAAACCTGTGTAAACAATTATCGACCTATCTCCATTCTACCAATTATTAGCAAAGTATTCGAAAAGATTGTGTATAAAAAAGTGTACTCTTATTTTGAACAAAAATCATTTCTTTACGATAAACAATACGGTTTTCGCTCTAAAAAATCAACAACACAGGCTATATTAAATCATTTACAATTCCTCTATTCTAATATAGATGAAGGAAAGCCTGTCTTCTCTGTATTTCTTGACTTCCGAAAAGCATTTGATTGTGTGGACCATAAAATACTATTATCGAAACTACACTGTTATGGCATTCGAGGGATTGCCCATGATTGGTTCAGATCATACCTAACAAATCGGAAGCAATACGTTGTCATTGACGACGCAAAATCAGACCCACAGACAATTAGCCATGGAGTTCCACAAGGATCTGTTCTCGGGCCTCTCTTGTTTCTGATTTTTATCAATGATATTGTAAAATCTACATCATTCTTCAAATTCATACTTTTTGCCGATGACAGTACGCTTTCTGCGGTCCTTCCGAACCAAAATCCTGCTATGATTGTGGAGAGTATAAATACTGAACTTCACAAGGTTTCATCGTGGCTCAAAGCTAATAAAATAAGCCTAAATATCGATAAAACAAATTATATTACTTTCTCATACAAGAAAGATGTATCTCTCCCATGCATTAAAATTGGCGAAGGTGAAATCGAAGAAACCAACTCATGTAAGTTTCTGGGCATCATAATAGATAAACATCTGACCTTCAAAGAGCACATCACTCATATTAGTTCTAAATTATCAAAATCCATCGGAATCCTAAATAAAGTTAAAAATTTTCTGCCTGAAACAGCTTTACAAATGCTCTACCGAACGCTCATTTCTCCATACTTGCAATACGGAATAGAAGCATGGCACGGAACTGATAAAAATAAAACCAACAAAATTTTTACTCTGCAGAAAAGGGCTGTCAGAGCGGTAAAGAACCTAGAATATAATGCTCACACAAATGATTCTTTCAAAAATTTACAAATACTTAAACTTTCGGATCTATACAAAATCTCCATCTGTAATTTCATTTACAAAACATTAAGAAATGATGGCGACAATAGCCTAAGACAATTATTGACTGCGCAAACTGGTCATCACGACCATTTAACCCGAAATAGAAGTAAATTCATGCTTCCTTATTATTCAAAGGCCAAGTCGCAACACAGTATTCTCTTCGTTGGAACCAAAACTTGGAACTCTATACCTGCAGAGATCCGTGAATGTAATTCGTACAAAGTATTCAAAAGACATCTTGAGTCTCACTTCCTATCAGAATACTAGTAGTGTAAGATCACCGTGTCGAAATCTTGCCTCCTACATGTAACTAATGATAATGTCATAATGTAACTTGCCTTGTGTACCATAACCAATCTTCTCTCTGCTCTTGAATCGTTTTCTCGAACATACTGTTAAATATAGCCGACTTATAAAATATCGAGTTAATCATCTCAATGATCAGTCTAATGCGAAACTAGGTTAAGTGAACTAGGTTAAACTTTTGTACACCCAGAATAGCGTGATGGTAGGATGCCCTAGAAGTCGCTGAACTTATTCGGGCCCACAGGTAGCTATACTCAAATTTGACCATTGTACTAGACTTAAGTAAAACTCTACCTCTGTATCACCTACCTCTGTATCTCCTGTGGTAAATAAATTGTTTAAATTGTTTAAATTGTTTAAATTGTTTAAATTGTTTAAATTGTTTAATTACCCTGGAATGTATTTGAACAGTTCGTCCAAACACATTCCGGAAACTTCAAATTGAAAACCTCTTTCCTCCAATTTTAAATCATGTTCCTTGTAAATCATGTAATCAGGTCGCATCACAGATATGGTCGTTAAGTCCATCCTTCCTAAAAGCAATATTCCCCCTGTGTAAATCCTTAGGAGTGTGACCAACCAACCGCACTGTAACTGTGTATTATTATTTACTGGATTAGTTGGTTGCTTGCATCTTTGGTGTATCCGACCCAACTCCCACCCTGTGAACTGGACGCCTGAACACCACAACGACCACAAACTTTTTTTTTAATCTCAATTGATTCAAACTGGTTGAAATTTATTCGAAATAGATCCCTACCAAAGAACTAGGAATCAGTTGAAGAAACGATAATTCCATACTCTAATTCAAAGCAATCGGCACGAATGAATGTAAACTCTAACTTGGATGTTGAATGTTTCAGGCTTTAGGAACACACTGCTATATTGAATGTGAATTACCTGACGACTCCTGCTAGCAGCAGGCCTGCCTGTGGGTAAAAAATTCAGCATTAGGCTGAGAATGCAAAGGACTAAAATTGCTCAGGTTCTTATTCTATTCTTAAATAACATAACACAGCATTAATTCCTTAATTAATCAATTTATGAAAATAATGTTGAATCTCGTTTACTATTAAAAAATATTTAATGAGATAATGAAATTTTTTGTGTTATTGTATATTTTATTTTTATAACTTAAATACTATTTATAACCTGATTTATACATGATATTATTGTCCATACAGTGAATTTCCTATGAATGTTCAACTTTCTAGTATTTGTGAAACTTAAGACAATGTTGTCCAGAAGCGTTTTCATTTGAAGTCAATGCTATAACGAAGAAATGCCCAAATTCTCACCCAAAGAACGTAGATTTTCATCGTATTTGATTCACGTAGACGCTGAATTCTTTTCATATATCTGTAAAAAAAATCATTCGTCATTCGAAAACATCTTTTGAAACTTTGTTAGGTTTCTGAGTCTTAAATTTACGAGTCTCCAGTTCCTATTTTAACTTTGCGCAGGGCTTGGCCTTGGTCCTTTTTTTAATTTTAATTGCGTTTGCAGGCTACTAGCGACCACTTTTTTTGTCCAAGGGAAACAAGTTCCTAAGGAATTAATGGTATATTGTCGTTACCGTTTACTACAAGCGTACAAACACAGGGAGGTACTGCAAATTCTTATGATCTCATTCTTTGTTCCATAAACGAAATTTATCTCCATTGCTGTATCAACGTGCAGCAACTATTTGCTTTTAAGAGAACATGGAAGAAGAATTAACAACAGTGAATTAGTTTAGAAATAAAACATATTCACGGCGGTTGACGCAAAGCTATCCCAAAGCTATCTGGAGCTATTTGTATGTATTTTTTTGCTCCACATGAAACAAATAGTTGAATTGGAACGCTGTACGATGGTGTAGACTTTTCTTTTTCCTGGTTCTTCAAAAAATAACGGGAAGCA
This sequence comes from Morinoia aosen, assembly GCA_030386875.1. Lineage (NCBI taxonomy): Eukaryota > Metazoa > Arthropoda > Malacostraca > Amphipoda > Talitridae > Morinoia > Morinoia aosen. The sequence continues at coordinate 19,052,345 of CM059556.1, forward strand.
ATGAAAATTACAGTATTGACAGCACATTTTCCTTTTTGAAATTATTGGTCATCATTGTTATTCTCCCGATAAGCTAGATGATTTTTTATTGTTTTTTAAATCTACATCAGGAAAAAACTTCTTTTACTTCTTCAAAAAATCCAAAGGAGTATAGGAAAAATTTATGTTGCTTCAGCGTTCGAAATATGCGTGAAATATACGTGTTGCTTCAGCAGAAGTATACATATGTAGTAGCTATAATTTTTATTCATAATTTATACAAAAGGATTGCTGCAAATCAGTCTTAGGGAAAAAAATTACCGTATATACACCCTCAGCATTTGAACGTTCGAGTACAATGCACTGGTGTGCGATTTTACTCAATCGCTCATGGTACAATTCTTCGAAGTTCACAGTCAACGCACGGAACGCTCATTAAGAATTAGCTGCCTCGTTCTCACTAAACAAACCTGGGCTCCTTGCTTGAGATTACCGAAGAACCTAGTACATTTACTTAGGGATAGCCGCGATACTTATACATCAACGGTGAGCAGCGGTGACACGTCACTGCAAATGTTGGTATCAGTGATACTTCTCAGAAGGACTGGTATCAATGTTGCGCAGAAAGTTGCACGTGCATTTGTTCTCACTAGAAGAAAACACACTACGACCTCAAAGAGTTCGTGGAAATTCTAATCAGATGAGAGAAGTGGGGATAACTGACGTTGTTCCGAGCTTGAACGTTCATGGGTATTGGGAATTTATGTTTGAAGTTAGTGGGCTTGAATTTTTATTATTATATAGGAAAGTTTTAGCCTCCCTAAGCCACGACAAAGATGTTCTAAGAGAGGAAAGAGGAAGGCACCATTTAGTATGGATTTGAGGGAACGCGGAATTTATGCACAAGGTGCACAGAAACAGTAAGCTAGGAAAGAAGTTCATGAAACAAGAAAAAAGTTGAAGAAGAAAGTAGTAGGTGCTGAAAAACAGGACAGCAGTGAACCGAAAAAAGATGGTCCGTAACAAAACCAAAACCTATTTTATTACAACAAAAAGGAAGCCTACCTAACCTTTAGCTCAGGCCCTCACATGGTTCCCCTTATTGGGCTCGAATAATAAAATTAATGATATTGTAGAAAATGGAGCTTAATACCGGTTGAAAACTGAATTTTTCATCGCAGTCGTTCGCTCTGCATGAGCCATATAGCTGAAATATACAGATAGAATCTCTCACCATGTTCATTGCTGATATCACCAATATTCTCCGTAAAAAATCCAAATGAGTGTGTATCACAAGAACCTTTGGGAACATCTTACATCCCATATCACTATTACTAGTGCACACGTGCTGGTCGGCATTAATCTATAGAATTTCATCCCTTCTTTGTTGAGTTAAAAATTTTCTCATGCCACTTGATGTTGTCCAGCGCTATGCCGAAGGATTTCCTCGCTTCTTTCATGTGTTTAGCTCTCTCTAGCTACTTGGTGTTGCTCTGCATTATTCCGTAGAATTTCCAAACGTCGGTCAACCGTCAATTTAGCTCTAGCTTCTCGTAGGCGAGCAGCATTGCTTCGTCTTGCCATTTCGCGTTGTTTAATTTAAACAATTTAAACAATTTAAACAATTTAAACAATTTATTTACCACAGGTGATACAGAGGTAGAATTTTACTTAAGTCTAGTACAATGGTCAAATTTGAGTATAGCTACCTGTGGGCCCGAATAAGTTCAGCGACTTCTAGGGCATCCTACCATCACGTTATTCTAGGGTGTACAAAAGTTTAACCTAGTTCACTTAACCTAGTTTCGCATTAGACTGATCATTGAGATAATTAACTCGATATTTTATGCTGTATTTTACAATATAGGTCAAGTCGGCTATATTTAACAGTATGTTCGATAAAACGATTCAAGAGCAGAGAGAAGATTGGTTATGGTACACAAGGCAAGTTACATTATGACATTATCATTAGTTACATGTAGGAGGCAAGATTTCGACACGGTGATCTTACACGACTAGTATTCTGATAGGAAGTGAGACTCAAGATGTCTTTTGAATACTGTGTACGAGTTACATTCACGGATCTCTGCAGGTATAGAGTTCCAAGTTTTGGTTCCAACGAAGAGAATACTGTGTTGCGACCTGGCCTTTGAATAATAAGGAAGCATGAATTTACTTCTATTTCGGGTTAAATGGTCGTGATGACCAGTTTGCGCAGTCAATAATTGTCTTAGGCTATTGTCGCCATCATTTCTTAATGTTTTGTAAATGAAATTACAGATGGAGATTTTGTAGAGATCCGAAAGTTTAAGTATTTGTAAATTTTTGAAAGAATCATTTGTGTGAGCATTATATTCTAGGTTCTTTACCGCTCTGACAGCCCTTTTCTGCAGAGTAAAAATTTTGTTGGTTTTATTTTTATCAGTTCCGTGCCATGCTTCTATTCCGTATTGCAAGTATGGAGAAATGAGCGTTCGGTAGAGCATTTGTAAAGCTGTTTCAGGCAGAAAATTTTTAACTTTATTTAGGATTCCGATGGATTTTGATAATTTAGAACTAATATGAGTGATGTGCTCTTTGAAGGTCAGATGTTTATCTATTATGATGCCCAGAAACTTACATGAGTTGGTTTCTTCGATTTCACCTTCGCCAATTTTAATGCATGGGAGAGATACATCTTTCTTGTATGAGAAAGTAATATAATTTGTTTTATCGATATTTAGGCTTATTTTATTAGCTTTGAGCCACGATGAAACCTTGTGAAGTTCAGTATTTATACTCTCCACAATCATAGCAGGATTTTGGTTCGGAAGGACCGCAGAAAGCGTACTGTCATCGGCAAAAAGTATGAATTTAAAGAATGATGTAGATTTTACAATATCATTGATAAAAATCAGAAACAAGAGAGGCCCGAGAACAGATCCTTGTGGAACTCCTTGGCTAATTGTCTGTGGGTCCGATTTTGCGTCGTCAATGACAACGTATTGCTTCCGATTTGTTAGGTATGATCTGAACCAATCATGGGCAATCCCTCGAATGCCATAACAGTGTAGTTTCGATAATAGTATTTTATGGTCCACACAATCAAATGCTTTTCGGAAGTCAAGAAATACAGAGAAGACAGGCTTTCCTTCATCTATATTAGAATAGAGGAATTGTAAATGATTTAATATAGCCTGTGTTGTTGATTTTTTAGAGCGAAAACCGTATTGTTTATCGTAAAGAAATGATTTTTGTTCAAAATAAGAGTACACTTTTTTATACACAATCTTTTCGAATACTTTGCTAATAATTGGTAGAATGGAGATAGGTCGATAATTGTTTACACAGGTTTTTTCACCACTTTTAAAGATTGGGGTTACTCTAGCAATTTTGAGGGAGTTCGGGAAAGTGCCTAGTAAGAGAGACTGGTTAATAATATTTGATATCAGTGGGGCTACAATGTCAGCAATAACTTTAAGTACTTTAGTCGGAAACGTTTGTAACCCACTCGATTTATTTTTCATGTTGTTTATGCACGTAATTACATCGGAGGAGTTTGTAGGCGTAAAGAAAAAGGAGTTGGGTTCTCGAATATGATCCATAAATTCCAGGTGATCAGTAGGTTCACTTAGAATACCATCAGCTATTGTTTTCCCTACGTTTACGAAGAAGTTGTTAAAGAGATTAGCAATTTCTTTCTTCTCATGATATTTTACATTATCTTGAACAACATATTCAATTTTCTTTTTATCGGCATTATTCGGTTTACAGCAGGAGTTAAGGAGATGCCAAGTCTTTTTAACGTCAGTTTTGAATTGAGTAAACTTGAGCGTAAAGTAGTTCTTTTTTGATGTTCTTATCTGGTTTGTTACATAGTTTCTAAATCGGTTATATGTTTCTCTAGATATTCGTCCTTCGCAAAGGAGGGCTAGGTACGCTTGACGTTTCTTCATATTTATCACGATGTCTCTAGTAATCCAGGGCTTATGTTTATTTTTCGGGGTAACTGTACGAGTTACAATTGGGCAACACTGATTGTATGCGGTCATTATAGTTTCAGTCAACTTTACTACTGCTTCATCAATGCTCGTAGTATTATTGTTTTGTTGAGAGATGTGCAATGTAGGCATTGATTCTTCTAGAACGGTGCGCATTTCTTCAAGATTTGATTCGTTTATTTTACGATATGAGTAAGTTTCAGCCCGTGCCTTGGTGCAAGCAATATAGACATTTTTCTTAATAAGAAAAACTGGGAAGTGATCTGATAAGTCAGAAGTAATTATTCCAGCAAGAAAATCACTAGGGTCTGTCATAAAGATATTGTCAAGCAGCGTAGCACACTCTGAGGTTATTCGTGTAGGCTTTGTAATGATCGGAAGGAAGGATTGAGACTGAAAGGTAGTTAGGAAATTAGAGATTGGTTCATGGCTTTCATGTTTCAGTAGATCATAATTGAAGTCACCGCATATTATTATGTCATTGTATAAGGGCCTGTTGAACTGAGAAATAATACGATTCAATTCATTCAGGAAGGATATAGGACAGGCTGTAGGAGGCCTATACACCGTTCCAAGCACAATGCGTTTACCATCTCTAAAAAGTTCTACGAAGAGTGATTCTATATGATCCTGATTCATGGTTGCACTTGCTATGGTTCTCGAGTCTATGTGGTTAGATATATATGTGCTGATGCCTCCGCCCCGCTGGTTTTTTCTTAGCGAATGGTAACTATGATAATTTTCAAATCGAATCATGTCTTTTGTCGAGTCATCTAGCCAGCTTTCGGTGAAGCTAATCACGTCTAGGTTATATTTAAGTTCAGTAATAGTACATTGTATCTCTTCCAATTTTGGATAGAGTGACCTACAGTTCCAACACAGGAGTGAGAAATCTCGGTCAGTTATTCGTATAGTTTCGTTGAATTCTGATATATTAGTATACCTACACTCTTGAGAGTCGTTTAGGTTTGGATATATTCTGTTCAAATGATTGAAATCTGGATCGATTTCCTCAAATATTACAGGGTGATCAGTCATTTAAAATAAGTAAAAGTAAGAATTAGGTACTATAGAGCTTAAAACGAATCCGATCGTCTTCGGCGTTTTTCTTGCTGTCGAAGTCTTGCTACTTCTTCCTTGCGGTTGGGCACATTTCTATGCTTGGTGGCCTCTTGTGCAGGAATTTTATTCTGAAATTTTGTTTATTATCTCTTCGGAGTTTTTCAAGAAAATCACAATTTCGAAAACAACAACTCAAGTTCCAAAATCTTAGCCTTTATTCTAAGTGGTAGCCAGGTTACTGGTCAAACAAATTTAAAAAATTTCTATTCGCATTTTCAAACAAAAATATCAGAGCAACAAGAAGAATTTCAACAGCGAAATCTCCAAAGAAAGTTTCAATTTGTAAAAATAAGTCGATTGCGTATTCTGGATACCATAATGCAAGTGGAATGAAACTAAATCGCCAGAGAAAAATAATGCAATAGAATAGTTTCTTGTATTTCTTAAACTTTATCCTCGTTGCTACCAAAGCTATTGATTAGAAGAGGGGGTCACGCGAACGGACGGATGCGGCTACTGTTATAATAGTGATTTATACCAATAAAAATGTATAGTTCTTGCAAGTCTCGGGACAAAATTCATTAAATTATTCATAAGGCTGGTCCTGAGATATATCTGTGAAAATGTTCTTCATTTCCGTAAAGTCTAACCCAAAAAGAATCAGAGCCTTAGCATTTGTTTTAATTATTTATCGCGATAATAATTAATAATTTTTTGATCAATAAATTGTACCACAGTTTATAATGTTTTCTTTTTTTACTTTTTTGACTTGTATATAAGCTATCTGCTGGACTTTGACCTCTTTCAGTTGCAATTTCATCGAAATTGAAAAGATTTTACATTTGAAAATCTATGCCATTTGGATCGGGAATAGGAGTTGTATCTTGAAAATAATTAATTTCAGATTTTGTGTTTCGTTTAGAATGCGAGAAATGCACTCTATTTGATAGAAATTGTTAAACACACATTTTCGCAGCAAAATACCGCTCAAAAATTACACAAGGGGCCTTCACGATTTTTTGCAGAGAACTAACTTCGTGATATTGTCAAACAACCGCGTCAGACCTGTTCTAACGAACTCATTGTGACTATTGAATGCAAGAAATGCACTCTATTTGTGATAGAAACTGATAAAACTCATATTTTTACCGCAAAGTATCGCTAACGATTTCTTACGATTTTTTGTAGACAACTAACTTCGTGATATGGTCAAAAACCGTGTCAGACCTGTTCTAACGAGCCCATTTTGACCACGAAGTTAGTTTTCTGGAAAAAATCGTATGGGTACCTCCTTATGATATTCTTCGGGGAGATTTTGCTGCAAAAACTTGGGGTTTATCACTTTATATTACAAATAAAGTGCATTTCACGCATAAAACAATCAAAATGAGTTCGTTATAACAGGATTGACGAGGGTTTTTGACTATATCACGAAGTTAGTCGCCCTCTCATGATATATGTCTGGGATATTTTACTGCAAAAATATGAGTTTTATCATCCTTTCTTACAAATTGAATCCATTTGTTGCGTTCAATAATCAAAATGTGTTCGTTAAAAAGGAATGACATGGTGTTTCGACTATTTAATCTTGTATGCTGGTATTCTCGTACATATACTGAACGTATATGCGCGCAGCTGATACTGAAATATTGCATATCTAGCGATTTGTATTTATTCTCTACAAAGACCGTATAATTCAAAAACTATATAAACTAAAAACTTGTCACAGTATCTAACGCGTCACTCCTTTATACTATTATCAAGCATTAATATAAGAAATATTATACATTCGTTGTATAATTCAGAGCATGTTTTTCGAGGCAGTTAACTGTTTTCTATTACATTACCTTCGTATAGAAAGATATTTTTTAATTTCTGCCGCTCGGGCCTTTTAGTTCTGAAGATAAGTTATCTATTAAAACTTTCAATATGATTTCCTAATGTCACGAAATTCAAAGCTCATTCGTCAATTTAGGTGGAGACCTTCACAAGCGTTTCACCCCGCCAAGTTCATCTCTATATTTCTTTGATTATATTCATATATAAACATTATTAAACTTGAATTAACTTGTAATTGGATGCATTTTTGTTTTTCTCTCAGTCTTTTGTGCAAGCATTAGCATAGGCCGTCATGGCACCCATATATGTTTATCAACTAGAAACCTTTATATTAAAACCTTTTAAAAAACGATGTAATTCATCTTATGTATTAACAGTATAGGACATTGTTCAATTTCTTCCCGTGTAGGGGATTCAGGAATGCTCCTAGCATTTTTGCCATAAGACACAGCAATTCAATAAAATCTATATTTCTGTCTAATTATAAAATGCAACGTTTCGACGTATCAAACGACGTTAGAAAAGTATAGGACATTTGTGTTTTTGTTCTTGTTCATGTCCAGAAAATGTTCTAGTTGGCCTCGTGGGGCCGTTTGCCGTTCATCAGGCGCGTGAGTACAGATTAGATCATTCGTTAGTTTAAGCCTCCCTATCCGCAACAAATGCGATCCAAAGAGAGGAAGGAACCACATAGCATGGAGTTAAGGGAACGCGGAATCTATATAGAAAGGACATAGAAACGGTCAGTTGAGAAAGAAGATTATGAAACAAGACCAAAGTCGAAGAAGGAAGTGGTAGGTGCTGACAAAACAGGACAGCAGTGAACCGAAAAAAAGGTGGTCCTAAACCTGACAAAAACATTTTATTTCAAAAAAAAGGTTTACTTAACAGTTAGCTCAGGACTTCTCATTTTCCCCCAGGGAGGGCAAATTATTCCCGAGGCGTAATCTCCTGATATCAATCCAGAACATATTCGCTAGATTGCGTCGTAGGATGAGGGTATATTGCAGACCATGTGAGCACAAATGTGATTTCATTCCGTCTAACTTATTCGCCGCCTGCATGCATGTTTTTTGCCGCCTAAACGATTTAATCGCTTAGGCGGCGAAAATCATGCATGCAGGCGGCGAAAATGTTAGACTGGGTTGTAGAAGAAGCGTTTGGAAGTTGTTCCGTCATCGAGATACAGTTCCTACAATAGTTTCTTGTGTTATTCCGTATCCTTCTTTCGAGTACTTTTGAAAATTAGTAGCCGTTTGTAATAAACGTTCAGCGTGAGTTCCCAACGCTAACGTTATTTTCCGAAGAAAAGTTATATTAATTTTACAATGTTAGAATTTCTTTTCTTTTGATGTCCCCATGTAAGATGAATTTCATAAAAGAACCATTTCCCTCTGTATTTCAGATGCCTATTCACCCTACTTAATATCTTTCTAAAAATGGAAATAAAATATACAAAAATGTTTGACGTTGATATTTCATTAAATCAAATATTCTCTCAGCTTAAGAATTAGGGATATTTCTACGGGAGGCTGACAACCTTATTAATTAACACTTTGACTGCGGTTTGAACCACCGGTAGTACACGGAGGGAATTTTCATAACGCTGCAGACCGACCAGCAGTTACAAGCTCAATTTTCATGAATGCATAATCAAAACTAAATGACGACACAATTTAGTTAATGTTTGCTATTTCCAACATTGCTGACTACAACTGACTTTAAATTTGAGTTGAATATTGAACTTCAATTTCACCCGCCGCAGTCGAAGTGTTAAAACCCAATGACACATCCTGTCAAGCGTTCAACACTGTCAAGGGTTGTAAATAACATTGGTGACGACCGTAGAACCTCAGCCTAACTTTTCCGCTGTCTGCATGCATGTTTTTTTATCGCCTAAGCGATTAAATCGCTTAGGCGGCGAAAAACATGCATGCAGGCGGTGAAAAAGTTAGACTGGAACGTTGTCAAGTGTTCTAAATAACATTAAAAATCTCTAGTCTGGTGTGATGTGGTGCAAACTTGGAGGTGTCGAGCTACATTTCGCTACTTAAGCACATTCAACATATCTCAGTGAAACATAAAAAATCAGAGTGTAGCTACCTTAAACATAAAAATAACTCGCCTAATAAGAATGAAGTTTGAATAGTTGGATACTAAATATAACATAAAATTAGACTCTAGGTTTTGATATGAGGTGTAAAAATCTTCTGCATACTATTGGATCACCAAAAGTATAAAAAAACTCATTATCCCCCGTAGTACATCACACCCAGAAATCGCGGTCACACCCAGAAATCGCGGTTCATCAACTTATGTTATACGTTGACCACAGCCATACAAATTTTCCTAAAGTAAAGCCTTACTACATGTTTTTATATGGTATTCCTAAAGTTGAGTAAAAGGATCAATTTTGATAACCACCGAAAAACCTTTCAAGAGTTTCCGAAAACATGAATGCATTTCTTTGGGCAGACGTGAAAGACATCAATTCCATAAATATCACAAGAAGTGGAACACAATTACATTAAAATTTTAATGAAAAGTGGCCTTGGGAATCATGGACCATCACAGCAACAAACGATTTGTACTGAGAATATTAACTTATTTCGTATCGTGCATCGAAATGAGTTGTAAGACTTCGAAAATGAGGAACATTTTTTGGGAATGAAATGTTGAAACACTCGAAACAAACTGCTGAAACACTCGAAACAAACTGCTGAAACACTCGAAACAAACTGCTGAAACACTGGAAACAAACTGCTGAAACACTCGAAACAAACTGCTGAAACACTCGAAACAAACTGCTGAAACACTCGAAACAAACCACTGAAATACTTCAAACAATCCTACTGTTCCGTATTCAACAAAGTTTCTAAAATCTGGTTCATTTTGAAACCTTGAGTCGAATTTGAAGACTTACAGTAAAATGAAAAAATTATTTCCTGGAACACAGGCGTGGCATCGAATGAAATATCTGGGATACGAAAATCGGCAACCATAAGGAAATCGCCGATATTGGGAGCGAGATGAGCAAAAAAAACGATGTAGATGAGTAAGCAACGTCGAGCGTTTTTTCACCATAGGTAGAACAAAAGTAATTGCACAGCAGCCAATTGAAAGCCCCCTCTCTCAGACTCAAATAACATTTCACCGAGTCAGAAAACAGCCTGACTGGAAAATTGATGAAATGACATAAAATAGCCTGACTGGGTAATTCGTAAAATAGATAAAATGATTACTGGCTTTCTGAATACTTGGATGTAACCTCGAAATTCACGGGAAAATCGGAGTTTTAAGCGTTTGAGTTTGATCTACATCAATGAGACAAGCAGTTGAGAACGGTGTTAATTATTATAAATTGAGACTCCTTCCTAGGTGAAATTGAATATGTCTAGAATTAATGAAACCTTTCGGATATTAAATGGTCTGGTAAAAACGTCATCGCTTTCGCAAGACGCCATAAAATATTGGGTGGTCAACTTGGATGGAGTGACTCGCAGTAGTTAGTTGCCAAATGAATACCTTACTGCTAGCATAAAAACACAATAATTTAACTCTAAGTAGAAAATATACATCTTAATACTTTGACTGCTGCAACTAAATATTAAGTTCAACACCAAACTCAAATTTAAAGTCGAGTAGTAAGCTATTTAGAAAATACCACAAATGAATTGGATCGTGTCTTCATTTAGCTTTGATTAAGTATTTATGAAAATTCAGTTTTCGACTACCGGTAGGTCAGCAGCATTATAAAAATTACCTCCGTGTACCACCGGCGGCGCACGTCGCAGTCAAAGTGTTAAACTAGGATATGAAATTTTTTAGAATCTCATATCACAAGGAAGGTCTTGAACTGTGTCAGAGTTCGAAAAATCTCGGAGTTATTTGGAAAAGCTGAAGAGACTTAACACTTTGACCGCAACGCGCGCCACCGGTGGCCACGGAGGGGTTTTTCATAATGTTACTGACCAGCCAGTAGTCAAAAACTCAATTGTCTTTAATACTTAATTAAACCTAAATGAAGACATGATCCAGTTAACGTTTGCTATTTTGAAGATTTCTAACTACAATTGACTTTAAATTTGAGTTGAATATAGAACTTCAGTTGAACCAAATGCGGTCAAAGTGTTAGGCTGAAATTATAGGTACGGAAGACTGAGAGCTTTTGGCAGCCAAGAGGTCCTTGACTTTCCTCTCTTGAAGTGCGGGTGCGATTGGAAGAGTCGCCATTATTACGCGACACGAGCAATCCAGCAAGAATAGCTGAAACTTACAGTATGAGCTATCGAGGACTGTAATCCAAAAATAGGCGGCAACGGTTTTTTTTTTTCTTTACCATCTTTCCAATTTGGAGATGCTCAGTCTTCACCATCTTCACTATCTTCCCTCGATGGAAATGCTGAGTCTTCACTTTTTTCCCATCATGGAGATGTTCAGTCTTTACTAGGTTCCCAATATGGAAGAAATATTTGTAATAAAGAGTTCTCGTCATTTATCTCCATCGTTAATTGAAATCGAATTCCCCTCATCTTTGCCAATTCATGACAAAGAAGTAAATCGGCTTAGAAATTGCCATGTGACTAATTTTACGATAAGCGAAAAAAGTGCGAAAGAAATTTAGAAATTCTTCAGAAAACTCCCATAAAATGCCACCTTAGCGCATCAAGAGCTTTGTTTGTGCCAAGTAGCGACTGAAACTCTGGACCTAAGTTAACGAAACTGACTCTTGCCCCTAGAGAATAACACTTGAATGAATAATTTAGAATTATAATGAATACCTAACGCAGTAAATATATTAGCTCGGAATTTTGTTCCAGCAGTAAAAGCAGGATAGGAACAATGGGTGTGACACATTTTTTAGCTTTTTCCTCCGAAATTAACTAATGTTATCAATGACACACCTAAGCAAGTCGATCACACTAATTCTAAAATCCTTATGTCTAAATTGCTCCAGCAACTTTGCTTGGGTAGGAGAACAAGTTAAAAGTCATTTTCAGAACAACCGAAATTTCTACTGCTTCTATGATATTTAAGATATTTTCTGAAATTTTTTTTGACACGCTTCACTGAAGGAAGCGAATCGTCCACGGACCTTTTAACCTAACTCTGGAAGTCACTCCCGGATCTCACATCGGATTGCTGCTTCTCTGAATTATAGTCTACACTGAGAGTATAATTCTTATCGTACATAAATTTGGAAATATCTCTTTTGGCCCGCCAATCGAAGAAAATTATTTACATGATTTTCGTGAGGAATGCGTGTTGTGAAAATTGGAAGGGTACACTAGGAAAAATTCCGACAAACCTGGGTGTGTCAAACGGTCATTCAGAGAAATGATAGGGGGGCCACTAGGAAAAATTCTGACACATCTGGGTGTGTCAAACGGTCATTCAGAGAAATTATAGGGGGGCCACTAGGAAAAATTCTGACAAACCTGGGTGTGTCAAACGGTCATTCAGAGAAATGATAGGGGGGGGCCACTAGGAAAAATTCTGACACACCTGGGTGCGTCAAACATTCAGAGAAATGCTGATATATCTGGTTGCACCACCTCTACGCACATGTTCAAGCAATTGGAAAAGCTAAATCTCATATTCACGTGATAGACGTTGAATATATTTTATCAAAATTACTCTGCTAATGATACTTGTGCAATGAATATAATTCTTTCATGAAACATCAAGATAATTCTAATCTTCTTTCAAGTTTCAAATATTGAAAAATTTCAAATACTGTGGTCAGTAGCTAGAACGGGAAGGTAATTTATAACCGTAAATAACGCTGACTTATGGAAAGTGTGTCATGGTTGGCACATTATGTGTGTGTCGGCACCACCCTTGACACATAAAATAGTGTCATAATATATGAGTATCGACCGATGATGTGTATTGATCACACTATTTGTGGATCGGTTTTGTAACAAGTTGCTGTAGTACATCGGTTTTTCGCCACACTGTTTCGTAACGTATCGACAAGAACGGCACGAAATTGCAAAATAATCATTAACAAAATGAGACGAGTTAAGCAAGAGCGTCGCATCACATCTGCGACGAGTTTTCCCTACTTAAGAATAAAAGATGACAACCACAGCATCACTTCTCGATCTGTTGAAAGTCGATCGCTACTTCTTCCTTCAGTTTACCCAACGACCTGAAATACAATGAGATTGTTAGCGTATTCTTCATAGAACGCCTGTTATATTTAAGCCTTACGACGTAGCTCAATACAAATAAGAGAGTCGTACAAGCAAACAAGATAAATGAATACGATTCAATCTCGACCACATCCAAAGAACAAAGTGTCCAAAAAATAAAATAAATTTATTGAATAATTTTCAATGAATTAATATTTCGAAGATTTCCAAAGTTGAATTTTTCCATTTCAGGTTAAATACAATAAACTTCCCTCAAGTTATTATTACTTTCATTTTGATTGCACTTAAAAAATGAGAGCAAATGGTGGAGGGTAAGACCAGAGATTTCAGTTAATTTTAATGTAAGAGTTTAGTTCACGAACATTTCTAGATTCCAAGGAGATATAGAACAATTATGATATCACGGACACAATTTAAGCCCTAATAAGCGTTCCAGCGATCAGAATTAGTGACTAAATCAATATAAATACTTGTAAAATCCGGAAAATTTTGTTGCCTTGCATGCTTGGTTGCCACCGTCTAAACTTTGGCTAAAACTGAACCTTAAACACTGATGAAGGGTAAACTTTAATTTCAGATACGCTTTGCGCACACAATCTGTTGCAGACACCCATGTTGCAGAGAACTTTCCAGTGAAACCTATTAAAGTCTTCTAGCACTAATATTTTACTACCAACAGCATTTCTAAATCGGCTGATTTTTTAGCGGACACTCTGTATAAGAACCTCACCCAATGGATTAATGGCGGGGGAGTATAAATTTAAAGTATAAATAATCAACAAGAAATTGCTAGAAAGTGAGATATGCATACACCAAAATTTTAACAAAGCCATTAAATATACAGTACACGAAATGGTGAATTAATGTCTCTATAAAAATTTTCCTTATAGACGTATCATTAGCTACTCAATGATGCAATGAAAATATAAAACATTAAAAATTGAACTTAGGTCCATAAATGCAAAAATCTGCTACTCGTTTAAGCCGGCTACTTTTTTAGTGGACACCCTGTATTACTAAAAGATCATCAGTACAGAGAGCAAGTCCCGCTAAAAAGATCGGCAGTACAGAAAGCAAGTCCTGCTTACAAATATCAGCACGACAGAGAGCAAGTCCTGCTTACAAAGATCAGCAGTACAGAAAGCAAGTCCCACTTACAAATATCAGCACGACAGAGAGCAAGTCTTGCTCACAAAGATCAGCAGTACAGAAAGCAAGTCCTGCTTACAAAGATCAGCAGTACAGAAAGCAAGTCCTGCTTACAAATATCAGCACGACAGAGAGCAAGTCCTGCTCACAAAGATCAGCAGTACAGAAAGCAAGTCCTGCTTACAAAGATCAGCAGTACAGAAAGCAAGTCCTGCTTACAAAGATCAGCAGTACAGAAAGCAAGTCCCACTTACAAAGATCAGCAGTACAGAAAGCAAGTCCTGCTTACAAAGATCAGCAGTACAGAAAGCAAGTCCTGCTTACAAAGACCAGCAGTACAGAAAGCAAGTCCCACTTACAAAGATCAGCAGTACAGAAAGCAAGTCCTGCTTACAAAGATCAGCAGTACAGAAAGCAAGTCCTGCTTACAAATATCAGCAGGACAGAAAGCAAGTCCTGCTTACATATATCAGCAGTACAGAAAGCAAGTCCCGGTTACAAATATCAGCAGGGCAGAAAGCAAGTCCTGCTTACAAATATCAGCAGGACAGAAAGCAAGTCCTGCTTACAAATATCAGCAGTACAGAAAGCAAGTCCTGCTTACAAAGATCAGCAGTACAGAAAGCAAGTCCTGCTTACAAAGATCAGCAGTACAGAAAGCGAGTCCCACTTACAAAGATTAGCAGTACAGAAAGCAAGTCCTGCTTACAAAGATCAGCAGTACAGAAAGCAAGTCCTGCTTACAAATATCAGCAGGACAGAAAGCAAGTCCTGCTTACAAAGATCAGCAGTACAGAAAACAAGTCCCGCTTACAAAGATCAGCAGTACAGAAAACAAGTTCCGCTTGAAAATATCGGCAGTACAGAAAACAAGTCCCGCTTACAAAGATCAGCAGTACAGAAAGCAAGGCCTGCCTACTTACGAGTACATCACGTATTTGATATCGGCCACGTCGAAGATTAGCATGGCAGCCTTGGCACGTGTGTCAGTGGGGGCAGGGTGGGAGAAGTAAGTCACTTTCAGAATGCCGGACTGCACGATGACCTTCGCGCACTCGTTGCACGGGAAATGGGTTACGTAGAAACTGCACCCGCGCACGTCCGGGCTGTTCTTGTTGAGTATAGCGTTCACTTCCGCATGGCACTCTGCACGAAACAAATTTAAGTTATTTAAAATATATTCAACAAATGGTTTGCAGGGGTAGTAAATTAAGGTAAATGGTTTACAGAAGAAAGGAGATAGACCTCAAAAACATTGACAAACGTGAAATCTAAGAACAGGATCTCGAGTTAGAACACTACTAGCGGTCATTGTAGCTTTATTCTCTCGACAACACGGCAACTAAAAACAGGATCTCGTCGAGTGTGCAGGTTTCTATCGGTCATTGTAACTCTTTTTCTCGACAACATGGAAACTATAAACAGGATCTCGCGTTAGAATACTCGAATGCACATATTACTAACAGTCATTGTAGCTGTATCTCTCGACAACGTGGAAACTAAGAACAAGATCTCGCGTTATAACATTCGAGTGCACTAACTGTCATTGTAGCTCTATCTTTCGACAACGCGGAAAATAAAACCAGGATCTCTTCGAGAGCACAAGTAACTAACGGTTATTGGAGCCCTGTGCCCCTGACGACCGCCGGTTCGGTATGAGGGTGTTGTAGCCGATGCCAACAATCCTGAGGTCGCTGTTGACGAGGCAAGCGCCAGCCTGGTGGCACAAGCAAAACTGTAGCCCCGTTTTGTCAGTGAAAATTTATTGGGTTAGTATCGGTAATTTTATAACAAATGGGTCACTACAACCAATGGGTCACTGCAACAAATGGGCTACCGCAACAAATGTGCCACTGCAACAAACAAATGTCACTGCAGCAAATGTCACTGCAACAAATGGGTCACTGCAACAAATGGGTCGCCGCAACAAATGGGTCGCCGCAACAAATGGGTCGCCGCAACAAATGGGTCGCCGCAACAAATGGGTCGCCGCAACAAATGAGTAATCTAGTACTGGTACCCAGCACAATTCTAACAAAAGAAAATAACTTTCTAACAAATGGGCCAGCGCAACCAATGGATCACCGCAACTAATGGGTAACCCAGCCCTCATGTACCTAGTAATTTTCTAACAAATGTATCACTGCCACAAATGGGCCACCGCAACCAATGAATAATCAATCCCTGACATATATACCTACATAAGAGGGTATTTTTTTTATAAATGCGTCACTGACCTGCGTTAACGTGTCCTCACACTGCAGAGCCGCAAGGAAGGCAGCGCCCATGAAGTATTCGTCCCACTTGAGGTACACTGAGCTAGGGCGTGGGTGATCAGATTCCTCATCAGAAGATGATGTAAAATTTGAAAAAAAATCATCTTCCTCGGTTATGGTGGGACTTTCACACTGAGTAAAATCTTGGTTACGAGAGATGACTGCACAGCGTTGGTCGTCCGGTGATGGAGAATTTTGGTTTATGTCGTTTCGTGAAGTTGCGTCTGAACCAGCGTCCACATTTGATTGATTGTTTTGAGTTAAATTTGATGGATGTGACACAGATGAGGTGCTGGAAGAAACCAATTCTTGGTCGCTCGAACCAAAAGTCAAGGTTAACATCTTCAATTCTCCCGAATACCGCCTGCGAAATGAAAAACTTGGCGTAAAATATTTTGAACCTGTAGAGTAGAGTAAACTTGGCAACAACAGTCTTCCATCACGTTTCGGTTAGAGATAATACGACGTTGGAAACCTAAGTAAAAGAAAAAAGGAATTTATTGGTACAATATAAACTACATTATTCATAACAGGCTGATAAGTGTAACGACACTACATTAGTTGTTCATACGTGACGGGAGACCGGCGGCTTATGTTGGTTTAGAACGCAAACTTGGAATAGCTTGGAGAGCCCGATCAATTTCGAGCGCAAAACGGCAAAAGTTAGGAGTACTCGATGGCGATACGTTAAATCAAACGTATTGTCTTTTTCTGTTAAGAATTTTACAATGGACATATATACAAAAGAGAAAAATATCACAATATCGAAAAGCTACGTAAACATTACACTAGTGGTCAATGCTACATCACAGCCTTATAATATACGCTGGTTCTCGCTTTTCATCTGCTTCCTAAATATACATCATAAGTCACCGCTCACAAAACTGGTCTAAAATTCGAGCTGGCTAACTCGGTATCTGTATCCCAAACACACACAAGTCACCATCGTCACATTAATTTCTTAAAATTCACGCTGGCTACCCTAGTATTTACTCCTAAACACACCCAAGTTACTACACAACTGCTCCAAAATTCCGGCCGGCTACCCCAGTACCTGTCTCCTAAATACACACACACGTCCCCATCACCACAAAACATCCCCAAAATTCACGCTGGTTACCCCAGTATTTCCTTCTAAACACACTTAATAAGTCACCACACAACTGCTGCACAATTCACGCTGACTAATCCAGTGCCTGTATCCTGAACAGAAGTCAGCATAACTGTAAGCATGATAACGCACTAAAAGTTAGAAATGTGGTCACCGCATACCTGCACTCAACACCGGCGGACATGAGCATGAGTTTGGAGCCGACAGTGGAACGTTTCTTGGCGTGTTTGTCGGAGTAGTAGACGACGGAGGCGATGCCGGACTGGATGATGAGCTTGGCGCACTCGTTGCACGGGTGCAGCGTCACGTGCATCTGCGCGCCTCGGATGTCAGCGCTGTTCTTGTTCAGGATGGCGTTCATTTCGGCGTGGCACACTGCACACACACGCGCGTATAATGGGTACATTGGTACGTGTACTGGGTGCACTGGTACATGTACTGGGCGCACTGGTACATGTACTGGGCGCACTGGTACATGTACTGGGGGACACTGGTACATGTACTGGGGGACACTGGTACATGTACTGGGTGCACTGGTACATGTACTGGGGACACTGGTACATGTACTGGGTGCACTGGTACATGTACTGGGTGCCCTGGTACCTGTACTGGGTGCACTGGTACATGTACTGGGGGACACTGGTACATGTACTGGGGGACACTGGTACATGTACTGGACACTGGTACATGTACTGGGCGCACTGGTACATGTACTGGGGGACACTGGTACATGTACTGGGTACACTGGTACATGTACTGGGGGACACTGGTACATGTACTGGGGGACACTGGTACATGTGCTGGGTGCACTGGTACATGTACTGGGTGCACTGGTACATGTACTGGGGGACACTGGTACATGTACTGGGGGACACTGGTACATGTACTGGGGGACACTGGTACATGTACTGGGGGACATTGGTACATGTACTGGGGGACACTGGTACATGTACTGGACACTGGTACATGTACTGGGCGCACTGGTACATGTACTGGGGGACACTGGTACATGTACTGGGGGACACTGGTACATGTACTGGGGGACACTGGTAAATGTACTGGGGGACACTGGTACATGTACTGGGGGACACTGGTACATGTACTGAGGGACACTGGTACATGTACTGGGGGACACTGGTACATGTACTGGGGGACACTGGTACATGTACTGGGGGACACTGATACATGTACTGGGGACACTGGTACATGTACTGAGGGACACTGGTACATGTACTGGGTGCACTGGTACATGTACTGGGGGACACTGGTACATGTACTGGGTGCACTGGTACATGTATTGGGTGCACTGGTACATGTACTGGAAGACACTGGTACATGTACTGGGGGACACTGGTACATGTACTGGGGGACACTGGTACATGTACTGGGTGCACTGGTACATGTACTGGGTGCACAGGTACATGTACTGGGTGCACGGGTGCATGTAATGGGGGACACTGGTACATGTACTGGGGGACACTGGTACATGTACTAGGGGACACTGGTACATGGACTGGGAGACACCGGTACATGTACTGGGTGCACTGGTACATGTACTGGGTGCACTGGTACATGTTTTGGGGGACACTGGTACATGTACTGGGTGCACTGGTACATGTACTGGGGGACACTGGTACATGTACTGTGTCGAGAATCTGTTAAGAATAATCAATTTTCGAATTAAAAATGAGAATTTAGGGAAAATCTTAACCAGGTGTAATAAATTCGAGTTTTTTGATCATGTGTAACAAATTTACGTGTAACAAATTCTGTACTTTAAATAGAAAAAAATACATCAGTGGGCTTTGCTTTATGTGTTGTTGAAACATTGTAGGGTGCGCATTCAGCAGTACAGAGAGTGATCGAGTCCACACGTTCGTTGAAAGAATGTTTTGGTAAGACCATTCTGAAGAGCATCGGGCAGTTTTGTATTTATTTTACCACGAAGGAATGTATGAGGGAACTTGGTTACAAGATCTCTTACAGGGCAGAGAAACCTTTCCACAAAAGTGTTTGTAGACAGGGCGATCTTAAAATAACATGAGGAGAAGAGGCCAGCGAAACTTGAGAGGGTTCGGCTGAACCACATGGAGAGAAATTTATTGGAAGCACTTGTAAGCGTTGGGGCTGAGGACGCTGGACAGAAGAGGGTGACAGATTTATGACACACCATGGTAGGCTTAGGAGGTCCGTTAGAGAGCGAGCGATATATTATCGAAAAGCAAACAACCTCAGAAGAAGGCGGAGATTACGGCGCGCTTGGCAAAACATTTCAACAGCAAATAAGAAAAGGACAGCCTGAGGGAAAACCAATGGGAACGTTAGAGGGAAGTCTAGGAGGACGCTCAAGAAGCCCGTGAGAACACGATTGGTCTCACAAAGAAAAGGGGGAGTACAGCTTTTGAACGGAGGGACAGAGCTGATGAGAGGCGATCAGTTTAACGCGGTGCATCATCATAGAAAGAAGTACGTGCAACCAAGTGTCATACTGGAAAAGCATTTTGAAAAATATAAGTGAAAATATTGAATATATTGAACGTATAGAGGAAGTTGAATAAGTTGTTTTGAGCCCGTAAATTAAAATGAAATTAAAAAAAATGTCACGTCTATTTTCCAGAAATGAAAACATCGTAACCAAACTGTGCAGTATATGAAGTAATAATTTGAACGACAGTTGGGCGGGTAAGGAGTATTTCGGATCATAAGATATACAGTTCCTTTTGAAAAGAAGTTTTGAAATAAAATTCATGAAAAATAATGTCACATTAACGTAAAAATTTAAAATAATTTTGAGCACAATTTTTTGGCAATTAAAAGAAGTAACGAGCTGATAAATCATTTGCAGGCAGGGCGGTCGTCGCAGATGTCTAACGTGATTGGAGGTTACGTGCTAGAAGTCAGAAGTGGAGATTTGGAAGGTGGTCGTCATAAATTTTTTGAACTGAGAATCACTTGTGGAGACTGAACTGGATTCGTGCCTTTTAGAAGGAACGTGTGAACGAACGTTATGACCACATCTGTACTGCTGAACGCCACAATAATTGAGGGGTATTCTGTCATATTCATGTGTGGGAAAGTGAGGGAAGGGCTGGCAGGCCAGATTTACTGGGATATCAATTGTGTGTAATTCAGTAGGGTAGGCTTTGAGGCAGGTTGTAAAATTGAACTGGGTTCTAATGACATGTTCATGGATTGTGAGTCAATGTTATCGTATTGTATCAATTCTGCCGTAATTATAAATTCATGTTGAATTCATATGGCGTATATAAATATCCGTCAATGCAAAGGCAGCTCATCGATACAGGTGCGCACAGAATCGCGCGGATGTAAGTCGTGTATCAACTAACCGGTGAGTACCTTTATTTTTAGTATATGTACTGTAATTGCCGATATTATTCATTAATTTGTGTTGTATATGCATTCTTTGGAGGTGTGCCATTCCTCAACTCCGAGAGCCGGATCTTCCTGTTAACGAAATGTTAACAAGGAGGTGAAGGGACCATTTCTCGTGACATCATAATTTGGTGAGATCAACACGATCGCTTTGTAATATTTTGCGAGTGTAGTATAGCAGTTGCATTGTATTTTTTTGCGTTTGTTATTTCATGTGCAAAACGTACAGAAATTCAGTAGAGGTACATGTCTCGTAGTGATGATTTTCTGTGTTCCGGTGTGAGAAGCCAGCAAGCACACGGCCATATAGATCAAGAAAGTGAAAGTGGTTATAAAAGTGATAAGTTTGAGTGAGAAAATTCTGGTGTGTTCACTCGATTAATTTCAAAGTTGCAGTAAAAGTTTTACAGTAGTAGGTGTGGAAAACATTTGAGTGATCGCAAATTTTTGAGTTTTTGGAGAAAGTGAATTGGAGAAGATCGACACTATGCCTGCGCGCGGGAGAAGGAACAACGACCGCAGAAATGCCCCAGCAACGCCACCACGACCCGAAGAGGAAGCAGTAAACATGCCCGTTGTAACGAGTTGCGTGGGAGCCATAGGTGCCAAATTTAGGAGGGGCGACGATGTAGGGGAACATATGGCGAGGTTGAAGTTTTTGACGGGCAATCTGAATAACAGCGAGCAGGTGAATGCCTTCTTCCTATGCCTGGGTCCACAAGAGGCAAAGGAATGCAATAAAATAATTGGTACACTAACGAACCTACGAGAAGCAGAAAGATGGCTGCGCTCCTACGCCGACCAAGTAGAACATCCGACGCAAGCGCTGTTTGAAATAGTGACCAAGAAGCAAACAAGCCGAGAAGGAGTTTCAGAGTACCTGACGCGCCTGGAAAGGCTGTACAACGAGAATTATCTGGAACATCAGGAACGAGTCCTTGTAGATTTGATGTGGCTCGGATTAAGGGAGAACATCACAAGACCCTTTCGAAGTGATGCGAGACCTACGACAGTACAAGAATTGAGGGACATGGCAATCGAAGTGGAAAATCGACGGATAGTACCAGTACCAAGGGAAACGACAGAGAAGAGGGAACCGGAGAGAGAGAGAGCGCAGCGAAGCGAGAGGAGGCCACAGCATGAGACTGCACGTGTCGGCCATACGATGCGGCATTCACCACAACGGCCTAGAGGGTACCGCCATGAAGTGCCACCCTGGAGAGAAAGGAACAGACAGATACGACACTCTCCTTATCATCGAAGAGGAAATAATGAAGCACCCCACTGGAGCGAAAAAGGCAGACTTAGGAGTCATCAGCACCAAATATACCACGCAAGAGAGCCACAGCCGCACCTGGAAGTACCACCTGCACCTGCAGTGGACTTAGCCCAGTATAGAGCAGTGCCACCGCCGTGCGTCAACTGTGGAAAATTTGGGCACCTAAGAGCTGATTGCAGAGTGCAACAGTTTGCAGGACAGCCAAAAAACGGAATAGGAGACCGTTAGCTTCACTAATAAATCCCAGCGTGATACTCCAAGTGAATGGTACACCTGTTACCGCACTTCTTGATACCGGAGCAAATATATGCTTGGTAAAAGAGCTTGTGGTTGCGGGGATTAAAAATGCTAGTGTGGAAGGAACATCGACTGCATTAAAAACAATTGGAGATGAACCCGTACCGGTGCTGGGAAAGATTAATGTGCCAATCAAAGTTAACGGTCAGAAAATTGTTCAGAGATGTTTTGTTGTGCGGGAAAATGCATTCCCAGGAGACCTGCTAATAGGAGTGGAAGTAATGAACAAAGTCAACGCAAAGCTAGACTTCGGAAAACGTAGGGCATCATTCTTTGGCACTTACGTGAACATGTTTTCAGCACCAGGACACGCTTCTCCGAAAATTCTGTGTGTAGACATCTGTCACTCTGGCTGAGGATATTACAGTGAAGCCTCGCGCGAAAACCATGGTGAAGTGCCGAGCAGATGGCAAGTTTGATGGGAAGGAAGTAATTTTAGAGCCTAGAATTAAGTGGGTGCCGTACGTTGGAGCCACCGCTGCAAAGGTACAAAACGGGTATGTTTTGATGCCTGTACTTAACCCTTTTGCCGAAGAAATCGCTCTGACTGAAGGAGCAATAATTGCAACATGCCACGAAATCTCGAATGAAGATGCAACTGCAGAAGAAAACAATGCGGAAAATAGCGAAGCAGAAAATTGCCGCAGAGAGAAGCGCTTTCAGCAAATTGATGAGCTTAACCTCAGCCACTTGGATGCTGAAAAACAAGGACAAGTCAGAAACCTGTTGAAGGAATATCACAAGACGATTAGTGCAGACGAGATGGATATTGGCCATGTGAAAGGAGTGAAATACAAAATTTTGCTGAGTGATTACAGGCCAATTCAAACGAAAGGATGGCGTATTCCGTACTCCAGCCAAGAAATTATTGATAAAAAGGTCTAGGAGATGATCGAAAGTGGAGTTGTGCAAGAGAGTACAAGTGCTTGGAAAAACCCGCTCGTACTCGTAAAGAAGCCAGGAGGAGGCCACAGAGTTTGCCTTGATTTGCGAGCTGTAAACATGCGGGTGATAAACGAACATTATCCGATTCCACACATTGTAGGGACACTGAAGGAGGTGGCTGGTAAAGAATACTATTCCATTGTCGATGCAAAGTCAGCCTTCCATCAAATTGAGCTAGATGAAGAAAGTAAGCAGTACACGGCGTTTCAAACTCGACAAGGCAACTTCGAGTTCTCTAGGCTACCTATGGGATTTAAGTGCTCAACATCAGTGTACCAGAGAGTAATTTGTCATGTTCTGAAAAGGCAACTTGGAAAATTCGCCGCTATTTACTTGGACGACGTGTGCGTTAACTCTATGACTTTTGAGAGTCACCTAGAAAATTTAAGGGAAGTGTTGCACGAGTTTCAATGTGCCGGAGTAAAAATAGGCTTGGACAAGTGCAAATTTGCACAAAAACAAGTAAAATACCTAGGATGTTACATCACGCGTGAGGAACTTATTCCAGACCCCAAAAACGTGGAGGCAATGCAGAGTTACCCTAGGCCGACTACCGCACGTAAAGTGCGCTCGTTCGTGGCAGCGCTTAATTTCTACCGGCGCTTCATTCCGCACTTTGCCACAACAGCTGCACCCCTTAATGCGCTGACTAAAAAGGGGGCAAGGTTCCAGTGGAAGGAAGAACACGAACAAGCCTTCTGCAAACTTAAGCAGCTCATGATAGAAGCTCCAGTTCTGAAGAAGCCTTCTCTAAATGAGACGTATTACTTGAGCTGTGATGCCTCAAATGAGGGCTCTGGCGCGGTCCTTGCGCAAAAATGTAATGGTAAGGAACAACCGATTGGATACTTCAGCAAAAGATTCAATGATGCTGAAAAACGTTATTCAATCACTGAACGTGAAGGATTAGCAGTATTAGCGGCTGTGAATCACTTTTCACCTTACCTGTACGGCAATAAATTTGTTGTGATTACTGATCACACGGCTCTCAAATATTTGTTCAAAGGTAAAAACACCAAGAACAACAGAATTATGAGATGGGCCCTAACACTCTCTCAATATGATTTTGAGGTGATTTATCGGCCAGGAGCTCAGAACGTGGTGCCCGACGCGTTGTCGAGAAATATTGCGAACGATAACGAAGAAGAAAATCGAGACGACGAAGCCCCTAAAACAGTGTTCGTCACGACGATGTTAGATGAAACTCCCAATGCACAAGATGCGGAAAGTAAGTTGCAGAAAGAAAATGTGAGAGCAGAGCAATTGAAAGATCCCGTTTGGGGGCCAGTACTGAGGTATCTTGAAGGTGACAAATCAGGGGACGCTCCAAGTCTCGCTCTGAAAGCCGAAATCTTCACTGACGGAGGCATCTTGCATTTCAGGAAGACGCAACGCAAGCCTAACAGAACAAGGCACCTGATCGTGGTGCCAGACGCTCTGAGAGAAGCGGCAATAACGTTAGCACATGACAGCACAATCGGTGCACACCAAGGTCGTGCTACAACGTGGAAAAAGCTCATGGAGTTCGGGTACTGGATTAACATGGCGCGTGACGTTAACAAGTACGTCGATTCGTGCATGCAATGTGAAAAACGTAAGATCAACAATCGCATTTGTGTTAGCATGGGTTAATTCCCTGAAATTGACAAGCCTCTGGACAGAATAGGCGTTGATTTAATCGAAATGCCTGTCTCGAACGAGGGACACAAGTACATACTAACAGTGGTCGATCACTTTAGTAGATATGTTGCAGCGTTTCCGCTCAGAAGCAAGACCACTGAGGAAGTAACGAAAGCGTTGACTAAGTTCGTTACTACGTACGGCCCAGCGAAGACGCTCATCTCAGACAGGGGAACCGAGTTCACGTCAGCTTTGTTCAGAAATGTGTGTGTAAAATTGAAAATAAAATACTACAACACATCAGCATATCATCCCCAATCAAACGGAATGACGGAACGGCAGAATCAGAATATCAAGACTGTTTTATCACACCTTGCCGCCAATGATCAATCCTCGTGGCCTGATGCACTTCCTTGGACGTGTCTGGCACTGAACACCAGCTACCAGAGCGTCATTGAAGAAATTCCATTCTATTTATTCTTTGGTAGGGATGCAGAAATTCCTGTTGTTGACTGGTTAAAAACCCCTCGCATGGATTACTCTCTAGGTGAGAATTACAGTGCCGAGGTAAGCTTACGACTCCACAATGCGTTCAACATGGTGAAGGTAAAATCTAAAGCCTCACACGATAAATCGGTGCAGTTAAAGGAGCGCGGAGTGAAGAACAGTCAGGTACAAGTTGGCGATATTGTGTTGCTGCATAATCCAACGGGAAAGGCTGAAGTTGCAAATGCATGGCCTACCGACTGGCTCGGCCCTTACCGGATTACAGTAAAAACAGAGACGAATGCCACAATAAAGGCGCTCTATAGTAACTGCGAGAGAAGAGTTCACCTCGATAGATTAAAAATTGCCCACTTGAGAGGTGAAGCTTACCCCTGCAACCAGAATGCCGCGGCGCCGCCAAATGCCGGATGTGAAGCTATCGACAGCGAGGACGAAGATATGCCAGAAAACGCTGCGAATGAACAGGCTACGTCGGTGACGCAGCGAAAATATAACTTACGTTCTAGGTGTAGGTGAATCGTCGGCCAAAAATGATCAGCTGCAATGAATTAAGTTCATGAACTTTCGATTTTTCAGGATGTTTCCTTCGTGTGTAATTTTAGATGTGTTCTTCAATAGGAAGACGTGTTCGAGTTTCGTATTATCATAGTTTGCACTCGCAAGAGTGAGATGTGTTTTTCAGTAGTTGTATGTGTTACTAGCTGTGGGTGAAGTTGAATTTCTGCTCACGAGCGATCTTATTGGAAACGAGAGGCTTGTAGGAGTGTTCTGATCTCACGCTGTACTTGAAATTTCATTCTATTGTTGCTAAGATAAGAGAAATTGAGCTTTTCAGTAGTTTGCTGTCGTGTGCTTCTCAAAAGGAATGCCATGTGACTTTTTGTAGGATGCTTATATTCTCGCCAGCTTCTCGTGAAGCGTGCGCGCTTCATACGAAACAGCTCTAGCGAATGAATTAAGTTTCATCAGAAGTTCTTAGGCTGAGGCTATCTCAGCCTAGCTGATTTTATCTATACCTTTAGACCGTTCATTTTCACAACGGGGAAATAAGTTTAGCGTCTTATTGAAATTTCGTATTCTTTTGTACTGTAGCGTTGAATTTCTGACTCTGTGTCTTACTCTTGCCCTGAAAGAATATCGTAAACACGGTATTCCGGAAGGAATTATTCTCCTCTTACTCTGTAGAAGTATAGTACATTTCTTTTCAGACTTAAGGAATTAATTTCTTGGTAGATTAGCGTAGTATGTACTTCAGCACAGAACAGGCCGGAACAATTGCATAACACGAATACGTCTCGTATGAGCAGCAAATTAAGGAAGGATCACGTGGAATGTAAGTAATTATTTACAAGAACGAAGAAGATAGAACAACAACACGACATGGGGGACACATTGCACCTGCGTTGGAGATGTTTAAAAGGATTGCCCAAATTCAAGCGTTGCAGTGAGAGGCGACAAAGACGAATGTATAGCTGGAAATGTCACATCATGCTTAAGAAGGACGCCGGACGCACAAGTAATTACCTCGGAGCCGCTTGTGGTTGAGCTGTAGCTGAGCCAACTGGCCACTAACAAGCTAGAGCAGGAAGGAGTTCTCGACTAATTAGCACTCATGCTTCGAAGTGGAAAACACCACAGAACGACGCAGCAACAGCGTGAGGACGGAAGAAGGAGTGAAAATAAAGCAGATTATTTATTCTAGGGTGCCAAACTGTAATAGCGTTCAAAAATGCTTTTATAAAATGGGCACTCTTATGAAACAGTGACAGTACTTTGCATTGTTGAGTATTGTAACTGACTTGAATAATGTGGAGTTTGCGTCGTGACATTTATGCCTGGTGAGGCATTCCTGAAATTCGAATGCAAGTGTCCTGTGAATTTTACTAGGCAAATTATCACATTGGAATATTGAAGCCGCATTTTAGGCATCTCTATTTATACGTGAAATAAAAAAAAAATAAAAGAGATTTCGTCGGATAGGCTTTGAGCGAAGCGTACGATCTTCAAAGCATATTAACCCATGGAATTCTCGCACTAATAAGAGTGGTTACTAGGAGAAAATAAAATATGAGCTGGTGTCTGCCAGAGTTTCTACGTCGATGTCAAGGAATACTGAGATTCTACGTCGAAATCGAGGAATACTGAGAGGAATTCCACTGGATTCCACCGCGCATACAGGATACCACCGCCGGATATACCTCGGACTCTTCAGGATTACTTCGTAGGATGCAGAACCCTATCGCGAAGGGAAACTGCAGTGAAGGAAATTATCGACGATTCGACTCGTATTTTCCGCCAGATCAATATAACTTACTGACGTATCGATTTATCTGATCAACGAATCGACGTTCATGAGTAATCTGGCGATTAAAAAACTGAGTTGAATAAACCTCATAAAATATATGTGAAACATTGCACTTAACATGATTTGGTGGTAATTTGAATCGTGATAATGATACATCTTACAGAATGGAATCGTGCAGTTAGTGTGGTGTATAGAAATTTTATACGAGTCTGGATATGGGGCTCGCAATACTTCCTCCTGAAATTAAGTACCCATCTTCAACGCGTGTGTGAAGCTATTGAAATGGCAGAAGAGAAGCATGGAAAGAGAGCAAATTCGTCAACGATACCAAAGGAGTCAACATCGAACAGTCAACAGCAGCGTCAAGGACTTGGACAACAGAATATACAAGCGGGAATTGAAGTCTACGGAATGTAAGATCATCGATACTTTAGGATGTCTGAGGAGTGGGAAAGGTGGCCGTGAAATTTTGTGAATGTTATTAGGGTTAAGTACTCAAGTATTTAGTACGCACTTTACTTCGGCGGGGAAACAACAGATACGTCGGTTAGAAGAACACGACACAATATATCACGCTGTGGCTGATAGTAATGATTGTAGTGTTAATTGTAAGGTACCCTGTTTCTGCGGAACAACGCTTAGATGATAATGTGCTTAAGTAGAATTTACCATGTGTGTCTTATATTGGCTGCATACTGTAGTACTTATTATTCAATAAATAGCTGAAAGCTAATTCAAAAAAAAAAAATTGTCAGGCCAATTTTTTTTAACTCTAGGAGGGCCATCTGTCGAGAATCTGTTAAGAATAATCAATTTTCGAATTAAAAATGAGAATTTAGGGAAAATCTTAACCAGGTGTAATAAATTCGAGTTTTTTGATCATGTGTAACAAATTTACGTGTAACAAATTTTGTACTTTAAAAAGAAAAAAATACATCAGTGGGCTTTGCTTTATGTGTTGTTAAAACATTGTAGGGTGCGCATTCAGCAGTACAGAGAGTGATCGAGTCCACACGTTCGTTGAAAGAATGTTTTGGTAAGGCCATTCTGAAGAGCATCGGGCAGTTTTGTATTTATTTTACCACGAAGGAATGTATGAGGGAACTTGGTTACAAGATCTCTTACAGGGCAGAGAAACCTTTCCACAAAAGTGTTTGTAGACAGGGCGATCTTAAAATAACATGAGGAGAAGAGGCCAGCGAAACTTGAGAGGGTTCGGCTGAACCACATGGAGAGAAATTTATTGGAAGCACTTATAAGCGTTGGGGCTGAGGACGCTGGACAGAAGAGGGTGACAGATTTATGACACACCATGGTAGGCTTAGGAGGTCCGTTAGAGAGCGAGCGATATATTATCGAAAAGCAAACAACCTCAGAAGAAGGCGGAGATTACGGCGCGCTTGGCAAAACATTTCAACAGCAAATAAGAAAAGGACAGCCTCAGGGAAAACCAATGGGAACGTTAGAGGGAAGTCTAGGAGGACGCTCAAGAAGCCCGTGAGAACACGATTGGTCTCACAAAGAAAAGGGGGAGTACAGCTTTTGAACGGAGGGACAGAGCTGATGAGAGGCGATCAGTCTAACGCGGTGCATCATCATAGAAAGAAGTACGTGCAACCAAGTGTCATACTGGAAAAGCATTTTGAAAAATATAAGTGAAAATATTGAATATATTGAACGTATAGAGGAAGTTGAATAAG
Organism: Morinoia aosen; assembly: GCA_030386875.1. Classification (NCBI taxonomy): domain Eukaryota; kingdom Metazoa; phylum Arthropoda; class Malacostraca; order Amphipoda; family Talitridae; genus Morinoia; species Morinoia aosen. The sequence goes on from CM059556.1 coordinate 19,081,945, forward strand.
TTGTTTTGAGCCCGTAAATTAAAATGAAATTAAAAAAAATGTCACGTCTATTTTCCAGAAATGAAAACATCGTAACCAAACTGTGCAGTATATGAAGTAATAATTTGAACGACAGTTGGGCGGGTAAGGAGTATTTCGGATCATAAGATATACAGTTCCTTTTGAAAAGAAGTTTTGAAATAAAATTCATGAAAAATAATGTCACATTAACGTAAAAATTTAAAATAATTTTGAGCACAATTTTTTGGCGATTAAAAGAAGTAACGAGCTGATAAATCATTTGCAGGCAGGGCGGTCGTCGCAGATGTCTAACGTGATTGGAGGTTACGCGCTAGAAGTCAGAAGTGGAGATTTGGAAGGTGGTCGTCATAAATTTTTTGAACTGAGAATCACTTGTGGAGACTGAACTGGATTCGTGCCTTTTAGAAGGAACGTGTGAACGAACGTTATGACCACATCTGTACTGCTGAACGCCACAATAATTGAGGGGTATTCTGTCATATTCATGTGTGGGAAAGTGAGGGAAGGGCTGGCCGGCCAGATTTACTGGGATATCAATTGTGTGTAATTCAGTAGGGTAGGCTTTGAGGCAGGTTGTAAAATTGAACTGGGTTCTAATGACATGTTCATGGATTGTGAGTCAATGTTATCGTATTGTATCAATTCTGCCGTAATTATAAATTCATGTTGAATTCATATGGCGTATATAAATATCCGTCAATGCAAAGGCAGCTCATCGATACAGGTGCGCACAGAATCGCGCGGATGTAAGTCGTGTATCAACTAACCGGTGAGTACCTTTATTTTTAGTATATGTACTGTAATTGCCGATATTATTCATTAATTTGTGTTGTATATGCATTCTTTGGAGGTGTGCCATTCCTCAACTCCGAGAGCCGGATCTTCCTGTTAATGAAATGTTAACAAGGAGGTGAAGGGACCATTTCTCGTGACAACTGGGTGCACTGGTACATGTACTGGGGGACACTGGTACATGTACTGGGTGCACTGGTACATGTATTGGGGGACACTGGTATATGTACTGGGGGACACTGGTACATGGACTGGGTGCACTAGTACATGTACTGGGTGCACTGGCACATGTACTGGGTGCACTGGTACATGTACTGGGTGCGCTGGTACATGTACTGGGTGCACCGGTACATGTACTGGGTGCACTGGTACATGGACTGGGTGCACTGGTACATGTACTGGGTGCACTGGTACATGTACTGGGTGCACTGGTACATACAATGGGCACAACGGTACACGTACTGGGGACACTGGTATGTGCATTGCATATACTAGGAACACTGGTACATGTAATGGGTAAAATAGTACATATGGCGGGTAAAATAGTATCCATGCTCGGTACAATGGTACACATACACCAAGTACACTGGTAAACGTACTGGGTACACTGGTACATATACTGAGAACAACAGGACAACAGAATGAACACAGTGTTATGTACAGTCACATGACGTCCATAACAGTAAACAGTAGATAAATAACTGAATGCAGGAAATGAAATTTTGAAACAACTGAATGTAGGATTTCAAGAAAATAAAATAACTGAATGCAGAATTTCATGAAAATAAAATAACTGAATGCAGAATTTCACGAAAATGAAATAACTGACTGCAGAATTTCATGAAAATAAAATAACTGAATGCAGGATTTCATCAAAATAAAATACCTGAATGCAGAATTTCATGAAAATAAAATAACTAAATGCAGAATTTCATGAAAATGAAATAACTGAATGAATAATTTCATGAAAATGAAATAACTGAATGCAGAATTTCATGAAAATAAAATAACTAAATGCAGAATTTCATGAAAATAAAATAACTAAATGCAGAATTTCATGAAAATAAAGTAACTAAATGCAGAATTTCATGAAAATAAAATAACTAAATGCAGAATTTAATGAAAATAAAATAACTAAATGCAGAATTTCATGAAAGTAAAATAACTAAATGCAGAATTTCATGAAAATGAACAACTGAATTTCCACCCAGACACTGGAACACTCACCACTCACACACTGGAACACTCACCACCCACACACTGGAACACTCACCACCCAAACACTGGAACACTCACCACCCACACACTGGAACACTCACCACCCACACACTGGAACACTCACCACCCACACACTGGAACACTCACCCCCACACACTGGAACACTCACCACCCACACACTGGAACACTCACCACCCACACACTGGAACACTCACCACCCACACACTGGAACACTCACCACCCACACACTGGAACACTCACCACCCAAACACTGGAACACTCACCACCCACACACTGGAACACTCACCACCCACACACTGGAACACTCACCACCCACACACTGGAACACTCACCCCCCACACACTGGAACACTCTCCACCGACACACTGGAACACTCACCACCCACACACTGGAACACTCACCACCCACACACTGGAACACTCACCACCCACACACTGGAACACTCACCACCCACACACTGGAACACTCACCACCGACACACTGGAACACTCACCACCCACACACTGGAACACTCACCACCCACACACTGGAACACTCACCACCACACTGGAACACTCACCACCCAAACACTGGAACACTCACCACCCACACACTGGAACACTCACCACCCACACACTGGAACACTCACCACCCACACACTGGAACACTCACCACCCCCACACTGGAACACTCACCACCCCCACACTGGAACACTCATCACCCACACACCGGAACACTTACCACCCACACACTGGAACACTCACCACCCAAACACTGGAACGCTCACCACCCACACACTGGAACACTCACCACCCACACACTGAAACACTCACCACCCAAACACTGGAACACTCACCACCCACACACTGGAACACTCACCACCCACACACTGGAACACTCACCACCCACACACTGGAACACTCACCACCCAAACACTGGAACACTCACCACCCAAACACTGGAACACTCACCACCCAAACACTGGAACACTCACCACCCACACACTGGAACACTCACCACCCACACACTGGAACACTCAACACCCAAACACTGGAACACTCCCCACCCACACACTGGAACACTCACCACCCAAACACTGGAACACTCACCACCCACATACTGGAACACTCACCACCCAAACACTGGAACACTCACCACCCACACACTGGAACACTCACCACCCAAACACTGGAACACTCACCACCCACACACTGGAACACTCATCACCCAAACACTGGAACACTCACCACCCAAACACTGGAACACTCACCACCAAACCAAACACAAATACTTACCAAACACCAACCACCATACAAACACCCGCCACCACACAAACACCCGCCACCACACAAACACCCGCCACCACACAAACACCCGCCACCACACAAACACCCACCACCACACAAACACCCACCACGACACAAACACCCGCCACCACACAAACACCCGCCACCACACAAACACACACCACCACACAAACATCCACCACCACACGAACACCCGCCACCACACAAACACCTGCCACCACACAAACACCCGCCACCACACAAACACACACCACCACACAAACATCCACCACCACACAAACACCCGCCACCACACAAACACCCACCACCACACAAACACCCACCACCACACAAACACCGCCACCACACAAACACCCGCCGCCACACAAACACCCGCCACCACACAAACACACACCACCACACAAACACCCACCACACAAACACCCACCACCACACAAACACCCACCACCACACAAACACACACCACCACACAAACACCCACCACACAAACACCCACCACCACACAAACACCCACCACCACACAAACACCCACCACCACACAAACACCCACCACCACACAAACACCCGCCACCACACAAACACCCACCACCACACAAACACCCGCCACCACACAAACACCCACCACCACACAAACACCCACCACCACACAAACACCCACCACCACACAAACACCCACCACCACACAAACACCCACCACCACACAAACACCCACCACCACACAAACACCCACCACCACACAAACACCCACCACCACACAAACACCCACCACCACACAAACACCCGCCACCAAACAAACACCCGCCACCACACAAACACCCGCCACCACACAAACACACACCACCACACAAACATCCACCACCACACAAACACCCGCCACCACACAAACACACACCACCACACAAACATCCACCACCACACGAACACCCGCCACCACACAAACACCTGCCACCACACAAACACCCGCCACCACACAAACACACACCACCACACAAACATCCACCACCACACAAACACCCGCCACCACACAAACACCCACCACCACACAAACACCCACCACCACACAAACACCCGCCACCACACAAACACCCGCCGCCACACAAACACACACCACCACACAAACACACACCACCCCACAAACACCTGCCACCAAACAAACACCCGCCACCACACAAACACCCGCCACCACACAAACACCCGCCACCACATAAACACCCACCACCACACAAACACCCGCCACCACACAAACACCCGCCACCACACAAACACACACCACCACACAAACACCCACCAAACAAACACCCACCACCACACAAACACCCACTACCACACAAACACACACCACCACACAAACACCCACCACCACACAAACACCCGCCACCACACAAACACTCACCACCACACAAACACCCGCCACCACACAAACACCCACCACCACACAAACACCCACCACCACACAAACACCCACCACCACACAAACACCCACCACCACACAAACACCCACCACCACACAAACACCCACCACCACACAAACACCCACCACCACACAAACACCCACCACCACACAAACACCCACCACCACACAAACACCCACCACCACACAAACACCCGCCACCAAACAATCACCCGCCACCACACAAACACCCGCCACCACACAAACACACACCACCACACAAACATCCACCACCACACAAACACCCGCCACCACACAAACACACACCACCACACAAACATCCACCACCACACAAACATCCGCCACCACACAAACACCCACCACCACACAAGCACCCACCACCACACAAACACCCGCCACCACACAAACACCCGCCGCCACACAAACACACACCACCACACAAACACACACCACCACACAAACACCCGCCAACAAACAAACACCCGCCACCACACAAACACCCGCCACCACACAAACACCCACCACCACACAAACACCCGCCACCACACAAACACCCACCATACAAGTTCTTGGCGTCGAGCGAGTTAAGAGCGCGCTTAGCCTTGTACCAGGGCATGCGGTGGTCGGGGCAGCCGTTTGGCATGCCGTTGTAGCCCGTGCTGAGCACCACCCGCTGCCCGTCTGCTATGCAGGCTCCCACCTGGCCACAACACACACGTCACTATAAAGTGATTATTTTTAAAAAGATTTCACACATGAGATGTATTCCACCCCAACCTGGCCACCTCACTACGTTACAATAAAGCGATTTTTCAAAAAAAAAATCCTACCTATGTGAGATGTACCATAACACATTGGTCAGAAAAGCAAGAAAGGCATTTCAAAATAGTGAGTATCACAGTGTAATGCTTTAATTTAGCAGAATTGGCAGTCAGTCGTCAGTCCGTCAGATGAGAAATGTCTGGGTAAAACAGGCAGGTCAGTACGTCATATGAGTGATGTTCCAGTCAGCGGAACTTCGTTCTCCGCAGCGCAAGTAAGGAAGTATGAAAGGATTCAATACTTTTCTAAAGGAAAACTTCATTCTCAACAAAAAATGCATGGGTGGGTGGTAGAATTTGTTTTCGTAAAGGAAAACTTTATTTTCCACAGCAGGAGAGGGGGTGGGTGGCAGAATTCATTATTTTCTTGAAACCTTCCTCACAGTCACGCAAATGTCTAGGGGACATCTATGATGATCTCACAAAATGAAAAACTACACTTAGTTCCAGGTATTCACCTGAAGTAAGACCTCAGTACCTCAAAGAAACTTTTGACGCCAATAATCCATCTGAAACGCCCATGATCCAGCTGAGTATTAACGTAAGACGTCAATACTAAATCTGGAACTCCAACAACACGCCCGGAACGCCAACAACCCACCTGGAATTCCAACAACACACCTGGGACGCCAACAACACACCTGGAACGCCTATAACACACCTAGGTCACAGGATCCTTGTCAATAACCCACCTGGAACGCCTATAAAACACCTGGAACGCCTATAACACACCTGGAACGCCTATAACACACCTGGAACGCCTATAACACACCTGGAACGCTTAAAACACACCTGGGTCACAGGATCCTTGCTGCGCTGCGCACACAGGAAGGCCAAAGACATGAAATATTCGTCCCACGACCGCCTGTCCTGTTCTTGTTGCTGGTCCTGTTGTTGATCCTTTTTCTGTTCTTGCTCCTTTTCATGTTGCTGATCCTGCTCCTGTTCATGTTGGTGATCTTGTTGTTGATCTTGCTCCTGTTCATGTTGCTGATCTTCTGGCAGTTCCTGTTGTTGGTGCTGCTGATTTTGTTGCTGCTCCTGTTCTTGATCTTGTTGCTGCTTTTGTTGTTTCTGTTGTTGATCATATTGTCGGCCCTGCTGCAATTCTGCCTCCGCGTGCTCTGCGGGTGACAATGGTGGGATGAGCGTGAACAACAACTTATTGTGTGTACCCCCACGGGCTGTCGCCTTCAGTAACGCTGTCCCCTTCAGTAACGCTGTCCCCTTCAGCAACGCTGTCCCCTTCAGTAACGCTGTCCCCTTCAGTAACGCTGTCCCCTTCAGTAACGCTGTCCCCTTCAGTAACGCTGTCCCCTTCAGTAACGCTGTCCCCTTCAGTAACGCTGTCGCCTTCAGTAACGCTGTCGCCTTCAGTAACGCTGCCTTCTTTAGTAACGCTGTCCCCTTCAGCAACGCTGTCCCCTTCAGTAACGCTGTCCCCTTCAGCAACGCTGTCCCCTTCAGTAACGCTGTCGCCTTCAGTAACGCTGCCTTCTTTAGTAACGCTGTCCCCTTCAGCAACGCTGTCCCCTTCAGTAACGCTGTCCCCTTCAGCAACGCTGTCCCCTTCAGTAACGCTGTCCCCTTCAGTAACGCTGTCCCCTTCAGTAACGCTGTCCCCTTCAGTAACGCTGTCCCATTCAGTAACGCTGTCCCCTTCAGTAACGCTGTCCCCTTCAGTAACGCTGTCCCCTTCAGCAACGCTGTCCCCTTCAGTAACGCTGTCCCCTTCAGCAACGCTGTCCCCTTCAGCAACGCTGTCCCCTTCAGTAACGCTGTCCCCTTCAGTAACGCTGTCCCCTTCAGTAACGCTGTCCCCTTCAGTAACGCTGCCTTCTTTAGTAACGCTGTCCCCTTCAGTAACGCTGTCGCCTTCAGTAACGCGGTCCCCTTCAGCAACGCTGTCCCCTTCAGTAACGCTGTCCCCTTCAGTAACGCTGTCCCCTTCAGTAACGCTGTCCCCTTCAGTAACGCTGTCCCCTTCAGTAACGCTGTCCCCTTCAGCAACGCTGTCCCCTTCAGTAACGCTGTCCCCTTCAGTAACGCTGTCCCCTTCAGTAACGCTGTCCCCTTCAGTAACGCTGCCTTCTTTAGTAACGCTGTCCCCTTCAGTAACGCTGTCGCCTTCAGTAACGCTGCCTTCTTTAGTAACGCTGTCCCCTTCAGTAACGCTGTCCCCTTCAGTAACGCTGTCCCCTTCAGTAACGCTGCCTTCTTTAGTAACGCTGTCCCCTTCAGTAACGCTGTCCCCTTCAGTAACGCTGTCCCCTTCAGTAACGCTGTCCCCTTCAGCAACGCTGTCCCCTTCAGTAACGCTGTCCCCTTCAGCAACGCTGTCCCCTTCAGTAACGCTGTCCCCTTCAGTAACGCTGTCCCCTTCAGTAACGCTGTCCCCTTCAGTAACGCTGTCCCCTTCAGTAACGCTGTCCCCTTCAGTAACGCTGTCCCCTTCAGCAACGCTGTCCCCTTCAGTAACGCTGTCCCCTTCAGCAACGCTGTCCCCTTCAGCAACGCTGTCCCCTTCAGTAACGCTGTCCCCTTCAGTAACGCTGTCCCCTTCAGTAACGCTGTCCCCTTCAGTAACGCTGCCTTCTTTAGTAACGCTGTCCCCTTCAGTAACGCTGTCGCCTTCAGTAACGCGGTCCCCTTCAGCAACGCTGTCCCCTTCAGTAACGCTGTCCCCTTCAGTAACGCTGTCCCCTTCAGTAACGCTGTCCCCTTCAGTAACGCTGTCCCCTTCAGTAACGCTGTCCCCTTCAGCAACGCTGTCCCCTTCAGTAACGCTGTCCCCTTCAGTAACGCTGTCCCCTTCAGTAACGCTGTCCCCTTCAGTAACGCTGCCTTCTTTAGTAACGCTGTCCCCTTCAGTAACGCTGTCGCCTTCAGTAACGCTGCCTTCTTTAGTAACGCTGTCCCCTTCAGTAACGCTGTCCCCTTCAGTAACGCTGTCCCCTTCAGTAACGCTGCCTTCTTTAGTAACGCTGTCCCCTTCAGTAACGCTGTCCCCTTCAGTAACGCTGTCCCCTTCAGTAACGCTGTCCCCTTCAGCAACGCTGTCCCCTTCAGTAACGCTGTCCCCTTCAGCAACGCTGTCCCCTTCAGTAACGCTGTCCCCTTCAGTAACGCTGTCCCCTTCAGTAACGCTGTCCCCTTCAGTAACGCTGTCCCCTTCAGTAACGCTGTCCCCTTCAGTAACGCTGTCCCCTTCAAAAACGCTGTCCCCTTCAAAAACGCTGTCCCCTTCAGTAACGCTGTCCCCTTCAGTAACGCTGTCCCCTTCAGTAACGCTGTCCCCTTCAGTAACGCTGTCCCCTTCAGTAACGCTGTCCCCTTCAGTAACGCTGTCCCCTTCAGTAACGCTGTCCCCTTCAGTAACGCTGTCCCCTTCAGTAACGCTGTCCCCTTCAGTAACGCTGTCCCCTTCAGTTACGCTGTCCCCTTCAGTAACGCTGTCCCCTTCAGTAACGCTGTCCCCTTCAGTAACGCTGTCCCCTTCAGTAACGATGTCCCCTTCAGTAACGCTGTCCCCTTCAGTAACGCTGTCCCCTTCAGTAACGCTGTCCCCTTCAAAAACGCTGTCCCCTTCAAAAACGCTGTCCCCTTCAGTAACGCTGTCCCCTTCAGTAACGCTGTCCCCTTCAGTAACGCTGTCCCCTTCAGTAACGCTGTCCCCTTCAGTAACGCTGTCCCCTTCAGTAACGCTGTCCCCTTCAGTAACGCTGTCCCCTTCAGTAACGCTGTCCCCTTCAGTAACGCTGTCCCCTTCAGTAACGCTGTCCCCTTCAGTAACGCTGTCCCCTTCAGTAACGCTGTCCCCTTCAGTAACGCTGTCCCCTTCAGTAACGCTGTCCCCTTCAGTAACGATGTCCCCTTCAGTAACGCTGTCCCCTTCAGTAACGCTGTCCCCTTCAGTAACGCTGTCCCCTTCAGTAACGCTGCCCCCTTCAGAAACGCTGTCCCCTTCAGTAACGCTGTCCCCTCCAGTAACGCTGTCCCCTTCAGTAACGCTGTCCCCTTCAGAAACGCTGTCCCCTTCAGTAACGCTGTCCCCTTCAGTAACGCTGTCCCCTTCAGTAACGCTGTCCCCTTCAGTAATGCTGTCCCCTTCAGTAACGCTGTCCCCTTCAGAAACGCTGTCCCCTTCAGTAACGCTGTCCCCTTCAGTAACGCTGTCCCCTCCAGTAACGCTGTCCCCTTCAGTAACGCTGCCCCCTTCAGAAACGCTGTCCCCTTCAGTAACGCTGTCCCCTTCAGTAACGCTGTCCCCTTCAGTAACGCTGTCCCCTTCAGAAACGCTGTCCCCTTCAGTAACGCTGTCCCCTTCAGTAACGCTGTCCCCTTCAGTAACGCTGTCCCCTTCAGTAACGCTGTCCCCTTCAGTAACGCTGTCCCCTTCAGTAACGCTGTCCCCTTCAGAAGCGCTGTCCCCTTCAGTAACGCTGTCCCCTTCAGTAACGCTGTCCCCTCCAGTAACGCTGTCCCCTTCAGTAACGCTGCCCCCTTCAGAAACGCTGTCCCCTCCAGTAACGCTGTCCCCTTCAGTAACGCTGTCCCCTTCAGTAACGCTGTCCCCTTCAGTAACGCTGTCCCCTTCAGTAACGCTGTCCCCTTCAGTAACGCTGTCCCCTTCAGAAACGCTGTCCCCTTCAGTAACGCTGTCCCCTTCAGTAACGCTGTCCCCTCCAGTAACGCTGTCCCCTTCAGTAACGCTGCCCCCTTCAGAAACGCTGTCCCCTCCAGTAACGCTGTCCCCTTCAGTAACGCTGTCCCCTTCAGTAACGCTGTCCCCTTCAGTAACGCTGTCCCCTTCAGTAACGCTGTCCCCTTCAGTAACGCTGTCCCCTTCAGAAACGCTGTCCCCTTCAGTAACGCTGTCCCCTTCAGTAACGCTGTCCCCTCCAGTAACGCTGTCCCCTTCAGTAACGCTGCCCCCTTCAGAAACGCTGTCCCCTTCAGTGACGCTGTCCCCTTCAGTAACGCTGTCCCCTTCAGTAACGCTGTCCCCTTCAGTAATGCTGTCCCCTTCAGTAACGCTGTCTGCTTCAGTAACGCTGTCCCCTTCAGTAACGCTGTCCTCTTCAGTAACGCTGTCCCCTTTAGTAACGCTGTCCCCTTCAGTAACGCTGTTCCCTTCAGTAACGCTGTCCCCTTCAGTTACGCTGTCCCCTTCAGTAACGTTGTCCCCTTTAGTAACGCTGTCCCCTTCAGTAACGCTGTTCCCTTCAGTAACGCTGTCCCCTTCAGTTACGCTGTCCCCTTTAGTAACGCTGTCCCCTTCAGTAACGCTGTCCCCTTCAGTAACGCTGTCCCCTTTAGTAACGCTGTCCCCTTCAGTAACGCTGTTCCCTTCAGTAACGCTGTCCCCTTCAGTTACGCTGTCCCCTTCAGTAACGCTGCTCCCTTCAGTAACGCTGTCCCCTTCAGTAACGCTGTCCCCTTTAGTAACGCTGTCCCCTTCAGTAACGCTGTCCCCTTCAGTAACGCTGTCCCCTTTAGTAACGCTGTCCCCTTCAGTAACGCTGTTCCCTTCAGTAACGCTGTCCCCTTCAGTTACGCTGTCCCCTTCAGTAACGCTGCTCCCTTCAGTAACGCTGTCCCCTTCAGTAACGCTGTCCCCTTCAGTAACGCTGTCGCCTTTTTGTCTTTTTCTTAGCACCTTTCTTTTCGGTGGCACCAAATTTTGGACTTCCATACCTTTTATCACCAAGTTATTTACCATGATCTAGAGTAAAACTTCCATCTCCTGATAGGTTACCATGGGAGCCTAGCACATCAATTGGCCCACAGTGCTAACATTGTTGACTGTTGGGTACTAGACATATTTTTGTGTCTGTCTTGTAACAGTAAACATGCTTACGGCAAATCTAAAAGAAATAACCTCTTATCTCAATCAATTTACAAGTAACAGTACGCACCTGCCCCGTTAGGTACCGGACACGTGATACCAGTATCATATACTGGAGTCGTGGTACCAGTACCTGATACTGGAGTCGTGGTACCAGTACCAGATACTGGAGTCGTGGTACCAGTACCAGAAACTTGAGCCGTGGTACCATTACCTGGTACTGGAGTCATGGTATTAGTACTAGGTAATAGAGACATGGTACCAGTACCAGGTACTGGAGACATAGTACAGGTACCATTTCCAAGCGACTGTCCCAGTAAAGCAGTACCGTTGGTCACAGTAGTTGGTGCTCTGCACAAAGAAGAGAACGTCAGGAAATTGACTATGCTTCAGTTCAACTAAGTTTTACTGGGTTTGTATTAGTTACAAGTTGCATGATAGGGTAACATGGGGCAGCGTTCAACCCCCCCGCTCCTTTCATGTTAAAGGTCGTTCTTATTTTTCTCCTAATGTTAAAGGTATCATTAACATTAGGTCGTTCTTATTTTTATCTAAAAAGTTCTACAACTATTGGGGAATACATGAAATAAATTAGACGCCTGTAGATGAATTCAAATTAATGTGAAAAATTACTTTCTAAAAAGTGTCAGAATGGGCCCATTGCCCCGTCCCTGGGACAATGAGCCCATAGGCTTGGGGCAAGGCGCCAACCCCCAAGCCCTTTACTCCAATTGTGTTTTTCTTATATTTTAAAGATAATGGAACACTTGACAGTTCAACATAATAGAAGTTAATTAAAAAAATGTTCAATTCCTCCGATTATTAATAAATAAATAAAATATATCCTTGACTCCAGAAAATATCTCTTAGAGTACGGAAAACCACTGATACCGCGAAAAGCATATTATTCATTCAATTGCTAGTGAAATAAAAAAAAAACACAGATTCTATTCGATCAATGATCCTATTCGCTATCGCAGTTTTGACTAAAATAATTGCGATCACCATCTGTACAGTCTTGATGAGCCCATTTTGAGCACGCCATATAGAGTATATGAGTACATTGGATCCATTTCTCTCTAGACCGGCTATTTGGAAAAGGCCCCTCGAGCCTTTTCCTTTCGGTTGATATTTTAGGTAAGACAACATTGATAATTTCAGCCGAAGTTGAGGGCACCGCGTTGTCTTCTATTACAGGATCCACTTCATTTCTGACGCTGATTTCCTGAGCAGAGCTTTGCACGTTTGATGGTGGCGTTGCCTTTTCGGTTAATTCTGTTGCTAAAAATTCTTCGTCTGTAAATGTATTTCTATTATACGGCCAAATTCCTGTCACTTTCAAGCCATTTACACCGCTCTTTGGAATGGCAGTTCTCTGGTACCCCTCTCCGACAATGCTAGCCACTTCATAAATCGACATTCGTTTTCAAGGGTTTGAAATCATCCAATTGTCTGCAGCTGAGTTGTAAGCCTCTTTTAGAGATTTGAAGTAGCAGCAGTCCAGAGGCTGCATCTTGTGGGAAGAATGTGGTGGGATTGTTAGGAGCTCGATGCCATTGTTGCGACAAAATTCAATGGCTTCTAGTGTTTTGTGGCTATGTTGTCCGTCAAGCCTGATAAGATGAGGATGTTCTTTGGAGCATTTTGTTATGTTAACGAAATGAACGAGCCACATAACAAACAATCAATAATCTGTCCATCCTGATGGACTGACATCTCCTACCCATCCAGGCGGAGCGTCATCCATAAAGCTAGCCCTCATGTTCTTCCGTGGGAAGATAAACATTGGTGGATTGTAATCACCACTGGCACTCATGCAACAAATCACAGTGACTCATTCTCCCCTTTTGGCACTCATTCCCTTTCCAACGTGCGCACTTCCTTTTGAAGTAACAATTTTCTTTGATTTGTGGACTGTCGTAACCACTGTTTCGTCCATGTTCCAAATGTTCTGCGCAGGGAATTTGTACTTGCTCCTGATTTCATCCAAGACCGTAAAAAACTCATCAACTTTTGTCTTGTTAAAGCCAACAACTCGTGCCAAACTAGTTGATTGAGGAATATGAATGCTTAATTTATGTCGATCCATAAAATTATTCAGCCAATCCCTACCAGCCATTTTGGTTTCTTGTTAAATGGATGGTTCATCTTTTGCCGATCAGCAACGTCGAACGCAATTCTTCTCACATCTGTGTATATTAAGAAAAGAAAAAAGAAAAGAAAAAATGTTTATTTCCAAATTGTCACATGAGATACATGCCAACATATTGGCTTTTAAAAGTTTCTTAAATATAGGGCATCCTAAAACAAATTTTCCATACGAGGAGTACTAATTGACAAACCATCCGAGGTGTACAAGTAGATGAGCCATACGAGGCATAATAATAGACAAACTATACGAGGTGTACTAATAGACAAACTGTCAGAGGTGTACAAGTAGATAGACCATACGAGGCATATTAATTGACAAAATATACGAGGCGTACTAATAGACAGACCCATTCGTGGTGTGCTAGTAGTCTAACAAAAGTTCTATACAAGGAGTACTAATTGACAAACCATCCGAGGTGTACAAATAGATAAGCCATACGAGGCATAATAATAATAGGCAAACTATACGAGGTGTACTAATAGACAAGCTATCAGAGGTGTACAAAATAGATAGACCATACGAGGCATATTAATAGACAAAATATACGAGGCGTACTAATAGACAAACCACACGTGGCTTGCCAATAGTCTATCTCTGTCAAGGGTAGTTGAATGAGAAATGAAAAATATGCCCTAAAAAATATGCAAAGCCCTATCACCACCAAAAACATATTTCGTATCTTCTCGATATTCACCACATCATGCGGACATGGGTACATGGGATAAAATAGAGATACAGTGTAAGCCGGTTACCACTCATGATTGACAAATATCTACAAAATATTGGTAGAAATGGGTAAACAAACATATATTCAATATCAAAATTCATAGCTTGTACAAAACACGGACAGAAAGATAATTTTACTACGATTCATATGCTCAAATTGCACTTTATTTCATTAATTATATATGACATTAATCCGATTCACAGAAACGCCCTCTGGGGAATTGCTAGATCTATTTTTGAATCATTTCGCAATTGCAATAAAATTTATTAACCGAATGGATATTAATATATATACTTATTGAAAATAAAATATTAGAAAAAAAAAAAAAAAAAAAAAAAAAAAAAATACATATATAACATAAAAGATAGAAGCAACCTACCATCTACTACACAGAAAATGACAGCTGAGCTCACTGTAATCCTAAGAAATTTTTCGCAAAAAAAAAATAACTAAAAGGAAGAGAAGACTTCGAAAAACATAAAAATGAGCTGTTTTTTAATTTCTTCACAGAAATTTTTAAGAAAAATCAGATTATAGTCAAGAAGCAACACAACTCTTCAGCATTATAGGGACATGTGTACGTGGGATAAAATGGAGTAACATTGTGGCCGGATATCACATCTGAGTGGAGAATATTCACAAAATTGGCACATATAGGAAGATTAGGCCTTGATCCAAAATGATAATTTTGATTACAGAAATTTAGAGTTTTTTCCGATTTGAAAGTTCAGTGCTAGTGTGCGCTGAACGCACGAAAAGAAAAAAAAAAGAAAAAGACTAAATGCAATGCTTAAATTACCCCTTTCCCTCCAGCTCAGCCGAAAATCGATTGAAAACATCTTCGAGAATGATTTTGAAATAGCGAGACAACGTTAGCCAAAAATTTAATTCATTATAAACTTTGCACAACCCTCACGTCTATAAACCTGTTTATTGGTGTACACACAAAATGTATTTCATGGTATATTTGTCATACGGACGTTAAATATTAATACAGAAAAGAGAAAGAAATAACAAAATAAAGATGAGGAAATACTCCTAATTATGGAAAGAACGTTCGTTCTGCTGCACTGAACTGACGGCTGTGGTGCTCATTGTTGTCGACAGAAATAAGTAAGATGAATACACGAATCGCTTAGCAAACGTAAAATGAAATAGGTTCTAAATTTCTAACAGAAATTTCAGGAAAAATTAAAATTTCTGATAGATGGGAAGTTCACACCGAGATGCTGCAGGCCCTATGACAGAGATGTAAAATGACGTGACACATTTACTCTAAATTCTTTTCCAGTTTTAGAGTTTTTGATATGCTGGGGAAGCTTGTTCCACAAAAAAGCTCCAGAAACTGAGAGAGCTTTTTGTCCCACGTTAGATGAACGGTAACTGACTAAAACATCGTTCCTCCGGTTTGGTCTTTCGTTTGGGATATTAGATGGAAAAAATTTTACCACCTCTGCATTACTTTGGGGGAGGTACAGAGAGGAGAATACTCGTCGAGCTTTCTGGATCATGAATCTGTTCGGTATTGGGATCCAGTCGAGTTTTCTTAAAAGAGGGGTGACATGATCGTATTTATTAAAATTTCCTTTGCATACCACCTTGGCGGCGAAGTTTACACATTTTTGCAACTCTTCCTGACGACATTTAGGTAAGTCTCCCCACACAAGACTGCAGTAGTCCAGACGCGATAAAACTAAAGACTGAATCACTAATAATCTAGATTTTTCGTCAAGTGTGTTCTTTATACGATGAAAGAACATTAAGGTTCCGTTAATTTTGTTGCACATTGTTTCGACGTGTGAATTGAAAGTCATATTTTTGTCAAACCAAACACCCAGATTTTTAACCTTATCGACTGGTTTAATTGTATCGTCTCCAAATGTTAGCTGGAATGGTGGTAAATTTTCAGTCGCATTCTGTGATCCAAAAATAATGCATTGCGTTTTACTTGCGTTAAGTTTGAGGCCATTATGGTCATACCACAATTTCAGATTTCTCAGAAGGTTTTCAGCGTTGGCTTGTGTTTCTGTTAAATCCGCTGTTGAGCTTGTCATGGCAATTTGTACGTCATCAGCATACATTGAGATTTTTGTGTTTGCCGGCATGGTGGGGAAATCGTTGATGAAAATTGAAAATAGGAGTGGGCCGATGATTGAACCTTGAGGAACGCCAAAGTTATTTGGTATGAATGATGACATTTTGTTATTCAAGCACACTGCATGAGAGCGGTTTCGTAGGTAGCTTTCAAACCACTGAGTGTCCTTAGTCCGAACATTCTTTTTTGCACATCTTTAATGCACTCAGCAATTGCTACTTCAGCATCTTCAGGGAGGGATTTGTCGTACCTCCCTAAACGAAGAACTCCAGGTTGCTTCACGTTACCGTGTTTGTGCCTTCGCAGCGATTTTCTCGGTATTTCGAACTTTGCACTTGTGGTCTTTAGTGATTTGCCACTTTGAATTTTCTCCAAGGCATTTAGAAGGTCAGTTCGGGAATAATTGACTATGTTGGTTTTCCTCGTGTAATTTCACACCAAGTTTTACCTGTTAAATAAGATAAGGTGACATTAATAATTAGAAAATACACCAAACCTCACAGAGTGGCAATGCCATCCAGGGCACTTTCCCTCATAGGCACCCTGGGCTCATTGCCCCACTGGGTACCATTTTAATTTACCTCGTGGCAAAATTTTATTTTAAAAGCTAATAGTCACAACTTAATCTCAAAATTATCCTTAGAAACAATACTATTAAAATATAATTCATGATATTTCAAATGTCTTTTAGTACAAAAGTAAAAATAGTTTTATTTAGCAGTAAAAAACGTCTAGTTGGGCTAAGACGGTTATCGATAGATAACTCACAAGTAATTCCTTCCTGATCAACGCCGATCAGAACACTTGAGTCCCAGTGAAGCAGGTGAACGACGCTAGAGCAGGCGCTAGGGTCTACCATGGCTAGAGCGCATGCGCCTAGATCTGTCATACTAAATGAAAAACCCGCAATGGGCCCATTACCAGCAGTGGGATCGTTGCCCGGTATTATCCCATGCAATACCTCGCGTATTCAATACTGAAACGTTGTAACTAGATTATTATGTATTAATAGGGAACGTATTACACGAATATAAACGGCCGCTGTATTGAATTAAGGACTGAAGTATTTTAAATTTTCCGCAGATGTATTTCATGTTCAATAAAAGCAAAAGCACATCGTCGATTTCAAAAGCTGATCGAGATCACGATCATGATCAAGACCATGACCTAGATCAGAATAAAAGCTCATAGTCGGTTTCAAAAGCTAATCAAGATCACGATCAAAATCAAAACTACGATAAGAATTACAGCCAAGATCTGAATCAGGACTAAGATAAGAATGCGATACGATAAGAATTACAACTGAAATCAGAATCACGATCAAGATGAGAACCATGAAGGATACAAATCACAGCTAAGATCAGAATCAGGACCAAGATCAGAATCACAATTCCAAAACTGAACCATAGCACAGATTAGACTCCTCACAAGAACTACAAAAAAAAGAAAAATAAATAACAATGGGAAAATAATTGAACAATGAGGGTACCAAATAATATTTACGATTGAGTATATCAAGACCATAAAATCGACCAGAGTTGTGTGTTTGGAGGTGCGTTGTACGTGTTTGTATTTTATTTTTGCCGTGTTTGTGCTGATTTTGATGTTTATCTTGTGTTTTTGTGCAGTCTTTTCTACACGACCTTCATACGGTGCGGTCTTTTGTGTATACTTTTAAACTGTTATAACGTAATAAAGAATTAACGATGAAAATATTTATTGTCAGATAATATGTACTGCCGTTTTAGAATTATTTTCAAGACGTACTAATTATGAGTATTATCTTTTAAGACTTACTGTTGATAGGAGACGTCCCTGAACGTTTACTTGCATAATTCTACTAGGATTTCCTATTATTTAATGACTGATTGATTATAAGAAAGTTTTAGCCTCCCTTTACCCCAACAAAGATGTTCAAAGAGTAGAAGGATGAAGGCACCAATTAGTATGGAGTTAAGGCAACGCGGAATCTACGCACAATGTGCATAAAACAAAACGCTAAGAAAGAAGTTTATGAAACAAGATTAAAATTGAAGAAGAAAGTAGTAGATGCTGAACAACAGGACAGCAGTGAACGGAAAAAGATGGTCCGTATCAAAACAAAAAATATAATCTCTTTCAACATAAAGAAGGCCTACCTAACTCTCAGGTAGGACCCTCACACATTTTCCTCCTGGGAGTGCTAATTCCCATAGAAACAACAGTTATAACCCCCTGAGGGGAGACCCTATTATTTAATACAATTAGCGTAGTTACCCTGATGCCTTTTTCAAATACCGTCTACCGAACTAAATTCTCTGCACTAGAAATGTACTTGACTAGAAATGTACTTGTTCACGAAAACAAAACGATACGCACTTTATTTAGAACGACAAAAACCACTTGTTTGCTTAACATAGATTCGTAATGTCATGCGCATCCACACTAATTACGAACTACGAAAAATGCGAGACTCCTCTAAAGGGCCAATATTGACTTTAATGTTGTCAACTATTTTAATAATTTCGCTGCCAAGAATCACTAAAGGAACACATTTAAAAACGTTTAACATGAATGACATTCTGCTCGCTGATGCGTTATTTTGAGTTATTCAACAATTAAATTTTCGGGCTCCATAGCAGTTCTAGTCATTCAAACAGCAGAAACCGTTGCGCGCTTGAGCTGTTAGAGTGCGTTTGGGTACTTTGCAATTTATTATTAGCCGACCCCGCGAAGCCTGAACCTACTTCTAGGATCTTTTAGATAATAACACAGTAAAAATTATTACCCAAGAAAATTAGCATGGCTGGGGTAGTGAATACTTGAATCTAGGGTATTCACTTCATGCGTAAATGCAATACATCGAAAAGTATTCGCCCATTACTCACGAATGTACGCAATCAACATATATTCTAACGTTGGTTGCCCACATAAAAAAAAATTCGTAAATATACACTATAAAACATTTCCAAATCGCAACACAAAAAAACGACGCAAGTTGCCCACAGTAAAAACACATACACATATTACAAACTAAAAAATATAAGCCAATTCCTTACCTTAAAAAAACCAATTGAATACACTATAAACACTCTCATATGGAATACACTAAAAAATACACGTAAATCGCACACAAAGAAGGATTCGCAAATGACATACACTAAAAACACACACATATCGCATACACTCAGGAAGGTACCCAAATTGCCTAACCTAAGAGAGCACGCAAATTGCAGACACTGAAAAGATACAGAAATAGCACACTATGTACCCTAAGAAATACACATAAATTGCACACGTTAGGAAACATGCATAAATACACACTTCAAAACGTACGCAATTTGTACGCACTTCAATACATACCCAAATTACACATACTTCAAAACGCACGCAAATTGCCCACATGAAGACACACATAATTTGCACATACTTCAAAACGTCCGCATATCGCCCACATGAAGACACACATAATTTTCATATACTTCAAAACGCACGAAATGATCACTTGAGTTATCACAAGAAACACCTCACCTCGACGGAGACTGTGTCCCATTGGCAGCAGCAGAACACGCAGCCATTGACGGACGGAGGAGTTTCTTCATACCGACAAGCTTTCAATGTACACTCTACTGAGCACTCAATAAAAAGAGAAGATGAAAACGACTCACGCTAATAAGGGCCATGATAAATTACATAAATAACTGAAATAAAACTGGAGAAGAGGAAAAGCGTAACTTTATCGCTGAAAATAAATAACTGTGGTTTAAATCAAGTAACTTACAGTAAAAAGGACTGCAAGTAAGGAAGTGCAATAACTTATATAAAACACAAACAAAACTGGAAACAATGAGGACAGGTGTAATTTTGTCGCTGGAATGAAACAAAAAATGTAACGGCATTCTGAATAAAACTATAAGCAGTCGAAAGATGAGTGAAGTTAAATAAGATGTTAAGATACACGTGGACGGTAATTCAATGTCAAGAATTTCAATGGAAAACGAAAATTTTAAGAAAGTTCACATTTGACATGACCGAGCAGCAAGCGATCGTTAGATGAAAACACAACGGATTCAGTCGGAAGGAAAATTTAAATGCAGAAATGAAACAGATGAACCAGAAATAAGCTACAAACAATAAAAATAATTCAAAATAAAAAGGAATAAAAATGAAAAAAAAATAAAAATGTAAAAATAAAAAAATTAATTAACGAAGAACTTGTGCTATTACGAATCTGAAATGGAATCAGTAAGACAAGTTACGCTTAGACCCAATAATACAAATGACATATCAGATGAACAAAATTTTACTCACAACTATTTTATGGATTTGAAAACGACTGTACCCACGTCAATTTTGATAGCACGATCATTATTTACTGGATTTACACACAGGAAATAAGTCTATTTCTTCCATCGGACCTCTAAACTCGCCTGCTGAACTGATCAGTCGAAACTGATTACGGCATACCGTGAAACTGATACGGTTGTGCACTGCTGAAGTACAGGTTGATTAGATTAGACCATGGATTAAACTTGATGTTAGTTCAAGCCTCCCTAACCGCAGCAAAGGAGTTTCAGAAAGAGGATGATTAGATTAGATTAGATTGCATGTTAATTTAACACTTTGGCTGCAAAGTGCGCCACCGGTGGTACACGAAAGTTATTTTCATAATGCCCATGACCGACCAGGAATCGCAAACTCAATTTTCATAAATATTTAATCAAAGCTAATGAAGGCACGATCCAGTTCATATTTGGTATTTTTAAAATAGTTTATTACAATTGACTTAAAATTTGAGTTTGGTGTTGAACATAATATATAACTGCCGCAGTCAAAGTGTTAAGCCTCCCTAACCGCTTCAAAAAAAAAGAGCGTATCAAAGAGAGAAAGGAGAAGGCACCATTTAGTATGGAGATGAGGGAATGCGGAATCTATGCGGAAGAGGCATAGAAACAGTAAGTTGAGAAAGAAGTTCATTTAACAAGGTTAAAGTTGAAGAAGGAAGTCAGAGGTGCGGAAAAACAGGTCAGCAGTGAACCGAAAAAAAATATGGTCCCTAACAAAACAAAAAGCATTTCACTTAAGCAAAAAGAAGGCCTACCTCAGCTCTCTGCTCGGGACCTCGCATTCTCCGTCTGGAAGCGCTAATTCCCATTGATAAAATAGTCAACGCAGTCAACGTGTTTATGATATGTTATGGGCTAGTCGCAGCTGTAACTGATATGTAACGATTGTAGCGAATACATGAATGTTGTAATGCTTATGCAACGTTGCAACGGAGGATTTACGGTTAACAAACGCACACGTAACGGTTGTAACGGAGGATTTACGATTAACAGACGCACACGTCACAGTTGTAACGGAGGATTTACGATTAACAGACGCACACGTCACAGTTGTAACGGAGGATTTACGATTAACAGACGCACACGTCACAGTTGTAACGGAGGATTTACGATTAACAGACGCACACGTCACAGTTGTAACGGAGGATTTACGATTAACAGACGCACACGTCACAGTTGTAACGGAGGATTTACGATTAACAGACGCACACGTCACAGTTGTAACGGAGGATTTCCGGTAAACAGACGCACACGTAACGGTTATAACGGAAGATTTACGGTTAACAAGCGCACACGTAACGGTAGTAACGGAGGATTGACAGGAAACAGACGCACACGTAACGGTTGTAAGGGAGGATTTACAGTAAACAGACGCGCATGTAATGGTTGTAACCGAGGATTTACGGTAAACAGACGCACACGTAACGGTTGCATCGGAGGATTCACGGTTAACAGACGCACACGTAAGTTATAATGGAGGCTTTATGAAAAACAGACGCACACGTAACGGTTGTAACGGAGGATTCACGGTTAATCAGATGCATGCAGCAACAATTTGATGGAGGTAACCTCGGATGAGCCATTAGCCAGCTCCGGCACGCAGCTCGGTGGGGAACCCGCTGTGATCACTTCCGGTGCGACAACGGGGTCAACATCGTCGTAAACGTGTTCAACACATGGCATTACGTGCGTTGGAAATGTTGTTGTGAACACGTTGCAAGACGAAATTGACAACATATATTGTTGTGACGACATTGACAACATATATTGCTGTGACGACATTGACAACATATATTGTTGTGACGACATTGGCAACATATATTGTTGTGACGACATTGGCAACATATATTGTTGTGACGACATTGACAACATATATTGTTGTGACGACATTGGCAACATATATTGTTGTGACGACATTGGCAACATATATTGCTGTGACGACATTGGCAACATATATTGTTGTGACGACATTGACAACATATATTGTTGTGACGACATTGACAACATATATTGTTGTGACGACATTGACAACATATATTGTTGTGACGACATTGACAACATATATTGTTGTGACGACATTGGCAACATATATTGCTGTGACGACATTGACAACATATATTGTTGTGACGACATTGACAACATATATTGTTGTGACGACATTGACAACATATATTGTTGTGACGACATTGACAACATATATTGTTGTGACGACATTGACAACATATATTGTTGCGATGACATTGACAACATATATTGTTGTGACGACATTGACAACATATATTGTTGTGACGACATTGACAACATATATTGTTGTGACGACATTGGCAACATATATTGCTGTGACGACATTGGCAACATATATTGTTGTGACGACATTGAAAACATATATTGTTGTGACGACATTGACAACATATATTGTTGTGACGACATTGGCAACATATATTGTTGTGACGACATTGACAACATATATTGTTGTGACGACATTGACAACATATATTGTTGTGACGACATTGACAACATATATTGTTGGGACGACATTGACAACATATATTGTTGTGACGACATTGACAACATATATTGCTGTGACGACATTGGCAACATATATTGTTGTGACGACATTGACAACATATATTGTTGTGACGACATTGACAACATATATTGTTGTGACGACATTGACAACATATATTGTTGTGACGACATTGACAACATATATTGTTGTGACGACATTGGCAACATATATTGTTGTGACGACATTGACAACATATATTGTTGTGACGACATTGACAACATATATTGTTGTGACGACATTGACAACATATATTGTTGTGACGACATTGACAACATATATTGTTGTGACGACATTGACAACATATATTGTTGTGACGACATTGACGACATATATTGTTGTGACGACATTGGCAACATATATTGTTGTGACGACATTGACAACATATATTGTTGTGACGACATTGACAACATATATTGTTGTGACGACATTGACAACATATATTGTTGTGACGACATTGACAACATATATTGTTGTGACGACATTGACAACATATATTGTTGTGACGACATTGACGACATATATTGTTGTGACGACATTGACAACATATATTGTTGTGACGACATTGACGACATATATTGTTGTGACGACATTGACAACATATATTGTTGTGACGACATTGGCAACATATATTGTTGTGACGACATTGACAACATATATTGTCGTGACGACATTGGCAACATATATTATTGTGACGACATTGACAACATATATTGTTGTGACGACATTGACAACATATATTGTTGTGACGACATTGACAACATATATTGTTGTGACGACATTGACAACATATATTGTTGTGACGACATTGACAACATATATTGTTGTGACGACATTGACGACATATATTGTTGTGACGACATTGACAACATATATTGTTGTGACGACATTGACGACATATATTGTTGTGACGACATTGACAACATATATTGTTGTGACGACATTGACAACATATATTGTTGTGACGACATTGACGACATATATTGTTGTGACAACATTGACAACATATATTGTTGTGACGACATTGACAACATATATTGTTGTGACGACATTGACGACATATATTGTTGTGACGACATTGACAACATATATTGTTGTGACGACATTGACGACATATATTGTTGTGACGACATTGACAACATATATTGTTGTGACGACATTGGCAACATATATTGTTGTGACGACATGGACAACATATATTGTTGTGACGACATTGGCAACATATATTGTTGTGACGACATTGACAACATATATTGTTGTGACGAAATTGGCAACATATATTGTTGTGACGACATTAACAACATATATGGTTGTGACGACATTGGCAACATATATTGTTGTGACGACATTGACAACATATATTGTTGTGACGACATTGACAACATATATTGCTGTGACGACATTGACAACATATATTGTTGTGACCACATTGACAACATATATTGTTGTGACGACATTGACCACATATATTGTTGTGACGACATTGGCAACATATATTGTTGTGACGACATTGACAACATATATTGTTGTGACGACATTGGCAACATATATTGTTGTGACGACATTGACAACATATATTGTTGTGACGACATTGACAACATATATTGTTGTGACGACATTGACAACATATATTGCTGTGACGACATTGACAACATATATTGTTGTTACGACATTGGCAACATATATTGTTGTGACGACATTGGCAACATATATTGTTGTGACGACATTGACAACATATATTGTTGTGACGACATTGGCAACATATATTGTTGTGACGACATTGACAACATATATTGTTGTGACGACATTGACAACATATATTGCTGTGACGACATTGACAACATATATTGTTGTGACGACATTGACAACATATATTGCTGTGACGACATTGGCAACATATATTGTTGTGACGACATTGACGACATATATTGTTGTGACGACATTGACAACATATATTGTTGTGACGACATTGACGACATATATTGTTGTGACGACATTGACAACATATATTGTTGTGACGACATTGACAACATATATTGTTGTGACGACATTGACGACATATATTGTTGTGACAACATTGACAACATATATTGTTGTGACGACATTGACAACATATATTGTTGTGACGACATTGACGACATATATTGTTGTGACGACATTGACAACATATATTGTTGTGACGACATTGACGACATATATTGTTGTGACGACATTGACAACATATATTGTTGTGACGACATTGGCAACATATATTGTTGTGACGACATGGACAACATATATTGTTGTGACGACATTGGCAACATATATTGTTGTGACGACATTGACAACATATATTGTTGTGACGAAATTGGCAACATATATTGTTGTGACGACATTAACAACATATATGGTTGTGACGACATTGGCAACATATATTGTTGTGACGACATTGACAACATATATTGTTGTGACGACATTGACAACATATATTGCTGTGACGACATTGACAACATATATTGTTGTGACCACATTGACAACATATATTGTTGTGACGACATTGACCACATATATTGTTGTGACGACATTGGCAACATATATTGTTGTGACGACATTGACAACATATATTGTTGTGACGACATTGGCAACATATATTGTTGTTACGACATTGACAACATATATTGTTGTGACGACATTGACAACATATATTGTTGTGACGACATTGACAACATATATTGCTGTGACGACATTGACAACATATATTGTTGTTACGACATTGGCAACATATATTGTTGTGACGACATTGGCAACATATATTGTTGTGACGACATTGACAACATATATTGTTGTGACGACATTGGCAACATATATTGTTGTGACGACATTGACAACATATATTGTTGTGACGACATTGACAACATATATTGCTGTGACGACATTGACAACATATATTGTTGTGACGACATTGACAACATATATTGCTGTGACGACATTGGCAACATATATTGTTGTGACGACATTGACAACATATATTGTTGTGACGACATTGACAACATATATTGCTGTGACGACATTGACAACATATATTGTTGTGACGACATTGGCAACATATATTGTTGTGACGACATTGACAACATATATTGCTGTGACGACATTGACAACATATATTGTTGTGACGACATTGACAACATATATTGCTGTGACGACATTGGCAACATATATTGTTGTGACGACATTGGCAACATATATTGTTGTGACGACATTGACAACATATATTGTTGTGACGACATTGACAACATATATTGCTGTGACGACATTGACAACATATATTGTTGTGACGACATTGACAACATATATTGCTGTGACGACATTGGCAACATATATTGTTGTGACGACATTGACAACATATATTGTTGTGACGACATTGACAACATATATTGCTGTGACGACATTGACAACATATATTGCTGTGACGACATTGGCAACATATATTGTTGTGACGACATTGGCAACATATATTGTTGTGACGACATTGACAACATATATTGTTGTGACGACATTGACAACATATATTGCTGTGACGACATTGACAACATATATTGTTGTGACGACATTGACAACATATATTGTTGTGACGACATTGGCAACATATATTGTTGTGACGACATTGACAACATATATTGCTGTGACGACATTGGCAACATATATTGTTGTGACGACATTGGCAACATATATTGTTGTGACGACATTGACAACATATATTGCTGTGACGACATTGACAACATATATTGTTGTGACGACATTGACAACATATATTGCTGTGACGACATTGGCAACATATATTGTTGTGACGACATTGACAACATATATTGTTGTGACGACATTGACAACATATATTGCTGTGACGACATTGGCAACATATATTGTTGTGACGACATTGACAACATATATTGTTGTGACGACATTGACAACATATATTGCTGTGACGACATTGACAACATATATTGCTGTGACGACATTGACAACATATATTGCTGTGACGACATTGGCAACATATATTGTTGTGACGACATTGACAACATATATTGTTGTGACGACATTGACAACATATATTGCTGTGACGACATTGACAACATATATTGTTGTGACGACATTGACAACATATATTGTTGTGACGACATTGACAACATATATTGTTGTGACGACATTGACAACATATATTGTTGTGACGACATTGACAACATATATTGTTGTGACGACATTGACAACATATATTGTTGTGACGACATTGACAACATATATTGTTGTGACGACATTGACAACATATATTGTTGTGACGACATTGACAACATATATTGTTGTGACGACATTGACAACATATATTGTTGTGACGACATTGACAACATATATTGCTGTGACGACATTGACAACATATATTGTTGTGACGACATTGACAACATATATTGTTGTGACGACATTGACAACATATATTGTTGTGACGACATTGGCAACATATATTGTTGTGACGACATTGACAACATATATTGTTGTGACGACATTGAAAACATATATTGTTGTGACGACATTGACAACATATATTGTTGTGACGACATTGACAACATATATTATTGTGACGACATTGACAACATATATTGTTGTGACGACATTGGCAACATATATTGTTGTGACGACATTGACAACATATATTGTTGAGACGACATTGACAACATATATTGCTGTGATGACATTGACAACATATATTGTTGTGACGACATTGACAACATATATTGTTGTGACGACATTGACAACATATATTGTTGTGACGACATTGACAACATATATTGTTGTGACGACATTGACAACATATATTGTTGTGACGACATTGACGACATATATTGTTGTGACGACATTGACAACATATATTGTTGTGACGACATTGACGACATATATTGTTGTGACGACATTGACAACATATATTGTTGTGACGACATTGGCAACATATATTGTTGTGACGACATTGACAACATATATTGTTGTGACGACATTGGCAACATATATTATTGTGACGACATTGACAAGATATATTGTTGTGACGACATTGACAACATATATTGTTGTGACGACATTGACAACATATATTGTTGTGACGACATTGACAACATATATTGTTGTGACGACATTGACAACATATATTGTTGTGACGACATTGACGACATATATTGTTGTGACGACATTGACAACGTATATTGTTGTGACGACATTGACGACATATATTGTTGTGACGACATTGACAACATATATTGTTGTGACGACATTGGCAACATATATTGTTGTGACGACATTGACCACATATATTGTTGTGACGACATTGGCAACATATATTGTTGTGACGACATTGACAACATATATTGTTGTGACGAAATTGGCAACATATATTGTTGTGACGACATTAACAACATATATTGTTGTGACGACATTGGCAACATATATTGTTGTGACGACATTGACAACATATATTGTTGTGACGACATTGACAACTTATATTGCTGTGACGACATTGACAACATATATTGTTGTGACCACATTGACAACATATATTGTTGTGACGACATTGACAACATATATTGTTGTGACGACATTGGCAACATATATTGTTGTGACGACATTGACAACATATATTGTTGTGACGACATTGACAACATATATTGTTGTGACGACATTGACAACATATATTGCTGTGACGACATTGACAACATATATTGTTGTTACGACATTGGCAACATATATTGTTGTGACGACATTGGCAACATATATTGTTGTGACGACATTGACAACATATATTGTTGTGACGACATTGGCAACATATATTGTTGTGACGACATTGACAACATATATTGTTGTGACGACATTGACAACATATATTGCTGTGACGACATTGACAACATATATTGTTGTGACGACATTGACAACATATATTGCTGTGACGACATTGGCAACATATATTGTTGTGACGACATTGACAACATATATTGTTGTGACGACATTGACAACATATATTGCTGTGACGACATTGACAACATATATTGTTGTGACGACATTGACAACATATATTGTTGTGACGACATTGACAACATATATTGTTGTGACGACATTGGCAACATATATTGTTGT
Source organism: Morinoia aosen (assembly GCA_030386875.1). NCBI lineage: Eukaryota > Metazoa > Arthropoda > Malacostraca > Amphipoda > Talitridae > Morinoia > Morinoia aosen. The sequence continues at coordinate 19,111,375 of CM059556.1, forward strand.
GACGACATTGACAACATATAATGTTGTGACGACATTGAAAACATATATTGTTGTGATGACATTGACAACATATATTGTTGTGACGACATTGACAACATATATTGTTGTGACGACATTGACAACATGTATTGTTGTGACGACATTGGCAACATATATTGTTGTGACGACATTGACAACATATATTGTTGAGACGACATTGACAACATATATTGCTCTGATGACATTGACAACATATATTGTTGTGACGACATTGACAACATATATTGTTGTGACGACATTGACAACATATATTGTTGTGACGACATTGACAACATATATTGTTGTGACGACATTGACAACATATATTGTTGTGACGACATTGACAACATATATTGTTGTGACGACATTGACAACATATATTGCTGTGACGACATTGACAACATATATTGTTGTGACGACATTGACAACATATATTGCTGTGACGACATTGGCAACATATATTGTTGTGACGACATTGACAACATATATTGTTGTGACGACATTGACAACATATATTGCTGTGACGACATTGACAACATATATTGTTGTGACGACATTGGCAACATATATTGTTGTGACGACATTGACAACATATATTGCTGTGACGACATTGACAACATATATTGTTGTGACGACATTGACAACATATATTGCTGTGACGACATTGGCAACATATATTGTTGTGACGACATTGGCAACATATATTGTTGTGACGACATTGACAACATATATTGTTGTGACGACATTGACAACATATATTGCTGTGACGACATTGACAACATATATTGTTGTGACGACATTGACAACATATATTGCTGTGACGACATTGGCAACATATATTGTTGTGACGACATTGACAACATATATTGTTGTGACGACATTGACAACATATATTGCTGTGACGACATTGACAACATATATTGCTGTGACGACATTGGCAACATATATTGTTGTGACGACATTGGCAACATATATTGTTGTGACGACATTGACAACATATATTGTTGTGACGACATTAACAACATATATTGCTGTGACGACATTGACAACATATATTGTTGTGACGACATTGACAACATATATTGCTGTGACGACATTGGCAACATATATTGTTGTGACGACATTGACAACATATATTGTTGTGACGACATTGGCAACATATATTGTTGTGACGACATTGACAACATATATTGCTGTGACGACATTGGCAACATATATTGTTGTGACGACATTGGCAACATATATTGTTGTGACGACATTGACAACATATATTGCTGTGACGACATTGACAACATATATTGTTGTGACGACATTGACAACATATATTGCTGTGACGACATTGGCAACATATATTGTTGTGACGACATTGACAACATATATTGTTGTGACGACATTGACAACATATATTGCTGTGACGACATTGGCAACATATATTGTTGTGACGACATTGACAACATATATTGTTGTGACGACATTGACAACATATATTGCTGTGACGACATTGACAACATATATTGCTGTGACGACATTGACAACATATATTGTTGTGACGACATTGACAACATATATTGCTGTGACGACATTGACAACATATATTGCTGTGACGACATTGGCAACATATATTGTTGTGACGACATTGACAACATATATTGTTGTGACGACATTGACAACATATATTGCTGTGACGACATTGACAACATATATTGTTGTGACGACATTGACAACATATATTGTTGTGACGACATTGACAACATATATTGTTGTGACGACATTGACAACATATATTGTTGTGACGACATTGACAACATATATTGTTGTGACGACATTGACAACATATATTGTTGTGACGACATTGACAACATATATTGTTGTGACGACATTGACAACATATATTGTTGTGACGACATTGACAACATATATTGTTGTGACGACATTGACAACATATATTGTTGTGACGACATTGACAACATATATTGCTGTGACGACATTGACAACATATATTGTTGTGACGACATTGACAACATATATTGTTGTGACGACATTGACAACATATATTGTTGTGACGACATTGGCAACATATATTGTTGTGACGACATTGACAACATATATTGTTGTGACGACATTGAAAACATATATTGTTGTGACGACATTGACAACATATATTGTTGTGACGACATTGACAACATATATTGTTGTGACGACATTGACAACATATATTGTTGTGACGACATTGGCAACATATATTGTTGTGACGACATTGACAACATATATTGTTGAGACGACATTGACAACATATATTGCTGTGATGACATTGACAACATATATTGTTCTGACGACATTGACAACATATATTGTTGTGACGACATTGACAACATATATTGTTGTGACGACATTGACAACATATATTGTTGTGACGACATTGACAACATATATTGTTGTGACGACATTGACGACATATATTGTTGTGACGACATTGACAACATATATTGTTGTGACGACATTGACGACATATATTGTTGTGACGACATTGACAACATATATTGTTGTGACGACATTGGCAACATATATTGTTGTGACGACATTGACAACATATATTGTTGTGACGACATTGGCAACATATATTATTGTGACGACATTGACAAGATATATTGTTGTGACGACATTGACAACATATATTGTTGTGACGACATTGACAACATATATTGTTGTGACGACATTGACAACATATATTGTTGTGACGACATTGACAACATATATTGTTGTGACGACATTGACGACATATATTGTTGTGACGACATTGACAACATATATTGTTGTGACGACATTGACGACATATATTGTTGTGACGACATTGACAACATATATTGTTGTGACGACATTGGCAACATATATTGTTGTGACGACATTGACAACATATATTGTTGTGACGACATTGGCAACATATATTGTTGTGACGACATTGACAACATATATTGTTGTGACGAAATTGGCAACATATATTGTTGTGACGACATTAACAACATATATTGTTGTGACGACATTGGCAACATATATTGTTGTGACGACATTGACAACATATATTGTTGTGACGACATTGACAACATATATTGCTGTGACGACATTGGCAACATATATTGTTGTGACGACATTGACTACATATATTGTTGTGACGACATTGACAACATATATTGCTGTGACGACATTGACAACATATATTGCTGTGACGACATTGACAACATATATTGCTGTGACGACATTGGCAACATATATTGTTGTGACGACATTGACAACATATATTGTTGTGACGACATTGACAACATATATTGCTGTGACGACATTGACAACATATATTGTTGTGACGACATTGACAACATATATTGTTGTGACGACATTGACAACATATATTGTTGTGACGACATTGACAACATATATTGTTGTGACGACATTGACAACATATATTGTTGTGACGACATTGACAACATATATTGTTGTGACGACATTGACAACATATATTGTTGTGACGACATTGACAACATATATTGTTGTGACGACATTGACAACATATATTGTTGTGACGACATTGACAACATATATTGTTGTGACGACATTGACAACATATATTGCTGTGACGACATTGACAACATATATTGTTGTGACGACATTGACAACATATATTGTTGTGACGACATTGACAACATATATTGTTGTGACGACATTGGCAACATATATTGTTGTGACGACATTGACAACATATATTGTTGTGACGACATTGAAAACATATATTGTTGTGACGACATTGACAACATATATTGTTGTGACGACATTGACAACATATATTATTGTGACGACATTGACAACATATATTGTTGTGACGACATTGGCAACATATATTGTTGTGACGACATTGACAACATATATTGTTGAGACGACATTGACAACATATATTGCTGTGATGACATTGACAACATATATTGTTGTGACGACATTGACAACATATATTGTTGTGACGACATTGACAACATATATTGTTGTGACGACATTGACAACATATATTGTTGTGACGACATTGACAACATATATTGTTGTGACGACATTGACGACATATATTGTTGTGACGACATTGACAACATATATTGTTGTGACGACATTGACGACATATATTGTTGTGACGACATTGACAACATATATTGTTGTGACGACATTGGCAACATATATTGTTGTGACGACATTGACAACATATATTGTTGTGACGACATTGGCAACATATATTATTGTGACGACATTGACAAGATATATTGTTGTGACGACATTGACAACATATATTGTTGTGACGACATTGACAACATATATTGTTGTGACGACATTGACAACATATATTGTTGTGACGACATTGACAACATATATTGTTGTGACGACATTGACGACATATATTGTTGTGACGACATTGACAACATATATTGTTGTGACGACATTGACAACATATATTGTTGTGACGAAATTGGCAACATATATTGTTGTGACGACATTAACAACATATATTGTTGTGACGACATTGGCAACATATATTGTTGTGACGACATTGACAACATATATTGTTGTGACGACATTGACAACTTATATTGCTGTGACGACATTGACAACATATATTGTTGTGACCACATTGACAACATATATTGTTGTGACGACATTGACAACATATATTGTTGTGACGACATTGGCAACATATATTGTTGTGACGACATTGACAACATATATTGTTGTGACGACATTGACAACATATATTGTTGTGACGACATTGACAACATATATTGCTGTGACGACATTGACAACATATATTGTTGTTACGACATTGGCAACATATATTGTTGTGACGACATTGGCAACATATATTGTTGTGACGACATTGACAACATATATTGTTGTGACGACATTGGCAACATATATTGTTGTGACGACATTGACAACATATATTGTTGTGACGACATTGACAACATATATTGCTGTGACGACATTGACAACATATATTGTTGTGACGACATTGACAACATATATTGCTGTGACGACATTGGCAACATATATTGTTGTGACGACATTGACAACATATATTGTTGTGACGACATTGACAACATATATTGCTGTGACGACATTGACAACATATATTGTTGTGACGACATTGACAACATATATTGTTGTGACGACATTGACAACATATATTGTTGTGACGACATTGGCAACATATATTGTTGTGACGACATTGACAACATATAATGTTGTGACGACATTGAAAACATATATTGTTGTGATGACATTGACAACATATATTGTTGTGACGACATTGACAACATATATTGTTGTGACGACATTGACAACATGTATTGTTGTGACGACATTGGCAACATATATTATTGTGACGACATTGACAACATATATTGTTGAGACGACATTGACAACATATATTGCTCTGATGACATTGACAACATATATTGTTGTGACGACATTGACAACATATATTGTTGTGACGACATTGACAACATATATTGTTGTGACGACATTGACAACATATATTGTTGTGACGACATTGACAACATATATTGTTGTGACGACATTGACAACATATATTGTTGTGACGACATTGACAACATATATTGCTGTGACGACATTGACAACATATATTGTTGTGACGACATTGACAACATATATTGCTGTGACGACATTGGCAACATATATTGTTGTGACGACATTGACAACATATATTGTTGTGACGACATTGACAACATATATTGCTGTGACGACATTGACAACATATATTGTTGTGACGACATTGGCAACATATATTGTTGTGACGACATTGACAACATATATTGCTGTGACGACATTGACAACATATATTGTTGTGACGACATTGACAACATATATTGCTGTGACGACATTGGCAACATATATTGTTGTGACGACATTGGCAACATATATTGTTGTGACGACATTGACAACATATATTGTTGTGACGACATTGACAACATATATTGCTGTGACGACATTGACAACATATATTGTTGTGACGACATTGACAACATATATTGCTGTGACGACATTGGCAACATATATTGTTGTGACGACATTGACAACATATATTGTTGTGACGACATTGACAACATATATTGCTGTGACGACATTGACAACATATATTGCTGTGACGACATTGGCAACATATATTGTTGTGACGACATTGGCAACATATATTGTTGTGACGACATTGACAACATATATTGTTGTGACGACATTAACAACATATATTGCTGTGACGACATTGACAACATATATTGTTGTGACGACATTGACAACATATATTGCTGTGACGACATTGGCAACATATATTGTTGTGACGACATTGACAACATATATTGTTGTGACGACATTGGCAACATATATTGTTGTGACGACATTGACAACATATATTGCTGTGACGACATTGGCAACATATATTGTTGTGACGACATTGGCAACATATATTGTTGTGACGACATTGACAACATATATTGCTGTGACGACATTGACAACATATATTGTTGTGACGACATTGACAACATATATTGCTGTGACGACATTGGCAACATATATTATTGTGACGACATTGACAACATATATTGTTGTGACGACATTGACAACATATATTGCTGTGACGACATTGGCAACATATATTGTTGTGACGACATTGACAACATATATTGTTGTGACGACATTGACAACATATATTGCTGTGACGACATTGACAACATATATTGCTGTGACGACATTGACAACATATATTGTTGTGACGACATTGACAACATATATTGCTGTGACGACATTGACAACATATATTGCTGTGACGACATTGGCAACATATATTGTTGTGACGACATTGACAACATATATTGTTGTGACGACATTGACAACATATATTGCTGTGACGACATTGACAACATATATTGTTGTGACGACATTGACAACATATATTGTTGTGACGACATTGACAACATATATTGTTGTGACGACATTGACAACATATATTGTTGTGACGACATTGACAACATATATTGTTGTGACGACATTGACAACATATATTGTTGTGACGACATTGACAACATATATTGTTGTGACGACATTGACAACATATATTGTTGTGACGACATTGACAACATATATTGTTGTGACGACATTGACAACATATATTGTTGTGACGACATTGACAACATATATTGCTGTGACGACATTGACAACATATATTGTTGTGACGACATTGACAACATATATTGTTGTGACGACATTGACAACATATATTGTTGTGACGACATTGGCAACATATATTGTTGTGACGACATTGACAACATATATTGTTGTGACGACATTGAAAACATATATTGTTGTGACGACATTGACAACATATATTGTTGTGACGACATTGACAACATATATTGTTGTGACGACATTGACAACATATATTGTTGTGACGACATTGGCAACATATATTGTTGTGACGACATTGACAACATATATTGTTGAGACGACATTGACAACATATATTGCTGTGATGACATTGACAACATATATTGTTCTGACGACATTGACAACATATATTGTTGTGACGACATTGACAACATATATTGTTGTGACGACATTGACAACATATATTGTTGTGACGACATTGACAACATATATTGTTGTGACGACATTGACGACATATATTGTTGTGACGACATTGACAACATATATTGTTGTGACGACATTGACGACATATATTGTTGTGACGACATTGACAACATATATTGTTGTGACGACATTGGCAACATATATTGTTGTGACGACATTGACAACATATATTGTTGTGACGACATTGGCAACATATATTATTGTGACGACATTGACAAGATATATTGTTGTGACGACATTGACAACATATATTGTTGTGACGACATTGACAACATATATTGTTGTGACGACATTGACAACATATATTGTTGTGACGACATTGACAACATATATTGTTGTGACGACATTGACGACATATATTGTTGTGACGACATTGACAACATATATTGTTGTGACGACATTGACGACATATATTGTTGTGACGACATTGACAACATATATTGTTGTGACGACATTGGCAACATATATTGTTGTGACGACATTGACAACATATATTGTTGTGACGACATTGGCAACATATATTGTTGTGACGACATTGACAACATATATTGTTGTGACGAAATTGGCAACATATATTGTTGTGACGACATTAACAACATATATTGTTGTGACGACATTGGCAACATATATTGTTGTGACGACATTGACAACATATATTGTTGTGACGACATTGACAACTTATATTGCTGTGACGACATTGACAACATATATTGTTGTGACCACATTGACAACATATATTGTTGTGACGACATTGACAACATATATTGTTGTGACGACATTGGCAACATATATTGTTGTGACGACATTGACAACATATATTGTTGTGACGACATTGGCAACATATATTGTTGTGACGACATTGACAACATATATTGTTGTGACGACATTGACAACATATATTGTTGTGACGACATTGACAACATATATTGCTGTGACGACATTGACAACATATATTGTTGTTACGACATTGGCAACATATATTGTTGTGACGACATTGGCAACATATATTGTTGTGACGACATTGACAACATATATTGTTGTGACGACATTGGCAACATATATTGTTGTGACGACATTGACAACATATATTGTTGTGACGACATTGACAACATATATTGCTGTGACGACATTGACAACATATATTGTTGTGACGACATTGACAACATATATTGCTGTGACGACATTGGCAACATATATTGTTGTGACGACATTGACAACATATATTGTTGTGACGACATTGACAACATATATTGCTGTGACGACATTGACAACATATATTGTTGTGACGACATTGGCAACATATATTGTTGTGACGACATTGACAACGTATATTGCTGTGACGACATTGACAACATATATTGTTGTGACGACATTGACAACATATATTGCTGTGACGACATTGGCAACATATATTGTTGTGACGACATTGGCAACATATATTGTTGTGACGACATTGACAACATATATTGTTGTGACGACATTGACAACATATATTGCTGTGACGACATTGACAACATATATTGTTGTGACGACATTGACAACATATATTGCTGTGACGACATTGGCAACATATATTGTTGTGACGACATTGACAACATATATTGTTGTGACGACATTGACAACATATATTGCTGTGACGACATTGACAACATATATTGCTGTGACGACATTGGCAACATATATTGTTGTGACGACATTGGCAACATATATTGTTGTGACGACATTGACAACATATATTGTTGTGACGACATTGACAACATATATTGCTGTGACGACATTGACAACATATATTGTTGTGACGACATTGACAACATATATTGCTGTGACGACATTGGCAACATATATTGTTGTGACGACATTGACAACATATATTGTTGTGACGACATTGGATACATATATTGTTGTGACGACATTGACAACATATATTGCTGTGACGACATTGGCAACATATATTGTTGTGACGACATTGGCAACATATATTGTTGTGACGACATTGACAACATATATTGCTGTGACGACATTGACAACATATATTGTTGTGACGACATTGACAACATAGATTGCTGTGACGACATTGGCAACATATATTGTTGTGACGACATTGACAACATATATTGTTGTGACGACATTGACAACATATATTGCTGTGACGACATTGGCAACATATATTGTTGTGACGACATTGACAACATATATTGTTGTGACGACATTGACAACATATATTGCTGTGACGACATTGACAACATATATTGCTGTGACGACATTGACAACATATATTGTTGTGACGACATTGACAACATATATTGCTGTGACGACATTGACAACATATATTGCTGTGACGACATTGGCAACATATATTGTTGTGACGACATTGACAACATATATTGTTGTGACGACATTGACAACATATATTGCTGTGACGACATTGACAACATATATTGTTGTGACGACATTGACAACATATATTGTTGTGACGACATTGACAACATATATTGTTGTGACGACATTGACAACATATATTGTTGTGACGACATTGACAACATATATTGTTGTGACGACATTGACAACATATATTGTTGTGACGACATTGACAACATATATTGTTGTGACGACATTGACAACATATATTGTTGTGACGACATTGACAACATATATTGTTGTGACGACATTGACAACATATATTGTTGTGACGACATTGACAACATATACTGTTGTGACGACATTGACAACATATATTGCTGTGACGACATTGACAACATATATTGTTGTGACGACATTGACAACATATATTGTTGTGACGACATTGACAACATATATTGTTGTGACGACATTGGCAACATATATTGTTGTGACGACATTGACAACATATATTGTTGTGACGACATTGAAAACATATATTGTTGTGATGACATTGACAACATATATTGTTGTGACGACATTGACAACATATATTGTTGTGACGACATTGACAACATGTATTGTTGTGACGACATTGGCAACATATATTGTTGTGACGACATTGACAACATATATTGTTGAGACGACATTGACAACATATATTGCTCTGATGACATTGACAACATATATTGTGACGACATTGACAACATATATTGTTGTGACGACATTGACAACATATATTGTTGTGACGACATTGACAACATATATTGTTGTGACGACATTGACAACATATATTGTTGTGACGACATTGACAACATATATTGTTGTGACGACATTGACAACATATATTGTTGTGACGACATTGACAACATATATTGCTGTGACGACATTGACAACATATATTGTTGTGACGACATTGACAACATATATTGTTGTGACGACATTGACAACATATATTGCTGTGACGACATTGACAACATATATTGCTGTGACGACATTGACAACATATATTGTTGTGACGACATTGACGACATATATTGTTGTCACGACATTGACAACATATATTGTTGTGACGACAGTTATTGTTGTGACGACATTGACAACATATATTGTTGTGATGACATTGACAACATATATTGCTGTGATGACATTGACAACATATATTGTTGTGACGACATTGACGACATATCTTGTTGTCACGACATTGACAACATATATTGTTGTGACGACAGTTATTGTTGTGGCGACATTGACAACATATATTGTTGTGATGACATTGACAACATATATTGTTGTGATGACATTGACAACATATATTGTTGTGACGACATATATTGTTGTGAAGACATTGACAACATATATTGTTGTGACGACATTGACAACATATATTGTTGTGACGACAGTTATTGTTGTGACGACATTGACAACATATATTGTTGTGACGACATTGACAACATATATTGTTGTGACGACATATTTTGTTGTGACGACATTGACAACATATATTGTTGTGACGACATTGACAACATATATTGTTGTGACGACATTGACAACATATATTGTTGTGACGACATTGACAACATATATTGTTGTGACGACATTTACAACATATATTGTTGTGACGACATTGACAACATATATTGTTGTGACGACATTGACAACATATATTGTTGTGACGACATTGACAACATATATTGTTGTGACGACATATTTTGTTGTGACGACATTGACAACATATATTGTTGTGACGACATTGACAACATATATTGTTGTGAAGACATTGACGACATATATTATTGTGACGACATTGACGACATATATTGTTGTGAAGACATTGACAACATATATTGTTGTGACGACATTGACAACATATATTGTTGTGACGACAGTTATTGTTGTGACGACATTGACAACATATATTGTTGTGACGACATTGACAACATATATTGTTGTGACGACATATTTTGTTGTGACGACATTGACAACATATATTGTTGTGACGACATTGACAACATATATTGTTGTGACGACATATTTTGTTGTGACGACATTGACAACATATATTGTTGTGACGACATTGACAACATAAATTGTTGTGAAGACATTGACGACATATATTATTGTGACGACATTGACGACATATATTATTGTGACGACATTGACAACATATATTGTTGTGATGACATTGACAACATATATTGTTGTGACGACATTGACAACATATATTGTTGTGATGACATTGACAACATATATTGTTGTGACGACATTGACAACATATATTGTTGTGACGACATTGGCAACATATATTGTTGTGACGACATTGACAACATACATTGCTGTGACGACATTGACAACATATATTGTTGTGACGACATTGACAACATATATTGCTGTGACGACATTGGCAACATATATTGTTGTGACGACATTGGCAACATATATTGTTGTGACGACATTGACAACATATATTGTTGTGACGACATTGACAACAAATATTGCTGTGACGACATTGACAACATATATTGTTGTGACGACATTGACAACATATATTGCTGTGACGACATTGGCAACAGATATTGTTGTGACGACATTGACAACATATATTGTTGTGACGACATTGACAACATATATTGCTGTGACGACATTGACAACATATATTGCTGTGACGACATTGGCAACATATATTGTTGTGACGACATTGGCAACATATATTGTTGTGACGACATTGACAACATATATTGTTGTGACGACATTGACAACATATATTGCTGTGACGACATTGGCAACATATATTGTTGTGACGACATTGGCAACATATATTGTTGTGACGACATTGACAACATATATTGCTGTGACGACATTGACAACATATATTGTTGTGACGACATTGACAACATATATTGCTGTGACGACATTGGCAACATATATTGTTGTGCCGACATTGACAACATATATTGTTGTGACGACATTGACAACATATATTGCTGTGACGACATTGGCAACATATATTGTTGTGACGACATTGACAACATATATTGTTGTGACGACATTGACAACATACATTGCTGTGACGACATTGACAACATATATTGCTGTGACGACATTGACAACATATATTGTTGTGACGACATTGACAACATATATTGCTGTGACGACATTGACAACATATATTGCTGTGACGACATTGGCAACATATATTGTTGTGACGACATTGACAACATATATTGTTGTGACGACATTGACAACATATATTGCTGTGACGACATTGACAACATATATTGTTGTGACGACATTGACAACATATATTGTTGTGACGACATTGACAACATATATTGTTGTGACGACATTGACAACAGATATTGTTGTGACGACATTGACAACATATATTGTTGTGACGACATTGACAACATATATTGTTGTGACGATATTGACAACATATATTGTTGTGACGACATTGACAACATATATTGTTGTGACGACATTGACAACATATATTTTTGTGACGACATTGACAACATATATTGTTGTGACGACATTGACAACATATATTGCTGTGACGACATTGACAACATATATTGTTGTGACGACATTGACAACATATATTGTTGTGACGACATTGACAACATATATTGTTGTGACGACATTGGCAACATATATTGTTGTGACGACATTGACAACATATATTGTTGTGACGACATTGAAAACATATATTGTTGTGACGACATTGACAACATATATTGTTGTGACGACATTGACAACATATATTGTTGTGACGACATTGACAACATATATTGTTGTGACGACATTGACAACATATATTGCTGTGACGACATTGACAACATATATTGTTGTGACGACATTGGCAACATATATTGTTGTGACGACATTGGCAACATATATTGTTGTGACGACATTGACAACATATATTGTTGAGACGACATTGACAACGTATATTGCTGTGATGACATTGACAACATATATTGTTGTGACGACATTGACAACATATATTGTTGTGACGACATTGACAACATATATTGTTGTGACGACATTGACAACATATATTGTTGTGACGACATTGACAACATATATTGTTGTGACGACATTGACAACATATATTGTTGTGACGACATTGACAACATATATTGTTGTGACGACATTGACAACATATATTGCTGTGACGACATTGACAACATATATTGTTGTGACGACATTGACAACATATATTGTTGTGACGACATTGACGACATATATTGTTGTCACGACATTGACAACATATATTGTTGTGACGACAGTTATTGTTGTGACGACATTGACAACATATATTGTTGTGATGACATTGACAACATATATTGTTGTGATGACATTGACAACATATATTGTTGTGACGACATTGACGACATATATTGTTGTGACGACATTGACAACATATATTGTTGTGACGACATTGACAACATATATTGTTGTGACGACATTGACGACATATATTGTTGTCACGACATTGACAACATATATTGTTGTGACGACATTGACGACATATATTGTTGTCACGACATTGACAACATATATTGTTGTGACGACAGTTATTGTTGTGGCGACATTGACAACATATATTGTTGTGATGACATTGACAACATATATTGTTGTGATGACATTGACAACATATATTGTTGTGACGACATATATTTTTGTGAAGACATTGACAACATATATTGTTGTGACGACATTGACAACATATATTGTTGTGACGACAGTTATTGTTGTGACGACATTGACAACATATATTGTTGTGACGACATTGACAACATATATTGTTGTGACGACATATTTTGTTGTGACGACATTGACAACATATATTGTTGTGACGACATTGACAACATATATTGTTGTGACGACATTGACAACATATATTGTTGTGACGACATTGACAACATATATTGTTGTGACGACATATTTTGTTGTGACGACATTGACAACATATATTGTGACGACATTGACAACATATATTGTTGTGACGACATATTTTGTTGTGACAACATTGACAACATATATTGTTGTGACGACATTGACAACATATATTGTTGTGAAGACATTGACGACATATATTATTGTGACGACATTGACGACATATATTGTTGTGACGACATTGACAACATATATTGTTGTGACGACATTGGCAACATATATTGTTGTGACGACATTGACAACATATATTGCTGTGACGACATTGGCAACATATATTGTTGTGACGACATTGGCAACATATATTGTTGTGACGACATTGACAACATATATTGCTGTGACGACATTGACAACATATATTGTTGTGACGACATTGACAACATATATTGCTGTGACGACATTGGCAACATATATTGTTGTGACGACATTGACAACATATATTGTTGTGACGACATTGACAACATATATTGCTGTGACGACATTGGCAACATATATTGTTGTGACGACATTGACAACATATATTGTTGTGACGACATTGACAACATACATTGCTGTGACGACATTGACAACATATATTGCTGTGACGACATTGACAACATATATTGTTGTGACGACATTGACAACATATATTGCTGTGACGACATTGACAACATATATTGCTGTGACGACATTGGCAACATATATTGTTGTGACGACATTGACAACATATATTGTTGTGACGACATTGACAACATATATTGCTGTGACGACATTGACAACATATATTGTTGTGACGACATTGACAACATATATTGTTGTGACGACATTGACAACATATATTGTTGTGACGACATTGACAACATATATTGTTGTGACGACATTGACAACATATATTGTTGTGACGACATTGACAACATATATTGTTGTGACGATATTGACAACATATATTGTTGTGACGACATTGACAACATATATTGTTGTGACGACATTGACAACATATATTGTTGTGACGACATTTACAACATATATTGTTGTGACGACATCGACAACATATATTGCTGTGACGACATTGACAACATATATTGTTGTGACGACATTGACAACATATATTGTTGTGACGACATTGACAACATATATTGTTGTGACGACATTGGCAACATATATTGTTGTGACGACATTGACAACATATATTGTTGTGACGACATTGAAAACATATATTGTTGTGACGACATTGACAACATATATTGTTGTGACGACATTGACAACATATATTGTTGTGACGACATTGACAACATATATTGTTGTGACGACATTGGCAACATATATTGTTGTGACGACATTGACAACATATATTGTTGAGACGACATTGACAACGTATATTGCTGTGATGACATTGACAACATATATTGTTGTGACGACATTGACAACATATATTGTTGTGACGACATTGACAACATATATTGTTGTGACGACATTGACAACATATATTGTTGTGACGACATTGACAACATATATTGTTGTGACGACATTGACAACATATATTGTTGTGACGACATTGACAACATATATTGTTGTGACGACATTGACAACATATATTGCTGTGACGACATTGACAACATATATTGTTGTGACGACATTGACAACATATATTGTTGTGACGACATTGACGACATATATTGTTGTCACGACATTGACAACATATATTGTTGTGACGACAGTTATTGTTGTGACGACATTGACAACATATATTGTTGTGATGACATTGACAACATATATTGTTGTGATGACATTGACAACATATATTGTTGTGACGACATTGACGACATATATTGTTGTGACGACATTGACAACATATATTGTTGTGACGACATTGACAACATATATTGTTGTGACGACATTGACGACATATATTGTTGTGACGACATTGACAACATATATTGTTGTGACGACATTGACGACATATATTGTTGTCACGACATTGACAACATATATTGTTGTGACGACAGTTATTGTTGTGGCGACATTGACAACATATATTGTTGTGATGACATTGACAACATATATTGTTGTGATGACATTGACAACATATATTGTTGTGACGACATATATTTTTGTGAAGACATTGACAACATATATTGTTGTGACGACATTGACAACATATATTGTTGTGACGACAGTTATTGTTGTGACGACATTGACAACATATATTGTTGTGACGACATATTTTGTTGTGACGACATTGACAACATATATTGTTGTGACGACATTGACAACATATATTGTTGTGACGACATTGACAACATATATTGTTGTGACGACATTGACAACATATATTGTTGTGACGACATTGACAACATATATTGTTGTGACGACATTTACAACATATATTGTTGTGACGACATCGACAACATATATTGTTGTGACGACATATTTTGTTGTGACGACATTGACAACATATATTGTTGTGACGACATTGACAACATATATTGTTGTGACGACATATTTTGTTGTGACAACATTGACAACATATATTGTTGTGACGACATTGACAACATATATTGTTGTGAAGACATTGACGACATATATTATTGTGACGACATTGACGACATATATTGTTGTGAAGACATTGACAACATATATTGTTGTGACGACATTGACAACATATATTGTTGTGACGACAGTTATTGTTGTGACGACATTGACAACATATATTGTTGTGACGACATTGACAACATATATTGTTGTGACGACATATTTTGTTGTGACGACATTGACAACATATATTGTTGTGACGACATTGACAACATATATTGTTGTGACGACATATTTTGTTGTGACGACATTGACAACATATATTGTTGTGACGACATTGACAACATATATTGTTGTGACGACATTGACAACATATATTGTTGTGACGACATTGACAACATATATTGTTGTGACGACGTTGACAACATATATTGTTGTGACGACATTTACAACATATATTGTTGTGACGACATTGACAACATATATTGTTGTGACGACATATTTTGTTGTGACGACATTGACAACATATATTGTTGTGACGACATTGACAACATATATTGTTGTGACGACATATTTTGTTGTGACGACATTGACAACATATATTGTTGTGACGACATTGACAACATATATTGTTGTGAAGACATTGACGACATATATTATTGTGACGACATTGACGACATATATTATTGTGACGACATTGACAACATATATTGTTGTGAAGACATTGACGACATATATTATTGTGACGACATTGACGACATATATTATTGTGACGACATTGACAACATATAT
This sequence comes from Morinoia aosen, assembly GCA_030386875.1. Lineage (NCBI taxonomy): Eukaryota > Metazoa > Arthropoda > Malacostraca > Amphipoda > Talitridae > Morinoia > Morinoia aosen. Next base: position 19,129,741 of record CM059556.1, read on the forward strand.
TGTTGTGAAGACATTGACGACATATATTATTGTGACGACATTGACGACGTATATTATTGTGACGACATTGGCAACATATATTGTTGTGACGACATATTTTGTTGTGACGACATTGACAACATATATTGTTGTGACGACATTGACAACATATATTGTTGTGAAGACATTGACAACATATATTGTTGTGATGACATTGACAACATATATTGTTGTAACGACATTGACAACATTTATTGTTGTGATGACATTGACAACATATATTGTTGTGACGACATTGACAACATATATTGTTGTGATGACATTGACAACATATATTGTTGTGACGACATTGACAACATATATTGTTGTGATGACATTGACAACATATATTGTTGTGACGACATTGACAACATATATTGTTGTGACGACATTGACAACATATATTGTTGTGACGACATTGACAACATATATTGTTGTGACGACATTGACAACATATATTGTTGTGATGACATTGACAACATATATTGTTGTGACGACATTGACAACATATATTGTTGTGAAGACATTGACGACATATATTATTGTGACGACATTGACGACATATATTGCTGTGACGACATTGACAACATATATTGTTGTGACGACATTGACAACATATATTGCTGTGACGACATTGACAACATATATTGTTGTGACGACATTGACAACATATATTGTTGTGACGACATTGACAACATATATTGTTGTGACGACATTGACAACATATATTGTTGTGACGACATTGGCAACATATATTGTTGTGACGACATTGACAACATATATTGTTGTGACGACATTGACAACATATATTGCTGTGACGACATTGACAACATATATTGTTGTGACGACATTGGCAACATATATTGCTGTGACGACATTGACAACATATATTGTTGTGACGACATTGACAACATATATTGTTGTGACGACATTGACAACTTATATTGTTGTGACGACATTGACAACATATATTGTTGTGACGACGTATTTTGTTGTGACGACATTGACAACATATATTGTTGTGACGACATTGACAACATATATTGTTGTGAAGACATTGACGACATATATTATTGTGAAGACATTGACGACATATATTATTGTGACGACATTGACGACATATATTGTTGTACAATATGTTGCCAACTTCATCGTAAAACATGTTCACAACAACGTACTATATCATGTCGCACCATGAGTTCGGTTCGTTTTTTGCTAGTATGATAAGAAGAATCAAAAAGAAACATTGGTTTATTCAACAGCATATTCTCCATCGTTAGTAACAACTTCTGACCACATGCTAACCAATTTTAATTGCTTCGTTCAAATAAATCTTTGGATTTTGAATCAAAAGAAGCCTGCGATTCAGTTTCGATTCTGTTTTTGTCTTTCAGCGTTTTTTCCTTCAAATGATTGTCTAGACACTATTTTTGGATCACAGAATGCGACTGAAAATTTACCACCATTCAAGCTTACGTTTGGAGACGATACAATTAAACCAGTAGATAAGGTTAATAATCTGGGTGTTTGGTTTGACAAAAATATGACTTTCAATTCACACGTCGAAACAATGTGCAACAAAATAACGAAACCTTAATGTTCTTTCATCGTATGAAGAACACACTTGACGAAAAATCTAGATTATTAGTGATTCAGTCTTTATTTTTATCGCGTCTGGACTACTGCAGTCTTGTGTGGGGAGATTTACCCCAATGTCATCAGGAAGAGTTGCAAAAGTGTGTAAACTTCACCGCTAAAGTGGTATGCAAAGGAAATTTCAATAAATACGATCATGTCACCCCTCTTTTAAGAAAACTCGACTGGATCCCAATACCGAACAGATTCATGATCCAGAAAGCTCGACGAGTATTCTCCTCTTTGTACCTCCCCCAAAGTAATGCAGAGGTGGTAAAATTTTTTCCATCTAATATCCCAAACGAAAGACCAAACCGGAGGAACGATGTTTTAGTCAGTTACCGTTCATCTAACGTGGGACAAAAAGCTCTCTCAGTTTCTGGAGCTTTTTTGTGGAACAAGCTTCCCCAGCATATCAAAAACTCTAAAACTGGAAAAGAATTTAGAGTAAATGTGTCACGTCATTTTGCATCTCTGTCATAGGGCCTGCAGCATCTCGGTGTGAACTTCCCATCTATCAGAAATTTTAATTTTTCCTGAAATTTCTGTTAGAAATTTAGAAACTATTTCATTTTACGTTTGCTAAGCGATTCGTATATTCATCTTACTTATTTCTGTCGGCAACAATGAGCACCACAGCCGTCAGTTCAATGCAGCAGAACGAACGTTCTTTCCATAATTTGGAGTATTTCCTCATCTTCATTTTGTTATTTCATTCTCTTTTCTGTATTAATATTTAACGCCCGTATGACAAATATACCATGAAATACATTTTGTGTGTACACCATTAAACAGGTTTATAGATGCGAGGGTTGTGCAAAGTTTATAATGAATTAAATTTTGGCTAACGTTGTCTCGCTATTTCAAAATCATTCTCGAAGATGTTTTCAATCGATTTTCGGCTGAGCTGGGGGCAAGGGGGTAATTTAAGCATTGCATTTAGTCTTTTATTTTTTTATTTTTTTCCGTGCGTTCAGCGCACATTAGCACTGAACTTTCAAATCGGAAAAAACTCTAAATTTCTGTAATTAAAATTATCACTTTGGATCATAGCCTAATCTACCTATATGTGCCAAATTTTGTGAATATTCTCCACTCAGATGTGATATCCGGCCTCAATGTTACTCCATTTTATCCCACGTACACATGTCCGTATAATGCTGAAGAGTTGTGTTGCTTCTTGACTATAACCTGATTTTTCTTGAAAATTTCTGTGAAGAAATTAAAAACCAGTTCATTTTTATGTTTTTCGAAGTCTTCTTTTCCTTTTAGTTATTTTTGTTGCGAAAAATTTCTTAGGATTACAGTGAGCTCAACTGTCATTTTCTGTGTAGTAGATGGTAGGTTGCTTTTATCTTTTATTTTATGTATGTATTTTTTTCTAATATTTCATTTTCAATAAGTATATATATTAATATGTGTGTGTACGTGTGTAGGTATATATATGTATCTACATATGTAGATATACATGTTTCTATTTCATTTCTTCACGCAAAAACCATCCAGTTAATAAATTTTATTGCACTAGCGAAATGATTCAAAAATAGACCTATCACTTCCCCGGAGGGCGTTTCTGTGAATCGGATTAATGTCAAATATAAATAATGAAATAAAGTGCAATTTGAGCATATGAATCGTAGTAAAATTATCTTTCTGTCCGTATGTTGTACAAGCTATGAATTTTGATATTGAGTATATGTTTGTTTACCCATTTCTAACAATATTTTGTAGATATTTGTCAATCATGAGTGGTAACCGGCTTACACTGTATCTCTATTTTATCCCATGTACCCATGTCCGCATGATGTGGTCAATATCGAGAAGATATGAAATATCTTTTTGGTGGTGATAGGGCTTTGCATATTTTTTAGGGCATATTTTTCATTTCTCATTCAACTACCCTTGACAGAGATAGACTATTGGCACGCCACGTATGGTTTGTCTATTAGTACGCCTCGTATATTTTTGTCTATTAATATGCCTCGTATGGTCTATCTATTTGTACACCTCTGATAGCTTGTCTTTTAGTACACCTCGTATAGTTTGCCTATTATTATGCCTCGTATGGCTTATCTATTTGTACACCTCGGATGGTTTGTCAATTAGTACTCCTAGTATAGAACTTTTGTTAGACTACTAGAACACCACGAATGGTTTGTCTATTAGTACGCCTCGTATATTTTGTCAATTAATATGCCTCGTATGGTCAACCTACTTGTACACCTCTGATAGTTTGTTTATTAGTACACCTCGTATAGTTTGTCTATTATTATGCCTCGTATGGCTTATCTACTTGTACACCTCGGATGGTTTGTCAATTAGCACTCCTCGTATGGAACATTTGTTTTAGGATGTCCTATATTAAGAAACTTTTAAGAGCCGATATGTTGGCATGTATCTCATGTGACAACTTGGAAATACACATTTCTTCTTTTTTTTCTTTTTTTTAGACTCCTAATGAGAAGGAAGTCTGAAGGAGCAATATCTGAGAAAAAATGGGGCGGATGTATCAATTTTTCCCATTTCAGCGTTTCAGTTGTGTTCGAAGTCATTCGTGGTGTGTGCATGGGGACGCGCATTGTCGTGCTTAAGGATGACGATCTTTCGATTGACCAAAGCTGGGCGCTTCTTTTTTAAAGCGGTATTTGATTTTACTGCTGCTGACAGTACAGTTCTGCAGGACTGTTTGGTTGCTTTGAAGAAGCTTGTAACGAATGATTCCTCTCTTGCTCCTCCAAATACACAGCAAATTTTTTTTTCAAATGAAATCCTGTTTTTGGTTGTGATTGTGGTCTTGCATGTCGACCTAGCTATTGATGTTAACGTTTATTTCTGCTGTACATAATCCACTTTTCGTCTCCGGTAACAAACTTAATCAAAAAATGTGTTTGCAATTGGCGGAAATGCACAGCTGCGCAGCCATGTATGTTCGATTGATGGCTCCATATTGAAAAATAATTAAATATCTGTAAGCATTTCACAGCAAAGTGTACGGAAAACTGCAATAAACTGATTATCTCGCGGAATAGGTCACAAATTTATACCTTTCTCTGTAGTACAAGCTCAAACTTTTTACCACATGAAACCGGCCAGGACTTGTGGTACGACCTGATTCATCGCGTGTAACCGAAATCAAACCCGTGATGTTTCATACGGAGTAAATATTTTGGCACTTCATGATTTATTCTACATCTCATTATGGAATCTATGCACAATGTTTCCGAAATATATACAATGCTCAATTAAGGCACACGGAATTCGGAAAATATGAGCAATGCTTCAAACATTAGTACAATATTTTTAAAACAGGCATGACATTTCTAATACAAGTTAAAATAGTTTCGTACCAATATGTGGGGCAAACAGGTTTTAGGAAGTTCTAGCCTATCAGACTTAAGGCCCTGAACTTACTAATAAACGTTACTTGCTGTACCAATTTATCAACTTTACGAAACAGTTGCAGTTCATCACGTGATAAATTACGGAGAAATGTTGAGTGAATTTCTACGTAATTTATCACGTGATGAACTTCAACTATTAAACGTTAAATCGAGCCAAGTCAATTTCAAAACATAGGAGCACGAATTTCCAGTGGTTAACCATAAGGCTGGACCACAGCTGGTTGGTTATTTTTAGTTTGATGAATTTTCTCATGCACTAGGGAACAAAATAATTTTTGAAACCCCTCTCCACAGAATGATTGATGCTTATTTAATCAACAAAAAAAAGTTAAAGCTTATTCAAAGAATAATGAAACAGTGCCTAAGTTAATTTCATTCAAAACGCATTAGTTCGCATTGTATAATATAGTAAACATGTCATGCCTCAATAACACAAGAAAACCTTAGAAAGGAGGTGTCGATACCGTCGTGCGGTCTAAGTGAGGGTTCGTGGAAAAGGGGGCTGTCTACTGTGCAGCTACCTTTTTCCGGGGCGCTAGCTTTTCTTCGCAGCTGCCATTCCTGAGGTTCGTGTGGGTACCGCCTACGCCGTAATCAGTCCGTTAGGGCAACAGAAGTAATTTCTGTATGTGCCGAACTACGGCAGTACCGAGGGTGAGATTTGTGTGGGTACCGCCTACGCCGTAACAAGTCTGCCAGGGCAACAGAAGTAAATTCTGTTAGTGACGAACTACGGCGGTACCGTTAGAGTGAGGTTTGTGTGGGTACCACCTACACCGTTATAAGTCCGCTAGGGCAACAGAAGTAAATTCTGTGAATTCCGAACTACGGTGGTACCGTTAGGAAGACGAGCAACTGTCTGCGCCGTAATAAGTCCGTTGGGGCAACTGAAGAGAATTCTGTTAGTGCGGAACTGCGACAGCGTCTTACTTTACGACAAACTATACGGAATAGTTAGTCCTCCCGAGGTGGTTCTTAAGTTCCTTTTTAAGCGAGGTGTCTTATTAGACTAAAGCCTGTTTCAAAAAGGAGAAAGGAAACACTTTTTATTTTAGGATGTGACTTGTTATTGCCGAGTCTCTTCGCAGTGCCTATTACATCCACAGATACATTTTAACAAAGACAGTGATTTATTTTCTATTGAAAAAATTAATGGGTACAGACATGAGCTTATTACGCTCTGAGTACGGATTAGATCATTAGTTAGTTTAAGCCTCCCTATCCGCAACAAGTGCGATCCAAAGAGGAAGGAACCATATAGCATGGAGTTGAGGGAACGCGGAATCTATGCAGAAAGGGCATAGAAACGGTCAGTTTAGAAAGAAGATTATGAAACAAGACCAAAGTCGAAGAAGAAAGTAGTAGGTGCTGATAAAACAGGATAGCCGTGAACCAAAAAAAGGTGGTCCTTAACCTGACAAAAATCATTTCATTTCAACAGAAAGGTCTACTTAACAGTTAGCTCAGGTCTTCTCATTTTCCCCCTGGGAGTGCAAATTATTCCCGAGGCATAATCTCCTGATATTAATGCAGAACATATTCGCTAGATTGCGTCGTAGGATGAGGGTAAATCGCAGACCATGTGAGCACAAATGTGATTTCATTCCCAGTCAACTTATTCGCCGCCTCTATGCATGATTTTCGCCACCTAAGCGATTAAATCGTTTAGGCAGCGAAAATCATGCATGCAGGCGGCGAAAAGTTAGACTGGATTATAGAAGAAGCGTTTGGAAGTTTTTCCGTCAACGAGACACAGATCCTTACAATAGTTTCTTGTGTTATTCCGTATCCTTTTCTTTGAGAACTTTTGAAATTTAGTAGCTGTTTACAATAAACGTTTAGCGTGAGTCCCCAACGCTAACGTTATTTTCCGAAGAAAGTTTATAATAATTTTACATTGTTAGAATTTGTTTTCTTTTGACGATCCTATGTGAGATAAATTTCATGAAAGAACAAGATGAATTTCATGAATTTCATAAATGAATTTCCGTGTTTCAGGTACCTATTCAACCTACTTAATATCTTTCTAAAAATGGAAATAAAATACAAAAATGCGTGAAGTTGATATTTTATTAGATCAAATATTCTCTCAGCTTAAGAATTAGGGATATTTCTACGGGAGGCTGACTACCTTATTAATTAACACTTTGACAGCGACGTGAGCCACCGGTGGTACACGGAGGGAATTTTCATCAGGCTGCAGACCGACCAGCAGTCACAAGCTCAATTTCCATAAATACATAATCAAAACTAAATGACGGCACGATCCAATTAATGTTTGCTATTTCCAACATCACTGACTTCAATTGACTTAAATTTTGAGTCGAATATTGAACACCAATTTCACCCGCCGCAGTCGAAGTGATAGAACCCAATGACGCATCTTGTCCCTCGTTCAACACTGTCAAGTGTTGTAAATAACATTGGGCACCACCGTAGAACCCCAGCCTAACTTTTCCGCCGCCTGCATGCATGTTTTTCACCGCCTAAGCGATTCAAATGACTAAATCGCTTATGCGGCGAAAAACATGCATGACGGTAGCATAAAATTTAGACTGGGACGTAGTCAGGTGTTCCATATAACATTAGAATCTCTAGTCTGGTGTGATGTGGTGCACACTTGGAGCAGTCGAGCTACATTTCGCTACTTGAGCACATTCAACATACCTCAGTGAAACATAAATCGGAGTGTAGTTACCTTAAACCACAAAATAACTTGCCTAATATGAACGAAGTTTGAATAGTTGGATACCAAATACAATATCAAATTAGACTCTAGGTTTTGATATGAGGTGTAAAAACCTTCTGCATACTATTGGATCATCAATACTATAAAAAAAATACCTGATTATCCCCGTGGCACATCACTCTTAGAAATAGCAGTTCATCAACTTAGGTTATACGTGGACCACAGCCATAAGAATCTTCTTAAAGTAAAGCCTTACTACATATTTTTACATCTTATTTATAAAGTTCAGTTAAAAGATCAATTTTTATAACCCCTGAGAAACCTTTTAAGAATTTCCAAAAATATGAATACATTTTTTTGAGCAAACGTGGAAGACATCAATTCAATAAATGGCACAAGCGGAACACAATTGCCTCAAAATTTGAATGTAAAATGGCCTTGGGAATCATGGACCACCACAGAGACAAACGATTTGACTGAGAATTTTAACTTATTTCATACTGAGAATCGAAATGAGATGTAAGACTTCGTAAATGAGGAACATATTTTGGGAATGAAATGTTGAAACACTCGAAACAAACTGCTGAAACACTCGAAACAAACTGCTGAAACACTCGAAACAAACTGCTGAAACACTCGAAACAAACTGCTGAAACACTCGAAACAAACTGCTGAAACACTCGAAACAAACTGCTGAAACACTCGTAACAAACTGCTGAAACACTCGAAACAAACTGCTGAAACACTCGAAACAAACTGCTGAAACACTCGAAACAAACTGCTGAAACACTCGAAACAAACTGCTGAAACACTCGAAACAAACTGCTGAAACACTCGAAACAAACTGCTGAAACACTCGAAACAAACTGCTGAAACACTCGTAACAAACTGCTGAAACACTCGAAACAAACTGCTGAAACACTCGAAACAAACTGCTGAAACACTCGAAACAAACTGCTGAAACACTCGAAACAAACTGCTGAAACACTCGAAACAAACTGCTGAAACACTCGAAACAAACTGCTGAAACACTCGAAACAAACTGCTGAAACACTCGAAACAAACTGCTGAAACACTCGTAACAAACTGCTGAAACACTCGAAACAAACTGCTGAAACACTCGAAACAAACTGCTGAAACACTCGAAACAAACTGCCGAAACACTCGTAACAAACCGCTGAAACACTCGAAACAAACTGCTGAAACACTCGAAACAAACTGGTAAAACACTCGAAACAAACTGCTGAAACACTCCAAATAAACTGTTGAAATACTTCAAACAATCCCACTGTTCCGTATTCAACAAAATTTCTAAAATCTGGTTCATTTTGAAACCTTGAGTCGAATTTGAAGACTTAAAAATGAAAAAATTGTTGCCTGGAATACAGGCGTGGCATCGAATGAAATATCTGGGATACGAAAATCGGCAACCATAAGGAAATCGACATCGGGAGAGTGACGAGCAAAAAAATGATGTAGATTACTGAGCAATGAAGAGCGTTTATTCATCATAGGTAGAACAAAAGTAATTGCACAGCAGCCAATAGAAAACACACTTTGTTAGACTCGGATAACACTTCACCGAGTCAGAAAACAACCTGACTGGAAATTGATGGAATGACATAAAATAGCCTGACTGAAAAACTGATGAAATGACATAAAATAGCATCCCTGGACAGTTGGTAAAATAGATAAAATAATTTCTGATTTTCTGAGTACTGTACTAGGATGTAACCTTGAGATTTACGGGGAAATCGGAGTTTCAAACGGATAAGTTTGATCTACATCAATGAGACAGGCAGTTGAGAGCGGTGTTAATTATTATTATATAACAAGTTGAGACTCCTTCCTAGGTGAAATTGAATAGTTCTAGAATCAATGAAACCTCGAGGATAATAAATGGTGTGGTGAAAACGTTATCGCTTTCGTAAGACGCCATAAAATATTGGGTGGTCAACTTGGACGGAGTGGCTGGAAATATGTTAGTTGCCAAATGAATACCTTAACCTTACCATAAAAACAAAATTCAACTTTAAAGTAGAAAATAGACATCTTAAACTAGGATATGAAATTTTCTAGAATCTCATATCATAAGGAAGGTCTTGAACTGTGACAGAGTTTGAAAAAGCTCGGAGTTAGGTGGAAAAAATGGAGAGCTTAGGTTGATATTATAGGTATGGAAGGCCGAGAGCTTTGGGCAGCCAAGAGGTCCTTGACTTTCCTCTCTTGGAGCGAGGGTGCGATTGGAAGAGTCGCCATTATTGGACGACACGAGCAAACCAGCAAGAATAGCTGGAACTTATAGTATGAGCTATTGAAGACTGTGACCCAAAAATGGGCGGCAGCGGCAATTTTTTTTCCACCATTTCCAACTTTGGAGATGCTTAGTCTTCACCATCTTTCTAATTTGGAGATGCTCAATCTTCATCATCTTCCCAATTTGGAGATGCTCAGTCTTCACCATCTTTCTAATTTGGAGATGCTCAATCTTCACCATCTTTCTAATTTGGAGATGCTCAATCTTCACCATCTTTCTAATTTGGAGATGCTCAGTCTTCACCATCTTTCTAATTTGGAGATGCTCAATCTTCATCATCTTCCCAATTTGGAGATGCTCAATCTTCATCATCTTCCCAATTTGGAGATGCTCAATCTTCACCATCTTCCCAGTTTGGAGATGCTCAGTCTTCACCATCTTTCTAATTTGAAGATGCTCAATCTTCACCATCTTTCTAATTTGGAGATGCTCAGTCTTCACCATCTTTCTAATTTGAAGATGCTCAATCTTCACCATCTTCCCAGTTTGGAGATGCTCAATCTTCACCATCTTCCCAGTTTGGAGATGCTCAATCTTCACCATCTTCCCAGTTTGGAGATGCTCAATCTTCACCATCTTCCCAGTTTGGAGATGCTCAATCTTCACCATCTTCCCAGTTTGGAGATGCTCAATCTTCACCATCTTCCCAGTTTGGAGATGCTCAATCTTCACCATCTTCCCAGTTTGGAGATGCTCAATCTTCACCATCTTCCCAGTTTGGAGATGCTCAATCTTCACCATCTTCCCAGTTTGGAGATGCTCAATCTTCACCATCTTCCCAGTTTGGAGATGCTCAATCTTCACCATCTTCCCAGTTTGGAGATGCTCAATCTTCACCATCTTCCCAGTTTGGAGATGCTCAATCTTCACCATCTTCCCAGTTTGGAGATGCTCAGTCTTCACCATCTTCCCAATGTGGAGATGCTCAGTCTTCACCATCTTCCCAATATGGAGATGCTCAATCTTCACCATCTTCCCAATTTGGAGATGCTCAATCTTCACCATCTTCCCAGTTTGGAGATGCTCAATCTTCACCATCTTCCCAGTTTGGAGATGCTCAATCTTCACCATCTTCCCAGTTTGGAGATGCTCAATCTTCACCATCTTCCCAATATGGAAGAAATATTTGTACCAAAGAGTGCTCGTCATTGATCTCCATTGTTGGTTGAAATCAAATTCCTTTCATCTTTGCTAATTCAGGACAAAGAATTAGATCAGCTTAGAAATTGCCATGTGATTAAAAAAAAACTAAATGTGACTAAAAAAATGTGAAATTAATTTAGAAATTCTTCTGAAAACTCCCATATAATGCCACCTAAGCGCATTAAGAGATTTGTTTTTTTCTCAAGTAGAGACCGAAAGTCTGAACCTAAGTTAAAGAAACTGACACTTACCGCTAGAGGATAACACTTGAATGAATAATTTAGGATTATAATGAATACCTAACGCAATAGATATATAAGCTCTGATTTGGTTTCCAGTAGTAACAGCAGGATACGAGTAATGGGTGTGACATATTTTTTTAGCTTTTTCCTTCCGTAATTAACTAGTATTATCAACGATATACCTAGTCAAGTTGATCAAATTAATTCTAAAATCCTAATGTCTAAATTGCTACAGCAGCTTCCGCTTTTGCTTGGGCAGGAGAACAAGTTAAAAGTCATTTTCAGAACAACCAAAATTTCTACTGCTTCTATGATATTTATTTAAGATTTTTTCTGAAATTTTATTTTCACACGCTTCACTGAAGGAAGCGAATCATGCACGGACCTTGGAACCTAACTCTGGAAGTCACTCCCAGATCTCACATGGGATTGCTGCTTCTCTGAATTATAGTCTACGCAAGAGTGTTTATTCGGTTCGTACATAAGTTTAGAAATATCTCTTTTGGCCCGTCAGTCGAAGAAAATTGTTTACATAATTTTCGTGCGGAATACGTGTTGTGAATATTGGAGGGGTTACTAGGAAAAATTCTGACACACCTGGGTGTGTCAAACGGTCATTCAGAGAAAAGCTGATATATCTGGTTACATTACCTCTAAACACATGTTCTAGCGATTGGAAGTGTCAGATCTCATATTCACGTAATAGACGTTGAATATTTTTCATCAAAAAATGCACTGCTAATGGTATTTGTACAATGAATATAATTCTTTCACGAAACATCAAGATAACACTTATCTTCCTTCAAGTTTCAAACATTGAAAAATTTCACATATTGTGGTCAAAAGCTAGTGCAAGTGGGTGAAATATAACCGTAAATAACGCTGATTTACGATGAGTGTGTCATAATTGACACACTTACGTGTGTCGCACCACCCTTGACACACAAAATAGTGTCATAATATATCGACTGATGATGTGTATTGATCACACTATTCGTGGACCGGTTTTGTAACAAGTTGCTGCAGTGCATCGGTTTTTCGCCGCACTGTTTCGCAGCGTATTGACAACAACGGAACAAAATAATCACTAACAAAATGAGAAGAGTTAAGCAAGAGCATCGCATCACATCTGCGATGAATTTTCCCTACTTAAGAATAAAAGATGACAGCCACAGCGTCACTTCTTGATTTATTGAAAGTCGATAGTTACTTCTTTCTTCAGTTGACCCAACGACCTGAAAATACAACGAGATTGTTAGCATCTTTTTCATGGAACGCGTTATATTCAAGCCATACGATATAGCTCAATAAGAGTAAGCGAGTCGTACAAGCAAACGAGATAAAGGAATACCATTCAATCTCGACCACATATAAAGAACAAATTATCCAGAAAAGAAAATCAATTTATTTAAATTTTCTTGAAATTGAATTTTTTTGTCGGAGGTTAACTGCAATAAACTAAATTTAAGTTAATACCTCTTATTTTGACCTCAATTAACAAATTAAAGCAAATGGTGGAGGGTAAGACCAGATATTTCAGTTAATTTCAATATAAAAGCTCAGTTCACGATAATTTCAAAAATCCACAGAGAAATAGAACAATTACGATACCCGATACACAATTCAAGCCCTAATAAGCGTTCCAGCGATCAGAATTAGTGACTCGATCAATATAAATACTAGTAAAATCCGGAAAATCTTATTGCCTTGCATGCTTGGTTGCCACTGTCCAGACTTTGGCTAAAACTGAACCTTCAACACTGACGAAAGATAAAACTGTTGCAGACACCCACCCATGTTGCTGAAACTAACTTTCCAATGAAACCTATTTCAGTCTTCTAGCACTAATATTTCACTAACCACAGCATTTTCGAATCGGCTGATTTTTAATCGGACACTCTGTATAAGAAGCTCACCCAATGGATCAATGGTAGGGTGGGATAAATTTAAAGTATAAGTAATCAACAAGAAATTGCTAGAAAGTGAGATATGCGTACACCGAAACTTAGACAAGGCCATTAGATATACACGACATGGTAAATTAATATCTCTAAAATAAAACTTTCGTTATGGAAATATCATCAGCTACTCAATGATGCAATGGAAATATGAACAACCTTAAAAATTGAACCTAGGTCCAAAAATGTAAAATTCTGCTACTTTTAAATGTAAAAATCCGCTACTTTTTTAAACCGGCTACTTTTCCAGTGTACACCCTGTATAACTCAAAGATCAGCAGTACAGAAAACAAGTCCCGCTTACAAAGATCGACAGTACAGAAAGCCAGTCTCGGTTACAAAGATCAGCAGTACAGAAAGCAAGGCCTGCCCACTTACGAGTACATCACGTATTTGACATCGGCCTGGTCGAAGATTTCCATGGCAGCCTTGGCACGTGCGTCAGTGGGGGCAGGGTGGGAGAAGTAAGTCACTTTCGGAATGCCGGACTGCACGATGACCTTCGCACACTCGTTGCACGGGAAATGGGTTACGTAGAAACTGCACCCACGCACGTCCGGGCTGTTCTTGTGGAGTATAGCGTTCACTTCCGCATGGCACTCTGGAAGAAACAAATTTTTAATTATATAAAATATTCAACGAATGGTTTGCAGGAGTGGTAAATTAAGGTAATTGGTTTACAGTAAAAAGGAGAAAGACCTCAAAAATACTGGCAAACAACGTGGAAACTAAATGCAGGATCTCGCGTTAGAACACTCGATTTCATAGCGGTCATTGTAGCTCTATCTCTCGGAAACATTAACAAACAACAGGATCTAACGTTAGAACACTCCAGTGCATAAGTTACTAACATAGAACATTCGAGTGCACTAACGGTCATTGAAGCTCTATCACTCGACAACAAGGTCACGAAAAACAGGATCTCGCCGAGTGCACAAATAACTAACGGTCATTGAAGCTCTATCTCTCGACAACATGGCAACAAAAAACAGAATCTCGTCAAGTGGAAATAAAGAACTAACGGTCATTGTAGCTCTATCTCTCGACAACACGGCAACGAAAAACAGGATCACATCGAGTGCACAAATAACTAACGGTCAGTGACGCGCTGTGACCGGGATGACCGTCGGCTCGGTATGAGGGTGTTGTAGCCGATGCCAACAATCCTGAGGTCGCTGTTGACGAGACAAGCGCCAGCCTGGTCACAAGAAAAAAATTTTAGCCCCGATTTGTCAGTGAAAAATAATTGGGATAGCATCGGTAATTTTATAAGAAATGGGCCACCGCAACCAATGGGTCACTGAAACCAATGGGTCACTGCAACCAATGGGTTACTGCAACCAATGAGTCACTGCAACCAATGGGTCACTGCAACCAATGGGTCACTGCAACCAATGGGTCACTGCAACCAATGGGTCACTGCAACCAATGGGTCACTGCAACCAATGGGGCACTGCAACCAATGGGCCACTGCAACCAATGGGTCACTGCAACCAATGGGTCACTGCAACCAATGGGGCACTGCAACCAATGGGTCACTGCAACCAATGGGTCACTGCAACCAATGGGTCACTGCAACCAATGGGTCACTGCAACCAATGGGTCACTGCAACCAATGGGTCACTGCAACCAATGGGTCACTGCAACCAATGGGGCACTGCAACCAATGGGCCACTGCAACCAATGGGTCACTGCAACCAATGGGTCACTGCAACCAATGGGTCACTGCAACCAATGGGTCACTGCAACCAATGGGTCACTGCAACCAATGGGTCACTGCAACCAATGGGTCACTGCAACCAATGGGTCACTGCAACCAATGGGTCACTGCAACCAATGGGTCACTGCAACCAATGGGTCACTGCAACCAATGGGTCACTGCAACCAATGGGTCACTGCAACCAATGGGTCACTGCAACCAATGGGTCACTGCAACCAATGGGTCACTGCAACCAATGGGTCACTGCAACCAATGGGTCACTGCAACCAATGGGTCACTGCAACCAATGGGTCACTGCAACCAATGGGTCACTGCAACCAATGGGTCACTGCAACCAATGGGTCAATGCAACCAATGGGTCAATGCAACCAATGGGTCACTGCAACCAATGGGTCACTGCAACCAATGGGTCACTGCAACCAATGGGTCACTGCAACCAATGGGTCAATGCAACCAATGGGTCACTGCAACCAATGGGTCACTGCAACCAATGGGTCACTGCAACCAATGGGTCACTGCAACCAATGGGTCACTGCAACCAATGGGTCACTGCAACCAATGGGTCACTGCAACCAATGGGTCACTGCAACCAATGGGTCAATGCAACCAATGGGTCAATGCAACCAATGGGCCACTGCAACCAATGGGTCAATGCAACCAATGGGTCAATGCAACCAATGGGTCAATGCAACCAATGGGCCACTGCAACCAATGGGTCACTGCAACCAATGGGTCAATGCAACCAATGGGTCAATGCAAACAATGGGTCATTGCAACCTATGGGGCACTGCAACCAATGGGTCAATGCAACCAATGGGTCATTGCAACCAATGGGCTACTGCAACCAATGGGTCATTGCAACCTATGGGGCACTGCAACCAATGGGTCATTGCAACCTATGGGGCACTGCAACCAATGGGTCACTGCAACCAATGGGTTACTGCAACCAATGGGTCATTGCAACCTATGGGGCACTGCAACCAATGGGTCAATGCAACCAATGGGTCACTGCAACCAATGGGGCACTGCAACCTATGGGGCACTGCAACCAATGGGTCAATGCAACCAATGGGTCACTGCAACCAATGGGGCACTGCAACCTATGGGGCACTGCAACCTATGGGGCACTGCAACCAATGGGTCAATGCAACCAATGGGTCACTGCAACCAATGGGGCACTGCAACCTATGGGGCACTGCAACCAATGGGTCAATGCAACCAATGGGGCACTGCAACCAATGGGGCACTGCAACCTATGGGGCACTGCAACCAATGGGTCAATGCAACCAATGGGTCACTGCAACCAATGGGGCACTGCAACCTATGGGGCACTGCAACCAATGGGTCATTGCAACCAATGGGGCACTGCAACCAATGGGCTACTGCAACCAATGGGTCATTGCAACCTATGGGGCACTGCAACCAATGGGTCAATGCAACCAATGGGTCATTGCAACCAATGGGCTACTGCAACCAATGGGTCATTGCAACCTATGGGGCACTGCAACCAATGGGTCAATGCAACCAATGTGTCATTGCAACCAATGGGCCACTGCAACCAATGGGTCACTGCAACCAATGGGTCATTGCAACCAATGGGCCACTGCAACCAATGGGGTCACTGCAACACGAGGGTAATCCAGCACTGATACCCAGCACAAAGTTAACAGAAGAGAATAATTTTCTAGCAAATGAGTCACTGCAACAAATGCGTCACTGACCTGCGCCAACGTGTCCTCACACCGCCGAGCCGCAAGGAAGGCAGCGCCCATGAAGTATTCGTCCCACTTGAGGTATACTGAGCTAGGGCGTGGGTGCTCAGATTCCCCGTTAGGAGATGATATTAAAATTGATGAAAGAGAATCCGATATTTTGGTTATGGTGGTAGATGTAGTTATTGTTTCCGAGTCTGCCACTGTGGACACTGTGGCAGATGTGGTGGACGTTTTCGAGTCTACCATTGTTGTAGAAGAGTTCAGTGAGTTTGAAACTGCCGGACTTTCACACGGAATAAAATCTTGGTTATGAGTGAAGACTGCACAGCGTTGGTCGTCAGGTGATGAAGAATTTTGGTTTATGTCGTTTCGTAAAGTTACGTCTGAACTAGCGTCCCCGTTTGATTGATTATCTTGAGTTAAACTTGATGGATGTGGCCCAGATGAGGTGCTAGAAGAAACCAATTCTTGGTTGCTCCGACCAAAAGTCAAAGTTAACTTCTTCAGTTCTCCTGAATACTGCCTGCAAAATAAAAAATTTCAGTAAAATATCTTGCACCTGTAGAGTAAACTTGACAACAACATAATTCCACCACGTTTCAGTTAGAGATAACAGAAGCCTAAGTAAAAGCAAAAAAGGAGTTTATGTGTACACTATAAACTATCTGATTTATATCAGGCTGCTAAAGTGTAACGACACTACACTATTTGTTCATACGTAACAGGAGACCGGTGGCTTGTGTTGGTTTTGAGAGCAAAACTACAAAAGTTTGAAGTACTCGAGTAATTTTAAGCATCAAACTTCAAAACTTTGAAGTATTCGATTGGTTTTGAGCGCAAAGCTGTAACATTTTGCAGTACTCGATGGCGATAGATCGAAAAAAGTAGTCTTTTTTTGATGATATATTTTTTTGGAAAAAATATCTCTTAAAACAGACACATTTACTAAGCGTAAAGGAATATTGAAATATCGAAGCTACGAAAACTTTGTGCAAGTTTGCAAAACCACATCACAGCTCCATAATACACGCTAGCTCTCCCTTCATCTGCTTCATTAATATACATAAGTCACCACTCACACAACTGCTTCAAAA
Source organism: Morinoia aosen (assembly GCA_030386875.1). Classification (NCBI taxonomy): domain Eukaryota; kingdom Metazoa; phylum Arthropoda; class Malacostraca; order Amphipoda; family Talitridae; genus Morinoia; species Morinoia aosen. The sequence continues at coordinate 19,147,673 of CM059556.1, forward strand.
TTCACGCTGGCTATCCCGGTACCTTTATCCTAAACACATATAAGTCACCACACAACTGCTCTAAAATTCACGCTGGCTAACGGGCCTGTATCCTACATAGAAGTCAGCAGAACTGTAGGTATGATAACGTACACATCCATTTTAAATGTTAGAAATACGGTCACCGCACACCTGCACTCAACACCGGCTTGCTTGAGCATGAGTTTGGAGGCGACAGTGGAATCTTTGTTGGCGTGTTTGTCGGAGTAGTAGACGACGGAGGCGATGCCGGACTGGATGATGAGCTTGGCGCACTCGTTGCAGGGGTGCAGAGTCACGTGCATCTGCGCGCCTCGGATGTCAGCGCTGTTCTTGTTCAGGATGGCGTTCATTTCGGCGTGGCACACTGCACACGCGCACGTAATGGGCATTTTGGTACATGTACTGGGTACGTTGGGAAATGTACTGGGTACACTGGTGCATGTACTGAGATATGCACACTGGTACATATGCGTCAAAATGACACACATACTGAGAACAACGGAATCACCCACCACCAAACGCCCGCCACACAAACACGCACCAAACCAACACTCACAACCAAACACTGGAACACCCACCACTCAAACCAAGACCTACCAAACAAGTGCTTGGTGTCGAGGGAGTCACCACCCAAACACCCACCACCCACACAAACACCCTCCACCCAACAAACACCCACCACCCACACAAACACCCACCACCCAAACAAACACCCACCACCCAAACAAACACCCACCACCCAACAAACGCCCACCCCCCACACAAACACCCACCACCCACACAAACACCCACCACCCAAACAAACACCCACCACCCACACAAACACCCACCACCCACACAAATACCCACCACACAAACAAGCACCCACCACACAAACAAGCACCCACCACCACACAAGCACCCACCACCACACAAGCACCCATCACCACACAAGCACCCACCACCACACAAGCACCCACCACCACACAAACACCCACCACCCAACAAACACCCACCACCCAACAAACACCCCCCACCCACACAAACACCCACCACCCACACAAACACGCACCACCCACACAAACACCCACCACCCACACAAACACCCACCACCCAACAAACACCCACCACCCACACAAACACCCACCACCACACAAACACCCACCACCACCACACAAACACCCACCACCACCACACAAACACCCACCACCCACACAAACACCCACCACCCACACAAACACCCACCACCCACACAAACACCCACCACCCACACAAACACCCACCACCCACACAAACACCTACCACCCAACAAACACCCACCACCCAAACAAACACCCACCATCCAACAAACACCCACCACCCAAACAAACACCCACCACCCAACAAACACCCACCACCCACACAAACACCCCCACCACACAAACACCCTCACCACACCAACACCCCCCCCCCCCCCCCCACACCAACAATTCCCCCCCACACACAGCAACACCCCCCACACACCCACCACCACCCACACACCCACCACCACCCACACACCCACCAAACAAGTGCTTGGCGTCTAGGGGGCTGCGGGCACGGCGGGCCTTGCCCCAGGGCATGCGGTGGTCGGGGCAGCCGCTGGGCATGCCGTTGTAGCCCGTGCTGAGCACCGCCCTCCCACCGTTTGCTATGCACGCCCCCACCTGCCCACAACGTCAGTTCGTCAGGATGGGTAATGTCCAGGTAGATGAGACATATTCCGGTCAGAATACCGAGAAAAACAACACGGCAGTCCGTCAGATGAGAAATGTTCCAGTCAGAATATCGAGAAAAACAGACACGGCAGTCCGTCAGATGAGAAATGTTAAAGTCAGAATATCGAGAAAAAGAGACACAGCACTCCGTCAGATGAGAAATGTTCCAGTCAGAATATCGAGAAATACAGACACGGCACTCCGTCAGATGAGTGATGTCTGTGCAGAACAGACACATCAGTAAGTCAGAATAAAGCGATTGTGTTTGAAAAATTTCATACACGAGATGTATTATAACACATTGGTCAGCAGAACGAGAAAGGCATTCCAGAATAGGGAGTATCACATTGTAGTGCTTCAATTTAGCAGAACTGGGCAGTTATCAGTCCGTCAGAGGAGAAAAAATATGGGCAAAACAGACACGTCAAGCGGTCGGATGAGGAATGTTCCAGTCACCGGAACTTAATTTTCCGCTGAGGAAGTAAAGGTGGGTAAGAGAATTCAATACTTTCGTAAAGGAAAACTATATTTTCAACAGCAAATGCAAGTGTGGATGTAAAATTCATTATTTTCTTAAAACGTTTCCCACAATTAAGCAAATGTTTAGGCAACATCTATGATCCACAGATTAGATTAGATTAGTCGTTAGCTTTAGCCTCCCTACCCAGCAGCAAATGCGATCCAAAGAGAAGAAGGAGGAAGGCACCATCTAGTATGGAGTTAAAGAAACGCGGAATCTACGCAGAAAGGCATAGAAACAGTAAGTTGGGAAGGAAGATTATGAAACAAGATAAAGCTGAAGAAGACAGTAGTAGTTGCTGAAAAACAGGACAGCAGTGAACCGAAAAAAGGTGGTCCTTAACATAACGAAAGCATTATATTTCAACAAAAAGAAAGCCTACCTAACTCTCAGCTCGGGCCCTGACATTGTCCCCCTGGGAGCGCTAGTTCCCATAGATACAATAATTGTATCCCCCTGAGGGGTATGATCCACAGAATGAAAAACTGCGGTCAGTCTCAGGTATTCACGTGAATTAACGCCTCAGCACATCAGAACAACTTTTGACGCCAATAATTTACCTGAAACATTCATGATCCAGCAGGGTATTGACCTGAGACCTTAGTACCCAACTTACGACTCCAGCAACCCACCTGGGATGCCAGCAACCCACCTGGGACCCCAGCAAGCCACCTTGGATGCTTATAACCCACCTGGGACGCCAGCAACCCCCCTTGGATGCTTATAACCCACCTGGGACGCCAGCAACCCACCTGGGACGCCAGCAACACACCACGGATGCTTTTAACCCACCTGGGACGCCTATAACACACCTGGAACGCCTATAACACACCTGGGTCACAGGATCCTTGCTGCGCTGAGCACACAGGAAGGCCAAAGACATGAAATATTCGTCCCATGACCGCCTGTCCTGTTGTTGTTGCTGGTCCTGTTGCTGATCATTTTGTTGATCTTGCTCCTGTTCATGGTGCTGATCTTCTGGCAGTTCCTGTTGTTGGTGCTGCTGATTTTGTTGTTGATCTTGTTGCTGCTTTTGATGTTGCTCCTGTTGATCTTGTTGCTCCTGTTTTCGGCACTGCTGCAGTTCAGCCTCCACGGGTTCTGCGAATGGCAATGGTGAGATGAGCTTGAGCAACCACTTTTTGTGTGTTTACCCACACTGACTGTTCCCTTCAGTAACGCTGTCCCCTTCAGTAACGCTGTTCCCTTTTTCTTTCTTTTTGAATATCTTTCTATTCGGTGGTACCAAATTGTGGACTTCCCTACTTGGCATTACTTACAAAAACCCCCACCTATTCGGCTCTAAAAAGTAGATTTGAGTCTCACATACTCCCAAATTACAAAGCACCTGAGAAACAAGATATATCATGGAAGTAACTCAAACAAACTATCGTTCCGAGTAAACTCTACCCATGAATAATTGGGAAGATAAAACTCTAACTTCATAGTTACCAATGAAAAGAAATCTGACAAAGAAAAAAGACCAGAATGTTTTTCTCTCAGCCTAATATTAGCATGTTCGATATCTAGTGCTGCCCTCGCTTATCGTGGTTGTTCGGTTCCGAGACCGGCCGCGATACCTGAATTTCTGTGAAGTAGGGACAGCATATTTACGGTATTTTTTAACATGTATTTGGACTTTAAAACCCTCCTTTTACTTATAATAACCCACCCTTTACGGTACAGTACTCTATTACTAACAGAGACAACTGCTAAGCAATGAAACCTAAGAAATGATAATGATGATGAAGCAGATGATGACTTTTATTACTCAGGGGATGATGGTATTTTACGCGAAAACTTCGCGAAATACTTTCCATGTACATATTTCGAGATGGTCGAACCGCGTAGTAGCTAGGGAACACTGTATTTTATACTTGCCTTATATTCTTAGCTAGTTCCGAGTTGGAAACATGAAATTAAGAAGTTATCAACCATGGTTTAGCGCAAATTTTATTCCCAAGTTATTCTCCATGGTTTAGCGCAAATTTTATTCCCAAGTTATCAACCATGGTTTAGCGCAAATTTTATTCCAAAGTTATTCTCCATGGTTTGGCATAAAATGACCATCTCCTGATAGGTTACCATGGGCGCCTGGTACCTCAATTGTTCCACAGGGAAAACATTGTTGACTGTTGAGTACTAGGCATATTTTTGTGCCTGTCTTGTAACAGTAAACATGTTTAGGGAAAATCAATAAACAAGTCAAATCTTTTCTCAATTAATTTACAAATCACAGTACGCACCTGTTCCGTTAGGTACCAGACACGTGGTACCAACACCAGGTACTGGAGACAGGGTACCGGTACCATTTACTGGAGACATGGTACTGGCACCATTTACAAACGACTCTCCCAAAAAGGCAGTACCGTTGGTCACAGTTGTCGGGGCTCTGCACAAAAAAAAATCAGGAAATTAATTCTGTGCTTCAGTTGAACTAAGTCGTACTGAATTTTAGTTATAAATTGCATGATATGCAATACCTTGCGTACTCAATACTGAAACGTTGTAACTAAATTAACATGTAGTAATAGGGAACGTATTATACGAATTTGATCGGCCGCTGTGTTAACCCACGTATAGTATACATAATCATGTCGTGTATTTGATGTTCAACAAAAGCAAAAGCACATTGTCCTGTTCAGAAATAAATTCAGGTCACGATCATGATCAAGACCACGACAAAGATCAGAATAAAAGCACATAGTGGATTTCAAAAGCAAATCGAGATCGCGACCAAGATCAGAGCTACGATATGAATTACAGCCAAGATCAGAATCATGACCAAGGAATTATAGCCAAGATCTGAATCTGGAGCACGACCAAGATGAGAAATACGATAGGAATTTCAAATAAATTCAGAATCAGGACGAAGATCAGAACTACGATAAGAATTACAACTACGATAAGAATTACAACTACGATAAGAATTACAACTACGATAAGAATTACAACTGAGATCAGAATCACGATTAAGATCAGAGCTATGTAGGAAACAGATCATAGCTAAGGTCAGGGTCAGGACCAAGATCGGAATCACAACTTCAAAACTCTTAGCCTCCTCAGAAAAGACGACAAAAAAAGAAGGAAAAAATAAATGACAATGGGAAAGAATTGAACAGTGAGAGTACCAAGTACCATTTGCGGTTGAGTGCTTCACGAATATATAATCGACCGGAATTATGAATTTTGAGGTACGTTGTGTGTGTGTCTTTGTATTTTGTGTTTTGGGCTAGTTGATCCTGTTGCTGCTGTGTTTGTATGTTTTAGTGAATTGCGTACACTTTAAAATGCAGGTAAATGTCCACAATAAGACACACACATAACTTGCATATACCACAAAACGTACGCAAATGGTCACTTGAGTTATCACAAGAAGCACTAGCACACTCGTAAACATCCTCACCTCGACAGAGACGTTGTCTCATTGGCAGCAGCAGAACACGCGGCCATTGACATACGGAGGAGTTTCTTCACGCTGACCAGCCTTCAGTGAGCACTCTACTGAGCACTCGATAAAAAGAAGACTTACACTATTAAGGAAATGCAATAAAAAACATAAATAACTAAAATAAAACTGGAGACAAGGAAAAGTGTAACTTTGTCGCTGAAATCAAATAACTGTGGTTTATATCAAATGACTTACAGCAAAAAGGACTGCAAGTAAGGAATTGCAATAACTTGCATAAAAAACAAATAAAGCTGGATGCCGGAAAAGGTGTAACTTTGTCGCTGGAAATGAAGAACTGAGGGATAAACCAAATGGGAACTGGTGAGAGGACAAAAAACGCAACGGCATTCTGAATAAAAGTATAAGAAGTCGAACGAAGAGTAAAGTTGAGTGTTATGTTAAAAACACGTGCATGGTGATTCGACGTTATGAATTTTAAGGGAAAACTGAACATTTTTAACTCTTTAACGTCCGAATTTTTGTACTCATATTACCGTTAACACAACCACCGTTACTAAACTGGCGCTGGCATCAGGCAGTCACTAATATCAGGATGAGATAGGAACTGCCACCCGGCAGAGAACTTCAAAGAACACATTAGGGAACTAATTGAACAAGAAATACAATATATTGAGGGTATTTTTGAAAGAGGACACTGGTGTCCTCTGGGGCGTTAAAGGGTTAAGGAACTCTGCACTTTACGTAACCTGCAGCAAGCGATGGTTAGATGAAAATACAACGGATTTATTTGGAAGGAGAATTTAAATATAGAAATAAAACAGATAAACCTGAAATATATTACAAACCAATCAAAATAAAATGCAAAATAAAAAATGTGAATTAATGAAAAAATTGTGCTACTACGAATCTGAAATGGAATCAGTAAGAAAGATTGCGCTTAGACCCATTAATACAAATGACACATATCAGAAGAACCAAGTTTTACAAGCATTTAATGGATTTGGAAACCAGAATAACCACGCCAAATTTGATAGCACGATCATTGTTTACTGGATTTATACACAGGTAATAAGTTTATTTCTCCCACCGGAGCAACACAACCACTCTCTCCAAACTCGCCTGCCGAACTGAGCAGTCAAAACCATGGTCGAAACTGATCACGGCATACCGTGAAACTGATGCGGTTGAGTACTGCTGTAGTACAGGTAGATTAGATCAGACCATGGATTAGACTAGATGTTAGTTCAAGCCTCCCTAACCGCAACAAAGGAGTTTCAAAGAAAGGAAGGCACCATTTAGTACGGCAATAATGAAACTCGAAATCTGTACGCATAGTGCAAAAAAACATAAGTGGAGAAAGAGAAAGGATAAGGATGTTTTATTCCAATCAAGTCCGATACGTATCATCTTATACGTTGTTTTTTCAAATGCCTCATAACTAGCATCAGAACACAATGATGGTTATTCCCGGTCAAGCCAGGACCCATTTCCGACACCTGGGTAGAGGGGATAATTTTGGCACCGGGCGGCACTGCTGAGATTCGAACTGCCGACACCTTCCCGTGAAGAGCGCGCGCTATTGACCACTCGGCCACGGTGGAGTTCATGAAACAAGATAAAACTTGAAGAAGAAAATTAAAGGTGCTGAAAAACAGGTCAGCAGTGAACCGAAAAAAGTATGGCCCTTAACATAACAAGAAGCATTTCACTTCAACAAAAAGAAGGTCTACCTAACGCTCAGCTCGGGATCTCGCATTCTCCGTCTGGAAGCGCTAATTCCCTTTGATTTAATAATTGTGCCCACATGGATTGATCTTCAGCTTAACCCACCGCGGTCAACGTGCTTATGATATGTTATGGGTACGCCGCAGCTGTAACTGATACGATTGTAACGGATACGTAAAGGGTTTTAGTGCATAAGCAACGGTTGTAACGGAGGATTTACGGTAAACAAACGCCCACGTAACGGTTGTAACGGAAGATTTACGGTTAATCAGATGCATGCTGCAACGGTTGTATCGGATGATTTACGGTTAATCAGATGCATGCTGCAACGATTTGATGGAGGTAGCCTCGGATGAGCTATTAACCAGTTCCGGCACGCAGCTCGGCGGAGGATCCGCTGCGATCACTTCCGGTGCGACAAAGGGGTCAACATCGTCGTAAACGTGTTCAACACATGGCATTACGTGCGTTGTATATGTTGTTGTGAACACGTTCCACGATGACATTGACGACATTTATTGCTGTGACGACATTGACGACATATATTGTTGTGACGACATTGACGACATATATTGTTGAATATGTTGCCAACTTCATCGTAAAACATGTTCACAACAACGTATTATACCAGGTCGTACCATAAGTTCTGTTCGTTTTTTACTAGAATGGTAAGAAGAATAAAACTTATCTAGTAACATTGGTTTATTCAACTACATATTCTTCGTCGTTACTAACAACTTCTGACCACATACTAACCAATTTTTAATAGCCTCGTTCATAGAAATCTTTGGATTTTGAATCAAAAAAGGCCTGCAATTCATTTTCGATGCTTTTTTTGTCTTTCAACATTTTTTCCTTTAAATGATTGCATAGACTCCGAAAGAGATGGTCTAAAGGAGCAATATCTGGAGAATAGGACGGATGCATCAATGTTACCCACTTCAGTGTTTCAGTTATGTAAGTCATTCGTGGTGTGTGCGGACGCGCTTTGTCGTGTCGAAGGATGACGCCCTTTCGATTGACCAAAGCTGGGCGCTTCTTTTTTAAAGCGGTATTTAATTTTGACTGCTGACAGTACAGTTCTGCAAGACTGTTTGGCTGTTCGGAAGAAGCACGTAATGAATGATTCCTCTCATATTCCACCAAATACACAGAGCAAATCCTTTTTCGGATGGAATCCTGTGTTAGGTTGTGATTGGGATTTTGCATGTCGACCCACCTTTTCAAGTTAACTTTTAATATTAACGTACATAATCCACTTTTCGTCTCCGGTAACAAACTTACACAAAAACGTGTTTGCAATTGGCGGAAATGCAAAGATGCGCAGGCATAAGTGTTCAGTTGATGGCTCCATTTTGAAAAATGGTTAAATATCTGCAAGCATTTCACTTATTACATATTATATAAGAAAGTTTTAGATTAGATTAGATTAGATTAGATTATTAGTTAGTTTAAGCCTCCCTATCCGCAACAAAGGCGATTTGAAGAGAGGAAGAAAGAAGGCACCATTTAGATTAATATTATATAAGAAAGTTTTAGCCTCCCTTAACCACGACAAAGATGTTCCAAGAGAGGAAAGAGGAAGGCACCATTTAGTATGGAGTTGAGGGAACGCGGAATCCATGCACAAGGTGCACAGAAACAGTAAGCTAGGAAAGAAGTTCATGAAACAAGAAAAAAGTTGAAGAAGAAAGTAGTAGGTGCTGAAAAACAGGACAGCAGTGAACCGAAAAAAGATGGTCCGGAACAAAACAAAAACCTAATTTATTACAACAAAAAGGAAGCCTACCTAACCTTTAGCTCGGGCCCTCACATGGTTCCCCTGGGAGCGCTAATTCCCATAGATACAACAGTTGTATCCCCCTGAGGGGATGCAAGCATTTCGCTGCAAGTGTATGGCATAGCCTACCACAATCAACTGGTTACCTCGCGGAATAGGTCACAAATTTATACCGTTCTCTAGTACAAGTTCAAACTTTTCAACATACGAAGCCGGCCGGGACTTAGGCGGCCCATAGACGATCAATTTTATTGTCAATATAATTGACAATGATGAATATTGACAATTTAATTGATCGTCTGTGGGCTTGATTGACGACCGTCAAAGAATTGACTTCATGGGCAAAAAAATCTCGTCAATATATTGAGTCAATGATATTGACAATTAAATTGATCGTCTATGGGCCGCTTAATGGTACGGCATGATGCATCGCATGTAACCAAAATCAAACCCGTGATGTTTCATATGGAGTAAATCTTTTAGCATTTCCTGATTTCCTGAGCTCCAAGGACGCTCAATGACCGTATCTGTGATTCGAGTTTCACCAGAGCACTACATAGTACAATAATATTTTAATCGCGGGTACTGTTGGGACGGATATATTTGTTTGTCATCCACATCTGCAAGATGTTTCTAAAGGAAGTATCGAGTCCCGTCGTGTTTGACTGGTTGTATATAGAATCAAATAAATCTGCCAACCTGAAAAAAGGGGGCCACCTTTCGAGATTTCAATTTTAATTTCTCAACAGATTTGGATTCTCTTACATGCAAGACACCCTCTGAACCTTCAGTTGCTGTTCTATTGTGGTAGTAGGAGGTGATATTTACGTAATTATTCACGTAATAAAAAAACCCAACTTCATAAAACTCCAGAAAAGAGCTTTCCTGAAAATCTTGTAAAATGGACATGGCGCATTTTTGGTCTAATCGTCAGAAATAGCATCATGGTAGGGAAATTTTTGACTGCCAGACCGTGGGGCCGTCAATCCCCAGATGGAGGAGTTACCCCATCCGCTGCGGCATAGGGAAAAATATAAAGGATGGATTTTTTAGAGATTAGTTTCATTGAGAGCCTAACTGCAACAAAGGCGTTCCAACGAGAGGAAGGAGGACAGCATCAGTAAGTATGGAATTGGAATTCATCGATTTTTTAGATCTGATTACTTTATTTGCGACTCCCTAACCGTAACAATGACGTTCCAATGAGAGGAAAGAGGACAGCACCGTTTAGTAGGGAGAATGAGGAATCTACGCACTAAGTGCATAGGAATAGTATTTCAAGAAAGAAGTTTCTAGAATGCTATAAATGTTGAGGGAAAAAGTGCTGAAAAACGGGAAACATGTAAACTTCAAAACGAAAGTCCGTAACCAGACAAAAACTGTTCTATTTCAATGAAAGGAAGACCTACTTCACCTCTAGCTCGGAACTCCAATTATCGCACATTCTCAGATTATGTACCACAAAAGTTTGGGCAAAGGCTATTGTGCATTTGTGTTTTCATTCACTTGTACATTTGTTCGCTCATGCATTTGCTAAGGATTCAAGTTCCCCTTAGTTGAGGTGATTTTCCTAGGCAAACTTATTAAATTTTAGAGCTCCCATACCACCAGGACGGATCGAAACTCGTGTTTCAGAGGTTTGAACGTGTGATCAGCATATCAAAGGCACTGAAAAAGCAACCAAGAAACGAAATTCATTGAAATGGCATCGCTAATTTATAATAGTATTTAGAATAAATAAGATTATTATTATTATTATTATTGTTATTATTATTATATAAGAAAGTTTTAGCCACCCTTAACCACGACAAAGATGTTCCAAGAGAGGAAAAAGGAAGGCACCATTTAGTATGGAGTTGAGGGAACGTGGAATCTATGCACAAGGTGCACAGAAACAGTAAGCTAGGAAAGAAGTTCATGAAACAAGAAAAAAGTTGAAGAAGAAAGTAGTAGGTGCTGAAAAACAGGACAGCAGTGAACCGAAAAAAGATGGTCCGTAACAAAACAAAAACCTATTTAATTACAACAAAAAGGAAGCCTACCTAACCTTTAGCTCGGGCCCTCACATGGTTCCCCTGGGAGCGCTAATTCCCATAGATACAATAGTTGTATCCCCCTGAGGGGAGAATAAATAAGATAGAAATAACCAGCAACACTGGGATATTCGTTCGTTCAAATGTGCGCGTTATTGCCATGTTTACAACAGGTACCTTAGATAAAAAAACGAGGTTCACGTCCGTATACAGTCAAGTTTGCATGTTATTTCAACATTAATGAAAGGTATCATAGATACAAAAATTACGACGTTCGACCACGCATTCAAGTTGGCACGATATTTCCGAGATTACGAAAGGTATCTTGGATACAAGGCGTGAAGTGCAGCAAAGTTCGGAGACTCCTTCAAGTAATGATGTTCTAGCCAACTAAGTTTTTTATCAAGAGCCATTTAATAAAGATGCGCTAGCGTAGAAACAATGCTAAAATATAGTGCATGCCTCAAAAACACGTAAGATGTTAGAAATTATTTTCAAATATTCGAGCCCAAGGAAAAAGAAAGAATATTCCGCTAATCATTTTACTCAAAAATTTTAACACGGCAATTTCATAAACGTTTTAAAAGTCTCACCATAAAACGTAACAACGGAGCTTCTCAAACGTTTCACGATCAAATGTATCATGAGAATTATGTAAGCATTTCACAAGCTTCACCACAAAAACATTTCAAGAAATTCAAGGCATGAGCGCAAATCTAAAGTAAAACGCATCAAGAAGAACGCAAAAAATACATAAGGCTTCAATAATTCACGAGTCTCAGAACAAAAAATATCAGAAGAAAAACTATGCTCAACTCAAAGGAAAAGCTGGTACACTTGGTTCCAGAGCAGTATTTATAAGTACATATTAAAATCCTCTTGCGCTACAAAAATGGATTTATTATAAGTTAGTTCCAGTCTCCATTACCACAACTAAGATGTTTACAGAGAGGAAAGATGAAAGCCCCATTTAGCATGAAGTTAAGGGAACGCGGAATTTATACATAAGGTGTACCCGTAAGTTCCCTAACGCGCCAGTACAGTAAGTTTAGAAGAAATGTTAAGAAACAAGATAAAAGTATAAGACGAAGAAAAAAGAGTAGGTGCTGAAAAACAGGTCAGCAGTGAATCGCAAAAAGATGGTCCTCAACAAAACAAAGAGCAATTCATTTCAACTAAAACTTACCAATCAGCTCAGGACCTCTCATTTTATTCTGTTAAAAAAATAAACAAAAATAACACGTTTTTCTAAAAAAGTCGAGGTAAATATAAAATAGGCTCATACTTAAATGCAAAGCACAGACCCACGTCGTGTTACAACGAAAAAAAACATAAAATGAATACAGAAATCCATACAAGATTTTCCCAAATAGATCAGATGACTACAGCACATGAGACTGCTAATGCGTCTTCCAGAAGATTAGATATAAGTTAGTTCAAGCCTCCCTAAACGTTATAAATAAAAAGCGTATCGAAGAGAGGAGAGTATCGAAGAGAGGAAGGAGGAAGGCACCAATTAGTATGGAGATAAGGGACATAGAAACAGTGTGTATTTAAACAAAAAACATCAAACAAGTCAGTGAAACGAACATCTGATGGCATAAAAAACTCACACGACATTGCAACACAAGTGAAATTGCAATACAAAGCCCACATGAAATGGCAATACAAAGCCCACATGAAATGGCAATACAAAGCCCACATGAAATTGCAATACAAAGCCCACATGAAATTGCAATACAAAGCCCACATGAAATGGCAATACAAAGCCCACATGAAATGGCAATACAAAGCCCACATGAAATGGCAATACAAAGCCCACATGAAATTGCAATACAAAGCCCACATGAAATTGCAATACAAAGCCCACATGAAATGGCAATACAAAGCCCACATGAAATGGCAATACAAAGCCCACATGAAATGGCAATACAAAGCCCACATGAAATTGCAATACAAAGCCCACATGAAATGGCAATACAAAGCCCACATGAAATTGCAATACAAAGCCCACATGAAATTGCAATACAAAGCCCACATGAAATTGCAATACAAAGCCCACATGAAATTGCAATACAAAGCCCACATGAAATGGCAATACAAAGTCCACATGAAATGGCAATACAAAGCCCACATGAAATGGCAATACAAAGCCCACATGAAATGGCAATACAAAGTCCACATGAAATGGCAATACAAAGCCCACATGAAATGGCAATACAAAGTCCACATGAAATGGCAATACAAAGCCCACATGAAATGGCAATACAAAGCCCACATGAAATTGCAATACAAAGCCCACATGAAATGGCAATACAAAGCCCACATGAAATTGCAATACAAAGCCCACATGAAATTGCAATACAAAGCCCACATGAAATTGCAATACAAAGCCCACATGAAATTGCAATACAAAGCCCACATGAAATGGCAATACAAAGTCCACATGAAATGGCAATACAAAGCCCACATGAAATGGCAATACAAAGCCCACATGAAATGGCAATACAAAGTCCACATGAAATGGCAATACAAAGCCCACATGAAATGGCAATACAAAGTCCACATGAAATGGCAATACAAAGCCCACATGAAATGGCAATACAAAGCCCACATGAAATGGCAATACAAAGCCCACATGAAATGGCAATACAAAGTCCACATGAAATGGCAATACAAAGCCCACATGAAATGGCAATACAAAGTCCACATGAAATGGCAATACAAAGCCCACATGAAATGGCAATACAAAGCCCACATGAAATTGCAATACAAAGCCCACATGAAATGGCAATACAAAGCCCACATGAAATTGCAATACAAAGCCCACATGAAATTGCAATACAAAGCCCACATGAAATTGCAATACAAAGCCCACATGAAATTGCAATACAAAGCCCACATGAAATGGCAATACAAAGTCCACATGAAATGGCAATACAAAGCCCACATGAAATGGCAATACAAAGCCCACATGAAATGGCAATACAAAGTCCACATGAAATGGCAATACAAAGCCCACATGAAATGGCAATACAAAGTCCACATGAAATGGCAATACAAAGTCCACATGAAATGGCAATACAAAGTCCACATGAAATGGCAATACAAAGCCCACATGAAATGGCAATACAAAGTCCACATGAAATGGCAATACAAAGCCCACATGAAATGGCAATACAAAGCCCACATGAAATGGCAATACAAAGTCCACATGAAATGGCAATACAAAGCCCACATGAAATGGCAATACAAAGTCCACATGAAATGGCAATACAAAGCCCACATGAAATGGCAATACAAAGCCCACATGAAATGGCAATACAAAGTCCACATGAAATGGCAATACAAAGCCCACATGAAATTGCAATACAAAGCCCACATGAAATGGCAATACAACGCCCACATGAAATTGCAATACAACGCCCACATGAAATTGCAATACAACGCCCACATGAAATTGCAATACAAAGCCCACACGAAATTGCAATACAAAGCCCACACGAAATTGCAATACAAAGCCCACATGAAATGGCAATACAAAGCCCACATGAAATGGCAATACAAAGCCCACATGAAATGGCAATGCAAAGCCCACATGAAATGGCAATACAAAGCCCACATGAAATGGCAATACAAAGCCCACACGAAATGGCAATACAAAGCCCACACGAAATGGCAATACAAAGCCCACATGAAATGGCAATACAAAGCCCACACGAAATGGCAATACAAAGCCCACACGAAATGGCAATACAAAGCCCACATGAAATGGCAATACAAAGCCCACATGAAATGGCAATACAAAGCCCACATGAAATGGCAATACAAAGCCCACACGAAATGGCAATACAAAGCCCACATGAAATGGCAATACAAAGCCCACATGAAATGGCAATACAAAGCCCACATGAAATGGCAATACAAAGCCCACATGAAATTGCAATACAAAATCCACATGAAATTGCAATACAAAGTCCACATGAAATGGCAATACAAAGCCCACATGAAATGGCAATACAAAGCCCACATGAAATTGCAATACAAAGTCCACATGAAATTGCAATACAAAGTCCACATGAAATTGCAATACAAAGTCCACATGAAATTGCAATACAAAGCCCACATGAAATGGCAATACAAACCCCACATGAAATGGCAATGCAAAGCCCACATGAAATGGCAATGCAAAGCCCACATGAAATGGCAATACAAAGCCCACATGAAATGGCAATACAAAGCCCACACGAAATGGCAATACAAAGCCCACATGAAATGGCAATACAAAGCCCACATGAAATGGCAATGCAAAGCCCACATGAAATGGCAATACAAAGCCCACATGAAATGGCAATACGAAGCCCACATGAAATGGCAATACAAAGCCCACATGAAATGGCAATACAAAGCCCACATGAAATGGCAATACAAAGCCCACATGAAATGGCAATACAAAGCCCACATGAAATGGCAACACAAAGCCCACATGAAATGGCAACACAACTTAAAGAATTTGCAGCCAGTAGGTTATGATAGCATTTCTGAGAAACGCTCAAGAACAATTTTTACAATTTAAGAAACAAATCCTACGTATTCCTAATTCGTCGCCAAGTCCATAAAATTCCCTGAGGATAATTCTCAGAGTATACACCTCAGTGCAATAAGAATTTATCGAATTAGAGGAGTTACTGAAAGCCACCCCAGCCACAACAAAGGTCTCCACAGAGAGGAAAGAGAGAGGCATTATTTAGTAGGCTTATCACGGATATATTGAAAAAACAAGAATACATGAAATTTGATCAGGTGAGTTAGTTCAAGCCTCCCGAAACGTGGCAAAGGTCTTCCAAACATTAAATTAAGGAGACGGGGAATTTCTGTATCAGGTGTACTCACACACAAAATCACTTGCACTTAAAAACCTTAAAAAACAATTTTATGCAAAAATATACAAATGGATGAAGAGAGTAGTAGGTGCTGAAACACAGGACAGTAATATATCGAAAAAAAGATGGTCCATAAAAAAACTGTCCTATTTTGATAAAAAAAAGCCTACATTACTCTAAGATGGCGCCCGCAAATTTCACCCAGGGAATGCCGATTCCTGTGGATACAATAGTTGTGTATAGACACAACTATTGTATATTGTAAAGAATGTTTACAAAGTAATACGGTAAAAAAATCGAGAAATTATACCTTACACGTACAAAATGTCTTGTTTTTGTACATTTTTCAAACGCACATCGCTTATTAAAGAATGCGTAATTCTTACCCAAGGAAACGCTCAGATCTTGCAAATTCAAACGCCTTTCTGTTAGTAAAGGAGAGGATTTTTTTAAACTATTTAATTTTAAAAAGTGCTTTCAAAACAAGGATGCTCTCACGAATTATATAAATTTTACTCTCAATTTTAGGGAAACGCTTTCGAAACAAATGAGCTCTGGAGGATTGTAACAATATTTTTTGCATCAATTTCACAAAAGTGCATTACAAAGAAAAGAAAATCTCGTCAATAATATAAATTTTTGTCTCTATTTTAGGCAAGCGCACTTCAAGGCAAAGGTGCTCTCGATAATTACAATAATTACCAGATCATACAACCAAACCGAGTAAATTATTTACAGTTATTCAGGCAACATCAACATTATGAAAAATACTGTAAGTATAACCCCTGCTCTCAGGCACTTTGTTCAAAAGGGTAGGATCAAAATTCAAAGGCAATTGATTACTTTATCAATTCATACATAAAAATTAACATCATGGGAACAGCAGGTTATGCACAAAAATACAATCTGTATTAAACAATACATACTAAGTTACATTAAATTAACATTTACCGATGAAACTAAATTGATTATCAATTCTTAGCAATAACTAGACACGATTAATATCATTGGAAAAATACTACAAATACAACAACACAGATTTATATTATGCAGTACTTGCTATATCATATGTAAAACGGTACTCGATTACATACCGGGCATGTACTACAATGTATAATCAATAGCACTCAATATTATTTTGCAGTAAACGCTCTTCAAACAATATTTATCCACATCCAGCTATGATCCACATCCAGTACCACGCGTAAAAACAGTACTGTACCGCTGCCATAGAGTACTATAACGCTGCTATAGAGTACAATACAAATACTATAACGCTACCAGAAGTTGATGAAAAATTATTGAAGGATAGTTAAAAGCCAATATGAAATTGGTAACTTCTTGAGCTGCTTAGTAGAGCCGACTGTCACCTCAAGTCAACGACAATTTACTTCAATTGTGGGACAATTCAAATCAAAGGGACAATTTACTTCAATTTTAATATAGGTCATCTAAAATCGAAATGATAATTTACTTCAATTGGGATACATGCTACCTAAAATCAAAATGACAAATCAAGTTAGAATGTGATACAGGCCACATGAAATCAAAATGACCGTCAACTTAAATGTATTAATGACAAAATGTTACTGCTTGATGGGCAGAACCTTCTCGCATCTCTAACTTTTTTTTTAGCTCAAATCATTCATGGCTCGGGGGAAAGTTAGATTGAGATTACTTGAGAGCTCTCGCAACGGGAGAACCACAAAATGGAACACAATAATAGCTCCTCATCAGAGGGGACGGAGATGATATAGAAAACGTACTCCTAAATATAGAACGCATACCCGTATCAGATTGTTGTTTCCATGTTTTGTTAAGGAAAATATAGTTGAAATAATCTTCCACTCAGTCTCTTCTCTCGCCATGTCTAAACAATCTCATTTCCCTACTATTGTGTGTTGACCCTCTTCTACTGCCCATGTCTACACAATCTCATTTCCCTACTATTGTGTGTAGACCCTCTTCTACTGCCCATGTCTACACAATCTCATTTAAACAATTTAAACAATTTTAAACAATTTAAACAATTTATTTACCACAGGAGATACAGAGGTAGAATGTTTCTTAAGTCTAATACAATGGTCAGAGTTGAGTATAGCTACCTGTGGGCCCGAATAAGTTCAGCGACTTCTAGGGCATCCTACCATTACATTATTCTAGGGCGTACAATAATGTTTAACCTAATTCACTAAGCCTAGTTTCGCATTAGACTGATCAACAGGATAATGAACTCGATATTGATGTTTAATTTTACAATATAGGTCATATGGACAATATTTAACAGTATATTCGATAACGATTTGGGAGCAGACTGAAAATCGGCGATATAACTCATGGCAAATTGCATTATTAGGACCAGACATGTAGGAGGCAGGATTTGACTTGGTGATCTTACACGACTAGTATTCTGATAAGAAGTGAGACTCAAGATTTCTTTTAAATACCTTGTAAGAATTACTTTCACGGATCTCCGCAGGTATTGAGTTCCAGGTTTTAGTTCCAACGAATAGTATACTATGTTGCGAGCGGGCCTTTGAATAATAAGGAAGCATGAATTTACTTTTATTTCGTGTTAAATGGTCGTGATGACCAGTTTGAGCAGTTAATAACTGTTGAAGGCTATTGTCGCCATCATTAGCTAATGTTTTGTAGATGAAATTGCAGATGGAGATTTTGTAGAGATCCGAGAGTTTAAGTATTTGTAAATCTTTGAATGAATCATTTGTGTGAGAATTATATTCTAGGTTCTTTACCGCTCTGATGGCTCTTTTTTGCAGAGTAAAAATTATATTGGTTTTATTTTTATCAGTTCCATGCCATGCTTCTATTCCGTATTGCAGGTATGGTGAAATGAGCGTTCGATAAAGCATTAGTAAGGCTGTTTCAGGCAGGAAATTTTTAACTTTATTCAGGATTCCGATGGATTTTGATAATTTAGAACTAATATGAGTGATGTGCTCTTTGAAGGTCAGATGTTTATCTATTATGATGCCCAGAAATTTACATGAGTTGGTTTCTTTGATTTCACCTTCGCCAATTTTAATGGATGGTAGAGATATATTTTTCTTGTATGAGAACGTAATATAATTTGTTTTATCGATATTGAGGCTTATTTTATTAGCTTTAAGCCACAGTGAAACCTTATGGAGTTCATTATTTATACTCTCCGCAATCGTAGTGGGATTTTCGTTCGGAAGGACCGCAGAAAGCGTACTGTCATCGGCAAAAAGTATGAATTTAAAAAATGATGTAGATTTAATAATATCATTGATAAAAATCAGAAAAAGGAGAGGCCCAAGAACAGATCCTTGTGGAACTCCATGGCTAATTTTCTGTGGGTCCGATTTTGCGTCGTCAATGACAACGTATTGCTTCCGATTTGTTAGGTATGATCTGAACCAATCATGGGCAACCCCACGAATGCCATAACAATGAAGTTTCGAGAGTAATATGTTATGGTCCACACAATCGAATGCCTTTCGAAAGTCAAGAAATACAGAGAAGACAGTCTTTCCGTTATCTATATTAGAATAAAGGAATTGTAAATGATTTAATATTGCCTGTGTTGTTGATTTTTTACAGCGAAAGCCGTATTGTTTATCATAGAGAAATGATTTTTGTTCAAAATAAGAGTACACTTTTTTATACACAATTTTCTCGAATACCTTGCTAATAATTGGTAACATGGAGATAGGTCGATAATTGTTTACACAGTTTTTTTCACCATTTTTAAAGATAGGGGTTACTCTAGCAACTTTGAGGGAGTTCGGGAAAGTGCCAAGTAAGAGAGACTGGTTAATAATATTGGATATCAGCGGGGCCACAATATCAGCAATTATTTTAAGTATTTTAGTTGGAAACGTTTGTAACCCACTCGATTTATTTTTCATGTTGTTTATGCACGCAATTACATCGGAGGAGTTTGTAGGCGTAAAGAAAAAGGAGTTGTGTTCTCGAATATGATCCATAAATTCCAGGTGATCAGTAGGTTCACTTGGAATACCATTGGCTATAGTTTTCCCTACGTTTACAAAGAAGTTGTTGAAGAGATTAGCAATTTCATTCTTCTCATGGTATTTTACATTATCTTGAGCGATATATCCAATTTTCTTTTTTTCGGCGTTATTCGGTTTATAACAAGAGTTAAGGAGGCGCCAAGTCTTTTTAACGTCAGCTTTGAATTGAGTAAACTTGAGGGTAAAGTAGCTCTTTTTTGATGTTCTTATCTGGTTTGTCACATAGTTTCTGAATCGGTTATATGTTTCTCTAGATATTCGCCCTTCGCAAAGGAGGGCTAGGTACGCTTGGCGTTTCTTTATATTTATCACGATGTCTCTAGTAATCCAGGGCTTTTGTTTATTTTTCGGGGTAACTGTACGAGTTACAATTGGGCAACACTGATTGTATGCGTTCATTATAGTTTCAGTCAACTTTACTACTGATTCATCAATGCTCCTTGCATTATTGTTTTGTTGGGTGATGTGCAATGTTGGCATTAAATCTTCTAGAACGGTGCGCATTTCTTCTAAATTTGATTCGTTTATTTTACGATATGAGTAAGTTTCAGCCCGTGCTTTGGTGCACGCAAGATAGACATTTTTCTTAATAAGAAAAACTGGAAAATGATCGGATAAGTCAGAAGTAATTATTCCAGCAAGAAAATCACTTGGGTCTGTCATAAAGATATTGTCAAGCAGCGTGGCACATTCTAAGGTTATTCGTGTTGGCTTTGTGATGATCGGAAGGAAAGATTTAGAATGAAATGCATTTAAGAAATTAGAGATTGGTTCATAGCTTTCATGTTTCAGCAAATCATAGTTGAAGTCACCGCATATTATTATGTCATTGTAGAAGGACCTGTTGAACTGAGAAATAATTCGATTAAGCTCATTAAGGAAGGATATAGGACAGGCTGTAGGCGGCCTATACACCGTTCCAAGCACAATTCGTTTGCCATCTCTAGACAGTTCTACGAATAATGATTCTATATGATCCTGATTCAGTGTTGCACTTGCTATGATTCTCGAATCCATGTGCTTAGAAATGTATGTACTGATGCCCCCGCCTCGCTTGTTTTTTCGTAGCGAATGGTAACTATGATAATTTTCAAATTTAATCATGTCTTTGGTCGAGTCATCTAGCCAGCTTTCGGTGAAGCTAATCACATCTAAGGTATACTTAAGTTCAGTAATAGTGCATTGTATCTCTTCCAATTTTGGATAGAGTGCCCTACAGTTCCAACACAGTAGCGAAAAATCCTGCCGGGTTATTCGTATAGATTCGTTGAATTTTGATATATTAGTATATCTGCAGTTTTCAGAGTCGTTTAGGTTTGGAAATATTCTGTTCAAATGATTGAGATCCGGGTCGATTTCATCTAATATATCAGCGTGATCAGTCATTCAAAATTAGTAAACAGTAGGCAGTAAGTACTATTGTACAACTTAAAACGAAATACAGAGTCAAGATTAAAAGGATATATCTATCTAAAAACTAGCTTAGAAAGTATAGAAAAGAGTAAGAAATCTAGCGTGATTTCGTGGGTACACTCAATACTCAGCCAAGAGCGATTAATATTGGAGTTCAATATACAAAATTGATGCGTACAAATTGCTGAAGGCGTTGTTACAAAGTTCACATACAACAGGTAATAAGTTAAAAAAAAAATAAAAATAATAGAAAAAATTTAGCGACGATGATAATCTAATCAGCTAATATGTTTTACACATAATAATAGTTTGTTGGTTAAAAATTACATACAATTTACGAGGAAAGGTGAACAAGGTGGATATCAATATTCCATCATAATATTGGTAGGTACAAATTGCTGGTGGTATTGTTGCAATTTCCAATACAGTTGTCATAAATGTTCATATATATCTGTCATAAGATTGTCAAAATTGAGGTAAAACTGCCGTATATATCTTTAGAGGTTAGAACTGATTCATGACATGAAGTTATGCAGTTTGAAGATCTAGTGTAAAGTTATAGAATTCTAGGCGTTATTGGCATACGAGTATATAATTTGACACAGGTACATGTTTTGATACCTAATTGAGGTGAACACCCAAGACCTGATTCGATGATTTATCCAGTTGCCGCATCAGGTATTGGTCGAGCTCTTCTGGCGTGTTAATCTGACGTCTCGAGTCTGGTTGTCCAGGGATGAATGCGAAGATGTTTCCATCTTGGGTCCTCGGGGTTCCGATTTTTTCCGGGAAATTTCTCTTGGCTACTCTCAAGGTGTACATGATCTTGGCTCGTGAAGGTATTAGATATTCATTTATATAGAACGTTGGTTTATTTACTCGGCAGGCAGAGAGAATTTCACGTTTTTTGTTGTAATGTTTCAGTTCGAAAGCGATGTTTCTTCGATCCTCGTTTCCACTTAGTGGTTTTCTTCCCATTCTGTTAGCTGACGTGATGTCAGCACAACTGAGGTCGATGTTGATGTCCTTCAGAATTTTGCAGACTGTTTCTTTGCAATTTTCGTTGTTGTGTGAATGAGGTAGTTCCCCCCCGGAAATGACGAGAGTACATTTTCTATCTTCCAGGTCTCGGCGCTGATCATTTTTTTCCAAGCGATCGAGACGTGACTCCAAGCTTTGTATTTTTTCATTCTGCTCTTCAATAATTTGTTTGTGTTCTGCTTCTTTTCCTGCTATTGTTTCAGATAGTGTTTTAAGGTCGCTTATTTCACTTTTCATTTCGTCAATATCACTATTAAATTTTGTCATCACTGAGTCGAAATATTTTATTAGAACAGATACCACTTCTTTGCAGTCTTGCGTTAGGCTAGACACATCAGGATATTGACCAAACTTTGGTTGATATTCACAGCTGTTATTGCAGCTGCTGATGTTGTTGCGTTGCTTCCTCGGTCCCATCTTGTAGGTTTAGAGAGTTGGCTTTCTTGTATAAACGAGGGTTGAACACCTTCACACTTTATGAGGGAATATTATATTCTTAGTTTGATGATTTATATGTTGATATCACATTTGAATCCTCATGGCGAGAGAGGGTACCCATTCAGGCTAGAAGTACATTCTTTCTAACAATAGGCACTTTGTTTCGGAGCGAGCGGAGCGAGCGCAACGCACATCCGCACCATATGGAGTCTCAGAGGACACATTTCCCTACTATTGTGTGTAGACCCTCTTCTACTGCCCATGTCTACACAATCTCATTTCCCTACTATTGTGTGTAGACCCTCTTCTACTGCCCATGTCTAAACAATCTCATTTCCCCACTATTGTGTGTAGACCCTCTTCTCCTGCCCATGTCTAAACAATCTCATTTCCCCACTATTGTGTGTAGACCCTCTTCTACTGCCCATGTCTACACAATCTCATTTCCCCACTATTGTGTGTAGACCCTCTTCTCCTGCCCATGTCTAAACAATCTCATTTCCCTACTATTGTGTGTAGACCCTCTTCTACTGCCCATGTCTACACAATCTCATTTCCCTACTATTGTGTGCAGACCCTCTTCTACTGCCCATGTCTACACAATCTCATTTCCCCACTATTGTGTGTAGACCCTCTTCTACTGCCCATGTCTACACAATCTCATTTCCCCACTATTGTGTGTAGACCCTCTTCTCCTGCCCATGTCTAAACAATCTCATTTCCCTACTATTGTGTGCAGACCCTCTTCTCCTGCCCATGTCTAAACAATCTCATTTCCCCACTATTGTGTGTAGACCCTCTTCTACTGCCCATGTCTACACAATCTCATTTCCCCACTATTGTGTGTAGACCCTCTTCTCCTGCCCATGTCTACACAATCACATTTCCCTACTATTGTGTGCAGACCCTCTTCTCCTGCCCATGTCTACACAATCTCATTTCCCCACTATTGTGTGTAGACCCTCTTCTCCTGCCCATGTCTACACAATCACATTTCCCTACTATTGTGTGCAGACCCTCTTCTACTGCCCATGTCTACACAATCTCATTTCCCTACTATTGTGTGTAGACCCTCTTCTACTGCCCATGTCTACACAATCTCATTTCCCCACTATTGTGTGCAGACCCTCTTCTACTGCCCATGTCTACACAATCTCATTTCCCTACTATTGTGTGTAGACCCTCTTCTACTGCCCATGTCTACACAATCTCATTTCCCCACTATTGTGTGTAGACCCTCTTCTCCTGCCCATGTCTACACAATCTCATTTCCCCACTATTGTGTGCAGACCCTCTTCTCCTGCCCATGTCTACACAATCACATTTCCCCACTATTGTGTGTAGACCCTCTTCTCCTGCCCATGTCTACACAATCTCATTTCCCTACTATTGTGTGCAGACCCTCTTCTACTGTCCATGTCTAAACAATCTCATTTCCCCACTATTGTGTGTAGACCCTCTTCTCCTGCCCATGTCTAAACAATCACATTTCCCCACTATTGTGTGCAGACCCTCTTCTCCTGCCCATGTCTAAACAATCACATTTCCCTACTATTGTGTGCAGACCCTCTTCTACTGTCCATGTCTAAACAATCTCATTTCCCCACTATTGTGTGTAGACCCTCTTCTCCTGCCCATGTCTAAACAATCACATTTCCCTACTATTGTGTGCAGACCCTCTTCTACTGTCCATGTCTACACAATCACATTTCCCTACTATTGTGTGTAGACCCTCTTCTCCTGCCCATGTCTACACAATCTCATTTCCCTAATATTGTGTGTAGACCCTCTTCTCCTGCCCATGTCTACACAATCACATTTCCCTACTATTGTGTGTAGACCCTCTTCTACTGTCCATGTCTAAACAATCTCATTTCCCTACTATTGTGTGCAGACCCTCTTCTACTGTCCATGTCTACACAATCACATTTCCCTACTATTGAGTGTAGACCCTCTTCTCCTGCCCATGTCTACACAATCACATTTCCCTACTATTGTGTGTAGACCCTCTTCTCCTGCCCATGTCTACACAATCTCATTTCCCCACTATTGTGTGTAGACCCTCTTCTCCTGCCCATGTCTACACAATCACATTTCCCTACTATTGTGTGCAGACCCTCTTCTACTGTCCATGTCTAAACAATCTCATTTCCCCACTATTGTGTGTAGACCCTCTTCTCCTGCCCATGTCTACACAATCACATTTCCCTACTATTGTGTGCAGACCCTCTTCTACTGCCCATGTCTAAACAATCTCATTTCCCCATTATTGTGTGTAGACCCTCTTCTACTGCCCATGTCTAAACAATCTCATTTTCCCACTATTGTGTGTAGACCCTCTTCTCCTGCCCATGTCTAAACAATCTCATTTCCCCACTATTGTGTGTAGACCCTCTTCTACTGCCCATGTCTACACAATCTCATTTCCCTACTATTGTGTGCAGACCCTCTTCTACTGCCCATGTCTAAACAATCTCATTTTCCCACTATTGTGTGTAGACCCTCTTCTACTGCCCATGTCTAGACAATCTCATTTCCCCACTATTGTGTGCAGACCCTCTTCTACTGCCCATGTCTAAACAATCTCATTTCCCCACTATTGTGTGTAGACCCTCTTCTACTGCCCATGTCTAAACAATCTCATTTCCCCACTATTGTGTGTAGACCCTCTTCTACTGCCCATGTCTAAACAATCTCATTTCCCCACTATTGTGTGTAGACCCTCTTCTACTGCCCATGTCTAAACAATCTCATTTCCCCACTATTGTGTGTAGACCCTCTTCTACTGCCCATGTCTAAACAATCTCATTTCCCCACTATTGTGTGTAGCCCTCTTCTCCTGCCCTTGTCTACACAATCTCCTTTCCCCACAGTTATGTGTTGCAAGACTCGTGCAAAGTTTAGCACATTTATTTATACAATTTTCAAATCCAGTGCCTTCTATTAAACAGTGTTTTGCAAATTTCGAAAGTTCAGAGTACAGTTTACATTTCATTAGTTCAATAATAAAAATCTAGAGCCCTGATTAAAAAAAAAAAAATTGGCAAAATCAAGGATTACATTTCAGACATAAAAAAGGCAAAAACCAAATTCGAAATTTAACATCGTCAAAGGTTAAACTTTTCTACAATATTCAACTAAAATTAAATCCAATTGTAGTAAGCAGTTTTGAAAATCAAAAACATCAATTGGACCGTGCCTTCGGTTAGCTTTCATTAAATATTTCTGAAAACCGAGTTCGTGAATGCTGGTCAGCTAGCAGCACTAAGAGATTCCTTCCGTGTACCACCGGTGGCTCACACATGGCGGTAAAGGGGTCAAGACGAAAAAAACATGCATGCTTAAGGCCACATGGCTGACGGTCCCCGCTAGCCTAACAAATTTAGCCTTGACATGTGACGCACGTTTGGGCGGTCGCTACTGTAGGTTGGGTTACGTTCTACGTAGCAGAATTGAAACTCAAACGTCACTTTCCTGCTTGAATACATTTCTATCCTTTCTAGAGAGTTTGAAAAATTTAATTCCAGGATAATAACTTCCCTTGGTAGCTGTAATCTATTCAAAAAACGTGGTGAAAAATTGAAATGTTTTTCATTAATACTGGAACGTGAATGAGCGATTTACCTAGTGGTACATTTATGTCCCAACATGTAGTTAAAGTGTTAACAAAAAGGAATTCCCTAAATGATAAGCTAAGTTCACAAGAAAACGATCCTACCGAACCGCAATAACCTAATTTAAAATTAAAAGAACCAGAACTGAAGAGGTTCCAATAGACTAGACTCTGCCAATAGCCCTAACCTAATTTCAATTAAAAAACAATATCGGAAGCGTCCCAGGAGAAGTGCAATTTTCACGAGGCAACAATCCCAGCAAACAGCTCAACTAAGACTAAAAAAGAATAAAAGAAATATCCTAAAACCTACGGACCCCGCAAATAGCCCTTACCTATTTAACCTAACCTAAAAACGAGGAAACAAACTATAAATGCCACAAAAGAAAAGCAAGGTTCACAAGACTACTAGTCCACAAAACAAAACTGGAAACGAAACGTTTAAAAAAATAGTGTCCACGAGACGATGATTCCAGCAAACAGCCATATGGAAAAAATATAAACAAAACTTTAAGTGTCGTACAGACTACGCACGAGGCGAATTGCCTGCACCTAACCTAACTTAACCTAACCTAATTTTACTTAACAATTTAACCTATACTAATATAACCTACCCTAAGTTGACCTAATTTCCCCGAACTTTTTCCCCTAGCTTTATTTCCCTTAACCTATAACTTAACTTAATTGGATCTACCCTAAAAGAAAAGAAATAAGACCCAATATACACAACACTAGGAGCCGAGGACTCTCCTCTAAAAGAAAATAAACAAGACCCAATATACACAACACTAGGAGCCGAGGACTCTCCTCTAAAAGAAAATAAACAAGACCCAATATACACAACACTAGGAGCCGAGGACTTTCCCCTAAAAGAAAAGAAACAAGACCCAATATACACAACACTAGGAGCCAAGGATTCTACCCTAAAAGAAACAAGACCCAATGCACACAACAACACCAAAAGCCGACGACTCTACCTCAAAAGGAAAGAAACAAGACCCAAGTAAGTCCACATGAAAGAACATGTAGGAACATTAGAGATGTGATGAGTCTGGCAACTTCAATTGAAATCTGTCTGGCAACTTCAATTGAAATCTGTCTGGCAACTTCAATTGAAATCTGTCTGGCAACTTCAATTGAAATCTGTCTGGCAACTTCATTTGAAATCTGTCTGGCAACTTCATTTGAAATCTGTCTGGCAACTTCAATTGAAATCTGTCTGGCAACATTTGAAATCTGTCTGGCAACTTCATTTGAAATCTGTCTGGCAACTTCATTTGAAATCTGTCTGACAACTTCAATTGAAATTTGTTTGGCTACTTCAAACGAGACTACGAGCCGAGGACCCGGTGGGGGTCAGCCGAGGTGAAGAAGGTGTAGACCTTACTGCTGAGCTCCTTGCCGACCCGGCGCGTGGTCTGCAGGGGACCGTGGCCCCGCACCACCGGGATGTCGGCCAGCAGCAGCTGGCCTTCTTCCTCTGATAGGCCCTCGTACGCCTGGGGCAGGTTAGGTGGCTTAGTTTGACACTTTGAAAACGTGTTGGGTTAGGCTGGAGTTCAATATTCAATTCATTCGGTGAGTTAGTTCAACACTTTGAAAACGTGTTGGTTTAACCTGAAGTTTGATATTGAATTCAATAGATGAGTTAGTTCAACACTTTTAAAACGTGTTGGGTTGAGCTGAAGTTCGAGATTCAATTCATCGAATGAGTTAGTTCAACACTTTGAAGATGTATTGATACAGGGACACTTTGAAGACGCATTGGGTGAAGCTGAAGTTAGATATTCGTTTCATTAGATGACTTAGTTCAACACTTTCACTGCCGATTTAACACTTGGTAAATTGCTCGTTCATGTTCCGGTGAGAAAAAAGAGCATTTCAATTGTTTCCACAAATTTTTTTTAGAAGACATTCACGCATACGAGGTCAAATATTATCATGCTATTACATTTTCACACTTGTTAGGAAAGATACAATTTTTTTCGAGCAGTAAATCGTTTATTAAACTCAGCTACTTACAACCTTACTTAGAGAGAATGTTAAAACGTTTCCTGCGATGAGTTAAACTGAAGTTCAATATTTAATACAAATATAAGTCTCAATTGTAGCAAGTTATTTTGAAAATGGTAAACATTAACTGGATACTGCCTTCATTAACCTTTCATTAGTTTATTATTTCATTCAAATTTCAAGTCAATAGTAGTAAGACAATTTGAAAATAGCAAACATTAACTGGATCGTGCCTTCATTAACCTTTCATTAGTTTAATATTTCATTCAAATTTCAAGTCAATAGCAGTAAGACAATTTGAAAATAGCAAACATTAACTGGATCGTGCCTTCATTTCGTTTAGATCAAGTATTCGTGAAAATTGAGTTTGTGACTACTGGTCGGTTAGCAGCATTATGAAAGCTTCCTCAGTGACAACCGGTGGCTCACGTCGCGGTCAAAGTGCCAGCATATTTCCTGTGATGGGTGAAGCTGAAATTCAATATTCAATTAAAATTCAAAGGTTTAATTGCTGTGAGCTATTTTGAAAATAGCAACGATTAACTGTATCGTGCATTCATTGTGTTTATAAAATTGAGTGACTACATGTCGGTCAGCAGCATTATGCAAGCACCCTCAGTGATCACCCGTGGGTCGTTTTGCAGGAAGGGACCCACCTAATTCAAAGTAAAATGGTGAGCCTACCATTTCAGGTATTGACTGTCAAGTACCTAACAAGTAACACGGGTTGAGTGCTGGCTACCCATGTACCTTAAGACGCATAGCAGGGTACCCCCCCAAGTACCTTAACAAGTAGAGTAAGGTACCCAAACACCACAACATGTACAGCAGAGTACCCCGAAGTACCTTGCACAAGCAGGGCCAGGGCGGGGTGCTATTTAAGTACTCCTCAAGTACCCCGAAGTACCTGCACAAGCAGGGCCGGGGCGGGGTACAGTGCGGCGATGGCCTGCGCGGTCTCCAGCCCGACGCTGGTGAACTGGCGCAGCTGCTGCAGCCACAGCTTCAGGAGGCCGACGCCCGTGGCCGCCACCCTCACGGGGCACACGTTCGCGCCCTCTGCGTACCACGCGAACGCCGCCTGGTCCTCCAGGGTCCTCCGCCTGGGAGAAGGGGGAGGAGGGAGGGAGGAGTGAGTGCATCTAGTTTGTGAAAACTTCAATTGAAATTTGTTTGGCCACTCTAATTGAATTCTGTCTGGCAACTTCAATTGAATTCTGTCTGGCAACTTCAATTGAATTCTGTCTGGCAACTTCAATTGAAATCTGTCAGGCAACTTCAATTGAAATATGTCGGGCAACTTCAAATGAAATCTGTCGGGCAACTTCAATTGAAATCTGTCTGGCAACTTCAATTGAAATCTGTCTGGCAACTTCAATTGAAATCTGTCTGGCAACTTCAAATGAAATCTGTCTGACAACTTCAATTGAAATCTGTCTGGCAACTTCAATTGAAATCTGTCTGGCAACTTCAATTGAAATCTGTCTGGCAACTCCATTTGAAATCTGTCTGGCAACTTCATTTGAAATCTGTCTGGCAACTTCAATTGAAATCTGTCTGGCAACACCATTTGAAATCTGTCTGGCAACTTCAATTGAAATCTGTCTGGCAACTCCATTTGAAATCTGTCTGACAACTTCAATTGAAATTTGTTTGGCTACTTCAATTGAAATTTGTTTGGCTACTTCAATTGAAATCTGTCTTGCAACTTCAATTGAAATTTGACAAGTCTAATAGAAATATGCAAAGCACCATTGAGAAAAAGCGCATAAAACTGCTTAGTTGGCGAAAAGAATTAAGGAGTTACTTAACCCTTTAACGCCCACATTTTAATACTCATATTACCGTTATAACAACCACTATCACTAGGCCGACACTGTCATTAGGTAGTCACTGTTATCAAGATGTGGAAGGAACTGCCACTCGGCAGTGAAGTTCAAAGGACACATTAGTGAACAAATTGACTAAGAAATACAATATATTATTGTTATTTTTGAAAGAGGACCGTACAGTCCACTTGGGCGTTAAAGGGTTAATTGTTTTTTCCAGGATTCTTTGAAAAAAATTAATGCAAACCTGAACCACACTAACATGAAACCAATGATTAAAAATTCTAAATGCAGGAAAAATTAGAAAATATCTCGCCTAAACTGAAAAATTAATCAGAAAAATTACGAATTTGCATCATGTCATTAACAAAATGAACTGAAGAAAATATACTTAAGCAAACAAACCATTAAGAACATTATTGGGGGACAGGTGATAACATACTATGAAGATAATAAAATGAGGTGTGGGTAACAAAGAAGTTATAAATTGCAGCTCGAGGGTTTGATACTCATGTTAAAATTGAGCAAATTATTTTTTAGAATAACAAATATAACACTAAAACTGAAATAGATAAAAATTGCATGCAAAAACCTGATTGAAAATTGAAACAAAGAAAGTGATATCTGCTTTCAACTAGGAAAGAACTGAGAAAACGTAAACATGATAATTTCATCAAAAAAAAAAAAAAAGGAATCTATCTTGAGACTGCTTGAAAGATGTTCAACTTGTACATGATATTTTAATTCGAATGCCGCTAGTTATTGTACAGAATTTAAATTTCTCTTTGAACTTATCTAGCTTATATCTCGCTTAACCAGAATAGTAAATTTCTTTGAACAATTTGATTAGCCACAGTTTTAAAACAATATGAACGTAGAATTTTGATAATATCATACATATATGACAACTAATTGAAATATGCATGGTACCACTTAGAGAGAAGAGTCGATCTCCTCCAGTAGTTTGGATAACTCACTTTTCCATATGATAGTTGCAAGAGGAAAAAAACACGAGCTAGAGATTAACACTGACTTGTAGGGAGCCTGCGCGACAGCCCGAGCGATGCACACTGCGTACTCTGCTACGTCTGACGCGGCACTGAAGATGCGGTGGTTCACTCTCTGCTTCAGCTGAACTAACGAGAGCGACGTCTCGCAGTCTAGCCTGCAACCATTGCGGCGAAGTTTACAAATACAACACTCAAAGAATAATAACTATTTAGTAGCACATTTTCCCCTCTGGGAGTGCTAATTCCCATAGGTACAATAATTGTATCCCCCTGAGAGGGTCATTTAACAATGGTATATAACGTTAGATAATTTGCTAAAAGTCCTACAACAACCGTAGCTGATGTTACAATGGAACACAAAGAATGATATTGAGATGGGATGCTGCCTGAAAATGCCGCCAATGCAAAGATTAGATTAGATTATAAGTTAGTTTAAGCCTCCCTAACCGCTGCAAAAAAAGAGCGTATCGAAGAGAGGAAGGAGGAAGGCACCATTTAGTAAGGAGATAAGAAAATGAGGAATCTATGCAGAAAGGGCATAGAAACAGTAAGATGGGAAAGAAGTTCATGAAATAAGTTATAAAAGTTGAAGAAGAAAGTCAGAGGTGCTGAAAAACAGGACAGTAGTGAACCGAAAAAAGGTGGTCCTTAACATAACAAAAAACATTTTATTTCAACAAAACGAAGGCCTACCTAACTCTCAGCTCGGGCCCTCACATTTTTCCCCTGGGAGCGCTAATTCCCATAGATACAATAGTTGTATCCCCCTGAGGGGCCGCCAATGCAAAAGAAATTGGCGATGCTCATAGACAAAAACTCACGTGAACTCTCTCACCTGTTAGGAAAATCTTCATTTCTCCTGCGGCTTTTCTTCAGATTTCTGAGGGAAAAAAAAATTTCCCCGATAAGCGTTTACGTAGAGTGGAAGAACTTCTATGAGCCTGACATAATCCAAAAACAGTATGAATAAAATTCAATCATGCACATGAAAACCTACTTTGCCAACCTATATAAGAATACATCACAAATACATTCAACACATTAACCTATATGAACGAGACTGAACTTTTCTAAACTTTCAAACACCAATAATCTCAAAATGTGGAACGTGTATGTTGACGATGTGAAATGTGAACATTAGAGATGTGAAATGTGAACATTAGAGATGTGAAATGTGAACATTAGAGATGTGAAATGTGAACATTAGAGATGTGAAATGTGAACATTAGAGATGTGAAATGTGAACATTAGAGATGTGAAATGTGAACATTAGAGATGTGAAATGTGAACATTAGAGATGTGAAATGTGAACATTAGAGATGTGAAATGTGAACATTAGAGATGTGAAATGTGAACATTAGAGATGTGAAATGTGAACATTAGAGATGTGAAATGTGAACATTAGAGATGTGAAATGTGAACATTAGAGATGTGAAATGTTAACATTAGAGACATTAGAGATGTGAACTGTGAACATTAGAGATGTGAAATGTGAACATTAGAGATGTGAACTGTGAACATTAGAGATGTGAACTGTGAACATTAGAGATGTGAAATGTGAACATTAGAGATGTGAACTGTGAACATTAGAGATGTGAACTCTGAACATTAAAGATGTGAAATGTGAACATTAGAGATGTGAAATGTGAACATTAGAGATGTGAAATGTGAACATTAGAGATGTGAAATGTGAACATTAGAGATGTGAACTGTGAACATTAGAGATGTGAACTGTGAACATTAGAGATGTGAACTGTGAACATTAGAGATGTGAACTGTGAACATTAGAGATGTGAACTGTGAACATTAGAGATGTGAACTGTGAACATTAGAGATGTGAACTGTGAACATTAGAGATGTGAAATGTGAACATTAGAGATGTGAAATGTGAACATTAGAGATGTGAAATGTGAACATTAGAGATCAAGGGTTTGATAGCTGTCAGTTCAAATTCAGGTTGATATTATAAATGCAACCAGATCCGTTTAAAATGAAGTTGATGAATTCGAATGCAAGCTGATCAATTCAAATTCCCTTTGATGACAAGTTCAAACTCAATTGACATTCCAGTTTACATGACCTAGTTCAAGTAAACACGTGGATTCCAATTGACAAACAGCAACAAGCTGAGTGAGATAAATGTAGACACACTTCTAGGTATTAAACAATAGCTTAAATATCCTAAAGGCTAAATGAGACAACAAGCAGCAACAAGTCAACACCCTGCAGCACAAGAGCACAGTTATTCCCACAACAAGAAGAGTGAGGTAACAAGCAGCAACAAGTCAACACCCTGCAGCACAACAAGAGCACCAATATCCCCACAACAAGAAGAGTGAGGTAACAAGCAGCAACAAGTCGCAACACCCTGCAGCTCAACACGAGCACCAATATTAACGTAAGAACATGAGGAGGGCCAAACTTGAGTGCAGCGTCGAGTTGCCACAAGAAGATGGTGAGGTGCCGCACACCGAGCGCCTCGCGCCACACCTCGCACTGCTGCTCCAGTGTCATGCCTCTGCAACCAGTCAATTGTGTGAGACCATCAAATTTACTCTAGTTTTTGGGCCTGAACCTGCAAATATAGGTAATTATCATGTTTATTAGCTTCATTTAATCTGATTATCAATTTTACTAGCTTTTAAAACAGAGCACACAAATTTCAAGGAATTAAAAAGTTTACTAGCTCTATTCATTTTCACAAAAGTTTATAATTCACTAAGCGTTAGGATCTGAGCACACAAATTATAAGAAATTATCAAATTTATTACCTTTATTGGTTTTGATAAAAGATTTTCATTTACTAGCTTTTAGACTAGAATATGCAAGTTTTAGATTATAAAATTTACTAGCCTATTAACTAGCAAAATGTGAACTCTTACTAACCTCACATTTAATACTTGGGACTGCTAATTCCCATAGAGACAAAAGTTGTATCCCCCAGAGGGGAAGAGAAGATGAGGGGAGTGATTATGCTTCTTAAGGGGAAATAAAATAACGTTGCAAAAAATTATAAACCACCAACGATCATACACTAGACAACATCGACCCACATTCTTTTAGGTTTCTATTCACACACAAAGTCAGCACTTGACAATAAATTGTGGGGAAAAAGCAGCATGCTGGAAAATAAAAAATGAAAAACTCAAGTTTGAGGCATTTGCTGACCTGTCATCATCTGAGGCGTACACCTGACGCCGCACAAGCTCCACAAAATCCTCCACTTTCGGCACGACAATAGCGTGGTCTTCATTGGTTTCCTACCGACCGAAATTATTTACATTGATTACATCGATTGTCCACTTTCAACGGAACACTCAATTGTTTTTATCCTTAGTTTACTGTCAACTACGATTTTGCACATAAACTTTAACAAAAATTATATAAATAAAGAATCACAAATAACCAAATGCTCAAAAATAAATCAGGGATCACAAATAAAATGACGCTCACAAATAAATAAATGATCCTAAATAAATAAAAGTTCTCAAACCTCCCTCTCAAGTCCAACTGAAATGAGGTATTACTATTAAACAACATCTATATTTAATATTTGTTGCTTCACAACAAACAAGGAATACAATCTTGATTTGACACAAATAATTCATCAATTTACGAACACTCAGTTACTGATGACAATACATAGCCAAACAAGAATGAGATCAGAAAAGCAGCCCTGGCTTTGCGTAGCACATCATATCATTGACTGACCATCTTGTGCAAAGTTTAGAAACATATTCTCACCTTGTGTTGCAACGGGGAAAAATATGTGCCGTGACTTTTGCAATACATTGCTCACACAACTTTTACCTAACGCTTTCCACAGCATGTGGTAACTTTAACACGTTAACTGCAATGGGTTAAATTAAAGTTCAATATTCAATTCAAATTTAGAGTAAATTGTTGTAACCAACTTTGAAAATTGCAAATGTTAACTAAATTGGGCTTTTATTTAGCTTTCATTAGGTATTTATAAAAAATGAGTGACTGCAGTTGGTTCAGCAGCACTATGAAAATCACCTAAGTGACCACTGGTGGGTCACTTTGCAGAAATGTGTTAAATTACATCACAACAAAAAAAAAGAACGAGTATGCAACAAAGACACTCAACATAGACACATAAGAGCATGTTATGAAGCCTGTATGATGCATGGGGTTGACAACATATCCCAACACGTGATACGGTGCAGTCAAAGGTCATAAGAACGTATATACATAGAAACAGTAACTTAGGAAAAAAATAAATGACAGAGAAGCAATGACAAAGAAGCGATAGCAAAGAAGCATGAAAACTAAAAATGTAAGGTGAACGCAAAAAATAAAAGTCCCGAAGGCCTTCTTATAGCCGAGGTAACCTTGCGGTAACCCCCTTGCAGGCATCAGCTGCCATAGCCCAAGATAGATAAATTTAATTTGAGTAAACCTACTGCCTATCTTATTTCTCTGAAGGCACACTTCTGTGAAACGGCCATGCATTTTCATACCGTGCTAAAAAGAACGTACAAGTACTTGTGTATAAAAATTTATGCCTGAAAATGAGGGGACTATTATTTCTCTTAAACTCCTTCTCAGTACTTTGAGCATGGCTTTACTTGACCACTTTTTAAATCTATCCTATTTTCTTCATCTTTCCTGATGGGCGGAAGGACAGACCCTGCAAAAATGTGCATCTTAGTTTCTAAAGCCATTTTCTATACCATTCTATTTTTTTCCTCTGACCTACCAAGGGACAGAACACACTTGGTTAGTTATTTCAGCTAAATCTCATTTTATTTTATTCTATTCACTGCATCTGACCTGCCAAGGGACAAGACACATTCTTCAAAAATTATCCACTCGATTAGTTCTTTTACATTATTCTTTTCTATTTACATTACCTGACCTTTGAGAGGGCAGGAAAAAGTAGTCCCCTCGTTTAGTTTTTTATCTTATTTCATTCTCTTGGCTTCACCTGACCTGGGAAGTGAGAGGGTAGACCGTGCAAAAATTAGCCCCTCGATTAGTTCTTTCATCTGATTTCGTTCTATTTGCTTCACCTGACCTGGCAAGTGAGAGGGTAGACCGTGCAAAAATTAGTCCCTCGATTAGTTCTTTCATCTGATTTCATTCTATTTGTCTCACCTGACCTGGCAAGTGAGAGGGTAGACCGGGCAAAAATTAGCCCCTCGATTAGTTCTTTCATCTGATTTCGTTCTATTTGCTTCACCTGACCTGGCAAGTGAAAGGTCAGATCGAGCATAAACGAGCTACTCTGTTTGTTCTTTAGGTTTTAGTTTTGATCTTATTTTATTCTGTTATTTACTGCACTAGACCTGGCGAGTGAGAGGACAGAGCCTGCAGAAGGTGATGGCCTCGTCAAGCGGGGGATGGAGTTGAGGGTCCCACACCAGTCCCGCAGCGGCCACGGCACCAGGCAGCTCACTCAGGCACGCGCGGCTCAGGAGCTCCTCTCCCACCCGCACTTGCAGCCACTGGATGCACACAAGGCTGTTATGTCTGGGAATTCTTGTTTTATTATTTTATAATGATCATTTGCTTCATTATTTGACGATTTTTGGCTTCATTATTTGACAATTATTTACTTCCTCATTTGATATTTATTTGCTTTCTTATTTTACATTTATTTGCTTTCTTATTTTACATTTATTTGCTTTCTTATTTTACATTCATTTGCTTTCTTATTTTACATTCATTTGCTTTCTTATTTTACATTCATTTGCTTTCTTATTTTACATTCATTTGCTTTCTTATTTTACATTCATTTGCTTTCTTATTTTACATTTATTTGCTTTCTTATTTTATATTTATTTGCTTCATTATTTGATATTTATTTTCTTCATTATTAGACAATTATTTGCTGCATTATTTGGCCATTAATTGCAAATAGTATAGGTAGAGATATAGAGGCAATGAATGTTGTTGTATACAGGGAATGATATAGAAAATTGGAAACAAATCAAGTTAAATAGCACAGATAAACATAGTGAGATGATGAATTGATCGATTATGAATAAGTTAGAGCCTCCCTTACCACAATGAAGATATGTTCAAAGAGAGGAAGTTTGAGGGCACCACTTATTATGGAGTTAAGGGAACGTGGAATCTATGTACAAGAAGAGTTTCCGCACAGGATCCCGTGCGTATAGGAAGTCAGTAAAGAAGGAATGTTAGGAAACAAGATAAAAGTAGAAGAAGAAAGTCAGAGGTGGTGAAAAACAGGACAGCAGTGGATCAAAAACTGAGTGTCCTCAACAAAATAGAAATTGTTCCAACATAATGAAGCCCAACCTAACTCTGGCTCAGGCCCGCATATTTTCCTCTTGGGAGAGCAAAATCCCATAGATACAATAGTTGTATCCCTCTCAGAGGGTGAGATAATGAATGTCGGATAAAGCAGATAAAGATATAAAAAAAAACATTGCTAAGTATAGGCAAGGATAGACGTAATGAATGTTGTACATTGCACGTAATGAAATAAAAACTAAAACCCAAACCTTCGTGCACTCAGAGAGAGAGTCTGCCTTCTTTGCTGCTTTTTCAAGCAGCTTCTGTTGTTTGAATTGTTCTTTTTCTTCAAGTTTCTGTTTCTTTAAGCGCTCCCTCTCGATTTTCCTCTCTTCCACAGCCCTCTTCTTTGCCTCAGCTTTGGTGAGTGGTGGACGAGGAGGGACAGGTTCAATACATTCAGAAGCTGGCAAAACCTGAAGAACAAATTTAATTATAGCTTTTCAATGAATTATTATACCAAAGATCAATTGCATAAGAACTTCTGGATAAAAGAACTATGAAATGCATCCATGATGTTCAAGTTAGAGCTATTGTACATTCCTGGAAATTACTTTTAAATTAACAATTAATTCAGGCCTCCTTTCTTCAATTTGATTCTATTTTTATTTCTTATGAACGTTTAAATAGATTACAGCCAGTATAAATAAATTGCACTTTGGCAAAAAATTGCTGAAATTTGCAAACATTTTGTAGTCTGCAGGCATCCATATTATAGGAGAAAGTAGAGGACACACCAACAAAACAATGAACAGAGATTTACCATACAGGATATCCATGAGAAATATAACCTCAGATTCTAAATACATCATACATGTATAAATTATGTTATCTAACTTAGGCTCCCAATTGATGATGAATAAAATTAAAATCAAAGAGACTGCCGCATTTTATTTGTTTTGCTTTATTCATTTTTTATATAATAAATTCAGTAAATGCAATGCAATATGCTTCTAAAGCTTGTAAAATTGAAACATTTAGGTACCAGAGCAACTGGACAATGAAAGGAGTAGCAAAATGAGAACGTTTTACTGGATGCAGTAAACAAGATCAAAGCATGGATGTTTTTCAAATAATAATGCAAGGATGTAACTCTGACCTGTTTTGACTTTTCAAAAATGGGAGCAAGTCTACGATTATTGGAGGGTAGGGTCGGCTCCTCATCTGAAGAGATCACGTCCTTGTTTAGGTGTCGGGCTGCATCATCAACCATATCATTTTTCTGAGAATTACTCAGAACATTTGAACCTGGTGAAGATTAGATGTTACTTTAACAAACTTATAGAATCCAGCAATAGATTTATGACATGCATGTCATAATAGGCTCATGACATGCATGTCATAATAGGCTTATGACATGCAGTAATATGATTCATGCCTTCAAAGCACACGAATATTACAAGGAAAATTTGAACACGAAAACCATTTCATCATTGACTCTTCCTAAAAATATGAATTACACCTCACCAGAATTTTGACCTTCTGTGCATACGTTAGGGATACAAAAGGCTGAAAAATTTACCTTTTCTCACAGGAGAGAAACCATGAGGAGATTTTGAAACTTCTGCTATAAAAGTAATTTCATCTTCATTTTCCTTTTCACTCCCAAAATTTTTGTCCCATTCTTCATCACTACTGATGATGACTGCCTCAACTTGGGGAGCTTTGGAAGTTTTTCTTTTTGCAGCGTTCAAATTTAGAGGTTCCTTTTGCTTCCATAAGCCTGTCACAGATGCAGCACCACTGCCACCTCCAACCTTCTTCTGCTGCAGTCGTGTTTCCAAGTCTGGCAGTCTGAAGGCAATAAATTCCAACAACATCATCAGAAAATAAGATCCTAAGTATACTAAACTATTTCAGATTCACTGTGTCTTAATGGCAACCAAAACAAAATCATAGGTGTACTAAAATATTTCAGGTTCTTTGTCTGCCTTTTAATGGCAACCAAAAAAAATCAAAGGTGTACTAAAATATTTTAGGTTTATTGTCTGCCCTTTGATGATACAAGAAGGACTTGAAACTTCAAAATTATTATTATTGCTGAAAATTCCAACTCCTCAAGTTGCACCTAATTGCGCACTGAAGTAATTGGCTCTTTTAAATACAAGCATAATATTTTACATACAAAATCATATGCTTATGATTGAGATCCCTTCATTTAAGTATAATCACATACTTATGCATAGAGTATCACACATTATCAATAAAATTATTACTCAACCCTCAACTAGTAATTACTAAACTAGTAATTACTAAATTAAGCCCCTTCATTTATACCAATTATAACTATACAATCTTGTTACTTACCCATGTACCAAATCACAAGAAATAACATTGGTAACCACACCGCATATCATTTTACCATACACCAGTAACAACAAAGCTATGTTCCAAGCTACCGTAAGTAACCATACTGCTTATCATTTTATCCTACACTAGTAACAACAAAGCTATGTTCCAAGCTACCGTAAGTAACCATACTGCTTATCATTTTATCCTACACTAGTAACAACGAAGCTATATTCTTAGCTAGCACAAGTAACCATACTGCTTATTTTATTCTACACTAGTAACAACAAAGCTATATTCTAAGCAAGCATAAGTAACCATGCTGCTTATCATTTAATCCTACACTAGTAACAACAAAGCTATATTCTAAGCTAGCACAAGTAACCATACTGCTTATCATTTTATCCTACACTAGTAACAACAAAGCTATATTCTAAGCTAGCATAAGTAACCATGCTGCTTATCATTTTATCCTACACTAGTAACAACAAAGCTATATTCTAAGCTACCATAGGTAACCATATTGCTTATCATTTAATCCTATTCTAGAGAGTACAAATCAATATCTTGAGCTGCCATGTACATCATAGACAATTTACTAAATATTAAATCCCACACTCATAACCACAAGTTACTGTCACACGTGACCCACCTGCATACTATCCAAGCCAGCATTAGTGAGGACAAAGCCACATTCTTTATATAGCTTAGTTTTAATTAACCAAATTAGCATTCAAACCTACACTACTAAGTACTATGAAACTATACTATATGAGTTAACATTGTAGTAGAAAATCAACCTCTTCATCACTCAACCCTCCACAATTAAGTGAAAATATTTATTCTAACCTTCTGAGATGTTTCACAAATACATAACGACCTGCACAGCTACTGTACAAGGCTCACAAAGGCATAGTATATGCAAAAAACATAATCTTGATACTCACTCTTCAAAATTATCAAAAGAGAAAGCCGAGTCGTCCATCCTTGAGTATGCCAAAGAGAAGTTTATACTATGAAGAAACTTGTACTATCTTCAAAACAAAGCAAATTTTAAGGCAAAAATAAATTAAATTAATAGCAATATTATCCCTTTTGCACAGCATTTGCGAATGGTAAATTACATAGTAAATTCTTTTACACATACCAAGTAGAGGTTTCAGCTCAAGATATAATTTCATTATCATAATATACTGTTACAAATATATTTGAACCTTTCATGGATACCCACAAAAAACTTGCTAAAATGTAAAATATACTATTTCGATCTGTAAGATCACCATGGTTTGTAGCTTTAAGAATAATTTTTTACCTAATTACAACTTTGTTGATCGCAGCATAGCTACTTCAAGGGACTTTAATTTGTAGTAGGATACCTCCAAGTCCATTAATTTCTCATAACACAATAGTTTGCTTCTTTGGTCCCAAAATTCATTAGGTAAAGCTCACTTGAAATAATGATCTTTACTTATCCATGCTGAATGTAACTGAGCAAGTTGTTTTATTATTATAAACTTGACGGATAAATGTGTTTTTATTTTAGGTAATATCAGTGATGAATGTTTAACAATGTAATTTTCAGAATAAATATCACACTTGCAATGCAAATAATTCTAAATATCAACTACAGTAAGATATTAAAATGACTAAAATAATGTTGTTAACCATTGATAAAAATGTGTACATCAAATTGTGTAAGCTTGCACAGCAACACACAACTTTATTATTGGTTTGAAACTGGCCTACCTTTTTCATTCTTCCCAACCCAAACACGAACAGAATACAGGAGTAATGAAGTCAATTTTTTCATTACTAGTTTCTGAACAAGGCTTTGTGAGTATTTCTTGGGAGATAATCTGGACAATAGAACATATCTCCTGTCAAGAGCTACTCAAAGAGTTTAAGTCTAGCCAAGACTCAAAATGAAAAAATGAAACGCAGTTCCAAGCAGGCATCGAAATAGATTCAAGAACTTCTACATTTAACACAAAGTTGTGTAATATTGTGTGAAGGAAACCTAACTGATAATGTTCAAAGCCTAACGTAAGTTTTACCTAATTACTACTACAAAAGCCGCAACACCAATAAAAACCTACACAAACAGCTTCACTGTCTTGGTTGACCCAGCAAGCCATAGCTTGCTGACAGAAGATCTTTACCCACTTCAATGTGATGAGAAGGTTAAGTAAGAAACAAGGAAGAGAAACAAATATATTCATACATGACGTATGTTATATGCCTCGCATTTCTATTACTAGAGAATTGGGAAAGATGAGCATCTCAAAAAAGTGCCTTATTCAAGTTACAAAGATTGGCAGAATCTCACGTGTGACAGATGGTGAGCTCTTCCTCAGAGGTTTCAAGAGACACACTCAAGGTGTTGAGCATCAATATATTGGTTAGCTAAGCACTCAGCAGAGGCAATACCATAAGCATATGCAAGACAAGAAAACAGTGTTTCTAGATGTTGAAACAAAGATCATAAAATTAGAAGAAAATCTGAGGCAAAGATCAAGAAATAGGCCGCAAATCAAGGCAGAGACCATGAAATATGCTGAAATGAAAGGGACTTTAAAATAGGCTAAAAATCTATAAGAGACCATAAAATAGGTAAAAAATCGAAGACAAAGACCATGAAATAGGCAAAAAATCGAAGACAAAGACCATGAAATAGGCAAGAAATCGAAGACAAAGACCATGAAATAGGTAAAAAATTGAAGACAAAGACCATGAAATAGGCAAAAAAACTAAGACAAAGACCATGAAATAGGCAAGAAATCGAAGACAAAGACCATGAAATAGGTAAAAAATTGAAGACAAAGACCATGAAATAGGCAAAAAATCTAAGACAAAGACCATGAAAAGGCAAAAAATTTGAAACAAAGACCACACCAAAACAGGCAAAATAACCCCCACTCAAGCATGAAACAGAAAGGGAACAAAGACCACAGAATGAGCACATTCAACCAGCCATTTGAAACAAACAAAGCTGATTTGTTTTGGATGGGCTAAGGGTACCTCTGGGGA
The DNA here is from genome assembly GCA_030386875.1 of Morinoia aosen. Taxonomy (NCBI): domain Eukaryota; kingdom Metazoa; phylum Arthropoda; class Malacostraca; order Amphipoda; family Talitridae; genus Morinoia; species Morinoia aosen. Next base: position 19,190,739 of record CM059556.1, read on the forward strand.
ATGCCAAGTCCCCAAGATATGCTGACTCAGACACAGTCAACATACCCCCTGAGAGGAACTCCAAAACTACAAAAAAAAGAAGGATATGAGGAATTAAAATGAAAGAAGTTCCTCAAAAACGGAAAAAAACACTACTTGACCTCCCTATGAAAACGCAGATTACCAGTCTTGATGCAAATGTTATGAAACATCACAACTATGAACACACAACTTCAGCATTAACATGAAGTTTAAGCAAATTTGATTTCATTCATGATTTAGTTTGTCAATTCCTGACGCTCAAGTATCAACGTTTATAGATCAAACTCTGTTGTCATTATTAACAGGGGCCAAGTTGCAACTATGATTGCAACTAACATGAGTTACAACTAACATGTGTTGCAAGTATGATTGCAACTAACATGAGTTACAACTAACATGAGTTGCAACTATGACTGCAACTAACATGAGTCGCAACTTTGATTGCAACTAACATGAGTCGCAACTATGACTGCAACTAACATGAGTCGCAACTATGACTGCAACTAACATGAGTCGCAACTATGACTGCAACTAACATGAGTCGCAACTATGACTGCAACTAACAAGAGTTGCAACCAACTATGAGGGATATGAGTAATTTGAAAGAGAAGTTGCAACTAAGTTTCAAAACCTTGTCAAAGAAGAACCAAGAGACCTTCTCATGCACTCATAAATAACAGCCTCCCTAATCGATGATGAAACTGATTTAATTGCATACAGAGTACAGAAGGTGGGCACCTGTACATCACACTTGAGCAAATTCAATAGAAAATGGAGGAATGAGAATTACACACTGCATCCTACAAAAAACAACAAACATTGTAATTACACAAAAAAAAGCCTTCTGAACTTTCAGCTCACATTTTCAATTCGGGAGCCCTAATTCCCATAGATACAATAGTTGTGCAGGCAAAATAATAAATTTACCTGCAAAATTATCCCTGCGCATGCAAAAAATTTCTACATTGACGAGTGTAAATGAAACTCGTTAAGAATGTTTAAGAGATATATTGGCTTCAATACACAAGACAAGAAAATCAAGTACAGTAGAAATTAAAATGTCAAACAGAATCAGTCTTATTATAATAACCCTTATGGTAACAATTAATGTGCATTCATATGCTTTTCCTCTCAACAGAGACCTTTTCCACATCGATTTTTTTTAAAGATATGTTACGGACGACAGACATAACATAGATATGAAATTAATTCACCACTTCAGGAAAAACAGGCAATGAGTAAAGGTAAGGACAAAGAAAAAACAAAGAAAAACTACTCTTAAAAGACTCTTTCTTCGAAATTAACTCTTTCTCTTTAAACTTATCAAATACAATATACTTTAAACAAGCAGGTTTAAACATGTTGAAGCTAAGACTTTCATTGCTTCACATTTACTATGTTGGTTGAACAGGTTATAGATTATTAACTAAACATATTAATTTGTAACTTACCCCACGGGTGTTCATGTTAAGCAACAATATTTTAAGAGAGAAAAGGTTAAGCATTGTAAGGTAGGGAAAAAATCACATGCACAGCAGAGCAGTAAAATGAAATACATATTTCTCACAAAATATAAGTAAATTTTGAATAAGACATCCTAGAACAAAAAAAATGTTGTATTTCAGAGCTGAAAATATCTACTGTTGTACAGATAAACACTATGACTGCAATGTGAGTCACTGATAGTCAATAAGGTAAGCGGAATAATGCTGCAGACCAACAAAGTTATGAACTCAATTTCTATAAATACTTGATAAAAACTAAATAAAGCTACAATCCAATCAATGTTGTATTTTCAAAATTGCTACTAAGATTTTTTTTAAATTCAAGTAGAATGTTAAACTGCAGTTTTACCTGTCAGAGTCAAAGGGTTAAAATGCACTTCTACTATAATGACCCCAAATAAGGTGTGTAGTACAGCATTGTCAACAATTAACACTCAACCAAATACATGAACTAGAGCCCATACATGTGCAAAATTTCCCAATACAATCCCTCACAGATAATTCAAAGAGGAGCACCTCATGAAAATGCAGAACATTCTACTATACCAACACAAAATTCATTGACACTATGACAGCAGCAGGTAAAACTGGAGTTTAACATTCACCTCAAATTTGAAGTTCATTTTAGTAAGCAATGTTGAAAATGGCATACATTAAATGGATCGTGCCTTCATTTAGTTTTGATCAAATACTCAGAAAAATTGAGTTCGTGACTACTGGTAGGACAACAGCATTATGAAAATTCCCTCCGTGGTCACCAGTGGTGCACGTCGGTCATAATGCTAATACAACGCATTCTGTCCCTGAAAATTTAATTTCACAAGCACATTATGATGAACCTAACTAGTTGGGTCAGGTTTTTGAATAGCTCCATGTGTTCTCAGGATTTGTGGACCAAAAATGACGTAACAGCTCTCAAACTCGTCACTCAGCCATTAAAGTAACTCACCTTCAATTCAAATATTAGGGTACATTTCAAGATAAGATAAATAAATTCATCCCTATATTTACAAGACCCTTCTTATGTAACGTCATAATAATGCGGTTCCATGTTCTTCCTTGTCTGGCAACTCTGACAGCATCGCCAGTTGTGGAGCCATTTTTTGACCAATCAGAGCAAAGCAGTACAAGCGATGGCCCATCAAAGCAGTAAAAGTGGTATTAGCAAGCAACCCTAGAAGTCAGCACACTTATTTAGAGCTTTACCATTACATTTCATTTGAAGCAAAGCAGCAAAAGCGGTGATTAGCGACCAACCCTGGAAGTCAGCACACTTAGAATTTTACCATTACACATTTTTTTCTAAACACACAAGGATTTTTGGACACTTACAGAAATATTGCTGAAAAACAGTTTCAAAAACTACCACAAGGAATATTGGGATCGCAACGCCAGAAAGCGTATAACTTGGTGCAGTTTCCCAAAAAATTCTAGTTAGAAGCACGGAAAAATACCTTAATCGCGCAAAAAGGTAAATATTATACGAACTGCACTAAAACGTGACTATAAAAGCACAATTTATTCAAGTTTTATCTTGGTTGCACCCCCAACGCATATTTGACAGAATTGTCACTCAAGAAAAAAGACATCAGCCCAATTTTTGTGCCTACCTTCTTTACAACATGGAAACTTGTGAGCATGATTGCCATCACCTATACATATTCAATAAAATCTGCAAAAACATGATCAAAAACTTTTTAATCCAGTAGAAGAAATGAAAGTGTCAATATTGTTTATAATCAAACATAAACAAAACTATATTACAATAAATTCGTAACTCCAAAACCTCACTATGCAACTACACCTACAGAACAAATTAGGTACTACGTACAACTGACAGTCAAATCTTAAGATCGGTGGTTGTTTTATTAGGTACACTAAATAATGATACCAGTTATTTTAGGTTATATTCAATACTTACATATCATATAAGCACATCCAATACCACAAAGAGGAAGCACAAACAATAATTCTAATTGGCAATCAACTGAGCTTATTTCAATTTAACCACATGCCTACCTCCCTATCAATTTACCAACCTCACTCATTTCAATTTAACTATCAGTCTACCTCACTTTAATTGAAAAACTTTCATGCGTAATCAAATAAGTCTTTTCAATTCAACAATTTGTCTACCTCATTTTCAATTTAACAATCTTCCTTCCAAATCTGAGAGCAAGACATCAACTCGAGGAGCAAATTTCAAAAAGATTATCTTAGGAAGGAAACCATAATGCTATATTACAGATTAAGATCTTCTGGCAAGCAAAGAGATGAAATAAATTCTAGGAAGATTGATTTATTTATTCACAGAAACACTTGGCTAGATAAGAAGACTTTTCTTTGGGAGTCAATATGCATTTCACTTGTAAACTTGCCACACTGTCATTAATTTTATTGCTGAGCAATGGCAAGCATAACTGTACTGTAAAATTAAACATCGCACTTCTCGCGACAAATTCCACCATCTCTGGTAAATTACAAAAGGAGTAAAAGTGTAACTAGCTACATTTGATGTACAGAATATCAACCACACACAATCCTAATATCTTACTTTCTGCAATCACAATTTGAAGCAATAATATTTATAAGCTTTCATAAATGAATAACTACAAGACTGCTGTAAGCTCAACACTTGAAAATACTCCCTACTTCAAACAAAGCAAAAACCTTTTCCAATAGCTAGTTTCTCACTTCTGTTCTTTTTATTAATTTCTGTACCCTGTTACAGAAAACTATGTGCTGTCCCTTCCAATACAGTGAAAGAACATTTTCTAAAATACTATTTTTTTCTCCCTTTCTCCATATTACCATATTTTTTATCTTTTGTCACTTACACAATCTAAATCTTGATCATTTTATCTCTGATAATGATAGAAAGAACAACTAATAAATGGTTTCCACATTCACACGATATATCTAATTTTTTCTCCCTTTCTGCAGATTACTACATTTGTTACCTTTTATTACTTACAGAATTAAATCCTCATCATTATACCTCTGATAATGATAGAACTAATAAATGGTTTCCACATTCTCACTATACATCTAATTTTTTCTCCCTTTCTGCACATTATTATATTTGTTACCTTTTATTACTTGCACACTCTAAATCCTGATCATTCTACCTCTGATAATGATGGAACAACCAATATATGGTCTCTACACTCTTTTCCTATCAGACAGCACTCTCACAATGCATCCAATACCTGCAACATTGAAAACTTTCTCATGCCACAAAAGTAGGGTGGCGCTCGAGCCTTCACTCGGGTTCTCAAATCCTCTGTAAATATACTTCATGAGCACATCCAGCAACGACTGGTCAAGTTGACCAATGATGTCATCCATCTTGGCCTTGCCAATGGATTTGCTCAGAAGTACCTGCAGATGTTAGTGATGTCAGCAACTTCAAAATACATTACACGATTGAAAAACTAACTTAGAGCTTGGTCAATTTTCCATGCATAATTTTCAATGGCTGAAATATGATTCAAGGCACAGTATCAATAGTACTAATAGTACTTCAATCTAATAGTATTAATTATGGGATACTGCAATAATCTAGATGCTATAATATTTATTATGAAATTACTTTATTTCCATGCCATTTTCACAGAGTTTCAAGAATTGTATACCCAACAAATTATAAGATTTACTTAAGATTTAATAAATGCAAAATGAAAGTAAGTAATGCTAAAGAACTTCTAGAAGGGCTTACTTCAATAAGGAAGAACTACGGAAGTAAAACCTTTCACCAATAAAAAGATTTATAACACCTACTTAAAGACACCAGGTATGAATCCTATAAATGAAACAAATTAATTAATTCTGAAGCAGGCTCTAAAAGTACAAATACAATCTAAAAAATAAAATAAATTCCAGTAGCAAAATTTGAATGATGTGAAACAACCCACTAATCCCACTTGAACACTTTTTAAACAACAATAAATAAAGACCATAAAAAGGGCTAAAGGCTGGTCATGCAACTAAGATGACAGAAAAAGTAACACACCTTGAGCACAAGACTGAGGGCAAGGTCCTTGGCTTGCTCGTTACACCCCTTGTTGGCAGACGGCGCGTTCTGCAGCAGCAGCCGTAATGCTTCCTGCTCCTCTCCTGCAAAATAGCATCATATATGAGTCTGAAAATTACACAACTATTTTGGCAAAGGATTTCTGCATTTTTCTAACCAAATGCTAAATGTGAGTTTTGAGGACCACAGCAAAACCCATGAAGTTGAAATAATAATTCACAAAAATTATTCAACCTTGACTCCAGAACACAAAACCTATTTCCACATTATTACAGTACCAAGGCGTAATTACAAAAATAAATGTAATTGTGAAGTTAAGTGATTTCAAAGTTTAAATGTTAGGAACCTTCAATTGAATAATTACATATTTTTTTTATTGAAGATACTTCTTATGAGTCAAATTTTCCAATCAATAATGAATCATAAAGCATCAACTTGCCCATTGATAACAAGCTGACTTCATGAAAAAATAAAAAAAAATCTGTCATATTTTCACTTTGAAACAATGACAGTAATTAAACAAGGATTATAATGATATCCAATAAACTTGAACAACCAAACCAATCCTGACCAATCTTATAAAATCTAAACTATCTTAATCAACCCTACCAAAATTCATTCAATCATTCTCTCAACCTGATCTAATTTAACCTATCCCAACACATTCTAAGATAATCTAACTCATCCTTTCATAGCAGAACACTAATATTTTTTAAAAATTTCTATTTATTTAACATGACCTATTATTTGCAGCCAACTGTAACTATGATACTATCTGAAGCTAAAATTCCCTCCTAATGTTTCATTTGTCAGAATCCATGGTACAGAATATAAAAAATAACACTTATTAATGCCTTTGATGGAACAGGAATTGTAAATGTGACTTTATCTCCAATTTTTTTAATCTTATATATAATCTCTTCAAATGTTATGGAGTTTAAATAAGATCCTTAGCCTTTAGCAGCTGCTGAGAAGTTGTGCTCATGCCACTAAAATTAAAACAGACAAACCAATCACTAACAACTTCAGATCTCAGGTGACCAAAATAGCACCAAAGCCTACATAACTTGATTCTCAGGGACTTATAGATAACCTTAGACTGCCTGGCATTCAGTCCATACTCTATAATAAAACCAGACTAAGTAGAGGCAGTTTAATAATACTCAACTTAGTCAGAGCAGCCATAACAGCTTACCTTTGTTCAAGAAATTAATGACAGTTTCCTCATCAACTCCAGCAGGTAAAGTCACTTCTCCATCTTCCTCCCTGAAATTGTCTTCATTGTATTGGTCAACATCCAATTGACGGAATTCAGAACTAAGAGTATTTTTAGCCATTATTACCGAGTTTTATTTTAGTTTTTTGCACCAGACTAGATCTGCTCCTGAAAAAAGAAATATATGCACTTCATTAGCCAAGGAAAAGAATTCAAAAATTTAAGAGGGATGCAGAGAATTAACTCCTGCCCTTCCCTGAGATCCTTGAACATCAACTTAGCTGATAAGTAGGAAAATTATATTAATTGCAAATGGGCAAGTAATTATGTAGTATTTTGTAAAGTTATGTAACTTATTTTTTATTTGTTAATGAGATGATCATAGCTAATAAAACTGAATCAGATGATTATACTGGTTCAAGAACAACAAAGGCAATCTCCAAAGAAAAAACAAAGGAAGTACATATTTTGTATCAACTGGATTGAAGGGAAGTCTACGCATTAGGCATGTTCTGACTAGAGATGTACCGATGTATCGGTAAGCAGTATCAGTCATTTTTACTGGTATCGGTATCAGCAAAATCCGGCCAATACTTTCCCGATACTTTCCAATAATACGTATTTTATCATAAAAATGAAGGTCATTAATCATAAAAGTAGAAGTATAATCAAATAAAGAGCCTATTCATACCTAGTAAATAAGTTAGCTAACAGTTTAAATACAACGTTTAATCAGGCCTGCTAACTGAATTTACTACTTTAAATTCCCGATGAGTCACGTACGGTCAGTAAGTGAAAATTAGTTAGCAATGAAATTATTCGGCCACCCCTCGTCTTTCAAAACTTTTGAGAATTATTCAAAAACAATTTTTGCCACAGGCATAAGATTTTCACAGGGTGTGAAGCATATATTAGTGACAATAACACAAAGTTTCTAAAACAAAATATTATTTTTGAAACATTTAACAAGCTGATTTTCAGTAACATATTAAGACAAAATTATGCATACAGTAAGTAGTGTTACATTTTTTTGATGGGAATCTACCATTCGAGTACATTTTTAATAATCAATAGCATGATCTTATTTCTTCATAACATATAAAAGCCTTTTATTATAGTTTTAGACAAGCTTTTCTGTAGTTTCAGATGAAATATTGTTTCATTCTTCAATGGCTATGCGTTTCAATTCCTGATGATTCTTTGGAGCTCTCTTGTTGATGTTGACTTTTAATTCCTGCCACAAATTTTCAATGGGATTGAGATCAGGACTCATCAAAGGCCATGGCAGCACATTCATCTTCTTTCTTTTGAGCCGACTAGTTGTAGACTTGGCCTTGTGTTTTGGCTCATCTTGTTGAAATACCCACGGCCTTCCGCAGAATTTCTGCGGTATACCCCCTCTATAAAATTGTTAAAATATTCAATAGTAGATTTACATCATACTTAATAAATTTGCTAATGAAAACTTAAAAAATATTCATTTAAAATCCATTAGCTATTTTAATACATTGGTTACAACTAGCTAGCTATTCAGGCACATTTACTGTACCTGGTACAACATGGTATCTGATCTGGCAGAGATGCTAGGTTGCATCAGCTCAAACTTGGTGAAGGTAGGTTAGATAAGCTCAGTTAGGTTTGCATTTTTAGGTATTTTGTTTCCTTAAAATCATGATTAGCATATTTGAGAAAGATTTAATGATCTGAGGTTATTGTTATGAAATTATAGTCAATTTTTCCTTTTTATGTGCTCACAGTTAGAAATTTAGTTCCCTATAATCAGTACAGGAACACATTAACCGGTCTCCACATGGTCGACCTACCAAGAGGTTTGAAGAAAATGGGTCAACTGTGCAACTTACTGTACATTCATTAATCATGTTAGAAGTTTCATTGGGGGTTCATTGTAAAGAGAGAGAGTTGCTCTTTCTGTCAAGGGGGAAAATAAATACTGCTACCCCAATAAAAATCTACAAAATTCGAGTTTTTATTTCGGTAAAATAAAAAAAACAGAAATCAGAAAATCACTGGCCATTTTTTATTTATTGCACTTTTATGTTTTTTATGATGCATTTTCATAGATTCTGAGTTGCTGAATCTTGTGGTATGTGAATTTTTTTTCAGGTCCAATAGTTCCAGAGTTATGTGCACAATATGTAAAACAGTTTTTATTTTTTAGTTCATTTTGTGTATAGGCTGTTATCAAGCAGTTTCATTGTTTGTAAAGAGTTTGATATGCATAGAGCTTTTCCTCTCAAATACAATGGTGGTATTATTTTTTGCGTAGGAGTAAATCTGTGGACTTGGACACCCATTTTTGGAACAAAAAACGTGAGAAAATAAAAATGATGGCACCGCCATAACTTTTAAAATACTCATTTCCAACGGAAAGTGCATTGAAGAAAACTTGTTTCTTTTGATCTCATTAACAATATTTAGGCATCAAAAATTCAAAAATCAATTATGGTCAAGTCCTCAATATTTACCATTATTTTTCATATATAATGCAATTTGGTCAATATTGAGTTTAGATGATATGGGGAAATGAAGCATTCTGTTTCCAAAAATCAGTTAGGGAACCCATTTAAAAACATTTTACATGAATTACATTTTTGGAGCTGATGCTTAGTTTTAGAGTTATAGCTGTGAATTAGTTACCGCAACTCAAGTGTTTGAAGCGGGAGCGCAGCAAGAACGGCAATACTGTCATGGATGCTCCATTCAGGAGTGAGCGTGCCAAAAGAAGCAGGCCCCACCATCTTAGGTACCGGGTGACCGCCATTGGAGATGATGTAAATGGACGTTACTAGAAACCTTTATTCATCATTTTGGTCAATATTGAGTTTTATGTTTTCAACAAATTTCATAATTTTGTAGGTATAGATAGGTAATATAGTCTATTTTAAGACGTTTTACAAGAATGACATTCTGTCCGGTGATGCGTTATTTTTGAATTATTCAACTTGGAAGCTGGCTTGTGCGCGCCATGGAAGCGCGCGCGGCTAGCGTATTTTAATCAATAACGGAAGCTAACCCACTATTACAAAGGTAAAGAGGTTGGGTCGTGAGGGGTAGCCACAGTTCTTTTATTGAAAAGTATAAATGAAGCGGCTTAAGTCTAGCTGAGCGGCGAAGCCGCTCAGCAAGAATGAAAATATAGATTATAACTGGAATTTGATGCTGATTTCGAATATGCAATTTGTTTTGACCGCTCTCGATTTATTTTTTTTTTGGAAAGGCGGCTAACTAGCAACAACTCAGGTGGTACCCAAAGAATGCCATGTCCGTACAGGTTGGGTGGAACCCGGCCCTATCCGGTACTCAGGTCTTCAAGGCACGGTCTGACCATGTTGGGTCGAGAATGGCAGAGTTCGGATCATGAGGTGGTGCAGGCCAAAGTATGCTAAGTCCGACCAGGTTGGGTCAAGAATGGCAGAGTTCGGATCATGAGGTGGTGCAGGCCAAAAAAAAACATTAAAAATGTATAAAAATTGAAAATTAAAAAAAATCACAAAAAATCAAGAGCGGTCAAAACAAATTGCAGATTCGGAATCAGCATCAAATTCCAGTTATAATCAATATTTTCATTCTTGCTGAGCGGCTTTGGCGCTCAGCGAGACTTGTTCCTAAATTACACTAGAAAATATTACAATTATAATAAAGATGAGATACACAAGCAATGCTGAATCATTGGTCACCCAAATGTCACTCACTAACTAAAAATAACTAAATTCACATCCAACACCAGAAAAATTACCAACCGTAGCTTTGTTACCCTCACAAAATAAAATTAATTTATAATAGAACCAGGCAATATTTGAATCGCTTTCAACAATTTTTTCTTTTCTTTCAATAATTAGGGCAGACAGTACCTAGTTAGTGACCAAGTCAGTATTTCATTTCATAAATAGTGAAAAACATATGCAATTACAAATATCAAAGAAAAACCATGGAAATATTTTCAATTATTAATTCAAGTTCTCTGACATTAAGATTTAAAAATCCAATGTAACTAGAACACCATACATTAAATAGAGCTATAAATTGACTTCGTTTCAATACTTCATTAGCACATATACTGTGTTCTCACATTTTTGAACAATTGCATCATAATGTTAAAATCAATTTACAAGCTTTTCAGCACCATTAACTCGAGTGGCTATATATTTGCTGTTACAAAGTGTAAGTAATCGAATAATTTCTAACAGTTATGGAGTACGCCCAGCCTACTCGTACCCTCAGTCGCAATTTATTCTGAACTAAATTTTAATTCCCAGATAGTACTAAATGACAAATATAAATTTATGGACAATTTGCGGTAATATTTCCTACGATCAACTAATACATTTACACTATAGATAACAAATAACCCGCGCGCAGGGTAAATTCACTACTCAACATCCGGTACCTATCTACGTACAGATATTAGGCAGGGTTGCCAGTTGCCACTTGTAAATCGCCCAGCTTTAAAACCAAAACCCAGATCAATTGTCGGAAGGGAGCCAGAAGCTTTATTCAAAAATCAGACGCTAACATTTTTTCTATCCGCATAATTCAGGAAAATATTTTATATAATTGACATGAGACCTCAGTGAACCATGACTATTATTGGTCTGAATATATCTGCACGGGTCAGTTGTTTGCTGTAATCGCAACTTGATTAGAAATTTAAAAACGAGAAAATTCCAAGAAACTTAATCATAATTAATTGGAAAATATTTCGGAGTCCAGCTCCATCAGCAGTTCAAAAAAAAAATCATTGCGTCTGCATTAAAAGAAGAAACAAAATGTAAACAGCCATCAAAATAGATCACGAAAACTGAAACAACTTGTCACAATAAATAAAATAAACAAAATTGCTATCTCGTTACTATTGGCAATGGATACGAATTATCGGTATTGTTGAAGGTAGGTTTTTGATTAAAAATGTGTAACAAAACTCTAGTTAATAATTTTCAGGTGGCTTCTTTTGTTGTACGAAGATACGCGTCCGGTGGAGATGCGGGCCTCTTTTGTTTTTACAATTGTGTAGAGTGGACATGACGGTATCGTGAACTTGAACTTGAAATTGAGGGCCGACAGCGTCGGGGCTTTTAATGGCCTGCAATTCCCTCCTCAATTTTCACACAAAGAGTTCAGCGCCTGGTACCAGACTTGTCCACTTAAACTACTCAGGATCTACCAATCCTTGTCACAAGCTGCCATTGGACGGCATCACTGGGATAACCAGTCGTGGTGCAAATCATCATACGTCGGCATGACGTCATGGTATTTTTTTATCAGAATGGCTGAAAATTGCTGTAAGCTTCCGCACTGGGAGCTAATTAGCACACCCCTCTCACTCTGCAGTACGCTATCACGTAGAAAAATGCAACGTATCGATATCCTCTAAGGACTTCAAAACCTTTAATTCTGCTTCAAATTGGTATAACCTTAGGATTTTATAGTCGTTACATATTGTTAAACCAAAACCGGCCCTCAACAATACCGATAGTTCATATCCATTGCAAATAGTAACAAGTTAGCAATTTTGTCGTTTTTATTTTTTGAGACATGTTTTTATTTTCGTTTTTGTTAACTCTTTTGATGACTTGCTGTAACATTTTGTTTCTTCGTTTATTTGAAACATAATGATTTGTATTTTTGAACTAATGATGAAGCTAAACTACGAAACGTTTTCCAATTAAATATGATTAAGTCCCTTGGAGTTTTCATCGCTTTTAAATTACTAATGGTTAACTGTGAACGTAAATTATTTTATTTCATTCATCTGTATTAGTATTTTCGATGATAGAGGAAAGCACGTAATAGAACTTTATCCAATTGTACCAATTAAAATTTACCCTTTAGAGTATCATGGCTTCTTGGTTCAGCTGCTCTTAAAAATATGCCGCTAACGTCAATCCTCGTTAATGTACATTGAGCGAGTAGTGCTTCTCGGTGACTGTCAAAGCAACCCATAACAAAACCAGTAACACTATATTTACACGAGTCTGTCGTGGGTTTGAACTTACAAATATCTAGACTCCATCTTTCATTCTCAACTTTCCTGATTTTTTTCCCAAAGAAGGCTCGAGTACCGTGCCACTGGATCCCTATACGATATTTGAGTTTTATTAATTACTCCATTTATTTTTTCAGCTCATAGAGATGCTTACGGTATCTTTCGGTGAGGTGGAGAGCTATAGATTAACATACATCATTTGACCCTCGGCCGTGTCACTGGCTCTGCAGTCAGTGGACTCGGAGGAAAACAGAAGAAAATATGTACTGATCCATGGATAAATAACCCAAGGTTCTCCAAACAGTGACATGGCAATTTATAATGATGCCCGTGTGCGTTTACCAACTTCTTTCCGTCAAGCTATTACGAAAACCAATGCTATATATTGGTCAATGTGAAGTTTAATGCAATCACAGAAATTAATAATAATATTCCAAACAATCACTGAAGGAACGTATTTAAGAACGTTTTACATGAACGACATTCTGCTCGCTGATGCTTTATTTTCGAATTATTGAACTTTGAAGTTGGCCTTCCCGCACCAAAGGAAGCGAGCGTAATTTAATTAAAAACGGAAGCTAACCCCCTTTTACAAACGTAAAGAGGTTGGGTTGTGAGGGGGAGGCACTGTTTTTCTAGTGAAAATTATAAATAAAGCTTCTAACCCACCCATTAGGGTGACGACCGCAATCTTGTTTACATCGGGTCTAACATGGCGACCACCATGGGCGCCGCCAACAAGATTGCGGTCGTCACCCTAATGGGTGGGTTAGAAGCTGTATTTATAATTTTCACTAGAAGAACTGTGCCTCCCCCTCACGACCCAACCTCTTTACGTTTGTAATAGCTTCCGGTATTAATTAAATTCCGTTTCACGCGCTCGCTTCCTTTGGCGCAAAGGCCAACTTCAAAGTTCAATTAGTCGAAAATACCGCATCAGCGAGCAGAATGTCATTCATGTAAAACGTTCTGAAATGTGTTCCTTTAGTGATTCCTGGGATCGGCCTTATTATTTTCCGTGATTGCATTAAACTTCACATTGACCTATATATTTAATCAATCACCTTGATTCAGAATACACTTTTGCACTGCACTGCAAGGCATAAATAGCCCTTCCGATGAGTACCAATTTATCTGCGTGATAGTGTACATGTTCGATCCATGGTCCGTATGTTATAATAGAAACTCACAAATGAAGTCGTATCAAGTACCTATTAGATCTCGAATTATTAAAATTTTTAATAGAAGGATTACCAGCCTCAAGGAAGAGTTTGTTCAAGATATGAGCGTTATATGATAGTTTGGAGGGTTAACTTCTTTGTTGGTTTAGTCTCCAATTAAACGCATGCCTCACAAATCACTATTAATTCCACTTCGTAAGAGTAATGTCAGAAATTGTCTAATGCCAATTGCAATTCAATTGAGAAAAACACAATTCTCGCAAGCTGAAATACAAAGTAAGTCAATCAACCTAGTTAACACATGAGGTTTTTCTTGACAGTTGAGTGCCCAAGTAATACATTCAGATAGAGGAGATCAAGCCCATGGCTCCAGCTAGCCAATTATGAACTTATTGTTTGTCAGGGATTCCAGAAGTTTTTAGAATCTTTCTTATACTTAATACTTTTATCCCATGTGCAATTCGACATTCATTGCATCATTAACGTTAATTAATTTGTTATGAATTCGGGTTATTAGAAATCGATTAGGGGTTAAAGTTTTTCCGCATGTGCAGTTTCATCTTGCAGGCCATCATGTACGTTTATTAAGTTCTTCAAAACTTAGATTACTATTTAATTGCTTACTGATTTTGTTTTCCGTGAATTACAATTAGAGGACATAGTTCAAAAACTGTAAATAATGTGCAGCTGAACACCCTGTTGTCAGATATATTGCCTTCGTTTCTTCTTCGTTCATCAGAGTTTTTCCTTAATTGGTAAAAATATAGCTAGAGAAAAAACTCAGCTATCTTGCAATATATCTCATATTTCGCAGTATTCATAATATTTTGAACCATTGATTTGTTAGCCTATTGTAACTAGTGCACTAGCATTTGTTTTTATTTTCACAGCCTTGTTAACGTAACCGATGCCGAACGCATTACATCACGCAATTAGGTCAGCGACGCATGCTTATAAGTTTACGCATGCTACCTACCTTCTTTTGACAATCTGGGAGTATTATCAGGCACTGATTAATTGAGGGCCATGGACCTTAGAAGCAAAACAAATAGAACAATAACTTCGTAAGACAACGATATTCTAACATTAACATCATCCACTAGAGTAATATCAAAGCATTGGTAATATTATAGGTGTTGCTAATATTCAACCCGCAGAGCAGAGAAGACGCGAACTATCGTTAGAGCAAAAACCACACTTACCTGCTAACTCACGAGCTTCCTTCGACAACTACTCTGGTTCGTTCAGAGGGAGCTAAATAAATAGCATGCTTTGTGCTGTAAACGAACGAGACCGTTTTTCGTTTTCTCGTTAGAAGGTCACTACGGACGACCGTTAGACGAGAATCGTACGGGTGTTCACACCGTTCAAACGAAAGTTGAAAACGAGCAAAGCAAAATTCGTCTCGGGTGTGAACTGTGTAATATTAAGGCTTACTTACTTTTGATTTTAAACTTTATGAAAGAAAACTGCTCAAAAATAATTTGATGTCAATCTCATAAGTTTAATCCTCAACCCAGCAAATCCCTTAAAAAAACTAGATCTGGGTGGAAAAACTTGCAGTGGCACGCCTGATTATATCAGGGGCAGGGCCACAGCTATCTACTTACAGTGAATATACATTTAACTACCCTAAATTTACACTTAAAAGAATTACCCTACTTAGTATTTATTGCACTTGTATAAATTCTCTCCACGGCAGCTCGAATATCAACGATACCAACCCGATGAGTTTCGCAGTTGGGAAAGGGTTGAAAGATTCAAGCCAAAATTTTATATTCCACCTTGACTTGGAGTAACCGTCATTGCATCATGCAGATGCTCGTCATAAGGCATTTGAAAACAATGCACAAGATGGTGTGTAGAATGCTCGGCTTGAGTGAACATCGTTTTTTCATAAGAGAATTCTGTATTCAAATTTGTATTCCTAATGTTTGCTTTCCTAGTTTGAACATTTATAAATTTTTCAAAAAATAATTCGATTTGATGCATGGTTGAAACGATAAATAATTAGCTTGAAAAATATAAAATATAATCCTCATGATTTACGAACTTCTATGTAATCTTGGAGAAAGATAAATATTAAGTTTGAAAACTTGATCATGCAATTATAATTCAGGACAAAACTAACATATAATTATTTGCGCGGATAATCACGATGGCTTTGCGGAATAAGTTGCGATCATAAATGGTGCAAGTGTACTGGAGGAGATAGAGTAAAGGGGTGTTTACACTAGGGGACATATCGGCCGTGAGGCGAGACTCGTGTAGACGAGGCTCACCACAGAAGCTCATATTTGTGTGTGTGAGCCCGAAGTTCCCTATTCGCTCTGATCGAATTCGTGAGGTGCGACGCACGTGAGCCCAGTGTTTCCACGAGCAGGGTAATTACCCCAGTTTAGGGTAATCAGGGGTACCTTAGGGTAATGTTTAGGGTAATGAAAAATATGGCCAAATCTAGGGTAATCAGAGCTCCGTGAAGGAAGTGCCCTCCTAATCTACGAATAGAAAATTGAAAGGCAATATGCGAGCACCCTATTGGTCACCACTTGAACGAAATACAATGAAACGAGTCAGAATTTAGCGTTCACAAAACTGCACTGCTGCTGTAATTAATGTAGCACATTTGAATGTCATCAGGTATCGCTCACGAAAGAAAGCGCCAAGATACGAAGCCATAACATCTCTTGTCCACTCTGTTTTGGCAAATGATTCTGAGTGCATTTCGCTAATAAAACACTCGATCGGTGTCAGGAACGAGTCAGCTGTTAGACCTCAGACCTGGATACAGGCGGGATTTGAAAAGCTGGAAACTACTCAAGGGTGAGACGAGCAGAGGACCAAAACTTTTGGTAAGTAAATAGTGACTATAAAAATAATATTCATTAAGTATTTATTAGAGATACATTGTTTAGAACGCCAAAGATTCTGATCGAATCATCGGCGTGGAGTAGAGCGAGCCATCTCCAAGATGGCTCACTCGAGAGAAAAATTTGGAGACATGTCGGAGGAAGAAGATAACATATCATTTGTCGACTCCATGGAAGATGGTGTTTTGTCAGACTCAATAATAGCAACAAATAATGACAGTAATCCAGCCACGACCACCTCGCCGGTAATTAACTCCGAACTCCGGAGAGACCACCCCAGTGCTTTTTCCGATCCAAGCGCCAGCCTGCCGGTCCTGACCCTAACGCAGCAGGAAGAGGAAATTATGACAAGTATTCCAGGATCGGATGAAGAAACCCTGAAGATCCTCAATGAAAACTTCCAAGGACAGTCTAGCCACTTAATAGGACAGTGTAAAAGGAAACGATCCAACAATTCAGGGCCTAAAGATCAACAACAAACCAGCAGTGTTGATCCAAGCATCTCTAAGGAAGGCTTGGAAGGATCTTCCCCTATCAAGAAAAGAGCAGCACTGCAAATGCAAAGCCACCAAGTGTTGAATTCTCCAGTATATGGACCTGCACCAGACCAAACTTTTATGACTAACAATCAGATCCAAGAAAGAAACCCAGCAGTGTTTCTCATTCAGCCAAATGATGATAATAGAGACAACAGAAAATTCTTCTCAAATGAACTGAAACTAATGAGAAACCTTCAAGCCTCAGAGTTTGGAAAGCATGAAATAATAGACATGAAGAAGAACATCAACAGGAATTTATTAATTGTCAAGACTGAACCACTGGACCAAAGGAAAATCTCAAACCTGCTGTCCATCACTACCATTGGAGACTGGACAGTGATCTGTAGATTGCCACAATCAGTGCAAAGATCAGTAGGAGTGATTGGTCCAGTTGGACTTGATTCAAATGAAGAAGAAATAAAAGATTACCTACAGCAAAGCTATCCAAACATCATGAATGTTAGGAGATTAACAAAAGGAAAAAACCAAAGCCCCACTCTATGTCTCCAAATTACATTTGACAGTCTCATTCTGCCTGATAGCATTGTGCTTGGATTTCAACGCTACCAAGTAAGGTTATTTGTTGACAAACCTTGGCAATGTTTTAAATGTCAAGGCTTTGGCCACAACGCAAAAGATTGCAGATTCAACCCAAAATGCGTGGTTTGCTCTGGCCCCCATAGCTCTCGAGAATGCATGAATAAGGAAGAAAGAGCACCAGTTCGATGCTCCAACTGCCACGGCCCCCATACAGCCAACTATGGAGGGTGTCCATTCATGAAAAATGCTAAAACAGTGGAAAAGATCAGAGCAGAGAGAAAATTGTCTTACAGAGATGCAGTAATGACAATCAGAACTGAAACTAAAGCACGTCAGATGCCTTGGTCAACTGCACGCTCAGATCAAAATAATGTATATGATGCCCCAATTCAAAGAAAAGCACAGAAAAGCCAGAGCTATGATCTTCCAATGCTCAATGCCAAAAATGTGGCTCAACAAAAAGATGCAAGTACACAGACAGAAGGAATCCCTCAAGAAACACAGTGCCCTAGACAGGACTGCCCAATTAGTGAAACTTTCAAGATCCAAATTGCTACTACAATTGCAAAACTATTTAAAGCAGCAACTGATAAGGTGAAACCTTGCACAGGGGAAGATATTGCCAAGATTATCCAGAAGGAGATGGACATCAACCTGATGGAACAATGCCTTGAGATGGATAACTCTGGTCTAATTCCAAATTTAAACCTACCTGATCGGGAGAGCTTACCTAACAATAAGACTTCACAAGTGCAACAGGAGTCCAATGCAATAAAGAAAAAGAAAGAAAAAATTGTGAAAGAAACTTATACTCCCAAAACTCAAGATGGACCAGCAAATACCTTCAGTCCCACATACAACTCTCACCCATTGCAAGTGCAGACTAACCTGGGAAATGCTAAACATAAGCCTCAGAACAGTGCCTCTTCTAGAGGAAAGATACCAAAAAAACATCCATAATAGACCACAACCACCACCTGCGCATATTGGTTTGGAATTGCCGTAGTTTGTATAGTAAACTATCACATTTCAAATTAAGACTATATACAACCAAACCACATATAGTATGTTTAGCTGAGACATGGCTAAAAGCTAGTAGGGAACCAACATTTATAAACTATCGTTCTTTTTATAAACACCGAGACGCACGTCCTGGTGGTGGCCTGGCACTACTCGTCAGGAATGATATCTCTTGTCTAGAAAAGATATTAAATATTTATCCCAATGGTAAGCTAGAAATTCAAGCCCTTCAAATCTTTAATAAGAAAAACAAAGTGGATCTTCTCAACATATATAATCCAAATCAAGCCATAGAGACAAATGAGTTTAATTTTTATTTTTCTCAATTGACCTCCCACAAGTTGATTGTGGGAGATTTTAACGCACATCATCCAATGTGGGACACACGAGTCCCAAGTAATGCCACAGGCAATAATTTAGTAGAATGCCTTGTAGATAATAATGATCTCTGCCTCCTTACACCTCAAAATTTACCCACCTATTACCATCTACAAACTCGTACCTATTCCACTCTTGATCTTTGCTTTGTATCAGTTGATCTGCTGCCAGCGTCTCAGATAGGTTTGGAGCCTGAAATGGGAAGCGACCATGAGCCGGTGTTGGTATCTCTCAGTTTTTGTCCTGATAAAGCTAATTTCAGATCCAGAAGTCATTGGATATTTGGAACTGGATCATGGAGTACATGGAAATCTTTTCTCCCAACCAGTAACAAAGGAAAGGATTTTCAACAATCGGTGGAAAACTTCACATCTGCAATAGTAGAGTCTTCAGAGAAAATATTCAATAGAAGCAAAGAAGAAGTCACACCCAAGTACTCCAAGCATTGGTGGAATGAGGAATGTGCATCTTGGGTCAAAAAGCGAAGAGCTGCAAAGAATCAATTTAGAAAACATCCAACTCCTGCCAACCTGATAAACCTGAGGAAGTCCGAAGCCATGGTCAAGAGAGTAACCAGGAATGCAAAGAAGAAATCCTTTCAAGAGTTCTGTTCAGAAATCAATTATTCAACTCCAGTATCAACCATTTGGAAAAAAATAGGATGTTTGTCGAATAAGCGTAGAATAGCCAGGTGTGACCCTCTTTTGCTTGGAGACAAAATCCTAACAGATTCACAAAGCAAATCAGATGCCTTGGCGGATATATTTTTTGATGTTTTCAACTCTAAATCCACTGCTTTAAATCAAACCTTTATATTACCATTAGCTCTGGCACTTTCTAATGGGGAACCAGTGTCCTACAATAGCTCCTTTTCTCTCACAGAACTTGAATCAGTTCTAAAGTGCTCCCGTAATACATCTCCAGGTCATGATATGGTGCACAATCTTATGCTCAAAAATCTTACTCCAGAATATTTAAATTGGTTATTATCAATCATTAATTATAGTTTTGAACATTCAATAATCCCAGCTACCTGGAAGCTTGCCATCATTCTCCCTATACTTAAGCCTGGGAAACTCCCATCTGACCCCAAGGCATATAGGCCCATATCTCTGTTGCCCTGTATGGCTAAAGTCATGGAAAAAATGATCTGTAATAGACTCTATTATATGTTGGAGCAATCAGACGCATTCAGTAAAACTCAGAGTGGATTTAGGAGACGATTGTGCACTCTTGACCAAGTAGCCAGACTTGAAATGAGTATAAGATGCTCCCTTATTGACCGTGGCCTCTGTATAGTGATATTTTTTGATCTAAACAAAGCTTATGATTGTATATGGCATACAGGCCTACTATATAAACTGTCTCAGCTAGGAATCAAAGGCAAAACCTTATGCTGGATCAAAGAATATTTGAACGACAGGAAATTCAAAGTGTTCTTGGAGGGCAGCTATTCAACGGAAAGGGGACTACCCTCAGGAGTTCCGCAAGGTTCCATCCTATCTCCAACCCTTTTTAATATAATGTTAGCAGACTTACCTAGAGTTCACGGTGTTATGCTCCTTGAGTATGCTGACGATATTACTTTGTGCTGCAGTGGCAATGACCAACGCCAGGTTGGCAGACTTGTGCAAGAGCAAGTTAATAAATTGAAGGACTGGACAAACTCTTGGGGATTGTGTTTGAACCAGTCCAAGACTAAGGGGATGCAGTTCACTAGGAAAAACCTACCTAAGCCAGACATATATTTGAGTAATTCCTGTATAGACTTTGTTGATAACCATAAATATTTGGGAATGCTGTTGGATGCCCCAGGTTTAACTTGGAAGAATCATATCCAACACCTCAGAGATAAATGTATACCTAAAATAAACCTAATGAAGTCTATCTCAAACAATCATTGGGGTGCTGATAGAAAGACTCTGTTAATGTTTTATAAATCAGTAATTCGCAGTTGCATTGATTACGGTTCTATATTCTATAGTACAGCATCTAATACTTATTTAGACAAATTAAATAAAATTCAAAATGCATGTTTACGTATTGCAACAGGGTCTCGAAGTACTTCCCCTATCCTATCATTGGAAGTGGAAAGTAATACTCAGCCTCTAAGCCTTCATCGCATGTTGATCCTTACAAAATTTTACTGTAGACTCACAGAATTGCCTTCCAATGTCCAAATAACAAAAGAACTGTTGGAACCACAGCCTCGCTTGCAAGATAGACCTTGGACAAGCCACATATTGGTCCCGCCATTAATCATACGAGCGAAAAAAGTTTTTGCTCATCTTAAAATACAGAGAAGTAATAAGGAGATGGTTCCAATTATTTCCCCTATAGCTCCTTGGGAAGAAATAGACAACTACTTTCTGACCGAATTTGGTAATTCCCCAGTAGGGTGTATGTCAAATGAAATGGCAGGTTCCATCTTTAAATACCTGGAGGAATCATTGTTTCCCTCATACTTGCCTATATATACTGACGGTTCAAAGCTTACTAGTCCTGCCCCCTCTTCGACTGGGTCGATGATAATTAAAGAATCTAATAATACCATCATGTCTAATTGGAGATTGCCCGCCGAAACTGCAATTCTTGGTTGTGAATTGTTTGCAATTTCTCGAGCAGTAAAGTACCTTTATGAGAACTATGCTTCATTGCCAGGAGCTGTGATATATACAGACTCTCTCTCGGGAGTTGCCCTGTTGCAAAATCGGAAGGCTAAAAACTATGTTCATCTAATATACGAGATTCATAAATATGTCAAACTGTTGAATGTAAAATACCCAACTCACATCCAGTATATTCCAGGTCATAAGAATTTAGAAGGGAATGAGCTTGCAGATCTGGCAGCCAAGGCAGCACATCAAAGTCCGGTAACTCCATTCATTCACTCGGCTCAAATTGACAAGGTGAGACAAGCTAGAGATGCTCTGACTGAGGTTTGGCAGAGCCAGTGGCTCAAAAGGGTAAGTGACTTGAACAAAGGTAAATTTTTATTAGAGATCAGAAACACTGTGGGATTTTGGCCTTGGTCTTCTCATCGTAACCGATCTATAGAAAGTGCAATGGCCAGATTAAGAACAGGCCATGTGGGCCTGAATCAGCATCTCAATCGATTTAATTTGTCTCAAACAGATAAGTGCTCATGTGGATGTATTGAAACAGTCAGCCACTTTCTGCTACAATGTCCAAAATATGGTGTAGCCAGAACTATATTAGCTGAAGAAGTACAATCAGTAGGTGTAACTCTTTCTATCAAGAATCTGCTGGGAGGAGGAAATTACTCTTCAGAAATACAATTTAAAATATTAAATTCAATGTCAAAGTATCTAATCTCTACTGGGAAATTAGGTAATTTATAGCTGCTAACCACTAACTTAAACAAATAAAGTAACATCAACTTCTCCAAGGAAGCATCTGCGCCGTGTTCGTTTGATTTTCTCCTGGTTGCTTGAAAAAAGGACAGAATGTAAATGCAACCAACATTGTAAGAGGAAATTTTCTGAACATCGTGTTTTTCCTTAACACCAATTTAACATTACAGCAAAGAGTATCTTGAATTGCTCCATCCATGCACTCCAATTGTAGCAGTAGAAGTAGTATTAGTAGTAATGTAAAGTTGTTCCGTAGAGTAGGGAGTGATTATGGATCGTGAAAGTAAGCTAATGACCCACATGTTTATGACTGACAAGATGCTCCAGGTTGTGCCACCCAGGCTGGACCATCCACCCCCATTATGGCTCTGTGCTGTTCCCACTTAAGCAATAGGTTGACTCCACTAACCTTGTATGTTGTGCTAACCCATCAGAGCTATTCTGTCTTAAAGTGATATCCATGTTACAAAATGATAACCGTACAGCCTGTAAAAATCTGAAATGAATTCTCTTTCTGCCAGCAGAAGTGAACTGACCACTTCACGTAAGGACCTGAGGTGCATGGACCAACAGGAACCGGGATCCTCATAAAACAGAAGAAAGAAGAAGAAAAAGAAGGTGTCAGGAACAGCCAGTCGACGAAAGTCACTGTCCTATTCTTATTGCGCTAGTGGTTATAAGCTTCAACAGAATATTGACAGGTATGTTCGTTGTATTGTTAAATTCCACAGCTAATATATTTCATCGTAGAAATAATTAATAGGTTCATTCTTGTGATAGTGATTGAATTAACAGCAGAGTTCGCTCTCAGCGCCGGTATTTTGCCAGCTAATTAGGTGGAAGGCGTCCTATTTCTTCGCCATATTGCACGCCAACGAAGCATGTTTTGTAGCGATGCAAAAAAAATTTAAACAGGGTTCCTTGACACTTCGAGTTACAGAAAGTGCTGAAGGCGTATGGAAGAAGCTATAAAATTAATTACAAAAATTCATATAAACAAAAAAGTATAGTTATTGACTTAAAACTTGCAATGTATGTTTTTATTCTCACTGCCTTTCTTTGATGCTGTAACACGGACGTATAATTTGATCATGCCTAGAATTCCGTCAACCGAAATTGAAGCACTAGGGCTTTTAGCAACTGTGTGTTTAGGAAAGTTCATACATATTAATATAGGCAAGGTAGTTTTTTTTAAAACCTTTGAATTTCATCACCCGCCCTTTAAGAAATAAATAAATTTGATTTCTTACGATCAATTTTACGAGTTGATGAGTGAATGTGATTGCAACGAAGTTTCTGAGAAGCATCTGTATTGTAACAAGATTGAGTAAAATCCGTAATGAAAAGATATGACGAAGGTCATTTGTGAAGAAAGCCAGAAAGCCATCAGAGAGAGTGGATCGAAGTGTTAGGTTAGATTGAGCATGTGGAAAGAATGGCTGAAGAGCGTGAATGGATGGAAAATGAACTGAAAAATAGATAATTTTATTAGGAATAGGTAAACATATTATTGCATTTCTTGCAGCATGGCAGATGATCGAGCACCGAGTGAGGAAGAGCCAACGACACCACCTCGAAAAAAAGGAAAGCTCCACGTGAAAGCTAAAAACTACCAGCAGAAATTTAAAGATTCGTGGACATCGGAACCTGAGTTTGAAGGATGGTTAGCCAAGTCCTAAAAATCAACGGAGCAAAAGGATGGGGCATATTGTAAGGTTTGTCAAACCGATTTAACTTGTGGGAAATCGGAGATCAAGCGTCACATGCTATCAGAGAGACACAAACAACGATCCATGGTGGCAAAGAAAACCCCATCAATTGCCAGCTACGTGCTATCCAATGATCCTCTTGAAAATCGTGCTCGTAAAGTGGAACTGCAAGTTAGTGCATTTTTAGCTGAGCACCACCTACCTATCTCATTGTGTGAGCCTCTTTTAGATTTGATGAAAACAATGTTCCCAGATCAGGAGTCGCTGAAAAAGGTGCGCCTCGGAAAACAGCTGGCATCAAACATAATTCGACAGGTATTTGGCAAACAACTTGTAAGTGATCTTGCAGTGGCCTTGCGTGAGCGAATGTTTTCTGTTGTGATCGACGAAACAACTGACCGGAGTACCTCAAAACAATTGTCCATACTCGTTCAATATTACGAGGACGGAAAGCTACATAATTCCTTTTTAGATTTGATAGAAGTGACTGATGCTACTGCAAATGGACTGTACGCTGCAGTGAAAACATGTTTTGTTGAAAAAAACATTCCAACGGAAAATATCGTTAGCTTCTGTTCAGACACGACTAAGGTCATGATGGGAGCTAAGCATTGTGTTGCAACATTGTGGAAGGCTGACAATCCTAGCATCATTGTAGTAAAGTGTTCATGTCACATGGTGCATTTGTGTGCGAGTTATGCATGTCCCCGTTATCTTGAAGATTTGTGTCGAAGTGTATTTGCTCACTTCAGTCTTAGTCCTAAACGCCAAGATACATTGCGTGAGTTTCAAGCGTTTGTTGAAGTAGAACCACACAAAATCCTGGCTCCCGCTCAGACACGTTGGCTCTCACTGCAAGCATGTGTGAAGCGACCGTTGGAGCAATGGGATGCGCTTCAGTTGTATTTCACCGAGCTGGCGTTCTCTGACCCGACGCAGACCAATGATTTGATCGTTACTGCTTTCCGCAACAAGCTCACCAAGGTGTATCTCGAATTTCTTGACTACAACCTTGGAAAGTTTAACTCCTTCAATGTCATCTTTCAGACGCAGTCTCCTCAATTTTTTAATATCAAGAGTGAAACATGTAAACTCGTTCGCAGCCTTTGTTCTGATTTCATGGATGTTAGCTATGTAAAGAAGGCTGACATTAAGATGCTGAATCCAAGTCATCCAACGTTCTCAAGTGCGTTTGTTTCTCATGAAAAAACTTATCTTGGAGTAGCTGCCATGACCACTTTGAAGGAGTCGGACCTCACAGAAAGCTTAGAAGGGCACGAACTCAGTGAAATCTTTTCAGCCTGTCGCAATTTTCTGATCGAAAGTGTTTCTCAAATTCAGTCTAGGTTTGCTCTAGACGATCCTGTGCATGACATGACCGCCATCATAAGTCCTCGGAATGCTTTTGTGTTAAAGCCGCCTTCTCTTTCATTCCTCCTCAAAGAGTTACCACAACTAGGAAAAAATGTAGATGCAGCTTCACTCGATGAGGAGTGGAGGAAACACTGTTTCGAAGACGACCTGAACTCCAGCCACTCGGTCTTGAAATATTGGGAAATTGTGCTAGGTAAAGAAAATTCAGCCGGACAGCCATGCTACCCTCAATTGAAAACTGTAATTTCAGCGTTGTTCTCTTTGCCATTCTCTAATGCCTCTGTGGAGCGTTTTTTCAGTCAACTCAATCTGACAAAAACAGCTAAGCGCACGAGACTGAAGAATCAGACTCTCAGTGGTCTCCTTCAAGCGGTCTATTTTTTAGAGAATAAGGGCGCTACCGCCCACAGCCTGCTGATTGACGAAGGTCTGCTTAAAGCAGTTAATAACATCAAGAGCAACGCTACGTGTGAGGAGGCTAGCGAGTTGTAAATAGTTTCTGTCTATCGTTTCAACATCATTATTATTTCAATATTATCGGATGCATCTTATTATTTCTTTTGTGTATTCAAGAGGACATGTGGTAGTTATTTATTTTAGTTACCTTGTGACACGTCTGCAAGTTTCTTAGTCATTCAAGTGTTCCTGTTGTTGGTTAACTTTATACGAGGCATGCGGAAGGGACTAACTCCACAAAGTGTTGTATTTCAATGTAAGAGAGATATCCTCTGTCTCAAAGTGTTCTAAATGTTGAAAAGTGTCTGTAAGAAACCGAAAAGCTGTTATTACATACAAATTGATGTGCACTTATCATCTGATCACCTGCATCTACGAGCATCATCATCTTATTCAAACGTCATTTCAACCTAGGAACACCAGCCATCCTGGGGCCCAATATTATATGTCTTCTCGAAGAACCATCTTAATCATTCACGTCCTATAATGGTATGTAGCAATAATCACCTTTTTTATATATGTAGTGCACCCTCTCGTTTTGCAAAGCCACTTTTACTGCAAACTGAAATTACCATGTTTCAAGTTTAACTAGATGTTGACATGTTATTGCAAAACAATAATTATTCAAACCCCTACCAATTGTGTATAAAGTGACAAGGACGGGAAAATATTTTGGAGTATTCTTTAAATTTGTGTTACCCTTCCCGGCAATCGAACCCTGAACGTCTGGGATATCAAGCTAGCATTCTAACGCCGATCGACAGGCCTTCCCTCTTGACGCTCATACAGTATGTAACACAGTGCTAATTCATACAGACGGAGCTCTGGCAACCAGTCCATTGACCTTCTAGTTAATTTATAGATCATAGGTCAGGATTAGCTGTTTTAGGGTAATCTGGGGTAATCGATACCCTTCACCTAGGGTAATTAGAGTTGCCTCGCGTGGAAACCCTGCGTGAGCCTCGCAGCTCAGTCCCCGGTTAGTGTGTAGTTAGCAGTCATCAGGTGAGGTGTAGCCCTTCGCTCATCGATTATGGCTGACACAACGCTGCCACGAGAAGCTACGTTGCTTTTAATTGAAATGTACTAAGACCATCAATGCCTTTGGCAGACTAAAAGCCGCGAATATAAGGAGGCTGCTTTCCATTATATTTGAATGAAAATGAACGAATATAGTAACATTTCGCTCATGCAAATAAAAAAGAGATTACGTAGCTTACGATGCAGCAACAATATTCACACAAGCTCGTCTACAGCAATCCATATTTCATAGCAGCAGGCCACACTGACTGGTTTTGTGCTGCATGTCTGCCAATTTTGTTTGACCAAAAAATCTAATGTGACTTCAAAAAATATCTAGAAACATCTAGATTTAAAAATAAAACATCCAAAAATATATCTAGAAATAAATTAATTATCTACTATAATAAATTATTTAAACAATAGCATATTAGAATATTTAAATCATAAATTGCTTTATATTAGGCAATCTATCTTTATATAAATTATCTAGTATCCTGATATTTACCCTAATAAAGCTTGGTATCCAAATATTCTTCAATTTCACACGTGTTGCGAGTAGGAAGGTCAGTCTCTATTGCATTGCAATTATCAATGTTCAGATTCCTACTTATCAACAATTGTTTTAAGGCTTTCACACTGCTATCTTCATCACTTTTAATAATTTTGAAATTACTAAGTAAGTTGATTCTACTTTATTAGATGCATTACTTTAGTATATAACTGATACACCAAGTAGTTTCATGATAGAAATATCATTGCTTCCATCCAACAATAAACTGAACTCATTGTTACCAATATCATTGGTCAGTCTTTCGTCAAAATGAGGCCACAATACATTCATGATAGTGTATGTGCATTTTATTCCATGATTTTTTTATATCATCACTAGTTTTGCAATTGGAGATAGTGTGCTTTAGCTTATGAAATGTGAAATAGCCGTCTTGGTGTAGTTCATAATCTGAACATAACATGATCAGAATATGGTTGATTCACTATTCAGACAATTTGCTTAAATAAATTAACAAATATAATAAGAATGAAGTAGGAACCTACCATTGTGGTGAATTCTTAATTGGAATTTACAGTAATCTATTATATACATAGCTTTATTGTAATTCTAGCTAGGAAATTTCTAGCACGCTGAAAAAACTATATAGATTTTATAGCTAATATCTAGGTTCGAAATTTTACATCTAGGCTTCAACAAAAACATCTAGATCTAGCTATATAATATCTAGAGTGGCAGCCCTGTTGAGCAGCGCGCGCTCCATGGCTCGCTCCAATGGTGTCTAGTCTAAACGCACATGACTCTTGTGAAGCTCCACACGAGGCGTCTACACGTGAACCTGCAGCAAAATGTAGACCAGTGTAAACGGCATTTAAGTTAGCTTCGGCAGCGTAACCATAGGGCTTGTTAACATTCCGGTGATGTTAGTAATGGGTGAACAAAATCCAAACCCCAAATATTGAATTTTTTAGTGAATTTAGAAAAATCACTGAGGCTATTTTCCTGTTTGAAGAATTAATATAGACATGGTAAAAAATAGTCATCTTGTTTATTTACAAAATGAAACGTTTTCGATTTTTTCACTCTAAATATGCGTCCTAATGGAATTTAGGTTAAGTAAGACGAGACACTTGGAGTTTGTATAATCAGTACACACAGCAGGACACACTCTACATCACGAAGGGTAGCGGTGGAGTGGGCTCCAGCCAAGCCCGAGAACCATGAGCTCAGTTCCACAAGAACCATGAGCGCAGTTCTCAACGCAGAGTACTGTCTAAACACATTCTAACACAAGAGCACTGCAACACGTCCAACGTCACTTTCCATTTTCTTCTACTTTATCTTTTCACAGTATAATTCAATAAATTCTTTATTAAAATAATTGGTCTCTTTTACAATAAGTAAGATTAAATAATTAGCTTGATAATAGTTATTTTCAACGAGTATGATCTTCGTAATTCACTTCTGTCTGATACGTAATACTTTTGCCGCTTCTCACTGTTCCTCGAGACGAGGGTGTTTCTCCTTGTATTGTTCTCTTGTGAAAGTGCAATGTGGTTAACATTTTATGTCTAACATATTGTGTTTTTCAGAATAAGTTGTGTTAAACCTAAAATATATACCTAAATGAGAATGAAACTTTGTGCTAGTATGTAGAAACGCATACTTTTGAGTGACATGAGTCTACTGAATATCTAGTACTTACACTGAGTGCTTTGAGGTGGGCTTACTTCTGTAGGGTTAGGCACAATACAATATCATGTGAGCTTAACCCACTGGAATTACACGACATTTTGGACTTTTCTTACAGAAGCTGATCTTACTGAGTTACCTAGTCTTCCGGGCTGAACTCCATACCTCCATTCATTCCTTTGACACCTGCTCTCGACCGTCTCTCAAAAACGCAGGCTTTCATGAACAAGTTGCGGGGTTTTCTGTTGCTAGGTAGCTTCTATTGGAATTAGGTTAAGTAAAGCGAGACACTTGGAGTTTGTATAATATCAGTAACACAGCAGGACACAGTTTACATCACGAAGGATAGCGGTGGAGTAGGCTTCAGCCAAGCCCGAGAACCATGAGCTCAGTTCTCAACGCAGAGTACTGTCTAAACACATTCTAACACAAGAGCACTGTAACATTATCAGTATTATACACATATACATTCAAGGTGCTACAATAAAGGTTTCAACACTCCTTCTCACATTGAATGTGTGTCAGATGAGACCATTCCTAACTTCGTTCGCAGTCTAGAGAACTTTTGTATGGGCAGGTTCTTGGTAAATATGTCGGCGAGCATTTCGTCGGTAGGGCAATACACTACGTCTCTGTCTTAGTTACTTACAAGATCCCGTACATAGTGAAACTTAATATCGATGTGCTTGCTACTCCCATGATATTTGGGATTGTTGGCAAGACAGATGGCTGACTGGTTGTCTTCGTTTATAACCATTGGTTCCACAGTACCAAAATTTAGATCACTGAGTAAGTGCTTCAACCAGACAGCCTCTTGAGCCGCACCGGCAAGAGCAACGTATTCGGCTTCAGCCGTTGAGAGGGCTACACAAGTTTGTTTGTTAGATGTCCACGTAATTACCGAATTACTGAGGGTGAAACAGTAACCAGAGGTAGACTTGCGGTCATTTTTATCACCAGCCCAGTCAGCATCAGAATAACCAGTGCAAGTATAAGAACATTTGCTATACAAGATACCTAGTTTAGAGGTGCCTCTCAGGTAACTGAATATTCTCTTAACACACATCCAATGCTGTTCAAGAGGTTTGGAAATGTATTTAGCAACATTATTCACTGCGAATGCAATGTCAGGTCGAGTTCTGGTTGACAAATACAAAAGGCTACCTACAGCACTTTGATAAGTAGCAGGGTCAAATTCGACATCATTTGGGGAGCATATCGGATTTACATTTACATCAGCGGGAGTTGCAACAGGTTTACAATTATCAAAGCCAAATTTTGACAACAGAGCCTCAGTGTAAGCAGTTTGATTTAAGAAAACATTGTTTTTAGGTTATACAACACTTACACATAGGAAGTACCTCAGCACACCAAGATCTTTCATTTTGTATTGGGTAGAAAGACTCATCTTTATTTGATTTATTACATCACCAGACTCAGAAGCAATTATTAGATCGTCTACATACACCGCCACAATACACAGTTTCTTCTCTTGAACACGAGTGTATATACAAGCATCACTCTTAGTTTGTACAAAACCCAATTTCTTCAAATAGCTATCTAGTGTAGTATTCCAACACTTAGGAGCTTGTTTTAGTCCGTAGAGCGATTTTTGTAGTTTATACACCAGATTTTCTTTGCCTTTGACAATAAAACCATCAGGTTGAACCAGGTAAAGTTCTTCAATCAGTTCTCCATTAAGAAAGGCTGTTGCAACGTCCATGTGATGGACTTGCATGTTGCATTTGGCAGCTAAAGCTAGTACTGTCCTGACAGACTCAAATCGAACCACGGGACTGAAGGTCTCATCGTAGTCAGTGCCATATTTTTGTGAGTAGCCCTGAGCCACAAGGCGAGCTTTGTACGAGCAAATGCTTCCGTCGGGTCCGGTTTTTCTTTTAAAGATCCACTTTGATTTGATAGGTTTTTTGTCATTAGGACACTCTACAAGAGACCATACTCTGTTTTGATTTATAGACTCCATCTCATTCTCCATAGCTGTTTCCCATAGTTTTGCTTCTGGTCCACTGAGTGCTTCTTGAACACAAGATGGTATATCAAGCTCATTTTTCATTAAATAAACCCATTCACCAAACCTGTCAGGAGCCCGTCGATACCTGGCTGATTGTCTAGGCTCCACTCCTTCCATCCCAGCATCTGACCGTCTATGCTCCACCCCTCCCTCAGAGTCTTCTGGTTCTGGATCCTGAGGAAGAAGAGTAAAATTACCATCATTTACGTCTGAAGGCTCCTTCTCAATTGGCATCTGCTGAGATTCATTGAACATAACGTCTCTACTCAAAAATATCCTTCTGCTGCTTATGTCATACAGACGATATCCCTTGGATCCACTTCCATATCCTACAAGAACACACGGTTTAGATTTTGGATCAAGTTTTTCCCTCTCATCTTTGGGGACATGAGCGTACGCACTGCAGCCAAAGGTTTTGAGGTGCTGTACATTGGACTTGTGTCCATTAAGGGCCTGATAAGGGGTCATATCATTCAATGCACCAGCAGGGCTCCTATTTTTGACATACACGGCAGTTGATATAGCTTCACCCCAGAATGATTTTGGTAACTTTGAACCAGACAGCATAGCTCTGACAGAGTCAAGGAGAGTTCTATTCATTCTTTCTGCAACTCCATTTTGTTCAGGTGTCTTAGGCACAGTTTTTTCATGGATAATTCCTTCCGTTTTTAGGAATTGTTCAAAGTCATTAGAGATGTATTCCCCACCGTTATCGGAGCGCAGAATTTTAATTTTGTGATCATAGTGATTTTCTACCAAGGATTTGAACTCCTGAAACACTTTAAAAACATCACTCTTATGTTTGATAATGAACACCCAAGTATATCTGGAGTGGTCGTCTATGAAGGTTACAAAATACCTTCCACTCCCAAGTGATATGGGATTAAGCTTGCCACACACATCACTGTGGGTAAGTTCTAAGGGTCGGCGTTCCCTTTTGTGATTTGTTTTGGGAACGGAAGCCTATGATTTTTACCATCACAACAGTTTTCACAAAAAATGTTATCTCCACTCACAGAACAATCAAAACCTTTAACAAGATTCTTAGTGGCTAATTTCTTAAGATTATTGAATCCTAGATGACAGAATCGTTTATGCCACAGAATTTCATCAGAGGGAACGTTCATGCATTTAGCAGCTGAATTTAGGGTGCAATTAAGTTTATACAATTTTCCTACTTCACTGCCTAAGGCAATTAGTTTGTGGTCTTTATTTACAATCTTATATGAGCTTTCGTCAAAGTAAACTGAGTTTCCACTTTCTGTAATCTGAGGAACAGAAAGTAAATTGTAGGCTAAGCCAGGTACATACAAGACATTCTTAACAACACAGGTATCTACTAGACCTTTAGGCAACAACACCATAACTTCAACATCACCTACACCAACACCTTGCAAGTTTCTACCATCACCAACTTCAATGTTAATTGGACTAGATAGCTCATTCATACAGGAAAAATCATTCCTATTAATACACATGTGTGCTGTAGCACCGGAATCAATTACCCAACAATTATTGATATTTAGCACAGACAATTCACTGATATAATTGGTTTTTCCTGCTACAAATTTTTTCTGGCCTTCTGTGTGGTTCCCATCTTCTTTCTTCAACTTTTCTTGATAGTTCCAGCACTTGGCGCGTAGGTGTCCCATTTTTCCACATTCGAAACATCTTGAGTTTTTCAATTTGGAGGTCACAAGGGATTTTTCACAGAAGTCTGAAGCACTTTGGTTTTTCAGTTTTGCTTCTTCATTAAGAAGACGCTCTGTCATAATATCCCACGACGGTTGTTTTTCATGAGCTTCCAGTACAGTGACGAGTGTGGAGAAGTGGTCGGGAAGTGACGACAGCAAGATTATTACACGACTTTCTTCACCAACAGCGTCAATAATCCCACTCAAGGACTCAAATATTTTGACAAATGCTTTGAGATGAGTTTGTAAGTCTTGGTCTTCTTTTAGTTTCATGTTGGAGAGTCTTTTGCGTAGTCTGAACTTGTTAGACCAAGTTTTCTTTTGGAATGTATCTTAAATTTTGTGCCACAGTTGCACAGGGTCAGTAGGATCACCCAATAAATACAGTTGACTCGTTTCTACACCAAGTACAATTGTTACAAGTGCACTGTCACGTCTTTCTTCAAATTTTCTTCGAGCAGTCTCGTCCGTAGTCTGTGGCATGGTTTCCGTTCCTCGAACCAAGTTCCAAAACTTTTCTTTCATCAAGAGCATCTTCATTTGCAGCTTCCACGTAGGATAGTTTTTATCATTAAGAGCCGTGAGGCAGTTCTTAGCACTTTCACTCACGGAGCCTGCCATGTTTCTTTCTCTTTCACTATTTCTGTCTCACACAGAACTAACAGATCCCCACGTCTGTTCTCGCTGTCCCGGGCTGTTTTCGCTTCGGGACTTAGGATAACCTCACTTGATATTGCTTCATCGGAAGGTTGTCTGGGCCCATAACCTATTGGAATTAGGTTAAGTAAAGCGAGACACTTGGAGTTTGTATAATATCAGTAACACAGCAGGACACAGTTTACATCACGAAGGATAGCGGTGGAGTAGGCTCCAGCCAAGCCCGAGAACCATGAGCTCAGTTCTCAACGCAGAGTACTGTCTAAACACATTCTAACACAAGAGCACTGTAACATTATCAGTATTATACACATATACATTCAAGGTGCTACAATAAAGGTTTCAACAGCTTCGTCTCGTTAATAAATAAACAAAAAAGCCCACTTTCACCTGAACTATCTCTGACATCTTATACTACACTGTGGTGTTCTCCCTCGTGCAACTTTTCGCTCCAGGCAGACTATGAATATTTAAGAATTTTGAATATCAATTCCCAAAGTGAGTGCCTGAGGTACTAACAAACCCAACAGGGTAAGAAAACACAACTGAAATAAATACCGTTCTATTAAGAATATCACCGACAGTAATAGCACACGAGGGAACTATTACTGTCAGGCAGTGATGCACCAAAATACATCTTAGAGGACCGTAAGACGATGTGGAGTTGCAGCGCGGATGGTGGTTGAGTGACTGTTGAGTGCGAAGCGGTTGTAGCGATAGTAGAGACTACTGCTGGCGGAGCATCTTCAGCATCATGTGAATATCGAAGCCTCTGTGAGAAGACTGGCTGAGCTTCTACTGCACCTCGTTATATGGGGACTGGTGAGTGCGGTAACTCGCTAAGCACGCGTCCCCATTCGTTGGTGGTCAGGTGGCGCCTCGAAGCTCGCCGCTGCGTGGAGTGGCGCTTCGAAGCCAGCCGCTGTGTGGGATGGCACTTTGAAGCCCGCCGTTATGCAGGGTGGCACCCACGGTATGTGGCACCTCAAAGCCTCCTGCCGCTGCGTCGAGTGGCGCCTCGAAGCTTGTGCGGTGGTGCACGAGCGAACGGCTTGTTGAGACCACTACAAGACAATAGCCTCAGTGGTCGCAGGACTATATAAAATTTTCAAAAAGGCTCATTATTTCAGTTGTTGGACTAGTCTTATTCTTTAATAGTGCAGACTTTCATAATGTGTGTAACACAGATAAACAAGTTCTATCTAATCACACCATGCAATAACACACACGAAGAAAACTTACCTGGGCAATCTTTGATATTTTAGGAATGCTATCAGCGAAGCAAGTTGCAGTTGAGTGTGCTGCAAGGGTCACCGTCACACCTTATATGGGGATGTAGAACCGGATATGGGGGCATGATCAGATATGGGGCATCCTTATGTGAGAAAAAAAATGTTGCCAGATGGGCGAGAGGAATTTTCGATTTTTGAAATCGGTAGTGTGAAATCATGAAATTAATTTTTGGGCATCCCAAGTGAGAAATGATTCCCTGAAAAACATGGTATTCAAAGGATAGGTTGACCGGAGTGCGAAATTTCGACCCCCCGCGCAAACACTGAGTTGAACACAATATTTCTCCCTGAAAACAGGGTGAAAATGGTATATTTACCATGCTCTAATTTCTCGCGTATTGCATTTGAAAAGATAAATTTAGTTTAAGATTAAAGCTCCAGCTGCTTGAAACACTCATCAAAAACTGTTCTGTCTGGGAGGGGTAGAAGCAGAGCCCTAAATACGTCTCACCCCGTTTCTCCAGAGGTGAGTCTATTTTTAAAGCTGCGTAAATTATAAGAAATTCAATTAATTAAATATTTTCAGAGCAAATATTTTCCCACAGTCGCTGGTCGGAACGCCGTAGAATTGTCCAGTAACAACTCGTCACACGGCCCTCGCTCAATAACGACCTCACGCAAATGAGCGACGATGCTCACTGCAGACTCATTCAGCAGTCGTCGCCAGATGGCGAACCGCGAGGGTCCACAGTCAACCATGGACAAGTAGAGCTTGTTGCCATAGTGGGTTACGTCAACCGCAACCCGGCGCCAACTCTCCTCCACAGACAGACCCCCTCGCTCCACGAGATTTTCCTCCCACAGCGCAGGATCGATCCGCTGGCAGGCCTCGCATCCAGCCAGCTCACGCTTCACCTGTTCGCGCGACAGATCACTACGGATCTGACGCGCCAAGTAGAACGTCCGATCGATGCCCAAATGATGCGGCAGATGAGCCGCCCAAATGGCATCCTCGAGACTTTCCCCAGTGGTAAGCTCGGCAGACATCTCTGCGACGGCTCCACCACCATCGCGGTAACTAAGCCACCTCTTAGGTACCCTGGTCAGTTGGTCGGCCTTGATCTCGATCGTCCAGACGAAGCGAACAGACACGACCAGACCATGCTCAGCAATCGTCTCACGGATCACCCCAAGACGTCGCTTCACGAGCATCTCCGCCGCGCCCTTCGTGCGAACACGATTGCGGCCGTCGACAGTGTTGTCCATCCATGTGACGACTGTCCGGGAATCACTGGCGACCGTGAAGGTCTTAAAACCCCACGCAATCGCCAAATTGATACCCCGCGCCACCGCCTCCAACTCGGCCACATCGATATGCAGGTGGTCTGACTCTTTTCGGAGCCAAGACGCATCCTCCACAATGCGGCTATCGACCTCAAGGGCCACACCGACTCCGAGGGAGCTGGCATCAGCCCACACGGTAACCATACTATGCAGGTTGACACCCCACACGCCCGCAGCAGGGTCTTCCCGACGAGCCCGCGCCAACAGCTCCGCAGCCAACGAGGTGACAGAACCGTCAACCGAGTCGTCCCAAGAGCCACTGCACCCCAGCCGTTTCAAAAAACTGCAACAAGGACGCAGCCACCCCGCCACGGGGTAATGGCCGACTAACCGACCGCACAAGGAAAACAGCCCTCTCTTCGTTAAGCCGACATTCACCGAACCAAACTCGGAGAGAGCAGTCCTTCGCGACATCCGAAGATGTCCGTTGGAGTCTTTCCGTAAAAAAATTCTCAACAGCCGACCTCCATCCAGGCTCTCAGGCTCCTTCGCGGCAAGTCCGTACCGAGCCAGATGCTCCCGGAGCTCCTGCGCGCTGAGAATGGACTCACAAACCACTATATCATCGATATAGTGGTCCGTCCCTCGACGAACGCGGTCGTTCAACGACAGAACCTTGCCGAGAATCACCATCATGATTCGAGGTGCACACGAGAGGCCGAAGCCTAATCGCGTCAAAGCGTAAGGCACACCCTTAAGCTTCACGATCTGGTACCGCCACAGATCCTCGGAAACGTGGATCTGCAGGTACGCAGACTTAAGGTCGACGACCTTAAGCTCGCTCCGCAGCTGTCGCCATTTCCGAATCTTGTCGCCACACCCAGCGACCATGTCATCGCCAGTATGACACTCCACAAAGCCGTTTAACTCACGATAATCCATGACCGGGCGGACTTTGTCCTTCGTTGGTTGCACGACGGCCAGCAACGGAATGACGCCCTGAATGGGGCCATGCCATCGCCTCAACCAACCCTTCGAGATCCAACTCTGAATCTCCGCATCATAGCGCTCACGCACGTGAGGCGCCCGAGTACATCCGTACTCCGCGATCCGAGTCTGCAACCCCTCGGGTGGCTTCTCGGACCACCGCCAACTCACGGTCCACCGACCGTCAGCGAACCTAGCAACAAAGTCAGGGTCGACAATCTCGATCGGCGCTGGCGCACCTCTCGACTCCACCGACCCCGCCCCTGCCACCAGGCCGGCTCCCAGCTTGGCACAAGCGAATCCATTGCTGGACCCCCTACAGCATCCAGCTGACCCAGCTCTCCCCCAGTCAACTGCATACTTCGAGTCAGGACCTCTCCTGACGGTGACGCCCCCCATGTGATCAATAACATCACTCCCTATGAGAAAGTCTACGCCAAGATTCCCCAACTCCGGCATGACGAGCGCAGTGACACCAAAACAATGCCCCTGCAACCCGACTACCACACGACAGTGCTACCCCACATGGGAAGTTCTGCCGTCCGCCATTAGCAACGGCCGCCCCGGCCGGGGGCGTTGGCCCACCACCACCCGCGGACAAACCACCGTCCGCTCGCTCCCGGAGTCTACCAGACACCAAGAACAATGCCCATTCAAGATGGCACGAACGACTGGCAACCGACGCCTCGTCGTAACGCCAGTCGCTCTGAGCGATTCTAGATCGCCCCGCCCCAGCGACACACTCGTGCCGCTCAAGGTCCCTCTCTCCGAGGGGGCGCCGTCACCTCCCTCGGGGAGAGGAGACCTCCGGTAAGCTCGGCTTACACGGTTTCCATTGAGGAGGACGCGTCGCCCCGACTGGCGTCCTCCGTAGAGAAACCCGACCCACCAACCGTAGGCCTACCTACTGCCGGACAGTCGCAAGCGAAATACCCGTCCTCTCCACATGCAAAGCATGCGAACTTCCTTTTGACGGGAGCCTTCACGGCCCCCCCGCCAGCAGGCGCCGCAGCGCCTTGCTTCTGCGGGCAAGCCTGCACGCGGTGTGCACCGCCACAGCGGTAGCAAGCACCCTTGCCACCACTGCCCTGCTTCCCCGAAGCAGCAAGGTCTGCCCCGAGCCTGGCCCCCTGGCCTCACCCGGCTACAGCCCTCTGTGCGGCCATTCTCTCCCGCACTTTTGACACCACAGCATCGAACGGCGCCGTATACGCGTCCTCACGCAAAACTGCCCAAGTATACAGAGTAGTGGGGAGACCCTCGTAGAACTTGGCTCTAAAAATCAAATCCTTCTTAGTCGACCTCACTATCCCACCCAGACGCGCCAAGTCATCCAGGTACACGTCCACCGACTCCCCGGCTGCAAGCCGACGGTCGGTGAACCGCCTATACGCCTCCTTCATAGGCAACGCAAATTGCGAGGCCAGCGTAGACCGAACTACCTGCCACTGAGAAGCATCACCGACAGTCATGGAGCGAAACACTCGAGCGGCGTTGCCGTCGAGCATGAACCCGATGACGTCGGTCGGAGCTACGCGCTCCAGCTGGCAGAGCCTCTCCAGATTCTCCAGCCACTCCAGCGCGTCGACCGATCCATCGCCGGTCAACTTAGGCAGCTGCCTAGACAACCGGTCAAGGATCGGGCCACGCGCCTGAGTCAGGATGTTAGCCAACAGGATAACATCCACAAGCACTCCCGACGTGCTCCCCGCTGGCGGCACTGGCGATCCCGCATCGCCAGCTCCGGCTGCCGCAGCCTTCTCAGCTGCGTCAGCTACCTCAGCTGACGCAGCCTTTCCAACCGCCGCCATCTTGCTACCCACAAGATAGCTACTACCGCCAAAAGCCTAGATAGCTTGTTGGCTTACCTTTACCGTTGCTGGGGGCCGACACCGACAGCAACCGTAAAACAGCTGCCTCAGCTGTTTCACCTTCCGCGTTCTCCCAAAGACACGGACGCAAGGCACTGCCTCCTTTACACAGGTACCGATTGAAGCGAAGAGAAGTCCAACGAAGAACGAAAGCACGCGCGTCTGCACTCCACCGTTTCCATAAGCACACTGCCGATGCAGCGCAGCAGCGAGCCGTGGCGGTTGCGGCATGGTACGACAACTGCCACAGGGTACGACAACCCCACACTCTGTTTATGGGTCCTCGATTGGTCTCAGAGCAGAAGTCCAACCGACAAAAGTCTTCACGGAGAGCCTTAACACGGTCATGAAGCAGTTTTTTCTCTCGTAATAGTACGCTGTGGAGCTAATATTAGTATTCTGTATTACTCATTATTTCAGTACTCGAAGTCACGTTCATTTGT
Organism: Morinoia aosen; assembly: GCA_030386875.1. NCBI lineage: Eukaryota > Metazoa > Arthropoda > Malacostraca > Amphipoda > Talitridae > Morinoia > Morinoia aosen. Next base: position 19,230,382 of record CM059556.1, read on the forward strand.
GAATAAGTTTGAAGCCTAATATTGTTACCTAGACTTTGTCATGGTAGAAGATATGATCTTGAAGATCATGGCATAATTGGGACGAATTCAACTGGCAGATAATGATGGTTTAAACTTCTGCACTTTTTCAACACGAAATGAACATATTGTTGATATTTACTTTGATGCTAACCTTCTGAGCGTCTCTCGTAGCCGAGGTGGTATGCAAAGGTAAATTCAAAAGGAGGGATCACGTAACCCCTCTTCTAAGTAAATACTGCTAGGCTCCTATTCAAGAAAGGTTCCTTATCCACGAAGTCCAATACGTATTCTCTTCTTTACACCTTCCTCAGAGCAATACTGAAATAGTGCAATTACATCCTCCACCGTCATCAATCTAAACCCGGTTAGGAGACATAATGTCCCAATCAGCTACTGTTCATCTGACATTGGGCAGAAGGCTCTGTCAATATCAGGTGCCTTACTGTGGAGCAAACTTCCCCAAAGCACCAAAATCCCTCATATATTGAGAGAATTTAAAATCAAAATAACTTGTCATCTTCCGACTTCACAAAATTTTTTAGCTGCAGTACTTCCTGAAAAGGTGGTGACGAATTTTTAATATTGGAATATTGGTATATTATACTACGTACACTGTCGCGTCTTACAAGACACGAAAAATTTAAAGAATTTTGACAATTTTATTTCGGCAACATTCTGCGGATCCGCGCTGGTCCGCAAGAATGACGCCAGCGTTCTATTTGTTTGAAGTGCGTGGGAGGAACAGGTTCCCGGATAATCTTAAGTTTCTGTGTCTTTTAAAAGTGAATTCGTGTTAGAAATTTATTTTAACTTGAACGTGTTCCCTTACTAGCTATATTTGTAGATTGCTTTACAAATCTCGTGTTGATAGCGGTGAACGGCCGGTTTCTAGAGCATTCGAGGATGCTTCTGGCGGCCGGTGAGTCGCCCACATTGAGTCAGACTAGCCGTTGTAATGTAGGGAATCTGGTGCGCTCTGCAGCTGCAGTGTGATGCTGGAAATTAATCAGATTCTGGGTTAACGGTATTTTAGCTGAACACTGTGATTTTACAGATTTGTGTGTTAAATAATTTAACTCTGGGGCTAGGTTTAATATGTGAATTCTCATGTTAAGTTTTAACAACCCAAGATGGAGAAAGCTGGAGTATCAGACAGGTTCAGTGAGTGTGTGGTTTTCACAGATTGCCTGTTAAATAATTTAACTCTGAGGTTAGGTTTAATATGTGCATTCTCATGCTGAGTTTTAACAACTCAGCATGGGGAAAGCTGGAGTGTCAGACAGGTTCAGTGAGTGTGTGGTTTTCACAGATTTGCCCGATTCCTATTTTTCTTTCATTGTTCAAAGTGATTCTGTATTAACGTCTAAATGTTTTTTTTTGTTGCTCAGCAATATTTGCATAATAGTCAAGCTATGTAAACAGTGTCATAGGCAGTAAATGTAACATGGAAAAACTGACATCTCAATGCATTTGAATTGACACAGATGATTTTATTTTAAGTTTATTACATTCATAGTTTAACACAAAACTAACACGATTTTACATTTAATTAAGAATAGAAATCAACCACTGCTTCACCATTGAAAGATTTGTGTACTAAAAATACAAACTATGTTGTGGTTCTTCCATGAATTAGACATCAGTTGTTGATTCTGAGAAATTCACAATGATACATCGTGCTAGACTTGTACCAACTTGGAAACATGATTTTCTTGTCTCTGTATTGCGATCTTCATAATATTCATTAAGAAACAGATATAAAATCAAGTAAAATATTTGTGTCACAGAAACTTATGAGACCACCAGTCCAGGTGATTTGTGTTTCAGAGCGATGTTGGTCAACGTGTACTTGTGTCCTGTATTTAAAATCAAGCCAGTTAAAAAGAAAAACTGGCGAGGTGTGTGAGACCTTTTCAGAATTAGGCTAGCCAATGAGATATCCGTTATTATCCTTAATGATAAGATACCTGACTGATCTGCTGTAACCTAAGCAGTTTATCCCTGCATCAGAGACCTAATCTTAATCATTTCCCCTCCCACAGGTAGAGCAAAGAAAAATAAGTAGCCGCTTCTCTTGTAGATTTAAATAGGCTTACGAGATTTCTAGCGTGAGGGACCTTCCCCCACCGTCTGTAAGTATCCTAAGAAGTATTGTCGGGTTGTTATATCAAGGTCGTAACCAGTGGTATTGCAAATGTGTCTTTAGAAATGTGTTCCTAGCAATGTGCTCCGTAGGTGGAGACTTGTTCTCTTCCCTGTCAATGTAACAGAAACCTTTCTTGTTTGTGAACTTATTTCCTAGCTTACTGTTCCTGTGTACCTTGTGCGTAGATTCCGCGTTCCCCCAACTCCATGCTAGATTGTGCCTTCCTCTTTCCTCTCTTGAGAAACCTTTGTCGGGGTTGAGGGAGGCTAAAACTTTCTTATATAATAATAATAACAATAGTATTGAGAGTTGTCGTTGTGCTACGTCGTTAGCAGGGCGGCGAATTCCCTTTTTTATGTGCTACTATTCTATGGCTTCTCATGTCTCACTCAGCTATTTCTCGTGTACCTTCGAGGTATGAATTTACTTTCTTGTTGTGCGGTGATATATAAATGGTGCCTTCCTCTTCCCTCTCTTGGAACATCCTTGTCGTGGTTAAGGGAGGCTAAAACTTTCTTACGTAATAGTGAATATTGTGCTACGAATTCCGTCACTAGAATATCATACCTAGTTCTAACATTATTTAGCCGTTCTCTGTGTCTTGCTCAAGAAGTAGGAGATTCCTTTCTCGTTATGCAGCACTACATACATTAATTGATCGTTCGACCATGATCTTGAATTAGGATTTTCTTGTCATGCAATTCCTAGTCCGACTCTGAACCATACCTGTCTGGGCAGATTTACGGAGTCGTCTGGATAAGAAATAAAACCGAAGAAACCTCGCATTCTTTTGAAATCCTTGCGCCTTCCGTTCTATTGTGTGCCGAAGCGAAGATAGAAATTCCGCTAGCGCACAACAATACAGTAAATAGACATCAGCGGAAGGTTCCCTCCCACGAAGAAGCCCTCCAAAGAGGAGGCCCACAGCAGATTCTCAGCAGCCCGCGGCGAATATCCGAGACCACAAAAATGACCTCTCTCGGAAGAAAGAGCAAGCCTAGACTTCCACAGCTGGAAGAACAATTCAATACTGAGTTAGCAGCCTTGAAAAGTCTCCTGAATGGTGCAGTACCACGAGATCTCAAGACTCCCAGCGAGGTGGACCTAGTCCACTCTGGGATCCGAACAAAGGCTAAGACCGTCAAGCGGCTCGGAGACCAGCTAGTCCTGGCTCTCGATAATTCAGGAGCCACTGCAGAAGCGACGGTAATCCGAGGCTCATTGACAAGCGCTAGAGCTCGCAGGAAAGCACTAGCGGACTCAATGGATCACAGAAACGAGGAGCTCTGCGCGAGCTCGTCACAGAGTGTGGCAAAGGAACCCTCCCAGCGCAAGAAATCGAGGTCGATGACGACCTCGTCCAAGAACCAGCGGCAAGGCGCTGCATATCAGAACGAGCCCTCAAATTCACTATTGACTGAGAGCAGGAACGGACACCGTTCCAACCGTCGGGGCGAAGACCAGGCAAGCCCCAGCCATCGTCGTCAGAGTCACCAAAGCTCGAGCTATTACAGTCAGAGTCAAGCCAGTGAGAGCGATCATAGCCAGAGCCTTCCCAGCGCCAGCTCTCGTCACAAGGACGGCGAGTCCGAGCGCCGCGAGACCCCTAGCCGAGGCAATAAGCAGGTGCTTATCGACATCACGGAAGATCCATCGGTGCTGTTGGCACAAATCACCATCGAGAGGTCGAAACTGAGGAACGGGAACCGAGCGGAGAATGATCAGCCCTTCGGTGAAGAGAACATCGAGAGCAAAAACGCTCGGACAGGTGCCTGGGTCGACCAAGCTTTCCAACGCCACGTCGTGGAGCCCGTAGGGGGTGCAACGGCGGTCGTGAACACTCTACCCCGTGACACCGCCCTCGTACCTCTGATGAATCCCTCCGCTCCAGCATCCCAGCCTAGCGCTTCCACCAGCTCGCCTGCCGTGGTCTTCGTAACAAGGCCACCAGTGATCGACGGAGCCATGAGGCTCTCGATGATCGAAGACCTGAAAAGAGGGCCTGGCCAACCTTATGCGGGAGAGGCCCATCTGTTCCACAGATGGTTCGATGCTCTCAAGAGGAGGATGGAAAGACTCGCCGTAGAGCCCATCGACGCTATTGAGATCCTCACAAACCACACCTGCGGAGAGCCGAGGAGCCTGATCAACGACATACTTGCTGCCACATACCTGGAAACAGCGGCCCTGCTCACCCACATCGTCGAACAATTGAAGACTCGCTTCGGCTCTAACGACAGGGTAGCTGACAGCCTGCTCGAACGCCTCGCGCAAGCCTCGGACACCAAAGGATCCAAAGGCGACCGCACGGTCGGACTTAAGCTGCGGAAGTTCAGCGACGCCTGTCTAGCGATTCATCACACCATGCAGCATAACCACGGCCTCTCCTTCCTGAACACCGACGCAGGGCTATCCCCCATCGTAGAGAGACTGCCCTTCTTCGTTCTGGATGCCTGGAGAAACGAAAGAAGTAGGCACAGAAGATTATTTGGATCGCTACCCGATTTCGCCAGGTTCTTCGAGTTCATCAAAACGCTGTCAGACACCCAGTGCGACAGTTTTGGGGCATCGAACCTCAACTGGGTGAGTAATCGACGCGACACCGCGGCCCCCGCTCGCCCTAGTCCAAGAGCCCCACGAGTTCTCTACACATCCACGGAGAATCGACCCGACAGCTGCGTTCTCCACCAGAGTGCACAGCACGCGACAAATTCATGCCAAGCGGTAAGAAAGATGGAACCTCAGAAGAAGAAGGACTTCATACGTGAGCACAAGCTATGCTACCGCTGTCTGGGCACTCATTGGGCAAAGTATTGCAAAGAAGTTGTGAAGTGCGATGACTGCGGAGCCAGCAGTCACAGCACGGCTGCTCACATCAACAGGCGAGCAGCAGAAAATTCGAGTGAAACCACTCGTCAGGAGAGGCCCAGTCGAGAACCGAGCGACGACAGGGCTCAGAGCGAACTCGGTGAGAGTTTGAGAGCCGTGGCCCTGGCCTCTCGCGTGCCCACAGCCGCGTAGGGTGCATGCAGCAAAGTCGTTCTGGCAGACGTCATCGACGAGAACACGGGTCGGTCGTGCCGCGCCTACGTAATCCTAGACGAGATGAGTACGACCTCCTTTTGCTCTCCCAAGTTGTTGAACGCCCTTCGCGTGACAACCCCCGATACTCACTACACGCTAGAGACGCTGACCGATCAATCCGCCGTTCGATACGGCAGACGCGTGTCAGGGCTGAAAATAAAGGGAGTGTCCGAAGACCAAACTTTCGAGCTCCCACCAATATTGGAATGCAACTCCATCCCCGACAGAAAGAAAGCAGTCGCGACCTACGAACGCGTCGCAAGAACCCCGGAGATATCGCACTTCGCTCACCATTTCTTGCCCTTGGAGAAACACGCAGAAGTCGCGGTGCTCTTGGGGACGGACTGTGGAGACCTACTTTACAGCCACTCCGACATACAATGCCGTAAGGCTCCGTTCGTCCACCACACTGCCTTAGGCTGGGCAGTGGTCGGCAAGGTGAACGACGACGTCAGCCCCGAAGGAGAACACTCTTACACGGTCGCAAGAATCGTAGCCGAAGCCGCTCTCAAAACCTGTGGCCCGGAGACGTGCCTTGAACCGTTCTCAGGAGAAGACGCTATTACCCAGCAGCACAGCGATGAAATCTCTCATCCGCGGCCCCCCGACGATCGCGGAGACCCTGAAAAGATGAAAAACACCAGGGTAGAGGAAGACAATCGAGCGGAAGCCCCGCCAGCGACGAGATTTATCAACCAGTCAGCAACAAACGATGAAATGGACGCTCGGTGCGATCCAGACAGCGCATCACCGACGTCCAAGAAGAAACGGAAACGGGAGCTTCCGTACCCTGGTGATCTGAAGAGAAAGTACGACGCGCACCATGCTGAGCGCACATCTGTTGATAAGAGAGCTCGACAGAACGGGCCAAGCAAAGGGGAAGGCTGCCCCGCGGCTCCCGACCCTCCAGGAAACGCCAAGCACCCACCTCCATCTTCCCTTAACCAGCCTCTCAGTACCGCCTACGCGACAGGCTGTCGTCGGAATCCGAAGCATCGAGACGAGCATGACGCATTCGCTGACGCACGAGGAATGCCGGGCAGCGTCGAAAAAGACCAGGAGACAACACCAGGACCCCCCCAGAGGTCCACCACCCGCCAGCGACGGAAAGTTCGACGTTGGTCGGGGAAGCAGAGAGGACTCCTCTATGAGCCACGCCCGCGCGGCAGGTGGAAGGCCACCCACCCGTCGCTGAAGACAACACCGACGTGTCCCGCGGGGCGAGACGACTGCGATGAGCACGTAGAGTGTGGCGCCCCACCACTGAACCAGCCCTTACCGAGCGCTCCCCCCCCCCCGAAGGCAGTTATTGGTGGCCAGAGCCACCAAGGGGGGGGGGAGTGTCGCGTCTTACAAGACACGAAAAATGTAAATAATTTTGACAATTTTATTTCGGCAACATTCTGCGGATCCGCGCTGGTCCGCAAGAATGACGCCAGCGTTCTATTTGTTTGAAGTGCGTGGGAGGAACAGGTTCCCGGATAATCTTAAGTTTCTGTGTCTTTTAAAAGTGAATTCGTGTTAGAAATTTATTTTAACTTGAACGTGTTCCCTTACTAGCTATATTTGTCGATTGCTTTACAAATCTCGTGTTGATAGCGGTGAACGGCCGGTTTCTAGAGCATTCGAGGATGCTTCTGGCGGCCGGTGAGTCGCCCACATTGAGTCAGACTAGCCGTTGTAATGTAGGGAATCTGGTGCGCTCTGCAGCTGCAGTGTGATGCTGGAAATTAATCAGATTCTCGGTTAACGGTATTTTAGCTGAACACTGTGATTTTACAGATTTGTGTGTTAAATAATTTAACTCTGGGGCTAGGTTTAATATGTGAATTCTCATGTTAAGTTTTAACAACCCAAGATGGAGAAAGCTGGAGTATCGGACAGGTTCAGTGAGTGTGTGGTTTTCACAGATTGCCTGTTAAATAATTTAACTCTGAGGTTAGGTTTAATATGTGCATTCTCATGCTGAGTTTTAACAACTCAGCATGGGGAAAGCTGGAGTGTCAGACAGGTTCAGTGAGTGTGTGGTTTTCACAGATTTGCCCGATTCCTATTATTCTTTCATTGTTCAAAGTGATTCTGTATTAACGTCTAAATGTTTTTTTTTGTTGCTCAGCAATATTTGCATAATAGTCAAGCTATGTAAACAGTGTCGTAGGCAGTAAATGTAACATGGAAAAACTGACATCTCAATGCATTTGAATTGACACAGATGATTTTATTTTAAGTTTATTACATTCATAGTTTAACACAAAACTAACACGATTTTACATTTAATTAAGAATAGAAATCAACCACTGCTTCACTATTGAAAGATTTGTTTACTAAAAATACAAACTATGTTGTGGTTCTTCCATGAATTAGACATCAGTTGTTGATTCTGAGAAATTCACAATGATACATCGTGCTAGACTTGTACCAACTTGGAAACATGATTTTCTTGTCTCTGTATTGCGATCTTCATAATATTCATTAAGAAACAGATATAAAATAAAGTAAAATATTTGTGTCACAGAAATTTATGAGACCACCAGCCCAGGTGATTTGTGTTTCAGGGCGATGTTGGTCAACGTGTACTTGTGTCCTGTATTTAAAATCAAGCCAGTTAAAAAGAAAAACTGGCGAGGCGTGTCAGACCTTTTCAGTATTAGGCTAGCCAATGAGATATCCCTTATTATCCGTAATGATAAGATTCCTGACTGATCTGCTGTAACCTAAGCAGTTTATCCCTGCATCAGAGACCTAATCTTAATCATTTCCCCTCCCACAGGTAGAGCAAAGAAAAATAAGTAGCCGCTTCTCTTGTAGATTTAAATAGGCTTACGAGATTTCTAGCGTGAGGGACCTTCCCCCACCGTCTGTAAGTATCCTAAGAAGTATTGTCGGGTTGTTATATCAAGGTCGTAACCAGTGGTTTGCAAATGTGTCTTTAGAAATGTGTTCCTAGCAATGTGCTCCGTAGGTGGAGACTTGTTCTCTTCCCTGTCAATGTAACAGAAACCTTTCTTGTTTGTGAACTTATTTCCTAGCTTACTGTTCCTGTGTACCTTGTGCGTAGATTCCGCGTTCCCCAACTCCATGCTAGATGGTGCCTTCCTCTTTCCTCTCTTGGGACACCTATGTCGTGGTTGAGGGAGGCTAAAAATTTCTTATATAATAATAATAACAATAGTATTGAGAGTTGTCGTTTTGCTACGTCGTTAGCAGGGCGGCGAATTCCCTTTTTTATGTGCTACTATTCTATGGCCTCTTATGTCTCACTCAGCTATTTCTCGCGTACCTTCGAGGTATGAATTTACTTTCTTGTTGTGCGGTGATATATAAATGGTGCCTTCCTCTTCCCTCTCTTGGAACATCCTTGTCGTGGTTAAGAGAGGCTAAAACTTTCTTACGTAATAGTGAATATTGTGCTACGAATTCCGTCACTAGAATATCATACCTAGTTCTAACATTATTTAGCCGTTCTCTGTGTCTTGCTCAAGAAGTAGGAGATTCCTTTCTCGTTATGCAGCACTACATACATTAATTGATCGTTCGACCATGATCTCAAATTAGGATTTTCTTGTCATGCAATTCCTGGTCCGAGTCTGAACCATACCTGTCTGGGCAGATTTACGGAGTCGTCTGGATAAGAAATAAAACCGAAGAAATCTCGCATTCTTTTGGAATCCTTGCGCCTTCCGTTCTATTGTGTGCCAAAGCGAAGATAGAAATTCCGCTAGCGCACAACAATACATACACTAAATTTCTGTCGGATGCGTATGCAATGTTTTCGTTTGCGTAAATACTTACGTATATGTATATATATTATATATATATATGTGTGTGTGTGTTATGTGACCCACTTATAAGATTACTAATGCACTAAGCGCCATATTCATTGTCAAGTCACAATATACCGGACGTAGTCTCTGAGAAATGCCCTGGTAGTCAACAATGAATTAAATAAAGCAATGAGTTATTTCAAAAGCCAAGAACAAATATATTACCGAGCCCCTCACCTTAAATTTAGTGAATGGAGTGTAGGCTTCGAAGAATTGGACCCATGGAACCCTTCTTCAGTGGGCGTGGAGATGCCGGACAGTTGACCTTTTAATTAAGATGCGCAGCGAGCCAGTCCCGCAGACAAAGCCCTCAACAACGAGCTTCATTGGCCAACGCTCTCTTGTTTTGAACGGCGCATGCGCACAGCACAAAATCGTGGCTTACCGATGATTTAAACGCTATGCTTATGCCCGTTACTGAGGGTATTGGAGTTCGTAATTACTATTTAACTACGGTATATATGAATTAAATAGAAAATGAGACTTTTAGGGCTTTTAACGTCAAATATTTAAAAGGTTGAAGAGAATAATACATCCAAGACGGACGAGCCTCACAGGGTATGTGTTTGTATGAATGCAAACAGCAATCTCTGCAAAATTGGTAATCAAGCAACTTGCATTTGTACTATAAATTCCGTATTTTTGAAATTTGTATTGTGAAATGTTTTTAATACTCACAACTTGCCACTTTATCTACCTCATTACCTATTCATATTATTTTAAAGCATTTAAAAGAGAAACATCGTATTTCTGTTGTATGACTTAAAATATGCTCTGAGAGGCAGTGAATTCACTTCTACTTTATTGTGCTCGCTCCAAGAGATATTTGTGAATATAAATAAATAATTTTGACCTGTTAGTTATGAATATAATTTATCCCCAAACACTTTCAACATTATTTCCTGATGTAAAAAAAAAACAAAGTTCAAATGTCAATTCAGATGTAAACAGTCATAAGTGTTTTCACCCGATAGAGAAAGGATGCTTTATTCCAATGAATCATTCCTGGTACATTGTAGAAATTCTAGCCATTGCTCGAAGCTGAGGTCCTCTGCGGACTTAGTAAGGCATTATTTAATGGCCTTCCGCAGTAAGAGGTCTTGGGCTGCAGTCAAATTAATTAACCTAAAATCAATAAAGCAAGTAATCCACGACTAGCAGAGCAATGGTGGGGGGTTCCTCACATCTTCGGTTGCAAGCGTATTTGCAAATTCCTAAAGTACGCCTGCGCTTGTTCTTCCGCGTCCTACGTCACCTGGTCACCACAGTGGATTCAGATGAGCTAACGTAAGCTGTCGTTTGCGGCGTCCACGTTAGACAGCTTCTAGCCACGACTACGGGTGCATCAAAGCTTGTGCTCCGCTGGTCATTGGTCATCATTTCCTCGCTACCTTGGATCCTTGGTTCATGGACAGATTGGTTCACATATTGAGAAGAGTTCACCTGAAAATTATTTTCGAAAGGTGAGAATCCCCTTTTCTGCCATGCCTTTCTTGTTTAATAACTACTACGCGTTACCGACCCCTTAAGGGTGTCAGGCATTTATGTGAATTTTGTGCCCTGTTAAAATTAGGGACTTTGTTGCCACTTTATAGCCGGGTGGCATCACAACATATCCCCTTGTACATTGGTTTTTCAAATGCTTTATAACTAACATCAGGACGCAATGATGGTTACCCCCAGTCAAGCCGGTACCCATTTCAGTCACGTGAATAGAGGGGGGAATTATGATTAAGTTCCACCTTTACCCAACGAGGAGAAATCACCGCACAGAGCCGGGATTCGAACTGCCAACACCTTCACGGAAGAGCGCGCGTTCTTAACCACTTGGCCACGGTGACCACTGATACTTTTTATACATTTAGTTCATTATCTATATCTCTACTGCATTCATTAAAATAAAAAAACTAACCAGTTTCAATTAACTAGTTTTTGGACACATTTTTAGTTTTCCCCTCTCTCAGTCTTTATAGGTGAGAGATTAGGCCGATTAGAAGGACCATATAGGGGGGTGGGGGTGTTGATGGGGCTCCACCTCAACCCCTCCCAGACAGAAAAAACTTAGTGAGTGTTTTAATTAGCTGGAGGAAAAGCTCTGTTATTAGAGACTAAATTTATATTTTTAGATGCAATAGGGAAGAGATTAGAGTGATATTCCATATCCCTCTTAATACTCTGTTTATAGGCAGAAAAATTGAGTTCAAACAAACATCGGCATCTTTGGGATGCTTTATTTCCAATCAAGCCTGATACATATGATATTGAGCATTTGTTTTTCAAATGTCTTATAACTAACACTATATATAGGACACCATGATGGTTCCCATATAAAGCCGGTACCCATTTCCGACACCTGGGTTGAGTGGGGTATTGTGCTTGAGCTTTCCCTTATACCCAACGGATAAAATCGCCGCGCCAGCGCCGGGATACGAACCCTCGTCTCCAACATACAAGACCGATCTGTAGCGAACCTTCGGCACGCAACTCAGTATAAATTTCGGAAATTCTCAAAATGATCATTTAAAAATTCAGTAAAATAAATTCCACCATTAGAATAAAATTTCATTACGAAATTAATTAACTTCTATCCTCAATTTTATTAAAATTGTGTACTGAAAAATTCAATCCCTAAGAAATCACTTTTGTGTAGTTACGAAACCCCCATGTTGCCTTGTCGGCAACATTTCAACCCGCACAAGCGTCACTCGTTTCAAATCACTCACAGTGCGTACATCTCGGTTTTCTTCTCTGGTGAGAATTAAAGTATTGTGTGTGCTTTTGCTGTTCTACGGGTAACTATTTAATTTATGTATTATGTAAATAATGTGTTATGTGTATTATTAAGTAGGTTTTCTCAAATGACTAGCGTGTCACATGTGTTGTAGGGCTCTTGCCAAGAAGTGTGATCTCTCACACCTCCCCTGTGCCGGCTATTGCTGCATACCTTATTTTTGATGGCAACATAGTTTTTCCAAGAAGCAATTCTAATCAATTGAATATCAATAATCTATTATGTTGCCATTGTGCCAATTTTTGAGTGCTCAATTATTTGTTTGTTCAAGCCTCTAATCAATTGAATTTGAATAATCTATTTGTTGCCATTGTGTCATTAGTGTTTTGCCCATCTTTTGTGTGTTCCAGATTTAATTAATTGTGTTCTCAATTTTTGTATTTTAATTAAGTCAGATTTAAATAATTTTGGAATTCCTTTGCAATTTTTAGTCAATGTTTAAATTCATATCTTGAGAAATGAAATTATGATAGGTTATTTACACCAATAGAGATTGTATCTTCGGTAGTTACTCACTTCAAGTCAAGTCACATAAATAATCATTCTTTCGTGATTAGAACTATCCCACTTTCTGATTGCGCGTAACAATGTGTAGTAACGGTAACAAGAATTCCTATCATAATCACTTTAGTGACAACTCTTACTATTGATTTTTGGTTAGGTCAATTTGTGTATAATAATGTTAATAATTAGTCGTTACCTGATTCAGCTAAATTAGGGTGATTGTGCTTACCTCTGGGAAGTCTCTGAATATTCTAAATTCCCAACTCCTGGAATTTTTAGTCCAGAAATCATCCAATTATCTGATTTGGGGTTAAATTTAGTAACCGGCAATTGTTTGCTTCAATTGTAGCTACCTGTTCCTTTTACCGCATGTCAATGTCGGCTACCTCCAGTGGTTGTTGTTCATTATAACTCATAGGATGCCCTAACACTATTCTGATATGCATCCTCTTGATCAATGCTTTCTAAATCCTTCTTGTGCTATGAACCTCCTTCTTAACTACCGATTCTCTGCACTTTGTGCATAGATTCCGCGTTCCCCCCTACTCTTTTCTAAATGGTACCTTCCTCTCTCCTCTCGTAGGACATCCTTCACGTTCAAGCCCGGGAGACTAGGGAGTCCGCATTTAATAATAGATAATAATAATAATTAGGCTGTACATGCCTTCCTGGCACGATTCCTAGCTTAAGTTAATGGATCTTTTGACAACTTTTAGCCTTAGGTATGATCAGTACAGCGAGCCCTTAGCTGTTGCTTAGTGTGAACCGTTCTAATTGTCCAATACCGATCTTAAGGTACTCATTGTAAATAGGCACCACACCCTAGATTAATCGGCGACCACAGCCTTGATTTATAATACTCTCGATCTTGTGAACTAATGTTGCACTCCCTTTTCGAAGACGATTTAGGACAAGATACGTCACGGCTAGTAGTACCCGGAGAAGACTCGTTTGTTGGAGTAATGGCATGTAGGGAGATTTATGATTGTCCATACGAGTACTTATTGTTGCGACTGCCTCGCCCTTGTTCAGGCGCCAGAATTGGGCCGAGGCACCCGCATCTAATCCTCTATTTGAGGCAATCCTGTAAATTCAGCAGTAAAGCTCGCAGCCTGGTTTGCGTAGCGACTGTCTCTCCTTGTGTTATCATGCTTGAACAAGTAACCCAAGCTCTCTTCCCGTACAGAAGAACCTGCGAAGCCGAAACACAAACATCACCACAAAACCCTATAGTAACGTTTCTCAGAACCACTTGAAAACGTACTAGTAGGTTCATTCGGAACGATCTCAGAATCACTTGAGACGTTCGTAAAACTTATTCAGCCTGAACGGCTATCCATCAACCAAGTAAGCCACAAGGCACTGGCAGAAATTACTGCCTCCTTCGAGATACCTCATAATACAAACTGTTGTGGGGAAAATTCCCCACAGATTCGCTCGGAGTGTACTTCGATTTCTGTACTATTAACGTAAACGGCTGGTGCTGCGTGGCAGGTGAGGTCGCGCAGCAGCAGCGCATAGTAAATATAGGTCGTCGGTGGAAAATCAGGTCGGAAGCAGTGTGGGGAGCTGTGACAGGTGTCAAGGTGTCAAGGTGTCAGGTCGGAAGGAGATAGGTGTGTCAAGGTGTGTCCGGTTAACGAGAGGCCAGGCTGAGTCTCGGTCAAAGGCCTCTGTTACGTCGGCACGTCTGGAGTACGCTTGGCTCATGACGCGTAGGTGACGGTCGCCAGCCTGACTCTTCCATCCCTTCTTCCTGCATGTTCAATAAGTTCATGGTTTGATTGTGTGTGTGAAAGCGTTGAATTTAGGTTCTTTTTCATTAATTAATTGCATGATTAAGGCGGGTTGCGAACCGCAATTAACTTTCTTCTAACTAGGCGTGTTCGCTGCTCTAAAAGGGGGCCAACCTTACCCTGTCGCAGTGAACCGCCGTCCTTATTAACTATTACTATTACTATTAACCATTACCTATTATCTATAAACTACTATTGGGCTTCTGCCTCCATTACTATTGACACTGAATTGCGACTTCTATATCGCCATTACTGCCATCGTCTAACAGTCGCTATGCGCACTGGAGGATAAATTCTTCAGGTTGGTAGTCATGTGTCTAATATTTGCCGATTATTGAAACTTTATATCTCTGTTTACCTTTATCAACGAGATTGACTTTGGTCTTACCCGGTACCTATTTTTTCAGTATCTAGCGGGCACTTCGTCGCACTACGCACTTCGTGCTTCACAACGTTGATAGCCAATTAAGCCAACTTGTGGGACAGCAGTAGCAGCAACTAGGTAATTACGTTGACCATTAATTATTTTGTTCATTCTAAATTCTTTGTATAGCGCTGTTTCATAATATTTGCTCAGTTAATTATTTTTCTTGTGTACATTTCTTCATCTTTATGTACAGCTGTGAAGGGACTGGAGGCATTGGTCAAGGTTTAGCTGCTCTGGCCCTGGTTGTGCCGCCGTCGCCGTGCCTGTTTCCTTCGTGTAGCGCGTCAGTTGGCGCCAACTTCGGTCTTCCTGAAGAGCTTGTAGCAAGCTAGCACGTTGAAGCACAGTCGATACCGCGTGACGTCCGTTTAAGCTGGCGCTGTTAGCCCTGAAACAGAGAGCCTATCCGGCCTCCTCGTGCCTGCGCCTGTAGTCTGTCATTACCTGAAACCCTAACTTCCGACCTTAAAATTAGATGCGCATTTTAACCTAAATAAATATAAATATATCAATAAATAAAGGAATAAATAAATGCGATACTTGAGGGCGAATTGTCCTTTAGTTTTTAACAATTAATACTTTGTAAATCGGCTACTTGCCGTATTGTTTGTTCAGTACTTGTTGCCTTGTTACTATTATGAATCTTCCTTGGCGTTTAGGCGACTGATTAAAAATATTAAATTTGGAAACTTGTGTCCTTGTCTTTATTAATCTTTGCAGCTTCGAAACGGCTGTTGAGTCAAATGTGCAGAGGTAGTTCCTCACACATTTAATACTGAAGAATTTTGTTTTCGACGGTGGGGTTATTCTAAATTTGTTAGGTGTATATGTGGATGTGAACCAATTGATTATTAAGCTAACTTCTCCTTTATTTCAAGGTTTACCTCTGCTCATTTGGAGTTGCGGTCCCGTTCCGGTTTACTCTGCCGTTTGAGTTCGTGCCACGAACATGGAGACATCACTGGCTAAAAAAAGGGGTGTGTTTAAGCGTAAGGTAACGCTTGCCCTGAAAAAAGCGCAGGAACTCGTGGATGGTGGAGCTACTTCTGAGCTGAGCGTGCATTGTGATCTTGTCCGTCGCAATCTCCACCAGGTGAGTCGTATGATGAACAAATAACTAATTGTTTAATTGAGAAGGGCAGTTCTGACGAGACGCTCAACACTGAGGTCGAAGCTCAGATGGCTTACGGTGTGGAGATAGAGATGGCTCTTGCCGAGTTGAGCGCGCCGCGCAATTCGGTTGACACTGTTAATGAAAGAACCGTTTTGTGCAAGGACGTGAAACTACCTCAGTTGAAAATTGAAACGTTTAAAGGAGACTCGAGTGACAGTTTGAAGTACCATAGTTTTCTGACCTCTTTCAATAATGCTATTGGTTACAGAGCTGGGCTGACGGCCTCTGCCAAATTAACTTACCTTCGGGGTTATTTGTCGGGCTATGCGCTCAAGCTGATAGATCATCTTTCTGTGGAGGACGCTAACTATGTTGTTGCTTTACAGATGTTGGAGAAAGAATTTCTGAATAAGAAAGAGCTAATTAGTAAACTGTGTTTGAAACTTATGAACTTGAAATGTATTTATGATAGAAAATTTTTAGAGACTAGGCTGTTTGTGACCGAAGTAAAAAGTATTTTGGCAGACCTTGCTAACTACGATTGTGATATTGTAGGCGAGAAATCCAGTAATACTTTCATAGGCCACTTAATATTTTCCAAATTGCCGCAGTTACTTCAACAAGAACTGCCTCGTAAGTTGAACGATAATTATCCCTCATTGGAAGAAATTTTTGACAATTATGCGGAGGCTATTGCTGTCTTGAATTTGAGAGTCTCTACTGATGAAGCGAAATATGATGTTAAACCTTTTCCCAGGCAGGCTAGTTATGGCAACCGAACCGATCCTCCCGTGTTTGCTAATGCTGCTATGGTACCGCCTGAGCGGAAGAGTTGCAAATTTTGTTTCAGTAAGGGTCACTCTATGATGAATTGTGCTTCCTATCCGGATTATCTTTCTAGGCGAGAAAGGTGTAAAGATTTGAATCTTTGTCACAAATGCACTAGTTCCAAGCATGATGCTGCTAAATGTTACAGTAATTTAGATTTCGAATGTAAATTTTGCAAGCAGAAGACGCACGTTTCTGCTTTATGTCCCAAGGACGAATTATCACGTGGTTCTTTGCAGGCTAATTATTGTTTGAATTCTGCCGCGGGCATACGATCTTGTTACATTTTACCGACCATTTCTCTGCCCGTCGGTCGAGGTAAGAATGTTACGCATGTAAGGTTTTTACTCGATACAGGATCTCAGCGCTCGTACGTCGCAGCTAGAGTATTGAATAGGTTTAACTTCGGTGGAGTGTTGAGGTTTGCGGACTTCTCGGTGAACTCGTTCTTGGAGTCTGGTGTTCGCAAATTCGCTGAGCTAAGTCTGTATGTAGATTTACTCAATGGTAAAAGTCCTGTTCAGGCGCCAATTTTGGTAGACGAACAGTTCAGAATGGAGTTCGAGGTTAACTCTTTGAGAAAAGCTGTACGTAATGTGTCAAAGTGTGGAGGTTTGGCAGATAGCGCGTTTGGTCGCAAATGTAACGTAAATACCGTCAGTGTTGAAGGTATTCTAGGTATTGATGTGTTGCAATGTTTGAGTGATTTTCGTATTGTCCCGTGTCTTAAAGGTTCCGCTTTTTCTTGGTGCGACAAACTTATTCCCATCGGGAATGTCGAGCATTTCCTCACTCGCGAGGAGGCTGAAGACATGTATCACGAGCCAAGTGCACCAATGTTTACTGGTGAATCGGCGGTAAATTTCGTGTTGGAACCCCGTGCCTGTTGCATCGATCCTGTGTGCAGTGTGTTGTCTACGGGCCATGTGGAGGGTAATTTGGATAAGATATACGAATTGGAGTCAATCGGAATTTCTGAAGAGGTCGTTTCGGATATGGATAAAGAAAAAATTCATGACTTTGATTCTGGAATTCAAATGAAAGACGGAAAGTACCATGTCAAACTAGTTTGGAAGGATAATTTACCTGATGTTCACAATAATTATAATGTAGCTAGAGCAGTTCTGAGTAAGGTTGTTCAACGGTTGAAGAAAACTGGTGTGTATAATGCATACGATTCCGTGTTTCAGCAGCAACTACAAGATGGAATTCTCGAGAGAGTACCGTTGCAGTGTGACCGGAAACGAATTTATTTACCTCATAGGGAAGTCGTCCGAAATGATCCAATGTGTTCTACGAAGGTAAGACCGGTGTTGAATTGTAGTGTGAAGGTCGGTAGTAATCCGTCGCTTAATGAAGCTGCATATCCCGGAGTTGACTTGATGGGCAATTTATTTAACTTGTTGGTTGGGCTAAGATCTGACGATTTTTTGGTACTCGCTGATATCAGGAAGGCGTTCTTACAAATTAAACTTGCTTCAGAGGATGACCGTAATAGGTTTTGCATTTTGTGGGAAACGGATAAAGGTTTGGAAGTTTATCGGTATACGACAATTGTTTTCGGGTTTATCGCGAGTCCGTTTATTCTGAACTACGTAATAAGACAGCATGTTAAGAACTATCCCGATGACTTGTGTAGCTATTTTTTACTTAATCGTATGTACGTCGACAACCTTTTCATGACAGGCAACAGAGAGCACGATTTGGAAAACCTGTATCGTACTGCTCGGTCTAGGATGTTAGAAGCGGGATTCGACTTGAGGTCGTGGTCAAGTAACAGTAATGTATTAGAAAAGATTTTCGACGAGGATCGGGTAAGTTCTGAGCATTCAGAACCTTTCGAGAAAGTGTTAGGGTACAAGTGTGACAAAGGACATGATTTGTTGAGTGTGAATTTTTGTCTAGAAGACGATCAAAAAGCTACTAAACGTACGGTGCTATCTACTCTAGCCAAGTGTTTTGACCCGTTAGGTTTGGTGACGCCTGTCACAGTTGCTGGGAAAGCTTTGCTGAGGGATATTTGGCGTAAGCAATTGGGTTGGGACGAGCAGCTCACGGAGGAGTTGGAGGGGAGCTGGAAACTTTTAAAGGGAGAATTGAATAAATTGAACACATTAAAGTTTCATCGTAAGGTCTTTGAAAATGAAAAAACCGTAGAGTTGATCATATTTACGGATGCGTCTAAAACACACTACGGATTGTGTGTTTATGTTTTAAGTGACGGGGTTGACAAGCCGTCGTTGCTATTCAGCAAGGCGAAGGTGGCTCCCATTAAAACTAAAACTTTGCCTACTTTGGAATTGCTTGCCATTTATTTAGCATTTAAGTGTTTGTTTAATTTGTTGAAAGCTTTGGATAAAGTAACGGTTACTAATATTACTATTGCAACAGATTCCCAGATTGCGTTGTCTTGGGTATTGAACAAAGGAGTAAAATCGGGCAATGTTTTTGCAAATAATAGGGTTAAGGACATTACCTTGTTCCAGTCGCGGTTGAAAAATGAATTTAATGCTACTTGCTCTTTCAGATACGTTCCTACTGACCAAAACCCCGCAGATTTGGTTACTCGTGGTGTGACTGTGCAGAAACTGACGGATCGTTTCAGTTTTTGGGCGCACGGACCCTCCTTCTTGCAGCAACCTGTCCAGTGGCCAGGGGCTGCCTTGGGATGCATATCTTCCCTTAATCAAACTTTAATTTCTTGCGCTGTGCAGGTGGATGAAGTGAAGGCTGCGCAGCCTGTCTTCCCCATTGAAAGGTATTCTAACTTTGACAAATTAATAGGTGTAACCGCCCGTCTCTTCAAAGTAATGTTCGTTGCTAGGCGTAAGTCCGCGTCTCGCCTGGATTGCATTAACAAAGCTAGGTTGTATTGGCTTAAATTTGAGCAGCGGGAACATTTCAGTATTGAGTATAGTTTTCTTGCCCATGCTGGGGAGCGTACTTCTGTACCTCCTCTGGTGCGGGATTTAAATTTGTTCCTTGACAGGGAAGGGTTGATCCGGTCGGGCGGCCGATTAGGGAAGTGCGCTTCTCTTTCGTACGATGTTTCTAATCCTTTGCTTCTTCCCAAGGAGAGTTTCTTCACGAGACTGTTAATTGTAAATTGTCACGAGAAATGTTTGCATTTGGGAGTAGGATCTACCTTGAACCTTTTGAGGAATAGAGGTTACTGGCTACCCAAAGCCAGGGTATGCATTAAAAAAGTACTACGTGAGTGTATAACCTGCAAAAAGGTTAACGCGCTCGCATTTAAATACCCTAAGACCACTGATCTTCCAGGTGATAGAGTAAATTTCAACAGGCCTTTTGAAGCGGTAGGTGTAGATTTCACCGGCCATTTTCACGTAAGCTTAGGCGGGACTTTAACTAAAATGTACATTTTGCTTTTCACATGTATGACCGTGAGATTAGTTCATTTGGAATTACTACCAGACATGACCACTGCTTCCTTCTTGGCTGCGTTTGTGCGGTTTACAAATAGGTTTGGTATACCTCGTGTACTATATAGTGACAACGCCCCGACATTTTCTCAGGGTGCTGAATTGCTGGGACGTTCATCGTCAGATAGTCTGC
Source organism: Morinoia aosen (assembly GCA_030386875.1). Lineage (NCBI taxonomy): Eukaryota > Metazoa > Arthropoda > Malacostraca > Amphipoda > Talitridae > Morinoia > Morinoia aosen. The sequence goes on from CM059556.1 coordinate 19,250,493, forward strand.
TTAGTGAACATTTAGCTAGGAATAATATTAAGCACGTATGCATTCCGTTGTACTCGGCATGGGTCGGGGCTGCATGGGAAAGGTTGATAGGGGTTATTAAACGTTGCCTGCACAAGGCTATTGGTAGGGGAAAAATGGAATATTTCAGTTTTCTCACTTTATTATCCGATGTTCAGGAGGCGGTTAATAATAGGCCTCTTACGTATCGTAGTAGCTCTGATCAGAACCATGAAGTTATTACTCCTAATTCTTTCCTTAAAATTGCTCCGTATGGAAATTTATCGTTTGAAAGTGAACAGGGGAGTGAATTACTAAATCCTTCTCGTACCGCCTTACTAACGGTTTTGGAGTCTCGACAAATTGTGTTCGAGAAATTTAAAGATTTATTTTTTGCGGAATATCTATTGTCTCTAAGAGAACGACAGGTTGATAGATACCAGCCTGCTTGGGAGGAGAGAGTTAAGATAAATGATATTGTATTAATTACTTCACCCGTGAAAGCGCGACCCTTCTGGTCCTTGGGAAGGATTGTGCAATTGCACCCTGGTAGGGATGGGAAAACTCGTTCTGTCCAGGTTATGAGAACCGACCGGTCTGTGGGAGAGTATGCAATCTCTCTTTTATACCCATTAGAATTAAGTGCTGATACGGTAAGCGCAGCTACAGTCTCGTGTAGCGGCCCGAAGGCGTCGAAGCAAATTGTTACCAAAACTCGTCCATTGCGAAAGGCAGCTGAGCTGTGTAAAATTAAATTAAGCCAATAACTTATAAGCATTTTTGCGGGCCGGGAGTGTGTGGGGAAAATTCCCCACAGATTCGCTCGGAGTGTACTTCGATTTCTGTACTATTAACGTAAACGGCTGGTGCTGCGTGGCAGGTGAGGTCGCGCAGCAGCAGCGCATAGTAAATATAGGTCGTCGGTGGAAAATCAGGTCGGAAGCAGTGTGGGGAGCTGTGACAGTTGTCAAGGTGTCAAGGTGTCAGGTCGGAAGGAGATAGGTGTGTCAAGGTGTGTCCGGTTAACGAGAGGCCAGGCTGAGTCTCGGTCAAAGGCCTCTGTTACGTCGGCACGTCTGGAGTACGCTTGGCTCATGACGGTAGGTGACGGTCGCCAGCCTGACTCTTCCATCCCTTCTTCCTGCATGTTCAATAAGTTCATGGTTTGATTGTGTGTGTGAAAGCGTTGAATTTAGGTTCTTTTTCATTAATTAATTGCATGATTAAGGCGGGTTGCGAACCGCAATTAACTTTCTTCTAACTAGGCGTGTTCGCTGCTCTAAAAGGGGGCCAACCTTACCCTGTCGCAGTGAACCGCCGTCCTTATTAACTATTACTATTACTATTAACCATTACCTTTTATCTATAAACTACTATTGGGCTTCTGCCTCCATTACTATTGACACTGAATTGCGACTTCTATATCGCCATTACTGCCATCGTCTAACAGTCGCTATGCGCACTGGAGGATAAATTCTTCAGGTTGGTAGTCATGTGTCTAATATTTGCCGATTATTGAAACTTTATATCTCTGTTTACCTTTATCAACGAGATTGACTTTGGTCTTACCCGGTACCTATTTTTTCAGTATCTAGCGGGCACTTCGTCGCACTACGCACTTCGTGCTTCACAACGTTGATAGCCAATTAAGCCAACTTGTGGGACAGCAGTAGCAGCAACTAGGTAATTACGTTGACCATTAATTATTTTGTTCATTCTAAATTCTTTGTATAGCGCTGTTTCATAATATTTGCTCAGTTAATTATTTTTCTTGTGTACATTTCTTCATCTTTATGTACAGCTGTGAAGGGACTGGAGGCATTGGTCAAGGTTTAGCTGCTCTGGCCCTGGTTGTGCCGCCGTCGCCGTGCCTGTTTCCTTCGTGTAGCGCGTCAGTTGGCGCCAACTTCGGTCTTCCTGAAGAGCTTGTAGCAAGCTAGCACGTTGAAGCACAGTCGATACCGCGTGACGTCCGTTTAAGCTGGCGCTGTTAGCCCTGAAACAGAGAGCCTATCCGGCCTCCTCGTGCCTGCGCCTGTAGTCTGTCATTACCTGAAACCCTAACTTCCGACCTTAAAATTAGATGCGCATTTTAACCTAAATAAATATAAATATATCAATAAATAAAGGAATAAATAAATGCGATACTTGAGGGCGAATTGTCCTTTAGTTTTTAACAATTAATACTTTGTAAATCGGCTACTTGCCGTATTTTTTGTTCAGTACTTGTTGCCTTGTTACTATTATGAATCTTCCTTGGCGTTTAGGCGACTGATTAAAAATATTAAATTTGGAAACTTGTGTCCTTGTCTTTATTAATCTTTGCAGCTTCGAAACGGCTGTTGAGTCAAATGTGCAGAGGTAGTTCCTCACCCTGTTACCGCACCTGCGGAATATTACACTAACAAATCCACTCTCGCCGGGATCCACCCCGGATTCCCTCGAGCCACGGCACCTGCGGAGTGCGTCAACTCTCTGGACCCGGACCTTCTTCCCCAAGAAGTGGACCCCCCCACTGCTGCCGTAGTCACGGCACTCAGAGTCAACTAATAAACATCAGGCGAGAGTATAAAAGTCCTTTCATTGTCCTGCAGAGGTCAACCGTGCAAATGAAAATTAGGTGCCAGGAGAGCAACCCGAATACCGTCACATAACTCCTTCTGAGTCAGATTAAGTCATTAGTTTATTAAGTATTGCCGTTCGATGGCAACTGGTGGCCCTTATTCAAAGAACACCAACCATTCTAACAGCTATTCTTAAAGCTTCCAAGGCAAATCATTTTAAACAACTTCCCCACTTGGGAGAAGTTCATAAATCCCTTAACCACTGTGTCACAGCGAGCACAAAAAGCACAACTAAGTGTTCGCGCGAATGTTGAAATTTCATTCTCCTTTGGGTTAGTTGGTGGATTAGTGGCTCAGTAAGTTAAAACAATAGTTGATTTCAGGAAATTATAGAATGGTAATATGAGCATATTTAATGATAACTCAAAATATTACAAAATAATTTTGAAATTTTGTAGTTTCAGGGTGAGCATAACTTCTTAAAATGCTTTTCCATTGATAAGTTTATTTATAACTTATTGTTATGTTCATTCCGTTTTACACAAAAATGTCGTCCGTTGGTGTTGAAAATCGTTAAACAATAAATATCGTCATTGCATGATAACTGTCATGCAACAACATATGAGGCAATGTTGTATGAGGAAATCAGTGCCTCTTACTAAAATGTCGAGTGCTTAAATCGTATTTTTTTGACAATTTTTTATGTTTTGCCATTTTCTACACTAACGGAATACATTCTCGTGGAAGACGGAATGAAAATAACAATAGCCTGCGAATCGTGTGGTTGAGAAACGCTTTCCTACACGCTCGAGTGATCAAGCGGTACCCGCGCAAAACGATCAGGAGGACATGGTAAGCACAGTTGCGCGTGAGTAAACTGTCAAGTATTCATCAATTAAAAACTTAATAAGTGTGTATCTGTTTTTTTTTTTTATTTCTTTTTTCGAGTGTGTCTGCTTCATTGCCAGCACGGTATGGGGAGACATAAGAAGAGAAGGAAGGGGAATGACACCTCTGGGTCCTCAGATGGAGACTCGGAGGGGGACTCTCCTTCTCTGCCCTCTCTTTCAACTAACCTAGCTTCACTTCCAACTTCTGATTTCCAGTTATCAGGAGAAGTGCTTATGGCTGTGGACCCAAATCAGTCAAATTCTTCAACTTCAAATCAGGTAGACCTAAATGTGGGAAAAGATTCCCAACTCATCTCAATTCCTAAAAACCCAGATCTTGAGGGATGTTGCCAGCAAGGTGGCCAGATAATAAGCAGCTCAAATCCTGAGGCCCTCACTTCCTCAGCTCAAAGAGCTATAAATCAAGTTGGCCCTCCGGAGTCAGATAGCCAAGGGCATGAAATACTGGCAGAGAAGCCATGTGTTATCATCATAGAACCTGTTGCTGACAATCGTCCAGTCACCAAATTCTTTGCTAATGATATCTCCCTGAGCAAAGCCTTAGCAAATTCTCCTCTAGGCAAAGCAGGTATCAGCAGAATGACTAAAAACTTTCAGAAAAACTTACTAATAGTGACACTGAATGAAAGTGCTACTAAAGATCTTCCTATCCTTCTGTCTGTCACTGAAATAGGCACTTGGCTAGTAAAATGTAGATTGCCTCTCAATCAAACCAGGTCATTGGGAGTAATTGGACCATTTGGAGAAGATACCACCAATGAAGACTTGACTGAAGCACTGACCCTGGCAGGCTATGACATCACTACTGCAGAAAGAATCTTTAAAGGTAAGGAAAAACCAAAACCTCCATGTTTAAAGTTCATTTTAATACCTGTTCCCTTCCATCCTATGTGTACCTAGGCTATCAACGCTACAAAGTTAACGTTTTTGTGGGAAGACCCTGGCAATGTTTCAAGTGCCAGAGATTTGGCCACAGTGCTGCAAACTGCAGGGGCTCTCCACGGTGTGTGGCTTGCAGTGGCCCCCACAACGTGAAGGACTGTCCTACTCAAGGTACGCCCAAATGCTGCAATTGTGGAGGCAGCCATGCGGCTAGTTATGGGGGATGCTCTGTAGTCAAACAGGCTAAACAAGTTGAGGAGGTACGAACAGTGAACAAGATCTCAAACAGTGAAGCTCTCAAACTTATGCGGAATGAAAATGCTCCTTCTGATTATAGCAACAGAGCAGCAACTGAACAACCTATGGTATTGCGTCCTGTAGCTGGGGCTGGAGGTAGAGACAAGGTCGAGTCTCCAAAAAATAGCTCAGTTGGTATCCAAACTTGTGATGACAGCAAAGAAACTACTCTTAAGGATGTTCCAATTTTACAATTCATTGAATTATTGGCAAAAATCTTACCTTTATGTAACACAACTGCTACCTCTGAGTCCCACCCTACTGAAATCATTACAAAAATTGTTAAAGAGACATTTCAGCTAGCAAGCTTCTCTACAAAACCAACTCAGCTTGACTCAGCCTCTAGCCTCGTGGGAACACGTGCACAGTTTCTTGACAAGGTGACACCTAAGAGACCAAGCTCTGTCTTGAATGAGGATGCTCCTGATAATGTGATGTCATCCCCAGTAATAGGAAGTCATTTACCGCAAGGCAAGCAAAAGAACCAGAGAGCCCATGCTCAGCCCTTGCCCCGCATTGTGGAAAAATCTCATCCTTCTAAAGACAAGCCATCAGTAAAAAATAGAATTTCTAGTCTGAGTTCCTTTTCAACTCAAACCAAATGTCCTCTGAAGAAACAAAAGTAATCCAGTGGAACTGCCATTCACTCAAAAATAAACTAAGCAATTTTAAGTTATTTTTGTATGCAAACAAACCCAATGTGGTTTGCCTAACAGAGACCTGGCTGAATGCTCAATACATCCCAAATTTTATCAACTATACCTCAATACATAACCACAGAGATGCCGGGCAGGCTGGGGGTGGCCTTGCTGTTCTGATCAGAAGTGATACTCCTTATGTTAAAATTAACCTTCATCCTTACCCGCAGGGCAAGTTAGAAGTAATCGGGATAAACCTATTTATTAAAAACAGTCAATCTCCCCTCTCAATACTCAATGTTTATAATGCCAATCACTCCATTGCCTCATCTGAATTTCAGCACTACTTTTCCCAGCTTGAACCTTCACGACTAATAGTTGGAGATTTTAATGCCCATAGTCCATTATGGGAAACAAGCAAACCACCAAACACTACTGGTAGGAATTTGGAGCATTTATTAACTCATGATCCCTCTCTTGCCTTGCTTACCCCTCCCTCAATGCCCACATACTATAATGTATACCATAACTCTTTTTCTACTATTGACTTGACCTTAATTTCAGCAAACCTGCAGCCCATTGCTGATGTAAACTCAGAGCAAGACATGGGCAGCGACCACTACCCGGTTACAACACGCATAGGCATCACTCCATCCACCACTCAATTCAAGAGGCGGCCATCCTGGCTGTTCGAGAGGGGGTCCTGGGCTGAGTGGAAATCTACACTGCGGCAGGTGGGAATTGACAACACACCAGATATTCAAGTAAGTAGCTGTAACTTCACAAGATGTCTAGTGGAAACTAGCTGTAAAATTTTCCCACAAACTAAGGAAATTGTAAATCCACGCTACAGTAAACCTTGGTGGACATCAAAATGTGCCGAAGCTGTTGAGGCCAAGAGAGCAGCAAAGAGAGTCCTAATATCCCAACCCACCCCCGTAAACCTAATAGCTTTCAAGCGCTGTACTGCAAGGGTCAAATGGGAGGTGAAGCAAGCTAAACAGAATTCCTGGATTAATTTTTGCAGCTCAATTAATTCTGAAACTCCCATTGGTACACTTTGGAAACGAGTTAAATGCTTAAAAAATCCCTTCAAGAGAGAATCCCGTCCATTCATTCTTCCTGGTAACATGATCACTGACGCTAATGCTAAAGCAAATGCACTTGCATGCCACTATGAAAAAGTTCTTGCATCTCCAGTCCCTCGTCCATTCCCAACCTACATCCTCCTACCCCTAGCTCTTGCCTTGAGCGAAGAACATACCAGTCCGATAAATGAACCCTTTTCATTCAACGAAATGAATCGGTGCATAAGCTCTCTAAAACCTGTCTCTCCTGGCCTTGACAGAGTACACAACAAACTCCTTGCTAACCTCCCTACTGAACACAAACTCTGGCTGCTGTCTATTTTCAACTCAAGCCTGCAGAATGCAACTATCCCTAAGGAATGGAAGTCCAGTCTCATAATACCCATCTTGAAGCCTAGCAAACCTCCAACTAGTGTGAAATCCTATCGCCCCATTGCTTTGTTGTCATGCACAGTCAAGCTACTGGAATCTATGATTAACAAACGCATATACTATACTCTTGAGCAAAACAAATTCCTGCGACCAACCCAGGCTGGGTTCCGTAGTAGGATGTCTGCCTTAGATCAGGTTGTTAGAATAGAGACGGCCATTCGCACTGCTCTGGAATGTAGGAAAGTTTTACTGGTGGTATTCTGTGACCTCAGCAGTGCTTTTGACACTGTTTGGCACACTGGTTTGCTGTACAAGCTAAGCCAGTGCGGGATACGAGGGGCAATGCTCAGGTGGTTAAGGGAGTACCTCAATGAGAGAAATTTCCAAGTTCTTTTTGAGGGAGAGCTCTCAACAGGCAAAAATGCAAAATCTGGTGTCCCACAGGGAGCAATTCTGTCTCCTGTGCTATTCAATGTGATGATGAAAGACATCCCTTCGGAGACAGGAGTTCATGCCACTGAATATGCTGATGATGTTAGCTTCTTTACTAGTCACTCTGACATAGCAACAGCCACTGCAAGACTGCAGTCCCAAATCACCTCTTTCTACAACTGGACCAAACAATGGGGATTGACCTTAAACCTCCAGAAAACTAAAATAATGTGCTTTACCAATAAACGAATAGTTCCTCATCCCATCAACATTGATGGCCAACCTCTGGAATATGTTCCTCATTACAGGTACCTCGGTGTTGTACTGGACGCCCCTCGACTACGCTGGGAACCCCAAATTGCCCATCTTAAAACAGCATGTCTTCCTCTAATTAACCTCCTGCAATCTATTTCTCACAGACAATGGGGATCTGACCGTATGCTCCTGCTCAAACTGTATAAAATTCTGATTCGCAGTCGGCTAGATTATGCGGCTCCTGTGTACGCGACTGCAGCCCCTTCTGTCTTGTCTAAGCTTGATGTGTTACAGAATAACTGTCTCCGAATTGCTACGGGAGCCCGGAGAACTACACCAATCAGTTCTCTACAGGTTGAGTCAAATATCCCTCCTCTGGATATTCATAGAGAACTGGTAATGTGTAAATATTACTGTAGACTGATCCAGCTTCCGATATGCCCTGTAATCCATGGCCTCTTTAAAACCCACCACCAAATCGCAGAACCCCTACGAACCACCAATCTTCTGCCTTCGTTTGTTTCTAAAACCAGAACCATATTTACTAATTTCAGCCTGAGCTATCCCAAACTTCTGACCTCTCCACTAATATCTCCATTGCCCCCCTGGTATAATGCAGAAGAGCACATACTCACAGATTTTGCATCAACTCCCGTTTCTTCTATGACTCCTGACATGGTGAAAAAACTTTTTCAGGATTTAATTAATACTAAGTTCTCTGGGTTCATTCCCATCTACACTGATGGATCACGGGTAACCGAGCCGGCCTGGTCTACATCATCAGCAGTAGTAGTCCCAAGCAGAGGGGTGCTCCTAAACTGGAAACTCCGCCCGGAAATTCAAGTAATTGAATCAGAGCTCTACGCCATATTTGAATCTCTGGTATGGGTGCAAAATAATGTGCTTCATGGGGAAAAGGTAGCAATATTTACTGATTCACGAGCATCTTTATTTCTGATAAGAAACAGGAGGCCCAAAAATTACCTCCCGCTGGTGTTTAAAATCCAAAACAACTTACTCATGCTGAGCAGATCCCATGACGTAAAATTGCAGTTTGTGCCTGGACACAAGAACCTGGCAGGAAACGAAGCAGCAGACCGTGCTGCTCAGGAAGCCCACTCATTACGGTACCGTACAATTACTGCTGCCTCCAAGGAAGAAACGGTGAGCTTGATTCATGATCTTCTGTTTGCGTACTGGAATAGTAGGTGGCAAAATAATGTGAGAGATACAGGGAGGGGCCTCTTCCTTGCTCAAATAAAAGACTCAGTAGCAGGGTTGCGGAGTCGGTGGAATAAATTTGCGACTCCGACTCCGACTCCACCTTTCCAGAATTTGGCGACTCCGACTCCGACTCCACCTTTTCAGAATTTGGCGACTCCGACTCCGACTCCGACTCCACCTTTTCAGAATTTGGCGACTCCGACTCCGACTCCACCTTTTCAGAATTTGGCGACTCCGACTCCGACTCCGACTCCATTTCTCCAGAATTTGGCGACTCCAACACCGACTCCGCCTATTCACAATTTTGTGACTCCAACTTCACCTATTCATAATTTATAAGATGAATATTTTATTTCTTAACTAGTGTACTCAGACCGTAAAAATGACAAGATTCAATACCTTTCTTCAACAAATTTTCGTTTGAGTGGAGTTTCCATGCTTTCAGCTTATTCCAAAGGTACCTTAATTTTCTTATAAGAGTAATAAACACTCAGAACACAGCATTTTTGAGCCGCAAGAGAAGTAGTTATAGCCATCGTGTCGTATCCAAAATACAGAAATTCAGCATTACTGAAAGCAACTGCGAACTTGTGTATGTATATTGTAATATGCAATACAGTACATTGCAATACAGTATATTGTAATATACAATACAGCATATTTCAATATGCAATACCCCGCCGAACTCGGTATTCACGATACAAACTTGAGTATATAAGGCTCTGGATTGCTCTAATTGTGATGAAAATGACTTATTACAGAGCTATTGCACAACGAAAATGAGTGTATTAATTGACCGTGAACTGGAACCAAGACCGCCAGTGCTATTTTTTTCCCATCAATTATTCTTAACAGCGTGACACAAAACGTATAAATAAACACACGACACTCATTCTTAGTAGTAAACGGTTACAGGTGTTGAAACCTGTGCATATGTTCATTATATTCTTTATTAGCAAGCGACTTTTAAATTGACTACAGATTGTTAATAATCAAGTTACTAGTGTACGTGATTGGTCAAAAATGACGGGATCCAATGGTATCGTTTTAAAAACATCTCAAGATAAAAATGGCAAACAAATATATCCATTGAAATAGTACCCGCGATTAAAATACAGTATTCTCGTACTTGTGCACTGGTAAAACTCGTATCACAGATACGGTCATTAAGCATATTTAAAAACGTCACAAACGCACACAACAACAAAGCAAATTGTATAACATAATACCTACCTGAATTGTAATTTAAATTATTGTTCGCAAGAGGTTTTTAAAAAATTTGCCATACCTTTTAAGCATTTAAATGCCTTTGAAATTTAAATGCGATGAGTCGCATTTTCTTGACAGTTGATTCGATTTTCACGCAATGTTTTTTACTTATAAACATAAGTGAGCAGATGCCAGGTTTTTCATATTTCGATGGTATTTATGATACTGTCCAAGCAAGCAGATTCCCATTGTAATGAGATAGGGGAAATTACGCACGAGACCATATACTTATCATTGACGGACACCTGGCTTCTTTTTATACCGGGTGTCCTATAAAAATGTCCCCGATTTTTAATTAATTATATCTCAGCTTTAAATTAACATATTTTGATCGCCTTTTTTCACAATGTAGTAAATTTTGTTTCCTTTTCGAATAATTTAAATTTTTGAAAATCGGTTGAATAACCACTGTACAATGTCCAATTTACTGAAACGAGCAGAAAAATTAATTGTTCAGAGGAAAAGTTTTAAAACAATATTGATATTCTTCCTTTTTTTGTAGTTTCCATACAACTGAACACACAAAAATTTTAAGGAGTAACAAATCATTACCTTATATAACGTTTAAATAAATGAGGTAATTTCAGTATCCAACGACATACCCTCCATTTCTCTCAAGGCAAGTATTACTTCTTGCCACCATTGAACGAAGAGTTTTACCCATTATTCCACCGTTTTTTATCAGTGCTTGAAACACTATTATTGAGAACACTTGAAACTTGAAACCTCTCAGAGGGTTTAAATACTTAGTTGTATGTACGATACATCGTTATGAAATTATTCTTAACAGTAGGTATTGAGGAATGAAGAAGAACACCAGTGTTGTTTTTAAAACTTTCCCTTTGAACAATTTTTCTACCCCTTTCAGTAAATCGATCATCTTAAAGTTTATTCAACTGATTTTCAAAAACTTAAATTATTTCGAAAGGAAACAAAATTGACTAAATTGTAAATAAAAGACAATTAAAATATGTTAATTTAAAGCGGAGATATTATCAATTAAAAAGTCCGGGACATTTTTTGTGGGACACCCGGTATAGTATTGATTGTTCATATACAATAAATGGTCAAGTGTCTCCCTTGAACAAATTAATAAATAGGTTTAGCTATTTCGTGAGCGTAATCTCTCCTATGTTAATACAATGGAGTTTTAGGATTTGAAACTTAAGAGCAACTGCTCGAACATTTATTTCAAATACAGAAGAACTTCAAGGGAACATCAGCAAGTCGTTTCCCTTTTCTCCTGCGCAAAAAGAGAAACCGTATCCATAATATGCAGATCTTGAGGATTCCAACAGTACGCTCAGCAGCGTCCTCTGTAATACTTTTACTATTAAATTCCTTTAAAATAGAGACCGAAGATCTTCTTTAACGTAAGGTTAGTTTTTAAAACGATACGCGCTAAAAATAGAAGACACCCAATGGACGCGGCCGGTCATCAGTACGGTACTCCGGTAGGAAGATTTAGTGGCGTTCTGAGTAGATAGAAACAGAGTTTTAAGATGTCTGGTCGCCGACTAGCTGAATATCGTATCTTATTGTAAGGTTGCATATAGCACTAAGATTTTAACAATTAATTGACAATTAATCACCTTGAATAGTAAGTGCCTATTCAAGACGCTGCAAAAGCCGTGTCGAGGAGTTCAAGTCGCAGAAAGAGACTACTTTTTACGCAAGAGAAATAAGTTAGAGGTACCAGACCCACTTTTATTAAAAGGACGACATGCTGCCCAAGCAGAACAAGCTCAAAGATAATTTAATGAGTGAACGCCAAAGCGTAACAAGTAATTTTAATTAAAGCTATTTAAGGTTAATGCAGGTCTGCTAGAAGCGCAAACATGCTTAATTATAGAAAGTTAAATTTAAACACAAAAATCGAAAAGAAAAGGTGCAGCTGCAAAACAAAAAACAACGAACACAAAGATCTCATTTCATCAGTTTCAAATTTTTGTCAGTGAACTAAGAGAGGCCAACTGAAGAAAACTTTTTCTTCCACAAAGCCGCCATCAGAAATACGGAAAATATTCAACAGGAAATTTCATTGAACAAACAAAATTGGCTGTCCGTCTTTGTTGGTTGATCTGTCTCCCTTTCACGCTCTTAAAATACTTAACTACTGTACCTGTGATGCGAGTTTCACCGGTGCACAAGTATCAGAATATTTTAATCGCAGGTGCTATTAGGATGGAAATATTTCTTTATGGTCCACATCTGGAAGATTTCTATACAGACAATATCGAATCCTGTCATTTGACGAGTCGTGTACACAATTATGTATACTGAGTGTTTCAGAACACGAGGTACAAAATTGCACATCAAGTAGAAAATGGCCAAATAAACACTTTTTGTCCTATGAAATTCTCCCCCAAAAAATCGGGGTTGGGAGGTATTGGGTGTTTATTGTTTTTAAGGCTGAAATTTAAAGGCACAATTACTCGCGATATTGATTCTGAATTTACTTTACAAAATTTTTCAAAATGTGTTCCCCCTACATCTATGCACTTTTCGAATGTTGGCCTTAACGGCTGCCGAATATTAGGAAACACGTCTGGCATTTAAGGTATCTCACCTGCAGCCACTGCAATTCTGGCCACAAGATCTTCCTCAGACTCAATGGGTGTAGCATAGACAAGGCTCTTCACGTGTCCCAAAAAATTGAAATCGAGTGGAGTCATGTCAGAAGATCTAGGAGGTCTTGCAACTAGCACATTTCTCCCGATCAACGTAAATTCAAAATAAATATTGCGAGTAGTTTATTCATTAAATTTCACCCTTTAAAACAATAAACTGCCAACTCAATGTCTCTTTCTTCGGAAAATTTTATAGAAGAAAAAGTTTTCATTTGGATATCTTCTAGTTGGTGTGCAATTTTTTGCCTCTTATTCTGAATCTGAAACACCTTGTATATTACTGACAAGTGTTTTCTGAGTAGGTAATGTAGGCATTGTCTACACTGAGAAGCATAGATATGTATCAACAGTTTTTTATTACTAAGTATGCACTAATTCAGTGAAATTATAATAGTTAATTCAATGACTATGCTTCAAATCCCCAAAATTATGTATACGTGTAGATAAGGTAGGCCAGACTTGCACACTGCCTTTTCTTCTCTGTACCTACACTATGCAGGGTAACAATGCAGAAAAGGTGTCATATTATTGCTCAACTCTGTTACATTTCAGCTATATATAATAAGCAAAAGTTGTTCTGCTTTCATCGCAGGGTTCTGACGTTTTCGGAACGTTTTTTTACGAATAAAAGTCACTTCTAGCTTCTTTGCGTGTAATATGATACTATCTCTTATTTTCGTCTAACTTTTTACTTTGTATTGGACACTTTGTTATTTTAATAAACGCCCTGGTTCTTCTCATTTCGTGTTTTTTGGAGCAGTTTGAAACGTTTCCAGCAAGAGAATTTGTACTATCGCATAAATGCAAAAATCATTGCAGCTGAGATAGTCCATTGTTTTCAGTTACAATGTGTGTGTGTGACTGTAAGTGAAGTTTTTGCTGGTGTGTGTAATTATTTTCATTGCAGCTCGTTTACATTGTATTTTAATTTTTTTCAAGTGTCTCAATGCCGATATAGATAACCTTACAACATTTCCAAATCTTCCTTAACAAGAAGTAATTAATTATATAATGCTACAAAACGAATACTATTTCAGTTTTTAAAAATGTATCAAGATAATTATAATATTCTCCATTTCAGCGTATGCTTGCTTAGAAACTGAGGAGTGATACGAAGATAAAAATTAAACATGATGATGATATAGTGAAATACAATATAACTCTGAAAGAACCAAATTACATTCAAGGAATAACTTGAGAAATGAGCATAAATTTTTATTATTAATACATGCTAACTTGACTTAAAAACACGGAATCCATATCAATTTTGATAACAAGACTTGAAAACTAGAAGTCTTTGTGCACTAGACCATAGCTTCAGGTTTCGGCAAAGACTACTCATTGGCAATGAATCATAACCTAAAGACTAGAAATGTTTATGATCATTATCAATCAATGCATCATTTTGAGCATACAGAGTTACCACTTTTTATGCGAGTACAATGTATTGCATCAGCTGAAATGTTCTACAAGTAACTTGCAACACATTTAATACTATTTTCCAGTTCCTATGTATTAATTGAAGGAAAAATGAATAAAACAGAAATATACAGAATGAATATGCGACGCTTTCAATTACTAATTCCTGCTTTTAACTACAAAATATGCATCAATGCTGGGTCCAAAAATTATATTTCGCACTCGTAGGTTTCTCATATATATCTGTGCAAACCCTCAATGACTAGATAACATGACGATATTAGGTGATAGGAATAAATACGCTGTTTCAAACTTAGAACAAAACAATCAACAAAAACATTGAGTATTTTTAAGATTTTTCAGCAAAGCATTCTAACTCTGTTTTGGTTTATTTTTAGTTTTAAAGAATTATAAATAATTTTTAGCAAAAATTAGAATCGAAGACACCAAAAAAGAGCGACTCCAACCACGACTCTACCACATCCGAATGAACGACTCCGACTCCGACTCCGACTCCACCACATTCGGAAAAGCGACTCCGACTCCGACTCTGACTCCATCACACTTCAGAATAGCGACTCCGACTCCGACTCCACCACACTTCAGAGAAGCGACTCCGACTCCGACTCCGACTCCACCCTAAAACATCCGACTCCGGCGACTCCGACTCCCGACTCCGACTCCGACTCCGCAACCCTGCTCAGTAGGATGGTGGCCATGGGCCCATCACAGAAATCGCAGTGTAGAGACAGCTATAGCCAGACTTCGTCTTGGTCATGCAGGTGTCAGGGCTCACTTAGCTAGATTTGGAATGATTGATAGCCCGTTGTGTCCGTGTGGTAATGTAGAGACTATAGATCATTTTTTGCTGTCATGTCCTCTGCGAGCTTTGGAACGTACTAATCTGACTAACACCCTTGTTACCTTAAGAGTACCTCTATCATTGAAAAATATCCTTGGAGGAGGCCCTTTCCAAGTTCCAATACAGGAACAAATAATTAATGCAGTGGCCAAATTCTTGAGAGACTCGAATGCCTTGAATGCCATTTGAGAATTGTTACCTAAGATTATTGCCTTTGTTGCTAGAAGTATCATTTCTACTATGTTATACAGCTATTGTTTGTTCTCATGTTCTTGTCTCATGTTTCCTCATCCCATGAATAGAACCATATCGTTTCTACTATCTTTCATGACCTATTCACTCTGAGAAAGTAGACTAATATGTGACTACCACCCATGGGCACTAACTGAATATGTCAGCTCCCAGATCGTTTTTTTTTTTTTTTTTTTTTAGCTCAATGATGGGGGAGGATGGAAGCCCTCTACGCAGTGTTACTTCTGTTACTCGATGATAGCTATGTATTTTTAGGGCACTTGCGGCACTGTCTTATGTAAAGAGAATTTTCACTCTCCATCAACATCATTGATAGCTGTAAATTAACTCCCTTTTCTTTCTCCCTCAGAGTCCTGTCCACAGGAGTTTCCTTTGTTTATCAGTAACAGTAGAGTAAATTTTTCATTTGAAATTGCCACATTGGTATCAGGAAGCTCCAGGCTGCACCGTCCCAGGCTGGACCTTCAATTAAGCCCGGTATACTCATGTGTGACACAAGTTAAGGCATGCCCTAGTTACTAACATACACTTAAGTACTGTGCCTTGTTTGTCCAATTCTGTGAAAGTACATCTAAAGTAAGGGGTGGGAAAAAAGTGAAATATACTGAGAGCTAACGAACGTTTGAAATGTGTAGTGTAGTAACATACTATAGCCAGGCGTGATATCGTCTTGGAAGATTATAGATGATGAAACTACAATATGGCCGGGCGCACTGCGTTGGTACCTCGGGGGTTTCAGCGTGGGTAAGGCGTCCGGCCATAAATGGGTGGGCAGCTGAAACCCCTATGGGGTTAGGCTGCTCAGTGCGTCTGAATGTGTATTATGTACAAGACCTCAATTGCGTGACAATTATAATCTTGACCTGCAATACTATTAATGAACAACTCCAAGTTCTGCATAGTGAAACTTTTTTCCCTTCTGTCAAACCAGACCCAGCTCTGACGAGAGAAACATACGTTCAGCCGTGGAGCTGCATGGAGACCTCTTCGAAGCTCCAATAACCATCAACTAAAAAAAAAAAAAAAAAAAAAAAGAGTGATCAAGCGCGTTCCCGCCATCTAAGATGAAAGTTAACATACCGCTAAAACTTGTTTTTGGGTGATAATTACTATTGTGTGATTAAATAAAAGATCCTAGAAGATGGTTCAGGCTCCGCGGGGCTGGCAAATAATAAATTAACTAAGTACCCAAATGTACTCTACCCTAACTTAACCTAACTACGGAACAAGTCTTGCTGAGCGGCGAAGCCGCTCAGCGAGAATGAAAATATCGATTATAACTGGAATTTGATGCTGATTCCGAATCTGCAATTTGTTTTGACCGCTCTCGATTTTTTCGATTTTTTCGATTTTTTGTGATTTTTTTGAATTTTATATTTTTACACATTTTTAATTTTTTTTTGCCCAAATGTGACCTAAACCTTAACCTAAACCTAACCTAACCTACCTAACCTAACCCAAACGTAACTAACGCCTCAAACTCGTAACTAACGCTTCGGTTGTAACCAAACGCTTCATGCCCCACTACAACCAAAAAAAGGCCAATTACCCAGGATATTTGGCCCACTACATGTTCATGAAATGGTGCAAGAGCATGAACATTGATCCTTTTGAAAAATTCCTTGATGAAGTAATTGAGATCAACTTTGATGCTGACAATGAAGAGCAGTTGGAAACTGAAGAAGAGGAAGATAGTGATTAGTATTTTTAAATATTGCACAATTTCTCTGAATCAACTTGAAGTTGTCATAGTGTTGGAATTGCTTTATGGGGGGTTTTCATTCCAAACAAAATATCTTGGAATTTTCCCCCAAAAAATAAAAAAAAAATTGAAAAAATTGAGAGCGGTCAAAACAAATTGCATATTCGGAATCAGCATCAAATTCCAGTTATAATCGATATTTTCATTCTTGCTGAGCGGCTTCGCCGCTCAGCAAGACTTAAGCCAAGCATACTGCTATAACTCGTAAAATACTAATTTCAGACGGAAAGTGCAAAGAAGAAAACTTGTTTGTTTCGATCTAATTAACTATATATAAGCTCTGAAAAGTAGGAAATTGATTATGGTCCTCTCCTCCACATTTACTGAAAAATATACTAGGATTTGGTGGATATCAATTATGAATACTTTGCAATTCTTTGCTCCTTGCTAAACTTCCTTGGTGCTGCTAATAGATGTAAGGGACTCTAAATGTCTTAAAATTTTATACTGTCATGCGTTTGTCTCTAATGAAATTATCTCAAAATAATAAGCTATCAGCTTCCACATACAGTAGTTTGAGAAGTCCAAAACTGAGGACTCAGCAGAGAAGTGCCGCAGTAGCAGTATTGGTGGATTTACCTAACCCTGTTGATGCTGCCTAAATACAAGCTGTCAGGGTACACAGATTTCTGCTGAAGAAGTCCAATGACTTTAAAGATTCTTTCAGATCTTCAAAGAAGAAGGAGCCAAGTTGATTGGTGATCTATCCATTTTGTACTTACAATGAGCAAGCTCTAACCCTTATCATTGATGCTGCATTGAATAATTCAGGATTTTTTAGGCATTTTCCTTTAATAAGTTTAATGCTACTGTTAGAGCAAGAAACTCAGGAGATCCATCTTTTTGTATGCCTTTGTTAGAGAGAATATCAGGCTGTAATGAAGGTTGTGATTGACATTAGCCCTCATTTCAGAGCACAAATACTCTTTTTTCTTCTGTTTTTCTAGGTGATCCATAATCAATTTTTTCATTTGGGTCTTGCATACATTCTAAAATGGGATTTCTAGCCTAGCTTATTGTAAAAATTTTATGCGGTATAGAAGAATATTTTATATCTAAATGGAGACTTTACCTATTTCTGGTTCATGTTTGAAGTTTGAAATCTTGTTTATATAAATATTTACAATTATTCTGAGCCTAAAGTGCTATAAACTTTTTTATTTTTTTTACTTTTTGCTCTGTTCATGTCTCCTTGATGCACCATACTTTTTGAGTTCATTTCCAAATACTTCCAAATTATTGATTATTTACAAACATATAGAGGAATGTCCTGGTCTCTGGTCATTCAGATCATGCAGACAAGAGTTTAACCCTTTACCGCCCACATTTTTATACTCATATTACCGTTATAACAACCACTATCACTAAACCGACACTGGCATTAGGTAGTCACTGTTATCAAGATGGGGAAGGAACTGCCACTCGGCAGTGCAGTTCAAAGGACACATTAGGGAACAAATTGAATAAGAAATACGATATATTATTGTTATTTTTGAAAGAGGACGAAATAGTCCAGTTGGGCAGTAAAGGGTTAAGTTAGAAGCACTGTGATGCCTTGTCATATACTATGGTTAAAGAATTTATGGTGCAAGACTGAAGGCAAAGTAAGAATCAAATCAGCCCTAGAATGTGTTTCAATTCAAGGCAGTACAATTTTTCTTTGCTGTGCCTCTAATCACTATTATTTTAGTTATTATTTTACCAAAATATATTTCTAAATTCAAGTAGCTGCAAACCTACATATTTTATGTATCTTATGTTTAGTATATCTTATATAATTTATTCGAGAGTGGTAGGGGAATAAATATTCAATATTCATATAAATAATGAACTCATTTCTTATGACCATGATGAACTTTTTTTCTTTGAAGTCTAAAAAGTGTCTCGATTTACTAGTTTAATAAAAATCATCTAAGTAATTTTAAAACCTGGCAGTTGATTAATAACTAGGGTTGGGAGTTGATTAATAATGATAACCAGTAGCATTATGTTTTATTGTCTGGAAAATATATTTATATATTTATATTATGAATTATGTATTATAAATATATAAAATATATATATATATTTTATATATTTATAATACATAATTCATAATAATATATAATTATAATACATATACAGGGTGTTTCAAAAATACACGGCATAATTTCAGGTATGTATTTCCCACATGTAGACAATCAAAATAGTTCATTACAACATATGTCCGGAAATGCTTCATTTCCGAGTTATGGCCTTCACAACATTGAAATTCACCGGAACGTTTTTCTTTCCGCAGGTCGTTGCCATTACAGAAGATGTTCAAAATGACCACCTCCTGCTTGAATACAGACCTCACATCGATGTCTCATTGACCTGCGAACACGATCCCACACTCCAGGAATGTTGCGTATGTCCTCAGAGCGTGCCACAATTCGATTCCGAAGGGATTCCAAATCAGGCACCGGAGACGAATAAACCAATGATTTTAAATGGCCCCACAAGTAGAAATCGAGAGGGTTCAGATCAGGTGAGCGTGGAGGCCAAGCAATTGGGCCACCTCTACCTATCCATCGATCAGGAAATCTTCGATCCAAGTACCGGCGAGCCGTACGACTGAAGTGTGCAGGAGCGCCGTCATGCAAGAAGTGAGCGTGCTGACGATCGATCAGTGGAGTGTCGTCATAAACATCAGGTATGATGTTTTCCAGGAAGTTTGTGTACGCCTGCCCCGTAAGTCTGTTTACAAGTACATGGGGTCCAACTAACCGATCACCAATGATACCGGCCCACATGTTGAGGGAGAACCGCACCTGGTGATGAGATACAACAGTTGCATTTGGGTTTTCATACGCCCATACATGCTGATTGTGGAGATTTGTTATGCCATCTCGTGTGAACTGTGCTTCATCTGTAAATAATACTAAGGCAGGAAAGTTCGGATTTGCAGCACATTGCTGCAAGAACCACTGACAGTACCTAACTCGTGCAGGGTAATCTGCTGGTGACAGCGCCTGTACACGTTGCAAATGGTAAGGATACAATTGATACTCTTTCAGCAGTCTCCAGACAGTCGTATGGGGAACATTCACTTGCAACGCTAACCTTCGTGTGCTGATAGAAGGAGTTCTGTTCACAATCTCCAGAATCTCCTCCTGTTCTTCTGGAGTTGTAGATCTTGGTCGTCCCCTTCCCAATCCAGGAGAGTCAAATTTTCCATACTCGCACAGACGCTGATGGAGACTTACAAATGTCTTCCGATCTGGACATTGTCGCTGTGGGTACCTCTCCTGGTACAAACGACGAGCCAGCGCAGCATTGCCGTCTGCCTTACCGTAGATCAAGTGCATCTCTGCCAGCTCCTGATTTGTGTACATGACACACAGTCGAACGCCAAACACAACACTGAATTTAACCTTCGCCTAGGAATGATCTGTCAGAGTGCCCTCTTAATGTGTCCTTTGACGGCAACGACCTGCGGAAAGAAAAACGTTCCGGTGAATTTCAATGTTGTGAGACCATAACTCGGAAATGAAGCATTTCCGGACATATGTTGTAATGAACTATTTTGATTGTCTACATGTGGGAAATACATACCTGAAATTATGCCGTGTATTTTTGAAACACCCTGTATATATATATATTATTCTTAGAAATATATGTCGCATCTATCTGTACATATATTGTTATTCTCTTATAAACAGAATTTATTTAGTCACTGTATCTTACACTTCTAAGGCCTGAGGATGCTACCAGCCCCATTGAATTCCATTAGGCAAGAGAGGTAGCAGCCTTATATTATCTTCTCCTGTAGGGCGTAGAGGTGATACACTACGGAGATATCAGAACTTTTTATTGGTCAAATTTACATTGGTACATTTTAGGATTGAGGAGCACTTGAAATGATTAAGTAGAATTTTGGTGGTGAAGTATAGTCACTACACATTAATAAAGTATTATAAATGTAGAAAACCTAATAAAATCAGTATTTTTGTATAAAAAGTTATCAATTTGTATAAACAGGTGTAAATTTGATGATGTAAAATATAACAAAATCAATTTCTAAATACAATCACATATAAAATTTTCTTCCCCTCAGGGGGATACAGTTATTTTATCTGTGGAAATTAGCGCTCCTAGGGGGACAATGTGAGGGCCCGAGCTAAAGGTTAGGTAGGCTTTCTTTTTGTTAAAATAGAATAGGTTTATGTTTTGTTACGGATTTTCAGCACCTACAACTTTCTTCTTCAACTTTGATCTTGTTTCATGAACTTCTTTCTCATCTTACTGTTTCTATGCCCTTTCTGCACAGATTCTGCATTCCCTATACTCCATACTAAATGGTGTCTTCTTTCTTCCTCTCTTTGGATCGCATTTGTTGCTGTGGGTAGGGAGGCTAAAACTAACGACTTACCAAACAAACATGTAACATTTTCTCATCATTTCAGATACTAAAATGGCAGTTAAGGGAAGCATTTTGGGAGCTTTTTGGTCATCTGCAGTCCAAAAGTCGATTCTCCCGATTTTTTTTTTTATTGCTTTAAATGAGTTTGAGATATGTCCCCGAATGTCTGTAAAAATATCAGGAACGTATCCCAGAGCTAACGTCCCCCCCGGGGGGGAGGGCATGCCCCTTACGGACCTATTTTTTCATTTTTGAACCTAGATCAATGAAATTTGGTATACTGATAGGAAATGCAATTTAGAATCATTTATCATCAATGACAAAATGCGATTTTCTTGAAAAGAAAATGGGAAATCATAGAAAACGACATTTTGGGAGGGGTTTTCTAAATGCCTCTCCTCCTACAGTTTTTGAGCTACAGTAATGATTTTGGTATCATTGAATGCAAAATAACGTGATAAAAAAAAAAAAAAAAAAAAATTCTCAAATTCTCAATTTTATTTCATTTTATTTTTTTTATATATTTCATCATTCATATTCCTCAAAGTAAGCAATCCCAATCCGAATATTTCTCTTATTATTGAATTTAGAGCAATGGAATTTGGTATACTGATAGGAAATGCAATTTAGAATCATTTATCATTTATGACAAAATGCGATTTTCTTGAAAAGAAAATGGGAAATCATAGAAAACGACATTTTGGGGGGGGGGTTTTCTAAATGCCTCTCCTCCTACAGTTTTTGAGCTACAGTAATGATTTTGGTATCATTGGATGCAGAATAACGTGGAAATTCCAAACACTTGAATGCTTTTCCTCAAATTTCCAATATAAAAATTTAAAAAATTAAAATAAACAAAAATCAAAATATTCTCAAGAAAATTCAAATTTATGACGTCATAACTTTAAAACAAGAATGAATTTTGTAAAACTTCTCAATACATTTTAAAGCCCTTGTTTTTCTGCATCCAATGATACCAAAATCATCACTGTAGCTCAAAAACTGTAGGAGGAGAAGCATTTTTTTTCTTAAAAATAGGTCTTCTAACAAAACTAAGTTTTCAAGACGTTTGTCATTATTACTCCGAAGTTTACAAAGCTAGAGCAATGCGGTTTGTTGCATTTGAAAGTGAAATGATTGCTCTATCTAATTTACTAGAAGATTTTCAAAGTTTTTTCTGTAAAGCTTTCCGTAGACTTTTTACCCTAAAAGTATAATTTTTGATCTGACCTTTACAAAAAAATTCATATAAATTCTGAATGAAATATATCAAAAAATGCCCTAGTAAATTAGATAGAGCATAAGTTTGACTTTCAAATGCAACAAACCGCATTGCTCTAGCTTTGTAAATTTCGAAGTAATAATGAAAAATATATGTATATATAATTTTTTTTTTTTTTTAATAATTAATTTTCTATGCCCCGGGGAAAAATTTTTCTTAAACAAAAGTTGTTACAAATGTGGAGATCTAGTAGTCTGCAAATTTTCATAGACGGAAGTCCAATAGAAAAAAAGTTTCAGTTTTTTGGAAATGGTTCCCTTAACATGAAGAAACAAGGTGTGAAACTTATGAAAGAAGTTCATAAGAACAGATTGGATGTGAGTAATTTCCTTTTTCTTAAGCGTAATCCTTTTTATATCTTGTTTCGTCTAATCTTGATCGATCTAGCTGTTTGCTATTCCATATGACTTAATTTTTAAATGAGCATTTTTATTTATTCAATAACATGTGTTTGTCACAACTGGGTGTTTTATACATAATTTTTTATTTGATAGTGATTTTGAATTTGAAAATGTTTTTAAAGTTAATTCATTTTTGCAGTTGGCAGAAAGCATTGCTGATTTCAAGTTCTGCAAGCAAAGAGTTCAAGTTAGAAGCAAATCTTTGGATGTTCCTGAGAAATTTCGCTCAGTTGTTTACTGGATGTCACGTGAGCAGCGTGTTCAAGGTAAAAATTTTTTCTTGTTTGTTCTAAATAAAAGATTTTCTAGTTTGTTCAAAATAAAAGATTTTCTAGTTTGTTCCAAATAAAAGATTTTCTAGTTTGTTCAAAATAAAAAATTTTCTAGTTTGTTCAAAATAAAAGATTTTCTAGTTTGTTCAAAATAAAAGATTTTCTAGTTTGTTCAAAATACAAGATTTTCTAGTTTGTTCAAAATAAAAGATTTTCTAGTTTGTTCAAAATAAAAAATTTTCTAGTTTGTTCAAAATAAAAGATTTTCTAGTTTGTTCAAAATAAAAGATTTTCTAGTTTGTTCAAAATAAAAGATTTTCTAGTTTGTTCAAAATACAAGATTTTCTAGTTTGTTCAAAATAAAAGATTTTCTAGTTTGTTCAAAATAAAAGATTTTCTAGTTTGTTCAAAATAAAAGATTTTCTAGTTTGTTCAAAATAAAAGATTTTCTAGTTTGTTCAAAATACAAGATTTTCTAGTTTGTTCAAAATAAAAGATTTTCTAGTTTATTCAAATTGAAAGATTTTCTAGTGTGGTCAAAATAAAAGTTTTTCTAGTTTGTTCAAATTAAAAGTTTTTCTAATTTATTCAAAGTAAGTTTTTCCTTTTTTGCTCATTTTTTTGTAAAATCATACGTTTCATGGAATTGCACCACTATTCTAAAAAAATAAAAAAAAATAAATCAAATTTATTTAATAAATTTTCATCTGTGTTCTTGCATTTTTATCCAATTTTTAATTATTTTTAGCCTATGAGGATTGATTTTATTTTGCTGGAAGTAAACTATTATGCCATACATTCTTCTGGTATTTTTTATGCACTATTTATTATCAAGTTTTCAGTGTATATATTCAATAGTTCAGAAATTATAATGGGAAGCTAAAGAAACAACTTCCAGGTGTATGTTTCTAGAATGTGATTTTTACATTGCTGTGCGCTCAAAACAAACCATATATTTCCCATTTAGAAAGTCAAACCTACATTTAATATTTCTGCCTGGGATATTCTAACACTTGCTATTTTATGTTATGCATTTGGCCTTTGACAACTATTGATGCTCATGAGTTAACAACTTTGTACAAACAATTCTTTAATTTTGGTACTGTTCTGCACTGAGCTGTCACCATGTAGTAACTTTATTCCATTTTATTACAGGCTAATTGTTAATGACTTGAGTGTTTTGGAGTTGAATTTTTTTAGGAAGGATTTCATCACTAGATTAGTGTTGGGAAAAATGTCTAAAAAGTGGTATTTCAGAGGAAGAGCTGTTTCATTTCCAGGGAGCGAGCTGAAAATGTTTAACAAGTTGTATGTCACAGGAAGCTGTTTCATTTCCAGGGACCTAGCTGAAAATGTCTAAAAAAAGTTATGTCACAGGAAGCTGTTTCATTTCTTGGGAGCTAGCTGAAAATGTCTAAAAAGTGGTATGTCACAGGAAGCTGTTTCATTTCCAGGGAGCTAGCTGAAAATGTTTAAAAGTGGTTTGTCACAGGAAGCTGTTTCATTTCCTGGGAGCT
The DNA here is from genome assembly GCA_030386875.1 of Morinoia aosen. Classification (NCBI taxonomy): domain Eukaryota; kingdom Metazoa; phylum Arthropoda; class Malacostraca; order Amphipoda; family Talitridae; genus Morinoia; species Morinoia aosen. The sequence continues at coordinate 19,275,203 of CM059556.1, forward strand.
AGCTGTAACTCATCACTGGTAACTCATTTTTAGAAGCCATTATCAGATGCTTGCTACATTCATCACTGATAACTTATTTGTTGAAATCATTGCCAGGAGCTTGCTCTATTCATCGTTGGTTACAAATTTTTTGAAGCCATTTTCTGAGGCTTGCTATATTCATCACGGGTAACTAATTTGTTAAAATCATTGCCAGAGGCTTGCATTCATCACTGGTAACTAATATTTTGAAATGATTTCCAGATAACTGGGCTTTCTTGTTTGCCCAAAGGCTGGCATTGAAGAACTCAGTGCCGCTGAAGGTGGTGTTCTGTCTTGTACCGTCATTCATGGATGCCACCTTGCGCCACTACACTTTCATGATCCAAGGTGAACTTCTGATTTCTCCCTTTTCCATGTCCTGTTCTGGTTGCTTTGTAAGGCTTTTAAAGATGATATTTCACGTTGAATTGACCTGATTGAATCAAGTTCATTCTACCTTTTTAAAATTGACTAAATATAAACCACGTGTGAGAGGGTCATGCTTTGTGGTTTCTGTATTGTAAGAATAAATGTATTTTTGATATATTTGAGACTTGAAACATGTTACAACACTTTGAATCATAAAATCTCTTTACTTGGAAGTACTTGGTGGTAGACAATCCATAATAACTGGCATAAAAGCTTTGTCAATGATCAATAAAATAAATGAAAAAAGTGGAAATGTTTACTTAGTTTTTTTTTCTGTACCTGAAAAATAAATAATAGTAAAAAAGGGAAGATGTAAGACATTCATAAAGAATACCAGAAAAAATAATCTTCTTTCGAACCAGCACGTGAGCTCCAAACTTCTTCAATAGTACTCAATATTATTTGAAGTATAATGAATGAAAATGATTGTACATTTATTGTTGCAATGTTCTAGCTGTGTTGTACATCAATCATCAAGTAATAGTTTTGTTTGCTAGAAGTTTAAAAATTTTATAGTTATGGAGTGAAGGAATAATTCAACCTAGTTAATTGTGCTTGCTTTTTAACTTATATTTTTAGAAGACATAATATTTGCTCTTAGAAGCCTTTGATTTATTCATAAACTTACAAAATCTGCACTTAATTACTGATCAATCATTCTAAGAATTGAATTAGGTTTTGAAAATGATAGTTTTTATTGCAAAACAGGTATGCTTAAAAATGTGCTGCTCTCAATTTCTTCATAAGCTAAAGCTTAAATATTGTATCAATGGGTGAATCATATCTCAAAAATGATTTTCATAATGAATTAATGCTCACTCTTTTCTTTTCATCTTGTGTCCTTTACGGGATCCTCCCTGCAGCTTTGGTTCTTAATTTATTCCTTCTAACCTTATGACCACTGATTTTTTTTTCCAGCAATGATTTAAAAAAAATTCTTATCCAGGCTTAAAAGAAGTGGAGAGTGAATGCAAAGAGTTGGGAATCCCATTCCAGCTATTGTTGGGACCAGCCAAAGATGTTCTTCCGGCGTTTGTGACCAGCAACGATGTTGGTGGTGTGGTGACGGATTATGCTCCTCTGAAGACACCCAAACAATGGGTGTCTGATGTGTTGAGCAAACTGCCTGAAAATATTCCTCTTTGCCAGGTGAGTTTCATCTGGATGTGTTTGTATGAAGTGTATATAAAAAACAAAATAATGTCCAAACAATGGGTGTCTGCTGTCTTGAGCAAACTGCCTTGAAATATTCCCCTCTGCCAGGTGAGTTTCATCTGGATGCATTTATTTGGAGTGTACCTAGTAAACAAAATAATTTGAGTCTTTAAAATATTTTGTTCCTCAGTAAATTCCCTTGATTTTTTATCCATAGGTAATATTCATGCTCATGAAGAGCTGTATTTAGAGTTAGCAATTTATATACTTGGTTGTAATATTTTTTTTGACTGAATATAATTTCAACTAGGTTCTAATATTTTTTTCAATGGAATAAAACTTCAAAATAATTGTAACATTTTTTTCAAGTGAACCAATAATGGGAAGTTGTAACTGATGGAATATGTGGCTGGGAAGCTGTAATCTATCAAAGAGATGAAAAGCTTGGTGACTGCAATCAGAATACTTACTAGTATGTTTCGGATATTTTTTGTTTTCTATTCTAATTTTACTGTGATGCTTATCATCAACAGCTGATGCTATAAATGTGCTTATAGAAGTATTGTATTGAACTTTTTCTTTCCTTCATAATAAATATGTTCACAGAATTATTACTTAGAACCATTTTTTTATCTCCAGTGAATATCCATATGAAAGAATTGTGTTACTACATCTTTCTCTTCTTTACCATAAATATTCTTAAGGAAATATTGTATTCAACGTTTTTTTTTCAGTCACCTTCACAGATTTTTTGTTTCATGTTGCAGGTTGACGGCCACAATGTTGTTCCTGTATGGGAGGCATCTCCAAAGCAGGAGTACGCTGCGCGGACAATTCGTAGAAAAATCACTGATAAGCTTGGCAAGTTCCTGACTGAATTTCCGCCTCTCATTCGTCACCCACACAAAGATGACAAAGACAAATGCAAGGTGACGCAATCTCTATTGTTGACCTTGAACTTTTGTTTGTGCACAATTTTTTTTGTTTTCAATTGGTAAAATTTTTACTGCTTGTTTACCACATGATGGGATGATGTTTGGTATTTTCAGAACAAATATTCTGGTTTCATTTCTGGGGCAAGAAATTTTACATATTACTATTAGCATTTCTAATGAAAAGAAACACGAATGAGAATGCACTCATAACTTCATTTGAACTGCAGGTAAAATGTTTCATGCAAAATATTGCTGTCGATCAATGCCAACATTTTCTTGTTTTGATGTCGATGGTACAGACCTCAATGTTTTATTAGTGTGGATCACCAATTCCGTAACCCTTGTTTTAGATTATAAAGGTGCTACTTTCGAATTCCCCTAATCTTAGTTAGGAATATAATGTTGCTATCCATCAGTTCACCTAATCTTAGTTAGAAATGTTATGGTGGCCCTTTCGGGGCCTTTCCCATTCCTCTAACCTTAGTTAGGAATGTTAGATGACCCTTTCCCATTCCTCTAATTTTATTTTGGAATGTTGTGATGGCCTTTTCCCAATACTTTTAGTGTAGTTTGGAATATAAAGTTGCTACTTTACCATTCCCCTAATCTGAGCTTAGGAATTTAATATTACTACCCTTGAGTTCACCTTACCTGTGTTTGGGAACATAATTGTGCCATCACCAGTTCCCTATAACCCTAGTAGGGGCTCCTCAACAACATGTCAATTGTTGACAGGCAACAGACTGGAAGGCCGTGGAAAAATCGCTGAAAGTGGACACCAGCGTTGGCCCGGTGGACTGGGCGAGCGGAGGCACAAGTCACGCATTTGAGATGCTAGCGTCCTTCTGTTCAGGGCGCCTCAAGAAATTTGCTGATAAACGCAACGATCCAAACGAAGATGCGCTCAGCAATCTATCTCCGTGGATCCACTTTGGTTGGTCCCTAGCGACTAACAATGGTGGTAGATGTTGAGATTTTTAGTTACACCCACTTAATATCCTGGCATTTACATCTGTCCCTATGATGGTATAATTGCAGTCAAAGTGTGACTTTCACAATAAAGTGCGACTGTTTCCAAATAAAGTGTGACTGTTTCACAATAAAGTGTGACTGTTTCACAATAAAGTGTGACTGTTTCACAATGAAGTGCAACTGTTTCACAATAAAGTGAAACACATGATGCTTCTTTTGACATTATATTCCTCTCAATAGAATTGCTTGCTGGCACTGCGGGTTGGTTATTGCTCTATTTATTGCTTATTGCTCTATTTATTGCTTATTGATTTCAATGATTATTCAAGTTGTTTTTCAGTATTTCCACTAAATGAACTACTTACTGACATTCTTTTGATTATTTATATCACTTGAAAGGCAACTTTGTTGCCTATATTTCAGATGTCTTTTTTGATGAAGGCCAGATCTCAGCAGCTCATTGCATGCTGGAGTTAGAGCAGCGGAGCATTTCGTTGTATTTCCATTTATTGATCTGCTTATTGATAATGGTTTGATTATTTGCATTGCTCGTTTTAAAAAGGTAACTTTGGTATCACTTCACTTTGAAAGGTTTTTCTGATGTCCTCATTGTCGCAGGTCAGATCTCAGCAGCCCGCTGCGTGCTGGAGGTCCAGAAGCTGAGCAAGAGCAGCCAAGGCAGCGTGGCAGCCTACGTGGAGGAGTGTGTCATCAGAAGGGAGCTCAGCGACAACTTCTGTCACTACCAGCCCCACTACGACTCGCTTCTGGGCGCTGCAGACTGGGCGCGCATCACGCTCGATGAACACAGGTCTTCTTTCAGGCGTCCAGACTCAGTGATATCCTTAGTTTTGTTCAACAGCGTTTCTTTCAGCCAGAGAGCAGGACGTTTTTTACTCAAGTCTTCTTCCTTCCAAGCTTCCAGACTCTGAAATATCCTCAATTTTGTTTGAAAGCATTTCTATCAGCCAGTTATGTTTTAGCTTTATTGAGAAAACTTGGTCCCCTCAGCTGGATGCACCTATTGTTATTGTGGAAATTAGCGCTCCCAGGGGGAAATGTATGAGGGCTTTGGCTGAGAGTTGGCCCAAGGCCTTCTTTTTGTTGAAATAAAACATTTTTGTTATATCAAGGACAGCCTTTTTTCGGTTCACTGCTGTCCTGTTTTTCAGCACCTTCTACTTTTTTTCAACTTTCATCTTGTTTATCAAACTTACTGTCTCTATGCACAAGGGATCTTGTGTGGGAACACACCTTGTGCATAGATTCCGTGTTTTCTCAAATCCGAAATAACTTGTGCTTTCATCCTTCTCTTTTTTGGAACACCTTTGTTGTAGTCAAGAAGGCTTTAACTAATGTACAATCCAATCTTATCTTACTATATTAATTGGCTCTGCATCATAGTTGCCCTAGGTAAAGTCAGACGCACGTAATTTTTTTAGGTACTGTTATATGCTTTTGGTCCTGTTGTAGGCCTGTGTACGAAAATTATTCTTATTCATAAAAAATTAAGTTTTTTCTTATAAGGCATTGCTATTCACATTTAGTTAAATTTGGTAAAATTGGTGTAATGTTTGTCAATAGTTGCTCTTATTTCTTACTCGTGTCTTCAACTTATTAGCAGGTTGACCTTGATGATTTAAACTGAAGTTCAGTATTCAACAAATTTAAAGCCAATTTTAGTAAACAATTTTGAAAATAGCAAACATCAACTGGATCGTGCTTTCATTTAGCTTTGATCAAGTATTTATAAAAATTGAGTTGAGTGGCTACTAGTCGGTCAACAGCATTATGAAAATTAACTCCGTGTACACCGGCGGCTCACCAATAGCCAATTGCACTGACCTATTACTGCTAGCCCCAAATCTTGCACCACTATTTGCCTAACGATATAATGCAATGGTGGCGTCATAAAGTTTGTTTGAAATGAAGCCTTTCTATTAGTTAGCCAAACTAGAGGAGGTGTATTTTCCTCCATAGAAATGGCTCTACCTTGTTTCCTTTATCTTGGTTCACCCTATCAATATTTTTTGTCCACAAAATTGCGCGTTTTTCAGTCTCTATGCAATGATGAAAAATCTGTGTGTAGCTATTATATTAATGTAGTAGTGACTTGAAACTTGGATTACATGTGCTATGAAAAGTAATTCTGCTGTGCGGAATAAAATGAAGTACAATGTAACATGCTGACTAAAACAAGCTAAACAGCCCGTTCTTTGGTTGCCACCAAGTCTAATATCAAGTTGAATATTACTGAACTCCTTCGTTTTCATTAGTGTCGAGTTTTTGAATTGTTTGGAATTATAAGCATGTCAAGTACAATTTCTTGAAAATATCTATCATTTTCACACCGATTTGTTTACTCAGTATGTACTTAATCTTTTAAAGCATTAAACTTTGCCCTATAAATTGGCTCAGTATAAAATAAAGATGTATCTGATTTAATAATTCGTTCGTTTTGACAGCCTTATGTATTTATTCCATAAAAAGTGTTGTTTCTCTTTGCACTTCTCTTTTGTTTCTCATTCCCTGTTGTGTTTTCAGGAAAGACAAGAGGGAAAAACTGTATTCGCTGCCGCAGTTTGACAGAGCCAAGACCCACGATGATTTGTGGAATGCAGCTCAGGTATCTCACTTAATAATGCCCTTAGTGTATTTAATTGTTTATATATTTATATACTTGTTGGATGTCCGATTCTTAAAAACACCTTTGATTTGAAGCATGCCTAATGACCGTATCTGCGATACTAGTTTCACCAGTGCACAAGTAGAAGAATATTTTAATCGCGGGCACTAATCATGATGGATATATTTGTTTATCATCCACATCTGCAAGATTTGTCTAAAGAAAATATCGAATCCCGTCATCTCTGTACACTACATAGTTTCTCAAGTTCTAAATGTTCCCAACCTTAAGCAAATCTCGTAGCCTTGATACATCTCCAAGCCTTTAATGCAGAGCCAAGTATTGATACATCCTTTTGTCGCGATTTTAAATTAAATCCTAATGCATTATTTAGCATCCATGCAGAACCAAGTTTTAATGCATCAATTAGCATCGATACTGTACCAAGAGTTAATGTATCATTTTGACTTGAAGTAGTACTATTGTAAAAGTTTTAGTTAGTCTCAATACAGCACCAAGTCTTAATGCATCATTTTGAGTCGATACCGTACCAGGTCTTGAGGCATCATTTAGCGTCGGTGCTGTGCCAAATTTATTACTTAGGCATTATTTACTTTCGATACAGTTCCAAGTCATAACGTATCATTTAGCCTTGATGCTCTGCTAAGTTTTAATGTATTATTTTGATGAAAGTATCTAGTTGTGGGTGAAAACATGACGAAAAGTATCAGTCTTGGTCTTTATAATACGTAGGGGTAATATTAAACTTTTTCAACGTGTGTTTATTTTTACCCACAGTATTTTATGTTGAAACATATGATCGAAAATATAAGTACACTGTAACTTCTAAACGTCTCGTAGTTTATACATATGTTGGTTTTCACATTAAAAAAGTTAATTTTCAACATTCTTATTGATTGCCTCTCCCTGCTGCATTTTATATTGAAACTTGTGATGAGAAATAAGTGTGCAGACTTGAGAACATTTTGTAATGTGAAAGTTTTTTTTGCAGGGCTGTTCATTGAGTGAGACTGACTGGTACTAATATCGGCCTTGTATGAATTAGTGCTGTTGTTTTTCATGTGTGAGGAGGATCACTGTGGGGAATGGGGAGGTTCCTTATAGTTTCCCACCTTGGGGAACACAACCTTTCCTCCAAGCTCTTGGTTGGGGGGGGGGGGGGGGGGGGGGGACTTCGGACCTTGTTCTTGTCATCTTATTTTAGCTCGTTTATCATACTGTTTTTTGACCAAATTCTAGTCTATTCACTACATTCTTGTATTTTCCTCCGTAATATTCCATGTGTCATACTTAGCATTGATTTACTCGTCTCTGTGTTTTAATTACTTCATTACTCTTGCTGTGCAAACGAATTTTCTATAGATTTGGCATATCCCATTCTATCATAGCACCCTAAGAGTACTTTACTTTATCATGTTCTATTATGGTGAAAGTTTTTCATTGGCTATACTTATTAGGTTATCGAGTCAACAAGTATTAGGTTATCAAGCATTTCATTTGCCGTACTACTTTGGTTATCAAGTAAACGATGCATAGTATATCATTTGCTGTACTTATTTGGTTTTCAGGTAAACGATGTGTTGTATTTAATTTGCTGTACTTATTTGCATAGTTTTTCATTTGCTGTACTAATTTGCACAGTATTTCATTTGCCGTACTTACTTGGTTATCAGGTTAACTCCAGAAGCTGGTTTCCAGGCACAGCTCGTGAGGGAGGGTAAGATGCACGGCTTCCTGCGCATGTACTGGGCGAAAAAAATTCTTGAGTGGACTCCGGATCCAGACACAGCTCTTGCCTACGCCCTCTACCTCAATGACAGATACTCGCTGGATGGCAGGGACCCTAATGGATTTGTTGGTAATATTTTGCCCAATGATGCCCTTGGTGTGTTTATTTGACAATACCCTTGGTGTGTCTATTTAATAATACCCTTGGTGTCTATATTTAATAATGCTCTTGGTGTGTTCATTTAATAATACCCTTGGTGTGTTTATTTAATAATACCCTTGGTGTGTTTATTTAATAATACCCTTGGTGTGTTTATTTAATAATACCCTTGGTGTGTTTATTTCATAATACCCTTGGTGTGTTTATTTAATAATACCCTTGGTGTGTTTATTTAATAATACCCTTGGTGTGTTTATTTAACCCTTTAACGCCCAAGTGGACTGTACGGTCCTCTTTCAAAAATAACAATAATATATTGTATTTCTTATTCAATTTGTTCACTAATGTGTCTTTTGAACTTCACTGCCGAGTGGCAGTTCCTTCCACATCTTGATAACAGTGATCAACTAATGCCAGTGTCGGTTTAGTGATATTGGTTGTTATAACGGTAATATGAGTATAAAAATGTGGGCGTTAAAGGGTTAATAATACCCTTGGTGTGTTTATTTAATAATACCCTTGGTGTGTTTATTTAATAATACCCGTGGTGTGTTTGTTTGATAATACTCTAGATGTGTTTGTTTGATAATACGTTTGGTGTCTGTGGGAATTAGCGCTCACTGGAGGAATATGTGAGATCCGGAGCTAAATGTTTGGTGAGCTTTTTTTTTCTATTATCAAGTAGGTTTTTGTTTTATTGACCATCTTTTTTCAGTTCACTGCTGTCCTGTTTTCAGTCCCATTGCTTTTTTTCAACTTTTGTCTTGTTTCATGAATTTCTTTCTCAACTTATTGTTTCTATAAACTTCGTACATAGATTCCGCGTTCCCTTAACTCCATTCTAAATAGGACTTTCTTCTTTCTTCTCTTTGGAACGCCGTTTTTGCGGTCACAGAGGCTTAAAAGTAATTTATCTATTTTCTTTCAATTAGGCAGTTTCAATGTTGAGGGTGTGTGCATATACATTGTGCATAGATTCCCTGTTTTCTCAACTCCAATACTAAATAGTTCCATCCTCTTTTCTATCTTCAGAAAAGTTTTATTGTAGTTGTCAAGACTTAAACTAACATAAAATCTAATCTAGCTACAGTAGCATCAGTGGTGTCAGTTTTGAGATTAAATGAGGTTATGACAAGTGTATCGTAATAAAGCTAAATGAGGTCCTCACAAGGATGTAGTAATGAGATTTAATGATATTATGACAAGAAAACCATAATGAGATTTAATGACGTTATGACAAGAAAACCATAATGCGATTTAATGACGTTATGACAAGAAAACCATAATGAGATTTAATGATATTATGACAATAAAACCATAATGAGATTTAATGACGTTATGACAAGAAAACCATAATGAGATTAAATGATATAACAATAAACCATAATGAGATTTAATGACGTTATGACAAGAAAACCATAATGAGATTTAATGATATTATGACAATAAAACCATAATGAGATTTAATGACGTTATGACAAGAAAACCATAATGAGATTTAATGATATTATGACAATAAAACCATAATGAGATTTAATGACGTTATGACAAGAAAACCATAATGAGATTTAATGATATTATGACAATAAAACCATAATGAGATTTAATGACGTTATGACAAGAAAACCATAATGAGATTTAATGATATTATGACAATAAAACCATAATGAGATTTAATGACGTTATGACAAGAATACCATAATGAGATTTGATGACAAGAATGTCGTGATGACTGAATAAGGTATTATCACGGGGATGTGGTTATGAATCTAAATGAGGTCATTTTAAAGCTGTTGTAATGAGATTTGATGACAGTATGACAAGAATGTTATTCTGAAGTCATTACAACGATGTCGTAATGAGATTTGATTATATGGTAAAAATACCGTAATGAGACCATAGAGGCTATTATGACAAGAATGCAGTGATGAGACTCAAGAGACTATTATGACCAGAATACCGCAATGAGATTTGATGACAATATGACAAGGATGTCTTTATGAGATTCAATGACATCATGCCGACAATGACATAATGAGATTTGATGACACTATGACGAGAATGATACTAAATGAGGTCATTACAAAGATGTAATGAGATTAGATGATATTAATGAGACTAAGAGCGGTTATGACAAGAATGCCATTATGAGATTTGATGACACTGACTAGAATGCTGCAATGAGACTAAGAGAGGTAATTATGGCTAGGATTCCGTGTTGAGACTAAGAGAGGTTGTGACACCAAGGATGCCTGTGGAGTGTGGCAGGCCTGCACGACCAGGGCTGGAGAGAGCGCGCTGTGTTCGGCAAGATCCGATACATGAACTACGCGGGCTGCAACAGGAAGATGAACATCAAGGCTTACGTCGCCAAGTACAGGGTCACGGATGATATGCCAGGTAAGTGTGGCCACTCGGCATGAAATCTGCTACAATTTTTTGACATGCTGTTGATTGAGTTTAACTGTAATATTGCTTTCAGTATCTTCAGATCTAAGGAAGTAGAACAGAGTTTATTTGTATGCTTATATTTTAGCGCAGTCTAAAACTACTAGTATAATTTGGGGTTAGTTGGAGTCATTCTCAGGATCAGAAAAAGAATAACCGAGTTTACTTGTATGCTTTTGTTTGAGCACAATTTGAAGCTACTAGTACAGATAACTTGTGTCTGGTGTTACGTTATATTTGCTAAGTGTATATACCATCAGTTGATAGAGTAATAATCTTCTCTACATGGACTTGAAAAATCGTTTCTTCAAATCGAGCGCTGCTCATTTATATTTTGTTCTTCTTCATCACCCACAACCAACTTAACTCAAATACTTTTCCATTTTTGCCTTCCTATTCAAAGCCAGTCATTCTCTCTGTTCAAGTTGTGTAATTCTACACATTTTCCGCTCTAATTTTTTAGTTTTCTCTAGTTGCTTCAAGGCAATGCTGTACTGCATACTCATCTCTAGCCTTCTACTGTCAGTTAGCGGGAGTTCGAGCATTCAGAATATTTGAATTGTAATTCAGTGTGTGGAAACTCATTTTATTTTGCACTAATCATAACTTCTTGATTTCCATTGATAATTATCTTTAATCTTCAGTCAGTTAAGGGGAGTTCTAGCATTCAGAATATTTAAATTATTATCCAGGATGTGAAAACTCGGTCCAGCCCGTTTTTGCAGTGTCGATTTTTACAGTTAAAGGGAGTTCTAGTGTTAAAAATATTTAAATTGTTATCCAGGGTGTGAGTGCTTGGTTTATTTCGCGTTTGCCTTGAATGCTGTGGCGAATTTTAGTCTTTATTTCCAGGTGCCGCCAATGTGAAAACATCACTCAAAGTCGTGTCGACTGCCAATACGGTCTCTAAGAAGCCTGCGGAAAAACAAAAGAAAGAGGAATCTGAAGACCTTGACGATGCTGAGGAATCTCCTAAGAAAAAACCCAAAAAGGGGAAGAAAGTTGTTTCTTCTACTAGTAATGACTCTAAATAGTCATTTTGTGGTTTGAATGTTCTCTGAAGTGAAAGAATTTAAATATTGGATAAAGATTGAAGAATTATTCTCCAAAAGAAATTTCTTTGACAAGTTCATGGTTAGTAGTCTGTTTAAGTTAAGCTCACAGTTAGTGTCTAAAATGTTATCACCAAAGAAGCTGTTGAGTTGTGTCTTTAGTTTATAACAGAAGTGTACGAAGTTTTAGAGAACTTATTATTGGCTACTGATTAGTGAACTTCGTTTATTTAGGAGCTACAAGCGATCTTTATTACGTGAAACTGTTTTTTTGTTGATCTTCCAGTAATGAATTTAACTTGGTTAGCATTTCCTTTAAGAACTTCTGGTTCTTATAGTTAATAATGATTTAGCCGGTGTAGTCATCTTTTTTTTTTAAGACATTACGTACTGTACGAAAAAATTTTTTTTCGTACGTCACACATGAAAATTTTCCTTTGTGTATGAATGTTTTCCCAATTATAACTTTTAAAACCACTTAGCTTTGATTTAATGGTTTTTAGGGTTTCATTTTTCTTCTTATTGCGTTCACTAGAGCAAGGGATCCCTCAGAATATTATTGGGAGTATTTTATTTTCGTTTTCTCTTTTTTGTTTTATTTTTACAGCCTTTGGGCTTATTGAGGGAGAGGGCACGATTATTTTTGGTGGAACTATGCGCTTCTCTTGGGATTTGAATTGTTCTTTGGCTGTGCTCGAAGAAGAATGCTCATTGTGTCTGTCTTTGTCAATGTACTTTGAAGTTCAGGACTCCTTAATGGTGACTTTTGCAGCTCGTTAAAAATTGAGCGACATCAGTTTGGGGAAGATGTTGCAGTGTTGGTTTTAGGTAAAGATCAGCAACATTAGTTGGGAGGAAGATGTTGCAGAGTTTATGTAAAAATCAGCAACATGAGCTGGGAGGAAGATGTTGCAGAGTTTATGTAAAAATCAGCAACATGAGCTGGGAGGAAGATGTTGCAGAGTTTATGTAAAAATCAGCAACATGAGCTGGGAGGAAGATGTTGCAGAGTTTATGTAAAAATCAGCAACAAGAGCTGGGAGGAAGATGTTGCAGAGTTTATGTAAAAATCAGCAACATGAGCTGGGAGGAAGATGTTGCAGAGTTTATGTAAAAATCAGCAACATGAGCTGGGAGGAAGATGTTGCAGAGTTTATGTAAAAATCAGTAACATCAACATTAGCTGGGAGGAAGATGTTGCAGAGTTTATGTAAAAATCAGTAACATCAACATTAGCTGGGAGGAAGATGTTGCAGAGTTTATGTAAAAATCAGTAACATCAACATTAGCTGGGAGGAAGATGTTGCAGAGTTTATGTAAAAATCAGTAACATCAACATTAGCTGGGAGGAAGATGTTGCAGAGTTTATGTAAAAATCAGTAACATCAACATTAGCTGGGAGGAAGATGTTGCAGAGTTTATGTAAAAATCAGTAACATCAACATTAGCTGGGAGGAAGATGTTGCCGAGTTAGTTTTATGCGAAGATCAGCGACATTAGTTGGCTGAAAGATGTTGTAGGGTTAGTTTGACATTAATCTTGCCTTATTCCTTTTCCTTTGTTTGCTTTCACACTCCCAAAGTTAACTGTCTGCACGGGTGTCTTGTTTCATCTTCGACTGTGTCCATTTTATTTTTTATTGGAATGTCTAATTTAGGTGCTTGGCACAAGTACGTTGATGAAGCGCCTTGTGAAATATTTTTATGCTACATGTACCTCATCAAACTATGATAGTAATTGTCGGAGTACAAATTAAATTTTAGAAATCATAGTTGTAATGCTTGAGTAGTGATTCGTCTATTTTGGCAGTTATGTGCGCACAATATCAGTTGGTTTCAGTAATTTAACGTGCAAATATTTGCTCCGTCCTGGCCGAGTAAGTGTATATACACGTACATCATTTTGGTATTTGTATCTGGACAACTTTGCCTCCAAGAATTTGTCACACTCCTGTGTCTGGACAACTTCTTCATGAATTTGTTTCACTTCTGTATCTGGACTACTTCTCCTTCAAGGATTTGTCTCACTTCTGCTTTTGGACAACTTCTCTTTCAAGAATTATTCACACTTCTGTATCTGGACAACTTCTTCAAGAATTTGTCTCACTTCTGTTTTTGGACAACTTCTCTTTCAAGAATTATTCACACATCTGTATCTGGACAACTTCTTCAAGAATTTGTCTCACTTCTGTTTTTGGACAACTGCTCCTCCAAGAATTTGTCTTACTTCTGTATCTGAACGACGTATCCCTCAAGAATTATTCACACTTCTGTTTCTGGCGGTGTGTGCTGAAGCGATTCATCAACAGATTCGTTTATGTTTGAGAAGTATTGGTTTGTTTTGATGCAAGACCTGTTTTTGTTTCATATTTATTTTCTGTATCATCCATGTAGATCGCTTCAATGCGAGGTAAAAACCTTTTAGTTGCTATTGAAATCTACCAAAATGAGCATGATGCGAAGGATTTATGCACATCAATGGCTGGGGCTTACTTATTCCACGAATGACGAAATGTTTGTGATACACCAATTTCAAAAGAGATTTACGGGTTCATTTTAATGTATATCTGAGTTAACATGTAAATGGGTGTTTCTTTTTCTGACTTGTAGCTGATTTTGTTGTATAATGCACACCCCAGACTCAAATAGTCCCCATCTACTTAAATATTGCGTTCGATTATGCTACGAAGTAAAATAGAGGGGATTGTTCTCTAGCGTACTATGGAGACTTGTTCATCTTTGAGAAGCAAATTCTTACCTTGAGGATTGTAACGACGTCCCAATGGTGCATGATTTCCCCTACAGGTACAATGACAAAATCTGCTTAGCGAGTGTTAAATTTTCTGATTTAGTAATCTTGCCTTGAATATTTCACGTGGAGCGTAGCCGATGAACGTGCAGTTTGAGCAACATCTACAGCGCAAACAGTTTTGTTCGTCTCATTTATGTCATATTTTTTCAGTATGGGTTCTAACATTTAAGCGCTCTGACTCAACGCTTTCTTGATCTTTTGGATGAAGTTAGTAATTTTATGAAGAAAGAAATTTAGGGCAATTCACGAAATATTTTTAAGGTTTCTCTTAAGGTTTTTCTCATGAAATTATTTTATAGTCCTATTTCTTGTTCCTATACTCATGAGAAGAAAGTATGTTTACTGTATAAACACATGTTGAAATCTCATTCAGGAAAGTATGCCTTTTGAAATAAATCGTATTTTTTATGACAATGAGGGAAAAAAATGTAAACTAACTTTTTTCAATTATGTGATTTTCTTTACTTTAGTAGTGAAGTGAAAGCCGTTCGCTCTGATCATATTCTCAAATAATTTTGTTTTATTTCGCTTGAACATCGAAGTGAGGATGAGTTTATTATTATTCTTTATTCAAAGCTAGCGCATGTTTTTCTACTTTTTCAGTGTTACAGCTAAAAGTGCGTTTTGAATATCCTTCCAGCTGCATCGTTCTTTTTTCAGAACCACTGCCAGGAATCGTCTTCCCTTATGGAAGGCGGCGCACGCATTTCTAATTGCAGCCATAGTCTTTGAAGTAGACTTAGTGTGCTATTTATGAGTCTTAGTTCCTACTCTTCCGAGACCATTAGCTTGTAAATTATTAGCAGAAGTAAGTCTGTACACAAAGAAATTTAACTCTGTCCAAATCTGCGATTATTCCGAGACTTGAAGAAAAACTATCAATTCTCTACTCTGTACAACGAATTCTAAAACGTAGCATACAAAGTGGCTAGATCGCAAGATCACACTGCCACTAACAGGGCCACAACGGTGGTGCTAGATAGATCAGATTATGACTGACCAAGCCACAACGTGGTAGTTGAGCAAGCTCCATCGTGACTAAGCGAGCCACGCGTTCCCCTTAAACAGGTAGAATTAGGACCACTCGCGCCACAACTCGATGAACGAAAAGGTCAAACCACTAAGCCGCAACAATACGGCTAAACAAGTCATACGAATATTCAAGCAGCAACATTACGGCTGAATAGGTCATACCGATAATTAGGCTGCAACATTACGGCTGAATAGGTCATACCGATAATTAAGCTGCAACATTACGGCAGAATAGATCATACCGATAATTAAGCTGCAACATTGCGGCAGAATAGGTCATACCGATAATTAAGCTGCAACCTTACGGCTGAATAGGTCATGCCAATAATTAAGCTGAAACATTACGGCTGAATAAGTCACACCACTAAGTAAGCTGCAACATTACGGCTGAACAGGTTAAATGACTTACCCAGCCGCAACATTACGACTAAATAGGTAAAAATATAAAGGCAAAAACATGAACCATAATGGGTCACAACGGAGTGTTGTATTTGTACAAGTTTCCAGTCTGAAGTTGATGCGGACACATATAACACCTTAGAACAGATATTTCAGAAGCATTTCCTTGGAATAAATATTTGATTAGCGGGCCACAACCAAGAATATACGATTAGATCGGACATAGAGTAAACGAGCAACAAAATAAAAATTTCGACCCTGACACGTCGGTCACCCACACAAAATGGAGACAAAAATACAACATTGAGAGCTTGATTCGAAGAATAAATCAGGTTTCGCATTTTGCTAATGGGTGGCACCATACATTATTCAACACGTTGACTGCGAGATAAGTTAAACTGATGTTCAGTATTCATCTCAACTTTTAAATCAAAAGTTGTAAGCAATTCAATAAATATCGAACATAAAATGAACCCATTAAATACTATGAATTTTAAAAGAATGTTAAAACTTTTTCAAACAACCCATCAACGGGTCGCTTCGCAGCAGGTAGAACTTGAGCACGACCCATCGGAGGGTCGTATTAAGTGTCTGACGGATTGGTACCGGAAGGACTTGGGTCAACCTCGCAATATGGCCACACTGCTAATTCTTGTAGCCATGTCCAATATGCAAGAAGCGAAAGATTCTCACGTGCATAAAAGATAAAGCCACGGAATATAGGCTCGAAGCATCAATCTCCTTAAACCTATGTCGACCATCGTCCTTTCCGAAGGACATTTAAAAATTCACATTGTTCTTATTTTATAAATGCTCCGATGAAAATTCACACCCTACTGTGTTTAAAGTACGATAATTTACTGGAAATTACCGCGACCATTCGTTCAAGAGCAACACAATTTGGTCGTTATAGGGTTGAGGTGGCTCAACTTATTTGCAGTTGTGCCTAGAAATTACTGAGAATGTAACCCAAGGGTCCCCTTATTTTAGGCGAGTAATTGAAGAAAGGTCACCTAAGTTTATGCAGATAAGTAAACAGAAGCTTAAGTTAAAGCGAGTTGATCATAAATGCTGAATTTCACAATGCTTCAAATTGCCTTCGTAGAAGACTTAAAGATAGGCACTACCAATCCAACTTTAATGCCGGGTTCACGGTAATTGAGCTGAATACGATATAATTTTACAATATTTACGATAATCTACAGACGTGATGAGAATGAGATGGCATTTTACTACCTCTAGAATGCTGAAATTGCCATACATCTTAGTTTTTCGGAGTATAATCACCGTCAACTTCAAAAACTGAAAAAATTTGACATTAAATCGAAGTATTTTACAAGGCAAAAAAGATATTTGGTAAATTGCAACCGCATTTCCATCTTTCCTGCATTAGACATCAACGGGGAAGGCACACAAATGGTATTTCTAGGGACAACACAAAGTTAGAGTTCAGAATTTTTTCTTTCCATACCCGCCCAGTTTACTGAGCACTGAAAGAACTTCTCAAGTTCAGCATTCTTAGTTTACTTTCAATTTTTGCTGGCCTAATAACCCCACAGCCATATTTTCCGCTCTCGAAGTACTCAAATAAATAATTCATATTTCGTTGGTATGAGGAGGAAGGGATAAACAATTTACAGGTCAGGGATATCTCTCGGAAAACATTAGCATCTGGCACACAGTAACCCAAAATTGACGCTAGATGCTATTTTTGCAGTTGAGGATTAGCAATGCAGCGCAATTGCTAGATAAAAAAGGATGTCGTTTGATAAATTCATTGACCATTTCAGCTCGTCACAGCTGCTTGGTGATACGGCTTGTGAACAAATTAATAGCGTATGAAAATTCAGAGTATTGGGAAATTTAGAGTACATCGAGTACATATAGGTTAGATAATAAGTTAATGTAAGCCTCATTAACTGCAACAAAGGCGTTCCAGAGAGAGACAGGACTTAGTATGGACTTGAGAAAATGCGGAATCTATGTTCATATTGTATGGAAACAGTAAGTTGAGAAAAAACTTGATGAAATTTGAAAGCAGCTGAAGAAAAAAGTAGTAGGAGCTAAAACCAGGACAGCAGTGAAGCGGAGAGCAAAGATGATCCGTAACAAAATAAAAAGCCTATGCTATTTCAGAAAAAAAAGGCCGACTTAACTCTCCGCTCAGGGCCTCACATATTCCTCCTTGATAATAATAATAATAATGAGGGGTGTTGATATAGTCAACATTAAAGCACGGATGCGGGTCCTTTGTTGCTCCCCCCTACGCATGTTGTCTGTGACCGAAAGCCCAATTCAACAGTTTATCATTAAAGGTAAGTCAATTGCCAAATAAAGTTGCTGAAAACATTTAAATTAGGTCATAAGCGTCTATCACACGAAGATAGTTCATCAATTCTCTAACGTCTAATTGGCGTCCCAATACCGTCTCGACGGTAGGTCGTTGTAGCGTTCGGCAAGCCTTTATACAATTTCTACTATTGGTGAGACTTTCACATTCTATGATTAGATGTTTGACTGTTAGTGTTGAGTTATTGCAAAGCTCGCATACTGGTGCGATATCGGGTACTTCATTATTCATCAGGTAGCCATGTGTTAAGAGTGTATGTCCTATTCTGAATCTGTTAACTATTATCTCCTCTTTACGTGATATTTTACCGAAGTCCAACTCTATTCCTGGTGATGGTTGTATTTCCCTTAATTTGTCTCTGCAATTTTCCCACCTAGTTTTCCACTGGTTAATCACGGCTTGTCGAATTAATGGTTTCCAATCTGTGTAGCAAATTAGGATAAATTCTTCGTTTTTTTGGGTTGCGTTCTTGGCTGCAGTATCTGCAGCATCGTTATCGCCTATTCCGACATGGGAGGGGATCCAGCATATGTTGATGGCTTTGCCGCCTTTTTGTTTTTCGTGTATGTCGTGTTGTATTCGGCGTAGTACTGGATGGTATGTCTCGTACTTTAGGCTGTTAACGACACTCAAGGAGTCGCAGTAAATTACGAATTTTTTATCTCTTTTTTCATTAATGATGCCAAGGGCCAAGTGGATGGCGTGTATTTCGGCTGAGTATATTGAGGCCTCTTTCGGTAGCGTTGCAGAGCGGACAATGGTGCCACATACTGCTGCCGCTCCTGTGCCATTTTCTCCTCTTGAGCCGTCTGTGTATATAGTTACATATCCGTCATATTTTTCTTTTGTCATTCTTTTAAACTCTTGACGGATTATGTATTCAGGGGTTTCGTTTTTTGGTAGTTCGGTGAGGTCGGTATTTATTGTTGGTTTTGTTAGTGCCCATGTGGGAGTATTAATGTTTAGTAGTCGGTATGAAAAGTCTGGTTTAACTCGATTTTTCCGGAGGCCAAATTTTTCTATCAGTATTTGCATTTTAATAGCGAAAGTTGGAGTTATTTTCCTATTTTGGAAGAGTAGTCGGTTACTCGGCGTCACAGTGGAATTGAAGGCGGGGTTTCCATGTTGACTTCGGATTTTGTAGTAATAACAGAGGGATAGATAGTTTCGCCTAATATCGGGAGGCATTTCATTGCAAATAATGTGTAGACTATTTGTTGGGCTGGATTTGAATGCTCCTGTAGCGATTCGTAGTGCTTCGGATGTAATAGACTCGATGGGCTTTAGAGTTGTTTGGCTGGCAGAGTTATAGATTATTGACCCATAATCGAGGATTGATCTTGTAATGCTTCGATAGATTTTGAGGATCGTGGTTTGGTCTGCTCCCCAGCTTTGAGCTGTTATTGATTTTAATAAGTTCAGGCTATCATTCCCTTTTTTCTTTAAAGCAGTGATGTGTTGTTGCCAGTTCAATTTTTCATCGAAAATCAGGCCGAGGAATTTATGTGAGTTTGTGTATTGGATGTTTTCATCATTGAGTTTAAGTATTGGGCTGAGGAAGAGTCCGGGTATGGTATTGAAATGTATTGCTTTGCTTTTACTGGATGAGAATTTGAAGCCATGATTTTGGGACCACTTGAATATTTTATTAATACAGGATTGCATTTTGTCTTGGATAACCTTGAGGTCTTGGTGGTGGTATCCAACTTGTAAGTCGTCAACGTATAGTGAGTGGTGGAATTTGTTGTCCGGTGGGATCTGCTTGGCTATGTCGTTTATTTTGAGGGCGAATAACGTGACCGAGAGGACACTGCCTTGAGGGACTCCGTTTCGCTGTTCGTAAATATTTGAGCTATAGTTGTCTATTCGGACACTTAGTGTTCTACGTTCTAGGAATTTGGCGACAAAAGTTGGTAATCTGCCCCTGAGTCCGATATCGAATAAATCCCGTATGATCCCATATCTCCATGTTCTGTCGTAAGCTTTTTCAAGGTCGAAGAACACTGAGATGAAGTGTTCTCTGTTTGCGAATGCTAATCTTATGGTTGAGTCTAGTCTGACCAAATGATCTGTAGTGCTACGCCCCTTTCTGCATCCACACTGCTCTTTACTAATTATATTGTGCATATCTAAGTATTCGATCAGTCGGTTATTGATCATTCGTTCCATTAATTTGCACAGACAGCTCGTGAGTGCGATGGGTCTGTAGTTATTTGGTTTACTATGGTCTTTCCCGGGTTTTGGGATTGGTATTATTATCGAGTGCTGCCATTGTGGTGGGAAGTAGCCCGTTGTCCAGAATTTGTTAAAAGTGTTCAAGATGTATTGTTTAGCTGGTAGTTTTAGGTGTTTGATCATGTCGTATGTTATTTTGTCGTTTCCTGGTGATATGTTTTTAGTTTTTCTTAGGGCGGATTCAAATTCATGCATATGGAAAGTTTGGTTATAGATTTCTACGTTTGGCAAACTGAAATGGATCGGTATAGTTTCATTTGCGGTTTTTATTTGTTGAAATTCAGGGGAATAGCTTTGATCGCTTGACACTTCGCTGAAATTCTCAGCCAGTTTATTCACAATATCACGGATTGTGCTGTAGTGTATATTGTTTTCGATCAATATATGGACTTTTCTTTGTACTCGACCTTTTATTTTCCTTATTGTTTCGTATACTCTGGCCATTGGTGTATATTTATTAAGTTGGTTTACGAAATTCTTCCACGTTTCCTGTTTGCTTGCTCGAATTTTGTATTTATGATTTGCCCTTGCTCGTTTCCAGTTAATTAAGTTAGTAAGATTTTTATTGCGGTGGTATTTCTTGTAAAGTTTTTCTCTTTTTTCTTTTGATTCTTGGAGTTCTTTTGTCCACCATGGTTTGGGGTAGTATTTTCCTGGTATATAAGTTGGGATGGCTTATTCAGCTGCTGAGTAGAACCGCTGGTATAAGTCGGTGAGTAGTTGTTCGTTATTAGTTGTTGTGTTCAACATCGGCTTGTTCCATGCATTGTTATTGGAATATAGATCCCAGTTAGCTTTTGAGTAGTTCCAGATAGTTGATGGGGGTTGGTTGGGACGATTTTCGTTAAGGTAGGTGATCAAAATTGGGCAATGATCGCTATCACCCGGCGAGTCGAAAGCAACCCAGTCTAATAGCACGGCCAATGTAGGTGAGCATATTGTCAGATCAATAGCTGATTCTGAATTGTATCCTATTCTAGTGGGTGAACCGGTATTTAATAGGCAAAGGTTATTGTTTGTAATAACAGTTTCTATCAGCTTCCCCCTATTATCTGTATTCTTGCAGCCCCATATGGTGCTGTGTCCGTTGAAGTCGCCGGCTAGGATGAAAGGATTCGGTAGTTGGTGGATTAGGTTATTTAGTTTTTCGTTTGTGACTGTTTGTCTACCGGGTATGTAGATGCTGCAGATGGTTATCAGCTGTCCTATGTTTACTTGAATGGCCACGCTTTGTAGTTCAGTCTGTAGATTCAGTTCACAAAAAGGTATTGAGCTATGGACATATATTCCAACACCTCCATGGGGGGTTCTGTTGTAATGACCGTGTCGTAGCACATTACTGTAGCCGTTTATTCTAAACTGGCAGTTATCCCATAGCTTTGTTTCTTGAAGTGCTATTATACTGGGTTGGTGGTTGTTTATTGTTTCCATTAGTTCATCTTTCTTTCCCCTGATGCCTTGGCAGTTCCACTGCAGGATTCCTACGTTAGCCATGGGGTGTGTTTGATTTGATTTTGTTATTCAATCGTTCAATTAGTTACTTTCTTTTGGGTGATCTATCTCTAATCCTAGAGTCTCGAGAGTAGTGTGATTGTTCCTCATCTGAGTAAATTTGTCGTTTATCATGTCTGTTGCGGCTGTAGGTGGGGGATCGTGATTTTGATCGTGATCTTGGTCGCTTCTTATTTTGGGTTTTGGAAGGTTTGTGCTGCTTTGGGGGTTTGAATTCGTTGAATATTCGTCTGGCTTCTTGTCTTATAATAGGGTTGCATTCGCTCGTGCCATCTTCCTCATTTTCAGATCCTTCGGCTGTAGTTTCAATATTAATTGTGGATTTGAGCAATTGTGTTGGGTTGGGTTTAATGCGGAGTATTTCTTTTTCGCATGTTTCGTGGTCGCGTTGTGAAGTTTGCGGTGGTTTGGTTTCTGGTGTATCGGTTGTGTTATCAGTTGTACCTGGTTCGTTACAAAGTGGGGGAGCCATATTTTGTTCGGTGATCGTTTGGTTTTTGGTAGCCGCCATAAAGGGTTGGGGGGTTGGTACTTTGGGTATTTGATCCGTTCGATTTCTGGTTATTTGTGCGTAGCTTTGATCGAGTTGTGGGGATCGTTTGTGGTATATTATAAGGGCTTGTTCTCTTGATACGTTTTGTTTAGTACGGATAGAAATTATTTCTTGTTGCTTGCGTTGTTCCGGGCAAGTCCGGTCTCCAGTTTTGTGATTGTTTCCGCAGTGGTAGCATGTCAAGTTGTTTTCCGTGCAATTTGTTGCTTCATGGCCTTTTGTTGCGCATTTTCCACACCCGAACTCTTCACTGGTACATCTTTTAGCAGTATGGTTGTATTCCAAGCACTTTTTACACATCATAGGGCGGTCGAAGTATTCATACTCGTATATCCTACTCTTGCAGTCTTGGCCAAGGATGTCGATATACTCAGGGGGGGTTGAGCCTCTGAAAGTTAGAAGTATTGCTTTTGCATTTGTGTTACGGCTTTTTATCCAATTTGCTGGTTCAACATTTTTGATTATATGGTTTTCCATTAAACCTTGTTTGAATTTCTCGAAGTTGGTGAAGTCGTAGTTATAGATGTAGGCGAGTCCTTTTGAAAGATTTACATAGTTATTTTCTGTTACTTGCACAGGGATGTTGTTTATGTCTTTGATTTTCTGTATTTCATCTTTTTGTCGTGTGTGATCTAATTCTACAATAAATGTGTTTTTGCCGCCCGATCGAATAGATTTGGGTTTTCCTTGGATTTGGTTTGCAATACATTTTTCTAGGAGCCATGGAGTAATTTTCCGCTTTTCATTTTCCTGCATTGTTATATTGAAATGAGTTGTGGGGGTGTTCGTATCTGATATTGGTATCTCGGAGTGTCCTGTGACTATCTGTACAGCACGACACCTATTAACTCGTTGTTCTTGTTGGACTTTGCATATTTCTGTTTCCATGATATGTTTCGGGCATTCTCTGTGGCCAGTTTCATGTTGACGCTTGCAATGCATGCAGAAGAGGGCGCTGCCACAGTGTTCGCTGTCATGGCCTGTTTCTCCGCAGCGTTTACAGTTTGCTTCGTTATGGCAGTGTTTGGCTGTGTGGCCGTAGTTTTGACATTTGTGGCAGATCATTGGTCTATTAATAAATGGGTATACTATCGTATCTGATTTTTCGCCTGGGATATATATAGAGTCTGGTGTAGTGTAGCTATTAAAGGTTAGTAGGAGTGGGGTGGTTTGGGAGAATCGAGTTTTAATGAAGCTGGCACGGACAGCGTCACTGATATTGTACTGGCTCTTCAGGCCTTCTACAAAATCTTCCATATTATCTACATCGTATTCTTGAATATATATTAGTCCTTTGGATTGATTGTAGTATGGGTGTTCGCTGATCTGGCAATTAATGCCGTCGACGTTATTAAGTCTGGTGATGCGCTCAGATTGGGGTTTGTTTCGAGTTTCTATGATAAAGCTATCTTTACCTGAATAAGTTATTCTTTTCGCCTTCAAACCAGTTATTTTGACTATTTCTTCTTGGAGGCAAAATGGATTTATTTGGTTTCTCTCTTCGATTTTGAATTTGACCGAGAAGAACTTTGTATAATGGTCGTTCTTCGTCATTTCTTGGTTCAACGATATGGGTGTGTATTTGTTAGCTTTGCTTTGTTTTCTCACATTTTCTTTCTCGCAGCCCATGATTTTACTATTTTTTCCTATGTTCTGCGCTTTCGTCATTTCTAGGATTTTTTCGAGTGTATTTTCGATTTTCCTTATTCGATCGTCTACATTTTGTGCTTCTTTTTCAACTTCATGTTTATCGGGGTTGATGCATTTGGTTGCATCACCTGCCGCAAGTCTATTCAGCACTTCATTTAATTTAGCCTCCAATTGGTCCACCTTACAGATAGCACCGTTTGGTTCCGGTGGAGTTTTTTCGGTTGTTTGGTCAGATGTGTCATTGTTTTCGCTTGTCTTCCTGGTGATAGTGTTAGTTTTGGGGTTTGTTGCACCTACGTTGGTAGCAGTGCTTAGGTTGTTTTTGTTGGGGTTTATTCGTTGTTTTAATTTGTTTTTATTTTTGGCGTACATACTCCCGGCTTCAGAGGGGGTTTCCCCGCCTCGAAGTCGGGGTTTGAGGTATTCGCTGATTGTTGCCAGAAGTGCTTAAAGTTTTACTTTGGGATCCAAAGTAGTAATCCAAAATGGACTATTGGTCTGCGTAACTTAAGTCTATTCTTATAGGTTATTCAAGGGCCCTGGAGTATAGGGCAAATTAAAGAGAAAATAACTACGCAAATGAGACCCAAGCTCCGAAGAGCTCGGGCCGCCGCCCGACTTTGTTCTACCCAACAACGGGGAATTGGAAAAAAAACCTAAAATCTTAATCCCTCGAAAGAAAACTCAAAAGATAGAGGAAAGAGCAGTTGGGTATTTCAATGGTACCACCACGAGAAGGTGCCGGGTCAGCTGGATACCTGCTCGTGAGTAGGTATTCCTGTATCAATCCTTGTCTACGACTTCTTTCCCTTCACCAAGCTCAATAATTCAATAATTTGGTACCAGTAAACGTGGTTAAGGGAACACGTAAAATTTCCTCCTCCTTGAGCGCTAATTCCCATATACAATAGTTGTATCCCTCTGAGGGGAGTATAGTACATTTATAGCATACTTATAGTACACTGCAAGTTGACAGTATATTCATTCATAGACATAGTCAATTTATTTCTTTTTTTGATTCAACTGTTTATAGAACCAATTGACTTTAAACTTATATTCTAAAACCTAAAATCAAATTTCGAAAAATGATACATCTGGAGAAAAAGATTGTTACTTCTCCAAAGTACTAGATTTTTGTCAGATACACGAAGTAAATTTTGGCTAATAGCACATCAGGAAATCATGACTTGTTCTCCTTCATTCAACTTTATAATACCAAGAATAAATTTCAGCAAATGCCTGGAAACACGAACTTGTTTTCTTTCCAGCCGGAACACTCAATTCATGTTAATGAGCGTAAATTTGAGTGGATGGCCCACCTAGAGAAGGACTTCTTCTCCCTCCCTCACTCACAATACAACCAGTAAATTTTGGCGAATCACAAATCTAGAGATGAGGAATCCTAGAGATAGGACATGTTCACCCTTCCTCACAATGCAAGAGTAAATTTTGGCGAATGGCACACCTGGAAAGGAGGAATCCTGGAGATAAAGACTTGTCCTTCCTGCCTCACTACACCAGGAATAGGCAAATTTTATCAAATGACACACCTGGAGATGAAGAGTGCTAGAGATAAGGACTTTTTCTCCCTTCCTCTCTCACATTATCAGAAAAAGGCAAATTCTAGCGAATGGCACACTTTGAGACAAGGACATGCTCTCCCTCCCTCACACTACCAGAAGTACATCAATTTTATCGAATGACACCTGAAGATGAAGAGTCCTGGAAAGAGTCTCCCGGCCTCCCTCATAATATGAAGAGTAAATTTTAGCGAATGGCACACCTAGAGACAAGGAGATGCTCTCCCTCCCGCCGAACAACCCGGTCCTTCATGTCCCGGTACCAGGTGTTGATGCTGGTGTTGGCCTTGAGGTCAGCAAAGGCATCACAGCCCTCAATGGCCGTCAGCACGCCGTACATGCTGATGTCAGCGAGGTTAGGGGAGCTGCCGCCGGCAAACTTGCCCCCCCTTGACTTGGCGAGTTTCATCCACTGCTCCGCCTCTTTGTACAAGGAGTAGCGCGGCTCCTTCTCCAGCTTGTGCCTGAGGTACATTTCGATTTAGAAGTGAATTATAATCGGAGGGCAAATATGCAGAGCGGCTAATCAGAGGTCAAAACTGGAGAGTGGATTAAGTGATAATTTCACCTCATAGCAGCGTAGATGTCTTTCAGGCAGAGTGGCCTAGTTTCTAGTTAGAAGCTCGGCTAGGAAAAGCCAGTTTGGCAACCCTGCGATGAACACTCCGTCTCTAACTTGAGTGTCCTAAAATTCTGTGTTTTGTGGGTTAGGCCACTCTGCATATTTGCCCTCCAATTTTCCGATCCCTATGGAGGTACATCAATTTTAGTTTTCTTGTGCCGATGAAGGTACGCAAACTATAATTTTCTGATGCCTGTGGAGATTCAAAGGTTAATTCTAGATTCTTGCGCCTGTAAAGTAATATTTCGATTAAGAGGCAAATTATAGTTTTCTGATGTCTATGAAGGTACGTGAATATTAGCTTCCTTGTGCCTATAAAGATGCGTGAATTCTTGTTTTCTTGTGCCTAAAGATGTAGGTAAAATTTTGATTTAGAGGTGAATTCTAGTTCTCTTATACTTATGGAGAATCAGGGGTGAATTCTAGTTCTCTTGAACTAAAAAGGATTTAGAGGTGAATTCTAGTTTTTAGGTGCTACTAAAGGTACGTGAATTTTAGTTTTCTTGTGCCTACGAAGATACATGACTTCTAGTTTTCTTACGCCTATGGAGGTACCATTTCGATTTAGAGGTAAATTTTCGTAGGTTCAA
This sequence comes from Morinoia aosen, assembly GCA_030386875.1. Lineage (NCBI taxonomy): Eukaryota > Metazoa > Arthropoda > Malacostraca > Amphipoda > Talitridae > Morinoia > Morinoia aosen. Next base: position 19,302,084 of record CM059556.1, read on the forward strand.
AAACTTTGACGCTACTCTAAATAAATTCAAGGCCTAACTTGCACATGGAATGATAAGGCTCCTTCCCCAACTTGTGCATACAAAACTACTTTATATTTAAATTAAATTCTTGTTTGTTTGAACTCTCAACTATTGTCTATTTGGAATTATTCTTATTATACTTTTAATAAAACTACTGCAGTACCTATTTCAAATTCGAAAACTAAAAGATCAATGCTAGTTTACTCAAACAGTATGTTTGTAATTTCAAAGGGCTTGGCAATAATTCTTGTCTTCTTGTTAAAACGATCGAAAAAAGATTTGTTTCATGTAAATGAACATTGAAGTATCTTTAAAAAACATTTCAATTAACACAAATTATCGATCAGTTTTAATCATATCATAATTATAATAGGCCTCTCTAATTGCCCTGAATACATCAAGTCCATATTTGATTCTTAAAACCACTTACGTGCGTGGAACAATTAGGAAATAAATGTATATAAAAATGAGCCATAAGAATTTTGAAATAATTTCAAACAAATTTAAAAATGAGAAACCTTCCAATAGAATTGCACATTATATTTGAGTACCTTGTCTTTGAAGTAAAACTAGACCTTGCCTGTTAATCTAAGAGCAAAGTCAACTTGAATCTGAAATCAAGAAATTATTTATGAGCTCAACCATACTTCTTCTCGGAAGAACAGAACCACAAATAAATTCAAACTAATTGTGTGTTGGTTCTTGAGCCAAATTTTAACACATTGACTGCGATACGACCCACCGGTGGGTCGTGGTTAGGTTTTTCCTGCTGCGAAACGACCCATCGATGGGTCGTTTTGAAAAATTCTAACAACCTTTCTAAAGTAATGGTATTTAACAGGCCCGGTTAATGTTTGATATTTACAGATTTGGTTATCACTTTTGACCTTAAATTTCATTTGAATATTGAACTTCTGTTTAACCTATCGCAGTTAACGTGTTAAACTGATAAATGAATCATATTTCTCTTCTTTTACCGAGGCAGAGATGTAATGTTATGACATGCTTCTTCAAGACTGCAAATACCATTCATGTACCGCAGTGTTGAACGATTTAGATGGAGGTGAACCTCTCCTCAATATGCAGGCGAATCAGAACAATAGGCACTCGGTTTTGAGATGGAAGCCTACCACAGTGTTATGATGTGCTTTTTTCCCTCGAAAAAAAAAAAAAACTTCCTGCAATTTTCAGGCATACCTCTTGCAGGCGCATTGAGGCGCATCTCGCTTTGAGATGAAAATGTGCAAAAAATTTTCTTGAGATGTAGGCACTCATTCTTAATATTTCCCTTTATCTGAGATCCTGGCACACAATCCTTGATATTCTCTTCTTTTTGGGTTGCAGACACACACATCCTTAACCTTTCCCTCTCTCTGAGACACAGACACACGCATCATTTGGACGCACCGCTTCTTGAGGCGCTTGCCGATGAAGTACATCGCAGCAGCACCGACGTACACCACCAGCAACCTCTCCCACGTCGAGAACAGCTCTTCCCAGTTCCCCACCTAAAATTAATTAAATACGATTAAATCCAATTTGATTAAATCACGTTCATTAAATCCAATTAATCTCACACAATTATTTTCATTGCACTTGGAGCTTCCCTCAACTACTGGAAAAGAGGGAGCACCAGTCCAATGATTAGAGGTTAGTTTAAGCCTTCCGCAACCATAACAAAGGCGTTTCAAAGAGGAGAGGGAGGAAGGCATAATTTAGTACGGAGTAAAGCACAAAAAAAAGATGGTCCGTTACAAAACAAAAAGCTTTTTCTATTTTAACAAAAGACTAGATACAATGTTAGTTTAAGCTTCCCTTACTGTAACAAAGGCACTGAAAAGAGAGAAAAGCACCGTTTAAAAGAGTTAAGGAAATGCAGAATCGGTGCAGAATCGGTGCAAAATGTGCACACAAACAGTAAGTTAAGGCATGATTTTATGAAACAAGATTAAAATTAAAAAAAAAGACAGCAGTAGGTGCTGAGAAGGATAGCAGTGAACCGAAAAAAATGGTACATTACAAAACAAAAAACCTTTTCTAATTCAACAAAAGGAAGCCCTACTTAACCTGTAGCTCGAGACCTCACAAATTTCCCCTGGGAGCATCAATTTCAATTCTTATTAGTAAAATAGGGCGCACAGCCCAATAATGTTGACTGTCTATGAGTGAGAATGATCGGAATTTATGGTCTTAATGCCCAGGTTACATCACGAAACACCGCAATTAATGCAGCGTCTTATTTTCAATTCACATGGTTAGCACTGACCCCTAACAGCAGGTATTTTCTTCAGAACAATAGCATATCCAGTAAAAGTAACCTTAATTAACCCATTGACAACAATTAGATCTAATAGTGGTTTGCGGTCAACATTCTTTTGCTGTCAAGCGTCACAACAGTAGGTCATTTTTAGAAAAGAAATCATTTATTTTATGAATGTATAAAAATTATTTTATTACTTTCAGGGAATTGTCATATTAGTTTAAGACTCCTCAACCACAACACAGGGCATCTCAAGAGAGCAGAGAAAAGGGATTACTTTTTATAAACTGTAGAAAACGGAGAATCTAAGCACGAGATGTGTTCCCACACAGGATACCCTGCACATATAAAGAACAAATTAGTAAAAACGAGGAAGAAAAGATAAAGAAGATGTGGCAAAGAAAGAATGAACGCCGAAGGCTGGCCCCATACCTCGGAGAACCAAGTGATAACTTTACTCGCCCCACACGTCTAAGAACTAAGGAATGACCTTACCTGCCCCGTACCTCAGAGAACTAAGTGAAGGCTCGCCCCACACGTCTAATGACCAAGGAATGACTTTACTTGCTCCATACCTCAGAGAACCAAGTGAAGGCTTGCTCCATACCGTTGAAAACAAAGGAATGACTTTACTTGCCCCATACCTCAGAGAACCAAGTGAAGGCTCGCCCCAATCGTCTAAGAACTAAGGAATGATTTCATGTAAGCCATACCTCAGAGAACCAAGTGAAGGCTTGCAGCGCCTCGGCAGGAGTGCGGTAGACATTGGGGGACAGTGTGTGCACGAACTTATCATCCACCCACTGCCGCCACTGCAGCTCCTTTGCGCTGCACACGCCACTTCATTTTAATGGTTGAAGTTTGAAAATACGGGAGCGTCTTAACTCAACATCAGTTTGCAACTGAAGTCAATATCAGCTTGATAACACAGGTGCGACTTAATTCAACATCAGTTTGCAACTTAATTCAACATCTGTTTGAAAACACAGGACATAAAGGTACTCAGAGTTTGAGTAATTTACGAGTTCGAAAAAACAATCTTGTGGACATACTCTATCCAAATTGCCAATCTTTGGGTTAAAAACACAATTTTGTGGGGATATTTCATTGAAATTACTAAGCTAAAAGATTGATAACATGTTTTTTTGGACAGGCTTTATTAAAGTTACTTATCTTTGAGAAGGAAAACACGATTTTGCAAACATATTCTAGTTAAATTACTAAACTAAAAAGTTGTAAAATACTAGTTTTACAATGTGCTTTATTCAAATACAAATGCTCAATTTGGTGGACATATTCTGCTCACAATCTTAATCCATCCAAGCTTTCAAGAACTGCCTCTTCTTTAATATTGGTTGATGTGGTGAGAAACTCTCTTCTTTACGTGATCAATTTGCTTCTTATGTTATAACTTGGCTTACAAGGTTACTGGAACCTTAATTTTGAATATTAAAACGCAAAATTTACACGTTTTTGAAATTATTTTTTCTGTTGTCAGTTCAAAAATGAACATTTCTGCACAACAGTACCAAGTTGAGAGGGTACAATCCACACTTTTCGTGTGAAAATTATAACGTAGAAAATCAAATGAATTTGAAACAATCGCCCTACAGTACCTATTCTCTTTCGTTTTTATAAACTTTTAATGTATCCCATATTACCCTTCCTCTCCTGCAAATAAAGTACATGGCTAAGTTTTGGGTCCTACGACAAATCCCGCAACTTCAATCACAAAGTATACTTTTCAGTGTTTTTTACATGAACTGTACAGCGAGCAACATTCTTCCAGTTGAGAAAAAATAAAATAAAATATCAATCCCACTCACCTTTCCTTGGGGTTCTTGAGCACCTCTGCAGAGTTTTCCCCATACATGATCCGGTACCGGTTAGAAAATACTAACTTATTCTCTTCGTTATAAAAAGAAGGATACCCTTCCAGTATTGTGAGTAGACTGTCTTTGGGGTTGCGGAGAGCAGACGCCAGCACCGAGATGATGACGGAGCTGTCCTTCAGTTGCTGCAAGTAATGGAATGTTAAGAGCTAAGTTCATCTAAATTAAGTAAAACTGCACATTGCATTGTAAGTATGGAGTGGGGCAGTCAGAGTTGAAGGTGCCCTAGCAATGATTAATTGTAGGTTGAACATACCAGGATGGAAGATTCTCCATCTTCTGATGCAGGTAACTCGACGAGCAGAAATGGAACTTTCTTGTACTCGGTCCAGCGTGTCTGGGCACGAGTGACGGAGTTGACCTCGACAATATCATATGAGAAGCCGTAATAGTCCAGGAAGGCTCGGACTTTGCAGCAGAAGGGGCAAGTTTGGTATTGGTACAATGTCAGCTTCAAGCCAGAGTTATCTTTAGGGTTAACAATCTGGAAAAAATGCAAAAGCAATAAGCCACAAGAATCAGCCTCAATAAACAACTTAAAGGTACACATTGGTCTAGGAGTCAAGTATTTGATTTGCATTAGTAGATCTACAAAAAATCAATCCATATCTCAATGACAAACATAGGGAGTTATGCATCTAATGAGTGAAGTAAAAAAATCTCAAATTAGAGCAAATTTCGTACTTCATATTTTAGGGATAGGAAAATAGGATGTGCATATTTTGCTTAATTAAAAACATTTTGAAATACGGTTTCTTCACAATTTCACATTTGATATGTATGAGATAATATCTAAACATGAAGGTAATTCCAAAGAAGAATTTAAAAATCGTTTTAATGAAACATTTCAAGCCACAGCTTATCAGTCATAATTAGTAAAACGTGATAAAGGGAACAGTGAAAATTCCCTTTTCGCTGTTCCCTTTACCACGTTTTACTAATTATGACTGATAAGCTTAGGCTTGAAATGTTTCATTAAAATTATTTTTACATTCTTCTTTGCTATCTCCTTCACAGTTGAATTGCTAAGCAGAAAAGACATTCCTAATATCTAAATATTTAAAGATTTATAATATTTTCTACCAGCTAGCCCTTTCATATTCAACTTGGTCAAATTATGCCAATTTAAAAAAAAAAAAAACTCACCCAACTTCATTATATGCTTATGGAAACAAGAAAATACAACAGAGTGCCAATTTATTCATAGTTCATTCTCACAAAAATTGAAAAAATAGAAGACACATAATACTTTCCATGAAATTTCAATTCTAAATCAAAACATTGAGAGAAGCAAATGTATAACTTTGGGACAGAGAGTAGAAATGGCTGTTTCATGCAACAGACTTACTGATTTAGCTATTCTAATCTCCTCCTGAGGCTTATTCTTCAGGAAATGAGACTCTCCTCTTCTTTCCACAAGAGAGTGTTTCTGATTCTTGGGCCGATTTTGGTATTCATCATATAAATAATAGGAAATTATAGCCACGCCAAATCCAGCAGCTAGTTTCACTTCAAAACTGAGTCTTTTGAAGAAGGATTTTTTTGGCTTCACAGCGTTGCTGGTCGGATGAAAGTAGGCCTTGTGTACGAGTCCTGGCAGCAGGGGCCTCAGACGAGTCCCAACCGCAATTTCTGAAAGAACAAAAAATTAGTTCCATTACGCTTGTAAAATAAGAACTTGATTGAAAGGGAGCATTTTTTTAATTACAAACATTTTGGAATCTCTGACCCTACTGAAATTTCTGAAAAATAAAAAATTTGTCTAATTTTCTTTGTAAAATAAGAACCAAAGTCACAGGGAACATTCTTTTAATTGAAAACATTTTGGAATCTCTGATTCCATCCTAAGTGCTGTAAAACTAAGAAAAAAATGATAATGTTTGCAATCAAAAGAAAGTTCCCTTTTACTTTGGTTCTTCTTTTCATATTACGCATAAGATTTCTAAAAAAGTCGCCCTATTAATTCTATGATACGCTTGGAAAATTACACACAAACAATTTCAATAGTGCATTTTTTACCTAGATTTAAGAAGATCTTGAGTATACAAATTCATCAATAATGATAAATAGACTGGATTTTCTAGCATTTAATTTATCCTAAATGATAGAAACACATTCAAATGTCCCCCTTAATGGAAAAAATTTCACTTGATCACTGTTTTGTTAAATAGCCAAGCTTCAATGATACTTGCTCAATTGGACATGAAAAATTATTGAAGAAAAACTGATTTTCTATGATTTTTTACATAGCCTGGGACAATGCATTTATCTCTAACATCAATACAATGCAGAAAAACAAGCATAAAATTTGAAGGTAAAAACAGAATTGAATTTCTGTACAGATAAATTACTTACATGGAAAGGAATATTTCATTTGTGCCACTCAATATGAAATGTTTGGTGAGTTTTTTTTGAATGTCTGATGTTGAGTTATTTGTTGATGATCTGATGGCCTGATAGGAATTTTTTATTTGTGCACTCAATATGAAGTGTTTGGCGCAGGTTTTTTGAACAAGTCTGATGTTAGGGTTTTTTGTTGATGATCTGATGGCCTGATTTGCATATGTCCAGTTGAGAGCAACGTCTGTGTGGTTTATTAGAGCCAGCTTAACCCTTTAAGGCACAAGTGAACTGTAAGATCCTCTTTCAAAAATAGCCTCAATATATTGTATTTCTCGTAAAATTAGTTCCCCGATATGTTTTTTGGACTGCACTGCCGAGTGGCAGTTCCTTTCTCATCGTTAAATTGATAAATATCTGATGCCGGTGCCAGTTTAATGATGGTGGTTGTGATAACGGTAACATGAGTAGAAAATGTGGACATTAAAGGGTTGAGCAGCAGAGCTGCTCATCTGGTTTGGATGACCTGCAGGAACTGTCTAGCTTTCGGGGCTGCTTGAGTTAGTTACAGTGTATAAAAGGGATGCCAAGCTGGGACTGTCTAGCTTTTGGGGCTACTTGAGTTAGTTACAGTGTATAAAAGGGATGCCAAGCTGGGACTGTCTAGCTTTGGGGGCTACTTGAGTTAGTTACAGTGTATAAACGGGGTGCCAAGCTCGGACTGTCTGGCTTTGGGGGCTACTTGGGTTAGTTACAGTGTATAAAACGGGTGCCAAGCTGGGACTGTCTAGCTTTGGGGGCTACTTAGGCTAGTTACAGTGTATAAAAGGGATGCCAAGCTGGGACTGTCTAGCTTTGGGGCTACTTAGGCTAGTTACAGTGTGTAAAAGGGATGCCAAGCTGGGACTGTCTAGCTTTGGGGGCTACTTAGGTTAGTTACAGTGTATAAAAGGAATGCCAAGCTGGGACTGTCTAGCTTTGGGGGCTACTTAGGCTAGTTACAGTGTATAAAAGGGGTGCCAAGCTGGGACTGTCTAGCTTTGGGGGCTACTTAGGCTAGTTACAGTGTTCAATATATTCCCATCATAAGCAACTATTATTAATGAAAAAGCAAGTTCACAATGAAAGAGCTTATTAATTAATTCATGTTATTTATTTACTTATAAACTCTAATAATCATGTTTGTTTTTTGGTAAGCTATCACCATTCACATACAGCTTACAATGAAGAAGTAGGGCAAAATTTAGTATGCTGCTTCTAATAACATAGGGGAAAATTTGAAGTTTTAGACTCTGAATTGTGCATATGATCTGTGGTAAATGTTTATCTCTTGATAAACATTTCTTAAAAATCAAATATATCAGGAACATTACTTTAAAATCATCGATGATTTAATACCAACTAAGGTATTTGTGGGTTATCTGTAACCAGTTTTAATTTAAAGTCTCCTTTTGATGTTAAGGTTAGATTACGTTAGATTAGTTCAATTAAATTATTAATTTTTATTATTTTTAATTTTTGTTTTGTTTCAGGCCAAAATTAATCTCTGGGACCTTCTAAGAACTGAAGAGAAAGATCCCAGAGGTTCATTATATATATATATATGGAAATTAGATAAATTGCATTAGAAATAAATAAAAACCAATAAGGATACCTTCTCACAAGAAAAATCCATTCAAACTGTCCAGAACAGCAATTCAATATTCATGAAATATTTACATATTTCACTTTTTCCCCTAATAACACTTTTTGCTTTAAACAATTGGTGACAGATACCCCACAAGTACCCCAACTAAAACTTACCTCTGCACTTGGAAGTAATGAAGCTATTATTGAACTGCTGCCAGCAGAGCTGAGCAGGTCGCAGCCTGCAGAATAGTGAGCTCATCACTTCTTTTAATACCAACACTGAAAAATAAAAGACAATAGATTGGAACATATGCAAATGTTTTCAAAACTGTGCTCTATTTGGTAACTTGAAAAAAATTTTCTGGCCTTAACATTTTCCCAACAGATTGTTTGTAGCACTATTCATTAAGACATTTACTAAAAAGTTGAACCTAAATGCATAATAAATTATATATAATATAATTAATTCATTTATGAATATTTCTATGTCTCGGGAAACAAAATTGTCCACAGTAATACCTAGATGGTCAATGCTAAGTAATGCTATGTTTATAGAGTAGTTAAAGTTTTCATAGAGTATTAACTCATCAATGGGCATGTTCTTTTATTAAGACTCATTATGGAAAAATCAAGAGTGTAAAGAGAAAAACAATAATATAGTGTATCTTTATAAGACGTTCAATCAATTCCAAATAATTAAGAGAATAGGAGACTGATTCAAATATCGGGACAACATACAAATTTTTGAAACATATATAAGAACCTACTGTTTTTTTAAATTACATCAAAAGAATAATAAAATAGAGCAATAATAATGACAGACTACCAAATTTATCACCCAATCTAAAAACCTTAGCTAAAATCCCATAGAATTAGAAGGTCCTTAGAAATTATATATGAAAATATGATTAAAGATATAAAATTGAAACAGATAGAATGATCCAAACTAATTTGAATTTATTTCCAAAATTTATACATCGGCTCCAAGATGGCGGCGCCCATGGTAGTCGCCATCTTGGAGCTGATATAAACAAGATTGCGGTCGTCCCCCTAATGGATGGGCTGAAAGCTTTATTTATAATTTTCACTAGAAGAACAATGGCCTCCCCTTACAACCCAACCTCTTTACGTTTGTAATAGGGGGGTAGCTTTCGTTATTAATTAAATTGCGCTTGGTGCTCTCACTTCCTTTGGCACGCGAAAGCCAACTTTAAACTTCAATAATTCAAAAATAACGCATCAGCGAGCAGAATGTCATTCTTGTAAATCGTTTTTACATGCGTTTCTTTAGTGATTCATAGCAATGGAATTATTAATTTCTATGATTGCATTAAACCCGATTTTAACCGTAAAAATACATTTCCATATAAATGATAGAGCCACACAGTCTTAAGTCACAAATTGTTGATTACACATAAACTAAGCTCTATGCATCATTGATATTAGCAAGTTTCTTTTCAGTAAATAGAGAGAAAATAAGGTCAATATTGAGTTTAGGTGATGTGGGAAAATTAAACATTCCGTTTCACATAATCACCTAAGAAGCCCATTTAAGAACGTTTTACAGGAATGACATTTTTCCCGCTGATGCGTTATTAACGAATTATCAAACTTTGAAGTTGGCCTTCGGGCACCAAGGAAGCAAGCGCGCCATGCGGAGTTTAATTAATAACGGAAGCTAACCCCCTATTACAAACGTAAAGAGGTTGGGTCGTGAGGGGGAGGCATAGTCCTTTTAGTGAAAATTATAAATAAAGCTTCTAACCAACCCATTAGGGTGACGACCGCAATCTTGTTTATATCGGCCGGCTCCAAGATTGCGGTCGTCACCCTAATGGGTTGGTTAGAAGCTTTATTTATAATTTTCACTAAAAGAACTGTGCCTCCCCCTCACGACCCAACCTCTTTACGTTTGTAATAGGGGGTTAACTTCCGTTATTAATTAAATTCTGCTTGGTGCGCCCGCTTCGTTTGGCATGCTAATTTACCGCTCTATCTCGAAAACTAAGCATCAGCAGAAAAAACGTCATTCACGTAAATCGTTTTTAAATGGGCTTCTTAAGACTTAAGTGATTGTTAGAAATGGAATGCTTAGTTTCCCATCACCTAAACTCAATATTGACCAAAAATAATTTATTTAAACTGAAACACTAAAGAAAAATGCCCAAATAGAGCAATTAAACAAATGCCCAAATAGAGCAATTAAACCTAATGAAAAATTATCAACCATGGAAATAAATTAACTTATATATAATATTGATACATCTTGTAATTAAATAAAAAATATAAAAACCAACTTGTGAAACATAGGCTGTAGTTTGTATGCAAATGAAAGATAATATACCAGATATGTAATCGATGCATATATTTTAATCATATTCAGAAAAGCGCAAAATAAAACGAAGGAATTATGAGGTTTATGTCACTGATGAAAATCATTTTATTTAGCCTTTTTTCTGTTTAGGGTTAAAATATATGTATTGATTCACAAAAATTAGTTATTCATCTAGATTACAAGTAACAGTTTTCTTTATACAAAGATTCAGTTAAAACAACTGGGGTTTCAAGAATCAATATGTATTAGAAAGTATAAATAATTTTACATGTTTTACTTCTAGATTACAAAGTAAAACATAGTCCCTTGAATATAAAGATTCAGTTAAAACAATTGGGGCTTCAAGAATCAATATGTATTATAAGGTATAAATGATTTGACATGGTAATCAAGTGGTACTATAGTGGTGGTACTATAGTGGTACTATAGATAGTGGCGGTTACCGTAGCGAGTGTCGGTAGTAAGGCGATAGTAAGAGGCGCGATAGTAGTACCCGTGTGTGCACGTGCGTCTAATTCTCCGACGAAAATTGTGGTGAATTAAAGTGAAGTTGCTGAAAAACTGGTATAGTTTGTATATTCACGTGAGTACAGTGTGTGACTTTGTATGGAGTGCTCGTGAGAGTAGTTTTTTTTGTTGCGTGAGAGTTGAGACTGAGCATTGGACTTTGGTGTGGTGACTTGCAATTTTTGACTGAGGTGTTTTGACTGGTAAGCTTTCTTTGCATATAAAGAGTATAGTGTGTGACATTGTAGAGAGTGACTGTGAGAGTAGTAGGAAACGTTTTTGTTTCTTTTGGTTTGATAACTTGATTTTCAGTAGATTTGGTGAGTGAAGACTTCTTCTGCCTGTGAAATTTGTACTGAGAGAGAAGTCTGTGTTTGAGGATGGCAAGAAATAGGACTGGTCGTAGGAAGGGAGGTGCAAGTGGAATGGATGAGGAGATTGAGTGCATGACTTGTAAAGAGTGGATAGATATGGATGCATGCAAAGGTTTGAGAGAAATGAGTCGGAGAAAGTTGAGTGATCTTGTGTTTACGTGCTGGAAATGTTTGAATGATGAGAGTAAGAAGTTGAAAGAGGAGGTTGAGAGATTGACAATTTTGATGGTTGCTTTAGAGGCTGACTTGAAGGATGAAAGGAAGCTGAACGAAGGAAAGAATGAGAATGGTGCAAATGCAGTGAATGAAGAGGTAAATGGTGGTGCAAGGAGTGCAAATGAAGTGGATGATAATGCAAATGATGGTGCAAGGAGTGTGAATGAAGCAAATAATGGTGCAAATGTGACAGATGAGAGTAGAAGGATGAATGAGCATGATGAAAGAGGTAAAAATGGAAAGAGAGTGAATGAGCCACCTGTTGTGGTGCCACATGAGGTGCAGGAGCCTGTAGTGGAAGCGAATGAAAGGAAGATGAATGGAAAGAATGATCTGAGTGAAAGAAGTGAGCGAAAGAGTAGCATGAAAGGGAGAGTAAGACCTATGATTAGAATATGTGGAGATAGCATGGTGAAGAATGTTGATAGGTTCGTATGTATGAGTGACAGTAGTGGATGTATGAGCATGAGAGGGAAAGGAGTGGAGGAGATTTGTAGGCATGCTGAGAGAGTGATAGATGGAATGGATGAAGGAATGGTTGTACTGCAAGGAGGTGGCAATGGGTTGCTTGAATGTGGGAGAGAACGTACGGTGAATGCAATTATGAAAGTTGTTGATAGGGCGCGGAAGAAGAATGTTAGAGTGGCGGTGACTAGCCTCCTAAGAAGGCCTGCGTGTGATGAGGAATATGAAAGGGTGCGAAAGGAGGTGAATAGAGAGTTGCATGAAAGGATTATGAGTATGAGAGCTGAGAGTGTGAGAAAGCGTGAGCTGGGTTCCAGCTTCCTTGACATGGATAGCGTGATCCAGGATGGGTGTTTTCTTGGAGATGGAGTCCATCTTACAAAAGAAGGTGAGATGAAACTCTCCAAGAGATATATCCGGTGGATCAGGGCTACTCATGTCATAATGGAAGCTGGAACTGGATGAATGAAAATCCGTCAGAGCAAAAGTGAGGAACGTCTGGAATTGTCCAATTGTGTTGTAAGGTTTGGAAGTATAAATGTGCGTGGATGGAATGCAGGAAAGTTAGATGACCTCGTAGTAGAATTTGAGAATGGAAAATTGGATTGTGTTGGTGTAGTAGAAACCCAAATGCGTGATAGAGTCAGTTTAACATGTAAGGAGAATAAGTATCATATGATAGGAAAAGGGCGTGTAAATTGGCAAAAAAGAGGTGGTGGAGTTGGTTTGATTGTAAAGAATGCTCTAAATTGGAAATTAGAGGAACTTCCTGTTGGAAATGAACCTGAAAGTGAAGATTTGTTAGCAATTAAGTGTGAAAGAATGCATGCCAGAGAATGTATTGTTGTGATTGTATGTTATATGACAACTGATGGGATTTTAGCTCATGAAGAGAATGTAAAAAAGTATGAAATATTAACAAGGATTGTACGAGAACACTGCAGGTGCCCTCTGATTGTGATGGGTGACATGAATGGCCATGTTGGTATACTTGGTGAGCCGGTGAATGCAAATGGACAAAAATTGATAGATTTTTGTGATGAGAATGAACTTGAAAACCTGAATGTAACAATAGGAAATGGCTTGCATACATGGCAAAGCAGGGAATGGAAAACTGCAATTGACTATATGATTGTGAATAGTAGAGCAAGAGAGTGTGTCAATGAAATGTTTGTAGATGAAGATGATTTTGATATTGATAGTGACCATAAAATGCTTGTGCTTGAATATAACTGGGGTAGAAAGGAGTCAATGCAAAAGGTCAGTAGTGTGAAAGAAAGTTGGCAGATAAAAAAGGCAAACTGGGAAGAATTTAAGAATGAATTGAGTAGGTATAACTGGAACAGGTGTGGAAATGTAAATGACCTAAATGGTGAGATTGCAAGAACCTTGTATGATGTGGCAGAGCAAAAGATTGGTAGAATAAAATGTAGGAAAGGGACAGGGAATGCCAGGTGGTTTACAAGTGAGATAAAGGAAGAACGAATGAGAAGAAAGACTTTAAATAAGAAACAACGCAGTATGAGGAAAATGTATGAAAGAAACAGAATTACTGAGGATGAATGGCAGAGTGCATGGAATGAGTACAAGGACCAGCAGAAGAAAGTAAGGAGAATGATTAATGAGGCTAGAGTTAAAGAGGAGAGACACCAAGTTGAAAATCTAAGAAAGAAAGGTCCGGATGGAATAAAAGATTGGTATAAGTTTATACAAGGTAATGATAGAAGTAGTGAAGTTCAAGTTGATGAATTAGTAGTTAATGGTTGCAGTGTGCAAGATAGGATGCAACTGGTGAAAGCAGTTGAAGAATACTGGGAGGACATTGGTGGAATGAATGAGCAGGTTACAGATAATGCACCCATAAATTTTCTGATTGATGAACGTGAACTGCAAATGGAAGACGAAATCACTTGTGAAGAGATTGTAAGTTTTTTGAAGAAAGTGAAAAATGGAAAGGCATGTGGCCCTGATAAGATCCCATATGAGTTCTATAAATTTGGAGGAGAGAGTGTGGTCAGTATGTTGAAATGTTTATTTGATGAGATATGGAAGAGTGAAAGAGTACCGGATGACTGGAACAAGTGTAATGTAGTTCTGTTGCATAAGGGTGGACATAAGAGTATGAAAGAACTTAAAAATTACAGACCAATTGCACTGGGTGACACTGTATGTAAGATATTTTGTGGTATTTTGAATGAGAGAATGAAAAATTTAGTTGAGAAATTAGGAGTCCTAGGTGAAGAACAGAATGGTTTTAGGCAGGATAGACGTGGGGAAGATAATCTGTTTGTAGTGAGTGAAATAATTGAGCGAATGAGGAAGGATGATAAGAAGGTGTATTTAGCATTCCTGGATATTGAAAAAGCGTATGACAGAGTGGATCGGGTTAGGCTCTTAGAAGTTCTGAGAAAAGTTGGGTTTAGCAGAAAAATAGTAAAAATTGTACAAAGTCTGTATGAGAACACAAGCGCTATATACAGGTTAGGAAATTTGGAAACGGGGCAAGTGAGGAGTGTTAGAGGAGTGAGACAGGGCTGTACTCTGTCTCCCCTGTTGTTTGGATTGTACACAGAAGAATTAGCAGTTTGACTGAGAAGGAGTGGCTTAGGACTGAAAGTTGGTAATGAGAGACTGAGCTGTTTGTTGTATGCTGATGATGTGGTTGTGGTTAGTGGATGTGGACATGAACTGCAAAGGATGCTTGACATTGTGAACGGATATAGTACAGATTTCAAGATGAACTTCGGTGCCGACAAAAGCAAGGTTATGGTTATAAATAGTGATGAGACTGATAGAGACAGACTGTGGAATATTGGAGAAATCAGAATAGGTAGAACAAAAGAATACAAATATCTAGGTTGTATGATAAGTGAAGATGGATGCACTAGAACTAAGGGTGAGAAAGTGGCAAAAGCTATGCAGTGGAGTGGACGATTAAGTAGCGTGGCCAGATACAGAGCAAACAAGTATGAATGTGTGAGAGGAATGTGGAAGTATGTTGCTGTACCTAGTGTCATGTATGGTATGAGTGCTCTTGCCTGGAATGGAAGTGATCTTGAAAAGCTGGATGTAATACAAAATAAGGTAGGACGGTTAGCATTGGGTGCTCCAAAATGGACAGCTACAGAAGCCATTAGAGGTGACCTTGGGTGGAGCCTATTTTCAGAAAGAATGATGAAGGCGGTGCTGAATTATAAGGTGAGAATTGAAAGAATGCAGAATAGCAGATGGGTAAAGCGAATTTTTGAATGGAATCTGAGTGTAAGCTATTGGGAGAAAGTGTGTTGGGGGCATGCAAGGAAGCTTAGTATGCAAAAGATTATTCATGTTAGAATTGGGAGACCTGTAGATGACTGGAGTTTAATAAATCCTGGAGGTGTAGGGCCTGAGTGGGACTGCAAGAGGTGGAAGAAAGAGATTGAGAGGAAAACAAAAGAGTATGGATTGAATAAGTGGAGGCTTAGCATGGTGCGGAAGCCTACACTTGACTGGTATATGAAAAAAGAAGCACCGAAGTTTGAGATGTTCTATGATGGTAGTTTTGGAAGTCAACTCCTGTTTGCTGTGAGATGTAAGTCATTGAGTGTGAACAGACGTACATGGAGGTGGAATGAGAATAATAACAGATTATGTCGGCAGTGTATTAGTGGAGTGGAGGAAACAATTGAGCATTTTGTGCTGGAATGTAGTAAGTATGAGCAAGAGAGAGAAAGTTTTATGAATGTGGTGCTTGAGCAGTATGGAGAGAATGAGTGGTATACCAGATGTGCTGAAGATGATTGCGGTATGAGCTGTCTTGCTGGATTGGATCAGGAGTGCAATTTGAGTATCATTGAAGCTATGAAATTGTTTCTTGTGCGTGCCTGGAGTAAGAGACAGTGACTGGAATGAGCCAGTCAGGTAGAATGGTCAGTAATGACCCAATATGCCTGGGGATGGTGTTTTGACGCACTGGCTATCCCAGTGACGCCATCCAATGGCAGCTTGTGACAAGGATTGGTAAATCCTGAGTAGTTTAGTGGACAAGTCTGGTACCAGGCGCTGAACTCTTTGTGTGATAACTGTGGAGGGAATTGTAGGCCGTTACAAAGGCCCCGACGCTGTCGGCCCTCAATTTCAAGTTCAAGTTCAAGCAGACGTGATCAGTGTGACAGTCGCAAGTTACGTAACCACTTGCGCATATGTAAAACAAACTATTGATAACACTCATGAATAATTTCACGCTTCCGCAACAACGTGCTCATCTATTGAAATTTCTCTAGGAGTCTCTCATTTTTTAAACGAATTTTTAAAATTTCGCGCAATTGAGGAGAGGGGGGTGGATTTGTTTACTCGTGAAGTTCTACTTCATTAAAAACCGGGTAATGCACAGGGACTTGGACTGAAGGTTTCCGCAAGTAATGAATGTTGGGACCTCGGAGGACACGTACGAGATTATATTGGAGTTGAAAAATAATTTAGGCAATATTTTTGTTTACCATGTTCAAATACTGCATATTTAGAGACACTAGTTTACATGTTCATAGAAGTACAAAACTAGGTCTAATATTATGACAGTGAAACAATTTCTCTGGTCCTTAAAAAATAGAAAAATGAAAATTTTAAGAATGCGTGATCAGAATTATAAATTTTAAAAAACTATAGCTGAAAAGACACCGGTGATAGTTGTAGTGATAAGAAAAAATCTTAATAATCCTGCATTATGAAAGGTCTTAACCATATCAATAGAATGTAATGAAAGAAAAAAGTTGGTTTTCGAAGTTTGTTTCAAAATATCAACACATTGGCTTTTCATGTTTTTTTTTAAATTAAGGTCTTTATATCTAATTGGTAGAAATACCCCGCAATATTCTAATATCTGTTAGGTTCTAGCCGTGGGGTATAGCCAGTCCTTACAAAACTCGATAAGCATCTGGGAGTACCATGAGAAAGGATAATAAGGCACTCTGGACTCAGCTTTTTGGGTATATATTGGCAGGAAACCGGAGAGGACCGCCGAGTCTTGAACCACCGATGAACTTGGCTGAAGAGGGTTTGCAGTCCGGGCAGTCGGGAGGCTCCTGGCGAAGTGCTGGAGTCGATCGTGTGTGTGTGTGTGGTTTGCAAATGATTTTTAAGAGACCAGCATATAGACTTTGAGGAAACCGTGACGTTGTGAGTGATCGATTTTGATTGAGTGGAGGCCAGGCAGGGCGGCTCAAGTGGAGGCAATTCTTAGGTGAGTTAAGTAGCATTAAAGGCCAACAAGCGAGACAAACTGAGGCCCAAGGCCGGGTAAATTCGGGTTAAGTCACGTCCAGTTAAGGTCGGGCCAGTTTCAGTTGATGCCGGTTGAGGTAAAACCCAATACTAGTCCAACAAAAGGGAATCCCACTAAGGAAATGCCTGGGGAGTTTAAGGCCAATTCAGTTAAGTTGAGGCAAAAACAAGGCCCAAGGGGAGGCTGTTGCGAGTGGTGTGTGGCGATGACGTTGAAATCACGAACACGGTATGCACGAACTAGTAAGGCACGCTAGAATGTCATTCGAAAGGACGCTACGCACAGTGCTGCCAGATTCAGAGGCTTGAAACACGAACATGTCAATCGTGACTTTAATTTTATGCTTTTTGCACAAAAACTTTAAGGATTACGAATTAGAAGTAGAAAATAATTAATAATAAATTAGAGTAAGATTTTTAATGCTAATAATTAATTTATTTAAGTGCGAATGGGAAAATTTCTAATTCTTACGCTTTGTAGCGATATGCTACATTACCCCCCAAGGCGCAGACCGAAAGGTCCACCCGCTGCAATCATTTGTAGCGGGAAGGAGGTCTAACTACGCGACCCTGCCGGGTTCGGCAGGTGGAAAATGTTACTGAGCGGGGAAGTTTCACCAAACGGGTCTGCAAATTTAGATCGGCAAGAGTTCTAGGAACACGAGTTACTGCAGCGGGCTCGTCTGGTCTATCCAGACTTGTCGCTGTTTCAGTAAGAGGGCTAGAATTAGAATCTACAATAGGCTTAGGGATAGGGTTTGAATGTACAGGCACATAGAAAGGAATACACTCAAGTTGACTAGGCAACAAGGCAGCCAACTGAGGAAGCTGAGATGGTAAATATGATCGAGTCTCAGTGGAAAGGGAAATCTGTGGAGAGAATGATGGTTTAGCAGTTACACTATGATCGGAAGTGTACGCGACTTTTAATCGATCAATGCTCACAGGGTCGCGTGAACCAGATCTTTCAAGGATGAAGTATTTGGGCGTGCGTTTGAGTATTTTGAATGGGCCATCATAAGGGCGCGTGAGTGTAGGTTTGATGGCGTCGTTTCGGACGTACACATGTGTACAGTCTTGCAAAGCAGGATCCAGTTTGTCCTCAGTCTGAGGCATTCGTGGAGCAACATACTTGATCTGACGCATGCAATCTTTGAGACCGGTTACATAAGCGGAACGGTCAGCGGATGAAAATTCAGGCAAGGGTTTTGGGTCAACAATGTCGCCGGGGAGACGAAGTGTTTGCCCATACAGCATCTCTGCTGCTGTGCACTGCTGATCTTGTCGGTACAAATTGCGGATGCTTAATAATACCACTGGAAGTCTGTCAGTCCAATCGTGGCTGCAGTTCAGGCAACGTAATGCCGATTTTAAGTCTCTGTGGACTCTCTCAATCAGTCCATGTGACTGCGGATGATAAGCTGTAGTTGATGTATTTGCACACCCTAAGGCGGTGCTAAGCTCACTCCAAAATTTGGAGGTAAATTGTGATCCCCGATCATGCGTGACACTTAAGGGAACACCAAATCTAGAGATCCATGTTGTCACGAAGGCGCGCGCTACAGTCTCAGTTTGGGTATCAGGAAGAGGGACAGCCTCAACCCAACGTGTGAACCTATCTATGATGGTCAACAAATAAGAATGACCGCGCGATAAAGGCAAAGGACCCACCAAATCTAGGTGTACAGAGTCGAACTTGTGATCTGTGAATGCAACACTCTGCAGCGCTGCACGATTATGTTTCACCACTTTACTACTCTGACATGCATGGCAATTTTGCACAATTTGCTTGACCTCCTTACGCATCGCTGGCCAGACGTAACGATCAGAAATCAAACGCAATGTACGGTTAATACCCGGATGAGAGAGAGAATGATAGTGGAGAACAGCTACTCTGCGGAGAGTCGCAGGAAGATACAAACGAGAAAGTCGCTCGGCATCACGGTACACGCCGTCAACCAAGGTCAATTTCAGAGAGGAAGTGTTAGAAGGCTTGAGAAGGTCCTGAAGTTCAGGATCCTCCTTCTGCGCGTTTTCAATGTTGCCGAAAGTGATTTCACCACTGGTTTGGACAGTATTTATGCGTGATAGACAATCAGCGACAGTATTGTCCAACCCTTTTATGAAGCGGATGTCAGTGGTAAATTGGCTTATGAACGACAGATGTCGAGCTTCTCTTGGCGAATGCCGCTCAGAAGGCATCTTGATCGCTGAGGTCAGAGGTTTGTGATCTGTGTAGATCACAAACTCCCTTGCCTCTAGAGCATAGCGAAAGTGTCTCACAGACAGATAGATAGCAAGAAGTTCCCTACCGAACGCGCTATAAGCACGCTCAGTGGGCGACAACTTTTTGGAAAAGAAGGCAAGAGGAGAGATATTAGTACCTACTTGTTGTTGCAAAACAGCACCTACGGCGGTACTGGATGCGTCAACAACGAGGCTGAAGTCAGCATTAGCAATAGGGTAGGATGATTCAGTCGCGGAAGCTAACTTGTGTTATATTTCCTCAAAAGCTTTGCGCGCTTCTTCTGTCCATTTTACCTCAATAGATTTTCCTTTTCGTTTCGGTTCGAGGAGGTCAGACAAGGGGGCTAGAGTTTGAGCACAGTTGCGTATGAAACGATGATAGAAGTTAACAGAACCTAGGAACCTTCTTAGTTCCTTCTGGGTCTGTGGAAGAGGAAAGTTTTTGATCACTTCTACTTTGGAAGGCAAAGATTTTAGACCTAGGCTAGAGATTTCATGACCTAAGTAAATCAGTGATGGCTTTCCGAGCTCACATTTTGCAGGATTTACGAGGAGTCCATTGTCGGACAGTCTTTGAAAAACGACCCTAAGATGGTCTTTGTGCAACTCCGGGGTTGTGGATGCCACTAGGATGTCGTCTAAATAGACATAAGCGAAAGTGAGGTCAGAGAAAATTTCAGCCATGTGCCTTTGGAACGTCTGAGGAGCATTCCTCAAGCCGTATGGCGTGCGAAGAAATTCAAAGAGACCAAACGGAGTGATTACCGCGGTCTTAGGTATAGCACTCTCATCAAGTGGAATTTGATGGAATGCGTGCTGAAGGTCTATCTTTGAGAAAATTTGAGCTCCCTCTAAATTTGCACTGAAATCATGCAAGTAAGGAATAGGGTAGCGATCAGGTAGAGTAACGGCATTCAATCTGCGGAAATCCCCGCACGGTCTGAATTCACCGTTAGCCTTGGGTACTAGCAAAAGAGGGCTAGCCCAAGGGCTTTTGGAGCTGCGGATAATGCCATTTTCGAGCATCCTAGCGAATTCTTTCTTGGCTAAAGTCAATCGATCAGGCGGTAGTCGCCTTGCTCGGGAATAGACCGGCGGTCCCGTCGTCTCTATGAAGTGCTTTGTGCTGGTCTGCATTTTTGTAGAAACTAAGTTAGAATTTGTCAATGCAGGAAAATCTTTTAGTAATTGCTCAAACATGCACTCTTCCTTTAAGGCGATAGAGAAGGAATGCAAGACATTAGCTCTAGTTATGCCACAAGCGGGAATTGAGATCTGTGTCTCCTCGTCCCTAATTCTACGGTTTTTAACATCTACAAGTATGCCAAACTTGGCTAGAAAATCAGCACCTATTATGGGCTCCTGTACCTCAGCTATCAAGAAAGTGAATGTGAATTTTCTCCTCAATCCCAGACTGCACTCTAATACTCTTTCACCGTAACAAGGAATTGGCGTGCCGTTTGCGGCGCGTAATGTCGCCAACAATGGGTTGTTTTTGTCTTTCACCGTGGTTGGGATAATTGACACACTGGAGCCAGTGTCTATTAAAAATCGGTATTTGGTGACGGGATCGAGAATCTGTAGTAAGCGAGTAGTCTGGGAATGAGGCAACGCAGTACTCGCTACTATGCGTCGCTGTTGGCGTTTCCCGAGGTCATTTCGGTATAACGAGGGCAAAAGCGGGACCCGCACTTCCGTGCTTGGTCACCATACTTTGTGTGATACCAGCACAAATTGCTACTAGCATCACGAGAGCGCGACCTGAAACGGCGGTCTTGATTTGACCTATCATAAGATCTACCTCTATCAAAACGTTGAGGAGGAGGAAAAGGATAGTTTGAGTGATAGTCATAGGGATAGTCGTAGGCATTTTGGTGGCTTTGGAATCTCCCTGGGCCTTGCTGAATGTGAGCTACGCTCTGACCTAAATTGCAATTCTGTAACGCTTGCTTTATCTCAGCGATGTCTTGCTGCATCTTATCTATTGTGGCTGAGGATTGATTCTGAGTATTTGCGGGGCTAAAATTTGCAGCAGCTGCATTCAGGGAAGCAACTTGCGGTGCTTGTGACAAATTAATGTTGCGCATCACCGTCTCAGTGGACTCTGCAAGCTTCTCTAAAGTTTGATCAGGGCCCGCTAGCGATAGAAATGGACGCACATTGTGAGGAAGCTTAGTCATGAAAACTTCCTTCAGAAAACCCTCAGCTACGGCAACACCCGTAGCGAGTTTGCGCAGCTCTTTAACTAGCGAAGTGGGAGAGAAAGAGACAGAGACAGATGGAATTGCTGAGGCGTCTACAAGATTCCTAAATTTGTCCGCATCGGACATCTGCAACTTCTGCAGAATCTTTCTTTTCAAGGTGCCGTACGGATCAAAGGCGGGAGGGTTTTCGAGCAATTGATTTGAATCATTCAACAATTTTGTGGGGGCTGCGGAAACAAGGGCGTAGAATTGATCGGTGTTATCAGTTACTTTATGATACCTAAACATCGCTTCTACCTGTTGGAACCAGGTATGAGCGTCCTCCGGAATGAAGGGGGGGAGCCTAATGGGTTTTGTGGGGGCTCGATCTTCATTATCTGATTCAGTCATGCTAGCAATCTCTTTGGGGATGCACAATTAAGATATCAATGCCTATGACTTGGAATTTGCGTGGCAAAGGTTTGCGTTATTTCTTTACCTACACAATCATTCAAATTAAGTTGAAACAGAAGGAAGGGAAATATGAAATTGGAAGCGAAACTTTATGCGGTATGCGGCAATTAGCGTAGGCACAAAAATAAAGCAGGTGAGAAAAATTATTTTTTTACCTACTCAAACGATCAATAACGTTGAAGAAACGGAGGGAAAGAGAGAATGGAAACGCGAATTTTTACGGTAGTCAGAATAAACGTAAGCACGGAAATAGGAAAAAAAATATTTTTCCTACCTACTGAGGCACATAAAACAAAAGGACAGTATAGCGCTGAAAAAGAATTTTTGTTAGAGCTGCTCAGAGAATCTCCATTAACACGGTAAATCTAAGAATTCTCAAAGACTACGACATGGGAAATTTATCACTACAATGATATACCAAAATTAACCTCTCTCACAATTTCTCAAACACTTATCGAGTTTAATAGTTTTTAAGTTTCTTTTAAGAAAGTTTTGGGGTTATTTTAACTGGGGTCACCAGTGTTAGGATCTAGCCGTGGGGTATAGCCAGTCCTTACAAAACTCGATAAGCATCTGGGAGTACCATGAGAAAGGATAATAAGGCACTCTGGACTCAGCTTTTATGTATATATTGGCAGGAAACCGGAGAGGACCGCCGAGTCTTGAACCACCGATGAACTTGGCTGAAGAGGGTTTGCAGTCCGGGCAGTCGGGAGGCTCCTGGCGAAGTGCTGGAGTCGACCGTGTGTGTGTGTGGTTTGCAAATGATTTTTAAGAGACCAGCATATAGACTTTGAGGAAACCGTGACGTTGTGAGTGATCGATTTTGATTGAGTGGAGGCCAGGCAGGGCGGCTCAAGTGGAGGCAATTCTTAGGTGAGTTAAGTAGCATTAAAGGCCAACAAGCGAGACAAACTGAGGCCCAAGGCCGGGTAAATTCGGGTTAAGTCACGTCCAGTTAAGGTCGGGCCAGTTTCAGTTGATGCCGGTTGAGGTAAAACCCAATACTAGTCCAACAAAAGGGAATCCCACTAAGGAAATGCCTGGGGAGTTTAAGGCCAATTCAGTTAAGTTGAGGCAAAAACAAGGCCCAAGGGGAGGCTGTTGCGAGTGGTGTGTGGCGATGACGTTGAAATCACGAACACGGTATGCACGAACTAGTAAGGCACGCTGGAATGTCATTCGAAAGGACGCTACGCACAATGCTGCCAGATTCAGAGGCTTGAAACACGAACATGTCAATCGTGACTTTAATTTTATGCTTTTTGCACAAAAACTTTAAGGATTACGAATTAGAAGTAGAAAATAATTAATAATAAATTAGAGTAAGATTTTTAATGCTAATAATTAATTTATTTAAGTGCGAATGGGAAAATTTCTAATTCTTACGCTTTGTAGCGATATGCTACATATCTGACACTACGGTTAAATAATCTGGGAGTCAAAGGGTAAAATTGCACTCTTTTAGTTGACAAAAAGTTATAAAAAGTAAACTTAAAAGTCATAAAACACCATCGAAAATGGAAACTGAAAACTTCGAGACGTTGTGACGACGTCATAAAAAGTGACGACAAGTTATAATTATGATAGTATGAACAACCTAGATGATTCGTTATTGGTTACCTTTTATATTTAACTTACGGAGAGGGCATTCTTTCTCTTTATCGAGTTAGTTCTTATCATATGGAGTATTGGTTCTCGAATATTTCATAAATAACATAAGCCTGTTATAGCGATTGAACACTGTTGAGCCGGTACCCATTTATAACATCTAAAAAGGGGTAGAATTGGTTTGAATTTAATTTTTTCTCCAATACGGAGAGACATCAGGCTTTCAAACCCCAACACGAAAAACTATCGGGCTTAACCACTCAGTCACATTAGCCTCTTGAAAAATTTATGAAACAGCTTTGAAATAGCTGAGGTAAAGCACAAAAGCTTGTAAGCCGGACATGGTTTTGTTACGAACACTGTGAAATTGTCTAGCTTTCTGTTCAATGTGCGAAACACACCTCTCGTCTGATTGAGCTGGGGTACTTTCTTTCTACTACAACTCGAGATAATGAATTGTGTATGCGTTTTAGAGCCTAGAGGTGACAGAAGCATACTGAAAGTTAATAAGGTTTTAATCAGCAATTCGGATGATGATTCATAAGGCGAAGGTCGTAATGAACAAAGGAGTAAAATAGGGGTTCTTCAGAAAAATTACATGTTGACTCTCATTTTAATATTATTTATTCAAATTATAGAAATCATTGATGGAAGTTGAAATTTAGATTGCAATAAAAAGAGATGTTCTGATCATCTCAACGACCAACGTGTCTTGGAACTCAGTAATGTCTCCAGTGGTAAGACCTTTTTGCTGCTGAGGGTGGAGGGTTTATTTTCCAGCTGACGTCCCGAATCCAACCCAAGGTAGCCTCGAAAATTTGTGAGCTGAACATGAATGCGGCAACCACGGGAGCCAAAAGCAGGACTGTCAGCACTGCGTATGCTAGTAGAATTGTCACTCTGCGAACTTTGATGGACCTGACAAGGTCCGGTAAAGGTTCAATGGCCTCTCTCGATTCCTCCACATCGATGGCCAGCTTTTCATGTTGATCATAAGCAGGGCGCATTCTCACTGCTAGAGCTGCTCTTTCCATTTTCGCCTATTCATCGGTGGTGCTGTTAAGTAATTTAACAAGCTTTTAATAGGATCCTGACTCAGCGCTCGCTAACTCAAAAAGATTTTGAATGGATTTCTGGTCAATCTCAGAAGCAAGTTGATCGATATTTTCGTGCATTATTTTTTCAGCAATTTCGACATTGAGAGGCAAATTTTCCCTTAATTAGCCACTTTGGGATTCAATATCTTAGATGAGTTTTTGAAGGCGGCTTTGTTAAGCAGCTTATCCCACAGCTTAGCCGATTTCTGAGGCGTATTAGTCAACGCCACTGCTCTACAGCTCAGATATGATCTCTTGTAAGCCCGTTACAATGGCGTTTTTGTCGGATTAGGACTTTTGAAGGTATTTTTGAGTCATACTCTGCTATTTATTTTAAAATTCAGTATCTAATTTTCTTAGAGTTTCTTGAGCTGCCTGAACCACATTTTTAAGTTCGGTTTACTTCATTCTTGGTACAATTGTGTTGACAAATTATTTTGTAACGCTATTCAGCGTTCCACCGAGGACTCCCTGGTTCATTTGCTGCCAGTTGCTGGCAAACTTCTTTAAAGCGATGCTGTACCTCCACTCTGAGGTTCTAACGAAAGGGGAAATTCCGTTAGAGACTGAGTTTAACGCGGTGGTAGTTGCCTCTGCTAGAGAAGGGAACGAATTTTCAGCTAATGCTTCTGCCTCGATGAGCTTTATGATAGGAGCATCGAATGAGCCGTCTAGATTTTACTTAATAGTTTTCTTATTGTTTTCCAAAACCATCAGCGATTTCTAGATTTCTTCTGCAACCATATTGGTTGCATTTTCGAAAGTCATATTCTATATTGATTTAGGAGGGCGATCTAGCACAGGTTCAATATCTACATTGTCTAAAATGTTTCCAAACGTATGATCTGGATCTGTGTATGAGCCGGTGCTGCCTCCAGTAGACTCTGTAGGACTCGTTGAAGGTTCTGCTGTATCAAGATCTGCCTTGTCAATTTCTGATCCTTCTTAGGAAGATCCTTCGGCCGTTGCACCTTCATTGGGGATTTTTTCTTGTGTTCCAGTGTTTTTCCCGTCTACGCCATTACTTTCATCCCTACTGATGCCAGAATCTACACCGGCTGTTCCGGTACTAGAACCTACACTGTTTTCGTCTTCAGGACTTGCTTCTGTTCCGTCTCGAGATTCTTCACCAGTACCATCATTCGTAGAATTTTCACTGTTTCTTTTCTACAAAGCTCCGTCTAAAGACTTGAGTTTACCTATTGTTTACGTTCCATCAAAGCTGACACTACTTCGCCGCACCATTTTGGCGGTTGACTGCTCTTTTGTGTCATCAAATTAGAACTTCTCGACGTCTCGCATCAAGCTTTCTCGAGAAATCTGCTCGTCAGCTTGCTCCTAAGCAGGATTTTTTTCTGATGACCATACTGCATCCTTCGAATGAGTTTTGTCATGAAAGGAGTTGCCACTGCTATTTACTATTTCTGGAATTTATTTCTGCAATGTGTTATCCATGGAAAATTATTCGACGGGTCTCAGGAGTACAGACGATTCACCTGCTTGCTTCACAGAGTCTTCTGATTCTTTTCCGGCGGTCAGAAATTCTTTACCATCAACACCTTCATTATTTAACTCAGTTTTGAACAAAAACGCATCGTTGCTTTCGTACTACTACAAACTTTACACTAACCTCAGCGGTTTTTATTAAACAATTGGGGTGAATTGCGAGTCTTAAGTTTTCAAATTTTGTCTTGTTTCGCCAGAAACAACATAAGATTAAACCAATACCAGGAGAAAAAAGCTTTTTTAGGTATATCTCAATAATTGCTAGGTCTCATGCATCTCTGCCATTGTAGCATTTGGTTCACATTGTTTATAATTATTCAATTTCTCTTAGTTTAAAGTACTGCTGCTCGTATCAAAGATACGCCCTGAACACCGATGTTTTCTTTCAAATTTAATCAATTCATTACTCAAGGTAACACCAAAGATAGGATCACCATTCCCATTCAAGGTCACTCATTTAATTTGGTACGTTAAGGCTTATAATAAACTTTATCATTACTATTATTATTATATACGGCGTTTCACCACCGAAAATGGAGGCGTTTCATCGGATTTATCGACGTTCCCAAGTCAAGTTCAAAATTTCTACAAATAACCATCAGGCTTTGATATTTGAGCGAAAATTTTGAAATTGATTTCCTTCATCTGCAGATGATGAGATGGTGAACAGTGTGATGCAGCTGGCCAGGTATAAACCAGTCATGACGGAAGGCGAATCTTTAGAGTTTCTTATTCTCTCTTACTAACAAAGCTCTTCAGCAGTTGTACCAAGTGCTCACTACGTGACACCGTTTTTGGTTTTTATTGTGCTTTTCTGTTAATCATTTTTAGTTGGAACACTTTCCAAGGGTATTACGATACCTATTTGTTATTATCAGTTAAGGATGTTAATGTTAAGGTATTTTGAAAACCAATGCATAACATTTCATGTTTGTACTTTAGTAGAAATAAACTGTTTTTCTTTGAACATGAGACGATATTTCGGTGACCTCTGTTGGTCCCCGGCGCACATGCCGGTACTGTGTGCTGGTTTCATTTCGGTAGTGGTTCATGATTTTTTTCGCTGCTCCAACATTCCTCGGATTACTCAAGAAATATCATTTAAATAAAATTGTTCATTTCATTCAACAATTTCTTATTCTATTAATTTTAGCCCGTAAACTTAAAAATTTTTTTTTGAAACTATTCCCACGCCACGACAAAAAAAAATTGCCTTTAATCTGAGTGTAACTGTGCCTAAATTGTTAACGATATCGAAAAACTTTTTACACTATATTAAAAAAAATAAGTTTTCCTTTAAAATGAGACTAAGCAGAAGCCTCTATGCTTAATAGTGGCTGAATAATAGCGAATAAAAAAGAGAGGACACTTATGTCGGTCACAATGCACATCTTTATTACTAACCGGTTAAGTTCTAGGAAATCTTCGTTTCATGATAAAAGAGAAGGACCAGCACACGAATAAATAGTCTAACGGGATAGATTTCGGAATTTTTACTTAGCGATTTATGTATATTACTAGTCCACCCCCCTTTATTTGAAAAAAGAGGGCGAAATGAGAGAAAGGCCGTAAGCAAGAAATTATAAAATACAATCTCTCGAGAGTTGATGAGGCCGCGTGAACACGGCCCGTCAAAATATATAGGGCTGGAGCTTGTATCACAGATACGTTCATCACACACTGCAGGCTGGCTTCGGACAGACCGACCGACCGCCTGACGGACGCGGCTCTTATTATAGTATAGATTTGTTTCATTGCGATAAACTGATCAGGCTTGCTAAGGAGCAGGTTTTGTTCAGTAGTCCTCAACCTAAGATTTCATAAAGTAAACGTAAAATTCAAACCAGAAACTCTCCTCAGTGCTAGCTTAAAATCAGCCGCAACTAGGTTAATTGAATTATATTATAATATAACTGTATATAATTATATTGAACATAACATACCGTGCATTGGCGTTGATGAAATGGCGTGGATGATATAACATATTCGAGCCCTCGAGTAACTATACTCAATTGTGTCCATTTTACTAAACTTGAGAAACAATCTACAGCTGTATCGCTTGTGGTAAATATATTCTTGAAAGTGTCTAAATTGTTTCAATTAGAACGAGAGGCAAACGCAAAGACTCAGAGAACGAGGTGATTATTTTTTCTTCCTTAATTGTCTTCGTTCATACGAAAAGGAATAAATACAATTACTCATAAAACATTAGTTTTTTTTCTTAAACAGTTCACACATTATGATCATCACCCCACATTTTTTTAACAGTTGCTGTGAGTGAAGGTCCATATTTGGCTCCTTTGACACTGCTCGAGTGTCTTAACAATAGTGTCGTATGATTTAACTTTAAAACCAATTCAGAATACTTACATGATAATTCCAAATTCAATTGAGACAAATCACTCTTCTTTCATGACAAATTAAATTTCGTTCCTGACAAGGTCAATTTCATTTGTGACAAATTAAATTCCGTTTGTGACAAGTTCAATTTCGTTTGTGACAAGTTCAATTCCGTTTGTGACAAGTTCAATTCCGTTTGTGACAAGTTCAATTCCGTTTGTGACAAGTTCAATTTCGTTTGTGACAAGTTCAATTTCGTTTGTGACAAGTTCAATTCCGTTTGTGACAAGTTCAATTCCGTTTGTGACAAGTTCAATTCCGTTTGTGACAAGTTCAATTTCGTTTGTGACAAGTTCAATTTCGTTTGTGACAAGTTCAATTTCGTTTGTGACAAGTTCAATTCCGTTTGTGACAAGTTCAATTTCGTTTGTGACAAGGTCAATTCCGTTTGTGACAAGGTCAATTCCGTTTGTGACAAGGTCAATTCCGTTTGTGACAAGTTAAATTCCGTTTGTGACAAGTTAAATTCCGTTTGTGACAAGGTCAATTCCGTTTGTGACAAGGTCAATTCCGTTTGTGACAAGGTCAATTCCGTTTGTGACAAGTTCAATTTCGTTTGTGACAAGGTCAATTCCGTTTGTGACAAGTTAAATTCCGTTTGTGACAAGTTCAATTCCGTTTGTGACAAGTTCAATTCCGTTTGTGACAAGTTCAATTCCGTTTGTGACAAGTTCAATTTCGTTTGTGACAAGTTCAATTCCGTTTGTGACAAGTTCAATTTCGTTTGTGACAAGTTCAATTTCGTTTGTGACAAGTTCAATTTCGTTTGTGACAAGTTCAATTTCGTTTGTGACAAGTTCAATTCCGTTTGTGACAAGTTCAATTTCGTTTGTGACAAGTTCAATTCCGTTTGTGACAAGGTCAATTCCGTTTGTGACAAGTTCAATTCCGTTTGTGACAAGGTCAATTCCGTTTGTGACAAGTTTAATTCCGTTTGTGACAGTTTCAATTCCGTTTGTGACAAGGTCAATTCCGTTTGTGACAAGTTCAATTTCGTTTGTGACAAGGTCAATTCCGTTTGTGACAAGTTCAATTCCGTTTGTGACAAGGTCAATTCCGTTTGTGACAAGGTCAATTCCGTTTGTGACAAGTTCAATTCCGTTTGTGACAAGGTCAATTCCGTTTGTGACAAGTTCAATTTCGTTTGTGACAAGGTCAATTCCGTTTGTGACAAGTTTAATTCCGTTTGTGACAAGTTCAATTCCGTTTGTGACAAGGTCAATTCCGTTTGTGACAAGTTCAATTTCGTTTGTGACAAGGTCAATTCCGTTTGTGACAAGTTCAATTCCGTTTGTGACAAGGTCAATTCCGTTTGTGACAAGGTCAATTCCGTTTGTGACAAGTTCAATTCCGTTTGTGACAAGGTCAATTCCGTTTGTGACAAGTTCAATTCCGTTTGTGACAAGTTCAATTCCGTTTGTGACAAGGTCAATTCCGTTTGTGACAAGTTCAATTCCGTTTGTGACAAGTTCAATTCCGTTTGTGACAAGGTCAATTCCGTTTGTGACAAGTTCAATTCCGTTTGTGACAAGGTCAATTCCGTTTGTGACAAGTTAAATTCCGTTTGTGACAAGTTCAATTCCGTTTGTGACAAGGTCAATTCCGTTTGTGACAAGGTCAATTTCGTTTGTGACAAGTTCAATTTCGTTTGTGACAAGTTCAATTCCGTTTGTGACAAGTTCAATTCCGTTTGTGACAAGTTCAATTCCGTTTGTGACAAGGTCAATTTCGTTTGTGACAAGTTCAATTTCGTTTGTGACAAGGTCAATTCCGTTTGTGACATGTGCAATTTCGTTTGTGACAAGTTCAATTTCGTTTGTGACAAGTTCAATTTCGTTTGTGACAAGTTCAATTTCGTTTGTGACAAGTTCAATTCCGTTTGTGACAAGGTCAATTCCGTTTGTGACAAGTTCAATTTCGTTTGTGACAAGGTCAATTCCGTTTGTGACAAGTGCAATTTCGTTTGTGACAAGTTCAATTTCGTTTGTGACAAGTTCAATTTCGTTTGTGACAAGTTCAATTTCGTTTGTGACAAGGTCAATTTCGTTTGTGACAAGTTCAATTTCGTTTGTGACAAGTTCAATTCCGTTTGTGACAAGGTCAATTTCGTTCCTGACAAGTTCAATTTCGTTTGTGACAAGTTCAATTTCGTTTGTGACAAGTTCAATTTCGTTTGTGACAAGTTCAATTTCGTTTGTGACAAGTTCAATTTCGTTTGTGACAAGTTCAATTTCGTTTGTGACAAGTTCAATTTCGTTTGTGACAAGTTCAATTTCGTTTGTGACAAGTTCAATTTCGTTTGTGACAAGTTCAATTTCGTTTGTGACAAGTTCAATTTCGTTTGTGACAAGTTCAATTTCGTTTGTGACAAGTTCAATTTCGTTTGTGACAAGTTCAATTTCGTTTGTGACAAGGTCAATTCCGTTTGTGACAAGTTCAATTTCATTTGTGACAAGTTCAATTTCGTTTGTGACAAGTTCAATTTCGTTTGTGACAAGTTCAATTTCGTTTGTGACAAGTTCAATTCCGTTTGTGACAAATTCAATTCCGTTTGTGACAAGTTCAATTTCGTTTGTGACAAGTTCAATTTCGTTCCTGACAAGTTCAATTCCGTTTGTGACAAGTTCAATTTATTTGTGACAAGTTCAATTTCGTTTGTGACAAGTTCAATTCCGTTTGTGACAAGTTCAATTCCGTTTGTGACAAGTTCAATTTCGTTTGTGACAAGTTCAATTTCGTTTGTGACAAGTTCAATTTCGTTTGTGACAAGTTCAATTTCGTTTTTGACAAGTTCAATTTCGTTTGTGACAAGTTCAATTTCGTTTGTGACAAGTTCAATTTCATTCGTGCCCAGTAAAATTTCTTTTGTGCCAAATCAGAATTCGTTAGTGACAAATAAACCCGTAAATGGTGCAGATTATATTCTTGGTTATTTCCATAAGGCTTGTGGCGTGCAATTATTTCTCTTTTCTTCTCGTTAGTGAAAAAAAAGTTTGTAAAACGAACAATTCATTCACTATCCTAACTCAACAAACTTCAAAAATAAATAGAGTTTTACGGAGTTTTTTCATATCTAAATAGTTAACGCCAGAAATAAGCCAGTTCTGTAAAATATCTTAATCGAGTAATAATTAAACTAGCGAATTATATTAAATCGAGAATCGTATTTACCACAGTAAATATGTTTGCTTCATGGAAACTACTCTGATTAAATAATAAATTGCATATATCGGATTGGATTAAGCCTCCATAATCACAACAAGGTGGTTCAAAGAGAGGAAGGATGAAGGCACCATTTAGTAAAGAGTTGAGGGAATGCGTAATTTATGCACAATGGTGTTCTAACACAAAATCTCTTTCATATAGAAACAGTAAGTTAGGAAATAAGTCTATGAAACAAGACAGAAGTTGAAGAAGAAAGTAATAAGTGCCGAAAAACAGGACAGTGGTGAACTGAAAAAATTGTCAGCAACACAAAAAATTCTGTTCTATTTTAAAAACAAAGAAGGCTTACCTAACTCTAGGTTCAGAACTTTAAATTTTCCAATGGAAACGCTAATCCTCATACATACAATACTTGCTTCCCCTTTAAGGGAAGGGGATTTTATGCGAACCCAAGGTTTGAAGAATAATAAATTGGCACCGATATTAGAAATTGCTTATAAGCTACAAGTTAAGGTACGTCCTAAAGGGTTTCCTGCATTGCTGAAAACAAATGCAGAAGAAGTATTTAATTCCTTCAGAGAATTGCGTCTAAGAAATAGTTTGTCTAAAAGTCTCAAACTCTTCAGGAAATTTTATTAGGAGATGGTAAAAGCGACAATTTAGGGTTGAAGTACAAACTAAAGTGTCAAAATAACGATGTTAATGACGTCAAATCTAGAGGATATTATACTTCAAGTTTCCTGCCAGTTACATGTTATTCAACCTTCAAACTGCTGTTTTAAATCTTCATCAATAGGATTATTTTACTGATACTCGGAGCACGTTAGAAGGGAAGAAAGCAGATTCCAACACACGTACGGAGATAATTTTAATTACTGAAACATGGTATATAAAACAAGAGTTTCTTCGCTTGCGATAATTGTAAGTGTAGCACTCAAGAAGAAATGCACGCACATACGTTCCAAAAAGTGGTCCAATACAAAAAGTTCCCAAGTAGAAAACGATTCCATTTTCACGAGTCAGAGACTACTTCTGACTAGGTAGTTGACCTATGTTTTTACCAGTGGTTTTACTCTTCAGCGAACGTGGGAGGAGGAAAGTATCGGTTCTCCCTCTTCTTCCTGTACTTGTGGAGTGTTTGGGAATAACTCAAGACAAAAAGGACTCCCCAGGTCGAGAAACTGAGGATGGTTACCACCAGACACACGTAGCCCAGATACACTGTCGCTTTCCTCAGATAAACTTTCATTAGCAACACTGGAAGGGGATCTATTGCTTCTAACCTGGTCTCCTCTATCTCTTTAGCTAGGAGATCCAATTCGATGTAAGCTCCTGGCATATCCACTTCATCGGCCATCATTTCCACGGTCTTAGTTATAGGTTTCATTCTCTCTATGTTGTCGACGCATGTCCGGTGCGCTGATATTTCTGCATCGTAAAGGGAATGTAGGTTCTCCACTGCAAATGCAAGGAAGTCTTCACGGATGGTTTTCATTCCTACTTCAATCACGTGATTTATGTAACGCTCGTAACGCTCCAAAGAGTTCCGCTTCTCCCGTGTCTAGTCCGATAACGCCTTGAGGACCGAATTAGTTTTGTTCTTCCTTTGTTAAACATTTTTCCTGACAGTTTATTCAAAAGTTGTCACTAATTTCTGCCAGTGCTCTTGGTAATCTTGGGTTTCCCACTTCTCAATGACGGACTCAAGGGCGGACACCAAAAGTTCTTTTCCCATGGCCCCATTTGAGAGCTCGTCTAGCAATTCTTGCCCGAAAGCCTTTTGATCTTCGTAGATTTAATTTTCAGCTTCTTATAAATCAGGTACAATTTCTTCAGCGAAAGTTTTCAGCAGCGTTACCTAGTTGGCATGACCAATCGCTTCTATGGGCTTTTGGGTTATAATTTTCAAGACTTAATTCATTTCGGTGGTGTTAAAAAAGTGCGGGGTATTTCTGAGATCTTTGAAGAACAGTGCATACATTCGGGATTAGTTTTGAACCATGTTCTTGATCCGGCGTCTCTGGAATATCTGTTGCGTTCGCGCGAGGGTCTGGAATGGAGGAATGTTCATCTAGAGGAAATTAAACGTTCTGTTCAAGAGATGAATTGGCTTTTCTGAATGGTGTTCCAGAGTTTTATTGACGATTTCAAGATTTTCCTTTATCAGTACTAGAGACTACTCAATGTTTTTGATAACATTATCCAAGATGCGCTAATTTTTATCTTTCACTCTATGCTCTTCAGGTGTCGCATTTTAACGTTCTGCTTTCAAGTTCTGAGTTTATTTTTGTGAAAGTTGAGTTGGATCTGTAATTTTTTGATCGTTCTGTATTGTAGCTGAGCTGTGATTCTGATCTGACTCTGTGATGCCGTAATTTTTTTCAGCAGCTTGCGAGTCGTCTGTTGGTTTTGGATCCTTTTAAGACTGGCGTTTCTATTTTAACTTGGGGTTGAAGTACCTATGTGGTTCATCCTCCGTGTCTCTCGATTTCACTTCCAGGTTGTAATTTTTCTGTCTTTCACAGGAAGTTGTTGTCGTGAAGTCTGTAGGTGCAGATGAATCAGCTACTTTCTTACGCCTCTCATCGAGTATAGATGGTATAATTTTCCCATATTACCCTTCTAATGTATAGCTGGAATTGTCAACAGCAGATGACATTCTTTGTCTAACTTCCGAACCTTTGTAGCTGGCAGGAAACCGCGGCCAAAATTCCCGAGAATTCTGAAGAACTCTTCGCAGAACTCTACTTTTCAACTTAAGTTGAATCGGGTATCTTTTATGAACCAATTTTTGTTTCACGGCAAATCGTAGCCTTATATTCCCTTCAGGTATACTTGGGTTGATGTCATTAGCACCGAATAGCAGGAATTTCGCTCTATCAATGGTTGGAGCGGCCGATTTTGGCACGGTTTACAATCCTTGTATGATTTTTAGTTGATTCTATGGTAGCTTGCGATTTTAGATCTTGGAGGTAACATTTCCCGACATTGATTAATTTTAGGGAGATGGTGAAGGTGCTAAAAATGCATACGAAGTACTTTCATCAGAAGAGCTTGTGGAGTTATCCAAAATTTTCCCCGTTTCAGTTTTAACTTCAGCTGTTTTCGAAGCGACTGCATTGTTGTAGATCGTCAGGGAGAGTATCAGACAATATTACGCAGTCTTACTTTTCATTTGTGAAGTTTTCATGCAACTTGGTCAAGCCCTCCTTTAAAGTTATATTTTGCTATCTTTTCAGCGTCTTGGTAGCATCCAAAATGAAACGGCATTGGCTTTCCATTTGTTTTGCTCTTCTTCTGATAAAAATGCGAGAAATGAGATCGGGAATTCTACGCCTTGTGATTTAATGTCGGAAGTGCATCAGTGATACGGCCGAAACTACGAACCATTCGGCTCACCGTAAATATGTGTGATTCATGATAAAATGGCTTTTTGAAACGTACATGGGTTACAAAACCTTACGTGACGTCTTGTTGGAGAATTAATTTTGATTTATTTATGAATATAGAACTCTACAGAACAAATTTATTTGTTTGCCAAAAAATTGGTTAAAAGCTTTGAGGGAAAACGAGATATTGGTCTTTCTTAGCCCTAAAAGGGGGAAAAATTTACTGTAAGTTACTGTATGGTTGGTACCCACTACGGTAGAGGAAACATGGTAGAGTCATTTCTAAGGAGGAAAATACACCTCCTCTTGTTCGGATGGCCAATAGAGCGGCTTTATTTCAAACGAAATACATGACGTCACCATTGCGACATGTCGTTAGGCCAATAGTGGCGCTAGATTTGGGGCTCGCAATGTTACCAGATGTACTCTGAGCGCTGCTATTGGTTCGTTGCCGTCATATGACGTCAGCATTGCCACACGGTCGACGAAAAAAGACTGGTTTGCTGCTACCTTGTTTCTTCTACCGTGTCCCTCCCACGGTAGAGAAACAAGATAAGGTAACCCTCTATTTTAATTTATTCACTGCAGAGAAAAATGCCTAAAACCCATAGAAATAATTGGTCGAAGGGGAGTTTATTTCCAGGGAGTATTGTACAATTTTGGAAAAAATCTGGAATCATCTAAACAAATATCTTTGTCGCTAATCAAAGATGATACGATTGGACTGTTAGATATCAGGCTTGTACGTGTGTCTAAATTGACAGTTGTGTTAGGTATTAAGTTTATTCGTGTGTCTTACTTGACTGTAGTGTTAGATATTAGGTTTGTTAGTGTCTAACTTGACTGTAGTGTTAGATATTAAGTTTATTCGTGTGTCTTACTTGACTGTAGTGTTAGATATTAGGTTTGTTAGTGTCTAACTTGACTGTAGTGTTAGGTATTAGATCTAGTAGTGTGTCATACTGGCTTGAACAATTTGATATTAGGCATATTCCCGCATTTTATTCGTTCGAGCACCATTATCTATTTTTATTTATCAACCCCGAACGGCATTTGTCATCATTGAGCAACCGAACAGCTCATCTATCGATATGAAAACTTTGTCGTTCACGACACAAATGTTTAAACCCCACAACGTATTTCGTTCCGTCTGCCAGCAGAGTATTAACATTTTTTCTTGTATTTTCTTTAACTTATAGCGCACAAAGATATACATTTGTACTGCCTAGCCCTCAGTTGATTCAATCGCTCCCTCGAGTTAGCTTTCTGGACCATTACATGATGAAACATTTCAATCCAATCAGTTGATTTTTTGATTCATATTTTTCAAAGCATACTGTTTTCCCTTCTTTTTTCAAAGCTGTTAGGTATTTAGTTTATTCTCGCGTGTTGCAAGTACATGTAAAGATACACATTCGTGTGATGGGTAAAGCTGATAAATCTTTTGACTCTAAATTAGGAGGAGACAACGAGGCTCAAAATCGCCAGCATTTTTGTTACTTTCTCGCCATTCTATCTTCAGTTGGGGCACTGGATAACTAAACAAATAATCGTCAGCATTTTTTGTCATTTTATCTTCAGTTCAGGCGCTGGATAACTAAACAGATAATCGTCAGCATTTTTTTACCATTTTGTCTTTAGTTGGGGCACTGGATAACTAAACAGATAATCGTCAGCATTTTTTTTATCATTTTATCTTCAGTTCAGATACGGGATAACTAAAGAGATAATCGTCAGCATTTTTTATCATTTTATCTTCAGTTCAGGCACTGGATAACTAAAGAGTTAATCGTCAGCATTTTTTCATCATTTTATCTTCAGTTGGGGCACTGGATAACTAAACAAATAACCGTCAGCATTTTTTATCATTTTATCTTCAGTTCAGGCACTGGATAACTAAACAGATAATCGTCAGCATTTTTTTATCATTTTATCTTCAGTTCAGGCACGGGATAACTAAAGAGATAATCGTCAGCATTTTTTATCATTTTATCTTCAGTTCAGGCACTGGATAACTAAACAGTTAATCGTCAGCATTTTTTTACCATTTTATCTTCAGTTGGGGCACTGGATAACTAAACAAATAATCGTCAGCATTTTTATCATTTTATCTTCAGTTCAGGCACTGGATAACTAAAGAGTTAATCGTCAGCATTTTTTATCATTTTATCTTCAGTTCAGGCACTGGATAACTAAAGAGTTAATCGTCAGCATTTTTTCATCATTTTATCTTCAGTTGGGGCACTGGATAACTAAACAAATAATCGTCAGCATTTTTTATCATTTTATCTTCAGTTCAGGCACTGGATAACTAAAGAGTTAATCGTCAGCATTTTATCATCATTTTATCTTCAGTTGGGGCACTGGATAACTAAACAAATAATCGTCAGCATTTTTTATCATTTTATCTTCAGTTCAGGCACTGGATAACTAAAGAGTTAATCGTCAGCATTTTTTATCATTTTATCTTCAGTTCAGGCACTGGATAACTAAAGAGTTAATCGTCAGCATTTTTTCATCATTTTATCTTCAGTTGGGGCACTGGATAACTAAACAAATAATCGTCAGCATTTTTTATCATTTTATCTTCAGTTCAGGCACTGAATAACTAAAGAGTTAATCGTCAGCATTTTTTCATCATTTTATCTTCAGTTGGGGCACTGGATAACTAAACAAATAATCGTCAGCATTTTTTTTATCATTTTATCTTCAGTTCAGGCGCTGGATAACTAAACAGATAATTGTCAGCATTTTTTTACAATTTTATCTTCAGTTGGGGCACTGGATAACTAAACAAATAATCGTCAGCATTTTTTATCATTTCATCTTCAGTTCAGGCGCTGGATAACTAAACAGATAATTGTCAGCATTTTTTTACAATTTTATCTTCAGTTGGGGCACTGGATAACTAAACAAATAACCGTCAGCATTTTTTTTATCATTTTATCTTCAGTTCAGGCACTGGATAACTAAAGAGATAATCGTCAGCATTTTTTCATCATTTTATCTTCAGTTGGGGCACTGGATAACTAAACAGAATACCGTCGCAATTTTCACTGTTTCTTCACCATTTTATCCCCAGTTTACAGGAATATTCCTCGACATTCACATGGTTTCGAGTCCCCCCCGAAACACGGTTCCCGATCTTATTTCTCCTTGGTGTAAGAGCCCGTCATTGCTCAAACTTTTATGGGAAATAGATATCGGACGCCCGTTAGAAGATCGGGATTTCCCGAGTATACAAGAACTGATCTTTTCTTAACGGAACTAAAGAAGTCTCATCGAATTTGTTCGGGCTCTCAAGCATGTGAAGAATTGAAACTTCGTTGACGATTTTTGCTTTTCGTTCGTAGGAAATAATATATAGGCTCTTCTTGTTGAGTACAGAAGACAAGTCTTATTGGTTGACTATTATCTTAATTCATTCATTCCCATTAAATCGAAATACTGAAAAACTATTTCAAGAAGAACACGGTTAAAAAAATGCCGTAATTAAATGTTCAGAGTAGTGAAACATCGCACCACCTAAGCCGCTCTGAATCTTACTTTAAGAATATACTCAAAAAAATTTCTTAGGGTACGGTTTTGGGAGAAATGTTTTAAAAATAGGCTGATAAACTGAGAGGAGAAAATATGGGTGTGTTTTTAAAAGAGGCTTAAAGACTGTGAGGAAAAAGATGAAGTGTTTTGAAGACATGCCGAAAAAATTTTTTTGTTCAAGCCAATTCAAAATTGAGAAAAATGTTGTAGCATTCTTATTGTGTTTGAGAATGAAATTTTTCTTTCTTTTCACGTTGAGATTATTTGTGGTTTTTAATGGTTAATTCCTTTGAGATCACAAACATTCTCATCCACAGCTTTCGCTGCTCTGCAAAGCGTTTCCATCTTTATTTTGAGGTTCAATATAGAAGAACCTTGAAGGATGCAAATGTGCTGAACGTCGATAATGATTGCACGTATGATTGTTTGGCTTTTTTCGAATCCTAATTATAAATAAAAATGTAGAGAAACTTGCGTTTTTAGTGATCATTTTATCTCATCATAGAGTCAATGAGTAGAAAAAGACGTTTCAAACTTTTTGGCCATTCTTAAATCTGCACAAGATGAAAAAAATCTCGTCTTATTGATTACTGAAGGCTCGTCTCATTGATTATATATATTATTAATGACCATAACCCTATTTCATTCTTCACCTTTAAATCGAAATGGTAAAAAATTATTCAAATAAAAACACGGTTAAAATATACAGTAATAAACATCTAAATAAAAAGGTGGGCTGCATGACGGAGAATTTCATATTTCTTTACTCAATAAACAAATCAGTCGCTCACTCTATGCCAGGGAATTCAAAAGCAACCATAAGCACCAAGTCACGAACTCTACGGAAATGACACATAAATTTTCAATTCATCATTTTGTCACTCGCGAAAATTTACTGAAACTTTCGTTTAAATTTTGAGTTACACTGCTTAAGTTGGCCTCAACTGACGTTCCCAGGTACATTTCCGATAATAAAACGAATGAAGATATTTAAATTCTATCCCATGCGATCTGAAATTATGCAATGAAAGGGTTCTCGTTTTATGAAAATTATATGTAATAAAGTCATAAAAAGGCTGTGTGTTCATGCAAATTCTATCCTACACGATCTTAAATAATGGCATAAAACGAAAGAATATATTTAAATTCCATCCTACGCGATCTTAAATAAAGTCATACATGTCACACAACAAATGAAGATATTTTCATTCTATCCTACGCGATCTTAAATAATCCAATAAAACAAATGAACATATTTTGTTTCTATCCAGCACGATCTTTAATGATGTAATAAAACGAAAGAAGATATTTAAATTCCATCCAACGCGATCTTAAAGAACGCCATAAAAGGGCAGCAAGTTCACAAAAATAGCAGACAGAAGAGGGCGCAGGCACGCGCGTCAGAAGCAAGCAGTTTACAGCCACTTCTTCATTTGCAGTAATTTCCAGCGATAAGTTTTTAATGGCCTCCATTTTTGTTGAGGAGCGCCAGTGCTGCAGCGTCCGGGTGGCGGAGTGGAGACGGAGTGTTCTTTTGCGGTGGCGCTGTGGGGGTTGCGTTGCACGTGTCAATGCACGTGCTCCACCACTGCACGTGCTCCACCGCTGTACGTGCTCCACCACTGCACGTGCTCCACCGTTGTACGTGCTCCACCACTGCAAGTGCTCCACCACTGCACGTGCTCCACCGTTGTACGTGCTCCACCACTGCAAGTGCTCCACCACTGCACGTGCTCCACCGTTGTACGTGCTCCACCACTGCACGTGCTCCCCCACTGCACGTGCTCCACCACTGCACGTGTTCCACCACTGCACGTGCTCCACCGCTGCACGTGCTCCACCACTGCACGTGTCACTGCACGTGCAGTGGAAAATCTTCGTGAAAAAATTCAATATAAATCATACTCGTATCTTGCAGCGCATGAGAGACCACTAAACCTGGGGTATAAATAAAGCTTCGTAAACCTCTTCAATAGAGAACCTTGTCGTAGTTATCGTGTTTGAATCATTTAAGGTTGGATTAGGATATCTCCTTAAAAATATAAAGACAGAGAAATTCCGAAGAAATGATCTCATTCAATAGGAAAATATTTTACGGTAAAGCTCCATTATCATTTCAAGTAAAAGATCATTACATCTCTGAAATAATAGATCAAACTACGTTGAATAGAAGACATTCAATGATAAATTTACAGAAAAAACAAAAAGTTTTCAAACAATAAAACTCGAGCAAGTTTTAAATGACGCTAGGATTTAAGCAAAGCACTGACTTACTTACTCAGATCCACACGGTCATGATACAGCCGTGACTTTTAGAGTCACAGCATCCGTTTTATGGAAGAACCGAAAACGTTCTTTAGTTCATAGTACTGGAGCTAAAAATGCCTCTCAAGATCATTAACTTACAGCAGGAAGTTAGTGAGGAAAGAAATTCGGCCGACTTCTGGAAACTGAGTGCAGAAATTTTGCCTTCCAGAAATGGCGAGCAAACCAAGACACGGAAGCGCGTGGGAGTCTTTGATCGAAACTTTGCGTACTTATTACGGCCTTGAGAAGGACAGGCTTTGTGAGGTGAGTGTAGTGATACCTCGCTTGTAAGTTTGGTGGCCTTGAGAAGGACAGGCTTTCTGAGGTGAGTGTAGTGATACCTCGCTTGTAAGTTTGGTGGCCTTGAGAAGGACAGGCTTTGTGAGTTAAGTTTGATGATAGTTTGCATTTGCTTACTTAAAGTCTTGGAAAGTAAATGCTTATTAAGGTAAAAGTAATAATATTCTGTATATGAGGTAAGCGTCAGCGTAATAATATTCTGCATATGAGTTCGGTGGCCTTGAAATGAACATGCTTTTTGAGGAGAATGTAACGATTCAATTCGTTTCGTGAACGTATTCGTTGACTTCGAAAGCGCGTATACGTATTGGTTTTGGATGTGCTCAGGAACAACAGATCTTTTATCGATAAAAGCGATCTAACCCAATCGTTTGTTGAGAACTCCATATGCCTCTAAAAGCCGTATTTTTATTCCTCTGGGACGTACGTTTCACCTTCATTCTATATGAATTAACATCATCCAGGTGTTGCCGTTTCTCCCAACTCACTATTATTCTCCAGATATAATTTCTGTGGGTGTCTGTGAAATGTAATTTCTGTGGCGGTGTATATGATATAATTTCTGTGGGTGTGTGTGAAATATAATTTCTGTGGGGGTGTATATGATATAATTTCTGCGTGTGTGTGTGAAATATAACTTCTGTGGTTGTACATATAAAATAATTTCTGTGGTGTATGAAATACAATTTCCGTGGGCGTGCACAGACGAATTCCCAGACTTTCTACGTGCGGCACACGCGGACGCTGTACGGAGATCTGCGATAATGCCCAGCAGTTGAGTTTCCTTAACAAATTACTGGGGAAAAATGCCCATAACGTAGAGGCAATATAGCGAACAATTTACGGAGCTCATAACGGCTTGTTAAATGAGGGGGAACTGAAGAGGATCGTTTGGTGGTATTCAGGGCGGGGTAGGAAGTTGTGTTCGGTGGGGGGAGGAATGGGTAATTGGGAGGGAGGAATGGGGTAGTTGGGGAGAGGAATGGGGTAGTCGGGGGAAACGAGGGGAGGGAGAAAGAGGGGGAGAAAGTGTGCTGGGGATGGGGAAGAAAAAATGTTGTAGAACGTGCTCGATGAAAGGATAAGAAGAAAGGAAGAAGTTTTGTCCAGTGCGGGGAAGGAATGGGTTGGTTGGGGAAGGAGAAGATGGGAGGGGGAAAAGAGAGGAATCTGGGGAATGAAGCACGAGAAAGTGTGCTGGGGAAAGTGCACGATGAAGAGGCAAGAAGAAAAGAAGAAGTTATGTCCAGTGCGGGAGAGGAATGGGTTAGTCAGGTAGGGGGAAGACGTGGGATTTGGGGGAAGGGAGGCATATGAGGGGGAAGAAAGTGCACTGGAGAACAGGCACAAAGAAGAGGCAAGAATAAAAGAGGAATGAAAGAGGGTAGGGAAATAGGGATGAAATACAATGAGAGTTCACGAGGGGAAACAGCACAAAAGGGAGTTAAGAAGAAAGGAGGTAAAGATAAAGGGTGGGAAAATGGGGATGGAGTGCATACAATTATTATGTGAAGGGGGGATGGGGGTTGAAAGAAGAATAAAATTACGCTTGGATTTTAGATCATGTAGCAGCTCGACAAAATGAAAAAAAATGCCTTACAATATGATGATTGCCTAGAGAATGTTCATTTCAAGATATTTACCAATTTATTGATTTATTTAG
This sequence comes from Morinoia aosen, assembly GCA_030386875.1. NCBI lineage: Eukaryota > Metazoa > Arthropoda > Malacostraca > Amphipoda > Talitridae > Morinoia > Morinoia aosen. Next base: position 19,345,264 of record CM059556.1, read on the forward strand.
CTCTTAGGGTAATTTTTTCTGTGTTAGTTGGAGTTGCGTGCTACTCTGAAATATTTTACTTAAATGCATTGTTGAAAAATGGAGTTGCAAAAACAGTGAACTGAACTACGTTATTTCTTAGTAAATCTAGATAAGTAGAAAACAAATTTACCAGCAATGAAATCTAAATACAACAAATTTTCCGCACGAGTAACTTGATCTCCGGAGCAAGGAAACCTAAGTACAAGAAAATTAACAACCCAAAATTTAATTTAATTAATTAATTTAATTTCCCTTCAAGAAAATCTAAATACAAAAAATACAAGGAAATCCCAATACCAAAAAAATCTGCACCACCAGTCAGCAAATTTACCAGCAAGAAAAATATAGTTCAGGAGTACCAGCGCTACAAAATTTTCCTGCCAAAAACCTAAGTGCTAGAATATCAGCGTTCTGAATAAAACGATCAATGTTGTTAGCAACCAAATCCTTTTTACTTCTAATTAAATATATTGTCAATGTATGTAAAGCTAAGTTGTTTGTGATTAAGATGAAAGCAACTCTAAGCCGACATTTAGACCTGCAAACAAGATAACCTTTAACAATTGACAACAGAATATTGTAACAATAGACAACAGCATCTATTATTGAAAACACACAAGATTTTCGAGCGTGTTAAATTATTATAAACGTAAATGAAATCAAAAACAGTCCAGAATTTTTTCAACTACGACTTTCTTTCGCTATCGAATGAAACTGTTTTTAATGCCGGCTATCGATATTTTTAATGCCGGCTATCGATATTTTTAATGCCGGCTATCGATATTTTTAATGCCGGCTATCGATATTTTTAATGCCGGCTATCGATATTTTTAATACCGGCTATCGATATTTTTAATGCCGGCTATCGATATTTTTAATGCCGGCTATCGATATTTTTAATGCCGGCTATCGATATTTTTAATGGTGGCTATCGATATTTTTAATGGTGGCTATCGATATTTTTAATGGTGGCTATCGATATTTTTAATGGTGGCTATCGATATTTTTAATGGTGGCTATCGATATTTTTAATGGTGGCTATCGATATTTTTAATGCCGGCTATCGATATTTTTAATGCCGGCTATCGATATTTTTAATGCTGGCTTTCAATATTTTTAATGCCGGCTATCAATATTTTTAATGCTGGCTATCAATATTTTTAATGCTGGCTATCGATATTTTTAATGCCGGCTATCAATATTTTTAATGCCGGCTATCAATATTTTTAATGCTGGCTATCGATATTTTTAATGCTGGCTATCAATATTTTTAATGCCGGCTATCAATATTTTTAATGCTGGCTATCAATATTTTTAATGCTGGCTATCGATATTTTTAATGCCGGCTATCAATATTTTTAATGCTGGCTATCGATATTTTTAATGCCGGCTATCAATATTTTTAATGCTGGCTATCGATATTTTTAATGCCGGCTATCAATATTTTTAATGCCGGCTATCAATATTTTTAATGCTGGCTATCGATATTTTTAATGCTGGCTATCAATATTTTTAATGCTGGCTATCAATATTTTTAATGCTGGCTATCAATATTTTTAATGCTGGCTATCGGTATTTTTAATGCCGGCTATCAATATTTTTAATGCCGGCTATCAATATTTTTAATACTGGCTATCGATATTTTTAATGCTGGCTATCAATATTTTTAATGCTGGCTATCAATATTTTTAATGCTGGCTATTAATATTTTTAATGCCGGCTATCAATATTTTTAATGCTGGCTATCAATATTTTTAATGCTGGCTATCGATATTTTTAATGCCGGCTATCAATATTTTTAATGCCGGCTATCAATATTTTTAATACTGGCTATCGATATTTTTAATGCTGGCTATCAATATTCTTAATGCTGGCTATCAATATTTTTAATGCTGGCTATTAATATTTTTAATGCCGGCTATCAATATTTTTAATGCTGGCTATCAATATTTTTAATGCTGGCTATCGATATTTTTAATGCCGGCTATCAATATTTTTAATGCTGGCTATCGATATTTTTAATGCCGGCTATCAATATTTTTAATGCCGGCTATCAATATTTTTAATGCTGGCTATCGATATTTTTATGAGAGTTAATTAAATGAATTACATTCACGGTCAAATTTCCGGCGTAAAATTTGTTTCACAGATGAACGAGGAAATTTTTCAAGCTGCCTACCGATTTTTAATTATAATTAATTAGCGCATGAATTATGTTTTCGGTGAAAAGTTTTTAACATTGCCAGCTAATTTTAGTGGTAATTGTGAATGAGGAAAATTTCTGTCCTGGCTTACGTTTTTAATATTATCGACTAATTTTTGTAACGATAAATAATTATTTGAATAACATTTACAACCAATATTTGTGATACATTGAACACATTGAACAACACATACATATACAGTCACTGAATAACATATACAGCCAATTTTATATACAATGTCTCAGCATCACGATATATTTGAAGTTCATTACGTGTTAAAATTCTCAGAATATTGCTTATCACTTTACTAAATCACACTATAGTCAATAAGTAAATTGCAACGTTTCAATGGGAGTTGTATCATTTCCTTAGAGTGACCAGTTTGCTTTTCGTCTTTTCAGCCTGAGGATGATGCCAGTGGCATTGAAACGTTGCATTTTACCTATTGACTATAGTGTGATTTAGTAAAATGATTATCAATTTGCTGAGAATTTTAACACGTAATGAACATCAAATTTATAAATACAATGAATAACAAATCCAGTCAATAAAATACACAATGAATAACATATACACTCAATAATATATACAATGAATAACATACACACTCAATGATATATACGAAGAATAACATATGCACTCAATAATATATACATTGAATAAAATATGCACTCAATAACATATACATCGGACAAGATATACCTCCAATAAAATACACATTGAACCACATGAACTGTCAATAACACACACACTGAGTAACATACACACAATATTTATACAGCCAACAACACACACATTGAACAACACGCACCCCATATTCACGGCACACACAACACACCACACCACACAAAAACAAAGGTCGGTCTCACCAGCACGGCCAGGGTACGCGTCGGGTTTCTTTAGCGAGGCTAACGCAAAACAAAAGATTTTCCTCCGTCATAATAACATTCTTTCATTGATTAAGACCGCTAATTAATCTCCGGTGTTGTGTTGGTGATATTTTTACCTGTATTTTACTTGTTTTATGGCTTCATTAACAACGGTAGAGTCACGCAGAAATGAGTATTGAGTATCGTGAACGTCAGCGTTGACTTACGGTGCAGGGTGTTGACTTACGGTGCAGGGTGTTGACTTACGGTGCAGGGTATTGACTTACGGTGCAGGGTGTTGACTTACGGTGCAGGGTGTTGACTTACGGTGCAGGGTGTTGACTTACGGTGCAGGGTGTTGACTTACGGTGCAGGGTGTTGACTTACGGTGCAGGGTGTTGACTTACGGTGCAGGGTGTTGACTTACGGTGCAGGGTGTTGACTTACGGTGTAGGGTGTTGACTTACGGTGCAGGGTGTTGACTTACGGTGCAGGGTGTTGACTTACGGTGCAGGGTGTTGACTTACGGTGCAGGGTGTTGACTTACGGTGCAGGGTGTTGACTTACGGTGCAGGGTGTTGACTTACGGTGCAGGGTGTTGACTTACGGTGCAGGGAGTTGACTTACGGTGCAGGGTGTTGACTTACGGTGCAGGGTGTTGACTTACGGTGCAGGGTGTTGACTTACGGTGCAGGGTGTTGACTTACGGTGCAGGGAGTTGACTTACGGTGCAGGGTGTTGACTTACGGTGCAGGGTGTTGACTTACGGTGCAGGGTGTTGACTTACGGTGCAGGGTGTTGACTTACGGTGCAGGGTGTTGACTTACGGTGCAGGGTGTTGACTTACGGTGCAGGGTGTTGACTTACGGTGCAGGGTATTGACTTACGGTGCAGGGTGTTGACTTACGGTGCAGGGTGTTGACTTACGGTGCAGGGTGTTGACTTACGGTGCAGGGTATTGACTTGCGGTGCAGGGTGTTGACTTACGGTGCAGGGTGTTGACTTACGGTGCAGGGTGTTGACTTACGGTGCAGGGTGTTGACTTACGGTGCGGGGTTAAAGTTAAACATTTAAATTTAAATGATAATTGAAACTCCACTGAATTTTTTTGGTTTGGTTGGACGTGAAAGTTGGCCCCCTGGTTTGTTATCGAAAGCGTTGACAAATCCTCCATGCGGAGCAACACGAAATTCTCCAAGCGAAGGATGTTTGCGAAAAAAAACTAAGGGCATACCGGAACCGAAAATTTAATATTTAATTAATTACAATGAATATCTCGAAGTTGAATGAAATTCCGTCCATCAATAAAAAGTTCAAGCTGTAATTTCAGAAAGCGCATCAGATCTTAGAATTTCATTGAAAGCAAACTTGCAATATTTTTCAAGGAAATTTTGGAACACAATTTGGAGTTTCTGTAACACTTAAAGTGCGTTTAACGCGTTCAATAATCGAAATTAACTCGTTTGAACTGAAATGAAGAAGAATTTTTGACCCTTTTTCCACGTGATGTTGGGTATAAAAACCCGAAAATATACACCTATGGCAAATGTTTACTTGAAAATAAATAATAAGAAGTTGGAAGAAATTCTGCTCATAAATGCTTTAAAATAAATAACAAGAAGTTGAAAGAAATTCTGTCCAAGAAAAAAACATAACAAGAGTATCAATATTAATTCAGAACCACTGCAGCACTGTATTACATCCCTGGTATTACATGCCTGGTATTACATGCCTGGTATTACATGCCTGGTATTACATCCCTGGTATTACGCCCCTGGTATTACATGCCTGGTATTACATCCCTGGTATTACATGCCTGGTTTACATCCCTGGTATTATATCCCTGGTATTACATCCCTGGTATTACATCCCTGGTATTATATCCCTGGTATTACATCCCTGGTATTACATCCCTGGTATTATATCCCTGGTATTACATCCCTGGTATTACATCCCTGGTATTACATCTTTTGTATTACATCCCTGGTATTACATCCCTTGTATTACATCCCTGGTATTACATCCCTGGTATTACATCCCTGGTATTACATCCCTGGCATTACATCCCTTGTATTACATCCCTGGTATTACATCCCTGGTATTACATCCCTGGTATTACATCCCTGGTATTATATCCCTGGTATTACATCCCTGGTACTACATCCCTGGTATTACAACCCTGGTATTACATCCCTGGTATTATATCCCTGGTATTACATCCCTGGTATTACATCCCTGGTATTACAACTCTGGTATTACATCCCTGGCATTACATCCCTGGTATTACAAACCTGGTATTACAACCCTGGTATGACGTCCCTGGTATCACATCCCTGGTATAAAGATGTTATCCAGCACGAAGCCAGTGTTCTGGACCATATCCAGCCCCGAGCTTCTCAATTTAATTAATTCAATTCCAAAAAACTCAAAGTAATTAACTGGGCTCCTAATTAGCTAAGATCACATGATTGGGCGAACTTTGAAAACAGATTCTTGAATCAATATTTTTGGAATGGAAGGACGAGGCGGGAGCTTCTGAGACCCTCGTCTCGGTAGCAGAGATGTCTTGGTGTTGCTCTTTCTGAGGGTAATGGTGTGTAGTGGGTGTGTAAAGGGTGTGTAGAGGGTGTGTAGAGGGTGTGTAGAGGGTGTGTAGAGGGTAGGAGGGTGTGTAGAGGGTGTGTAGAGGGTGTGTAGAGGGTGTGTAGAGGGTAGGAGGGTGTGTAGAGGGTGTGTAGAGGGTAGGAGGGTGTGTATGGGGTGTGTAGAGGGTGTGTGGAGGGTGTGTAGAGGGTGTGTAGAGGGTGTGTAGAGGGTCGGAGGGTGTGTATAGGGTGTGTAGAGGGTCGGAGGGTGTGTATAGGGTGTGTAGAGGGTAGGAGGGTGTGTAGAGGGTGTGTAGAGGGTAGGAGGGTGTGTAGAGGGTGTGTAGAGGGTAGGAGGGTGTGTAGAGGGTCTTAGGGTGTGTAGAGGATAGGAGGGTGTGTAGAGGATAGGAGGGTGTGTAGAGGATAGGAGGGTGTGTAGAGGATAGGAGGGTGTGTGGAAGATAGGAGGGTGTGTAGAGGATTGGAGGGTGTGTAGAGGATAGGAGGGTGTGTAAAGGATAGGAGGGTGTGTGGAGGATAGGAGGGTGTGTAGAGGATTGGAGGGTGTGTAGAGGATAGGAGGGTGTGTAGAGGATTGGAGGGTGTGTAGAGGATAGGAGGGTGTGTGGAGGATAGGAGGGTGTGTAGAGGATTGGAGGGTGTGTAGAGGATAGGAGGGTGTGTAGAGGGTAGGAGGGTGTGTGGAGGATAGGAGGGTGTGTAGAGGATTGGAGGGTGTGTAGAGGATAGGAGGGTGTGTGGAGGATAGGAGGGTGTGTAGAGGATTGGAGGGTGTTTAGAGGATAGGAGGGTGTGTAGAGGATAGGAGGGTGTGTGGAGGATAGGAGGGTGTGTAGAGGATTGGAGGGTGTGTAGAGGATAGGAGGGTGTGTAGAGGATTGGAGGGTGTGTAGAGGATAGGAGGGTGTGTGGAGGATAGGAGGGTGTGTAGAGGATTGGAGGGTGTGTAGAGGATAGGAGGGTGTGTGGAGGATAGGAGGGTGTGTAGAGGATTGGATTGTGTGTAGAGGATAGGAGGGTGTGTAGAGGATAGGAGGGTGTGTGGAGGATAGGAGGGTGTGTAGAGGATTGGAGGGTGTGTAGAGGATAGGAGGGTGTGTAGAGGATTGGAGGGTGTGTAGAGGATAGGAGGGTGTGTGGAGGATAGGAGGGTGTGTAGAGGATTGGAGGGTGTGTAGAGGATAGGAGGGTGTGTAGAGGGTAGGAGGGTGTGTAGAGGATAGGAGGGTGTGTAGAAGACAATAAAAGTACTCGTAGTTTCCATTTTTTCGAAGCTAATGAAATTTTTTTCTCAAGATCAAATAGTGAGCGTGAAGCTGCATAATGACAGTGTTTATGTATGCATTTTTGGCGCTAATTTACCTACGAGGCCTTTCCGATGTAGCTGATTTTATTTCCGAAAAAGCTGGTTTTGCTTGCCAAACAGTTCGTTTTAATTCCAAAACAGGTAATTTATTTCGGTAATAGCTGGTTTTGCTACGAAGACAACTCGTTTTACTTCCGAAACAGCTGATTTTTCTTCGGTAACGGCTGATTTTTCTTGTAAAAGAGGTTGTTTTTTCCGAAATAGCTGTTTTTACTGCCAAAACAGCCTTTTTTTCTTCGGTAACAGCTCGCTTTACTTCCTAAATAACTTATTTTACTACAAAAACCGCTCGTTGTACTTATGAAACAGCTTATTTTGCTCCGGTAACAGCTAAATTTTCTTAGGAAACAGCTCGCTTTTCTTCCGAGACAGCTGGTTTTACTGCCGAAACAGCTTATTTTGGTTCGCTAACAGCTGGTTTAGGCTCCAAAAGAGCCGGTTTTGTCCCAGCTTAGATATGACCGCGTCCACCAGCTGCCCAACGGACCGTGGACCGTTAAATTTCCGGCCAATTAGGACGGGCTGGCCTTAACGGGCGCCCATAGGCTCGCCGCAATGAGGCCCGTTAGAACAGCCCGTTATAACGGGCGACCAGTTATAACGGCCCGTTATAACTGCCCGTAATAACAGGCAACCAGTTGTACCGAGCCATTAGAACGGCCCGTTACGACGGGCTATTAGTTATAACGTCCCGTTAGACCGGCCCGTTACAATGGACGACCAGTTATAACCAGCCGTTATAACGGACCGTTAGAACGGCCCATTATAACGGGCGACCAGTTACAACGTTATAACTGCCCGTAATAACAGGCAACCAGTTGTTCCGAGCCATTAGAACGGCCCGTTTCGACGGGCTATTAGTTATAACGTCCCGTTAGACCGACCCGTTACAATGGATGACCAGTTATAACCAGCCGTTATAACGGATTGTTAGAACGGCCCGTTATAACGGGTAACCGGACCCCGGACCCGTTTTGTTGCTTGTGGGCAATAAACATCGCGGAAATGCAGGAAAATGTAGGATGAGTGAGAACTGTGAGCAGGAAATGAACATAACTTTATTATTAGAAGAGGGAGAACCTTCAGTGAGATTTGAACATAACTTTAATATTAGAAGTGTGAGAACCTTAAGTGAGATTTGAACATAACTTTAATATTAGAAGTGTGAGAACCTTAAGTGAGATTTGAACATAACTTTAATATTAGAAGTGTGAGAACCTTAAGTGAGATTTGAACATAACTTTAATATTAGAAGTGTGAGAACCTTAAGTGAGATTTGAACATAACTTTATTATTAGAAGTGTGAGAACCTTAAGTGAGATTTGAACATAACTTTATTATTAGAAGTGTGAGAACCTTAAGTGAGATTTGAACATAACTTTAATGTTAGAAGTGTGAGAACCTTAAGTGAGATTTGAACATAACTTTATTATTAGAAGTGGGAGAACCTTAAGTGAGATTTGAACATAACTTTATTATTAGAAGTGTGAGAACCTTAAGTTAGATTTGAACATAACTTTAATATTAGAAGTGTGAAAACCTTAAGTGAGATTTGAACATAACTTTAATATTAGAAGTGTGAGAACCTTAAGTGAGATTTGAACATAACTTTATTATTAGAAGTGTGAGAACCTTAAGTGAGATTTGAACATAACTTTATTATTAGAAGTGTGAGAACCTTAAGTGAGATTTGAACATAACTTTAATATTAGAAGTGTGAGAACCTTAAGTGAGATTTGAACATAACTTTATTATTAGAAGTGTGAGAACCTTAAGTGAGATTTGAACATAACTTTATTATTAGAAGTGTGAGAACCTTAAGTGAGATTTGAACATAACTTTAATATTAGAAGTGTGAGAACCTTAAGTGAGATTTGAACATAACTTTATTATTAGAAGTGGGAGAACCTTAAGTGAGATTTGAACATAACTTTAATATTAGAAGTGTGAGAACCTTAAGTGAGATTTGAACATAACTTTATTATTAGAAGTGGGAGAACCTTAAGTGAGATTTGAACATAACTTTATTATTAGAAGTGTGAGAACCTTAAGTGAGATTTGAACATAACTTTAATATTAGAAGTGTGAGAACCTTAAGTGAGATTTGAACATAACTTTATTATTAGAAGTGTGAGAACCTTAAGTGAGATTTGAACATAACTTTATTATTAGAAGTGTGAGAACCTTAAGTGAGATTTGAACATAACTTTATTATTAGAAGTGTGAGAACCTTAAGTGAGATTTGAACATAAATTTAATATTAGAAGTGTGAGAACCTTAAGTGAGATTTGAACATAACTTTATTATTAGAAGTGGGAGAACCTTGAGTGAGATTTGAACATAACTTTATTATTAGAAGTGTGAGAACCTTAAGTGAGATTTGAACATAACTTTAATATTAGAAGTGTGAGAACCTTAAGTGGGATTTGAACATAACTTTATTATTAGAAGTGTGAGAACCTTAAGTGAGATTTGAACATAACTTTATTATTAGAAGTGTGAGAACCTTAAGTGAGATTTGAACATAACTTTATTATTAGAAGTGGGAGAACCTTAAGTGAGATTTGAACATAACTTTATTATTAGAAGTGTGAGAACCTTAAGTGAGATTTGAACATAACTTTAATATTAGAAGTGTGAGAACCTTGAGTGAGATTTGAACATAACTTTATTATTAGAAGTGTGAGAACCTTAAGTGAGATTTGAACATAACTTTAATATTAGAAGTGTGAGAACCTTAAGTGAGATTTGAACATAACTTTATTATTAGAAGTGTGAGAACCTTAAGTGAGATTTGAACACAACTTTATTATTAGAAGTGTGAGAACCTTAAGTGAGATTTGAACATAACTTTATTATTAGAAGTGTGAGAACCTTAAGTGAGATTTGAACATAACTTTAATATTAGAAGTGTGAGAACCTTAAGTGAGATTTGAACATAACTTTATTATTAGAAGTGTGAGAACCTTAAGTGAGATTTAAACATAACTTTATTATTAGAAGTGTGAGAACCTTAAGTGAGATTTGAACATAACTTTAATATTAGAAGTGGGAGAACCTTAAGTGAGATTTGAACATAACTTTATTATTAGAAGTGTGAGAACCTTAAGTGAGATTTGAACATAACTTTATTATTAGAAGTGTGAGAACCTTAAGTGAGATTTGAACATAACTTTATTATTAGAAGTGGGAGAACCTTAAGTGAGATTTGAACATAACTTCATTATTAGAAGTGTGAGAACCTTAAGTGAGATTTGAACATAACTTTATTATTAGAAGTGGGAGAACCTTAAGTGAGATTTGAACATAACTTTATCATTAGAAGTGGGAGAACCTTAAGTGAGATTTGAACATAACTTTATTATTAGAAGTGTGAGAACCTTAAGTGAGATTTGAACATAACTTAAATATTAGAAGTGGGAGAACCTTAAGTGAGATTTGAACATAACTTTATTATTAGAAGTGTGAGAACCTTAAGTGAGATTTGAACATAACTTTATTATTAGAAGTGGGAGAACCTTAAGTGAGATTTGAACATAACTTTATTATTAGAAGTGGGAGAACCTTAAGTGAGATTTGAACATAACTTTATTATTAGAAGTGGGAGAACCTTAAGTGAGATTTGAACATAACTTTATTATTAGAAGTGGGAGAACCTTAAGTGAGATTTGAACATAACTTTATTATTAGAAGTGGGAGAACCTTAAGTGAGATTTGAACATAACTTTATTATTAGAAGTGTGAGAACCTTAAGTGAGATTTGAACATAACTTTATTATTAGAAGTGTGAGAACCTTAAGTGAGATTTGAACATAACTTTATTATTAGAAGTGTGAGAACCTTAAGTGAGATTTGAACATAAATTTAATATTAGAAGTGTGAGAACCTTAAGTGAGATTTGAACATAACTTTTTTTATTAGAAGTGTGAGAACCTTATGTGAGATTTGAACATAACTTTATTATTAGAAGTGGGAGAACCTTAAGTGAGATTTGAACATAACTTTATTATTAGAAGTGTGAGAACCTTAAGTGAGATTTGAACATAACTTTATTATTAGAAGTGTGAGAACCTTAAGTGAGATTTGAACAAAACTTTAATATTAGAAGTGTGAGAACCTTAAGTGAGATTTGAACATAACTTTATTATTAGAAGTGTGAGAACCTTAAGTGAGATTTAAACATAACTTTATTATTAGAAGTGTGAGAACCTTAAGTGAGATTTGAACATAACTTTAATATTAGAAGTGGGAGAACCTTAAGTGAGATTTGAACATAACTTTATTATTAGAAGTGTGAGAACCTTAAGTGAGATTTGAACATAACTTTATTATTAGAAGTGTGAGAACCTTAAGTGAGATTTGAACATAACTTTATTATTAGAAGTGGGAGAACCTTAAGTGAGATTTGAACATAACTTAATTATTAGAAGTGTGAGAACCTTAAGTGAGATTTGAACATAACTTTATTATTAGAAGTGGGAGAACCTTAAGTGAGATTTGAACATAACTTTATCATTAGAAGTGGGAGAACCTTAAGTGAGATTTGAACATAACTTTATTATTAGAAGTGTGAGAACCTTAAGTGAGATTTGAACATAACTTTAATATTAGAAGTGGGAGAACCTTAAGTGAGATTTGAACATAACTTTATTATTAGAAGTGTGAGAACCTTAAGTGAGATTTGAACATAACTTTATTATTAGAAGTGGGAGAACCTTAAGTGAGATTTGAACATAACTTTATTATTAGAAGTGGGAGAACCTTAAGTGAGATTTGAACATAACTTTATTATTAGAAGTGGGAGAACCTTAAGTGAGATTTGAACATAACTTTATTATTAGAAGTGGGAGAACCTTAAGTGAGATTTGAACATAACTTTATTATTAGAAGTGGGAGAACCTTAAGTGAGATTTGAACATAACTTTATTATTAGAAGTGTGAGAACCTTAAGTGAGATTTGAACATAACTTTATTATTAGAAGTGGGAGAACCTTAAGTGAGATTTGAACATAACTTTAATATTAGAAGTGTGAGAACCTTAAGTGAGATTTGAACATAACTTTATTATTAGAAGTGGGAGAACCTTAAGTGAGATTTGAACATAACTTTATTATTAGAAGTGTGAGAACCTTAAGTGAGATTTGAACATAACTTTATTATTAGAAGTGGGAGAACCTTAAGTGAGATTTGAACATAACTTTATTATTAGAAGTGGGAGAACATTGGTTGAGATTTGAACATAACTTTAAAACTGAAATGGCCTATTTTGTTATGAACGTTATAAAAGTGCTTGTTTTTACTCGTATTAGAGTACTTGTGGAGTTAGCATTGATCACTATTCATTGGGGCTTATAAAATATGTGAAAAACTTTGAGAGCACATGCTATTTAAAAATAAGAGAATGAAAGTAAATTATTGGAAATTTGTCACTATTTGAATCCATTGCGAACAAATGAAAAACGTATGATATAGAAAGTGGGTCATTTTCGAAATCTGTTTAATCGTCGTATTTAAAAAATATGTTGAATTTCTATCACAAGCTTGACGTTATGGTCAGTTCTGATTGAAGCTAAGGTTTAAAAGACGTTAAAATAAAAGTCAAAGATGAGGTTAAGGTTTGGGCAAAAATAAAGGTTAAAATTAAGGTTAAAATTAAGGTGGAATTAAGGACAAAGTTAAAGTCAGGGCCAATTGATCGCTATGCCTTGAGAGGGTTAGGCAAGGTAAGATATCATTATTTAGTATTGATATTCCATTAAATTATCGAACAGTTGTTGAAAAGCGTGAAATTCTTTGAATATTCATTAGTTCTATTCTAAATTTTTTTTTGTACGTTAATTCTAAAAAGTTCTACTAAACTGTAGGTGTGATACATACATTTATTTTGTATTATCGTTAACATATTATCTACGGAAATTTTTATTACGAATAACTTCCATTTCACTGTAAGAGTTTTTCATCAGAGCAGGAAAAACTAAGACTCCTAGTAGCAACAATGATCATCATAGTAGTGTGTAATGATCATCATAGTAGTGTTTTACAATAATCATAGATGTGTTTAATGATCATCATAGTAGTGTGTCCCCAGCTCGATGATATCCCACCGATATAAGCACTGCCAATCTATTTCAGCAGAATAATATTATTCTACAAATATCAGCACTCCCAATCGATTTTAGCAGAAGGAATATTCTCCTAATATAAGTATTATATATTATCATTGGTTGACATTTGCTCCACAGTATCAGCATCAGCTCAACGTTCGGTCGAAAATTCCGCTGAAAAAACTTTCCCGGTGACAAACAACGTCGATATGTTAGAGGGTGGACAAAAACATGCCGTGCAGTACAAGAAAATGGCGCTGAAAATGTCCATTGCAGGCCTCGGTGGAAATGATGTATGAGCCTAGCAAAACATGGCTTGGTTTTGTGGTACCTTTTGTGTGTTATTTTGTGGGCCGATCTGTGGGACTCTTTATGTGCCGATACATGTGCGTATGTGCTAGCGTATGTCGTAGTCTGTGTTGGAATTCATTACGCTTTGTGAGCTAATGTGAGTGTCGACCTGCATTGATGTTAGGGATCCTATATGTGCTGTGTTGTGTATTATGTGATGGTACCTCTCTGGTACCACCATGATGTTGGTGTCATTTTACTTTACAATCTGTGGTCCCTAACCTACTTTTCAATTTGTGGTTCCTTACCTTACTTTAATGTTTTTCTAAATTGCAATCTACTTTCCCAATCCTACTATACTTTACTTGTCAAAGGATCGATGATATTGTGCTCGTCAAGCCTGACACGTACGTGCTAGACCCAAATTGTCTTGTACATACTTTGGTTTTTCAAATACCTGATAACCAGCACCAGGGCGCAATGACGGTAACCCTCGATCGAGCTGCTACCAATTTCCGACACCTTTGTGTAATGGAAATTTATGGCTGAGTTCTTTTTCATAGCGGAAGACTTACCTGGGCATAGCCGAGATTCGAACCGGTGACTTCCTGTGAAAAGCGAGTGCACTTAACCACTCGGCCACTGTGACCACTAAGCTCCGGGGTAGATGCTACCATACTTTTTATTCTGTGATCTAACTTGAGTTCACTTTCACGTAGAGACAAATGACAATTTGGGTACCTCATGTGTCCCTTCTTGTGTTACTCTATGTATTAATAAGCATTATTGGGTACTGAGTAATTTGCTTCTTCTACCCAGTTTCCTTCCATAAACTTCTAATTTGTGTGTTGATTTCTGTCTCCTGTTAGTGCTCAGAATTGTACCGGAATTATTATTATTATTGCGCCTAACCTAACCAACATAAGAGTGTGCCTAACCTAACCAAACACATCACAAATACAACAAAAAATTTTGGAAAAAAACATTTTTTTTGTCATGAGTGGAATTTTTAGATTTTACTCTTCTCCCTGAAGTAAACTTTCTAATGTTTTAAATTTTACCCTCTTTACATTCCCTTAAATGCTTCACTCTATCCGGGAAAATGTCCAAGTGAAAAATACTGAATCTAATCTAAAAAAATAGCGACTTCGAAGTTGAATTCCATGGAGGGTTTTCACGAGTGAATGTTGAATCCAGCTGAGAAGACGGATTTCTCGGCCTCAAGTCAATTGAACTTTTCTTTCGTTCTTTGCGAATGTCTTAACTCTGTTCTGTCTTAATTGTCACTCAGGTTAATCTCGCAAAGTTACTTTTGCAACGATTGCACTGAGAGACAAATCTATGGGATTTGGTCTCAAAGCCTGTAAAAAAGCCAACGTAAAGATTTGGGTTTTATGCCGATGGTGACCACCTATATGGGCTTAAAGTTTTATTCTTTTTGAAGTGACCTATAACAGATTTAGGGTTTTATACTCTTAAAAGTGACCTATAATGGATTGAGGGTTTTATGCTCTTAGAAGTTAGCTATTGTGGGCTTAGGGTTTTATGCTCTTAGAAGTGAGCTATTATGGCTTAAGGTTTTATGCTATTAGGAGTGAGCTATTATGGCTTAAGGTTTTATGCTCTTAGAAGTGAGCTATTATGGCTTAAGGTTTTATGCTATTAGGAGTGAGCTATTATGGCTTAAGGTTTTATGCTCTTAGAAGTGAGCTATTATGGCTTAAGGTTTTATGCTCTTAGAAGTGAGCTATTATGGCTTAAGGTTTTATGCTCTTAGAAGTGAGCTATTATGGCTTAAGGTTTTATGCTCTTAGAAGTGAGCTATTATGGCTTAGAGTTTTATGCTCTTAGAAGTGAGCTATTATGGCTTAAGGTTTTATGCTCTTAGGAGTGAGCTATTATGGCTTAAGGTTTTATGCTCTTAGAAGTGAGCTATTATGGCTTAAGGTTTTATGCTCTTAGAAGTGAGCTATTATGGCTTAAGGTTTTATGCTCTTAGAAGTGAGCTATTATGGCTTAGGGTTTTACGCTCTCAGAAGTGAGCTATTATGGCTTAAGGTTTTATGCTCTTAGAAGTGAGCTATTATGGCTTAGGGTTTATGCTCTTAGAAGTGAGCTATTATGGCTTAAGGTTTTATGCTCTTAGAAGGGAGCTATTATGGCTTAGGGTTTTATGCTCTTAGAAGTGAGCTATTATGGCTTAAGGTTTTATGCTCTTAGAAGTTAGTTATTATGGGCTTAGGGTTTTATGCTCTTAGAAGTGAGCTATTATGGCTTAAGGTTTTATGCTCTTAGAAGTGAGCTATTATGGCTTAAGGTTTTATGCTCTTAGAAGGGAGCTATTATGGCTTAGGGTTTTATGCTCTTAGAAGTGAGCTATTATGGCTTAAGGTTTTATGCTCTTAGAAGTTAGTTATTATGGGCTTAGGGTTTTATGCTCTTAGAAGTGAGCTATTATGGCTTAAGGTTTTATGCTCTTAGAAGTGAGCTATTATGGCTTAAGGTTTTATGCTCTTAGAAGTGAGCTATTATGGCTTAAGGTTTTATGCTCTTAGAAGTGAGCTATTATGGGCTTAGAGTTTTAGGATGTTCCAAGTAAATTTTTATGTTATTTTGTCCCTCAAAGTGAGCTATTATGGTTTCGGTTAACTTCTTGTTGAGTCTCTTCCTATGTTTATAAAAAATAACGCATAACATTTGACAAACCCCATGAACGGGCAATGTACAAATATCTGTATATGTACAAGAATTGCTCACGTAGTTATGGAGAAACTTGCATCGTCCAATGACAAATAAAGTTAGGGCAAAATCTTTCACTTCTGAACAGAATTGTTCCTTTTTTAGTGAAAAGTCATTCGAAAGCTTCCCGATTTCAGAGCTGCCAGACACAAGCAATTAAAAGTTCTGATAACGCTACTTCATTCGCGAACTCCATCATTTCCGTAGGTTTGGGGGAAACAAAACGTGTCTTTGAAGTCTTCACGCTGAGGGTAAAGAGAATTCCTTCAATTTGTAAATTTGTTTCCACTGAAATGCTCTGATGAGGCGTGCAATAATAACTATTGGAATATCATTTCAGTACAGTTTTATTCCTCCTGTTGTTCTTTTTGTGCATTGATGAGAATTGACGAATAAAATTATTGCAGTTGTGCATTTGTGCATCGATGAGAATTGATGCGTAAAATTTCTACTGTCGTGCGCTTAGAGCATCTTTGAGAATTGACGTGTAAAATATCTGATGTTGTTCGTTTTGTGCATTGATGCAAATTGACACGTAAAATATACATTCCGGTTAGGAGCTGTGTTTTTTCATGTAAGCTAACTTACTTTTTCAGGGTCAAAAACTTTGGTATCTTTTCGAAATGTCATTATGATCGATGATGAAAATAGCTCAGTCGAAATGAATAAGAACGAGACAGTGTGCAAAATAACTGAAAACTTTTCGTGGTTGGTAAGTAATGTGTAACTGCCGAAATTAAGCTAGTTATATTTTTTTATTGTAGTCAAACAGTTCTTAATAACGAAACTAAAAGCGAAATCCCAAAAACCTTTACAAACGCACCTCTGAAACAACCTTTTAATAATGATTATTTAGAATCACACGTAAACGAAGAAAGTGTACGAGATAGTCAAGTTTACACACATATTTTCCTACACAATATTTAATTTCAAAACTTAAATATAATGAGCATTATTCGTTTTGTTTGTTATGTTTGTTTTGTATTCACATTCATACAAAACAAACACATGGGTACATATCTGCGTATAATTTTTCTAATATGGTCATTAGAATGAATTGAACGCAGAAAAATAAAACTATCAAAATCTATGCCACATCAGAGAAATTTACAGAGACTCAGCTTTCAAGAAACTGCAATCATATGTTTTAATAAAATGGAAAGGATAGAAGGAGCAGACAATTGAAGGGTTTTTTAAGCCCAGAACCATAAATTCAGAAAAGTTTTTTCAAGCCCAGAAAAGACATTCATAGAAGTTTTTTCAAGCCCAGAAAAGACATTCATAGAAGTTTTTTCAAGCCCAGAAAAGACATTCATAGAAGTTTTTTCAAGCCCAGAAACAGAAATTCAGAAAAGTTTCTTCAAGCCCAGAACAGACATTCAGAAAAGTTTTTTCAAGTCCAGAAACAGACATTCAGAAAAGTTTTTTCAAGCCCAGAACAGACATCCAGAAAAGTTTTTTCAAGTCCAGAAACAGACATCCAGAAAAGTTTTTTCAAGTCCAGAAACAGAAATTCAGAAAAGTTTTTTCAAGCCCAGAACAGACATCCAGAAAAGTTTTTTCAAGTCCAGAAACAGACATTCAGAAAAGTTTTTTCAAGCCCAGAACAGACATTCAGAAAAGTTTTTTCCAAGTCCAGAAACAGACATCCAGAAAAGTTTTTTCAAGTCCAGAAACAGAAATTCAGAAAAGTTTTTTCAAGCCCAGAACAGACATCCAGAAAAGTTTTTTCAAGTCCAGAAACAGACATTCAGAAAAGTTTTTTCAAGCCCAGAACAGACATTCAGAAAAGTTTTTTCCAAGTCCAGAAACAGACATCCAGAAAAGTTTTTTCAAGTCCAGAAACAGAAATTCAGAAAAGTTTTTTCAAGCCCAGAACAGACATCCAGAAAAGTTTTTTCAAGTCCAGAAACAGACATTCAGAAAAGTTTTTTCAAGCCCAGAACAGACATTCAGAAAAGTTTTTTCAAGCCCAGAACAGACATCCAGAAAAGTTTTTTCAAGTCCAGAAACAGTAATTCAAAAAAGTTTTTTCAAGCCCAGAACAGACATTCAGAAAAGTTTTTTCAAGCCCAGAATAGACCTCCAGAAAAGTTTTTTTTCAAGTCCTGAAACAGACATTCAGAAATTTTTTTTTAAGCCCAGAACAGACATTCAGAAAAGTTTTTTCAAGCCCAGAATAGACATCCAGAAATGTTTTTTTCAAGTCCAGAAACAGACATACAGAAAATTTTTTTCAAGCCCAGAACAGACATTCAGAAAAGTTTTATCAAGCCCAGAATAGAGATCCAGAAAAGTTTTTTTCAAGTCCAGAAACAGACATTCAGAATTTTTTTTTCAAGCCCAGAACAGACATTCAGAAAAGTTTTATCAAGCCCAGAATAGAGATCCAGAAAAGTTTTTTTCAAGTCCAGACACAGACATTCAGAATTTTTTTTTCAATCCCAGAACAGACATTTAGAAAAGTTTTATCAAGCCCAGAAACCGACATTCAGATGAGTTTTTATAAGTCCACAGGAAGACATTCAGAAGAGGCTATGTTTTTCGTTAGCTCAGTAAGTCAGTCCCTAAAAACAAACTTAATGAAACGCCTAAGAAATCTATGAAGACGAATGATACGAGCCAGCGACCGTTCTTACGAAGAAGCTGGCTTTCAAATGAGACAAAAGCGAACGGAAGTGAAGTTAGCTTTAAATTCAAAAGAAAAACAATATTTCTTTCTTCTGAGGCCGTAGTAACGACATACAGAGGTATGGATAAGAGTAATAACTATACATACACAAATGTTTATTTATATCTATATTATATATATATTTAAATTCAGATATATCTGAGTGAGTATTTGTATATACAATAAACATAATATCGAAATTATAGATGTGCGTGTAATAATTTTTCATACGAAGCAAATTTTTTTTAATATAGATGGGTTTTGAACGTAAATAACGTCAAGAGGCAGGTTTATCCCGAGCAAAACAGTGCATTTAGCCTGCATGATTTTGTTTCTGGAGACATTTGTACTCAATGTCTGATCGTTCATCATAGAAAGTTTTTAATCCTCAAAGTTTTGGGACCTTAGCGAAATACTTGCCTTCTATTATAGTATATTGATATTATTTGTAAAAAGAAAGGATTCTCAGTACTTCTGTTCTCGTAGATTTGCTATAAACGCAGAAACGCTCTCGTTGACTCAATAATGCGAACCTTTGAGGAGTTTTGGGGGCTAATTTTTGCCCACATAAACTAATCTTACGGTAAAATTGCTGTCTTAGGTGGAAATTAATAGTTCATAATTTTAATGCAAATTCTTTACATTCATCTATGTAATTTACTTCCATTTACCATGTTAAGTAACATAAACGATAAGCGTTCGGCTGTTTTCAAGCTGCGACGCGTCAGTCACGGACGTCAGTCACTACGACGTCCCACTGTCAGTCACGGCGCTAAAGTACAATGTTTTTCTATCAGTTCATTGAACATTTGTTAAAGAAAAAAAGAAAAAATAAAATTTTTTATTTCCAATAAAGTATAACATGGAATGTTGATACATTGGTTTTTTAAAACACTTTAACATTAACATCCTCAACTGATAATAACACATTGGTATCGTAGTACTCGTGTAAAATGTTGAAAAAAAATGATTGACAGAAAAGCACAACAAAATGAGTTCCTTTCTTGCCTAATCTGATTTTGACAGTGCTTTTAAATATAGTTTAAAGACAGTATTATACCTTCTGTGATATTTGGGCTAATTAGGGAATTCTGAAAAAAATACGTAAATAATTTTACGAACTTTCTTGGAAATGCTGGGTGTCCCCCAAAAATGTACTCACTCTTAGACTGCCCGGTGCTCATTTATTTTCTTGTTGCAAGTGTTTATTGACATAAATACAAGTCTGATGAGTTAAATAAAATTCAACATCGATTTCAAAAAAATCAATTGATACAAAGAAATTTTGTTGCTCTTGAAGCAAAAACAATAATACATAAGTAATCGTCAGTGAAAAAATTGAGTGTAATAATTTTTCGATATCCTCTATGTTGTTTGAATATTTTTATTTCTTTTCCTTATGAATCAGCTCAGCCGGCTGCTTAAGTTCTTCTGTCGGCTTGGCATAGCTAAATGTTATTTTCTAAACCAAAATACCAAATTGTGAGCATCAAGAAAATTATATATTTACAATAAGGGAATCATCTGGGAATATTATGGATTAATATTATAAATAATATTAAAATATCATGGAATAATATTCCATAATTTGAATAATATTCGGACCGCAGAATATTTGCGGACGTTATTTGTCAACTCCCAATATCAGCATTCCGTTCAGAAAATTGTCCAAATAAATCTCTAAATTGACTGACGAATAAACAAGTAAAAAAATAGCTTTATAGCGTCGAGAGAATCCGTTGCTGCCCGGCTATTGGAAGGCATGCTCCAATCGAGGCAGAATTAGACCGCAAAAATTGTAAGCTCTGAGAATAAATTTATGAAAGACTTTTAAATGACTTCGACGCGGGAAATCCCCAGGGAAAAGAATACAAAAGAAAAGCTTTGAAAATTCACATTAAACGATGTGCAATCCGAAAGCAAAAAAAAATAATGATGCAAACGGACGTGCGTAAGGAAGGACTGAAAAATCTTCCTGAAGAAAAAGTCCACAAATGCAGTATAAAAGTCAAGACGTAAAAAAACAGAATATAATAATGCTTGACTTTAATAAAGCTAATTCATTTCATAAAGTTGAAATATTAAATACGAATATTATTTGCACTTATGAAAGTATTGGGTGTAGGTTTTTCCCGCTTGATTTTGGGATTTTTAAACTTCAAATGATTTTAACGCATGGAACCTGATTTTAGTCCTTAAAACGAGATTTTAGTCCATAAAACGGGATTTTAATGCACATAACGGGATGTTAGTGCATTGCACTAGATTTTCGTGCATAAAGAGGGATTTTAATGCATAAAACGGGATGCTAATGCATAAAACGAGATTTTAGTGCATTACACTAGATTTTAGTGTATACAACGGGATATTAGTGCATAAAACGGAATTTTAGTGCATAAATCGGATTTTAGTGCATTACGATCGACGATGCAGTTTATCACTTTTAATTTTCTTTTGGTCATTGATCTTAATTTTTCCTTTGTCTCAGGATACTCATTTCGTACCCAATTATAAGCTGTGAGTACATTAACCAAAAATTTTTACCAACTTCTATCCAATTTTATCTCCATTGAAGGGTTTTGCAAATTCTTTTTTCTTGTCGTATGCAGATCTCAAGTTATACTTCGCTACGAGGTCTTTGTGTGTGTGATAAAATATTCAATGGAATACCGAACGATAAACCTTTGGTAGAATGATGAAATATATTTGCGGACGTTGTAACAGTGATAATTGTGAAATGAATTGTTCGTTTATTTGAAACTGATTTTTCGTTTATGTGAAATTGATTTTTTTTAACGTGGGTGATTTTATTTTCTCGTTTGCGTGAGACTAATTTTTTCATTTACGGGAAATTAAATTTCGCTTGTATGAAACAGGCCTGAGCACAACATAGTTTATGCTTCCTTCGCATTCAATGTTCACGAATCTAAAATAATTAAAAGTCACACCCACGTGGTTCGGTTTGTTTCACTCTTCTTTTACTCACAAAATTTTCCTCTGACTTCCTCTAAAAGTTTCAGTTAGCGTTATCCAGCATCGGCGAAATTTAAACTCCGTTTCAAAACGCTCGGAAAAATCGACGTGAGTTCCATCTTTTGTTTAGAGACCCTCCGTGTTGCTGCCGTGCAGAATACCTGAAAGGATTCAATTATTCTTTGTCTCTTTCAAGCGAAATTCAGAATTAAACTCCATTGGCATTTTCCAGCATCGGCTCAGGAGCCTGTTATTCAGACGAGAAGAAGGAGAAGTCGGAGAAGAATAGAGAAGAAGACAGAGGAGCAGATTAAAAAGAGGAAGAAAGAAGTAAGGAAGACAAGGATGGGAAGGAAAAGAATGCATGTCACAACGTTGCATGCAAATGCGCGAGGTCTGTCCGTATGCATTTCAGGAAAAATGTTTCGAATGAAAGTGTCGATCCCAAAAAGCTGACGATTTTATCGTGTCAATGGACGGAGGCATTCATACGAAATTCGACAAAGTTTGACAAATCCTGTCATAAAATACTGAACTTTCAGCATCACACTGCTAAAAAACTGTCGCCAAGACGGTGTGAGATGGAGCGTTGTCTTGAATGAAGAATTGTATTCTAAGAATTTTGAAGCAGTTGACATCATCGTACTGTACAGCTGACATAGTACTGTTCAGCTGTCATCGTACTGTACAGCTGACATCGTACTGTACAGCTGTCATCGTACTGTACAGCTGACATTGTACTGTACAGCTGTCAGCGAAAGTTTTTCTAACTGTACTTGGCTACGCTATGTGCCCCTACGTTTATCATTTTCGAGTTAAAATTGGAGATCTTACGCTGCAATCTGTATGTATGCTATGGCGGTTCAAATGTTTCGGAAATATAACGGGTGATGCAGAGGAAACGCATGTTTTTAGAACCGCTAGTACGCGGCGACGGGAGGGGGTATTGACCTTGAACGAATGTTGGCAAACGGCCCATACAATGCCGTTTTAGTAGCAGGATGGTGCCACAGCTCACAAGGCGAGAGCATCCATGGAAGTGGTTCGACAAATGTTCCCAGGACATGTGATTTCAAGATTTGGTGATGTTCACTGGCCCCCTCGCTCACCCGACCTGTCCATATGTGACTTCTTTTTGAGGTGATATTTGAAAACAAAAGTGTTCATCAACAAGCCTCGCACACTCGATGGCCTTAAGAATTCCATTCGTCAGGAAATTGAAGCCGTGCCGAATGAAATGCTGGAGAGCCGTCCAGCAGAAGAGGATCCAAATTTGTATCCAGCAAGAAGGAAGTCATCTCAAAGATACTATTTTGCGAAACTAAATATGGTATGTAATTTCAAAAAATGCATTAAAAACCTATCATTTAATACTTGTTTTTATTCTTTTCAACCCATTGTGTCCAAATAATTCAATATTGAAAAACATGCGTGTCCTCTGCACCACCCGGTAGGTCCTGAGTCGTAATTGTTGTTGCGCTGGGGTTTTCGCCTAAACTCAAATAAAAATTTGCAAAATTTTCGCTTGACAAAATGTGTATTTAGGACAAAACTTGACTTACATTGCCCACACATCGTACTTAATAAAACACATTCAGCTAAAGATTTGTTCTATCAAAAACGATGTCTTTAAAAGTCTCTAATTTTATTTTTCGATGTAATTCTGAGATGAACATTTGAAACGCTGGTTAATTAGGCAATTTGGGGTTATTTTTCTGAGGGATCTTTGAGTCAATGTTTAGGGCCTTCAAATTTCAGTGACATCCATTATGAAAATAAACTGCTCGGTGATTGGAAATAAATTCGCTCTGAAATTTTCAAGTGTTTTCTACCAACATGAATTTTTTAACAGAGGGGAAGTTTCTCATAATTAGTTTGTCACAGAAAATTCTCGCGTAACAAAGTGCTATAAATGTAATAAATTAAAAACAATAATCTGAAAATACACTTTCTTAATTTTTTTACGAATGTACAAAGCGTCATCAAAAGCACTACCTGAACGGGTCAGTCGTTTGCTAGAATCCTAAATTTATGAGGAATTTCCCAGATTTATGAGAAACTTCCCAAATTATGAGAAACTTCCCAATTTTATGAGAAACTTCCCAAATTTATGAGAAACTTCCCAAATTATGAGAAACTTCCCAAATTTATGAGAAACTTCCCAAATTATAAGAAACTTCCCAAATATATGAGAAACTTAAAAATGAGGATAACTCCAAGGAAATTTCCCATTAAATAAGTTTAATTACTTTGGAATTTTCCTCGTTGTTAACGTCCTCATTATAGCATTAACATTCGTACGAGCTCTTCGCTTGCTCATCGAAAGCCAAAACGGCTCAAAAATTTCCAAGTCTTCCATATTTCCAGCACAAGCCGTGAGGGTGAGAACATTTCTTACCCAGGAGCTTTATTTTTCTGAAGTGATGCTCGTTTAAATAACTTCATTCGATCTTACATTTTTTTGCTATTTCCATTGGAACAACGAAAGTAATTTCCCTCGAGTTATTTTGAAAGAAACAAAAAAGAATGAAAAACCATTTATTTCCAAAAAAAGTGTATGTTGACGCTGCAGCTCAAAATCTCACGGTCGTTGAGGATGGGAACTGGTGAGACGATATTTTTATTTTCTCGATTGGTGGCTCCGATATTTCTGTAGGTGACAATTACGTAGAGAAGGGAGGGTTTTCTGCAGGTAACAATTACGTAAGTAGAGCGGGGCTTCTGCAGGTGATCATTACGTAAATAAGAGAGTGTTTTCTGCAGGTGATCATTACGTAAATAAGAGAGGGTTTTCTGCAGGTGATCATTACGTAAATAAGAGAGGGTTTTCTGCAGGTGATCATTAAGTAAATAAGAGAGGGTTTTCTGCAGGTGATCATTACGTTAATAAGAGAGGGTTTTCTGCAGGTGATCATTACGTAAATAAGAGAGGGTTTTCTGCAGGTGATCATTACGTAAATAAGAGCGGGGCTTCTGCAGGTGATCATTACGTAAATAAGAGAAGGGTTTCTGCAGGTGATCATTACGTAAATAAGAGAGGGTTTTCTGCAGGTGATCATTACGTAAATAAGAGAGGGTTTTCTGCAGGTGATCATTACGTAAATAAGACAGGGTTTTCTGCAGGTGATCATTACGTAAATAAGACAGGGTTTTCTGCAGGTGATCATTACGTAAATAAGAGAGGGTTTTCTGCAGGTGATCATTACGTAAATAAGACAGGGTTTTCTGCAGGAGATCATTACGTAAATAAGAGAGGGTTTTCTGCAGGTGATCATTACGTAAATAAGAGAGGGTTTTCTGCAGGTGATCATTACGTAAATAAGACAGGGTTTTCTGCAGGTGATCATTACGTAAATAAGACAGGGTTTTCTGCAGGAGATCATTACGTAAATAAGAGAAGGGTTTCTGCAGGTGATCATTACGTAAATAAGAGAGCGTTTTCTGCAGGTGATCATTACGTAAATAAGAGAGGGTTTTCTGCAGGTGATCATTACGTAAATAAGACAGGGTTTTCTGCAGGAGATCATTACGTAAATAAGAGAGGGTTTTCTGCAGGTGATCATTACGTAAATAAGAGAGGGTTTTCTGCAGGTGATCATTACGTAAATAAGAGAGGGTTTTCTGCAGGAGATCATTACGTAAATAAGAGAGGGTTTTCTGCAGGTGATCATTAGGTAAATAAGAGAGGGTTTTCTGCAGGTGATCATTACGTAAATAAGAGAGGGTTTTCTGCAGGTGATCATTAGGTAAATAAGAGAGGGTTTTCTGCAGGAGATCATTACGTAAATAAGAGAGGGTTTTCTGCAGGTGATCATTACGTAAATAAGAGAGGGTTTTCTGCAGGAGATCATTACGTAAATAAGAGAGGGTTTTCTGCAGGTGATCATTAGGTAAATAAGAGAGGGTTTTCTGCAGGTGATCATTACGTAAATAAGAGAGGGTTTTCTGCAGGAGATCATTACGTAAATATGAGAGGGTTTTCTGCAGGTGATCATTGCGTAAATAAGTGAGGGTTTTCTGCAGGAGATCATTACGTAAATAAGAGAGGGTTTTCTGCAGGAGATCATTACGTAAATAAGAGAGGGTTTTCTGCAGGAGATCATTACGTAAATAAGAGAGGGTTTTCTGCAGGAGATCATTACGTAAATAAGGGAGGGTTTTCTGCAGGTGATCATTACGTAAATAAGAGAGGGTTTTCTGCAGGAGATCATTACGTAAATGAGAGAGGGTTTTCTGCAGGAGATCATTACGTAAATAAGAGAGGGTTTTCTGCAGGTGATCATTACGTAAATAAGAGAGGGTTTTCTGCAGGTGATCATTACGTAAATAAGGGAGGGTTTTCTGCAGGAGATCATCACGTAAATAAGAGAGGGTTTTCTGCAGGTGATCATTACGTAAATAAGAGAGGGTTTTCTGCAGGACATCATTACGTAAATAAGAGAAGGGTTTCTGCAGGTGATCGTTACGTAAATAAGAGAAGGTTTTCTGCAGGTGATCATTACGTAAATAAGAGAAGGGTTTCTGCAGGTGATCGTTACGTAAATAAGAGAAGGGTTTCTGCAGGTGATCGTTATGTAAATAAGAGAAGGTTTTCTGCAGGTGATCATTACGTAAATAAGAGAAGGGTTTCTGCAGGTGATCGTTACGTAAATAAGAGAAGGGTTTCTGCAGGTGATCATTACGTAAATAAGAGAAGGGTTTCTGCAGGTGATTCTTACGTAAATAAGAGAAGGGTTTCTGCAGGTGATCGTTACGTAAATAAGAGAAGGTTTTCTGCAGGTGATCATTACGTAAATAAGAGAAGGGTTTCTGCAGGTGATCGTTACGTAAATAAGAGAAGGGTTTCTGCAGGTGATCATTACGTAAATAAGAGAAGGGTTTCTGCAGGTGATCGTTACGTAAATAAGAGAAGGGTTTCTGCAGGTGATCATTACGTAAATAAGAGAAGGGTTTCTGCAGGAGATCATTACGTAAATAATAGAAGGGTTTCTGCAGGAGATCATTACGTAAATAAGAGAAGGGTTTCTGCAGGTGATCGTTACGTAAATAAGAGAAGGGTTTCTGCAGGTGATCATTACGTAAATAAGAGAAGGGTTTCTGCAGGAGATCATTACGTAAATAAGAGAAGGGTTTCTGCAGGAGATCATTACGTAAATAAGAGAAGGGTTTCTGCAGGTGATCGTTACGTAAATAAGAGAAAGGTTTCTGCAGGTGATCGTTACGTAAATAAGAGAAGGTTTTCTGCAGGTGATCATTACGTAAATAAGAGAAGGGTTTCTGCAGGTGATCGTTACGTAAATAAGAGAAGGGTTTCTGCAGGTGATCGTTACGTAAATAAGAGAAGGGTTTCTGCAGGAGATCATTACGTAAATAAGAGAAGGGTTTCTGCAGGTGATCATTACGTAAATAAGAGAAGGGTTTCTGCAGGTGATCGTTACGTAAATAAGAGAAGGTTTTCTGCAGGTGATCATTACGTAAATAAGAGAAGGGTTTCTGCAGGTGATCGTTACGTAAATAAGAGAAGGTTTTCTGCAGGAGATCATTACGTAAATAAGAGAAGGGTTTCTGCAGGTGATCATTACGTAAATAAGAGAAGGGTTTCTGCAGGTGATCATTACGTAAATAAGAGAAGGTTTTCTGCAGGTGATCATTACGTAAATAAGAGAAGGGTTTCTGCAGGTGATCGTTACGTAAATAAGAGAAGGTTTTCTGCAGGTGATCATTACGTAAATAAGAGAAGGGTTTCTGCAGGTGATCGTTACGTAAATAAGAGAAGGGTTTCTGCAGGAGATCATTACGTAAATAAGAGAAGGGTTTCTGCAGGTGATCATTACGTAAATAAGAGAAGGGTTTCTGCAGGAGATCATTACGTAAATAAGAGAAGGGTTTCTGCAGGAGATCATTACGTAAATAAGAGAAGGGTTTCTGCAGGAGATCATTACGTAAATAAGAGAAGGGTTTCTGCAGGTGATTCTTACGTAGATAAAAGCTGAATATTACGTCGCAGGTAAGTATTACGTTTGTTGACAGTCATGAACATTGTACCGGGCGAAAATATCAAGGCGGAAATCAAATAATATCATGTGTTGTATATATAAAATTTTGTATATTTTAGTAGCTTTCCTTCCAACAGTATATACCATTGGTCCAATGAGGAATCAGTGAATTTTTATTTCAGAAAAAAGTTCGGAAATTTTGAGGAGAAAAAAGCGATCTGCAACTCTGGTCTCAGCTCAGATTTATGCCCAAAAATAAAATTTAGAGGTTTTGCATAGAAAACGGCTCTGACCTAAGCTCTGACTGCTCAAGATTTATCCCCATAAGAAAACCTCTTACCCTAAAAAAAAATGCGAGCAGATTCTGAATACATTTCACTTCACTCAATGAAAGAGTGACGTTGCAATAAACAAAAGAGCGACGTGATAATAAGCAAAAGAGTGACGTTAAAATAAACAAAAGAGTGACGTTGCAATAAACAAAAGAGCGACGTGATAATAAGCAAAAGAGTGACGTTAAAATAAACAAAAGAGTGACCTTACAAGAAACAAAAGAGTGACGTTACAATAAACAAAAGAGTGACGTTACAATAAACAAAAGAGTGACGTTACAATAAACAAAAGAGTGACGTTACAATAAACAAAAGAGTGACGTTACAATAAACAAAAGAGTGACGCGACAATGAACAAAAGAGTGACGTTACAGTAAACAAACTTGGAAGCCCTTCGGCGCGAACCAAAGCGATCTAATGTGATTTTTAAGCAAATTAGGGATTAAGTTTTTGATGGTAACTGGCATTGGCGCTGGCTATGTGTACTTATCATGCATTTTTACAGGAAAAATGGATTTTAATTTAGTGTGTACTTGACGGTATGAAAGCAAAAATCCTGAAAATTTCAATCAAGAGTAGAGCTGCACTTATTACTCTGAGGAACATTTTTTTTTGCACCAGAGGAAAACGTAAATTTAGCGACTAAAGTTCAATTAAGACTAAATGTGCAACATATACTATGTAGATGCATGTAGGATAGTTATATGTGGTATGTATGTACATAGGATAGTGTGGTATGTGGTATAGTTGAAATGGGAATCATTCTCGTGTTGAAACATTTTTCTTGCAGTAACTTTATCGTAAAGGTGGGGTAATTTAGTTTTTAAATAATAATTTAATTTATAAGCCCTGCTTGCTTCGTTATAATGGGTTCAGCTTCACATCCATTTACAATCATTAATATTTGAAATTTAAAGAAAATTCCACAGCGCTGTAAAAAGTGTTGTCCTTGCTTATTATTTGGGACCTTACGATTGCTGAATGAATGCCTAATTTTTGATTTACTCAGAATATTGACATGGTATCTTAAATTTTCACAAATCTTTATGTAATATAAAAAACAGAATGCTCGCATTTGTTAAGTGAGGAAAAGGTTTTCCTTTTCTTTTTGCAATTTTCTGTCAATGGAACGTAAAAGGTACTCTTATTTTGAAGAGTCGTAGGACGGTTTTCATTCATTTTTTCACAACAAACTTTCATTTATCTATTTCACGGAAAAACGCACACACGTCGCAGAAAATATCACCAAATCATCGATTCAGATA
Source organism: Morinoia aosen (assembly GCA_030386875.1). NCBI lineage: Eukaryota > Metazoa > Arthropoda > Malacostraca > Amphipoda > Talitridae > Morinoia > Morinoia aosen. Next base: position 19,374,704 of record CM059556.1, read on the forward strand.
TTTTCTATAGCAAGACCATTTCTTCACCGTTGCATCGGTGGAAGTACTTGGAAAATTAGTAATGGAAAACTATTGGCAAAATACTTGATAAGAAGTGCCGTCTCACTGCAGGCTCTTTTTCGCTCTTCATTGCTATAAAGGATATTCGCTATTCAGTGCACTACGTATTTGCAGACATTTCTGATTCCTTCTGGCACTACGGATTTGCAGACATTACTGATTACTTCTGGCACTACGGATTTGCAGACATTACTGATTCCTTCTGGCACTACGGATTTGCAGACATTACTGATTCCTTCTGGCACTACGGATTTGCAGACATTACTGATTCCTTCTGACACTTCGGATTTGCGGACATTACGGATTCCTTCTGGCACTACGGATTTGCAGACATTACTGATTCCTTCTGGCACTACGGATTTGCAGACATTACTGATTCCTTCTGGCACTACGGATTTGCAGACATTACTGATTCCTTCTGGCACTACGGATTTGCAGACATTACTGATTCCTTCTGGCACTACGGATTTGCAGACATTACTGATTCCTTCTGACACTTCGGATTTGCGGACATTACTGATTCCTTCTGGCACTACGGATTTGCAGACATTACTGATTCCTTCTGGCACTACGGATTTGCAGACATTACTGATTCCTTCTGGCACTACGGATTTGCAGACATTACTGATTCCTTCTGGCACTACGGATTTGCGGACATTACTGATTCCTTCTGGCACTACGGATTTGCGGACATTACTGATTCCTTCTGGCACTACGGATTTGCAGACATTACTGATTCCTTCTGGCACTACGGATTTGCAGACATTACTGATTCCTTCTGGCACTACGGATTTGCAGACATTACTGATTCCTTCTGGCACTACGGATTTGCAGACATTACTGATTCCTTCTGGCACTACGGATTTGCGGACATTACTGATTCCTTCTGGCACTACGGATTTGCAGACATTACTGATTCCTTCTGGCACTACGGATTTGCAGACATTACTGATTCCTTCTGGCACTACGGATTTGCAGACATTACTGATTCCTTCTGGCACTACGGATTTGCGGACATTACTGATTCCTTCTGGCACTACGGATTTGCAGACATTACTGATTCCTTCTGGCACTACGGATTTGCAGACATTACTGATTCCTTCTGGCACTACGGATTTGCAGACATTACTGATTCCTTCTGGCACTACGGATTTGCAGACATTACTGATTCCTTCTGACACTTCGGATTTGCGGACATTACAGATTCCTTGTGAGGTAGGACTACAATATTTTGTGTTGTGTAGCAGATACATGCGTGCATGCAAGACGTGTGCAATAACTCTTTAATACTTTGACCACAACGTGTGCCACCGGGGGCCACGGAGAGGATTTTCATAATGCTGCTGGCCGACCAGTAGTCACAAACTCACTTTTCATAAATACTTAATTAAAGCCAAATGAGGGCAAAATACAGTTAATGATTACTATTTTAAAAAATTGCATTTTACAATTCACTTTAAATTTGAGAAGAATATTGAACTTCAGCTTTACCAATTTTGGTCGAAGAGTTCGCGCACTAGAGGAGTATACGGTTATTTTTCGACTATAGCCTGAATATATTGCATTTGTAGTTACACTTGCTCTTAGGTGTTTTCGTTGAAGTTCGCTACTGAGTTCCTTTATTCCTTTGATGTCGGTGACTACTACCCGATGTCAGTGAGAATCTAATGGCGAGAGTTTGATAAACGGTTATATGAGTACATAAATGCTGACGGTAAAGGGTTAAATGTAGGATTTGATGTCATGAAAGATTATTACACAAAATTTACGTCTTTCCACAGCCTAGAAATTTAAGTTATCTTCCATTGGTAATTTCAAAGTTTAACGTCAGTAGAGTCCACTGATGATGCTGATTTCTCATTTTTCTCTTGATTTTTTACGGGTTTTCTACGGGAGAACATTTCACTTACAAGAAGAACAAAATACTTCCAATACTTTCATAGCAAGAGGGAAAAAAAAGTAAAAAATCCTATCTCGTGGTCAACATTCTTTATAAGCGTGTTTTCTACGTCAGAATTACCCAGTTATAAAACAGAGAGGTTTTTAAAAATTTGTAATGGTTTGTCCGTGCCAGCTTCTCGAGGGAAGCAAGAAATTCGCTGAATAGCTGCGTGTTATTAAAAGCAGGTATGTGTTTACCCGGACGTCGCGTGTCCGCTTCCTCACTGGATGAGATCCATGGAAAATACGTTTTTCATATGATGAGGTGCTTGGAAATAGAATTTTCCTTCTTGAGTGAAATCCTGAATGTAAAATGTATCTTAAATGGTGAGATCCTTGGGAATAGAATGTTTCCTACTTAATGAGATCCTTGGAAATAGAAATTTTTCTATTTAATGAAATCCCTGGAAATAGAAATTTTTCTATTCAATGAGATCCTTGGAAATAGAATGTTTCCTATTTAATGAGATCCTTGGAAATAGAATGCATCTTATATGATGAGATTATGGAAGTTGATTTTTCTCATTTGAGATTCTGGGAATAGAATGTTCCCAGAATGTTCATTATTTGATGAAATTCTTGGAATAGAATAATTCTCATTTGACGAGACCCAGGAAGTAAATGTTTATCACGTTCTTCTGATTACATCGCGAGATATTTACTGCAGAGTTTTCGTTAGCTTGCGAAGCCCTGAAGTTTCGCTTACCACGAAGAAAAAGTTAATTAGAAGAGGCTTTCTGAGTATTTAAGCATCACCAGAAAAGGTTCTATTGTTTAGTTCGTGCCATTCAGGTATTGTTTTCGGTCGGAGAGACGGAAAAATAGATAAATAAAATAAAAGACAGTGATAAGACTGAGTTAATTAGAGTCTTTTCTAGGGCGTGTTTGGAGACTCAAGTCACTTATATTCAAGGAAATGATTACATGCCTCTTTGTATGCCTCTTTTGCAGGAAATGATTGCATGCTTAATTATATGCTTATTTTACAGGAAATGATTGCATGCTTATTTATAAGCCTATTTTACAGGAAATGATTGAATACCTATTTATATGGTTATTTTACAGGAAATGATTGCATGCCTATTTATATGCTTATTTTACAGGAAATGATTGCATGCCTATTCGCATGCCTATTTTACAGGAAATGATTACATGCCTATTTGTATGCCTATTTTACAGGAAATGATTATGCCGATTTTACAGGTTACCATTGCATGCCAGTTCATTTGAGTCGTGAGCAGTTCAGTGAGTTATAAGGAAAGCACTCCGGAAAAGTTACATGAGAATGAATGTTTATTGTTGAGTCAATATTTTCAGTACATAGTGCTAATTGTACGTACTCTTAAGCACGTTTTATAGGATACACTTTAATGAACACGCGTGGGTAACAAATTTTTTAAGAACGAGTAGGTGAGTTTTGCGTAGGGTATTTATGGCAGTTTAACTAAGGAAAATTAAAGTAACTTTGCTTGGGATAGTTATGACAGCTTCGGTGATAGTTTCGATCACCATAATTATAAATCATGGTAATTGTTCTGGGTAATTATGGTAGGTGCGATGAGAGTTTCACAGAGGAAAATGACGGTAACTTTGTTAAGGGTAATTATAGCAGCAACGGCGACTTGCACTCTCGATAATTATATACTATGATAACTTTGTTTAGGGTAATTATGGCAATTACGGCGAGAGTTTCACCAACGATAGTAGAGTTTGGGGTAATTTGGCAACTACGGCGAGAGTTTCACTCACGATAGTTGTGGTAACTTTGTTTGGGGTAATTATGGCATATACGAGTCTTGTCAGTCTCACGCTTAGTTTTAAGAACAACAGCATTCGTTATTATGAAGTCTATGAAGATACAAAATTATCGTTTATACGTTTAAGCGAAAATTATCAGCCTCTAATGGCGAAGAATTGTCGCTTTTTACCATATTACTGCATGGAAAATATTTAGAGTTTGCTTTAATGTTTTTTGGGCACGCAGATAAAATAATATCTGGGGTTTGTTATGCCATATTTGGGGTATGTAGATAAAATAATATTTGGGATTTGTTTTGCTATATTTGGGACATGCAGATAAAATGATATTTGAGAGTTTGTTATGTTATATATGGGGTGCGCAGTAAAATAATATCTGGTGTTTGATTTATCATATTTGGGGTAAGTCGACAAAATAATATCGGGGTTTTGATATATTAAATTTAGGGCATGCTGAAAAAGTAATATTCGGATTTTGATATATTATATTTGGGGTAAGCCGATAAAATAATATTCGGATTTTGATATATTAAATTTAGGGCATGCAGATAAAATAATATTCGGGTTTTGATATATTAAATTTAGGGCATGCAGATAAAATAATATTTGGGGTTTGTAGACAAAATATTCTTTCTTGTTTCTCAAAACTACTACCAATCAGCTGTAAATTAATTTCAAAGGATTCACCGCAATGAAAAGATTGCAAAAAAAGCGGATGAGAACAAAAGACGGTAGATGATTGCTATCAAACCAAAAAAAAAAAAACATTGGATCACGTATAAGAGATTATTTGAGAAGCTTCCAGCTAGAGCTTATGCTTTTTGCGTGATGATGAATGATGTTTGATTCAGTTATTTCTATGTAAAATAGTAAATGAGGAAAAATGTCCGTGACAAATGATAAAACTAGCTACAATACTAAAATAAAAATAGCAAAAGAATAAAATTTCCATGAAATGTTTTAAAGGAAAAGTTTTTACGGGAAAAATAGGAAAAATAGTAAAATAAAAAAAAATTTAATGCAACATCATAAAAAGTAAAAGGAAAAGTAGTGAAAGAAGAAGAATTTTCGTTAGAAGTAGTAGAAAAATTTTTTTAATGAAAAATAATAAAAATAGTGAAAGAAAAGTAGTAAAAAAATAGTTACAGAGAGAATGATTTTGTCACATGCTGCTCAATTTGCTGGCGGCTGCCTCCGGCAATTTGTGTACGAATTTCAAAGCACAAAAAAGAAGAAAAACCTTCAATATTCATTCCATGGAAGTCCCGTTCACACATCTGACTTGCTTTCAATGCTCGATTTAATTGGCCATTCCCAGATTTTTCCATTCCCGAAAATAATGGAGTCCCTGTTCCCAAAAGTAAAAGATAGCCTATGCTCAGAAATAAATGTTTTTGGACTGCGGAGCTTCAAAGATTTTTCATGACATATGTTGAAAGGAACATTTTCCAATTATTTTCCAGAAGTTCCAATAGTTTTCGGCAGATTAGTTTTGCAAAAATGATGTTTTTTTGGAACACTCTGGAACAGATGTCCACTGCTGCTAACATCGGGCTGTGTTTATAAGAGATTGAAATTCGTGCAAGGAGAAATTTGATGACAGAGGTCAATAATAAAATAACAATATAATGCAATTATAATACAATTGCTAGACATTATGATTATTAAGTGATATTTATAATTACAGCGGCACTTGCACACCATCTTGGAAACGGTATTTGGGCTTTTTTTCTTTACAAGGATACTTCAGGGGTTCTACAGGGGTTCAATAAGGGTTCTACATACGTTCTACAGAGGTTCTACATAGGTTATACCGGGGCTCTACAAGCGTTCTACAGAGGTTCTTCATGGGTTCTACCGGGGTTCTACATAGGTTCTACACAAGTTCTACATGGGTTCGACCGGGGCTCTACATAGAATAGGTTGTCGAGAAAGTTCTGTGGTGCTGTACAAACGTTCAACACGGGTTCTGTAAAGATTTTTTCAGGAGTTTTTCAAGGTGTACACTGGAATTCCACATATATTTTTCACGGGGTTCTACTGAGATTCTTCAAAGGTTCTACAGGAATTTTATAAAGGTGCTACTGGCTTCGTAAAACGATAAAACGACTTTTTTCCAATATTGGGAAAAATAAATTGATATTGATGACCGATTCGAAACATTGCCAAAACATCGCAGTCTAACGTAGAGCGATCTACAAGTTCTGTACAGTTTTCGTGTACCCAGACAGCGAGCAAACTAAATCACCCATCATATCCTGGGTCGAAATTAATTACTTCTAGACCATCTCTGACGTTTAAATTTAACTCTCTAATTTATTTATATTAAGTATGCGCTATTCACGGTTTCAATTGTCGGAAATTCCAAATATCTTTATGTGATGTTCGGTGTTGTTTTGTGTTATTTGTTGCTTATATTAATACAAATTTCATTTTTTCACTGAAGATACTTCTTTTTAATTTCTTCTAGTGTGAGGGAAACAGAAGCGAACGCTTGCATTATTGTTTTTTAAAAGTCACTCGTGTAGCAAAAAAGTTTTTTCCAACAAAAATGACGTTGAAAGTTTCAAAATGTAATCAAACAATTGAAATTTTTTTGATAAAGCGGGCATGAAATGAGGCGTGGGCTTTTTAGCGTAATTTTAATTTTTTTTAAAAAAATGTCATTTATAAAAAAATTTTAAAATGACATTTTTGATTGAGTAAATTATGCACACTAAACTAGTTTTTAGTTGTTTTTCTAAAAAAAACACTAGTTTTTCTTGTCAATCAGTAAATAAATGTTAACATAAATTTTTTATATTTTGTTAAACTTATTTACATATAGTTTTCAAATTTTTTTAAATAAGATACATTAAAATTTGATAAATACTTTAAAATATAATAGATTATTTCTAAATATGATTTCAGCATTTGGAATAAAAATAATTTATTCAAAATAAATTAGTGCAGAATTATAATAACTTTTTATATTATTTAATGGAATTATCTTTAAAGTTAGATAATTTTTTTAATATTTTATATAAATTAATTTGAATTTAAATAACTCATTTTTACATTTGAATGAATATATTTAAATATAAATAAATTAATGAAAATAAGTCATTAAATGATTGCTAAAATAAATTCATCCTCAGCAAAAATATTTCATAAGTAAAACAAAGTAAAGGTTTAGCTAAATATTGGTTGTACGATGTTATTTTTAATTGAATACGAATTATTTGAGATGGAATTATTTATGTCGATGTAAAAAATTTCTGGAAAACGTCGAAAAATATTTCAACTTTTTTTAATATCGCAACTTTTATAGGTTAAGGTTAAAGAAGAATAACACTCTTTTGCCACAAAGATTTTGTAGAAATATCATTATTTGAAAAGAAACACATCCGACTATTTGAACGAAATTCATTGCCCAAAATATGCAGTTTGACCTAAGTTCAAGCAGCATCAGCTTGTGCGGACGTCTGTTTAACATACCTCCCTCCTCGGCAGCCGGAGCGACACTGCCTCGAAAATTCTATACAACTTGCAAAGTTGCAAGTGTCGGGTGCTGATGCCACAGGCGCGGTAGAAGAAACAAGGTAGGGTCAAATCAGCCTTTTTTTGTCGTCATGCTGACGTCATGGCAACGTACCAATAGCAGTGCTCATATTGCATCTGGCAACACTGCTGGCCCCAAATCTTGCTCCACTATTGGCAGAAAGACCAATCGCAATGAAGACGTCATGCAGTTTGTTTGTAGTAATGCCGTTCTATTGGTTAGCCGAACAAGAGGAGGTATATTTTCTCCCGTAGAAATGACTCCACCTTGTTTCTTCTACCGCGGCCACAGGTAAGATTGAGTGCCATGGTGTGACGACAAAAAAAACCTATTAGAACTTTGACTTCGTCTTATGCCATATGTGTACCAATAGGTGAATAGCTCAGTCACGTACCGTTGTTAATAAATAGAATTTTGCCATTTTTAAAATGGCAAAAATGTTAAACGTTTTCGTTCTGTAATCCATTTTGCCATTTTTTTGAAAAATGAATGTCATCCGAGATAAAATTTATCGTGCAATTACATTTTTCATATTTTTCAGAAAGGATACAATCATATTCGAACAGTAAATTCGATTTCCCAATTCTGCTACTTACAACCTAACCAAACAAACCGTAACAACTACGAAAACATAGTCAACGTCTCATCACTTTCACTGCGACATTTGAAATTTAAGTGTAACACAGAACTCAAATTTAAAGTCGATTGAAAATATTTAATATTGAAAATAGCAAAGATTAACTGGATGGTGCTGTCATCTAGTTTTGATTAAGCATTTATGAAAATTGAGTTTGTGATTACTGGTCGTTGAGCAGCATTATGGAAATCCCTTCCGTGTACCACCGGTGGCCCACATCGCAGTCAAAGTGCTGAAACAATTTAAAACAATTTTTACAATCTATTTCCATGTGCAGTAAATTTGTACAGTCCTTACTTAGATCTATTCCAATAGCCAGGTTGAGATGTAACTCAGTTCAGCGGCTTTTGTGATATACTTAGAAAGCCTTATAATGTGTTCCCTATTTCATTTATATTTTGTATCCTTATATAATATATCCTTCCTTATTTTATATCCTTTATATCCTTTGGAAGCCTTATAATGTGTTCCCTATTTCATTTATATTTTGTATCCTTATGTATTATATCCTTCCTTATTTTATAACCTTTATATCCTTTGGAAGCCTTATAATGTGTTTCCTATTTCATTTATATTTTGTCTCCTTATGTATTATATCCTTCCTTATTTTATATCCTTTATATCCTTTGGAAGCCTTATAATGTTTTCCCTATTTTATTTATATTTTATGTCCTTATATATTATATTTTTCCTTATTTTATATCCTTTATATCCTTTGGAAGCCTTATAATGTTTTCCCTATTTTATTCAGCTTTTATGTCCTTATATATTATATCCTTCCTTATTTTATATCCTTTATATCCTTTGGAAGCCTTATAATGTTTTCCCTATTTTATTCAGCTTCTATGTCCTTATATATTATATCCTTCCTTATTTTATATCCTTTATTTCCTTTGGAAGCCTTTTAATATTTTCCCAATTTTATATTACATTTAAAGACGTAATTCACTCATAATGATAACGTTGGGAGAGTGTTTCCGTCGGTAACTAGTATTAAATAATCACGACAAAAATTTGTCCTATCAGAAGTTGGAAGGCTTTTGATTTTTTAAATAATTTCAGTGCAACCTTCGTGACCACTTTAATTACATGTATAATTTATTGAAAATGCTACACACTCAATTAATTAGTAAAATAAACAGAAAATGTTTATTTGCTAAACTTTTCATTTCAATTCAAAAATTGAATTCCTAAATGCGCACAAATAATTAACCTGAAACGGGAAAAATTTCTCATAAATGTTTTTTGGAGAGAAGTTGTTCAGGTTGATCGTAATTTTGATCGATTTATTTCATAACTATAAATACACAATTCATGACTAGCACAAATGCATAGTTCATAATTCATGAACAATAAATGCAAAATTCATAACCTGAATTGGCAGGAAAATCGTAATTTGTAGCATGAATTGGCATAAAAATAACTAAAACTATGTAAAGAACAATGCAGATTTTTCACATTGTCTTTTTGGCTTACAGCAACTTTCTCCTTTCCATGTCTGACTTGAAAGTAAAGTCGTGCGTCTCAAAAGATCTAGCCGAGATAGCATGATGAGAGACGCTTATTCTATTCGTACATTTTTCAGCTTCCATTCCAGAAATTTTTTGCAATGCCAGATGTATATTTCCAGGCTCAGTCCAAATTTAAAACGTCAAATTCACTTAGATCGTGCCCTGCGATCTCATACGATCTTTTAACCAAAATGTCAAGGATTTCATATCATTTTTAGGGCCCTTGCTCCCCCCTTGAATAAATTCATGAATAATTCGTGGGAGCCTCAAAAGCCTGGTGTGTTTGAGGGTAACTTTTGATGCAAATTGCCCCGACTCCGTAATGTGTTCTGTGCCCCTTCAAATGGCCGCGGCTGAACGATCTGCTCCTGTGCATCGCAGAGAGTCGATTTCTTTTGAAAGATCGCATGAAAAATAGAAAAGATAATTTCAAAAGATGATTTCTTTTTGAGAGATAATTTCAGAAGGAAAAAACTCGAAAAATAGTTCATTTCCAAAAAAGTTACTCGATTTCATTTGAAAGTTAACTTAAAAAGAAAAAGGCATAAAAAATCGTTCATTTTCAGAAAATTTACTGGACTTCTTTTTGATAGCCTATCTCAAAAGAAAAAAGACGGTTAAGTTTGAAAATTTTGAGAAGAGAAAAACGTTAATTTTCATAGATGTTAATTGGTAAAACATATTACTACAAGAAATATCTTTCAATTATTCGAGTCTAATTATTATAATTAGGCAAAAGTTCGAGTGTTGCACTTGATTACAAGCGCACGGCGCATTAGAATTTTTGTATTAAAAACTAGCAAGCTAATTTCTACAGGCAGTGAGACCACAGTTGGGGAAATATACCGGGACTGAGCGTCGTGTTCTTGGTTACATCTGAGTGGATACTTGAGTGGATATTTGAGTGGATATTTGAGTGGAAATTTGAGTGGACATTTGAGTGGACATTTTAGTGGATATTTGAGTGAACATTTGAGTGGATATTTGAGTGTACATTCGAGTGCATATTAGAGTGCACTTGAGTGGACATTTGAGAGGATATTTGAGTGGATATTTGAGTGGACATTTGAGTGGACATCTGAGTGGACATTTGAGCGGGCATTTGAGTGGACATTGGAGTGGACACTTGAGTGGAAATTCGAGTTGGCATTTGAGTGGACATTTGAGTGGATATTTGAGTGGAAATTTGAGTGGACATTTGAGTGGACATCTGAGTGGACATTTGAGCGGGCATTTGAGTGGACATTGGAGTGGACACTTGAGTGGAAATTCGAGTTGGCATTTGAGTGGACATTTGAGTGGATATTTGAGTGGCATTTGAGTGGACATTTGAGTGGACATCTAAGTGAAAATTTGAGTGGACATTTGAGTGGAAATTGCAGTGGACATTTGATTATATTTGCGACGCCCGCAGGAATTTATACCTCACATGTCTTGACTTTGTAAACTTCATTTCCACGCACTTAGATCGAGCATAGCTGGAAACTTTATACCAAGCGATTAAATGCGTTATAATGCGTAGAAGAATTGTACACTTGGGTACACTTGGAGAATATTGTATATCAAAACGAACAGCGGTTTGAGTGTTACTCTGATTGTAGACTGAACGCTTAGCCTTAATGTTTATATGGAGTAATTGAGCATAAATGTTTTAAATTTTTTAAGGTAGATGAGGATTTAAGAATTTTGAGTATCGGTGTGCACTGGGATTTGAATAGATTTTTTACGAATACTATGGTTAAATTTTTAGGTTTGATTCTGAAAGGTCGAGTGTAAACTTAAGTGAAAATATAATTGCATGTCTATTTAAACAAGCTTGTGCCAGTCATGCGTCTGAACTGCCACTTGTGTTTGTGAATAAATTCGAAGTATAATTCATTCAGAAATTCCTGACAGCCAACTAATGATGGATATTATGTCAATTTGTTGAGAAGTTTTGTCCATAATTATATCTATACTTTAACACATTTTCTGCGAAGTGACCCACCGGTGGTCACTTTGGTGATTCTCAGTGCAGCTGCCCGACCTGCGGTCACTAACTCATTTTTTATTAATACTTAATGAAAGCTGAATGAAGGCGCAATCCAGTTCATGTGGGCTAATTTCAAAGTTGATTACCACATTTGACTTTGAATTTAAATAGAATATTGAACTTCAGTTTAACCCTTCGCAGTTAACGTGTAAATTTAGAACACAATACAGGCACAAATACAACATGCCAGTCAACCAGAGCAGTTAATCTTGTTATTGCCATCGCTCAGAGCTCCACAGGAACAATGCTAAAACTTGCGACGTTAGCATCTGGTTTGCAGTTTTCGAGACGGTGCTAAACTGCAGAGCAAATTTTGCTCGACGCTAACCAAACAAACCAGATTTACGACCTCCATCAATGAATCAGCTTACAGCAACGGCGGACTTTCGATATTGAAATTCGCTGCGTTTGTTCCATGAAAAAGTTGGCGATCCCTCGAGACAAACGAGCGTTTGTCAAAATTTAATACGTTTCTTCTTAAGAGTTTTGAAAGCGGGATGTGTCTATTTTGGATATATTCAACAATTGAATTTTTTGTCAGTACAATTATTGGTTGTTCATTGAATGAGTTCATATCATTGCTTTTCAAAATAAATTTGCCTTTGAATTTACATTTCATCATTGTGGCGGAAAATATTTTTCCCTTATATTTTAAGCCTAAAGAAAATGTTCGTAGCAATGAAACGTTTGTTTTAAATAAACTGTGAAATTGAATTTTGTAGATTGAGTTTTTTAGTTAGTATGATAAGCATTTTCTACATCTTTTTCGGTATCAAGAGCGAGAGAAAAAAGAGCAATCTGATACCGAATTTAGGAGCGACCTGCGCCGTAAGTGCTCGCTGCTCGCGCTACGTTGGAGCGTGCAACCAACGAATGTCATAATTGAATGAGCTAAAATGAAAGAATGAGGTCAAAGGTCATAATTTGATGAGCTCAAATGAAAGAGTGAGGTCAAAGGTCATAATTTGATGATCTCAAATGAAAGAATAAGGTCAAAGGTCATAATTTGATGAGCTCAAATGAAAGAGTGAGGTCAAAGGTCATAATTTGATGATCTCAAATGAAAGAATAAGGACACAAAGGTCATAACTTGATGAGCTCAAATTAAAGAATAAGGCCAAAGGACATTACTAAATGAGCTCAAATGAAAGAATGAGGTCAAAGGTCATAATTTGATGAGCTCAAATGAAAGAATAAGGTCAAAGGTCATAACTTGATGAACTCAAATGAAAGAATAAGGCCAAAGGACATAACTTGATGAGCTCAAATGAAAGAATAAGGTCAAAGGTCATAACTTGATGAACTCAAATGAAAGAATAAGGTCAAAGGTCATAATTTGATGAGCTCAAATGAAAGAATAAGGTCAAAGGTAATAATTTGATGAGCTCGAATGTAAGAATAAGGTCATAGGTAAAAAAATTTTAAGCTCAAATGCAAGAAATAGGTCGTAACAAATTGATGAGCTCATATGCAAGAATAAGGGCGAAGGCTATAACAAATACATTAGCTTCAATGCATGAAAAAAGGTTTAAGGTTCATGGTTATGAAAGATTGTTGGACTCAAATACAAAGAAAAGGTCAGAGGTCAGAAAAAATTGTTGAGCTCATATGTAGGAAAAAGGTTAAAGGTTATGACAAATACACGTGCCCAAAAATAAAGAAAATATCAAGCGTCTTGCAAAATTGTTGAGCTCAAATGTGAAAAAAGGTCAAAGGTCATTAATTCCTAAATCTTTTTAAGCTCAAATGCGAGAAACAGGTGAAATCAGATGTAGGCTCATCGAAATGTAGGAAATTTTTGATTACTTAACTACTTCATCTAATAGAAATAAAAAGATGGACGCACAAAAGTTCGGAGTTAATCTCTTGGTTATGTCAAGTAGGATATAATTATCTTGATACCGTAAAAGACCAAAAAAATTGCTTACAATAATGGAAACATAAACAGAAATAAAATACTTAATGACTCAATCCATAACATTTCATACCTCTGCTTATTTATAAAAACAGAGGTTCGACGTAAATAACATTATCTTCAGGCTAAAAATATACAGAAATAAATTTTTATAGTCGCAGTGATGAAAACGTAAATCCAAAGCAGAAGCAAAACCAGACACAAAAATACATAAAATCCCATTGTAAGATGATTAGATTCGAATAATTTTCTACAGCAAGGATATTAATGACCCTGCGACTAGTTTACAATGCACAACAGCTCTGTATTCGTAGCACTATAGGCAAAGGCAAAATGGACGTCGAAGGGATGTGTCAAACTTCTAAGCTGCAGTCCTATTGAATAGTTCTAGTGCAAAAAAAATCATCTTTATTTTTCATCAAAGGCAGGTTTAAGATTATGAACATGTAACGCTTATATTACTTGAACATGTTCTTTCCGACAAGATGACATGAAATTTTTGTATTTGAGTATATGAATTCATTCGGAAGTTTACAAAAGTATACCCACGGTTTTTTTGCGCAGTTGATCTTTTTTTCAGGGCCATCCTAGTCACGCCAATGTAACATTTATTGAGACTTGTATTCTCGCATGCCACACTTGAACTGATATATCACATTGGCTAAGGACGTCTTATTTTAAGAAGTTTTTTAAAAGCCAATATGTTTGTCATGCATCTCATGTGGTAACCTTTTTGGGAATAAACGGTTTTTCTTTATTTCTTGGCTTCGTCTAGATCACTGACCCTGGACCTGGAAATATTTCATACTGAGAGATAGCTAATTTTACTATTTTTGTGATACACATAGACTTTAATTACCGCCTCTGGATCTATAGGTTTTCTATAATATTCCTGGAGACTCGTTCAATAATTTTGCAGTTCTGATGTATTGAATTTTTGCAAAATATATTTGCCTGACCCGTAATAAAACCAGGATTATTTTCACTGCTCAAAATTCGGTCCAAAAAGTTTTTACTTATTTTATCTATCACATTAATAGGAAAATTGTCATTAATTCGTAATCTCTTCACCCTCAGAATTTATGAAAGTTGCTGCACACCTGCACACTTTAAACATTTTAAGAGCTCATTTGAATAAAACATAACGTAGTAAAACCTCGAGGACATCAGAAATCGAGTGTTCATTTGTGCATTTCTTAAAAAACTTAATAAACTTTCTTAAATAGCCAAATAAGAAACGTTGAAGTCTTTGGTGCATTCATGGTTTAAACATGTACGTAAAATGGGAATGAAATGATGAAATGAAACGTCATACACACTTTCTTTAATAACCTAGTAAGAAACGATGAAGTCTTTTGAGCCTTCATGGTTTCAATATGTAAAATGATTACACACTTTTTTAAAATAGCCAAGTAAGAAACGTTGAAGTCATTGGTGCATATATGATTTAAATATGCACGTGAAATGTTTACGTACTCTCTTAAAATAAGCAGATAGAAAATGCTGAAGGTATTTTAAACCAGCAAGTCATATTGCTGGCACCCTGCATGAAGGTGGTCAAATTTAAAAAATAAGATGTATCTGTTTTAGTTTTCACATTCAGAGGAACATCGTGTTTGAACTTTTTCTTGAAATAATTATATATTCAGGGAGCATTAGTTACCTTTCTTGAACTCAAAGCATCCATGGCTTTGAAAACTTTAGTTCCAGCGAACACAATGTATTAAGCCTCTTGCGTACCCAGAAGAGAAGAATGAAGGAGGGCCCTTTTGATGTCCTACGGAATATTAAGAGAAGCTTTCATGTCAAGTCCCAAAGAAGCTTTCAACCGCTCTCTTTCATTTTTTGAAGAAGACATTTGGAGTTTCCTTTGACTTTTGGGTGTAGGAAAATCCACAAATTTCTGCATTGCATGTTGTGCCAGAGAATATATGCTATTTGTGGACTTTCTCTGCGATTTGGACAGGCTTAAACCAATGGGAATTGAAGCAGCCAATTTTTACAGCAGGTCTTGAACGTCTTTGGATGCGATTGGTGCAAATGCAGTGATTTTAAGCCCTTTTAAGAAATATTGTATTAATAAAATAAAACATATTTTTTTGGCACTATTACCA
This sequence comes from Morinoia aosen, assembly GCA_030386875.1. Classification (NCBI taxonomy): domain Eukaryota; kingdom Metazoa; phylum Arthropoda; class Malacostraca; order Amphipoda; family Talitridae; genus Morinoia; species Morinoia aosen. The sequence goes on from CM059556.1 coordinate 19,390,213, forward strand.
GAAGCAGTAGAAGCATGTTTACGTTTAGGTTTTTTAGTTTACGTTTTCAGTATAAATACTTTCACTTTCGCTATAACAGCACTGTAGTGTCGGAGAGGTTCACTATAACAGCAGTGTAGTGTCGTAGAGGTTCTCTATAACAGCAGTGTAGTGTCGTAGAGGTTCACTATAACAGCACTGTCGTGTCGTAGAGGTTCTCTATAACAGCAGTGTAGTGTCGTAGAGGTTCTCTATAACAACAGTGTAGTGTCGTAGAGGTTCTCTATAACAGCAGTGTAGTGTCGTAGAGGTTCTCTATAACAGCAGTGTAGTGTCGTAGAGGTTCACTATAACAGCAGTGTAGTGTCGTAGAGGTTCACTATAACAGCACTGTCGTGTCGTAGAGGTTCACTATAACAGCACTGTCGTGTCGTAGAGGTTCACTATAACAGCACTGTCGTGTCGTAGAGGATCACTATAACAGAAGCGTAGTGCCGTAGAGGTTCTCTATAACAGCAGTGTAGTGTCGTAGAGGTTCACTATAACAGCACTGTCGTGTCGTAGAGGTTCACTATAACAGAAGCGTAGTGCCGTAGAGGTTCACTATAACAGCAGTGCAGTGTCGTAGAGGTTCACTATAACAGCACTGTCGTGTCGTAGAGGTTCACTATAACAGAAGCGTAGTGCCGTAGAGGTTCACTATATCAGCAGTGTAGTGTCGTAGAGGTTCACTATAACAGCACTGTCGTGTCGTAGAGGTTCACTATAACAGAAGCGTAGTGCCGTAGAGGTTCTCTATAACAGCACTGTAGTGTCGTATAGTTCACTATAACAGCAGTATGGTGTCGTATAGTTCACTATAACAGCAGTATGGTGTCGTATAGTTCACTATAACAGCAGTATGGTGTCGTAGAGGTTCACTATGACAGCAGTGTAGTGCCGTAGAGGTTCTCTATAACAGCACTGTAGTGTCGTATAGTTCACTATAACAGCAGTATGGTGTCGTATAGTTCACTATAACAGCAGTATGGTGTCGTATAGTTCACTATAACAGCAGTATGGTGTCGTAGAGGTTCACTATGACAGCAGTGTAGTGCCGTAGAGGTTCTCTATAACAGCACTGTAGTGTCGTATAGTATACTATAACAGCAGTATGGTGTCGCAGAGGTTCACTATAACAGACGTGTAGTGCCGTAAATTAAAAAGCCGCGAGTAAAAAGTACTGGTCGCATTGAGAAAGTTAGGTCATTCCTTCTAAAAGCATCTATTTTCTAGAGCAGGTACATTTTTGTTTTCTTAAATTTTTCAATATAGTATGAACATCTAGGATTTATATCAAGCTATTCAGCTGTGATTACATGTTGATAAACATATTAAAAAATTCAGAAGAGGAAAAACATCTCACCTTGTTGCTCTGTTGGGAACATGTGCTGGTAACGATGCTTCAATACCATACAAAGAAGAGTAAAAACAGCTCTGCTTTTCTAAATGATAAAAAACTCTTGTTCATTGTCATAGTTTTATTGATACACGGTATTGAGACTATTCTTGCACGCTTACGGACAATTAACTCTATTTCTAGCGCCATTTTGCGTTGGAATTGAAGCCTTTTGCTGCTTTCCCCCCTAAAGCTTACTTTTTTGCCATTTTGTAATTTTCACACCGGAAGCTTTGATTCAGCTCTTTTGCAATTTTTCTGCCAGAAGCTTACCGTTCTGCCATTTTATGATTTTGCCACTGGAATATCACCGTTCTACTATTCTGCCGTTTAACTACCGTAATAAAAATTTCATTTCATCAGCAGAATAACGATGTAATGTGCCATTTTACCTCTTTGCTATCTTTAGCGTACCATTTTGCAATTTAGCCATTTTGGGTCAGCCATTTTGCTACCTTATGCCCACCGATGTTTGTTTTAGTTTGGGTGTAGTGCTACCGTATTCAAACAGGGAACTTGAGAATTGTTTTGATAATTATTCCAGAAAAAATAACGTCTGGGATTGAATTATAATTATCAAAGGTGAACAGAGAAGATAAATGTTTCTGAACAAATACGCTGGATATTCCTAGAATTTATGTTGCTCAAAACCACCCATGCATTGTCGCTGCCATTCCCAAATTCTGTAAGCAAAGGAGTGGTCAGTGGAAGCTAAAATGAATATATAATATATATGTTATGCGTATATTATATACATTATACAACACGATATATTATGACATGGTGCAAAAGTTAGTTTGATGCACATTTATTAATCGGAAAAATACTCTACGCATGCGAATAGAGACGTATGGTGATTATTTTCCAGTAATAAAATTGTCTTAGCTTTAGGAGATACTCTTGATTTTTTTTTGGCGCGCCCGATCACTTGCGCGTACATATTTCTGAACAAAATGTTTACTGCGAAACTTAGGCTTTGTAAGCACTGCTGAGTAACTTGAAGAAAACAGTTATGTCTTCAGATGAGTTAAATACATATTCAGTAAGCATCACTAAAGAAGCACGTTATAACGCACGATTTTAATTGTTGAAAAGAATCAATTTACTGTTCTACGCTTTTCTACACTTTTCATACTTTCCTTAAAAGTTAACTATCATTTTTGGTTTGTATAAGACTGAATTGAGAACATTCTTCCAGAAAAAATATTATAACAAGTTTATTTCGAACACGAATTTCTTCGCCACGGAAACTTCGCACTCAAAGTCCATTAGCTCAAGCGTCTGAGCAGCCCGTCTAAAAGAAACACTTCGAAAAATTTTCTGTACAGACCTTAAAATGCTAACGTTTATTTACTTCCTATTAAATTGCTGCGTTTGTACCAGGCCACCTAAGCTGTACAAACCCGCCCATTAAAGCCCCAAAATACACGTTCACTTCAGGCCAGAAGTACTGTACTTTCGGCTTAGGGAAATTTTGACAAGGCTTCATCGAAGTTCAGGCGTTGTCAGTGTGTAGTGAGTGCTCTTCTGGGGGGTCGATCTGGTGCTAGATATTGGAGCTGAAATTAGAACTGATATTGGAGCTGAAATTAGAACTGATATTGGAGCTGAAATTAGAACTGATATTGGAGCTGAAATTAGAACTGATATTGGAGCTGAAATTAGAACTGATATTGGAGCTGAAATTAGAACTGATATTGGAGCTGAAATTAGAACTGATATTGGAGCTGAAATTAGAACTGATATTGGAGCTGAAATTAGAACTGATATTGGAGCTGAAATTAGCACTGATATTGGAGCTGAAATTAGAACTGATATTGGAGCTGAAATTAGAACTGATATTGGAGCTGAAATTAGAACTGATATTGGAGCTGAAATTAGAACTGATATTGGAGCTGAAATTAGAACTGATATTGGAGCTGAAATTAGAACTGATATTGGAGCTGAAATTAGAACTGATATTGGAGCTGAAATTAGAACTGATATTGGAGCTGAAATAAGAACTGATATTGGAGCTGAAATTAGAACTGATATTGGAGCTGAAATTAGAACTGATATTGGAGCTGAAATTAGAACTGATATTGGAGCTGATATTAGAACTGATATTGGAGCTAAAATTAGAACTGATATTGGAGCTGAAATTAGAACTGATATTGGAGCTGAAATTAGAACTGATATTGGAGCTGAAATTAGAACTGATATTGGAGCTGAAATTAGAACTGATATTGGAGCTGAAATTAGAACTGATATTGGAGCTGAAATTAGAACTGATATTGGAGCTGAAATTAGAACTGATATTGGAGCTGAAATTAGAACTGATATTGGAGCTGAAATTAGAACTGATATTGGAGCTGAAATTAGAACTGATATTGGAGCTGAAATTAGAACTGATATTGGAGCTGAAATTAGAACTGATATTGGAGCTGAAATTAGAACTGATATTGGAGCTGAAATTAGAACTGATATTGGAGCTGAAATTAGAACTGATATTGGAGCTGAAATTAGAACTGATATTGGAGCTGAAATTAGAACTGATATTGGAGCTGAAATTAGAACTGATATTGGAGCTGAAATTAGAACTGATATTGGAGCTGAAATTAGAACTGATATTGGAGCTGAAATTAGAACTGATATTGGAGCTGAAATTAGAACTGATATTGGAGCTGAAATTAGAACTGATATTGGAGCTGAAATTAGAACTGATATTGGAGCCGCTATTTGAACTGATATTTTATTGGGAATTTGAGCTGATATTGGAGTAAAAATTTGAAGTGAAATTGTACTGGGAATTTAAACCGAAATTTTAACGGTAATTTGAGCTTATATTTATTTGTAAGTTCGATCCGATATATGATTGGAAACCTCAACTGATAGATAGGGAGTTTGAAGTGTTATTGGATAGGGAATTTTGACTAATATTGGCCAAGGAACTTGAACAGACATTGGTGAGGAATTATCACCGATATTGTAACGGTAGTTTCAACTGATATTGGAGTGGGATTTTTAACTCAAATTGGATCAGGAATTAGACCTGGTATGGAAAATTAAATTGGAACTCATGTAGTTAGATCGCAAATGAAACGATTTGAGCCTAAATTCGAAGAATTATTGCAAATTATTTAATCTTATTTTTGAATCAGAAAAAATATGATTTATGGAACCAACCCTTTAATTGAACCGTTTCAAGATGCGTGACTAAGTAAAATAATATTAAAAAGGAATTTGATCGAGTGTGTTAAAGTCTACGGTGATTACAACCAGTATTTAAGTTACTTTTTCAACATTTCACGTCATTATATTGTGCTTACATCTACGGATTTTAAATCCCGTATGTAAATAACTTTTTCATTGGCTATTTAACTTCAACATGAGCCGAGAGAAACCATTCAAAAATTTTTTGAGATCATTCACTGATAATTTAGAACTTGTTTACTTTCACTGAAGCCCAGCAGGATTTCTTGTACAACATCTAGTTGCCGAACATCATGCTCATGAATTGAAGGCTTAAATTGAAAGGCCAGAAAACGAATATGATTATCACAGTTTCATAAACATAGCCTTGACCTGTTGTATCACGCTACAATTTTTTGCAAGTAGAAATACTTAACAAGATATATTTAGTACTAATTTACAAAACAAATTTAGAACATAATTATAAAGCAAATTCACATTAATTTACAAAACAAATTTTCAAGAAATTTACGTAAACAAATCTACAGATAATTTCCAAGCAAATTTAAACGAAAATATACAAAACAAATTTGCAACTAATTTACAGATTATATTCACAGGTAATTTAGGTAAACAAATTTACATCTGATTTGCAAAACAAATTTACGAATAATTTTCAAAAAAACAAATCTACAGCTAATTTACAAAAAATTTAGAACTTATTTACAAAACAAATTTACAACTAATTTGCAAAAACCAATCTACAACTAATTTACACAACAAATTCACAAGTAAGTTACTATTTATCTCCAACCAATTTATAATTAATTTAGACAAGTCTCTCGTTTGGACCCCGCCTCACGTTCACCAAATGTGCGTCATTTAACCACAAATACTCACAGCGTTTCAACAAAACATCGCGCGATATATCAAAATTTGTTTGTATCTCGTATGATCGTGATTTATGCCATTTAACAGTTTATCTGGTCTAAAAAACGAGTATATTTGCGATTAAACAGATACATACTCCTACATGGAACGTAACTTAGCAGTCTATTTGAGATTTTAATTTGCTTATATACATGTCAAGAAAAATATACAAGTACACCGCCCAAGTAGTTAACTTGGAAATTCATACCTTAATTCATACCTGCTATTTTCAGTCAGCTGGCTTGCTACTTGTGGCATGACTTGGCTTGCTACTTGTGGCATGACTTGGCTTGCTACTTGTGGCATAACTTGGCTTGCTACTTGTGGCATGACTTGGCTTGCTACTTGTGGCATAACTTGGCTTGCTACTTGTGGCATAACTTGGCTTGCTACTTGTGGCATAACTTGGCTTGCTACTTGTGGCATGACTTGGCTTGCTACTTGTGGCATAACTTGGCTTGCTACTTGTGGCATGACTTGGCTTGCTACTTGTGGCATAACTTGGCTTGCTACTTGTGGCATGACTTGGCTTGCTACTTGTGGCATGACTTGGCTTGCTACTTGTGGCATAACTTGGCTTGCTACTTGTGGCATGACTTGGCTTGCTACTTGTGGCATGACTTGGCTTGCTACTTGTGGCATAACTTGGCTTGCTACTTGTGGCATGACTTGGCTTGCTACTTGTGGCATAACTTGGCTTGCTACTTGTGGCATGACTTGGCTTGCTACTTGTGGCATGACTTGGCTTGCTACTTGTGGCATAACTTGGCTTGCTACTTGTGGCATAACTTGGCTTGCTACTTGTGGCATAACTTGGCTTGCTACTTGTGGCATAACTTGGCTTGCTACTTGTGGCATAACTTGGCTTGCTACTTGTGGCATAACTTGGCTTGCTACTTGTGGCATGACTTGGCTTGCTACTTGTGGCATGACTTGGCTTGCTACTTGTGGCATAACTTGGCTTGCTACTTGTGGCATAACTTGGCTTGCTACTTGTGGCATAACTTGGCTTGCTACTTGTGGCATAACTTGGCTTGCTACTTGTGGCATGACTTGGCTTGCTACTTGTGGCATAACTTGGCTTGCTACTTGTGGCATGACTTGGCTTGCTACTTGTGGCATAACTTGGCTTGCTACTTGTGGCATAACTTGGCTTGCTACTTGTGGCATGACTTGGCTTGCTACTTGTGGCATAACTTGGCTTGCTACTTGTGGCATAACTTGGCTTGCTACTTGTGGCATGACTTGGCTTGCTACTTGTGGCATAACTTGGCTTGCTACTTGTGGCATAACTTGGCTTGCTACTTGTGGCATGACTTGGCTTGCTACTTGTGGCATAACTTGGCTTGCTACTTGTGGCATAACTTGGCTTGCTACTTGTGGCATGACTTGGCTTGCTACTTGTGGCATAACTTGGCTTGCTACTTGTGGCATGACTTGGCTTGCTACTTGTGGCATGACTTGGCTTGCTACTTGTGGCATAACTTGGCTTGCTACTTGTGGCATAACTTGGCTTGCTACTTGTGGCATAACTTGGCTTGCTACTTGTGGCATAACTTGGCTTGCTACTTGTGGCATAACTTGGCTTGCTACTTGTGGCATAACTTGGCTTGCTACTTGTGGCATGACTTGGCTTGCTACTTGTGGCATAACTTGGCTTGCTACTTGTGGCATGACTTGGCTTGCTACTTGTGGCATGACTTGGCTTGCTACTTGTGGCATAACTTGGCTTGCTACTTGTGGCATGACTTGGCTTGCTACTTGTGGCATAACTTGGCTTGCTACTTGTGGCATAACTTGGCTTGCTACTTGTGGCATAACTTGGCTTGCTACTTGTGGCATAACTTGGCTTGCTACTTGTGGCATAACTTGGCTTGCTACTTGTGGCATGACTTGGCTTGCTACTTGTGGCATAACTTGGCTTGCTACTTGTGGCATGACTTGGCTTGCTACTTGTGGCATGACTTGGCTTGCTACTTGTGGCATGACTTGGCTTGCTACTTGTGGCATGACTTGGCTTGCTACTTGTGGCATGACTTGGCTTGCTACTTGTGGCATGACTTGGCTTGCTACTTGTGGCATGACTTGGCTTGCTACTTGTGGCATGACTTGGCTTGCTACTTGTGGCATGACTTGGCTTGCTACTTGTGGCATGACTTGGCTTGCTACTTGTGGCATGACTTGGCTTGCTACTTGTGGCATGACTTGGCTTGCTACTTGTGGCATGACTTGGCTTGCTACTTGCCTTTGTAAAATGCCTTACGCTTTCAAAGAGATCATTTCATGAATAAACTGAATTTCATGCTTCCGTGATCTTTTCAAGATGAATATTTTTATCCCACGGGTTGACTTTAAATATCGAATCGGTAAAAATAATTTAAATTGGTAAAAGTTTTGGCAGTAATCCAGAAACTTTGATTGGAAAGATCAAGGATTTTCTCAGCATCAGAGTTATCCAGAGTGAAATGAATAACGGACAAAAACCAAAATAATCAAATCATTAAAAATTCAACGATAATTCAAAAATTTGAATCATCAAAAATTCAAACTATCAAAAATTATCAACATCCATGTTATAGAATGCAAGCCAGAGGCTAAACCTGAGAACTATTGCGACTCAGAAGTTGAAATATAAATACAAGGTTCAAATTTGAGGGACTGAAACTTGAGAATGAAGAATTAAATAAAAAATAATAAATTAAGGACAAAACTTATAATTAACATTAAATAGAGCTGTGAATTAAAAGTGAATTAAACTGGAAATTTTTGTTTTAAAGATAAAAACTGTGGATTGAAATTAGAAATTGGCAATCTTTTTATATGAAAAATTATTTTGGAAATTGATATCAGAAATGGAAGATAAGCGTCGAAAATTTTCAAATATAAAGTATGATATTCAGAAAGGAGCATTGAAAGTTATAATTGAAAACTCAAAATTAAAATTTTATGAATAACTCTGCTCCGCTCAGCTAACTAAATTGTAAGTTAAGAATAAAATTTGACACTTAAACTCAAAGAAAACTTAGTATAGAAATTTGAGAATTAACTTTAAGTACATTTGGCAGAGAACTCTAAATTAATAACCGAGAATAAAATTTAGCACTTAAACTCAAAGAAAACTTAGTATAGAAATTTGAGAATTAACTTTAAGTACATTGATGGCGAACTCGAAATCGAAAATCGAGAGTTAAATCCATCACTCAAGCTCAATTATTTTCGGCGTTACTATCGCCAAGCGGAACGAGAACTCAGCAAAGTTCCTTACCATTTATACTGGCGGTTCTTGACCTTTTTACTTCCAAGCCCTCTCAAGAATTGTCAGGGGAAATTGTGAGCAGATGGACCGATAAATAAGAGCTCACAACAAAGTATATTGTAAATAGGTTCTCATGCAGAAGAGCTTACAACAAAAAATATTGGAAATAGGTCCTCATGCACAAGAGCTCACAACAAAGAATATTGGAAATAGGTCCTCATGCATTAGAGCTCACAACAAAGAATATTGGAAATAGGTCCTCATGCACAAGAGCTCACAACAAAGAATATTGTAAATAGGTCCTCATGCATTAGAGCTCACAACAAAGAATATTGGAAATAGGTCCTCATGCACAAGAGCTCACAACAAAGAATATTGGAAATAGGTCCTCATGCACAAGAGCTCACAACAAAGAATATTGTAAATAGGTCCTCATGCATTAGAGCTCACAACAAAGAATATTGGAAATAGGTCCTCATGCACAAGAGCTCACAACAAAGAATATTGGAAATAGGTCCTCATGCACAAGAGCTCACAACAAAGAATATTGGAAATAGGTCCTCATGCATTAGAGCTCACAACAAAGAATATTGGAAATAGGTCCTCATGCACAAGAGCTCACAACAAAGAATATTGGAAATAGGTCCTCATGCACAAGAGCTCACAACAAAGAATATTGGAAATAGGTCCTCATGCATTAGAGCTCACAACGAAGAATATTGGAAATAGGTCCTCATGCATTAGAGCTCACAACAAAGAATATTGGAAATAGGTCCTCATGCACAAGAGCTCACAACAAAGAATATTGGAAATAGGTCCTCATGCACAAGAGCTCACAACAAAGAATATTGGAAATAGGTCCTCATGCATGCACAAGAGCTCACAACAAAGAATATTGGAAATAGGCCCTCATGCACAAGAGCTCACAACAAAGAATATTGGAAATAGGTCCTCATGCACAAGAGCTCACAATAAACAATATTGTAAATAGGTCCTCACAACAAAGAATATTGTAAATAGGTCCTCACAGCCAACAATATTGTAAATAGGTCCTCACAACAAACAATATTGTAAATAGGTCCTCACAACAAAGAATATTGTAAATAGGTCCTCACAACCAACAATATTGTAAATAGGTCCTCACAACAAACAATATTGTAAATAGGTCCTCATAACAAAGAATATTGTAAATAGGTCCTCACAACAAACAATATTGTAAATAGGTCCTCACAACAAAGAATATTGTAAATAGGTCCTCACAACTAAGAATATTGTAAATAGGTCCTCACAACAAAGAATATTGTAAATAGGTCCTCACAACAAACAATATTGTAAATAGGTCCTCACAACAAAGAATATTGTAAATAGGTCCTCACAACAAACAATATTGTAAATAGGTCCTCACAACAAACAATATTGTAAATAGGTCCTCACAACAAAGAATATTGTAAATAGGTCCTCACAACAAAGAATATTGTAAATAGGTCCTCACAACAAAGAATATTGTAAATAGGTCCTCACAACAAACAATATTGTAAATAGGTCCTCACAACAAAGGATATGGTAAATAGGTCCACACAACAAAGAATATTGTAAATAGGTCCTCACAACAAAGAATATTGTAAATAGGTCCTCACAACAAACAATATTGTAAATAGGTCCTCACAACAAACAATATTGTAAATAGGTCCTCACAACAAAGAATATTGTAAATAGGTCCTCACAACAAAGAATATTGTAAATAGGTCCTCACAACAAAGAATATTGTAAATAGGTCCTCACAACAAACAATATTGTAAATAGGTCCTCACAACAAAGGATATGGTAAATAGGTCCACACAACAAAGAATATTGTAAATAGGTCCTCACAACAAAGAATATTGTAAATAGGTCCTCACAACAAACAATATTGTAAATAGGTCCTCACAACAAAAAATATTGTAAATAGGTCCTCACAACAAAGAATATTGTAAATAGGTCCTCACAACAAAGAATATTGTAAATAGGTCCTCACAACAAAGAATATTGTAAATAGGTCCTCACAACAAACAATATTGTAAATAGGTCCTCACAACAAAGGATATGGTAAATAGGTCCACACAACAAAGAATATTGTAAATAGGTCCTCACAACAAAGAATATTGTAAATAGGTCCTCACAACAAACAATATTGTAAATAGGTCCTCACAACAAACAATATTGTAAATAGGTCCTCACAACAAAGAATATTGTAAATAGGTCCTCACAACAAACAATATTGTAAATAGGTCCTCACAACAAAGGATATGGTAAATAGGTCCACACAACAAAGAATATTGTAAATAGGTCCTCACAACAAAGAATATTGTAAATAGGTCCTCACAACAAACAATATTGTAAATAGGTCCTCACAACAAAAAATATTGTAAATAGGTCCTCACAACAAAGAATATTGTAAATAGGTCCTCACAACAAAGAATATTGTAAATAGGTCCTCACAACAAAGAATATTGTAAATAGGTCCTCACAACAAACAATATTGTAAATAGGTCCTCACAACAAAGGATATGGTAAATAGGTCCACACAACAAAGAATATTGTAAATAGGTCCTCACAACAAAGAATATTGTAAATAGGTCCTCACAACAAACAATATTGTAAATAGGTCCTCACAACAAACAATATTGTAAATAGGTCCTCACAACAAAGAATATTGTAAATAGGTCCTCACAACAAAGAATATTGTAAATAGGTCCTCACAACAAACAATATTGTAAATAGGTCCTCACAACAAAGGATATGGTAAATAGGTCCACACAACAAAGAATATTGTAAATAGGTTCTCAAACATATTCAACAGAGAAAGTTCACTCTTTCGCCTAAAAAATTAATGGTACAAATTAGGCTTTGCTGCGGTCGCCCCCGCCTAGTGGGGAGGGGGAGGGGGAGGGGGAGACGGGAGGGGAGGAGGGAAAGGGGATGGGGGGAGGGGGGTTGCGCCTTCATGGTTAAGATCCGCTGCTTTATACGATGGTCATAAATTGCGCTCCAAATGCGGCAGTTATTTAAAAATATTTTTACTGTCGATCTCTAAGCCCTTTTTTTAGTTATTCAAGAATTTGCTCGTTATTTTTGAGGTAATGATACTTGAGTCTCGGATTTACTTGAGTCTTGTTTAGATAATGTTACCCGAGATTCCTCATTCCGTTTTGCTTAATGCGATTGTTTGGGTCATGTTACCACAGATACTCTACAACTTTTCCCTATTGGGGGAGAATCTGAAACAGCTTGGAACAGCGTCAGACCCACTACCTTGGAACAGCGTCAGACCCACTGACTTGGAACAGCGTCAGACCCACTGACTTGGAACAGCGTCAGACCCACTGACTTGGAACAGCGTCAGACCCACTGACTTGGAACAGCGTCAGACCCACTGACTTGGAACAGCGTCAGACCCACTGACTTGGAACAGCGTCAGACCCACTGACTTGGAACAGCGTCAGACCCACTGACTTGGAACAGCGTCAGATCCACTGACTTGGAACAGCGTCAGACCCACTGACTTGGAACAGCGTCAGACCCACTACCTTAGAACAGCGTCAGACCCACTGACTTGGAACAGCGTCAGACCCACTGACTTGGAACAGCGTCAGACCCACTGACTTGGAACAGCGTCAGACCCACTGACTTGGAACAGCGTCAGACCCACTGACTTGGAACAGCGTCAGACCCACTGACTTGGAACAGCGTCAGACCCACTGACTTGGAACAGCGTCAGACCCACTGACTTGGAAGAGCGTCAGACCCACTACCTTAGAACAGCGTCAGACCCACTGACTTGGAACAGCGTCAGACCCACTGACTTGGAACAGCGTCAGACCCACTGACTTGGAACAGCGTCAGACCCACTGACTTGGAACAGCGTCAGACCCACTGACTTGGAAGAGCGTCAGACCCACTACCTTAGAACAGCGTCAGACCCACTGACTTGGAACAGCGTCAGACCCACTGACTTGGAACAGCGTCAGACCCACTGACTTGGAACAGCGTCAGACCCACTGACTTGGAAGAGCGTCAGACCCACTACCTTAGAACAGCGTCAGACCCACTGACTTGGAACAGCGTCAGACCCACTACCTTAGAACAGCGTCAGACCCACTGACTTGGAACAGCGTCAGACCCACTGACTTGGAACAGCGTCAGACCCACTGACTTGGAACAGCGTCAGACCCACTGACTTGGAACAGCGTCAGACCCACTGACTTGGAACAGCGTCAGACCCACTGACTTGGAACAGCGTCAGACCCACTACCTTAGAACAGCGTCAGACCCACTGACTTGGAAGAGCGTCAGACCCACTACCTTAGAACAGCGTCAGACCCACTGACTTGGAACAGAGTCAGATCCACTGACTTGGAACAGCGTCAGACCCACTACCTTAGAACAGCGTCAGACCCACTGACTTGGAACAGCGTCAGACCCACTGACTTGGAACAGCGTCAGACCCTCTGACTTGGAACAGCGTCAGACCCACTGACTTGGAACAGCGTCAGACCCACTGACTTGGAACAGCGTCAGACCCACTACCTTGGAACAGCATCAGACCCACTACCTTGGAACAGCATCAGACCCACTACCTTGGAACAGCGTCAGACCCACTACCTTGGAACAGCGTCAGACCCACTACCTTGGAACAGCGTCAGACCCACTACCTTGGAACAGCGTCAGACCCACTACCTTGGAACAGCGTCAGACCCACTACCTTGGAACAGCATCGGACCCACTACCTTGGAACAGCGTCAGACCCACTACCTTGGAACAGTGTCAGACCCACTACCTTGGAACAGCATCAGACCCACTACCTTGGAACAGCATCAGACCCACTACCTTGGAACAGCGTCAGACCCACTACCTTGGAACAGCGTCAGACCCACTACCTTGGAACAGCGTCAGACCCACTACCTTGGAACAGCGTCAGACCCACTACCTTGGAACAGCATCAGACCCACTACCTTGGAACAGCATCAGACCCACTACCTTGGAACAGCATCAGACCCACTACCTTGGAACAGCATCAGACCCACTACCTTGGAACAGCATCAGACCCACTACCTTGGAACAGCATCAGACCCACTACCTTGGAACAGCTTCAAGCCTGTTTGGCTGTCATCATTTACGTGTTACACCCATGTCTGAAAGAAGGGTGAAGTTCAGCGTTCAGCATTTAGTAATAACTCTGGTCAAAATTCCAAATTTTCACCTGATGAATGGTCGATACAATCTGCTACAAATATCCCATTCGCAATGAATATTTCCTTGGAATTAGTTATATTCGGAAAACATTTGCTGACGTGTCAGGAGCTGGGTTTATATATATGCATGTAACATACACATGTAACATACACATGTAACACACACATGTAACACACACATGTAACATACACATGTAACATACACATATAACATACACATGTAACATACACATGTAACATACACATGTAACATACACATGTAACATACATACACATGTAACATACACATGTAATATACACGCGCACAACCAAAAATCTGATATTGTTGAGGGTTTGCGTACTAGTCGCTGTTCAAATTATGTGTACGGCCCTGAGCATAATTCTACATCTTGCTTGCGATAATGACGTATGACAAAATTAGATATAAAGTCTATATTATGTGTAGACACAGTCTGTTACACATATTTAATTGTCAAAAACATTTCCAGTTGCTTCATCTGAATGAGCTATGTTATTAAAATGAAAATTAATAACAAAAATAACAGATTTTCTGCGTTTGCATCATGAACTGTTTCAAACAAATAGAATTTGTCACAAAAAATAACCTACTTCAAACTCAACGAACTTTTCAGCGCAAACTGCGTCAAACAAGTAGAAATTAGTCACAAAAATAACCTGTTTACACTTTCTAGGAAACACTGTATCAAACAAGTAGAAATTAGTCACAAAAACAACCTGTTTACACTTTCTAGGAAACACTGTATCAAACAAGTAGAAATTAGTCATAAAAATAACCTGTTTACACTTTATAGGAAACACTGTATCAAACAAGTAGAAATTAGTCATAAAAATAACCTGTTTACACTTTATAGGAAACACTGTATCAAACAAGTAGAAATTAGTCACAGAAATAACCAGTTTACACTTTCCAGCCAGATCTGAATCAAAGAAGTAGAAATTAGTCATAAAAATAACCTCACTACAAACTCTACGGCCTTTTCAGCAGAAACTGCATGAAATAAATAGAAATAAGAGACCATGGGAGGCTTAATAAGTCCTAAAGTGTTTGCCTATAATGCCTCAAAGCCCATGCTGATAATAAGTCTTAAAGTGCTTCCTAATAATAAGCGCGGAGCTCCAGGGACCTAAATGAGCACTTAGCAAATCCCGCGCTAGTCCGCGGATATCAATTTCCGATGCGCCTTCATTTGCGAGATGCCAAT
This sequence comes from Morinoia aosen, assembly GCA_030386875.1. NCBI lineage: Eukaryota > Metazoa > Arthropoda > Malacostraca > Amphipoda > Talitridae > Morinoia > Morinoia aosen. The sequence continues at coordinate 19,405,441 of CM059556.1, forward strand.
GAACTTAGCAGAATCAGATGCTATTAATTTCACACATGAATGTCCTCGAGAATTAGGAAGTTATGGTGTTTTGCGGATTAAGTTATTTATAAAAATGGATGCGTACACGTATGTTGGTGGATATTAATTTCGGATACTTTTTCATTTATGACCCAATGAATAAATGAATAAACTTAAGAGAATAAAATGCTCTTAATTTCGCAGTAATTATCGTCGAGAATCAGGTATGGATTGTATTTAGCTGATTTAGCTATAAAGAAAAAATGATATGAACAGGTTTTTTACACTTACTTGTATACGTTTTTGATATTACGATCCTGTCATTCTTTTTAAGAACAAATATGTAATTTTTCACTTGATACCCTGTAAGAACTGCATTTCCTATTTTTTACACGCACATGCCTCATCTAGATGAATATATTTAAAATGCGAGTATAATCTAAATAGTTTAAATATCTTCTAAAATTCTTCGCGACTGAAGGCTATCCTCATTTCAGAGATATCCAAAGTTTCATGAATATTAACCTCACTAGCAAAGCAAAGTGCACATACAGAGCATAGGATTTCATCTTTTCCAGCCATTGGTGAGAAATATTGAAAATTCAACCTTTTTTTTGGGAATTCTATTTTATGTTATATTGGCGAGCAAGCACTCAAAAGATTTTTGTAATTGGAGGGCGCTTCAGAGATATGGTACCTTCCAGTAATGTGAACCGTTTCAGTAATGTGGAACATCATAGCAATGTCTAACGCTCTGGTGATATCAAACGTTCCAGTGATGCGAACCATTCCAGTGATGTGGAACGCTTGATGATGTGGGACGTTCTAATGATATTGAACGTTCCAATGATATGAGCAACATTACTAGTGTTGTTTTGCCATTTTCGTCTCATTGAAAGCTCATCCTCTGCGCTTCTTCTAAGTTGCGAGACAATTTTCTCGCACTTCAACTACCACAAATCAGAAAGACAATGACCTCTCAAAGAAGCTCAAGTGCAGATAAGATTATAAGGTGGCTTAGAGATTAGCTATGCACGTGACCACAGTCGGCGCTCGGTGCGCATTCTTTTGAACCAAATTGTCCATCGTTTTTTGGTGATTCACCAAAAATTTTCAAAGTATTTACGTGTTTAGGTTGAAAATTTTTCCAACCGGAATAATAAGTGACAACTCTGTACAAGCCAACACAGACGATTGCCGAAGTACAGACAGTGGGAACAAAGGCCTCTACAGGCAAGGGGAAAAGCGGGCGGAGATAAGGGCCAATACAGACGAGGGGCAGACGGTGGGGAGGGGAGGCCAATACAGACGAGGGGCAGACGGTGGGGAGGGAAATAAGGGCCAATACAGACGAGGGGCAGACGGTGGGGAGGGAAATAAGGGCCAATACAGACGAAGGGCAGACCAGGCTAATTAAAGACAAGGACAAGGCCAATTAGAGACAAGGACAAGGCTAATTAGGGACAAGGACAAGGCTAATTAGAGACAAGGACAAGGCTAATTAGGGACAAGGACAAGGCTAATTAGAGACAAGGACAAGGCTAATTGGAGACAAGGACAAGGCCAATTAGAGACAAGGACAAGGCCAATTAGAAACAAGGACAAGACCAATTAGAGACAAAGACAAGGCCAATTAGAGATAAGGACAAGGTCAATTAGAAACATGGACAAGGCCAATTAGAGACAAGGACAAGGCCAATTAGAAACAAGGACAAGGCTTATTAGAGACAAGGACAAGGCTTATTAGAGACAAAAACAAGGCCAATTAGAGACAAGGACAAGGCTTATTAGAGACAAGGACAAGGCTAATTAGAGACAAGGACAAGGCCAACTAGAAACAAGGACAAGGCCAATTAGAGACAAAGACAAGGCCAATTAGAGACAAGGACACGGCTAATTAGAGACAAGGACAAGGCTTATTAGAGACGAAGACAAGGCCAATTAGAGACAAAGACAAGGCCAATTAGAGACAAAGACAAGGCCAATTAGAGACGAAGACAAGGCCAATTAGAGACAAAGACAAGGCCAATTAGAGACAAAGACCAGGCCAATTAGAGACGAAGACAAGGCCAATTAGAGACAAAGACAATGCCAATTAGAGACAAAGACAAGGCCAATTAGAGACAAAGACAAGGCCAATTAGAGACAAGGACAAGGCCAATTAGAGACATAGACAAGGCTAATTAGAGACGAAGACAAGGCCAATTAGAGACAAAGACAAGGCCAATTAGAGACAACGACAAGGCCAATTAGATACAAGGACAAGGCCAATTTGAGACAAAGACAAGGCCAATTAGAGACGATCGATAGACCACAGTTGACGGAAGGGAGGGAAGGGATTGTGGAGAAAGGCAGACAAGCGTGGGAACGGTACGCTTTATGTTAACAAATTGCCTAATTTCTGAGTTCCCTATCGTATGCACGTCCTGAAACAATAACTACTCAATTCCCTTACCGAGAAGCTTGAACACTAAAATCGTCCGTTAATGAATACTGTTGTCCTCTGCGTGCATCTACGTTTCATGTTTTGTTATTCAAAGTTCGAAGTTGAGCTGTTGCACTGTGTATCAGTGTGCAGCAGTGAGAGATTTAAGAATTTAAAAATACATTTTAAACAGTGCTATGCCTAATTATCTCTGATTGTCATTAATTACCCCTATTTTTCCCTAATTAACCCTGATTATTTATATTTGTCCCTAATTGTACCGAATTATCTCATATTGCCCATAAATGTCTTTAATTATCCCCAATTATTTCCTAATTATATCTAATTACCCTCATTACTAAATATCCCTAATTATCGTAGTTATACTTGGTTAAATTTAATTATCCTTTACGATCTATAATAATCCCCAATAATTCCTACTCACTCCAACTATCCCTAAGTACACTTAATTATCTTTACTCATTCTTATTTACTCCAAATTACCCCCATTTAACGGTAATTATCCTAAATTATCCTACGCTCGCTGTAACAATCCCTAATTATTACAAATCATTAACTCTCCCTAATTATCCCTAATGACGCAGCACTTGATAGTGGGACGCCATTCATGTATTGATTTAATATTTCTATAGCGGGGCGAGCGTGCGCTGCCACTCGATTAAATTTAATCTAAAAGTAACCCAGAGCACATATTTACCTTGAAACACTATCAAATATAATCTAAAAGTAACCCAGAGTACATATTTACCTTGAAACACTATCAAATATAATCTAAAAGTAACCCAGAGCACATATTTACCTTGAAACACTATCAAATATAATCTAGAAGTAACCCAGAGCACATATTTACCTTGAAACGCTATCAAATATAATCTAAAAGTAACCCAGAGTACATATTTACCTTGAAACACTATCAAATATAATCTAAAAGTAACCCAGAGCACATATTTACCTTGAAACACTATTAAATTAAATCTAAAAATAACCTAGAGTACAAATTTACCTTGAACACTGTTAAATTTCATCTAGAAGTAACCCAGAGCACATATTTTCCTTAAAACATTATCAAATATAATCTAAAAGTAACCCAGAGTGCATGTTTCCATTAAAATGTATCAAATTTTATCAAGCCTAGGGTACATATCTACCTTAAAACACGATCAAATTTAATTTAGAAGTATCTCAGAGAACATATCTACCTTAAAACACGATCAAATTTAATTTAGAAGTATCTCAGAGAACATATCTACCTTGAAACACGATCAAATTTAATTTAGAAGTATCTCAGAGAACATATCTACCTTAAAACACGATCAAATTTAATTTAGAAGTAGCTCAGAGAACATATCTACCTTAAAACACGATCAAATTTAATTTAGAAGTATCTCAGAGAACATATCTACCTTAAAACACGATCAAATTTAATTTAGAAGCAACCCAGAGTGCAAATCTTCCCTGCTTCTGACGAACGGTTGATGCTGTAACATTTAATTATAATTTTCCTTAATCATTTCATTTTTGTCTGATAATTAAGGGTGTTTGCAAAGTGAAGGGTTTGTTATTCAAAACATTTTATAATGATGCAACAGAAAACTATTTTGTTCTGCTCGATGTTTCTTGGTTGATGCATTGAGGAGGAGTTAATTTTCCATTGATAAAGTGCTAGTCTGCTTTTGATGACGTGCTAATCTTCGGTTAATAAAGTGTTCATTTTCCATTGATGAATGGCTAATCTCCCGTTGATAAAGTGGAGAGCATTTTTGAGTTCTCGCGAAAGAGCAATAAAATTTATCAGTGCGATGTTTTCTATTCCACCCACATCAGTTTGAATAAAAACTTGATGTGTAAAAAAATATTTTATTGGAAAACGACATACATTTGGTATTTCGAACGCGAAATATAAATTCCCATTCATGTTTTTTCTCGCACTTGTTCGCCGGAGAAAGTGAGACGGGCGTAAGAAACGAAAATTTTAAGTTCATTTCTGCAGGCGCCAAAACCGCCAAAGGAGCAAGCGTGTGTTTGACCGGGCAAATTGCATGACCTTGCAACTGCAATAGTTGGTGAAGTTCTGCGTCAAGGATGAGTCGCTTTACTACACAAGTTAGATGAGATTTTCATGTTGTTGTGGCAAAACCTTATTTGAGCAGCGCCAGCCTTCATTTATGAGTTGTCGCTCACGTTGATGGATCGAGAACCTTCCGTAGAAAAACGCCTTCAATTTCTTCAATAATCGAAGACTGTTTTTGCTGCGAACTTGGCCGAAAAGTCCTATCCCTAAAAACTGATATTTTTATCTGAAAACGTGAGCAAAAACTGTTATCCCTAAAAACTGTTATTTTTATCTGAAAACGTGAGCAAAAACTGTTATTGATAAAAACTCTTATTTTTATCTGAAACGTGAGCACAAACCATTATCCCTAAAAACTGATATTTTTATCTGAAAACGTGAGCAAAAACTGCTATCCCTATAAACTGCTGCTACTACTAACAAGAGCTGATGTTAAAACTCTCGCAGTTGGAAAGTGAGTGCAAAAACTCCTTCTGTTTTCTTCTTATGGCATCAACACTTGATGATACTTTTTTAGGATTTTCCCGAGATACAAACTACTACAAACAGGGATACAGATATACAGAGATGTCAGGGCCGAGCGACGGAAGAATTCCGTTCAGCTCTAGTTGTGGGGATGTTGGGCTATAACACTCTCGGCACTCCGACCGCCTCGGGAATTGAAACACGATAACAACCAATAATTTTATTGATAGCATGAAGAGTATAAAAATATATATCTTAACTTATAGTACACAATGTAGGATGCAGGTGGAGAACAGCGATGGTTGGCGAGTGCAGCAGCGACCACAGGACCCGTGTAAGATAGGGCACGCAGGACCCGCACAAGATGAGGCAGGCAGGTGCGCCAGGCAACAAGCCAGCGAGTTAGCAAGTTAGACTAGACTAGACGAGACGAACAAGAACCGACTCGAGCGTGGCTTCCCGTGGCACTGGGTAAGTTCAGCCTGAGGACAAACACACCACTTTAACACTGCTAGCGGCTAGCTAGGGTCTAACCCCGAATTATCGGCAAGAGGAAATCTCATTAGCAGGACTAACGGGAAATAGAGCACATAGGAACTCAATTTCAGTAAGTATACACTAAGCAAGACAATGAATTATGGAATAGAATCAGTAGAAAGAATTATTAGATTTGACTCAACACTAAAAGCCAGTCTAAGCTTATCCATACGCAACAAAGGTGATACAAAGAGAGGAAGGAAAAGGCACCACCTAGCCTAGAGTTGAGGTAACGCGGAACCCACGCAGGAAAGACACAGGTACAAATAACTGAGAAAGAAGAGTATGAAGTACGATCAACTTGACGCAGACAGTAGTAACTAGTAAGTGCTGAAAGCGGAACAGCAATGAACCGGAAAAAAGATGTTGGTTAACATTACAACCAATTAATTCCAACACAAGGAATGCCTACCTATCTCTCAGCTCCGGCTCTCACGTCACCAAAAATACACAGATGTTGAACAACTTACTCGCTAGAAATGGTGACACTATCCAGTGCTTACAACATTCGAGTTCACCAGGGTTCTATGGTTCAAGTCTAGAATAAAAACAAGAAACAAATTAGAGACAGGGCTTACACTACGTGAGCTACAAGAAACGGGCAATAATACACGTTAGAAGGAGACCACAGCAAGCTTCTTCATTGATCACGAAAAATTTAACAATCTGCGAAGCATCGCAGGCTAAATAGAAGCTTAATCTATGTCTTCCGACGTCACCGGGAAGAAGTGCGGAAGGTCAGCAGTGTCGCCCCTACAAGAGATGACCTATTTTTAAAGTGAGTGCGAAAACTCCTTTTATTGTCTTTTTATGGCACCAACTTTTAAGCACTTGTCAACACTTGATAGTATTTTTAAGATTTTCCAGAGGTACAAACTATTACAAACAGGGATACAGATATACAGAGATGACCTATTGTACACAAAATACTTCATAAATTGTTGCTATCAGAAGATGTTACAAAGATTGCAATTATAAACAAATCGCTTAACACACTGCCATCATTACATGATGATGCAAAACCAAATATAGTGTTAATCAAATCACAAACACGAACTGTGAGTAATAGATGATAGAACCATAATCAACGTTACAAAAGCTGCCTTAATTACAACGACGCGAAAAAAGACACAACTATGCCGATTTAAATTTCGAACGATAAAAAAGTTACTTCAGTTGTACTAACGTACATGTTACTTCTACGAACTCTTTTGAATTTAATCAAGCCTCATTGGAGTTTAAGTGTGTGAGCTAAGGTACAGTGGCTCAGTGCAGGCAGATGTAGTATTGTATACACGTTGTGAATTGTGATCTGTGCCGGTGTGAGGTTCGTGACAGACAACGTGAGTTGTGCTTTGTGTCTGTGTCGGTGTGAGGTTCGTGACACACAACGTGAGTTGTGCTTTGTGTCTGTGTCGGTGTGAGGTTCGTGACACACAACGTGAGTTGTGCTTTGTGTCTGTGTCGGTGTGAGGTTCGTGACACACAACGTGAGTTGTGCTTTGTGTCTGTGTCGGTGTGAGGTTCGTGACACACAACGTGAGTTGTGCTTTGTGTCTGTGCCGGTGTGAGGTTCGTGACAGACAACGTGAGTTGTGCTTTGTGTCTGTGTCGGTGTGAGGTTCGTGACACACAACGTGAGTTGTGCTTTGTGTCTGTGCCGGTGTGAGGTTCGTGACAGACAACGTGAGTTGTGCTTTGTGTCTGTGTCGGTGTGAGGTTCGTGACACACAACGTGAGTTGTGCTTTGTGTCTGTGTCGGTGTGAGGTTCGTGACACACAACGTGAGTTGTGCTTTGTGTCTGTGTCGGTGTGAGGTTCGTGACACACAACGTGAGTTGTGCTTTGTGTCTGTGTCGGTGTGAGGTTCGTGACACACAACGTGAGTTGTGCTTTGTGTCTGTGCCGGTGTGAGGTTCGTGACAGACAACGTGAGTTGTGCTTTGTGTCTGTGTCGGTGTGAGGTTCGTGACACACAACGTAAGTTGTGCTTTGTGTCTGTGTCGGTGTGAGGTTCGTGACACACAACGTGAGTTGTGCTTTGTGTCTGTGTCGGTGTGAGGTTTGTGACAGACAACATGAGTTGTGCTTTGTGTCTGTGTCGGTGTGAGGTTTGTGACAGACAACGTGAGTTGTGCTTTGTGTCTGTGTCGGTGTGAGGTTTGTGACAGACAACGTGAGTTGTGCTTTGTGTCTGTGTCGGTGTGAGGTTTGTGACAGACAACGTGAGTTGTGCTTTGTGTCTGTGTCGGTGTGAGGTTTGTGACAGACAACGTGAGTTGTGCTTTGTGTCTGTGTCGGTGTGAGGTTTGTAACAGACAACGTGAGTTGTGCTTTGTGTCTGTGTCGGTGTGAGGTTTGTGACAGACAACGTGAGTTGTGCTTTGTGTCTGTGTCGGTGTGAGGTTCGTGACACACAACGTGAGTTGTGCTTTGTGTCTGTGTCGGTGTGAGGTTTGTAACAGACAACGTGAGTTGTGCTTTGTGTCTGTGTCGGTGTGAGGTTTGTGACAGACAACGTGAGTTGTGCTTTGTGTCTGTGTCGGTGTGAGGTTTGTGACAGACAACGTGAGTTGTGCTTTGTGTCTGTGTCGGTGTGAGGTTCGTGACACACAACGTGAGTTGTGCTTTGTGTCTGTGTCGGTGTGAGGTTCGTGACACACAACGTGAGTTGTGCTTTGTGTCTGTGTCGGTGTGAGGTTCGTGACACACAACGTGAGTTGTGCTTTGTGTCTGTGTCGGTGTGAGGTTCGTGACACACAACGTGAGTTGTGCTTTGTGTCTGTGTCGGTGTGAGGTTCGTGACACACAACGTGAGTTGTGCTTTGTGTCTGTGTCGGTGTGAGGTTCGTGACACACAACGTGAGTTGTGCTTTGTGTCTGTGCCGGTGTGAGGTTCGTGACAGACAACGTGAGTTGTGCTTTGTGTCTGTGTCGGTGTGAGGTTCGTGACACACAACGTGAGTTGTGCTTTGTGTCTGTGTCGGTGTGAGGTTCGTGACACACAACGTGAGTTGTGCTTTGTGTCTGTGTCGGTGTGAGGTTTGTGACAGACAACGTGAGTTGTGCTTTGTGTCTGTGTCAGTGTGAGGTTTGTGACAGACAACGTGAGTTGTGCTTTGTGTCTGTGTCGGTGTGAGGTTCGTGACACACAACGTGAGTTGTGCTTTGTGTCTGTGTCGGTGTGAGGTTTGTGACAGACAACGTGAGTTGTGCTTTGTGTCTGTGTCGGTGTGAGGTTCGTGACACACAACGTGAGTTGTGCTTTGTGTCTGTGTCGGTGTGAGGTTTGTGACAGACAACGTGAGTTTTGCTTTGTGTCTGTGTCGGTGTGAGGTTTGTGACAGACAACGTGAGTTGTGCTTTGTGTCTGTGTCGGTGTGAGGTTTGTGACAGACAACGTGAGTTGTGCTTTGTGTCTGTGTCGGTGTGAGGTTTGTGACAGACAACGTGAGTTGTGCTTTGTGTCTGTGTCGGTGTGAGGTTTGTGACAGACAACGTGAGTTGTGCTTTGTGTCTGTGTCGGTGTGAGGTTTGTGACAGACAACGTGAGTTGTGCTTTGTGTCTGTGTCGGTGTGAGGTGTGTGACAGACAACGTGAGTTGTGCTTTGTGTCTGTGTCGGTGTGAGGTTTGTGACAGACAACGTGAGTTGTGCTTTGTGTCTGTGTCGGTGTGAGGTTTGTGACAGACAACGTGAGTTGTGCTTTGTGTCTGTGTCGGTGTGAGGTTCGTGACACACAACGTGAGTTGTGCTTTGTGTCTGTGTCGGTGTGAGGTTCGTGACACACAACGTGAGTTGTGCTTTGTGTCTGTGTCGGTGTGAGGTTTGTGACAGACAACGTGAGTTGTGCTTTGTGTCTGTGTCAGTGTGAGGTTTGTGACAGACAACGTGAGTTGTGCTTTGTGTCTGTGTCGGTGTGAGGTTCGTGACACACAACGTGAGTTGTGCTTTGTGTCTGTGTCGGTGTGAGGTTTGTGACAGACAACGTGAGTTGTGCTTTGTGTCTGTGTCGGTGTGAGGTTCGTGACACACAACGTGAGTTGTGCTTTGTGTCTGTGTCGGTGTGAGGTTTGTGACAGACAACGTGAGTTTTGCTTTGTGTCTGTGTCGGTGTGAGGTTTGTGACAGACAACGTGAGTTGTGCTTTGTGTCTGTGTCGGTGTGAGGTTTGTGACAGACAACGTGAGTTGTGCTTTGTGTCTGTGTCGGTGTGAGGTTTGTGACAGACAACGTGAGTTGTGCTTTGTGTCTGTGTCGGTGTGAGGTTTGTGACAGACAACGTGAGTTGTGCTTTGTGTCTGTGTCGGTGTGAGGTTTGTGACAGACAACGTGAGTTGTGCTTTGTGTCTGTGTCGGTGTGAGGTGTGTGACAGACAACGTGAGTTATGCTTTGTGTCTGTGTCGGTGTGAGGTTTGTGACAGACAACGTGAGTTGTGCTTTGTGTCTGTGTCGGTGTGAGGTTTGTGACAGACAACGTGAGTTGTGCTTTGTGTCTGTGTCGGTGTGAGGTTTGTGACAGACAACGTGAGTTGTGCTTTGTGTCTGTGTCGGTGTGAGGTTTGTGACAGACAACGTGAGTTGTGCTTTGTGTCGTGTCGGTGTGAGGTTTGTGACAGACAACGTGAGTTGTGCTTTGTGTCTGTGTCGGTGTGAGGTTTGTGACAGACAACGTGAGTTGTGCTTTGTGTCTGTGTCGGTGTGAGGTTTGTGACAGACAACGTGAGTTGTGCTTTGTGTCTGTGTCGGTGTGAGGTTTGTGACAGACAACGTGAGTTGTGCTTTGTGTCTGTGTCGGTGTGAGGTTCGTGACACACAACGTGAGTTGTGCTTTGTGTCTGTGTCGGTGTGAGGTTCGTGACACACAACGTGAGTTGTGCTTTGTGTCTGTGTCGGTGTGAGGTTCGTGACACACAACGTGAGTTGTGCTTTGTGTCTGTGTCGTGTGAGGTTCGTGACACACAACGTGAGTTGTGCTTTGTGTCTGTGTCGGTGTGAGGTTCGTGACACACAACGTGAGTTGTGCTTTGTGTCTGTGTCGGTGTGAGGTTCGTGACACACAACGTGAGTTGTGCTTTGTGTCTGTGTCGGTGTGAGGTTTGTGACAGACAACGTGAGTTGTGCTTTGTGTCTGTGTCTGCATGTGTGAGGTTTGTGACAGACAACGTGAGTTGTGCTTTGTGTCTGTGTCGGTGTGAGGTTTGTGACAGACAACGTGAGTTGTGCTTTGTGTCTGTGTCGGTGTGAGGTTCGTGACACACAACGTGAGTTGTGCTTTGTGTCTGTGTCGGTGTGAGGTTTGTGACAGACAACGTGAGTTGTGCTTTGTGTCTGTGTCTGCATGTGTGAGGTTTGTGACAGACAACGTGAGTTGTGCTTTGTGTCTGTGTCGGTGTGAGGTTCGTGACACACAACGTGAGTTGTGCTTTGTGTCTGTGTCGGTGTGAGGTTCGTGACACACAACGTGAGTTGTGCTTTGTGTCTGTGTCGGTGTGAGGTTCGTGACACACAACGTGAGTTGTGCTTTGTGTCTGTGTCGGTGTGAGGTTTGTGACAGACAACGTGAGTTGTGCTTTGTGTCTGTGTCGGTGTGAGGTTTGTGACAGACAACGTGAGTTGTGGTTTGTGTCTGTGTCTGCATGTGTGAGGTTTGTGACACACAACGAGAGTTGTGGTTTGTGTCTGTGTCTGCATGTGTGAGGTTTGTGACACACAACGGGAGTTGTGGTTTGTGTCTGTGTCTGCATGTGTGAGGTTTGTGACAGACAACGTGAGTTGTGGTTTGTGTCTGTGTCTGCATGTGTGAGGTTTGTGACAGACAACGTGAGTTGTGGTTTGTGTCTGTGTCTGCATGTGTGAGGTTTGTGACACACAACGTGAGTTGTGGTTTGTGTCTGTGTCTGCATGTGTGAGGTTTGTGACACACAACGTGAGTTGTGGTTTGTGTCTGTGTCTGCATGTGTGAGGTTTGTGACAGACAACGTGAGTTGTGCTTTGTGTCTGTGTCTGCATGTGTGAGGTTTGTGACACACAACGTGAGTTGTGGTTTGTGTCTGTGTCTGCATGTGTGAGGTTTGTGACACACAACGTGAGTTGTGCTTTGTGTCTGTGTCGGTGTGAGGTTTGTGACAGACAACGTGAGTTGTGGTTTGTGTCTGTGTCTGCATGTGTGAGGTTTGTGACACACAACGTGAGTTGTGGTTTGTGTCTGTGTCTGCATGTGTGAGGTTTGTGACACACAACGTGAGTTGTGGTTTGTGTCTGTGTCTGCATGTGTGAGGTTTGTGACAGACAACGTGAGTTGTGGTTTGTGTCTGTGTCTGCATGTGTGAGGTTTGTGACAGACAACGTGAGTTGTGGTTTGTGTCTGTGTCTGCATGTGTGAGGTTTGTGACACACAACGTGAGTTGTGGTTTGTGTCTGTGTCTGCATGTGTGAGGTTTGTGACAGACAACGTGAGTTGTGGTTTGTGTCTGTGTCTGCATGTGTGAGGTTTGTGACACACAACGTGAGTTGTGGTTTGTGTCTGTGTCTGCATGTGTGAGGTTTGTGACAGACAACGTAAGTTGTGCTTTGTGTCTGTGTCTGCATGTGTGAGGTTTGTGACAGACAACGTGAGTTGTGGTTTGTGTCTGTGTCTGCATGTGTGAGGTTCGTGACACACAACGTGAGTTGTGCTTTGTGTCTGTGTCTGCATGTGTGAGGTTTGTGACAGACGTGAGTTGTGGTTTGTGTCTGTGTCGGTGTGAGGTTCGTGACACACAACGTGAGTTGCGCTTTGTGTCTGTGTCGGTGTGAGGTTTGTGACAGACAACGTGAGTTGTGCTTTGTGTCTGTGTCGGTGTGAGGTTTGTGACAGACAACGTGAGTTGTGCTTTGTGTCTGTGTCGGTGTGAGGTTCGTGACACACAACGTGAGTTGTGCTTTGTGTCTGTGTCTGCATGTGTGAGGTTTGTGACAGACAATGTTAGTTGTGGTTTGTGTCTGTGTCGGTGTGAGATTTGTGACAGACAACGTAAGTTGTGGTTTGTGTCTGTGTCGGTGTGAGGTTTGTGACAGACAACGTGAGTTGTGGTTTGTGTCTGTGTCTGTGTGAGGTTTGTGGCAGACAACGTGAGTTGTGGTTTGTGTCTGTGTCGGTGTGAGGTTTGTGACAGATAATGTGAGTTGTGGTTTGTGTCTGTGTCTGTGTGAGGCTTGTGACAGACAACGTGAGTTGTGGTTTGTGTCTGTGTCGGTGTGAGGCTTGTGACAGACAACGTGAGTTGTGGTTTGTGTCTGTGTCTGTGTGAGGTTTGTGACAGACAACGTGAGTTGTGGTTTGTGTCTGTGTCTGTGTGAGGTTTGTGGCAGACAACGTGAGTTGTGGTTTGTGTCTGTGTCGGTGTGAGGTTTGTGACAGACAACGTGAGTTGTGGTTTGTGTCTGTGTCTGTGTGAGGTTTGTGGCAGACAACGTGAGTTGTGGCTTGTGTTTGTGTCGGTGTGAGGTTTGTGACAGACAACGTGAGTTGTGGTTTGTGTCTGTGTCTGTGTGAGGTTTGTGGCAGACAACGTGAGTTGTGGTTTGTGTCTGTGTCTGTGTGAGGTTTGTGGCAGACAACGTGAGTTGTGGTTTGTGTCTGTGTCGGTGTGAGGCTTGTGACAGACAACGTGAGTTGTGGTTTGAGTCTGTGTCTGTGTGAGGTTTGTGGCAGACAACGTGAGTTGTGGTTTGTGTCTGTGTCGGTGTGAGGTTTGTGACAGACAACGTTAGTTGTGGTTTGTGTCTGTGTCTGTGTGAGGTTTGTGGCAGACAACGTGAGTTGTGGTTTGTGTCTGTGTCTGTGTGAGGCTTGTGACAGACAACGTGAGTTGTGGTTTGTGTCTGTGTCGGTGTGAGGCTTGTGACAGACAACGTGAGTTGTGGTTTGTGTCTGTGTCGGTGTGAGGCTTGTGACAGACAACGTGAGTTGTGGTTTGTGTCTGTGTCGGTGTGAGGCTTGTGACAGACAACGTAAGTTGTGGTTTGTGTCTGTGTCGGTTTGAGGTTTGCTAAAATTGAAGAAAATTGAGGTTCGCATAAGACGTTGTGTAGCTCAAGGATCCCATGAACATGACTATGACTACTGAGACCACAACGTGTGTATGTAGACGTCATAGCACTGAAGTATGAACACATAAACTCGACTTGAGAATGAAATAAATTCACCATTGCCTCAGCCAGCTACCAGGAGAAATGGTATGAAAAAATATATTCTACCTGAGAATAATTTAATGAATTTAAATTTTGCCTGAGCCTATTGCCCCAAAAAAGGGCACGGAAAAACAAACTCAACTAAAGAATTGAATAAATTTGCTTTTGCCTAAGCCAGTGGTCCTAGGAAGGAGTCAATAAAAGCCCATTTCAAGCCCATTTGATGTGTGAAGAGCTCAATAACAGCCGCTTTCACACCCATTTGATGCACCATCAGTCCGGCTGCCGCAGCCAACACCGAACACGTCATCAAAGGCCTTCCAAATTGACCACTTCTGGAGCTGACGTCTTGATGACATCGTAGGTGCGTTCAGTTGTTCCCTTTAAAGAAGTGCTAATCTCCCTTTGATGAAGGGCTAATCTCCTTTTGATGAAGAACTAATCTCTTTTTGATGAAGAACTAATCTCCTTTCGATAAAGTGCTAATTTCATTTTGATGAAGTGCTAATTTTTCATTGTTGATAATGTAATTTTTTAATTACAAAGTGCTGCATTATCTTTCTATGATGAAAGGTTAATCTTCCATTGAGGAAGAGTTAATATTCCAGTGTAAAAGTGCTAATATTTTTTTGTGAGGTATTGATCTTCCTTTAATAAAGTGCTAATATTCCATTGATGAATGGTTAATCTTCCTTTGATGAAGGGCTAATATTTCTTTGATAAATTACCAATCTTCCTGTGAATTTAATAGATGATTTCATTGTAATTTACAGTTGAGTGCATGCATATTTTCTACTTGCAGCTTCGAGAATACGCAAACGATTTGGTTTATGAGAGCTTAAAATGATGGGAACGTTTTTGTTTGCTCATAAATAATAATAATGGTAATAATAGTAATAATAATAGTGATAATGAAAATAATAATGATAATAATAATAGTAATAATATTTGTTATGTGTATTGAAAAGTCAAAAAATCGGATGTAATTTTGGCGGAACTTACTGAGAGATATTTTTTAGAAAAATCTTGGGTTTTCTGATGGATTTTTTTAAAAATCTCTTAATTTTCTGAGACTGAGCATCCACTGCAGAATTCGACGAGCAATTTTCAAACTTATTTTGGAATGAACTTGCTGCGAGTTTCTTAAGAAAAAGACTGATTTATTTTTTAACATCTCCTCTCTTTTCCTTGCTTTAGTATTCTGCGGGGCCAAAATCTGCAGCGCTAATCCCAAAGTGGCAACCCTAATATGTGTATTACCCTAATTTTAATTTTAATTTTAAACCCCTAATACCCTAATTTTTGGCAACCCTAATACGTGTATTACCCTAATTTTAATTTTAATTTTGAACCCCTAATACCCTAATTTTTGGCAACCCTAATACGTGTTACTTTCGACGTAATACTAATTTTTTGAAATTGAAAACGAAGAAATAGAAATAGTTTTTAATTTTTTAAAGCTGAAATCGAAGAATTGGACCTTGTGTCTAATAAATTGATATCAATCAATTGGAACGAGTTTTGAAGCTTTTACAACTGATTTAGATCAGTTCATCTGATTTAGTTCATCTCAAATGATTTTTTTGTTGCCATTTCTCGATTTAAGCAGCCACCAAAAAATTAAAATGTCTTTTTATAAGAAGTTCTAGCATTATTTTCCGGGCGACGGGATTTGTTTTTCGAATAAATAACAAATTTCTCACTAAGAAGGAGTGAGTGGGAATAAAAACAGATGCTCTGATAGGGTGCGAAATTTGTCAGCTCGCTTTGAATCCCTCCACGTAGTCACGAACTTTTCCAGACGTCAGCAATTACAAGGGAAAGTTTACTCCAGTGAACACCATAGCGCCCGCAATTGTCCAGCCATGAAATTGATTTCATGCGTGATTTGAGTGAAACAAAGTTGCAGTTTAGAGCGCAAAAGTTTCCAGCCAGAGCCAGGGCTGTCCGGAATGGACCATTAGCTCCCCCATGTGCGGAATATTGCACGCGTAGATGTGAGGCCTGATGACACGAATGAAGGCTTCTAATGGATAAAATCGTTCAGGTTTGCAGGCAAAAGACTATAAGAATGAGTTTGCACAGAGTCTTGATTTGCGATGATTTCACACTCTTGATTTTACAGTCACGATTTCATACGTGATGGGAGATCGCTCATCAACTCTATAAAAACTGGTATGTTTTACTCGTTAGGAATATTAAAAATCGTTCAAGTTACACGCAAAAATCTCTACGAGGATGAGTTTTACAGTCATGAATACAGTTTTACGGAAAAAAGTTTGTAATCTTTTTTCTTTCATTTATCGTAATTTAAAAAATGCTTTAAATGATAATTCGAGCCATTACCTTAATCTGCCTTTCGCACTTTTTACGGCAGTTCTAAACAAATATGAAGAATTTCTTGAACCCATCATTGCACTAACCAACCAACTATTTAGACCCCTAATGAATCTTGAAATTGTGACCTTGGAACTTTTTCCATCCTTGCCACTCCGGCAGCTTTTGTAATAGTCATTTGTGACTGTTTTTACGTAAACTGATTTTTTTAGCAATTTTATCAACAAAAATCCTTTCAAACAATAGTCCTGCCAATAAATTAAGTTTTTGTTAATCGTAATTAATTAATTGATTTAGTTAAGAATATTGGTGTTCACTTCTGTCCAAAATAAAGACGAAATTCCTCAAACTTAGAAGATTGTGAGGCCTATGTATCTTGTCTAACATTTCTGAAATCAAGAAACAGATATTCACCTGAGTCTTGGATGAAGAATAAATTCAATAAATTAAGAACAAAGGTTAGAATAAAGATTTAAATAAGAATACTCGTATTTACTTCTATATAAAATAGAAGTAAAATTCCTCAAACTGAGAAGATTGTAAGGTATATCTGAGGAGCAAGTCGACCCTCCGTGCTACCGGCCCTGCCCAGAAGCAACACATGCACTTGGCCAAAGCACTTTCAGTAATCCAGAGCTCGGCAAATTGTCGCAGCGAGCCTCGGCTGGACGATCATTTCCAGGATTTGGCGTATCCTGGCTACTATCGGGCTGGAACGGACTCATTCTTTAGCATGAGCTTAAGCGCTGCAGAGCGCAGGGTTCTTTTGCAGGTTCCGAATCTTTCGGAAAATTTTTGCGTGATTTTGAGACCGCTTGATACACTCGAAAGAGAATCTAGAGACTTTTCCAAAACAGCAGAAATGACTTTGAAGGCTGGTTGAGAGTATCGGGAGTTTGAAGATTGGTAAACAAGCTCGAGAGGAGTGAAAGGATTGGGAACAGAAGATGGACTCAGAAGATTGGTTGAGAGTATCGGGAGTCTGAAGATTGGTGGCAGTTTGAAAACTGCGATCAGATGATGGAATTTGGGGATTGATTGAAAATACCACCAGTCTGAAGGCTCATCGATACAACCAAAAGGACTCTAAAGATTGACTCAGAATTTTAGAAATAGATTTAAGGATTGGTTGGAAATATCGAGAATCTAAGACTGGTTGATACATTCGAGAGTAACCCAATGACTAGTTGTGAACGAAAGGAATGTCGTAATGTTTTTTCAAAACATCTGAGTTGAAGATTGCTGAAAGCAATTGATAACATTTTAAGGCACTGTTGAAAGTTAGATCAGATTAAAAGTTATTTTTAGCTTCCCTATCCACAACAAAAATATCCAAAGAGAGGAAAGAGGATTTGTAGAAGGTATAGAAGAGAACTTTGACGATACATTTGAAGCAGGTGAAAAGTATTGTGACTAAATGAAAACTCAAAGCAACCCTTCGTTGGCGTGCAATGGAAAATTAAATTACACTTAAAACACAATTCACGACTATCATGCACTGTACAATTTTCAGTGAAATTAGCTATAGAAAGGGGTAAAAATCAAGTTCAATCGACATTCAAGGTTTACTCAGGAAAGAGATTTGGAACGGACACGTAAACAGCTGTAACGGACACAGGGTACAGGAACAGGACGAGCTTCTGGAACCGTGAGCAGTTCAATACAACGTCCGAGATCCTGTCCGGGCATCGTCCATCCTGCAAAGGCATGAAAACGCGAACCGTCATTGAAGCTTCCAGAGAACATCCATAGTACAATTGAAATAGCGTCACCACCAAAGTTTTAAAGTTTAAAGTTTATAGGCGTCGAACGACAAGGTTAAGTTTATAGGCGTCGAACGACAAGGTTAAGTTTATAGGCGTCGAACGACAAGGTTAAGTTTATAGGCGTCGAACGACAAGGTTAAGTTTATAGGCGTCGAACGACAAGGTTAAGTTTATAGGCGTCGAACGACAAGGTTAAGTTTATAGGCGTCGAACGACAAGGTTAAGTTTATAGGCGTCGAACGACAAGGTTAAGTTTATAGGCGTCGAACGACAAGGTTAAGTTTATAGGCGTCGAACGACAAGGTTAAGTTTATAGGCGTCGAACGACAAGGTTAAGTTTATAGGCGTCGAACGACAAGGTTAAGTTTATAGGCGTCGAACGACAAGGTTAAGTTTATAGGCGTCGAACGACAAGGTTAAGTTTATAGGCGTCGAACGACAAGGTTAAGTTTATAGACGTCGAACGACAAGGTTAAGTTTATAGACGTCGAACGACAAGGTTAAGTTTATAGACGTCGAACGACAAGGTTAAGTTTATAGACGTCGAACGACAAGGTTAAGTTTATAGACGTCGAACGACAAGGTTAAGTTTATAGACGTCGAACGACAAGGTTAAGTTTATAGACGTCGAACGACAAGGTTAAGTTTATAGACGTCGAACGACAAGGTTAAGTTTATAGACGTCGAACGACAAGGTTAAGTTTATAGACGTCGAACGACAAGGTTAAGTTTATAGACGTCGAACGACAAGGTTAAGTTTATAGACGTCGAACGACAAGGTTAAGTTTATAGACGTCGAACGACAAGGTTAAGTTTATAGACGTCGAACGACAAGGTTAAGTTTATAGACGTCGAACGACAAGGTTAAGTTTATAGACGTCGAACGACAAGGTTAAGTTTATAGACGTCGAACGACAAGGTTAAGTTTATAGACGTCGAACGACAAGGTTAAGTTTATAGACGTCGAACGACAAGGTTAAGTTTATAGACGTCGAACGACAAGGTTAAGTTTATAGACGTCGAACGACAAGGTTAAGTTTATAGACGTCGAACGACAAGGTTAAGTTTATAGACGTCGAACGACAAGGTTAAGTTTATAGACGTCGAACGACAAGGTTAAGTTTATAGACGTCGAACGACAAGGTTAAGTTTATAGACGTCGAACGACAAGGTTAAGTTTATAGACGTCGAACGACAAGGTTTAAGTTTATAATGCGGATTTAGAATTTAACATGGGAAGCAGTCACCATAAAGTTCACACCGTCCCCGAACAGCCCACTTGCAACTAAGCACTAGACCAACCTCCGAGTGACGTCGGAGTGTTGTCGTCCGCTCAGAGATGCCGGCTGCCGGTCCGTCCGTCCTTCCAGCGCAGGGGTTTACTCGTACATTTCCATAACGATTGAGGTTACGGAATTATCCTCTTGGTCGAGTGGATTCGTAGAGGCACGCGTAGACACAAGTGAAGTCCAGCGGAACTTCCAGATGAAGGAGCAATCTTGCCAATTAGAATGTGCCTGGCACATTCGGCGACAACTGAGATCCAACGTCCCAGCGAAGTGCCGACCATTTAACCGGAAGTAGAGTGGATTCCGGGATAAGCAGATAAGATGGTTACTCTGCGGGATCTGATGAAGAACTGCGGGAATAGGAGGAGCTTCCACGCAAGTTAGTGGCGGAAAAAGGAAAGTCGGTTCTAGTACGTTACAATTGTGCTAATCAGAGGAGCGGTGTGAGATGAGTGACTTTAAATACTACTTTTAACATTTTCTCCCAATCGTTGTATTTCAATTCCTTTTAATTACCATTAATTTAATTAATTCAAGGAACTAAACTTTATCTGATTAATGAAGATGTTGCCTGGGTCATATTTAAAGTTACCCTAATTTTAGTCCTTATAGCTATAATGCAGGTATTCTGCACATGCACAACATAGTCAAAGGAGGCTTGACTTGCGTCATAAATTTACTGCTGCATCTCAAATGTTCACAAATTAAAGTATTTATAGCTTTAGAAATATCGCCTAGAAAGGCCAAAAGAAAATAAAAGAATTCGAACTCTCGAGTGTTGATGAGGCCGAGCTTGTATCACAGATACGCTCATTACACACTTTTGGATGGCTTCGGACAGACAGACGGACGCGGCTCTTTTATAGAATAAATTAATTTAGTTTCACTATTTTTAAAATCGTATCGTTCAATGAAAATTTTAATTTCATTAAAATGAATGACGAAAGCCGTAAAGCCAAAAGGTACATGTGAGTTATCTGTTACCACTTTTAATTTATGGATTCCTTTTGGTGTTAAGGTTAGGTTAAGTTAGGTTAGCTCACTTAAATTATTAATATTTTTATAATTTTTTATTTTAGTGTTATTTCAGGCCAAAATTAATCTTTGGGACCTTCCACGAACTGAAAAGAAGCTGTATTTTTTTACCCTTTGGTAAACCCAAAAAAGTAGTGACAGAGAACCCCAAAGTACCAGCAAAATTATCTCATTATTGGCCCAGTAAAATTTAAAACGGAAATGTTTTACTTTTGTTAAAATGTGTATATGACCCCCGTGTAAATATTCACCTCGATATAATTATTCAAATGGTCTTAATTCATAAACTGGGTTTTGAAAAATAACCTTTATTTCATGCTCATGAATTTATTTTTTGTTGCTGAAAATAGAACTTTTTTATTTCGATCTATTAAATTGCAGGAAATTACTACAATTCAGCCATTTTTGATAAGCAATGTCAGGCTTTTCAATTAGATTCAGTAATTTATTTTCATTAAGTTCTTCACACAAATGCCAATTATCTAATCAAATCTACTCACTTATTACTGATAAATATACGTGGTTAAAGCCGTTTTAATAATTCCTGTGCAGATTATTTAAACATTCTTATTTATTGATCATTACCTGCACATTTATATCAAATGAACCTTTATAAATATAATCCCTTGTGTATTATTCATTCCAATCCATAGTATGTTATCCACTTAATTCCATCCTAAATTTTAAAACCAAAAAACGGTTTCCTATACTGCTTGACAAAAGTCAGAGGAAAACAGCCGTGGAATTTTGTTCATAAACCTGCTGGTCACTCTAAAAAATATTCGTGAGGAAAGCTAATCCTTCGGTCGCTTCATCAGCTTCCGTAGGGATAAAACGTCCTCGGAATTCTTTTCATTTCCGCCACCAAGGGGGCCTGTCACCTAAATTTCGCCAAGTATCAAGGATACGTTGGTAACTCTTCCCTCTCACCGACAACATCTTCTGCGTTTGGCCAAGATCTCTCGGTTTTCCCACTGAAAGCCTTCAAAATCACGGAGAAAATGAGGGATTCCCTACCGAAAGAGGGAGAAAGATTAGGCCTCGGGCTTGGGAGTGTTGTCACACACGAAAATATCTCTGGATGTATGTTGAGAGCGGTTGTTTGAGAATAGCGAGCCTCTAGCGTGAAAAAAACTGCAGATAGAGTTGTAGGGCTTTTAGGTACGGAACTTTAAAGAAAATTAGTGCACACTTGCTGGTCGGCATTAATCTGAAGAATTTCATCCCTTCTTTTTTGAATTAAATTCGATTGTGCAAGTCGATGCTGTTAGGCATTAGTCTGAAGAATTTCATCCCTTCTTTCTTGAATTGAATTCTCTCGTGCCACTCGATGTTGTCCAGCGCTATGCCGAAGAATTTCCTCGCTTCTTTCATGTGTTAAGCTCTCTCTAGCTACTCGGTGTTGCTCTGCATTATTCCGTAGAATTTCCAAACGCCGGTCAAGGGTCAATTTAGCTCTAGCTTCTCGTTGGCGAGCAGCATTGCTTCGTCTTGCCATTTCGCGTTGTTCATCCGATCGTCTTCGGCGTTTTTCTTGCTGTCGAAGTCTTGCTACTTCTCTCTTGCGGTTGGACACATTTCTATCCTTGGTGGCCTCTTTTGCTGCAATTTTATTCTGAAATGTCGTTTATTATCTTTACGAAGCGTTTCAAGAAAATCACAATTTCGAAAACAATAACTCAAGTTCCAAAATCTTGGGCCTTGTACCAAGTGGTAGCCAGGTTACTGGTCGAATGAATTTGAAACATTTCTTTCTGCATTATCAATTAAAAATAAGAAAGCGACATGATGAATTTCAACAGAGAAAGCTCAAAAGAAAATTTCTATTTGTAAAAATAAGCCGATTCTGGATACCATAATCAAGGTTAGGTTAGGTTAACATCGGCATCTTTGGGATGCTTTATTTCCAACAATGCCTGATACATATGATCTTAGCATTGGTTTTTCAAATGTCTTATAACTAAGCCTATATATAGGACACCATGACGGTTCCCCCGTAATGCCGGTACCCATTTCCGACACCTGGGTTGAGTGGGGTATTGTGCTTGAGCTTTCCCTTATACCCAACGGGGAAAATCTCCGCGCCAGCGCTGGGAACGAACCCGCGACTTCCAGCATACAAGTCCGATCCCTTAACCGCTGTGCCACGGAGAGCTTTAGGCCAGAAGACCAGTCACACAGACGAACGGACGGACGGACGGACGGACGCGGCTCCTTTAATAATAGTGATGATTAGATCCATTGTGACCTACTTGATCAGGTTGCTTGTATATCTAATTCAAGTGAAATGTTAATCGTAAAATGTTTTTTATAACTCTTCGGATCTTCAAAATAACGAGTGAGAATTTCAAATTTCGTGCTACGTTATTACTAGGAATTTGAATTAAGGATTTTGCCATGCATGTTATCCCTATAGACAATGGGTTGAACTTTGCCAATTAATACTGAAAATTCACCATGAACAGTAACAATCTTTCGATCAACCAAGCAAGTCCACAAGTGTATAAAAGTTTCATAAGCGTATAGAAACGAGATATTTGAGGTATGAAAAGTTTTCACTGGAGTAGAGGAAAATGTAAATTTCATTTAGGGATGAATGACTTGAATCATAAATGTAGAATAATTTTTACTTAACTTTTGATACCTAATACCTGCGATTTTTGGCCTGAGATTTAATTAAATAGCTAAAAAAAATAATTATGTAAATAACCGAGACCTATTCAATTAATTGACTGAAATGCAATTAAATAGCTAACTGAGCCCTAATTGAAAAACTAACTGATACCTATTTAAACTGACAGCTTTTTAAATAACTAACGGAATCCTAAATAACTAACGAACTGAAACTTAATAAAATGAATAACTGAAACTTAATGAAATAAATAACTGAGAGCTAATTAAAAAACTAACTGAGAGCTTTTTAAATAAATAACTGAGGCCTAAATAAATAACTAACTGAAACCTAATTAAATAACTGAGAGCAAATTAAATAATTCCCTGAGTGTGAAAACAATGGTTCACTGAATATGAATTCTGCAAACAACTGCAACTAACTTAAATGAACGATTGTAATTTAATAAATGAATAAATAACTGATAACAGATGAAATGATTAACGGTGATAATGATTACATTATTTTCTGAAGCTGGATAAAATAATTTGCCGAGACTAAATTAAATACTTAACTAACTGAGACTAAATTAAGCAATTAAGTGAGCGACTTTATATTGTTAGATGTAAATAAATTGAATAACTATTTGAGATTGAATTATGGCATTAGCTATTTACCTCATTTCCGAGTGTAGTAGGGAATTAACTGGAACTAAATAGTATGTTTATGAAACAGTAAATTGAAAAAAATTCTGTTACACAAATTTAAAACTTCTTCATTTAAGATTGTTTTTTATGTTTATTAGTATTTTTGTTTTTCTCATATTCATTTTAAATGCGTATATATATATGAAATATATGAATATGTGTGAGTGCAGGTGTGTACATGTGCGTGTATGTGTGCGCACGCAAATATGAATGTCTGTATATCTGTATGCACATGTACACGTTCGCTCATATATGTATACACATGTACAAATAGATGTTTCTACACCTATTTTTTTTGCGTAAAAGCAAAACCTCTGGACATATTACATTTTACTTAAAGCTCTGCGATCAGTTAACACTGAACCAAATTCCAGAAATAAATAAGTTGATTGCGTTTGCTCAATGATTCATAAATAGATCTATCACGACCCCGAAGGGCATTTCTGTGAATTGAAGAAATTAAGAGTATAAACAGACAAATGAAATAAAGCTCTCGTGAAAAAATTATCCCTATGTCCGTATGCTGAACCAGCCAAGAGTTTCATTTTTGCGAGTAAGTTTGTTTACGCACTTCTAGATGTGCGCGCTGTGTTGCGCGATGTTCTTCATAAATTACCTTGTGACTAACATTTTCTCAATACTTGATTGTCATTTACGATGGTACTTCAATCTGCTCCGGTATAGCGTCTTTTGTCTTTTTCTTACTTTGATTTCATTAATAACTTAGGAGTTCCGACGAGTTCTTTAGTAGTATTATAATTATTCATAAGACATCAGCCATCTCTTGGAATATAAAATATCCAAGAGATGATATTTTTCATTTTTATTCAACTATCCCTAGACATAGTTAGACTATTAGCACGCCACGTATGGTTTGTCTATTAGTACGCCTCGCATAGTCTGGTTATTAGTACGCCTCGTATGGTCTATCTATTTGTACACCTCTGATAGTACACCTCGCATAGTTTGTCTATCAGTATGCCTCGTATGGCTTATTTATTTGTTTACCTCGGATAGTTTGTCTATAATTACTCCTCGTATGGAACGTTTGTTTTATGACGTCCTATATCAAGAAATTTTTAAAAGTCAATATGTTGGCATGTATCTCATGTGGCAACGTCGTTGGAAATAAACGGTTTTTCTTTCTTTCTTTCTTTCTTTCAAGTGCTCCCCATAGTGGAAAAGTTCTAAATTTGTGTAACAGAATTTTTTTCAATTTATTGTTTCTTAAACATATCATTTAGCTCCAGTTAATTCCCTACTACGCTCGGAAATGAGGTAAATAGGTAATGCCATAATTCAATCTCAACTAATTATTCAATTTATTTACATTTAACAATTTAAAGTCGCTCACTTAATTGCTTAATTTAGTCTCAGTTAGTTAAGTATTTAATTTAGTCTCGGATAATTATTTTATCCAGCTTCAGAAAATAATGTAATCATTATCACCGTTAATCATTTCATCTGTTATCAGTTATTTATTTATTTATATAGTTACAATCGTTCATTTATGTTAGTTAAAGTTATTTTGCAGAATTTATTTTAAAATTTTTATCCCTTAAAATATTTGGCATAATATGTTTCCAAAAAATAGAGAAAATAAAAGAATTTTAATGTTTCAGGGAATAATTATCATGTAGAGTATTTTGGATTTGTTTTTGCCAATTTATATCTGAGAATGTTTTCATACATGCCTAAATTTGTTTAAAATCTGTCTAAATTTGCTCAAAATCTGCTTACATTTGTTTAAAATCTGTCTTAATTCACATACCCCCTTTTTCTTGACTTAATTTTTCGATTTTTTCAGTACCTCTGACTTTCATCTTCAAATTTCATCTTGTTTTCTAACCATCCTTTCAACTTACTTATTCTATGCGCAGGGAATCCTGTACGGAAACACATCTTGTGCATAGATTCCGTGTGCCCTTAACTCCATTCTAAGTGGTATCTTCATTCATCCTCTGTTTGAACATCTTTGCTCGTGTAGGGGAGATTGAAATTAATTTATAATGAATCAGCCAATTCTTGAGTTGAATTTTTACCAACACCACCGTTTATTTTTTTTAATCCGTACACATTTCCTTTACTAAAATGCATTCGGAAAAGTTACTGGTTTCCCTCTTGCGTCTTTCCGGAAAAGGTACTGTTGGCAAATGCAATAAATGGTTCATAAAATTAACAAAAAATTAAATACATGAAAAAATGAAAAAAAAATAAAAAAAATTCTGCCGCTCCCTGCTAGGCATGGTTTAGGCAATAGATTCAGATTTGTTAGGTTTGTCTGTCCTATGTTTTCGGGACTGGTGCCACCAGGGGAATGCAGTTAGGTCCCTCACATGTAGATAAGCTTTCGGGACTTCTGTTTCTCATGTCCACTTCGATTTGTTCAGTTCTCGTGCTTTCGTCACAATTTCTTCTTCTCCTTTCATTTTTTTTTCCGTCTACTTCTATGTGCAAGATATCGGGTGAGTGACTCACACTCTGTGCATTGATTCTTTTTTTTTCTACAATCCATACAGAATGGCCCCTTTTCTTTCCTCGGTGAACCCATCTTCGTATAAAAATAGCGTCTTAAATTAACCACTATACTACTGGAAATTCTTCTACGTTCGGCACAACATCCACTTCCACTGCCTCACTCATCTATCGCTCTTCGATTCCGCAGGCTGTAATGTTTGAAAAAATGATTTTTTTTCCTTCAGAATTCAATTTATATTCATAGTTCCAAATTCAATCTGTCCGACCCTCAACGAATCCAAGATGCGGGCAGTGATTCCAGCTAAATTGCCTCGCCATATTTTTGTTGTCTGCTTCCGTGAGGCGCAGAAAAAACTTAGTTCATTCCAGGAAAACAGCATTTCATGGTTACTGATTTAAAAGGATACTGTATCCCAAGTATACTGTATTTCAGGTATGCTTCATTTCAGGGACACTGTATCCCCAGTATGCTGTATTTCAGGGATACTGCATTCCAAGGATACTGCATTCCAGGGATACTGCATTCCAAGGATTCTGCATTCCAGGGATACTGCATTCCAAGGATACTGCATTCCAGGGATACTGCATTCCAGAGATACTGCATTCCAGGGATACTGCATTCCAGAGATACTGCATTCCAGGGATACTGCATTCCAGGGATTCTGCATTTCAGAGATACTGCATTCCAGGGATACTACATTCCAGGGATACTGCATTCCAGGGATACTGCATTCCAGAGATACTGCATTCAAGGGATTCTGAATTCCAGGGATACTGCATTCCAGGGATTCTGCATTCCATGGATACTGCATTCCAGGGATTCTGCATTCCAGGGATACTGCATTCCAGGGATACTGCATTCCAGGGATTCTGCATTAAGGGATTCTGCATTCCAGGGATACTGCATTCCAGAGATACTGCATTCCAGGGATTCTGCATTCCAGGGATACTGCATTCCAGGGATACTGCATTCCAGGGATACTGCATTCCAGAGATACTGCATTCCAGAGATACTGCATTCCAGGTATACTGCATTCCAGAGATTCTGCCTTCCAGGGATTCTGCATTCCAGGGATGCTGCATTCCAGGGATTCTGCATTCCAGAGGTACTGCATTCCAGAGATACTGCATTCCAGAGATACTGCATGCCAGGGATACTGCATTCCAGGGATACTGCATTCCAGAGATACTGCATTCCAGAGATACTGCATTCCAGGGATACTGCATTCCAGAGATACTGCATTCCAGGGATACTGCATTCCAGGGATACTGCATTCCAGGGATTCTGCATTCCAGAGATACTGCATTCCAGAGATACTGCATTCCAGAGATACTGCATGCTGGGATACTGCATTCCAGGGATACTGCATTCCAGGGATTCTGCATTCCAGGGATACTGCATTCCAGGGATTCTGCATTCCAGGGATACTGCATTCCAGAGATACTGCATTCCAGGGATACTGCATGCCAGGGATACTGCATGTCAGGGATACTGCATGCCAGGGATACTGCATGTCAGGGATACTGCATTCCGGTAATGCTATCTTGCAGGATAACAAATTTACAAGAATATTATGTATAATAGAGTTATAATACCTAATAGGAATACTAGATTCCAGGAGAGGAACATTTTATTATCTCAAGTATATCTTTTTTATTTATTTATTAGATATGGCGAACGTTTCAAATGGCATATTTCGCAATAAAAGTATCACTTCTTTGTTACGCATCATATATTTTACTGCACGGATTAGGTTTTATACTTCATTTATATATTTAATTCATGGCCCGTTACTGTTACCGTCAATTGTCTACTTACTCTTACTGCCAACTTTTTTGTTGAAATTGAAGATTTTAATTTTCGTTGTATAAATCAAAACAATTTCTCCTGCCATCTAATTTGAAAAATTTTAACATGAAGGTGCGAATTCTTAAACTTTGTAGTCAATAGCACGAAATGTCGACTCTCTTGCTAGTCACACTCTGTATCAGTACCTTCTTCTCGTCGTCACAGTTGTTAAAATTGGTTGTGTACTATTTTTGAATTAATTTTATCGTAAAGATATTTGTTCGCTCGCCACGCACATGCGATCACCCTGTGATAAAAGTCGTTTTGTTTCTGCTATTTCTGGTTAGATATTTTACTGTATTTCTGTGAGTTAACAGGAAGGGAAGTGAATTATTTGTTTATAGAATCTTAGGTTGGATTTTCCCTAAGACATTTTCTCCCCAAGATATGAACGAGGAAGGGCTTATTCATTTTATTCTAATTATTAATACATTATTAAATTAATTTTGACCAATTTATTTTTAATTTTCCAAAAACTTACCTCTTTCCATCAAAATAATGAATATAAACTTAAGACACAGAGGTTCATAAGAAATATTCACTCATTTTCGTATTCTGGTTTTCAATTTCCGGTCAAGTCGAGTGGTTTCAAGAAAAGGAAAGCTTTAAGACCAGCAAACTTTCGAGTGTCTTAAAATAATAGGATAAATTTGTAGTTTAAGAATAGGTGAAGAAACGTTCACAATAAGATGCTAACCTGTAATGTGTGTGCAATGTATATATAAAATCAACCGTGTCAACAGTGCCGTCATTAAGAAGTCAAACTAAAACATGTTTAATTTCGCGTCTGAGCTGACATTATTTAACATGTTTTTTGCGATGGCTTCTACTGAAGTTTAATATTCAATTTAAATTTAAAATCAACTGTAGTAAGCAATTTTGAAAATAGCAAACATTAACTGAGTGGTGCCTTCATTTAGCTTTCATTGAGTGTTCATAAAAATCGAGGGTAAATATTGAGGATTAACTGGGAATCGATTTTCCCCTTCTCGAATCCTAAACATAATGAATTAGATTGAAATAAGCAAGTTTTCTTTTATGCACTTTCCGGTCAATATTGAATTTAATGTTGTCAACGAATTTCATAATTTCGTAGGTATAGATAGGTAATATAGTCGATTTTAAGACGTTTTACACGAATGACAATGTGCCCGGAAATGCTTAGTTTTGGAGATATTTAACTTTGAAGTTATAGGAACGTCGTTTATAAAATTAAACAAACGGAGAGGTAAATAAGCAGAAATCCGGTTCTGACGTAACGATAGGTAAGGTTAGGTTTGGTAAAGTTAATTTAGTTAAGTATCCTAACCTAAGTAAGCCTGAAATATCTTGATTTAACTCAACCATACCGAGGCCGATGACTCCCGCCAAAAAACTTGGCGTGGTCCGCGTCCGCAAAACGCCGGAAGAGCCATATCGGAACTGCCGTTAATGCTATTCTTACCTGGCGTTATTTATCCTATATCTCCAAAACTAAGCATTTCCGGGCACATTGTCATTCGTGTAAAACGTCTTAAAATCGACTATATTACCTATCTATACCTACGAAATTATTAAATTCGTTGGCAACATTAAATTCAATATTGACCCACTTTCCGTCGTTTGAGTATTTTACGAATTATAGCGGTAGGTTTAGTTTCGTCTTGGATGACGAATGCGCTCCGATAAACAGCTACTCATTGATTTTCGAATTTTTGTTGCTTGAATCATGGTAATGACATCGAAATAAACTTTTTATCAATACACTTTTTTCGTCATATGAATATTTTACGAGTTGGCGCGGTAGGTTTAGTTTTGTCTCTGACAAAGAGCGCGCTGGAAGCGAGACTCCATTGCAGTGTTGCCATTCGCCGGGCTCGATGAATTACTTCCAGCTTCAAACACTTGAGTTGCGGTAACTAATTCACCGCTATAACTCGTACAATACTTATTTACGACGGAAAGTGCATAGAAGAAAACTTGTTTATTTCGATCTAATTAACTATGTTTAGGCACCAAAAAATCAAATATCGATTCTCGGTTGATTCTCAACATTTACCAAATTGAATTAGTGACTGCTGGTCGGTCAGCAGGATTATAAAAATCCCCTCAGTGACCACTGGTGGGTGTCTTGGTAAATGTTGAGGAGTTGACCATAATTGATTTTCCACTTTTAGATGGCTAAATATTGCTAATGAGATCGAAATAAACAAGTTTTCTTCAATGCATTTTCCGTCTGAAATGAGTATTTTACAAGTTATAGGAATGAATTACTTACCGCAACTGCAGTGTTTGGAGCGGGAAGTATATAGGTATTAAAGATTGAAATTGCCTTTCGCGGCGATCGCTAACACCCTATTACAAACGTAAAGAGGTTGGGTCGTGAGGGGTAGCCACAGTTCTTTTAGTGAAAAGTATAAATAAAGGTTTCAAGTGACGTTCGTTGACATCGACTCCAAAATGGCTGCCGCCATCTTCGGTACCGAGTGGCGCCATGGCGGCAGCCGCCTTGGAGTCGATGTAACGGACGCCACAAGAAACGTTTATTTATAATTTTCAATAAAAGAACTGTGGCTACCCCTCACGACCCAACAACCTCTTTGCGTTTGTAATAGGGTGTTTGCTTCCCTTATTCATTTTTCCCCGCCTAAAACACTGAAGTTCCGGTAACTCATTTACCGCTATAACTTTTAAAATACTCATTTCAGACGGAAAGTGCATAGAAGAAAACTTGTTTATTTCGATCTCATTAACAATATTAAGCCATTTAAAAGTGGAAAATCAATTATGGTCAACTCAACATTTACCGGTGTCTTCGCAATAGACGTGTTTACGCCAGCCGTAACTAAGGCATCACTGTGTAATTTTCTTTGCTTTAAAACAGTAGCCTAATCCTAATCTTGTCTTTGATCCTAATCCTAATCTTGTCTTTGATCCTAATCCTAATCTTGTCTTTGATCCTAATCCTAATCTTGTCCTCGATCCTAATCCTAATCTTGTCCTCGATCCTAATCCTAATCTTGTCCTCGATCCTAATCCTAATCTTGTCCTTGATCCTAATGCTAATCTTGTCCTTGATCCTAATGCTAATATTGTCCTTGATCCTAATGCTAATATTGTCCTTGATCCTAATGCTAATCTTGTCCTTGATCCTAATGCTAATCTTGTCCTTGATCCTAATGCTAATCTTGTCCTTGATCCTAATGCTAATCTTGTCCTTGATCCTAATGCTAATCTTGTCCTTGATCCTAATGCTAATCTTGTCCTTGATCCTAATGCTAATCTTGTCCTTGATCCTAATGCTAATCTTGTCCTTGATCCTAATGCTAATCTTGTCCTTGATCCTAATGCTAATCTTGTCCTTGATCCTAATGCTAATCTTGTCCTTGATCCTAATGCTAATCTTGTCCTTGATCCTAATGCTAATCTTGTCCTTGATCCTAATGCTAATCTTGTCCTTGAGCCTAATGCTAATCTTGTCCTTGAGCCTAATGCTAATCTTGTCCTTGAGCCTAATGCTAATCTTGTCCTTGAGCCTAATGCTAATCTTGTCCTTGAGCCTAATGCTAATCTTGTCCTTGAGCCTAATGCTAATCTTGTCCTTGAGCCTAATGCTAATCTTGTCCTTGAGCCTAATGCTAATCTTGTCCTTGAGCCTAATGCTAATCTTGTCCTTGAGCCTAATGCTAATCTTGTCCTTGAGCCTAATGCTAATCTTGTCCTTGAGCCTAATGCTAATCTTGTCCTTGAGCCTAATGCTAATCTTGTCCTTGAGTCTAATGCTAATCTTGTCCTTGAGTCTAATGCTAATCTTGTCCTTGAGTCTAATGCTAATCTTGTCCTTGAGTCTAATGCTAATCTTGTCCTTGAGTCTAATGCTAATCTTGTCCTTGAGTCTAATGCTAATCTTGTCCTTGATCCTAATGCTAATCTTGTCCTTGATCCTAATGCTAATCTTGTCCATTCATGATCAAGGTTGAATTCAAGCTATAAATAAATCTGGACTTGAATTTGACTTTGCTCTTCGAACGAAAACCCTAAATCTTTCCTATTCCTGGCCTCAAGTGATATTCTCCGAGCTAACAATTCTAGCCTTAATCTCAATCCTATCTCTAACATGAAACTCTCCAAACTGACAAGCCTAGGTTTAAACTCAGTCCTAGTTTTAGTCAAAGTGAATATTTTCGTATTCATGGAAATTAAAAATTCCGTTCCCATGAATCACTAAAGGAACACATTTAAAAGCGTTTTACATGAATGACATTCTGCTCGCTGATGCGTAATTTTTGAATTATTCAACTTTGAAGTAATACGAACGTCGTATATAAAAGTGAAGGAACGGACACTTAAACGTGCTGTAATACGGTATTGACGTAACGATTGGTGAGGTTAGGGTAGGTAATGTTAGGTTAGTTAAATAAACCAACCTAAAATAACATAAATCAACCTAAAATAGCTTACCTTAACTTACGCAAACCGACGCTGTTCTTTTCGCGCCAAAAAGTGGGTGTGTCCCGCCAGAAAAGTGGGCGTGACCCAACAATGCGGCGACTAAGCAGCCGACCATATAATGTTATTCCTACGTGAACGTAATTATTCTTATACCTCGAAAATAACTCTTTAGCGAGCAGAATGTCATTCATGTAAAACGTTTTTAAATGTGCTCCATTAGTGATCCTTTGGAACGGAATTTTTAATTTCCGTGAATACGAAAAAATTCACTCTGACCCTAGTTTTAAGTTGACATTTTGCTGGCTAAAATCCTAGCCTTGAAACTAACTCTGGCCTCGATTTAACATTCTATTGGCAATTTAAACTCTTGTTTCTCGTTTTCATTTGTACTTGTATTTCTATTTCTAGGTTGTGAATAACAAATAACTTTGTGTTTGTTATTCCAAGTCTAAAATAATGAGTATATATTTATTCCCGTCTCTAGGTTGCGACTTGCGAGCAGATCTGTATTTCTCTTTCCAAGTCTTATATAAGCAGCGGATTTGTATTTTTCTTGTATTTGTCTCTAGGTCGTAAACTGTAATAATTTTGTATTCTTATTTCCACAGCGTTGATTGCAGGTTCTTATTCCTGTCTTTAGGTCGAGAATAACGAGAAGATTGGTTATTTTATTTCCAGAACAGCGGAAAAAATGGCACAGCTTGTCATGCTCAAAGAAACCTCACACTCGCCCACCGCTGAGGTGATAAAAGACATCTTGGACAAATATGACGAACAGCTCAAATATCTCGCGAAGAAATTGGATCAGTCGGTGAGCTGAGGCTATTTTGAGTTGCTTCGCAAGTAATTGTGTAGTATTTTGGAGTACGTTGAAGTAAGAAGAGGACTAAAGGCTTGCGTAGGCTAACACGTTTTGCTGAGTTAGTGCGGTTGGTTTGGTTAAGTTGTAAGTAGCAGAATCGGGAGATCGTCTTCACTGCTCGAATACATTTTTATGGTTCGTAAGAAATATGAAAATGCAGTTGCACGATAACATTTCACCTCGTATGATAAGTTATTTTTTAAAAAGGTCGCGAAGCGAATGAATTGTCATTATTTATACCGGTGCGTGAATGACCAATTTACCGAGTGGTACACACATGGCCCAATACGCAGGGACCGTATTAACGTCAAATGTAGTGTGCGGTTTGGATACTTTTTTATGTATATCACAAATAAATTTAAATGATTATGTTCTATCCGCGAACGTCATGTCAATTTTAGGTGTAATAGGAATTGGTGCAATCACACGTCTTGAAAGAAAAAAGTTTTTGTAATTCAGCAAAAGTTTTTTGTAATTTAGCCGAAGTTTTTTGTAATTTAGCCGAAGTTTTTTGTAATTTAGCCAAAGTTTTTGTAATTTAGCCAAAGTTTTTGTAATTTAGCCAAAGTTTTTGTAATTTAGCCAAAGTTTTTGTAATTTAGCCAAAGTTTTTGTAATTTAGCCAAAGTTTTTGTAATTTAGCCAAAGTTTTTGTAATTTAGCCAAAGTTTTTGTAATTTAGCCAAAGTTTTTGTAATTCAGCCAAAGTTTTTGTAATTCAGCCAAAGTTTTTGTAATTCAGCCAAAGTTTTTGTAATTCAGCCAAAGTTTTTGTAATTCAGCCAAAGTTTTTGTAATTCAGCCAAAGTTTTTGTAATTCAGCCAAAGTTTTTGTAATTCAGCCAAAGTTTTTGTAATTCAGTGAAAGTTATTATAATTCAGTCAAAAATTTTTATAATTTAGGCAAAAATTTTATTATTTAGGCTAAAATTTTACAATGCAGCCCAAATTTTATTACGTTCCCAAAATTTCTATTGGGCAGTCTGAGTTTTTATTGTACGGTCTAAGTTTTTATTGTACGGTCTAAGTTTTTATTGTACGGTCTAAGTTTTTATTGTACGGTCTAAGTTTTTATTGTACGGTCTAAGTTTTTATTGTACGGTCTAAGTTTTTATTGTACGGTCTAAGTTTTTATTGTACGGTCTAAGTTTTTATTGTACGGTCTAAGTTTTTATTGTACGGTCTAAGTTTTTATTGTACGGTCTAAGTTTTTATTGTACGGTCTAAGTTTTTATTGTACGGTCTAAGTTTTTATTGTACGGTCTAAGTTTTTATTGTACGGTCTAAGTTTTTATTGTACGGTCTAAGTTTTTATTGTACGGTCTAAGTTTTTATTGTACGGTCTAAGTTTTTATTGTACGGTCTAAGTTTTTATTGTACGGTCTAAGTTTTTATTGTACGGTCTAAGTTTTTATTGTACGGTCTAAGTTTTTATTGTACGG
This sequence comes from Morinoia aosen, assembly GCA_030386875.1. Lineage (NCBI taxonomy): Eukaryota > Metazoa > Arthropoda > Malacostraca > Amphipoda > Talitridae > Morinoia > Morinoia aosen. The sequence continues at coordinate 19,439,943 of CM059556.1, forward strand.
TCTAAGTTTTTATTGTACGGTCTAAGTTTTTATTGTACGGTCTAAGTTTTTATTGTACGGTCTAAGTTTTTATTGTACGGTCTAAGTTTTTATTGTACGGTCTAAGTTTTTATTGTACGGTCTAAGTTTTTATTGTACGGTCTAAGTTTTTATTGTACGGTCTAAGTTTTTATTGTACGGTCTAAGTTTTTATTGTACGGTCTAAGTTTTTATTGTACGGTCTAAGTTTTTATTGTACGGTCTAAGTTTTTATTGTACGGTCTAAGTTTTTATTGTACGGTCTAAGTTTTTATTGTACGGTCTAAGTTTTTATTGTACGGTCTAAGTTTTTATTGTACGGTCTAAGTTTTTATTGTACGGTCTAAGTTTTTATTGTACGGTCTAAGTTTTTATTGTACGGTCTAAGTTTTTATTGTACGGTCTAAGTTTTTATTGTACGGTCTAAGTTTTTATTGTACGGTCTAAGTTTTTATTGTACGGTCTAAGTTTTTATTGTACGGTCTAAGTTTTTATTGTACGGTCTAAGTTTTTATTGTACGGTCTAAGTTTTTATTGTACGGTCTAAGTTTTTATTGTACGGTCTAAGTTTTTATTGTACGGTCTAAGTTTTTATTGTACGGTCTAAGTTTTTATTGTACGGTCTAAGTTTTTATTGTACGGTCTAAGTTTTTATTGTACGGTCTAAGTTTTTATTGTACGGTCTAAGTTTTTATTGTACGGTCTAAGTTTTTATTGTACGGTCTAAGTTTTTATTGTACGGTCTAAGTTTTTATTGTACGGTCTAAGTTTTTATTGTACGGTCTAAGTTTTTATTGTACGGTCTAAGTTTTTATTGTACGGTCTAAGTTTTTATTGTACGGTCTAAGTTTTTATTGTACGGTCTAAGTTTTTATTGTACGGTCTAAGTTTTTATTGTACGGTCTAAGTTTTTATTGTACGGTCTAAGTTTTTATTGTACGGTCTAAGTTTTTATTGTACGGTCTAAGTTTTTATTGTACGGTCTAAGTTTTTATTGTACGGTCTAAGTTTTTATTGTACGGTCTAAGTTTTCAGGGAGCGACCATGATTTTTGTGCACATAATAAAAATATTTTTTACATGTACGAATGCTTAAGTCCTATCTGTCTATATTCTTACCAAGTTAGCCCCCTGTCCAGTACCTCAGCATGAAACTAACTGGATTTCCCACAGAAATTCACTTGCACGTTGGAGCTCGAAGAAAGGCAGCTGTTCACCATCGCCTGGCTGGTTCACATCCTCCAAAGCATCGACGACCAGCCGCCGGTCCAGTCTTTGGAGGACGTGAAATCAGCACTAATGTACTCCATGCCAAATTTTATTCCCCCTCCGCCAAACATGGAAGTTTCGAAGTTGAAGCAGCACCGCGCACGCTATGTAGGCTCTGTGCAGAAATTCGTGTTTGCATTACGGGTGACGAGGTGTATCATAAATACCCTAAGTCACCCTAGGTACTTGCAAGAATCGCAGGTCGAGTTGAACACCCACCTGCGAGACGTCTTCACCTGCGTCGGTGTTCATCTGAGGAGCCCTGTATTCAACAACATAGTTAGGGCAACTCAATTGAATATGCTGGAAATCGATGCCATATCGTTTCTCTCGAGCTTGGTGTTCTGCAAGATAATGCAACGGGTCCACAGTTCTGGGACCCTCAGTGTTGCACACCCGCCTGTACTAAACGTCCCTAAGAAATGCAGCATTTGTAACAGCTCCATCACGGCTAAATCCGGCTATTCCGTACTTCTGAACTGCCCCCACTCTTTCTGCGTTCCGTGCACGGAGGAACTTGCGACCGATTCGTGAGTATCGGAATGATGTAAAATATGTAAGACTTCGATTTGATCTCTACTTGTTGCAATGTTTCCGTCTGTTCTTCTAATTTTGACCGTCAGGGAGATGCAGCTGTTGTATTCATTGGAATTAGCGCTCTCATGAGGGAAAATGTGAAGACCCGAGCTGATGGTTAGGGGGACTTTCTTTTTGTTCAAATAGATTGTTTTTGTTTTGTTAAGGAGCCCAGTTTTTTAATTCACTACTTTCCTGTTTTTCAGCAGCTACTACTTTCTTCTTCAACTTTGATCTTGTCGCATTAAGTTTCATTCTGACCTACTGCATCTGTTCGCAGGAGATCCCTTAGGGAACAAGCACTGTGCATAGATTTCGACCAATCTTAATTCCGTACTTAGCACTGGACTGCGGCTGGTATAAAACTAAAGTTTAACGTTCAACTCAAATTTAAAACCAATTGCAGTAAGCAATGTTGTAAATGGCAAACATTAACTGGATCGTGCTTTCATTTAGTTTTGGTTAAGTATTCATGAAAGTTAAGTTTGTGACTACTGGTCGGTCCAGCAGCATTATGGAAATTCCCTCCGTGGCCACCGGTGGCGCAAGTCGCTGTCAAAGAGTTCATGATGCTTTTATCTTTACTCTCCATGGAACACCTTTGTTGTGGTTACGGAGGCCTAAAATAACTTAGCATTGAACATATTTCATTTGTCCGATCCATGCATCTACTGAAAAGGGCATGTAGAGGATTACAGAAATATCAGCGCATGCTTGCATTAAGTGAGCTAGATAAGAGCACAGCTAACATCAGCACCAATCGAATACAATCTAATGCGTTTTAAAAATCAGAATAAAATTTTATTTAGCTAACGTTAACGACAAGCAGCAAATGGCTCTACTATCTTTGTTCTTTTTTGCTTTAAAACGGGAAAATATCGCTAAGTCTGCCGAAAATTAATGTCAGCAGAAACTCGTCAACATCCTCGTAAGGTTCAAGCTGATCTTCATAAAAAAGTTTGATATAACAAATTACGGACTTCCTTCACGATTCTCAGCTAACTCTTTTCGTTGAGGTCCAATTTTCCAATACAGGGCGTCCTCAAAAAATGTACTCTTTCTTTGACTGGGCGATTTTTCATTTTAGGTGCAGTTAAATTTTCTCTTATTTATTTCTCAAACATGATGTTCTCTTCGTTGATTTAACTCATTATACTTGTTTCTATGTCAACGAGCCCCAATATCTGAGCAAAATACACGAGAAGTCGCTGGTCAAAGAGTGAATGTATTTTTTGGGACACCCTGTATCATAAAAAGGACAAATATTAAATGTGAACCAGAATGAGTGCATTTTGGGACACCATAAAAATACAAATATTATTTGCGACCCAATGTATGTATTAGCTCACTGATGAATCACAAGCATCTTTCCCTCCTCTTTGGTGAATTATCTTTTTTAGGATGACGGATCTGTGCAGCCAGAAGCCTTGCCAGAGCTGATTGGATTGCCCCTGTGTTCGGACGTTGTTCTGTAATTAAGGATATTTCTACCTTGTATAAAAATGGGACATTTTTGGTTGGGTGGGATCCACCTTGGCATCATGCAATGACTGCGGATTGTTTGGCTGGGAATGGAAATGGGAACATGACGAAAAACGACCATCATAAATCAAATCATATTAGGTCTAAGACACTAGGTGACAAAGCCACAACCAAAGAATGTTGGCTTTTCAGAATGGGTTTCTGGAGTAGATTTCCCTTCGCAATCCAATGGTATTCTGACATGAAATATGAAAAGTCTAGACGCAATCATATTCTGATACAAAATATGAAAATTCTAGAAGCAATCATATTCTGATACAAAATATGAAAAGTCTGGACACAATCATATTCTGATACAAAATATGCAAATTCTAGATGCAATCATGTTCCGGCTCAAAATATGGAAAGTCTCGACACAACCGTATTCTGACACAGAACCTAGTCTAGAACTGTGTAATGACTCACATGACAGCGAAAAATAGCCAAACATTCGGATTTCTTGATGCTGAAATTTGCTTTGCTTGCTTGAACAATTTGATCACTTCTGCTGCTTTCTTTGAACATCAAAATTCCAACTTGTTTCACCGTGCAGACAAAGACGGAAGCGATTAGATGGATATGTAATTGAATTTTAATTAGGCATTTGTGCACAATGATTTAGTATTGATAGATATGCGAGACTAAATTGATAAGATGAACATAAATGAGACACTGATTAGATAATCGCACATCAAAACTGATTGGGAAAATAAATAAGGTAATAATCGGAATAACATTAAAGGAGACACTGAATGTAATGCCTTTTTTCAGGCCAGAAGTGAATTTCTTTTTAAAATAAACTATGCTTAGTTTGTACCGCAGAATTACGGTAGGATATTGTGCAGCTGGTGTACATTATTCTAGACCTCCTCAGGGGGATACAATTATCGTATCTATGGGAATTAGCGCTCCCAGAGGGACAATGTGAGGGCCCTAGCTGAGAGTTGGGAAGCCCTTTTTGTTGAAACCAAATGCTTTTGTTACAATAAGAACTATCTTTTTTCGGTTCACTGCTGTCCTGTTTTTTCATCACATACTACTTTCTTCTTCAGCTTTGATCTTGTTTCATGAACTTCTTTTTTATCTTACTGTTTCTATGCCCTTTCTGCATAGATTCCACGTTCCCTTAACTCCATACTAAATGGTGCCTTCTTCCTTCCTCTTTTTTGATCGCCATTGCTGCGGATAGGGAGGCTTAAACTAACAAATAATCTAATCAGGATTCTAGACCGCAACTCCATAGTTGTCTTCTTCTGACGAGTGGCTGTTCGTTAAAATTACTTCATTGATTGACAACCTGCAGTGTGAACATAAGACAGGCAGGATGTTTAGTTGGTGGGTTAGTGTGCTTACACAGTTGGTGGGTTTGAGTGTGTTTACACAGTTGGTGGGCTTGAGTGTGTTTACACAGTTGGTGGGTTAGTGTGCTTACACAGTTGGTGGGTTTGAGTGTGTTTACACAGTTGGTGGGCTTGAGTGTGTTTACACAGTTGGTGGGTTTGAGTGTGTTTACTACCCAGTTGGTGGGTTTGAGTGTGTTTACTACCCAGTTGGTGGGTTTGAGTGTGTTTACTACCCAGTAGGTGGGTTTGAGTGTGTTTACTGCACAGTTGGTGGGTTTGAGTGTGTTTACTACCCAGTTGGTGGGTTTGAGTGTGTTTACTACCCAGTTGGTGGGTTTGAGTGTGTTTACTACCCAGTTGGTGGGTTTGAGTGTGTTTACTACCCAGTAGGTGGGTTTGAGTGTGTTTACTGCACAGTTAGTGGGTTTGAGTGTGTTTACTGCACAGTTGGTGGGTTTGAGTGTGTTTACTGCACAGTTGGTAGGTTTGAGTGTGTTTACTGCACAGTTGGTGGGTTTGAGTGTGTTTACTGCACAGTTGGTGGGTTTGAGTGTGTTTACTGCACAGTTGGTGGGTTTGAGTGTGTTTACTACACAGTTGGTGGGTTTGAGTGTGTTTACTACACAGTTGGTGGGTTTGAGTGTGTTTACTACACAGTTGGTGGGTTTGAGTGTGTTTACTACCCAGTTGGTGGGTTTGAGTGTGTTTACTACCCAGTTGGTGGGTTTGAGTGTGTTTACTACCCAGTTGGTGGGTTTGAGTGTGTTTACTACCCAGTTGGTGGGTTTGAGTGTGTTTACTACCCAGTTGGTGGGTTTGAGTGTGTTTACTACCCAGTTGGTGGGTTTGAGTGTGTTTACTGCACAGTTGGTGGGTTTGAGTGTGTTTACTGCACAGTTGGTAGGTTTGAGTGTGTTTACTGCACAGTTGGTGGGTTTGAGTGTGTTTACTGCACAGTTGGTGGGTTTGAGTGTGTTTACTGCACAGTTGGTGGGTTTGAGTGTGTTTACTACCCAGTTGGTGGGTTTGAGTGTGTTTACTACCCAGTAGGTGGGTTTGAGTGTGTTTACTGCACAGTTGGTGGGTTTGAGTGTGTTTACTGCACAGTTGGTAGGTTTGAGTGTGTTTACTGCACAGTTGGTGGGTTTGAGTGTGTTTACTGCACAGTTGGTGGGTTTGAGTGTGTTTACTACACAGTTGGTGGGTTTGAGTGTGTTTACTACACAGTTGGTGGGTTTGAGTGTGTTTACTACACAGTTGGTGGGTTTGAGTGTGTTTACTACACAGTTGGTGGGTTTGAGTGTGTTTACTACACTGTTTGTGGGTTTGAGTGTGTTTACTACACAGTTGGTGGGTTTGAGTGTGTTTACTACACAGTTGGTGGGTATGAGTGTGTTTACTACACAGTTGGTGGGTTTGAGTGTGTTTACTACACAGTTGGTGGGTATGAGTGTGTTTACTACACAGTTGGTGGGTATGAGTGTGTTTACTACACAGTTGGTGGGTTTGAGTGTGTTTACTACACAGTTGGTGGGTTTTAGAGTGTTTACTACACAGTTGGTGGGTTTTAGCGTGTTTACTACACAGTTGGTGGGTTTTAGCGTGTTTACTACACAGTTGGTGGGTTTTAGCGTGTTTACTACACAGTTGGTGGGTTTTAGCGTGTTTACTACACAGTTGGTGGGTTTTAGCGTGTTTACTACACATTTGGTGGGTTTTAGCGTGTTTACTACACAGTTGGTGGGTTTTAGCGTTACTACACAGTTGGTGGGTTTTAGCGTGTTTGCTTAGGTACGTCTAACCAATACCATGGGGATTGGCCTCCCCGAGGGAAAATATTCAATCACTTCGGCTACCAATAGGAAGGACTTTAGGGACTTCTATTACTCGTGCTCATTGTTTTTTTTTACAGTTAGCAAGCTCCCCACACAATCTCTTCTATGTTTTTCCTAACTGTCCTTTCCTGACTCGATGTTTATATTCGTAGGTATTTTGTGCGTGAAAATACCTTGTGCATAGGTTCCTTAATTCCTGAAGTCCAAACTCTCTCCTCGCTGGACGTCATCTTTACTGTGAACAAGGCAGTCATACACTACACCACCGCAAAAAGATTCGGACCTACCCGCAGCAGTAACCCTTGGATTTTCCCTTCTCTTTTTAGGATGTTATTATGCGGCTTTTAGACGATCAAGTAAATTGTCAATATCATTGACTCAATGTATTGATGAGATTTTTTTGCCCAAGTCAATAAATTGACTGTCGTCAATCAAGCCCACAGACGATCAATTAAATTGTCAATTTCTTTATTGTCAATTATATTTATCTTTATTGTCAATTATATTGACAATAAATTGACAATGATGAATATTGGCTATTTAATTAATCGTCTTTGGGCTCGATTGACGACCGTCAAATAATTGACTTTGAGTGCAACAAAAAATCTCATCAATATACAAGTCAATGATATTGACACTTAAATTGATTGTCTATGGGCCGCTTTAGAAGTTTTTCGAGGGTGTCCAGGAATGGGTTTGTGCTCAGGACAAACGTCGAGTGGGAGGCCGCGAGTTGCGGCCAGCAACGCCATCACCGTAGACTTGGCCCGGCCAGAACGCTTCACGATCTCTTTAACTGGCACGTTTTCTTGTCTCCAGGCTAAAATCCTAACTTTTTCCTCTCGGGATTAATATTTTAAACCATGTTTAAAGCATTGGAGGCAAACCATAGGCCAGAAAAGCTGTAACTCCAAAATCCTGGGCACAGTGGTCAGGAGCAAACCTATACTAAATCTTCTTCAGCCTCTCAACCAACACTGAGGGGCCAGACAGCTCGCCATGTAGTGCACGTACTCGCTGAGAGAGACACTAGATGCCCACAACACCCGACTGTACGGCCTACTCATTACAAATAACAAACGTACCTCGGTTCCACACCATTTTGCCGGGTGGGTCCAAATGTTTTTTGGCGGTGACTAATATAATAATAGCAACAATAATAAAAAGGATAACCATGAGTATAAATTTACTTCTTCAGAAATGGAAGTACAGATTACGTGCAGACGAGTTTTCAAGCGGCTAAAAGAATGCATTAAATAAATCGTTTCATCTATTGACTGAAATTCTTTTTTCAAATGGATCAATTTTACTCATTTCACAATACATTTTTCTATTTGTTTTTGTTTGCTCTCTGTTTGCTCTCTGTTTGCTCTCTGTTTGCTCTCTGTTTGCTCTCTGTTTGCTCTCTGTTTGCTCTCTGTTTGCTCTCTGTTTGCTCTCTGTTTGCTCTCTGTTTGCTCTCTGTTTGCTCTCTGTTTGCTCTCTGTTTGCTCTCTGTTTGCTCTCTGTTTGCTCTCTGTTTGCTCTCTGTTTGCTCTCTGTTTGCTCTCTGTTTGCTCTCTGTTTGCTCTCTGTTTGCTCTCTGTTTGCTCTCTGTTTGCTCTCTGTTTGCTCTCTGTTTGCTCTCTGTTTGCTCTCTGTTTGCTCTCTGTTTGCTCTCTGTTTGCTCTCTGTTTGCTCTCTGTTTGCTCTCTGTTTGCTCTCTGTTTGCTCTCTGTTTGCTCTCTGTTTGCTCTCTGTTTGCTCTCTGTTTGCTCTCTGTTTGCTCTCTGTTTGCTCTCTGTTTGCTCTCTGTTTGCTCTACTTGTTTTTCCATGCTACTTTCCAGGCACAACTGCCCCGGGTGCGGCAAGCTTGTTAACTTCTGGCTGCCGAATGACAAATGGCAGAAATGTTGGCAGTGGGCAAGGGATCATGTCGCGAAAAAGCTGAATTCCGTTTCACCAGCAGATTCTGTAGCTCAGGAGTCGACCGAAGCAGCATTTCTTTTCGGAGAATATAAATTTTCCGGAAAAGTAGTGCACCCTGCCGGAGGAGAGGTGGCGATGGCCGTTGAAGAGGTGGCGATGGCCGTTGAAGAGGTGGCGATGGCCGTTGAAGAGACGGCGATGGCCGTTGAAGAGACGGCGATGGTCGTTGAAGATGCGGCGATGGTCGTTGAAGATGCGGCGATGCCCCGAGAAGAGGCGGCGGTGTCCCGAGAAGAGGCGGCGTTGCCCCGAGAAGAGGCGGCGGTGTCCCGAGAAGAGGCGGCGATGCCCGGAGATGAGGCGGTGATGCCCGGAAATGAGACGGTGATGCCCGGAGATGAGGCGGCGATGCCCGGAGATGAGGCGGCGATGCCCGGAGATGAGGCGGCAATGCCCGGAGATGAGGCGGCGATGCCCGGAGATGAGGCGGCGATGCCCCGAGAAGAGGCGGCGATGCCCCGAGAAGAGGCGGCGATGCCCCGAGAAGAGGCGGCGATGCCCCTAGAAGAGGCGGCGATGCCCCTAGAAGAGGCGGCGATGCCCCTAGAAGAGGCAGCGATGCCCCTAGAAGAGGCGGCGATGCCCCTAGAAGAGGCGGCGATGCCCCTAGAAGAGGCGGCGATGCCCCGAGAAGAGGCGGCGACGGCCCAAGAAGAGGCGGCGACGGCCCAAGAAGAGGCGGCGACGGCCCAAGAAGAGGCGGCGACGGCCCAAGAAGAGGCGGCGACGGCCCAAGAAGAGGCGGCGACGGCCCAAGAAGAGGCGGCGACGGCCCAAGAAGAGGCGGCGACGGCCCAAGAAGAGGCGGCGACGGCCCAAGAAGAGGCGGCGACGGCCCAAGAAGAGGCGGCGACGGCCCAAGAAGAGGCGGCGATCCCCCGAGAAGAGGCGGCGATGATCACAGCCAAATCACTTCTCCCAAATTCAACAGTTGGTGCGAATGCAATGAGGGCGATTGTCTTCCTTCGGAGTGCCGGATTTTTGATGCCGGATTTTTGATGCCGGATTTTTGATGCCGGATTTTTGATGCCGGATTTTTGATGCCGGATTTTTGATGCCGGATTTTTGATGCCGGATTTTTGATGCCGGATTTTTGATGCCGGATTTTTGATGCCGGATTTTTGATGCCGGATTTTTGATGCCGGATTTTTGATGCCGGATTTTTGATGCCGGATTTTTGATGCCGGATTTTTGATGCCGGATTTTTGATGCCGGATTTTTGATGCATCATGAAAGCCATTTTGTTGACTTGGTCAGATTTTTTAAATAATTTACCTCATTGCAGAAAGGTGCGTACGTTTATCGTCAGTTTGACTCGACTTCGAGCTGTCTTCTTGAGGTCTATTTATTTATTATTATTTTTTACAGGGAAGTCGAGTTCCAAACATCCAGCATATCTATGCAGGGGTGCCAATTTTAGAATTATCTGATGAGTCGTCAAATTTTGCTAGAAAAACTGAAACTTGAGTTAGCATATAATCAGCACGTATCGCAGCCAAACCTTCAGGGCTGTCACTGCCGGCTGTACGTACCACTACAACAAAGTTAACTTTTCGAAAGTCTGTCCCCTGGTCTTCAGAGGCGTTGGTTGTGCAGATATGGTCTGCAATAACGCTAAAATACACTAATACAAGGCCTATAACAAGCATATCTTGTATATACGATCTTGAAACTACATATATCTAAGAACATATAAAGATGCAGAATAATACAGGGTGCGACAGGTAATCCTGCATTTTTGAGGAGGCTTTGAGAGCCCAAAATGCAGGATTGGCTGTCGGCCCCTGTAGTTGGAAGTAAATAAGTACCGTGCGAGTATTTCCCGGCACGGTGTATCATTTCTATCGAGATTTATAGCAACTGAACAACTTCGTGTACTTGAAACGAAATTTCTTTTATGAGTTCTACGACTTTGCAGATCATACGCGTGAATGTAAGGGCAGTTTTTATACCATTCGTGTAAAAAATGTACCGATTTCTATGAATAGTGGACGTAAGGGCAGCTTTTATTCCATTTGTGTAAAAAATGTACTGATTTCTATGAATAGTGAGAGTAAGGTCAGCTTTTATTCCATTCATGTAGGACATGAAACGATTTCTATGAATAGTGAGAGTAAGGGTAGTTTTTATTCCATTCGTGTAAGACATGAACCGATTTCTATGAATAGTGAGAGTAATGACAGCTTTTATTCCATTCATGTAGGACATGAAACGATTTCTATGAATAGTGAGAGTGAGGACAGCTTTTATTCCATTCATGTAGGACATGAAACGATTTCTATGAATAGTGAGAGTGAGGACAGCTTTTATTCCATTCGTGTAAGACATGAACCGATTTCTATGAATAGTGAGAGTAATGACAGCTTTTATTCCATTCATGTAGGACATGAAACGATTTCTATGAATAGTGAGAGTGAGGACAGCTTTTATTCCATTCATGTAGGACATGAAACGATTTCTATGAATAGTGAGAGTGAGGACAGCTTTTATTCCATTCGTGTAAGACATGAACCGATTTCTATGAATAGTGAGAGTAAGGACATCTTTAATTCCATTCGTGTGGGGCAAGCGCCAATTCATATAAATAAAATTATATACGTGCGTGGCATTTTAATGATGGGACAGGATGTTAATTTTCGCTAAATTGTTTGACTTCTGACTTACAGTAATTTTTTAACTTTTTAATCCGTGCACTTGTGAGACATCCTGAAAACGGCATTTATGCTTGGTGCATATTATTTGATCAATTTACATCAGATATTTTTTTCATTTTTGTTTTTTCAGCTTGATGTATTCTAGCTTCCAGAAAACTATCAACTGAACGGAGCCCTTCTTTTTTCTCTCATTGGAACACCTTTGTTTTGGGAGACTAAAACCAATTCAAAGCGATGCTGACTATTAAATTTTCTACATGCTTTGTTTTTGTTCGTCTCGATGATACCTGTCTCTATTGAAGTGCTTGGTGCCCCTCAGGGGGATACAACTATTGTATCTATGGGAATTAGCGCTCCCAGGGGGACTATGTAAGGGCCTGAGCTAAAGGTTAGGTAGGCTTTCTTTTTGTTAAAATAGAATAGGGTTTGTTTTGTTACGGACCATCTTTTTTCGGTTCACTGCTGTCCTGTTTTTCAGCACCTACTACTTTCTTCTTCAACTTTTCCTTGTTTCATGATCTTCTTTCTTAGCTTTCTGTTTCTGTGCCCTTTCTGCATAGATTCCACTTTTCTTTCAACTCCATACTAAATGGTGCCTTCCTCCTTCCTCTCTTCGATACGCTCTTTTTTTTGTAGCGGTTAGGGAGGCTTAAACTAACTTATAATCTAATCTAATCTAATCTGAAGTGCTTGGTGACCTGAAACTATATTTTACTTCATTTTAAAAACACAACAATAAAATGCATCACTGGAGTTGCTTATCCAGCATCTTAACCGAAGGTTGATATCCTAATTTTTAGCACGTTTACTTTTCACTTTTTTTGTGTTATTTTTTTTGGGGGGGAAGCACTCGGTGGTGAAACTCGGTTTGTACCTTGGCGTGTACTTTCTAATTTCCTGTGTTTATTTTGGCGATCCTCATAGTGTGTTGTACGTGTTGCGTATGTCCTATATACATTTATTCTTTTAGTGACAATCTGAAATGTGTTAATATCTTAAGGAGCCTATAGACGATCAATTAAATTGTCAATATCATGGACGCAATGTATTGATGAGATTTTTTGCTCCATAAAGTCAATTAATTGACGGCCGTCAATCAAGCCCACAGACGATCAATTAAATTGTCAGTTTTTATCATTGTCAATTATATTGACAATAAAATTGATGGTCAATGGGCCGCTTAATACAACTGGTAGCAAGTAATTTGAGTCGTTGTTGTATTACAGATTTGATATTTTGTTACGTACGGTCATTAGCCTTTGGACCCATTTCGGAAAATATGTAGCATTGTTGGGCGTGATTCCCCTTTTCTCTTGTATGAACTCCGGGAATTTTTTTGGTTTATAGATCAACTCTGATAATAGAGATTGGCTTCATTAAGTGAAAAACCAGATTCAACTGAATTTTGCGCGTTTGAAGAATGACTCGCTAGATATTTTAAGGCCAAAACTATTCGAAATATCGAAGCAATTGATCTGATTATAAATTCTGCCGTTCAAATTTTGAATACTTGAATTTTCAGCTTTTCATTGAATTCATCATTTTCTCAAAATTTGTCAATTGAGTAACTCCGACCAGCATGTTCGGTAACTTGTGCTCTGAAGCTATTGCTCCATGGGGGAATGTGTAAAGTTCCACGCCGAAGGTTTGGTAGGCCTTCTTTTTGTTGAAATGGAATTTTTGTTATTTTGTTACGGAACATTTTTTTCGGTTCACAGCTGTCCGGTTTTTCAGAACAAACTACTTTCTTCTTCAACTTTTATCTTTCAAGAACTTCTTTCTCAACTTACTGTTTCTAGGAAACTGTGCATAGATTCCGCGTTCCTGCAACTCCATACTAAATGGTGCCTTCCTCTTTCCTCGCTACGGAACCCTTATTTTAGCGGTAAGGTAAGCTTAAACTGACATCTAATCTAACTCATGTAAGCAGAAAAACATTGATCGTTCGACGTTCTTAATTCACTTCATATATTAAATAAAATTCCGGTTATAGCTTTATGGATATTAATTTGTGCATCATTTTCATTTCGCTTAACCAGAATTATTCGAGTTAATGAAATTATAATAGAAAAGCGTTGAGGCGTGGGTTGTAGCTTACACAAGTAACTGCATCTGCTAGTGTTTTTTCGCCGCCCACATCAGGAAATTACACCGAGCGAATTCACCAGCGAACGTTCTTTCGCCGCCCACATCAAGAAATTACACCGAGCGAATTCACCAGCGAACGTTCTTTCGCCGCCCACATCAGGAAATTACACCGAGCGAATTCACCAGCGAACGTTCTTTCGCCGCCCACATCAGGAAATTACACCGAGCGAATTCACCAGCGAACGTTCTTTCGCCGCCCACATCAGGAAATTACACCGAGCGAATTCACCAGCGAACGTTCTTTCGCCGCCCACATCAGGAAATTGCACAGAGCGAATTCACCAGCGAACGTTTTTTCGCCGCCCACATCAGGAAATTACACAGCGAATTCACCAGCGAACGTTCTTTCGCCGCCCACATCAGGAAATTGCACAGAGCGAATTCACCAGCGAACGTTTTTTCGCCGCCCACATCAGGAAATTACACAGAGCGAATTCACCAGCGGACGTTTTTTCGCCGCCCACGTCAGGAAATTGACCACTCGGATGCAAATCATCTGAGCTAAATTCATCTCTCCTCAATCAAAGTCTCGCTGCCTCGGGTGCACCAGCTCTTTTTGATTACTTAATGCGCTGCTAATCATGATCATAGTGACGATAGCACATGTTCTCCAGTGTGCTCAGATGCTGGTGCCTGGTATGCGGGGCGCGAGCCTCAGCAGTAAAGCCTGATTTTCCCAGTAATGTTTTCAACAAAAGAGTGAACTTCCACTGTTAAATATGTCTGAGGACCTATTTACAATATTCCTCGTTGTGAGCTCTTATTTACCGGTCCATCTGCACACAATTTTCCCTGATAATTCTTAAGGAGGCGTGGGAGTAAAAAGGTTAATAACCACTGAACTATTGCATAGCTCTAGACCAGTAGCTCTTGAACTTTTTACTCCCACGCCCCCCTTAAGAATTGTCAGGAGAAATTGTGTGCAGATGGACCGGTAAATAAGAGCCCACAACAAAGAATATTGTAAACAGGTCCTCAATCATATTCAACACTGAAAGTGTACTCTTTTGCCGAAAAAATTACTGGGAAAATCAGGCAAAACTGAAAAGGCTTGCACCCCCCATGAAGAACCACTGATCTAGAGCAGCCATTCTCAACCTTTCCTCAATCATTGACCCCCTCGGCTTTATGTATTTCTCCATTTGCCCACTACTCTCATACAAAGCCCACACACTTTCTTTGCGTTCTCTCTCTCATCTTACTAGATTAAATTTAATTGAATTTTTATTATTTTAATCATCATGTGCTTCAGTTATTTACCCCCGACTATATAATTTTTTGCCCTCTAGGGGTACATTTACCCCTTGTAGAGAACCTCTGATGTAGAGTCCGAATCTCTTGCTAACTCTTTGACTACGGCTGGCCAAATTGAAGTTTAATATTCCAACCAAACTATAAGATCAATTGTAGTGAGCCATGTTGAAAATATCGAACATTATAACTTGATCGTGCCGTTCTTTAATTTTTATACAGTATTTATTCAAATTGAGCCTGTGACTACTGGTCAGTCAGTATTTTGATTGAAACCTCCCTCAGTGACCACCAGTGGCTCATGTCTCAGTCAAAAGCGTTAAATTTCAAAAATATACTTCAAGTACAAGGATTATTATGGGATACGCGTTGTTCACTGTGCACTGTAAAACTTTTATACTTTTGAAATATTTAATTAATTTTAAGCCTTTTTAAATTACGATGAGTTTTGTAGAACTGGTGCTGTTAACTAGTGACGGTAGTAATCAATTTAAATTTGAAAATCTTTTAACCTAAAATGGTTTAAGATAAATTAGTGTTCCTTATGATGCATTTCAGACCATTAAAAATTAAAAAAAAAGATTCAACAATTATGCATATTTTCTCGTTAAAGTTTGAACGCTCTCGGAAGGAAAGTGTGAGGTTCCGAGTAAAGTAGGGCTTCTTTTTGCTGAAATAAAATGTTTTTTGCTTTAAGGAACATATTTTTTCAGTTCTCTGCTGTCCTTTTTTCAGCACCTCGGACTTTCTTCTACAACTTTTATCTTGTTTTCAAACCTTCCATCTGAACTTGCTGTTTCTATGCGAACAGGATCCAGTGTGGAAGCACACCTTGTACGTAGATTCCGCATCCGCTTAACTCTATATTAAATAGTACCTTCATCTTTTTTCGTTTAAATTTCTTGGTTGTGGTAAAGGAAGCTGAAACTAAGTTATACCCAATCTCGTCTAAGTTTGAGAATTTATACCAAGTTTGAGAATTTATACCAAGTTTGAGAATTTATACCAAGTTTGAGAATTTATACCAAGTTTGAGAATTTATACCAAGTTTGAGAATTTATACCAAGTTTGAGAATTTATACCAAGTTTGAGAATTTATACCAAGTTTGAGAATTTATACCAAGTTTGAGAATTTATACCAAGTTTGAGAATTTATACCAAGTTTGAGAATTTATACCAAGTTTGAGAATTTATACCAAGTTTGAGAATTTATGCCAAGTTTGAGAATTTATGCCAAGTTTGAGAATTTATGCCAAGTTTGAGAATTTATGCCAAGTTTGAGAATTTATGCCAAGTTTGAGAATTTATGCCAAGTTTGAGAATTTATGCCAAGTTTGAGAATTTATGCCAAGTTTGAGAATTTATGCCAAGTTTGAGAATTTATGCCAAGTTTGAGAATTTATGCCAAGTTTGAGAATTTATGCCAAGTTTGAGAATTTATGCCAAGTTTGAGAATTTATGCCAAGTTTGAGAATTTATGCCAAGTTTGAGAATTTATGCCAAGTTTGAGAATTTATGCCAAGTTTGAGAATTTATGCCAAGTTTGAGAATTTATGCCAAGTTTGAGAATTTATGCCAAGTTTGAGAATTTATGCCAAGTTTGAGAATTTATGCCAAGTTTGAGAATTTATGCCAAGTTTGAGAATTTATGCCAAGTTTGAGAATTTATGCCAAGTTTGAGAATTTATGCCAAGTTTGAGAATTTATGCCAAGTTTGAGAATTTATGCCAAGTTTGAGAATTTATGCCAAGTTTGAGAATTTATGCCAAGTTTGAGAATTTATGCCAAGTTTGAGAATTTATGCCAAGTTTGAGAATTTATGCCAAGTTTGAGAATTTATGCCAAGTTTGAGAATTTATGCCAAGTTTGAGAATTTATGCCAAGTTTGAGAATTTATGCCAAGTTTGAGAATTTATGCCAAGTTTGAGAATTTATGCCAAGTTTGAGAATTTATGCCAAGTTTGAGAATTTATGCCAAGTTTGAGAATTTATGCCAAGTTTGAGAATTTATGCCAAGTTTGAGAATTTATGCCAAGTTTGAGAATTTATGCCAAGTTTGAGAATTTATGCCAAGTTTGAGAATTTATGCCAAGTTTGAGAATTTATGCCAAGTTTGAGAATTTATGCCAAGTTTGAGAATTTATGCCAAGTTTGAGAATTTATGCCAAGTTTGAGAATTTATGCCAAGTTTGAGAATTTATGCCAAGTTTGAGAATTTATGCCAAGTTTGAGAATTTATGCCAAGTTTGAGAATTTATGCCAAGTTTGAGAATTTATGCCAAGTTTGAGAATTTATGCCAAGTTTGAGAATTTATGCCAAGTTTGAGAATTTATGCCAAGTTTGAGAATTTATGCCAAGTTTGAGAATTTATGCCAAGTTTGAGAATTTATGCCAAGTTTGAGAATTTATGCCAAGTTTGAGAATTTATGCCAAGTTTGAGAATTTATGCCAAGTTTGAGAATTTATGCCAAGTTTGAGAATTTATGCCAAGTTTGAGAATTTATGCCAAGTTTGAGAATTTATGCCAAGTTTGAGAATTTATGCCAAGTTTGAGAATTTATGCCAAGTTTGAGAATTTATGCCAAGTTTGAGAATTTATGCCAAGTTTGAGAATTTATGCCAAGTTTGAGAATTTATGCCAAGTTTGAGAATTTATGCCAAGTTTGAGAATTTATGCCAAGTTTGAGAATTTATGCCAAGTTTGAGAATTTATGCCAAGTTTGAGAATTAATGCCAAGTTTGAGAATTTATGCCAAGTTTGAGAATTTATGCCAAGTTTGAGAATTTATGCCAAGTTTGAGAATTTATGCCAAGTTTGAGAATTTATGCCAAGTTTGAGAATTTATGCCAAGTTTGAGAATTTATGCCAAGTTTGAGAATTTATGCCAAGTTTGAGAATTTATGCCAAGTTTGAGAATTTATGCCAAGTTTGAGAATTTATACCAAGAAAATGCCAACATGGCAGCCTTGACAAGTAGCTGGTACTGTCTCCATCGATCGTAAACTAAATTGTCTTTACGGAAATTTTCAAAAATAAAATGTTAAATAACATACAAAAATGAAATAAATGATCACACCGTAAATATTCTACAATGCTATTTTCTACTAAGTTATTCCACTAACTATGATTTTTTTGTTACACTGGAAGTTTTAAAATATGAAATAATTAATCCAGTGTGGTGTTCGGTTGAAAGAACTAACAAGATATGATGAAATTTTCAATCACTATTTTACGACTTTCGTAAAAAACTGCTCGTGTGGAAAATGTGTAAAATTGTTTTCTATAAACTTATAAACTTTTCCCTAAACTTTTCCATAAAATCAAGACATAGATAACAATTGTGATGAACTAAATAGTTATTTCATCGAGACACAAATCACAATTGTGATGAACATAATTTATTCATCAAGTCCTAAGTTAAAATTGTGGTGAAAATAATAATATATTTTGCAATTCACAGTCGTGATGAATTTCTTACTGAATAATTACTTCTCTCAACATCATACACCAAAAAGAAAACCTTCTTATATCGGTTCAGAACGCGCGAGAGTGTCCTGGATTTCGAAGCAGGCCATTCATTACGAGGACGTAAAAACTGTATTGAGTTTGAACGAAAAATTTAGGAAGAGAATTTTGCTCCGACCAACAACAGCCAGTTCAATAAACCTCGCCTCTGCTCTGTAGCTTTGCCAGCGCAGTTCTGGAGATCGTAAACGGGATCCGGTTGCTTTGGCACAACGGTATTGGGCTTCTTTATGGCCAGGTTTAGGTCCAAGCTTCCTTTTGTTATCCTGAATTAGGTGTTTCTAGCATGGTTCAATCTGCACCGTTGTTTATGGGTGTACTTGCGCTGCGAATGTGATCTATCTCACATTTTAGCTGCGTTTTGTAACTCTGAATTGGGTGTATCAGTATGGTTCAATCTGCACCGTTGTTTACGGGTGTACTTGCGCTGCAAATGCGATCTATTTCACCTTTGATTTGTATTTTGATGTTGGGTCACTTGTTTTGCTCAATGCAAAAGCTGGATAGTTAGATAAAAATAATTTTCATAGAACGATGACAAGGATGGTTTTCATAAATAAGTAAGGCAGTTTTTATAGATTGTTAGGTAAACATAGTTTTTACATATTGTTAGATGAAGACAGTTTTTTTGGTCAGCTGGAAAATTTCCTCTGAAAGGACTTCTTGTGTTCAGTTTTGGTTCAAAACATTTTCTAACTAAAGCTATATAAGTGATTCTTGCAGGAGTAAAAACGCCACACACCTTTATGGTAGATTATTGAGGAAGTTAATTATTTATCAGTGGAGTACATTTGAGTTCAAAAGAGGTCTCTAAATCTTCATGATTTATGCCATGCATGCGAGTGTCAACTGAAATTTCAGAGTGCACGCAGCTTACCTTGAACGATATACACTCGTCCCATGTTGATTAATTAATGCTGTACTAGTTACCCAGAAAATAAAGCCTGTATTAACAATTTGAAATAACATCTATATTAAAAAAATGGATATAACATCTATATTAAAAAATTGAAATAACGTCTGCATTAAAAAGTTTGAAATAACATCTGTATTAAAATAATTGAAATAGCATCTATATTGAAATAATTGATATAATATCGATATTAAAAAATTTGGAATAAATTCTATATTAAAATAATAGGTATAACGTCTAAATTAAAAAAATTGTGGTAGCGTAGATTATTCCATGGGGCCGACGTTTTCTACGTCATAGAACAGAAGCCTTGAATTCGAGAATGTACCGAGGAAAATATGTCTTTTTCCTTCGTTGAAATTGCTTTGACTTGGAGATGTTGGATCTTTCAATAAGATATGATCCGAAATGAAACACGGAAGTAATTCCCAAATATTCTAATCAGAACAATGTGAATGTATTGGTGAGAAAAATTGAATTTGAGAGCATTCAAAGGCAAATGCCTTGAAATGGTGGATCTTTCAGCGAGAGAATGATCCAAAACAAAACGCGAAAGTTATGCTCAGATATCAATGTCAGAACCATGTGTACGTTGTGGCAAGAAAAATCGTTCACCAGATTTGAATTTCATAGAAACCTTTTCGGTATTAGAAAGAAAGTAAAATTAATGTCGAGAATTCATGGAAAATCATTAATATAAATGTAAATTGCAAAAGAAAATACTTCACCATTCAAAAGTACTATGGTACCCTTTCAGGCAGAGGTGTGAGGAGAGAGTAAGAGAGCGAAAATAGTATAGGATATTTTAGTATTTACGAAATCAAATAATTTTTTATTGTTATATATTAATATCCAGCAAATTTTTGTGGGATGCAAATACCTGAATCATTTACATCTGACTTACACGAATAATAGTTAATTTTTTCTCAAAATTCGTTTTGCGTTGTGCGAATGCCTGAGAGGGAGTTGTTGCGACTAAGTTCATATTCGGAGGGTGTTTGCGATGAGTTCCATATCGCTATTCATGAGATAGTCAATTTTGCATTTCAATTTATTTTTCATAAAAAATACAATGATTATCGAACGAAATTATCGGCTGCAGCGCTGCAACGCGTTTCAGATATCGATTAAAGACAAAGTTATATGAAGATTATCTGAAGATTATCGATTATCAAAGTTATAGAAAGGGATTTTCTGTTGAAAGTTTTTTTCCAGCATGACGATTAAATGTTTTACTACATGCCTGCACACTGAAACACCCCCGTTAGTGAACTGTGAGGAAACTTTCATCGCAGAAACTTCGTAGTGAGATTTTGTATTATATTTCTTCAGAGAGGAGCTACTGCAATTTAATGAACTGAAAAAAAACTTTCATCATGGTGCCGAGGGTACATCCTAACAAAATTTTTATTATATGTCATCACACAAGAGCTACTGATATTAATTAACAGACCGAAAAATTTAACGCAGTTGCGCAATGTTTTATTATCTTAATTCCTGAATTGAACTGTCATTTTACTAGAATTGAAATTGAATACTCATATTTTAATTGAAATTGAAGAGCAATTTTTCAAATAATTGGGCCAGAAAATCGAAGGAGTTTTTCAATCGAATTTGAATAGTATTTTTCAATAATAAGCCAGAAAATCGATGGAGTTATTTGATTGAAATAGATTAGTAATTGTTATTTGAATGAAATAGATTAGTAATTGTAATTTGAATGAAATAGATTAGTAATTGTTATTTGAATGAAATATATTAGTAATTGTTATTTGAATGAAATATATTAGTAATTATTACTTAATTGAAATATATTAGTAATTGTTATTTAATTGGAATAAATTAGTAATTGTTATTCAATTGAAATAGATTAGTAACTGTTATTTAATTGAAATAGATTAGTAACTGTTATTTTATTGAAATAGATTAGTAACTGTTATTTTATTGAAATTGATTAGTAACTGTTATTTAATTGAAATAGATTAGTAGTTTTTCCAATAACAAGGCCGTAGAACCGATGGCGTTATGAACTTCGATATCGAGCGACCGGAATTTCTAGCCACCCCCGCATCGGCCTGCAATCGAGTTAGGGCCTGGAATTAAGCTTGATGACAGCCAAAGCGGCTCTTCAGAGCCTCGGAATCTCGCTGGAAAAAAATCCCTTTGCGCTAAGTAGGAGAAATTAAAGAAATGAATGCAATTTAAAATCAGTTTGCTGGAACTGAATTTAATTTCAAAACAATTTGAATGATATGAACCAAATTACAAAACAATTTGATGGAAATGAATCAAGTTAAGCAACTATTTGATGGGACTACTTTACGTAAAATTTGAGAGCAATTTTGATTAAAATTAATTGAGTTAACAACTCTTTAGTAGAAATACTGTTGATAAAATCCTGGAACAATTAAATAGAAATTGATCAAGTTGAAAAAAAATCATCAGTAAATGGATTGAATTTACCCCTCAGGAGGATACAACTATTGTATCTATGGGAATTTACCCCTCAGGAGGATACAACTATTGTATCTATGGGAATTGGCGCTCCCAGGGGGACAATGTGAGGGCCCGAGCTGAGAGTTAGGTAGGCCTTCTCTTCGTTGAAATAAAGGGTTTTTGTTTTGTTAAGGACCACCATTTTTCGGTTCACTGCTGTCCTGTTTTTCAGCACCTACTACTTTCTTCTTCAACTTTGGTCTTGTTTCATAATCTTCTTCCACAACTTGCTGTTTATATGTCCTTTCTGCGTAGATTCCGAATTCCTTAACTCCATGCTAAATGGTGCCTTCCTGCTTCCTCTCTTTGGATTGCATTTGTTGTTGCGGGCAGGGAGGCTGAATTAACGACTACTCTAATCTGGATTAAATTTAGGAAAATTTAGCCGAAATGGATCGAATTCAAGAGCAATTTAATGAATGTGGACAAAATTTAAAAACAATTTAACACAAATGAATGAAGTTAAATTTTTATTTAAATAAATCGGTTTATTCAACCCATACGACTTTTCAGTGTGATCGGCTTACTCGAGCAATGCAAGAACTCAATGGAAATAAATTTACTCAGGCCCACAACAATCTACTTCAAATAAATTAGCAAACGTCATGAACGTAAAACCATTCATGATTGAACATTAAATAGTTCGTGATCTAGAAAAACACAAAAGGGAATAAACGATCTCTAGAGTTGTGCAATACTTTGAGCAACAAAGGTAAATTTAAAACGAGGCTGCAGCCGAAGAAATCATTTACTGTGAGAGTAAATAAAGTTCAAATGAGTTTAGTTTAATAGTCTGGGAAACAGATGATTTGGGTTTTGACGATAATTTTCTTGCGCCTCTTGGAGACAAGAGGAGAGGAGCCTCGGGCCAGGCCCTCGCAGACAACTGGTCCGTGGGGTGCTCCAGGACTTCGCCGCGCCAAACACAGCGGCTATCGCTGCTCAGAGAAATGACTGAATGTAATGTATGCAAAGTCAGGCTATCTTATAAGAGGTATAGTTATAATCTCGCCAAAGTTAAATTTAAGTCAAAATAAAGTAACGTCGTTAAATGTAAAGATTTAGTGGAATGCTTAATCTGATTATCCTTTAGCCAATAAGAATAAGACAAGGAAAACGGGCAAGACGATGCGTCCAATCTACCAGCTCTCGAAAATCGACTCCAGCAAGCTATCGGTCGACCAACCTCCGCAGAGCCTCGACGCCTTCCCAAGTTGGTGCGCAGAGCAGGTGGAGAGGCCACAGCTCGGCAGCAAACTGTCGCGTCTCGGGGGGGCGCAGCCAGTCCGTCGCGCTCCAAGTCCCCGAAGGAAACCCGTCGACGAAGCGAAGCCTGAAGAGTCGCGCAAGCCACCGAGGATTGGGTAAATAGGCTAGGCAACGTAAGACGCAGCAGCTCAACAGAAAACGTGCGCACAGTGTGAAGGTCAAGTGATCTGTGGGAGCTGAGCGATATATTAGCGAAGTCAGCTCTCGTGCCAAGTAAAGGGTCAAACCTGAGAGCTACTGAGATCGCACGAGAGCTGGCATTATAAAAATAACTTTATTAACTATCAACTTTTAAAAGCATACATTTTTGGATTTTATTATTCATTTTTAAAGCCTTTGCACACAAAACACAGTCATTCTCTATACGTGCCATCGATCAGTTTTCATTAAGTATTTATGAAAATTGAGTTGGGGACTTATGGCTGGTCAGCAGCATTATGGAAATCCCCTCAGCGGCCACTGGCTGTTCACGTAGAAGCCAAAGTGTTATTAATTGTTTAACAATTATTCAAGCAACGAAAGTTTTTCTTTTAACTATTTTATTTTCGAATGTTCATTGCATCACGTATCGTGTAAGCAGTGTCAGTCATGAGTGGGAATTGAGTTCCAGTTGTGGAACCTTACGGAATAGTTAAATTTCTTTACGTGTAAGTTGGTTCAGGAATGCTCCTAGCAAAAAATTTTTGCACTAAAACAGAGCAATTCATTAAAATCCATATTTCTGTCTAATTATAAAATGCAACGTTTCGACATATCAAACGTCATTCTCAGGCTGGAAAAAATACAGAATAATTTTCAGTCTCATTGGAAAAGACGCAAAAACTAACACTGAAGTAATATAGACTAGATATGTAACTCACATATGACGAAAGCGACTAGACAAAATAATTTTTTTCTATCACAGAAATAGTAGTATGACTAGATATATTGTTCAAAAACCTCAATGTTCACACGAGAGACAAAAGCAAAATGGTCGAGCAGCTTCGTCGCACCTAGCCAGCTGAAGTTCTGCGAAACAGTTTGAGAGCGAAAAAATCATTAGTGTTTTCATTAAAAGGGAAGGTTAAAGTTCATGAATGTTTAATGCTTCAATTATTTGAATATGATCTGTTTTAACAACAATGTAAAGAATTTTGGTGTTAGGGAACAGATCTTCATTGGATGGTTTGCAACTATGGCCAACACGGAAATGATTGAAAATGGACCTTGATATTTACGAGCTGTTAATCTTTGCTTCAGGGTCATTCTGGTCATGTCAATGTAACGTTTATCAAGAGACTTACTTTCTCTTCTGTTACATTTAAATTGATAGATCACACTGGCCTTGTTCAGATCGTTGACTCCAGATGTAGACAGATTATTTATTACTTATTGGTCACTGATTTCACGATTTTTATAATGCACGCAAACTTTAATAGAAGTTTCTGGATTTATTGGTTCAACTAAGGTTTTAACAATGTTTTTAAAGACTCGTTCGTCAATTTTGTAATTATTATGCATTTGATTTTCGTAAAAAAATATTGATACGGGTTGCATTCACTGAATTATTGTCACTGCTCATGATTCGGTTCAAAAATTTATCTATAGTTTTATCAATCAAGGTATTAGGAAAGTTGTTATTTACACGTAAACGTTTGATTCGAAGCATTTCAGAATGAAAGTTTTCCCAATTAGTGCAAACTTTATGAGCTCTATTTATCAAGGTGTGGATGACGTCATCTTTATAGATTTACAGAGCTTCACAATCGTAGTTAATAGTTTCACCAGAATGGGAAGGTTTGACATGAACGGATCTATGGAATGTACCGTTAAAAGCTTCAACTAGACCATCCATCCTGCACTCCAAGAGGCCAAGACTTGAAGCTGCATGAGCTTGTACTCAAAGCCTCGCTAAATCCCGACTGAACAACAATTAGACCATCCCATTTCTGGATATTCTGGCTCCTATTTCTGGTCCTGTATATTAAACTCCACTTTCTGGATGTTCTGGTAAAAAGCACTAAGGCAACTGAGCACTTTCTAAAAATAGGAGTTGACCAAAAATCCAAGGGTTGCTGCTGCGGGTAGGATTCTCTACCCAGACCTACTTGGACCTAGGGTCCGGGTAGGTCCGAATCTTTTTTGCGGTGACTGTTTTCAAGATATTGAATCATTAATAAGAAAATATTGAAATGTGCTCCGATGCTATACACACAATATAGCTTTACCACGTTCTAATTATAATTATCAAACAAGGTGCACAGAAAATGTACTTACTCTTTGACTGCACAGTACCTGTGTGTTTTGTTTTGACATCGGTATTTATTGACATAGATACATGAGTCTGATGGATTAAATTAATGAAAAGAATATATTTAAAATTACTAAATGTTATTAGAAAACTTAGTCGGACGTAAAACAAAAATTAAATATACAAGAATAACCGTCAGTTAAGAATGAGAACATTTTTTCGGGCCCCCTGTATATCCAAAGCTGAAAGCAACATACCTCTTTTCCTCACAGAAAAGTGACCCTCACTTTTCCTCACTGAAAAATTACCCCCACTTTTCCTCACTGTAAAATTGTTCTCATTTTCCTCACTGTAAAGTTACCCTCACTTTCCCTCACTGTAAAATTTCCCTCACTTTCCCCCACTGTAAATTTACCCTCACTTTCTCTCAGTCATAATTCGAAGATCGGGGTAACTTTTGGCGTTTCTGTGGGCATTGTCAGGGAGTTATCATATTTTAGCCCTCAGTCATTTTAATTCAACGACTGCAATCAGCATTTTGCTGATGCATTCGATCCGTAAGAAGCCCGTCTGAGAATGTGCTGACCATTTGCCTTGTCCCTCCAGATCCCATCTCATATGTTAAATTATACTTCTTAGCCCCGGTTGCTCTGGCCTTGGCCTTTCTGATCATACTATACGTGATTACATCCTATGTCGACTCTTTCGTATCTCATCTTTTAAATTATAGGCTAGTTCTTAGCCTCCACTGCTCTGGCCTTGGACTTTCTGATCATACTATACGTGATTACATCACATGCCTACTCTATTCGTATCTCATATATCAAATTATTCTTCTTAGCCTCCACTGCTCTGGCTTTGGACTTTCTGATCATACTGTACGTGATTACATCACATGCCTACTCTATTCGTATCTCATATATCAAATTATTCTTCTAAGCCTCCACTGCTCTGGCCTTGGATTTTCTGATCACACTATATGTGTGATTGCCTACTTTGTGCGTGTGCTTCTCTTAGAAAGCAAGCGTTTAGTTTGAAAGGGGCCCAGACACCAAACAATGCAGTGGTTAGGTCTTCACGAACGTGTATTGTCACGTATTCAAACCTAACCTGAGCTGCCTGGTAGCATCTTCCCGTTTAACTATAATTTTCAATCGTTGGGATACATTAACAAAACTTGCCCCGATATTCACTCCATGCAACGGGAGCTTGAAAAATCGTAGAACCTCGTGTGTTCAGTTTTGAATCATTGTAATAGCTCATAAAACCAGTTACGACTTTTCTTTCCTACAAGGGGAATATAAAGAACCGTAGAACCTTGCTGTTTTCAATTTTCCGCTGTTGTAACGTAATAAAACACGCTACGACTTTCCCTTTATGGAAGAGGAGCATTAAAAGCCGTAGAACCAATTTGCGTTCAGTTTTGCGTCGTTGTAATAAATTTATGACACATGCAACTTTCCGTTCAAGGAAGAGGAATACATAACGTCTTTACACCTAGTCAGGTGTTGCTTGAAGAACCCTGGTTTCAAACGCGATAATTAATAAGAAAGTCTGAGACCCCCAAGCACTGGCTAAGTTAATAAATATTGGCTAATAATATGTAAAAGTTGATAAATACTGGCTAATAATATGTAAAAGTTGATAAATATTGGCTAATAGCATGTAAAAGTTAATTATTATTGGCTAATAATACGTGAAAGTTAATAAATATTAGCTAATAATATGTAAAAGTTAATAAATATCAGCTAACAGCATTTGAGAGTTAAAAATTATATTTTTACCGTGGAATTCACGATGAAGTGGAAGAGGCAAAAACAAGCAAGTTCAAAGTAAAACGCACAATTTCCACACATACAGCTGACAACAGATTTGCACGTTGCGTGGTACACGGTGGAGATTTTTTGATTTATAACCCAGCCCAATACAGCATTCGACGTGAGATCACTTAGGCCCACATCTTATTCCAATAGCCGATATTGAAATACACTTTAGTGTCTTGTACATAATGGAGCTTTGTTGTAGGCACCAGGCTTTTTTCGTATCGGATCAATGGATTACGATATCGACTTCGTGCGCAATTGAACTTTGGGTTTTCATTTCGATGTGTTGAAAAAAGTTAAGGCCATGAATATTTCAAGTTTAGGATAAAAAGTAAGACTGGAAGAATCGTAGTCTTGTATATTTTGAATGTAAACACTGTTTTTCACTTCGACGTGTTGAAAGAAGTTAAGGCCATGAATACGTCAAGTTTATGATAAAAGGAAGACTGAAAAAGTCGTAGTGATGTATTTTTTGAATGAAGCGCTGTGTTGAAAGATGTTAATTCCATAAATGTTTTGAGTTTATGATAAATACCAAGACTCATAAACGTAGCAGTGACATGTTTTGTAAGTAGAAACAATTTTCTTTAATTAACTTCATTTATACATCTTATTGTTAAGGATCTTAACAGAAGGAGAATGCATAACCATCTACACTTGAATAACAATGAAAGGTAAGAAAAATAAGTATTATCTCTATTCCGCCAAGTTCTTAACCAAGTTCTTACATTTAAAAAAAAATTAATATTGCTTAAGCACAGTTGCATGTTTTACCGCAACTATGATAATAGATGTTTCGTATTATCGTTAGATAATTATCATGTTGTGTGATAATGATAATGTTTAATAGTGTTATGGTAATAACAATTTTTATATTTTGTTCGGATATTTGGTTTAAACAATACACATACTATTACCATCCGATATGTTATGAAATGACAACGCATTGACTATTTGGCCTCGTGTTAAAATAAACTGCGTTAACATTAATTAACTACAAAAACACTGCATTTGTGTTTCTGAGGTAGAAATAAAACACAATTTTTATAAGATTGTTTGAACTTAAACCTATCTTTTTATATCAAAAGCCATATTGCTCCTAGAGCTTACGTCAATATCTTCACCTAGATCCTTCTTTTGATCTACCTGAAGCACTGTATCTAACTCGTACGTGAAACTTGAATGTTCTCTGTTGATGTGTGCAGACATGTTACGTTATGTTGCGTGCGTATAGATCTCCGCACCTACACAACATCTGGTTGTACGAAATAAATCAGCATTTAGGTAGTGTAATGTTGTAAAGCAGGGCCAGAAAAGGTAAATAATTCAGGAAGTGATTGCGTTAGCAAGAAAATGAAGTAATGAACGAATAAATCAGCATTTAGGTAGTGTAATGTTGTAAAGCAGGACCGGAAAAGGTAAATAATTCAGGAAGTGATTGCGCTAACAAGAAAATGAAGTAATGAACGAATAAATCAGCATTTAGGTAGTGTAATGTTGTAAAGCAGGACCGGAAAAGGTAAATAATTCAGGAAGTGATTGCGTTAACAAGAAAATGAAGTAATGAACGAATAAATCAGCATTTAGGTAGTGTAATGTTGTAAAGCAGGACCGGAAAAGGTAAATAATTCAGGGAGTGATTGCCTTAACAAGAATATGAAGTATTGAACGAATAAATCAGCATTTAGGTAGTGTAATGTTGTAAAGCAGGACCGGAAAAGGTAAATAATTCAGGGAGTGATTGCCTTAACAAGAAAATGAAGTATTGAACGAATAAATCAGCATTTAGGTAGTGTAATGTTGTAAAGCAGGACCCGAAAAAGGTAAATTATTCAAGGATAGATATGGCTAACCAGAATTTAAAGTATTGTACGGGTAAATTAACGTTCAGTTAGTGTATAATATATCAAATTAGGACCGAAAGGATAATTATTCCATGGTATTAAAGGTCTGCGTAATGTGTGAAAATAGAACCAAAAACGATGAATATTTTATATTATTTTGGATGTGTCTAGTGTATGAAAGTAGGACCGAAAAGAATCAATATTTCAAATCATTTAGATTGTGAATAATGTATGAAACTAAGACCACAAACAATAAATATATAAATGTTTGAATCATTTTCCCAGAAGTACAATCATTGTACGAATTAGAATAAAGGTAGTGTGTTATCTATGGAGATGAGATTGGATGAGGCAAAATGTTTAACGGTTGATTCAGTATCCCAGAAACACAATTATCGCATTGGCGTTTCAATTGGAGGGAATTAGAACTGTGCTTCATGAGTAATGAAATTGTTCACAAAGTTGACGATCTGTTTATCTTGGCAAATACTCTATTTAAACTCGACTTTTCACGTTTTGTTATGCGTAGGCTTATTGTGAGCAACATGCAGTCAACAATTATCGAGAAGACATGGTTTCATATTATTTTTTCTCTCTTTATCATGCAGATTTTCTTTTGAACAGCGCTTCAATTATGCCTACGCTGATATTATTTAATTATGGCTACGCTGATGTTACTAAATTATGGGTACGCCGCAGTTATTTAATTATAGCTACACTGATCTTATTCAATTATATCTACGCTGATGTTATATAATTAAAGATACGCTGATGTTATTTAATTATAGGTGCGCTGCAGTTATTTAATTATAGCTACACTGATGTTATTAATTTATAGATACGCTGATTTTAATTAATTATGGATATGCTGAAGTTTTTATCGAGCTCTTACGAAGTAACACTTAAAATTTGTACTTGCACTCTACTCATTATGGCATCGTCATTAAATTTTTTTTAAATCAGTATCCTGCTGCATTTTTAATGCGTTAAATTAATATACTGCTGCATTGTTAATACGCTCAATTAGTATACTGTTGCATTGTTAATACGCTCAATTAGTATACTGTTGCATTTTTAATACGCTCAATTAGTATACTGTTGCATTTTTAATACGCTCAATTAGTATACTGTTGCATTTTTAATACGCTCAATTAATACTCTGCTACATTTTTAACACGCTGAAACTAGTACTCTGCTACATTTTTAGTACGCTCAAATTATTACACTGCTGCATTTTAAAATACTCAAATAATTACACTACTATATCGTTCATAAAAATTTAAAATTAAAATTTTTATTTGAAAGGGCTTGGAAATAGGGGATTCTTTTTGTAAATGAATATTGCGCACTTTATTGACTGTATTTATAATAACTGAATAAAATTATTACTGTTTGAAAAGCAAAAAATGCGCGGACCTTCACATAGAAATTAGAAGCTCCTTTGGCAAATTTTTTTTCTCATATCAAACTCTTTTCAACGCTTTAAAATTTTACTTATATCCCCAGTCTAATTTTTTCGCCGAAGCTTGCATGTTTTTCGCCGCTCAAGCAATTTAATTACTTTGGCAGCGAAAAACATGCATGCAGGCGGCGAAAAAGTTTGACTGGGTTAAACAAGATTCAAGAATTGAGACTTTTTAAAAATTATTTGAAACCTGCGAACTGAATTTTGCACAATTAAGCATATGGAGAACACATTTATGGTACGATTTTTTATATGACACCATATTTAGCATAATTCACCATATGAAGCGACATTTTTACAATGTTTATGAATTTTTGATTGCATTTAATACGATTAAAACGGCAAGTTCTCCATTTTATAGCGCAATTTTTGATTTGAAATCCTAATTATCATGATTCACCATTTGAAATAACCTCGGTTAATTAAATTGTGACATAATTTAACATGATTCAAAACGTATAAGACCCTCTTTTCACACGGACAAAGATGTTTGGACAGTAATTACCCAAATCCTCAAGGTAGAGTACCCATTGTTTACACGGTTCATGAATATAACACCCCATCTAACGGCGTTAAAAACCTACACACCTACTTTGAACTCGGAACTCTGGACCTATTGCTCATCACGACAAAAAAAAAAGAAAACAATAAAACGAAAGAAAAACAGGTTATTTTCAATAAAAAGAGCACGGCGAGAGATCATCACGCTTTTTAATTCGATCTCATAACCTAAAGCAGTTTGTTTGAACATAAAGCAGTTTGTCTCCAATAAAAAGAGCAATATCATCACACTTCTTTCATTCAGCCTCTTGACCTCTCGCTGATCACTGCGAAAGAAAAAAAAGAAAGAAAAGGGAAGATGAACCGTTTATTTAAAATAAAAAAGCACGGCACGCGACCAAAGAAAGAAAACCAGTTTATTTCCTAGAAAAAGATCACGATCATCACACTTTTCCCACACAGCAGAACCCGGGAGGGAGTTTTCCTGACAAGCTAAAGTGCATACTTCTTCTAGAGCGGCTCTCAATGGAACCAATGCCTTTGACACCTCCGTCTACATTGGAAATGGGTGATTATGGTCAAAATGGAGGAAATTACGGGGGTAATATGCGTGATTATGGGTATAATTGTTTGCATAACGGTCGTTAATTTGGGGACAGCAAAGGATATAATTACTTACACAAAAGCCGTGTTTAAAGACACAACTACTAAAAAGGGCACAATCATCAGAATTCTTCCATACAGCTCACCTTACTATCATCTCACTTCTTCCATATAGCTCACCACACTTCTCCCACTTCTCCCATACAGCTCACCACACGATCATCCCACTTCTTCCATGTAGCTCACCACACGATCATCCCACTTCTTCCACTTCTTCCATACAGCTCACCACACGATCATCCCACTTCTTCCATATAGCTCACCACACGATCATCCCACTTCTTCCATATAGCTCACCACACGATCATCCCACTTCTTCCATACAGCTCACCACACTTCTTCCACTTCTTCCATACAGCTCACCACCGTCCTCCCCCACACCACACCCAGGATCAGGGGCAGACGAGCAGAAGGCAGCAGCGCACGCACCCACCAGAGTGGGTCTCAATGCAACCGATGACTTCGCCGCCCCGTCTTCGTTCCAGAAATTTTCTGGAGTTCAAAGCGCCTCTAAAGCGGCATACCGATGAACCGATGGCCGCGATTTCTTTGGAAAAATTGGAAATTCTTCCATGAGCTCGAATTGGAGTCGTCTTCAATGACGCGCTGGCGGCTGCAGCTGTTATTTATGGGGCTGTGGTCGTGTGAAGGGGGTATTTATGGCTGCGACCGAATAGGAATATTTTATGGGCGTGATTTCGGGGTATTTATGGGTGCGAATGTTTAAGGGTATTTATGAGTGAGACTTTTTTAGGGTATTTATGGGTGTGACCGTTTGGATGTATTTATGGGTGCGACTGTTGGTGTATTTATAGCATATTATGCAGGATTTATGGCATATTCTGGTGTATTTATGGGTCTACGACTTCTTTATTTGTAGGTTTGAGGGTGGTATTTTTGATCGCAGTGTGCATAAATATGAGTGAAAAGGGTGTAGTTATGGGAGGAAAGAGCGTCATTATGGGAGAAGAGGGGGTAATTATTTAAACAAAAAGCGTAATTATGAGAGCAAAGAGTGTAATTAGTGGCAGAATGGCCGTAATTATGGTCAAAACGGACACAATTATGGAAACATCGGGTGTAGTTATGGGCAAAATGGGTGTAATTGTTTGCATAACGGGCTTTAATTATGGTTCATCGAAGAGTATAATTACTTATGTAGCAGCAGCAGCCGTATTTAGTGGTACTACAGGCGTAACTATGAGCACAAAGGGCGTAATTATGGCGTAATTAATAGTACAAAGGGCGTAATAATAGTACAAAGGGCGTAATTAATAGTACTACAGGCGTAACCATGAGCACAAAGGGCGTAATTATGGCAGCAGCGAGTGTAATTATGGCAACAACGGGCGTATTTATGGGTGATACAGACGTACTTATGAGAGGAACGGGTGCAATTATGGGTTATAAGGGTGTTCTTATGGGAACATTGGGCCTAATTATGGGTGATATGGTCATCATTATGGAAGCAACAGGCGTAAATATGGGTGATACAAGCGTCATTATGGAAGCAAAGGCTTATAATTATAGACGTCACGGACGTAAATGTGAACACGCAATTATTTTTAATAATAAGTGGTTCGGACGTGCAGCTGACACATTCGCTGTATTTATGAGGTAATAGTATAATATTCATAGTATGAATTCATGGATTCGTTGATTTTCAGACGCTCATCAAAGGAGAGTTCGTGATTTGCAGCGTAACCTCAAATTTTTGTTGAAAAATTTCTAAAACTTTGGCATTTTTGGAATTTGTTTCGAGACTTAAAAGTGCATTTTGTTCGTGTGCCCGCTTTCTTTCGCGTCTGCGCTAGGAATTTTTTATGATTTCACGTTTTTTGGTAAATTCAGCTGTTCAAATTCAGCTGTTCAAATTCAGCTGTTCAAATTCAGCTGTTCAAATTCAGCTGTTCAAATTCAGCTGTTCAAATTCAGCTGTTCAAATTCAGCTGTTCAAATTCAGCTGTTCAAATTCAGCTGTTCAAATTCAGCTGTCCAAATTCAGCTGTTCAAATTCAGCTGTTCAAATTCAGCTGTTCAAATTCAGCTGTTCAAATTCAGCTGTTCAAATTCAGCTGTTCAAATTCAGCTGTTCAAATTCAGCTGTTCAAATTCAGCTGTTCAAATTCAGCTGTTCAAATTCAGCTGTTCAAATTCAGCTGTTCAAATTCAGCTGTTCAAATTCAGCTGTTCAAATTCAGCTGTTCAAATTCAGCGGTTCAAATTCAGCTGTCCAAATTCAGCTGTTCAAATTCAGCTGTTCAAATTCAGCTGTTCAAATTCAGCTGTTCAAATTCAGCTGTTCAAATTCAGCTGTTCAAATTCAGCTGTTCAAATTCAGCTGTTCAAATTCAGCTGTTCAAATTCAGCTGTCCAAATTCAGCTGTTCAAATTCAGCTGTTCAAATTCAGCTGTTCAAATTCAGCTGTTCAAATTCAGCTGTCCAAATTCAGCTGTTCAAATTCAGCTGTCCAAATTCAGCTGTTCAAATTCAGCTGTCCAAATTCAGCTGTTCAAATTCAGCTGTCCAAATTCAGCTGTTCAAATTCAGCTGTTCAAATTCAGCTGTCCAAATTCAGCTGTTCAAATTCAGCTGTCCAAATTCAGCTGTTCAAATTCAGCTGTTCAAATTCAGCTGTTCAAATTCAGCTGTTCAAATTCAGCTGTCCAAATTCAGCTGTTCAAATTCAGCTGTCCAAATTCAGCTGTCCAAATTCAGCTGTTCAAATTCAGCTGTCCAAATTCAGCTGTCCAAATTCAGCTGTTCAAATTCAGCTGTTCAAATTCAGCTGTCCAAATTCAGCTGTTCAAATTCAGCTGTCCAAATTCAGCTGTTCAAATTCAGCTGTTCGTGACGAGAGCCGAAAGTTTATCATAAAAATAAAAACTATAATAAAATTTTATTTTAGTTTCTGTGACACAGAATTTTCTCTCGCTAATTTAAGTGCGATATTCTTGCACATTTAAAACTTTCAGCATATTTTTTTCACGACATATATCATAATTATACAATTTTCAGTCGCTAACGCAACTGCAATGTCCTTGCACATCCAGAACGTACGGCGGTTTTCTGATGACAAACAGTATAGTTGAATGATTTTCAATCGCTACTTTAACTGCAATGGTCTTGCATGTTTAAAATGTTCAGCATTTTTTCTCACGCCATGAAGCAAAAAAAAAAAACACTCGTCAGTTTTAGATTTGACTTCAATATTCTTGTGCACTCAGAACTTCCAGTGTTTCTTTCGATGACATAAAGCTAAAATTAAACAATTTTCAGTCCCAAATTTAACTGCAATATTCTTCTGTATTCAAAACATCCAGTATTTTTTCCGATACCATACGACAAAACTGTATAATTTTCAGTCGTTAATTTACGTGCGATATTCTTGCACGACGAACAGCAAAATCGGGCAATTTCCAGTCTCTAATTTCACCGAAATATTCGTCTGTATTCAGAACGTTCCATATTTGTTCCAATAACATATGGCACATAAGCAGGATTTTTAGTCGCTAATTTACCTGCGATATTCTTGCACACGAACAGCAAAATCGGGCAATTTTCAGTCGCTAATTCAATTGTAAGAAACTCGTATTTTGGAGCCTGAGACGGAGGACTGAGCGTCTTTGATATCATCTGCGGGGTTGCACAAGTTCGAAATAAATTCCGGCGTACACAACAAATTTACGAGCTTGTCTCATCAAAAGCATCTTTCATCAGGGGCATTGACTGAGTTTCCTGAAGATTTTCTTCTCATTCGAGCAGAAAGTTGGCGCAGATTTTCCGGCAGGGTGGACGAAATCCGTGTGACGGTAGCGAAAACACCCGCAAATCAGTCTCACGGAATCTTTTCTGTGGACTTGAAGGAAAACCGAAAGAAAAGATCAGTCTCGTAGGACAAGAGGATGTGGGTCTTATTGTAATTTGCTGCTTTTAATAGCACTAAATTCGTAC
Source organism: Morinoia aosen (assembly GCA_030386875.1). NCBI lineage: Eukaryota > Metazoa > Arthropoda > Malacostraca > Amphipoda > Talitridae > Morinoia > Morinoia aosen. The sequence continues at coordinate 19,475,213 of CM059556.1, forward strand.
ACGGTAAGTAGCTTCTGAATTGTTAGTCACAAGCGTACAACCGGCGTAAAAAATGCTTTCTTTCCGAATTTGAGTCATTATGAAAATGGCGAGTTAATTTAGATAAAAATTTATTCGTCTTTAAAAAAAATCGAGCAAAGTTTCACTATTCTTAACAATATTGAGCAAAATTTGAATAGTCTTTACAATATTAAGCTAAGTTTCACTCTTCTTTGCAGCACCCAGCAAAATTCCAGTCGTCTTCAGAGCTCTGAGCAAAATTCCTGGAGTCTTTACAGCACCGAACGAAATTCCGGTAGTCTTTACAGCACTGAGCAAAATTCCGGTAGTGTTTACAGCACTTAGCAAAATTCCGGTAGATTTTACAGCACTGAGCAAAATTCCTGCAGTCGTCACAGCACTGAGCAAAATTCCTGCAGTCTTTACTCTGCCGTGTTCTAATTGGACGCAAGATTGACAGGACAGGCGATCGCGTCGGGTATTTTAGGCAGTCTTTTGCAATCTGCAGGAATTTTAAATTATTTTTGCGACGGGCTCGCGGAGCGATCTTTTGGTGCGGATTGCCCAGCCTTGAGAGGGTTTTTGTCCAGAGAATATTTTTTATCGCGTGATGGGAAATTTATGTTCACAGTTTATCTGTTAACGACATTTCTCATAGCAAAACATCTGAAGTGGAAAATAAACATCGCTTCTCGGGTAAAATATGAAAATTGAAAATAAGAGTTTTGTTTACTGAACAAACTGGAACTGGAACAATAGAAATAATTCCCCGAGAAAAATAAGGTGTTGACGTATAGGCAGACAAATCATAGCCTGGCTTGCCAGATCGGCCTTTTTCTTGTCAAATTTCTTTAATTTAGTATTTAGAAATATTACGAGTTTTAGTCTTAAAATCTCTATTTGAAAGCCCTGAGCATAAATATTTACATCCATCAATGGGGCACAATTATTGAGAGAATGAGCGTAACTATTGGTAGAATGAGAGTAACTATTGGTAGAATGAGCGTAACTATTGGTAGAATGAGCGTAACTATTGGTAGAATGAGCGTAACTATTGGTAGAATGAGCGTAACTATTGGTAGAATGAGCGTAACTATTGGTAGAATGAGCGTAACTATTGGTAGAATGAGCGTAACTATTGGTAGAATGAGCGTAACTATTGGTAGAATGAGCGTAACTATTGGTAGAATGAGCGTAACTATTGGTAGAATGAGCGTAACTATTGGTAGAATGAGCGTAACTATTGGTAGAATGAGCGTAACTATTGGTAGAATGAGCGTAACTATTGGTAGAATGAGCGTAACTATTGGTAGAATGAGCGTAACTATTGGTAGAATGAGCGTAACTATTGGTAGAATGAGCGTAACTATTGGTAGAATGAGCGTAACTATTGGTAGAATGAGCGTAACTATTGGTAGGATGAGCGTAACTATTGGTAGAATGAGCGTAACTATTGGTAGAATGAGCGTAACTATTGGTAGAATGAGCGTAACTATTGGTAGAATGAGCGTAACTATTGGTAGAATGAGCGTAACTATTGGTACAATGAGAGTAACTATTGGTAGAATGAGCGTAATTATGGGGAGAATGAACGTAACTATAAGTAGAATGGGCATAGTTCTGAAAAGAATGGAGGTAATTATGTGCAGAAAAGGAGTAATTGCGTTTTCAACAGACGTAATTATGGGTGCCACGGTCCATAACGGAGAAAATATGGTTGGAACGTGGGTTATTACGATTATAATCAGCGTAATTATGAGTGCGGCGGAAGTAATTATGGGTACAGTGAGTGGAAAAATTGGCGGGACGAGCTCAATTATGGGTGCAACGGCGTTATTATGGCAACAACGAGCATAATTATAAGGGAAACAGGCGTAATTATGGGTACAAAGGCGCGTTATTATGGGTAGAACGGGCTCAATTATGGGCACAACGGCGTTATTATGGCAACAACATGCATAAGTCTGAGTGGAATGGGCGTTATTATCGGTACAACGGGTATAGTTATGGGTAGAACGGGGGTTATCATAGGCACAGTGGGCGTAATTATCGGCATTATGTGTAAAACGTCGAAATAATCGCCGTAGTTATAAAGCAAACTACCACGTGTTTGTTTTAGCAGACGCAATGAACCACGTAGAGCCGCGTTCTAAACGCAAGGTTCATTGAAACTTTTTTTTGGGGGCAAGCGTCTCTCGTCTGCAAAGGCTTTTCATTCATGGATGGAAATTTCGGAGTTTTCCTACGCAAGTCGGTCTGAAATACGGCACATCGAAGCCAAAATTCTCGCCCCAGTACTTTCGAACGCGCCAAAAATTCCGACGCTCTAAAGCGACGTCGCGTGAATGCCCTCAAATGTAAGGTAAAGAAATAAGTTTTTTTGAGCGGGAATTCTGTGTTATTGCAGTGTCCGTGGACAGGGAAGATAATTTTGGAGTTTTCGTTGCATTTTAAAGGAAATTTCCTAATAGGGAAAATTATTTTAGAGTTTTCGTTGAGCTTTACTGAACATTACTGCAGGGAAAATTATTTTGGAGTTTTCGTTGCACTTTAACGGACATTTCCTTCTAAAAAAAATTATTTAGAGTTTTCGTTGAGCTTTAATAAACATTACCTCTTAGGGAAAACTATTTTGGAGTTTTCTTTGCGCTTTAACGGACATTTCGTATATCTGTATATCTGACAGTACTGCAAATTTAAATTTAAATTTGAATTTCTGTATGGAACTTACGGGATTTGCGGGCTGTGTTAAACATGATGATTTTTAGTAGTTCAACTATGCCAGAAAATGAGAGAAATAAGTAGCTTTCCCGACTGGATTATTTTAAGTTTTAATTTTTTATGTGCTAACTAACGCATTACATTGTGCACGAACGAAATGTGCTCTGTTTGATTTTTGTTTATTAGATAGTTATATGTCATTTATTATATTTTGTCTATTATTTTCTCTATTATGCCATTGTATTTTGTCTTTTATTTTTATATTATAATATGTCTATTTTATTTTGTCTATGATTTTTCTATTATATTTTGTCCATTTCATTTTGTCTATTATTTTTCGATCATATTTTTTCTATTGTATTTGGTCTATTAGATCATGTTGTGCATTTAATTTTCAAAACAGAGTGTCTGTATTTCACGGAATGAAAGCTTTAATGCGTCGTGAAACTGGACAGAAATGTTAATTTTTATATTAAGATATTTTTATTATGATATTTCCGATTGTTTCAGAAATGTCAATTTTCATATTAAGATATTTTAATTATGATATTTCCGATTGTTGCAGAAATGTTAATTTTTATATTAAGATATTTTAATTATGATATTTCCGATTGTTGCAGAAATGTTAATTTTAATCCTGCTCTACTAAGAAGTTGCTCCTGTTTCCATGTGAGTTTCACAACGGGTGTATAGAAAATACAGGGCTCGAGGGTTATTTGAGGAAATTTTCAGCGTGTTGAATGAACAACAATATTTCTGTGTGCGAGGGTTATTTGAGGACATTTTCAGCGTGTTAAATAAACAACAATATTTCTGTGTGCGAGGGTTATTTGAGGACATTTTCAGCGTGTTAAATAAACAACAATATTTCTGTGTGCGAGGGTTATTTGAGGACATTTTCAGCGTGTTAAATAAACAACAATATTTCTGTGTGCGAGGGTTATTTGAGGACATTTTCAGCGTGTTAAATAAACAACAATATTTCTGTGTGCGAGGGTTATTTGAGGACATTTTCAGCGTGCTAAATAAACAACAATATTTCTGTGTGCGAGGGTTATTTGAGGACATTTTCAGCGTGTTAAATAAACAACAATATTTCTGTGTGCGAGGGTTATTTGAGGACATTTTCAGCGTGTTAAATAAACAACAATATTTCTGTGTGCGAGGGTTATTTGTGGACATTTTCAGCGTGTTAAATAAACAACAATATTTCTTTGTGCGAGGGTTATTTGAGGACATTTTCAGCGTGTTAAATAAACAACAACATTTCTGTGTGCGAGGGTTATTTGAGGACATTTTCAGCGTGTTAAATAAACAACAATATTTCTGTGTGCGAGGGTTATTTGAGGACATTTTCAGCGTGTTAAATAAACAACAATATTTCTGTGTGCGAGGGTTATTTGAGGACATTTTCAGCGTGTTAAATAAACAACAATATTCCTGTGTTTGGGGGTTATTTGAGGATATTTTCAGTGTTTTAAATAAGCAACAATATTCCTGTAAATTTACATTCATTTAAGTTTAATTTTAAACAAATACACCTGACGCTACTTCTTTACCAAATTATTCTACGAAACTATCTCTGTCTTCAATGACTGTTTCGGGTTTGAAAATGTTGAGAAGCTGAAATTTTTGTCTTTATTTATTTCGGGCATTGCGTGGACAATGGCTGCTTCCAGTAAAGCTCTGGAACTGTGGGGATGTTGATTAAATCTCCTTTCTAACTAGGTCTCACAAGTAATTATCCATAGGTTACATGATGTGCTCAACATACTGATGAAATAGTGGCAGGATTATTCAATAATCTAATCGAACTATTACATGATGCAACATACTAATGAAGTAGATACATGATTATTCAAAGATCTAATCTAATTAGTACATGATGTGTTCGACATACTAATGAAATAGATACATGATTATTCATTAATCTAATCGAATTTGTATATGATGTGTTAACATACTAATCAAATGGATACATGATTATTCAAAGATCTAATCTAATTAGAACATGGTATTATTAATATTTTCTCAAGTCAAATTTAGAGAGTCAGCATCTTAAAATTCCTTAATGGTTCTTTCAGCAATTTCCATAATTTTCCCATCCAAAGAACACCACATTTCACAGCCACTGGAGTCAAAATTCGTGTTAAGGGGCTAGTTTTCGGGTGATTTGACCATATCAGAAGTACCTGGACCTACAAACTTTGCTGAAACCTGGCGTTAAAACTTGTGAAGCGTTCACTGCTTCCCTCAATGCCAAACTTCGAAGTTGAGGGGTCGCCTTCTAGGAGGAAATTCGAGACGGTCAAATGCTGGCGTCGGAGTCAGGTACTTCTGATTTTGAGACGGTCAAATACTGGCGTCGGAGTTGGGTACTTCGGATTTTGAGACGGTCAAATGCTGGCGTCGGAGTTGAGTACTTCGGATTTTGAGACGGTCAAATGCTGGCGTCGGAGTCAGGTACTTCGGATTTTGAGACGGTCAAATGCTGGCGTCGGAGTTGAGTACTTCGGATTTTGAGACGGTCAAATGCTGGCGTCGGAGTTGGGTACTTCGGATTTTGAGACGGTCAAATGCTGGCGTCGGAGTTGAGTACTTCGGATTTTGAGACGGTCAAATGCTGGCGTCGGAGTCAGGTACTTCGGATGTTTAGACGGTCAAATGCTGGCGTCGGAGTTGAGTAATTCGGATTTTGAGACGGTCAAATGCTGGCGTCGGAGTCAGGTACTTCGGATTTTGAGACGGTCAAATGCTGGCGTCGGAGTTGAGTACTTCGGATTTTGAGACGGTCAAATGCTGGCGTCGGAGTTGAGTACGTCAGATTTCGATATTCTAGGACAGGGTTCCTAACAAACAAACAAACATCGGCATCTAGGAATGCTTTATTTCCAATCAAGCCTGAAACATATCACTTTGTACATTGGTTTTTCAAATGCCTTATAACTAACACCAGTACGCCATTACGCTTTCTTATTACGCTTTCATTACGCTTTCTTACGCTTTCTTTCTTACTTTATTATTTGTTGAAACCGATGACCAGCACAAGGGTGCAGTTGAGCTTAGAGTTGGTTATATAAAAGTCCAGATATAAAATTCAGTTAGAGAAGATGTTACTAGCTTCAATACCGCATCAATTAATTTCATGTTAACCATGCACTGGCTAGTATCCCATCAAAAAACACAAAGCAACAGTAAATGAATTGAATAAAATTAACCGTTCGAAATCTGGTTTATTATATAATTAATACCGTTAAATTAAAGTATTCTCATTAACCGTTCCACATTAACTCTCATTAGATTAGCGCAAGATCGTCAGATGACTCGACATATCGGCAACTTTCTTCTTTATTCGAAGCGGGAAGACATCGATTGGTCATCTCTCAGGCACATCATTTCAATAAATGTCCTCTCTATTTAACACGTAGGTACATCGCGTTTCCGCGGTTGGTTTGATCAGGTCATAGGTAGCAAAATTTGGAAAATCTCCTTCACTGCCTGAATACATTTTCATCCTTCCCACGAAATATGAAAAATACAATTGCACGCTAACATTTCACCTCGTATGATAACTTATTTTTTGAAAAAGACTGCGAAACGAATGAAATATTGCTTGGATGTTCGCAAACAACTACGTGAATGAGCAATATACCAACTGGCACACACACGTCCCAATACGCGGGGACGCGTTAAGGGAAAAGAATGAGCTGCAAAAACACAATAAATTCCCGGCTTTTTTGAGCATTCAACGGTATCATGGCTACGGGTTCAGGGATAATGGAAACGATCCCGAGAGCGTCCGACGGAATGAGGAAATTGCCACATTTCGCCATTTGATGCACTGTTATAGGTGGGCAATAAAGATGGCGGCTCCCTCAGGAGCACTTTGATGAAGCCTGCATCAGTTATTGACTTCCTCAAAATATGGATCGCTGCAACTGGATCTGTGTGCTGCAGATAGCAGCATTCAAACGGCGTTGTTGCCATTTTCGGGTTGCATTCTGTTGTTGAAATGACAGATGGATCATGTGTAGCTTGTAGTGTTTGTTTCTGTTTAAATAACGCGTGGTGAATTGCAGCGTTTGTTTCTGTTGTTGAAATAACATGTGGTGCTTGCAGTGTTTCTTTCTGTTTTTGAAATAACGCGTGGTGCTTGCAGTGTGTGTTTCTGTTGTTGAAATAACGCGTGGTGCTTGCAGTGTTTGTTTCTGTTGTTAAAATTACGCGTGGTGCTTGCAGTGTGTGATTCTGTTGTTGAAATAACGCGTGGTGCTTGCAGTGTTTGTTCCTGTTGTTGAAATAACAGATGATACCTGTTAGTTCTAGTTATGTTTTATTTTTAGTGAGTTAAAATAAAATAATTGAAATAAAAAATTAAAAATTTGAATTAGATTGCCTAGTGTTTTAAGTGTTTCTTTCATTTGACATCTCTTAAATAAGATGGACTGGATGCTCCTTCCATTGTGTTCATTTCCTGACTAGCATCGTGAAGCTTTTCTCATAGGCTCATTATATACGAGATTTTATATATATCGAAACGCTCATTGAAAATGAGATATTATTTACATAGAAACATCATGTGAGGTTTTATACATAGAAACGTTCCTTATGTTATATATCTGTAGAAATGCTTTTTATATTATATATAGAAATGCTCATTATATTATATATATATTTGGAAACGCTCATTATATTAGATGTACTTATGAATGCTCATTATTATATATGGAAACGCTCATTATATTATATATGTATAGAAACGCTTATTATATCATGCATATATGGAAACATTCATTATATTAGATATATTTACAAATGCTCATAATTGTATATGTAAAGAAACGCTCATGACAAAGCCAGAGTGGTTTATATCTTGGCGATTTGCCCTCGAGGTATGGCTGACATTTGTTCCAGCAAACAATAGTTCCTTGGTTCGCATAGTTTCGGCCTCACAAAATTATTTCCATCAGTTCTTTTTTTTAAACTACACATGAAAACCAACAGCCTTTAATACCAAGAGGCGGTAAATAAAAAGCAATGAATGTTGTAAATAATCCTACTTTATCCTTTATCCTTAAGATACCACACCTATTAATTTTATTTCGCATAAGTAGATTTTGAATCCCTTCCTTACAAAGTATTATTACCAAAAATTATATGAGAAAAACAGGGCTTAATTCTTGTTTGGATGAATTTATTTGTTATTATCTTTAACTTCATTTTGATGCAGCACCTCTTGAAAACTTTCCGAAGGGAATATCGAAAATTTAAATTCACAAAAACTACATTTCTCTGAGGTGAATTTCTCTATCATGAATCTGAAGTTTATTTTGAATCAGCACCTCTTGAAAACTTCCCTAAGGGAATTTTGAATATTAATAGTCGCCAAAAAACTTCATTTCTCTGGGCTATAAATCTATGGCACCCTGACAGCTTAGATGGAAACTGAGCAGAAAAGAGGGAACTCGGTCCCAGACTTGGAGTTTTTTTAATAAAGTTTCTGGAAGTTTTGGCCGAAGTGTTGCCTAATGATCGCTGTTCCAGATCAATCAAGAGTGACGAGTTCTACACAGGCGAAATTTTTTGCGGGCTGTTTCTGAGTTTTTTTCGAGGTAAAATTCCAAGCAAATTTTAAATTTTGAAGACTGATAAGTCGATATCAAGGCAATGAAGAATGAAGAGTTCTTGACAAGCGATTTTTTGAGGGCTGTTTCCCAATTTTTTAGTGGTAAAATGCCATGCAAATTTTTAATTTTGAAGACTGATAAGTCAATATCAAGGCAATGAAGAATGACGAGTCCTAGACAAGCGATTTTTTGAGGGCTGTTCCAGAGTTTTTCTTTCATAGCAAAATGTTAAGTACAATTTTAATTTCCAAGATAATCAAGTCGATACAAAGGCAATCAAGGATGACTAGTTTTAGGCACGGGGAATTTTTCGGGGCTGTTTCTGAGTTTTTTGGGCGGTAAAATATCTAATAAATTCAAGACTTTCAGACAAAATAATTTTAAGACAATGAAGAGTGTTTACTTTTTAACAGACAATTTTTTAAGGCTTGTTTCTGAACCATCTGGGCGCAGAAATTTAAGACTTCAGGCGGATTATGGTTAAATTAAAACAATTTCGATACAACGAAGATTTATGATTTTGTAAAGGTTGAAGACAAATGAGAGTGATTAATTTTAACACGTTAAGTGCGGCGGGTTTAACTGAAGTTCAATATACAGCTCAAATTTCGAGTCAATAGTAGCAAGAAATTTTGAAAATATCTAACATTAACTGAATCATGCCTTCATTTAGCTTTCATTTAATGTTTGTAAAAATTGAGTCAGTGACTGCTGGTCGGTCAGCAGCATTATGAAAATCTCCTAAATGACCACCGGTGGGTAATGCAGCACTTAACGTGTTAATTGATAATTTTCTAAGGCTTGTGATGAACAACTAAGGACTATCGTCACTGAAATGCTGCAGAATAAAAGGGTATTTTTAATTTTAACCCCCCCACCCCCCCTTCGGTTGATGATCATTTAAGTAACAGTGCTAAAAATTGCACGTATCCAAACCATGTTAATGACAACATTTAAGAATTTTGAACCCAGCTGACACACATTGTTTATTATTTATGTGGTTGCTGCGGGAAGTGTTGAAGAGTAAACATTTCTTGAACTTTTCGTAATGATGTTATATTAAAATTAAAATTGAATAATATTGCTTGTAAATAAATTATAAAATTACGTTAGCATCCAACCAAGAATTTAACTCAGTCGTCTAAAGTAAAATCTGAAATATAGAATACTTGGAGCGTGTAATCTCCCAAAGAGCCAGATATTAATTAAGTGTTCCCTCTAAAATAATATCTGGTAACAAGAAACCGCTTTAAATTTCCAGAAAATTTAATTGGTTAGAATTTATTCAGTAGCGCATTTGTTTTTAACCTTCCAATATTTGTCAGAAAAATATTGAAGTTCTTGGAAATACTTCAGAGGTATAAAAAATGTTAATCTATACTATATTAAGAGGAGGTCTTTCTGTCTGTCCGAAGCCAGCCTGCAGTGTGTGATGAGCGTATCTGTGAAACATGCATCATCAACTCCACAATTTCCAGTGCATTAATCCATCAGATTCGAGTAGGAATGAATATCGCGTGAATTCTTAGGAAATAGGAACGTGTGCCATGGGATTTGTCGAACATTATGGTGCATTTTTGACGGGCCGTGTGCGCTGGGCCTCATCAAATCTCGAGAGATTAAATATGTTGATTTCTTGCGGCTTTTCTTTCATTTCGCTTTTTTCTTATTTCTAATAAATGGGGGTGGACTAATGGAAATAATGTGTTAGGAAGGAATTATTTTCCTATTTTGTTAGTAGATTTTACAGAAATTACAAAAGTAATTGCAGTTTACCTCCTTATTCTCATAATTTTTGCACTCACATTGCCAATGTCACAACCAACGTCATAACAATTATTTTTATTAAATCTACCCTTATTTATACCATCATCATTACAACCCCCGCAATTGCAACCACCATTACAACCACCGTCATTACAACCACCATTACAACCGCCGTTATCACTACCATCGTCATTACAACCACCGAAATTACAACCACCGTTATCACTACCATCGTCATTACAACCATCTTCAAAACAACAACCTTCATTAAAACCACCATTGAAACAACCGTCATTAAAATTACCGTCATCAGAATAATACTCACATCAGGCTGTCGCCACCACAGTGAGGCAGGAACTGCCACTCGCCAGTGGACTCCAAAGAACAAATAAGGGAACAAATCTAACAAGAAATACAATATATTTTGTCAATTTTTCAGTCTTCTTGGTCGTTAGAGCATATTGAGCGCAAGAATGCATAAGAGTCTCGCTGGATAACAATAAATCCTCTACACATCTGGATCTTGTTCTCAATTTAAGTTTTTTGTATTTCTCTCGTAAAAAAAATAACGGACATACAATCAAGAAATGATATTTTCCAGGATCCGTTTGCGTGATACCTCACAAGAAACGGGGGAAAACCGAACTAAAATATCCTCCTATTATCTTGAAATAAATCGGAAACTAAAATATTTATTTACTATCTTAAAATAAATCGGAAACTAAAATATTTATTTATTAGCTTAAAATAAATCGGAAACTAAAATATTAATTTATTATCTTCAAATAAATCGGAAACTAAAATATCTTCATATTATCTCAAAATAAATCGGAAACTAATATATTTATTTATTATCTTCAAATAAGTTGGAAAGCGAGAAGAATTATCGCTGTCGGAACTTCCAGAGCCGACAACCGGGCCGAGTTCACGTCTAAATTCGTACGACAACTTGGGACTCCATTTCGCAGTTGTGAAGCTCAAAAGTTTCTAATTGAGGTTCGTCTGCAGAAACGCGGCCTCGGAATAAACAGAAATGCAGCCATTCTATGTAGAGCGACGGCCTCCAATGGGAAGACTACAACCGTCGGTCGAGTTAGGAAGCGTGTACTAGAAAAAACACGTTATTTTCGGCTTACAGATTGACCGTCTCTTGGGACGAGGAATGCTGGATGGAAATCTTTCGGTCCTTCACCAATAGGGATGAAGTGGATGGAAATATTTTAGTACTTCACCAATAGGAATGAAGTGGATGGAAATCGTTCGGTGCCTCACCAATAGGAATAAAGTGGATGGAAATCTTTCGGTACCTCACCAATAGGAATGAAGTGGATGGGAATCTTTCGGTACCTCACCAATAGGAATGAAGTGGATGGAAATCTTTCGGTACCTCACCAATAGGAATGAAGTGGATGGGAATCTTTCGGTACCTCACCAATAGGAATGAAGTGGATGGAAATCGTTCGATACCTCACCAATAGGGATGAAGTGGATGGAAATCTTTCGGTACCTCACCAATAGGAATGAAGTGGATGGGAATCTTTCGGTACCTCACCAATAGGAATGAAGTGGATGGAAATCTTTCGGTACCTCACCAATAGGGATGAAGTGGATGGGAATCTTTCGGTACCTCACCAATAGGAATGAAGTGGATGGAAATCGTTCGGTACCTCACCAATAGGAATAAAGTGGATGGAAATCTTTCGGTACCTCACCAATAGGAATGAAGTGGATGGGAATCTTTCGGTACCTCACCAATAGGAATGAAGTGGATGGGAATCTTTCGGTACCTCACCAATAGGAATGAAGTGGATGGAAATCGTTCGGTACCTCACCAATAGGAATGAAGTGGATGGGAATCTTTCGGTACCTCACCAATAGGAATGAAGTGGATGGGAATCTTTCGGTACCTCACCAATAGGAATGAAGTGGATGGAAATCTTTCGGTACCTCACCAATAGGAATGAAGTGGATGGAAATCGTTCGGTACCTCACCAATAGGAATGAAGTGGATGGAAATCTTTCGGTACCTCACCAATAGGAATGAAGTGGATGGGAATCTTTCGGTACCTCACCAATAGGAATGAAGTGGATGGAAATCTTTCGGTACCTCACCAATAGGAATGAAGTGGATGGGAATCTTTCGGTACCTCACCAATAGGAATGAAGTGGATGGAAATCGTTCGATACCTCACCAATAGGGATGAAGTGGATGGAAATCGTTCGATCCCTACCAATAGGAATGAAGTGGATGAAAATCTTTCGGTACTTCACCAATAGGAATGAAGTGGATGGAAATCGTTCGGTACCTCACCAATAGGAATGAAGTGGATGAAAATCTTTCGGTAATTCACCAATAGGAATGAAGTGGATGGAAATCTTTCGGTACCTCACCAATAGGGATGAAGTGGATGGAAATCTTTCGGTACCTCACCAATAGGGATGAAGTGGATGGAAATCGTTCGGTACCTCACCAATAGGAATGCATGGACGTCTTTCGACACTTCACCAATAGGAATAGAAAGAATAGAGTTCTTTCGGTGCCTCGACGAAGTTCAAGCTAATTTTTCACTGTAACTTCTTTCAACAGTTACTGAGGCTTCTCTCAGTAGGTTCTAAGATTCTATCAGCAGCTACTGAGCCTTCTTCAGCAGCTACTGAGCCTTCTATCAACAGCTACTGAGCCTTCTTCAGCAGCTACTGAGCCTTCTTCAGCAGCTACTGAGCCTCCCACGGGGCATCTGCGGCTTATCAGAGCGCTGACGCGCCAAAATTAAGTCCATCAAAGACCGTGTCGCTAATTGCTGGAGAAGCTTCTCTGTCCTGCAGTGCTGGGTATAAGTCTTGGCATTTTTCTGGGTAAATTCCACAAATCTTGGGGTTTTCATATGAAATTTGGTCTTACGAATCACTCAACATCTCACAGCCCTGCATGGTTACCGTATATTGATTGTTTTTACGGTTGAATTTTTTTTCTTACTTTTTGCCTGTGACAGTATGCTATCTCTTGCTCTTTCTTACGGAAATCTCATTTTAATTGCAAAGAGTATGAATAACGAGCTGTGAATGGTTTCAATTTGGCTCAGAACCTATAAAATAAGCCTCAATACATTACATTTTCTTACCTGCAGAATGCGTCTCTTCTACGCATTTAGATTGGTGATGGTGAAATTGAAGAAAAACAACTCTTGTGAGTTTCTGGGCAGTATAATAGGTAAACACCTGACCTTCATATAGTATATTGCTCATATCAGTATTAAAGTATCAAGATCTGGGGAGAAATACGCAGAAATTATGCCCGCCTCAGCTTCGTCTTCACTAGACGAGGTTCGAGACAATTAGGCGCTGACTAAACGCTTATATAGAGGAGCGAAGTGTCTTGCTCAGATCGACTAGAGCTTGATAGCTATTCCAATCTAATGAAGTTGTACGTGCTTCAGCAATTAATGGAATGTAGTAACTTGTTGGGATCAACTAGAGTTTGACTGCTATTTCTTTAAGAAGTTGTACGTGCGTCAGCAATTAATGGAATGTAGTAACTTGTTGGGATCAATTAGAGCTTGATTGCTATTTCTATCTAAAGAAGTTGTACGTGCGTCAGCAATTAATGGAATGTAGTAACTTGTTGGGATCAACTAGAGTTTGACTGCTATTTCTTTAAGAAGTTGTACCTGCGTCAGCAATTAGTGGAGTGTAGTAACTTGACCATACTACACTAAACCAAAGCTTGATTGCTATTTCTAGCCAAAGTTGTCGATGCGTTAGCAATTAATGGAATATGGCAACTTATAGGGATCAACTTAAGCTTGATTGCTTATCTAAAGTTGTCCTTATTGGAATGAAGTAACATGTTGGGATCAACTAGTGCTTGATTGTAATTCATCGACACTGATGTTCCTTCGTCAGTAGCTATTGGAATGTATGAGCTTATTAGAATTAAACAGAGCTTTATTGCTATTCACCAACACACGAATTGTTTTTAGAATTACTAACTAATGATTTTATATGTTAATTGAAGTTTTTCATGGAACTTTTAAGCGTCAATTTTAAACGTTAATTATTATTCATGTTCCCAAAAGTTGTCCCTGTGTGAGTGGGATTAATGGCTTTACACATTAATTGTTCTTTCCCTTCAGTTGAGGCCTAGCGCCTGAAATAATTTCTTATTTCAATCTGTAACGCTTTTCGCGTTTCTTTTGAACTCGTCTGCTGTTTCCAGGTGAAATACCTGAAATTTGAACGAATAAGTGACATATTTAACAATAACCTGAAATTTTTTTGACGCTTCGAAAATTTATCAACGGTTGAAAAATTTAGCCCCAACTTTTGAGGAAGTTTGATTACGATTATATACATATTTTTTTGGCAAACCCTAAGCAGGAAAAAACCTTCATAAACTATTGAAATGTTGAAAAAACAACTAACTGCGTATAAATTTTGAATTTAGTTGAGGATATTAATAAATCGATGACAATGTAGGCGTGCGGGGAAAACGAATGTATCCGAATGTATCTGAAGTCCAAAAGTCTTCCATCGCAGCAAACATTGCCTGCAGTGCTGCTCAACAAAGTCCAAAAGTCTTCCATCGCAGCAAACATTGCCTGCAGTGCTGCTCAACAAAGTCCAAAAGTCTTCCATCGCAGCAAACATTGCCTGCAGTCCTGCTCAACAAAGTCCAAAAGTCTTCCATCGCAGCAAACATTGCCTGCAGTGCTGCTCAACAAAGTCCAAAAGTCTTCCATCGCAGCAAACATTGCCTGCAGTCCTGCTCAACAAAGTCCAAAAGTCTTCCATCGCAGCAAACATTGCCTGCAGTCCTGCTCAACAAAGTCCAAAAGTCTTCCATCGCAGCAAACATTGCCTGCAGTGCTGCTTAACAAAGTCCAAAAGTCTTCCATCGCAGCAAACATTGCCTGCAGTCCTGCTCAACAAAGTCCAAAAGTCTTCCATCGCAGCAAACATTGCCTGCAGTCCTGCTCAACAAAGTCCAAAAGTCTTCCATCGCAGCAAACATTGCCTGCAGTGCTGCTTAACAAAGTCCAAAAGTCTTCCATCGCAGCAAACATTGCCTGCAGTCCTGCTCAACAAAGTCCAAAAGTCTTCCATCGCAGCAAACATTGCCTGCAGTCCTGCTCAACAAAGTCCAAAAGTCTTCCATCGCAGCAAACATTGCCTGCAGTGCTGCTTAACAAAGTCCAAAGGTCTTCCATCGCAGCAAACATTGCCTGCAGTCCTGCTCAACAAAGTCCAAAAGTCTTCCATCGCAGCAAACATTGCCTGCAGTCCTGCTCAACAAAGTCCAAAAGTCTTCCATCGCAGCAAACATTGCCTGCAGTCCTGCTCAACAAAGTCCAAAAGTCTTCCATCGCAGCAAACATTGCCTGCAGTGCTGCTTAACAAAGTCCAAAAGTCTTCCATCGCAGCAAACATTGCCTGCAGTCCTGCTCAACAAAGTCCAAAAGTCTTCCATCGCAGCAAACATTGCCTGCAGTGCTGCTTAACAAAGTCCAAAAGTCTTCCATCGCAGCAAACATTGCCTGCAGTGCTGCTTAACAAAGTCCAAAGGTCTTCCATCGCAGCAAACATTGCCTGCAGTGCTGCTTAACAAAGTCCAAAAGTCTTCCATCGCAGCAAACATTGCCTGCAGTGCTGCTTAACAAAGTCCAAAGGTCTTCCATCGCAGCAAACATTGCCTGCAGTGCTGCTTAACAAAGTCCAAAAGTCTGCCATCGCAGCAAACATTGCCTGAAGTCCTGCTTAACAAAGTCCAAAGGTCTTCCATCGCAGCAAACATTGCCTGCAGTGCTGCTTAACAAAGTCCAAAAGTCTTCCATCGCAGCAAACATTGCCTGCAGTCCTGCTTAAAAAAGTCCAAAGGTCTTCCATCGCAGCAAACATTGCCTGCAGTGCTGCTTAACAAAGTCCAAAAGTCTTCCATCGCAGCAAACATTGCCTGCAGTCCTGCTCAACAAAGTCCAAAAGTCTTCCATCGCAGCAAACATTGCCTGCAGTGCTGCTTAACAAAGTCCAAAAGTCTTCCATCGCAGCAAACATTGCCTGCAGTCCTGCTCAACAAAGTCCAAAAGTCTTCCATCGCAGCAAACATTGCCTGCAGTCCTGCTCAACAAAGTCCAAAAGTCTTCCATCGCAGCAAACATTGCCTGCAGTGCTGCTTAACAAAGTCCAAAAGTCTTCCATCGCAGCAAACATTGCCTGCAGTGCTGCTTAACAAAGTCCAAAAGTCTTCCATCGCAGCAAACATTGCCTGCAGTCCTGCTCAACAAAGTCCAAAAGTCTTCCATCGCAGCAAACATTGCCTGCAGTCCTGCTCAACAAAGTCCAAAAGTCTTCCATCGCAGCAAACATTGCCTGCAGTCCTGCTCAACAAAGTCAAAAAGTCTTCCATCGCAGCAAACATTGCCTGCAGTCCTGCTCAACAAAGTCCAAAAGTCTTCCATCGCAGCAAACATTGCCTGCAGTGCTGCTTAACAAAGTCCAAAAGTCTTCCATCGCAGCAAACATTGCCTGCAGTGCTGCTTAACAAAGTCCAAAAGTCTTCCATCGCAGCAAACATTGCCTGCAGTCCTGCTCAACAAAGTCCAAAAGTCTTCCATCGCAGCAAACATTGCCTGCAGTCCTGCTCAACAAAGTCCAAAAGTCTTCCATCGCAGCAAACATTGCCTGCAGTCCTGCTCAACAAAGTCCAAAAGTCTTCCATCGCAGCAAACATTGCCTGCAGTCCTGCTCAACAAAGTCCAAAAGTCTTCCATCGCAGCAAACATTGACTGCAGTCCTGCTCAACAAAGTCCAAAAGTCTTCCATCGCAGCAAACATTGCCTGCAGTGCTGCTTAACAAAGTCCAAAAGTCTTCCATCGCAGCAAACATTGCCTGCAGTGCTGCTTAACAAAGTCCAAAAGTCTTCCATCGCAGCAAACATTGCCTGCAGTCCTGCTCAACAAAGTCCAAAAGTCTTCCATCGCAGCAAACATTGCCTGCAGTGCTGCTTAACAAAGTCCAAAAGTCTTCCATCGCAGCAAACATTGCCTGCAGTGCTGCTTAACAAAGTCCAAAAGTCTTCCATCGCAGCAAACATTGCCTGCAGTGCTGCTTAACAAAGTCCAAAAGTCTTCCATCGCAGCAAACATTGCCTGCAGTGCTGCTTAACAAAGTCCAAAAGTCTTCCATCGCAGCAAACATTGCCTGCAGTCCTGCTCAACAAAGTCCAAAAGTCTTCCATCGCAGCAAACATTGCCTGCAGTGCTGCTTAACAAAGTCCAAAAGTCTTCCATCGCAGCAAACATTGCCTGCAGTGCTGCTTAACAAAGTCCAAAAGTCTTCCATCGCAGCAAACATTGCCTGCAGTGCTGCTTAACAAAGTCCAAAAGTCTTCCATCGCAGCAAACATTGCCTGCAGTGCTGCTTAACAAAGTCCAAAAGTCTTCCATCGCAGCAAACATTGCCTGCAGTGCTGCTTAACAAAGTCCAAAAGTCTTCCATCGCAGCAAACATTGCCTGCAGTGCTGCTTAACAAAGTCCAAAAGTCTTCCATCGCAGCAAACATTGCCTGCAGTGCTGCTTAACAAAGTCCAAAAGTCTTCCATCGCAGCAAACATTGCCTGCAGTGCTGCTTAACAAAGTCCAAAAGTCTTCCATCGCAGCAAACATTGCCTGCAGTGCTGCTTAACAAAGTCCAAAAGTCTTCCATCGCAGCAAACATTGCCTGCAGTGCTGCCTAATAAAGTTCAAGAGGACGATCGCATGGCGAGGCGCAGGGAGGAAGAATAAAAAAATAACAAAGAATTGAAATTAGGGCGAGGAAGCGATCAAAGAGAATATTTTATCGGTTTTGACTTTCATTTCTGACGTGAAGGTTCAGGTCTTACCACTGCCAGAGGAGGGACTCTTGCATAAATACATATGCATGAATTTAAAATAGAGATTCAGCATTGAAATGCTTTTTTGAAGCGTAAATTTAGAGTTTGTAGGAAGTACTGAAGATATTTTTCTGTACTCTGCAATCAGTTACGGTTTGAAATGCAGAACCGACTGTATTTTAACGCCACTGTAATAATTATTTTTCGCCTTGGATTTCTTGATGTAAAGCGAGGAAAATTGTCATGTATTCATTAATTATTATTATTATTTTTCAGATATATTTTAACTAATAATGCCGGTTTTGAATTTAGTGAAGTAAATTTTCAACCATAGCATCGACAGCGTTTCTTCTGATTTAAAACGTGTAAAATTATAAGGATAAAAATCGGTCGAGTACAAGAAGTTGAATTTCTAGTTTTGCCGCAATAGCCGCCAGTTTTTTTATCATCGAGCTGAAAACGCTCTTGACACTTTGGCTGCTGCAGGTAAAACTGAAGTTCAACATTCAACTCAGATTTACAGTCCATTGTAGTTAGCTATGTTTAAAATAGCAATTACTAACTGGATCGTGCCTTCATTTAACTTTGATTATGAATTTATGAAAATTGAGTTTGTGACTTCTGGTCGGTCAGCAGCGTTATGAAAATCCCCGTGTACCACCGGCGGCTCACGTCGCAATCAAAGTGTTAACGGTATTTGTATTTAAATATGTCACATTATATTAAACAATCATATACTGTATTAACAATCTTTCTCTCTTTCGCCGTAGCAAAATTTCACGTAATCAGTTGTACTCGAGTTGGATATTGAATAGAAAATATAAAATAATTTCCGTGTTCATTCCTTCCCTTCGGCTGAGAGAGCTCGGCAAGAAGTTTCAGTGTAGAATAACTACTCTAATGATTAAAAATGTCATTAAGTGTACGCAGAATCGAAGGTTTATTTGAGAGCAATAAAAGAATATACTCGTAATTTCAAATAGCATCGTTGAACTGTAAGCTCATATTAAATCATAGAATAATATGTTCATATTGAACCAGGGAATAAATAGTTCATATCCCATGGTTAAATAATATGTTCACACAGAATGCAGGAAAATAACTATATATCAAGTTCAAATAAAATATTAAGTCTTATTTTTGTTATCAGGTTTTGCCAGTCGAAGCACCTGTTCAGTGTAGGTTAAGACCTCAAACGGTATGATTTACTTCCTATTTTTTTAAAAACATCTAATATCTCCTGCAAACTGTAACTGTGAGGAACTACCTCGACACATTTGACTCAACAGCCGTTTCGAAGCTGCAAAGATTAATAAAGACAAGGACACAAAGTTTCCAAATTTAATTTTCAATCAGTCGCCTGAACGCCAAGGAAGATTCGTAAAAGTTACAAGGCAACAAGTACTTAACCAAACACAATACGGCAAGTAGCCGATTTACAAAGTATTAAATTTTTAAAACCTAAAGGACAATTCGCCCTCAAGTATCGCGTTTGTTTATTCCTTTATTTATTGATATATTTATTTATGTATTATTCAGGTTAAAATACGCATGTAATTTTTAAGGTTCAAAGTTAGGGTGTCAGGTAATGCCAGTCTTCAGGCGCAGGAACGAGGAGTCTGGAGAGGCTCTTCGCTTCAGGGCTAACAGCACCAGCTTACACGGACGTCACGGGATATTGACCGAGCTTCAACGTGCGCGCTTGCTACAAGCACTTCAGGAAGACGAAAGTTAGCGCCAAACTGACGCTAACCGAAGGAAACAGGCACGGCGACCGCGGCACAACCAGGGCCAGAGCAGCTAAACCGTGACCAACGCCTCCAGTCCCCTCACAGCTGTGCATAAAGATGAAGAAATGTACCCAAGAAAATAATTACATAAGAAAATATTATGAAACATTGCTTATACAAAGAATTTAGAACGAATATAGTAGTTAACGGTCAACGTAATTACCTAGTTGCGGCTACTGCTGTCTAACAAGATGGCTTAATTGGCTATCAACGTTGTGAAGCACGAAGTGCGCAGTGCGACGAAGTGCCCGCTAGATACTGAAAAAATAGGTACCAGGTAAGACCAAAGTCAATCTTCTTGATAAAGGTAAACAGAGATATTAAGTTTCAATAATCGGCAAATATTAGACACACGACTACCAACCTGAAGAATTTATCCTCCAGTGCGCATAGCGACTGTTAGACGATGGCAGTAATGGCGATATAGAAGTCGCAGTAGAGTGTCAATAGTAATGGAGGCAGAAGCCCAATAGTAGTTAAAGATAATAGGTAATAGTTAAGTTAATAGTAATAGTTAATAAAGACGGCGGTTCACTGCGACAGGGTAAGGTTGGCCCCCTTTTAGGGCAGCGAACACGCCTATTTAGAGGAAAGTTAATTGCGGTTCGTAACCCGCCTTAATCATGCAATTAATTAATGAAAAAGAACCTAAATTCAACGCTTTCACACACACAATCAAACCATAAACTTTATTGAACATGCAGGAAGAAGGGATGGAAGAGATAGGCTGGCGACCGTCACAACTCCACGTCACGAGCCGAGCGTACTCCCGACGTGCCGACGTAACAGAGGCCTTCGACCGAGACTCAGCCTGGCCTCTTGTATACCTGACACACCTGAAACACCCGACACACCTGAAACACCCGACACACCCGACACACCCGACACACCTGAAACACCCGACACACCCGACACACCCGACACACCCGACACACCCGACACACCCGACACACCCGACACACCCGACACACCCGACACACCCGACACACCCGACACACCCGACACACCCGACACACCCGACACACCCGACACACCCGACACACCCGACACACCCGACACACCCGACACACCCGACACACCCGACACACCCGACACACCCGACACACCCGACACACCCGACACACCCGACACACCCGACACACCCGACACACCCGACACACCCGACACACCCGACACACCCGACACACCCGACACACCCGACACACCCGACACACCCGACACACCCGACACACCCGACACACCCGACACACCCGACACACCCGACACACCCGACACACCCGACACACCCGACACACCCGACACACCCGACACACCCGACACACCCGACACACCCGACACACCCGACACACCCGACACACCCGACACACCCGACACACCCGACACACCCGACACACCCGACACACCCGACACACCCGACACACCCGACACACCCGACACACCCGACACACCCGACACACCCGACACACCCGACACACCCGACACACCCGACACACCCGACACACCCGACACACCCGACACACCCGACACACCCGACACACCCGACACACCCGACACACCCGACACACCCGACACACCCGACACACCCGACACACCCGACACACCCGACACACCCGACACACCCGACACACCCGACACACCCGACACACCCGACACACCCGACACACCCGACACACCCGACACACCCGACACACCCGACACACCCGACACACCCGACACACCCGACACACCCGACACACCCGACACACCCGACACACCCGACACACCCGACACACCCGACACACCTGATTTACCACCGACGACCTCTCTTTAACACCGACGACCTATCTTTAATATGCGCTGCTGCTGCGCGACCTCACCTGCCACGCAGCACCAGCCGTTTACGTTAATAGTACAGAAATCGAAGTACACTCCGAGCGAATCTGTGGGGAATTTTCCCCACACTGTATCACAGTTTAACCGTTCGCCCCAAGCTTTTGAAATTAAATAAACACATAATACAAAAAACTTGAAAAGTTTAACAGGCACCCAATATCGAAAATCGAAAATTTAACAAGGACCCAATACCCGAAACATAGAAAGTTTAACTGGCACCCAATACCAAAAACTTGAAAAGTTCGACAGACACCTAATACCAAAAGCCTAAATAGTTTAACATGCACCAATAACCTATGCAAAAATCATAGGAGTTGCCCATAAACCTAAACAAAACTTATAATAGCGGCTAAGACAATAATTTTTCCTTTAAAATGAGACTAAATAGAAACCTCTATGTTTAATAGTTACTAAATAATAGCGATTAAAAAAAGAGTGGACATTTTTTGGGTTGCGACCCTGTATATCTACACAACAATCTCTCAGACACAACACAATCAGAACTGAGACTCTCGACCGACTCATATACAGTATATACGTTCCACAATAGCCCAAACCGAGTATTTATTTTCCCGCATCAGTAATACCCGTAATCATTTTCGGTATCAGTAGTAATCAGTAATACCGCATAATTTTGCTAGAAATGAAATACTTATGGTATTTTCATGATGGTATTAATGATACCGGAAAATAAATACTTGGGTCGGGTTTTTGTGGGATATACTATGTTACTGAGTTGAGGATTGAGCGCTCCGACTTTAAGAATTTGTTATTCAATATAAAAAATAAAACCATAAAGCTCAGTCTCTCTGAGACACACCTCTAAGCTGGCATTTCTCCGTCCATTGTTTTCATATTTGAATTTTTAAGCCAAAATGTTGTGCGTTTTAAAGTAAAATTCGGCCTTTAAATACGTGCTGGGGCTCCTTTAAAAGAGGATTTGGCCCTATGAAAGCAAACTTTGGCCCTTCATAGGGCTCCTTTAAAAGAGGATTTGGCCCTATGAAAGCAAACTTTGGCCCTTCATAAAGGGAATGTGAACCTTTTAAAATTATATTTAGATGTTTCAAAATTAGATGTGGCCCTTCATAAATAGAATGTTCCCTTTTTGAAATGATATCAAAATGTTTCAAAATTAGATATGGCCCTTCATAAATAGAATGCGGCCTTTTTGAAATTATATTTAGATGTTTAAAAATTAGATGTGTCCCTTCAAAAATAAGTAAAAAAATTTTCGTCTTTAACTCAAAATTCTTTGGCGCCTTATCGACGACTTATCGTCGCAATAACCGCAATTTACTGTTATTTATATTTTTTCAATGCTCGAGTCTGACCGATCACTGCAGAAAAAAATCCCCTCATTTTCAGTATCACAGATACGTTTATCGTACACATAAGTTCTTAGAATTCTCAGATTTTTTGACGCGACTTTTGCTTCTTACTTCACGACAAGCAATAAGCGTCGACTATCGCATTAGTTGTGCGAACAATCACGAAAAACTGTGCTGATGAAAAGCAATGCCAATAATGCAAAAACGTGGACCGTAAGCTTTTTGAAATACGTGAAACGTAAATTCATCGGGAAACATGGAAGTGTTGAACAATTCGAGGGAACGAGTGAATTTTGATTAAATCGGTAGAGTTTCAGGAAAATGAATGTTATGAAATTTGAATATAAAACGTTATAAAATTAGAGTTTAAAACGTTAAAAAATTAGGATATAAAACGTTAGAAAATTAAAACGTAAAACGTTAGAAAATTAGAATTTAATACGTCAGAAACTTACAATATGAAACGTTAAAAAATTAGAATATGAGCGTTATAAAATTAAAACATAAAACGTTAGAAAATTAGAATATGAAACGTTAGAAAATTGAAACATAAAACGTTAGAAAATTAGAACATACAACGTTATAGAATTAGAAGGTAAAACGTTGAAAAATTGAGAACTTTAAGTTCCTGCTTCTTTATAGCTCTATGAAATCTTGCCTATAACGCCCCTTTGAAGTTTATGATTAGAGCTCATGAATAATGGGATTGCTCGTAAAATTTGAGTAAAAAAATTACCTTGTGATCTATGGAATAAATTAATGTTAAGAGTGGCATGCATGAAGTATATAATAAGTGGAGCTCAGCATTTATATTAAAAAAATACTGTACAGAGGTTTGAGGGGCTAGTTTGTTTATAAAAAACTTGCATGAGTTATCTCATTAAATGCGTGCCAAAAAGTATTGAGAAAATTCGATCATAGATTATACTAAAATGAAAATATTATCACACAGTAACACAGCTTCGTTAGATAGAATACACACGGTTACACAGCTTCGTTAGATAGAATACACTGTAACACATCTTTGTTAAACAAAATACACAGTTACACATCTTAGTAATATAAAACACACAGTGAGTCACACAGCTTTAGCAACTCGACGCACAGCTTCATGAAGAAAAATACACAGCTCACGAAATGCACATCTACATAGGTTTCAAAAGCTGATCACGCAAATTGCACAACTACACAGGTTTCATAACCTAAGAGATGACCAAACAAAATGCACAACTACACAGGTTTCATAACCCGAGAGCTGATCACACAAAATACACAACTGCACAGGTTACACAACTATACAGGTTTTGCAACCCAAAATACACAGCTACCAAGGTTTTGCAACCCAAAATACACAACTACACAGGTTTTGCAACACAAGAGTTAATCACACAAAATACACACCTACACAGGATACACAACTACACAGGCTAAACAACTACACAGGCAACACAACTACACAGGCTACACAACTACACAGACTACACAACTATACAGGCTACACAACTACACAGGCTACACAACTACACAGGCTACACAACTACACAGGCTACACAACTACACAGGCTACACAACTACACAGGCTACACAACTACACAGGCAACACAACTACACAGGCTACACAACTACACAGGCAACACAACTACACAGGCTACACAACTACACAGGCTACGCAACTACATAGGCTACACAACTACACAGGCTACACAACTACACAGGCAACACAACTACACAGGCAACACAACTACACAGGCTACACAACTACACAGACTACACAACTATACAGGCTACACAACTACACAGGCTACGCAACTACACAGGCTACACAACTACACAGGCTACACAACTACACAGGCAACACAACTACACAGGCAACACAACTACACAGGCGACACAACTACACAGGCAACACAACTACACAGGCTACACAACTACACAGACTACACAACTATACAGGCTACACAACTATACAGGCTACACAACTACACAGGCTACACAACTACACAGGCTACGCAACTACATAGGCTACACAACTACACAGGCTACACAACTACACAGGCAACACAACTACACAGGCGACACAACTACACAGGCTACACAACTACACAGGCTACACAACTACACAGGCGACACAACTACACAGGCTACACAACTACACAGGCTACACAACTACACAGGCTACACAACTACACAGGCTACACAACTACACAGGCTACGCAACTACATAGGCTACACAACTACACAGGCTACACAACTACACAGGCAACACAACTACACAGGCGACACAACTACACAGGCTACACAACTACACAGGCTACACAACTACACAGGCGACACAACTACACAGGCTACACAACTACACAGGCTACACAACTACACAGGCTACACAACTACACAGGCTACACAACTACACAGGCTACACAACTACACAGGCGACACAACTACACAGGCTACACAACTACACAGGCTACGCAACTACACAGGCGACACAACTACACAGGCTACACAACTACACAGGCGACACAACTACACAGGCTACACAACTACACAGGCTACACAACTACACAGGCTACACAACTACACAGACTACACAACTATACAGGCTACACAACTATACAGGCTACACAACTACACAGGCTACACAACTACACAGGCTACGCAACTACACAGGCAACACAACTACACAGGCTACACAACTACACAGGCTACACAACTACACAGGCGACACAACTACACAGGCAACACAACTACACAGGCTACACAACTACACAGGCTACACAACTACACAGGCGGCACAACTACACAGGCTACACAACTACACAGGCTACACAACTACACAGGCGGCACAACTACACAGGCTACACAACTACACAGGCGACACAACTACACAGGCTACACAACTACACAGGCTACAGAGAACTACACAGCACAACACAGATCTGCTTCACAAGTTCCCGTGCCGGAAGCAGCAAGTTCGTTTGTTTGTCTCCTGAGCGTCAGTAATTAGGCCGCTCTCAGGGGGCGCAGTTGAGGCAGGACTGATTAGCCCTGACTGGAGGTGGTGACTGGTGCTGATGTTGATCGGATGGTAGCTATTGGCTGGTATTGGTCGGATGGTAGCTATTGGCTGGTATTGGTCTGATGGTAGCTATTGGCTGGTATTGGTCGGATGGTAGCTATTGGCTGGTATTGGTCGGATGGTAGCTATTGGCTGATGTTGATCTGATGGTAGCTATTGGCTGGTATTGGTCGGATGGTAGCTATTGGCTGGTATTGGTCGGATGGTAGCTATTGGCTGGTATTGGTCGGATGGTAGCTATTGGCTGGTGTTGGTCGGATGGTAGCTATTGGCTGGTGTTGGTCGGATGGTAGCTATTGGCTGGTATTGGTCGGATGGTAGCTATTGGCTGGTATTGGTCAGATGGTAGCTATTGGCTGGTATTGATCGGATGGTAGCTATTGGCTGGTATTGGTCTGATGGTAGCTATTGGCTGGTATTGGTCGGATGGTAGCTATTGGCTGGTGTTGGTCGGATGGTAGCTATTGGCTGGTATTGGTCGGATGGTAGCTATTGGCTGGTGTTGGTCGGATGGTAGCTATTGGCTGGTGTTGGTCGGATGGTAGCTATTGGCTGTTATTGAACAGATGGTAGTTATTGGCTGTAATTGAATAGACGGTAGCTATTGGCTGTTATGGATACTGATTAGCCGTTACTGGGAGGCGGTGACTAGTGGCTGGTATTGGACGGATGGTAGTTATTGACTATTATTGAAGACTGGTTACCAGTCACCGAGAATCTGTAGCTATTGACTGTTATTGAACAGACGGTAGCTATCGGCTGTCATTCAGCACTCAATCATTTCAGTGTGGAAGATACGTGATTAAGATACTTCTAAAGATACTAGATTAAGTTAGATGAATGGTTGATGTAGATAATTGATTAGCTTTGCCGTTAATTTGGACCAATAACCATCACATTCGTTGTCTTTCAGCACCTTGAAAGTTAGTTTCCAAAGTTTTTATGTTTAGTGAATTCAAATTATGGTCGATGTAAAACATTTCTCTGATGTTTTAATTCTCTAAATCGACTTCGAAAT
Source organism: Morinoia aosen (assembly GCA_030386875.1). Lineage (NCBI taxonomy): Eukaryota > Metazoa > Arthropoda > Malacostraca > Amphipoda > Talitridae > Morinoia > Morinoia aosen. The sequence goes on from CM059556.1 coordinate 19,502,287, forward strand.
AAATCAATTCTCTAACTTATTTGATTCATTCGACTTCGATATACGCCATTTCTCTAACCTAATTTAGTCTTTAGACAATCAACTCTGCAAAAACACCTAGAATCTTAAATTACAATACACCAACAAATACAAAACAAGCGCGGATTTTTTCTAATGATGCGCTTATTTTGCTCCAGTACAAAATGCTAAAAAAATACGAACAAATGCTGATTTTTTTCTCAAATGATCAATTGTGGCACATGGGGTCATAATATTATTTACCTGACATTTTTCTCACCAGAACATCATTATTATTATTACCGTTATTATTATAATCATCATCTTTATTAATATTTAATCACTTCTATTGTTAAAACATACCAAGGTCATGTTTCACATTGTGAACATGGACTGCGTTTTAACATTGCCTGTCATTTACGAGCAAGATTAATATTGTTTGAAGAAAGATTTGTTTAGCTAATACCTGAGCCGAGAGTTATGTGAGAGATCTTTTTTTATGAAAGATGTTCAGGATCACGCCCCGGTTTTTTATTGTTTTGTTCAGGGTCATATTTTTTCCGTTCACTGTTGTCCCGTTTTTCAGCACCCCTGAATTTCTTCAATAAATATGAATTTTGTTTCACAGCCTTTCTTCTCAACTGACTGTTTCTACGCACTGGGATCTTGAGTGGGAGCACCTCTTATGCATTGATTCCAGGTTCTCTCAGCTCCACACTAAATGGTACCTTCTCCCTTCCTCTTTTTGGAACAACCCATTTTGTGGTTAGAGAGGCTGAAGCTAACTGATACCAACTATCTTTTATCTAAAGTTGACTCCTGTATTCTAAAATGTCATCAACTTCTATGCCTGAGACAATATTCTATACACCATATTTGTAAGTCTAATTTGACTCCCAAGGCTTAAATTCAAGTTCACTTTAACGCTCAAGAACCTAAAAAAATCTCCTTACGCCCATCAGTTTCTAAAATTTATTGAAGGCGCTCAAGCGTGTACAATTTCTCTTCATGAGTCCCCTTGTACGCAAGAATGCATGTCATTGGAAGTCATCGCTCTGCTCGATGACGAATTTTTCTCCCAAGAGTATCAATTTGCAGCCGCCGCTCCGCCAGAGAGCTTTTTTTTGAGGCGCTGACGTCACTATTGCATCCTGCGGCCACCGCCAGTATCTTTTGGGTGTCGTGAGGGAGGGAGTGGGCCGGGGTGTGCTGAAGTGTGACGGGGGTGTGCCGGAATGTACCGGGGTGTGCCAAGGTGTGCCAGGGTGTGCTGGGTGTGTACTGGAGTATGACGAGGGAGCTGGGAGTGTAACGAAGTGTGCCGAGGTGTGACGAAAGTGTACAGGGGTGTGACGGATATGTGCTGGAAGTATAACGAAGCTTGAAGGAAGTGTGGCGGGGTGTGACGGATATGTGTTGGAAGTATAACGAAGTGTGATGGGAGTGTGGTGGGGTGTGCCGGATATGTGCTGGCAGTATAACGAAGCTTGAAGGAACTCTGGCAGAGTGTGCCGGAAGTGTAGCGGGGTGTGCCAGATATGTGCTGGAAGTATAACGAAGCTTTAAGGAACTGTGGCGGGGTGTGCCGGAAGTGTGTCGGGGTGTGACACGCGTGAGACGGAGATGAGACAAATGTGTGACGAGGTGGAGCAGAGTGTAAGGAATGAGTGACGTGATTAAGCTCTGTTTTTTTTAATTGAATTTGTGATTATGAGTGAATTTGCAGTAAAATGGTGTAAGTTGTACACTATATTCTGGAAATTTTTCCACACCTCTACACAGCAAAAAATTATGATAGTTACCATGAAACTTCCTCGATTCACTGACCTTCACAAATTCATGTATGATTCACACACGGAAGTGTTAATTAGTAGAGGCTGTTAATAAACTAAAGGTTCAGGCTGCTAATTTGATAGATCGGAAACAATATAGGTTAGTTCGCAGCTTGTAAGTGTAATTATACCCTTTTCACCACCTGCGACTGGTACAATAATTCTACCTTTTCACCACCTGAGGTGCGTACAATGCTACCCTTTCTCCGTCTGCATTCGGTACAATTCTACCCTTTTCCACCCCTGTTCCATTTAGTCCCATCAGCAGCAGGCTGACAAATCAATTAAAACGGATCTATAAGACGGAGATCATTAGGCCTCATAATTATAGTGCCCTATAGTGAGCTTATGTGACCTCCATAATTACGTAGCGAGGTCTGACAAGCTCGCATTTGGCTGAAGACACATTGTCTTCTTAACAGCTGTGATACAAGCACACACAAGCACAAACAAGCACACACAAGCACACACAAGCACACACAAGCACACACAAAGCACACACAAGCAAGCACAAAGCACACATAAGCACGCACAAAGCACACACAAGCACGCACAAAGTACACACATGCACACACAAGCACACATAAGCACGCACAAAGCACACACAGGCACGCACAAAGCACACACATCCACACATAAGCACACAAAAGCACACAAAAGCACACAAAGGCACACAGAAGCACACAAAAGCACACAAAAGCACACACAGGCACAAAAAAACACGCAAAAGCACACAGAAGCACACAAAAGCACACAAAAGCACACAAAAGCACACAAAAGCACACAGAAGCACACAAAAGCACACAAAAGCACACAAAAGCACACAAAAGCACACAAAACCACACAAAAGCACACAAAAGCACACAAAAGCACATAAAACCCCACAGAAGCACACAAAAGCACACAAAAGCACACAAAAGCACACAAAAGCACACAAAAGCACACAAAAGCACACAAAAGCACACAAAAGCACACAAAAGCACACAAAAGCACACAAAAGCACACCGAAGCACATAAAAACACACAAAAGCTCACAAAAGCACTTAAAAGCACACAAAAACACACAAAAGCACACAAAAGCACACAAAAGCACTTAAAAGCACACAAAAGCACACAAAAGCACACAAAAGCACACAAAAGCACACAAAAACACACAAAAGCACACAAAAGCACACAATAGCACTTAAAAGCACACAAAAGCACACAAAAGCACACAAAAACACACAAAAGCACACAAAAGCACACAAAAACCCACAAAAGCACACAAAAGCACACAAAAGCACACAAAAACACACAAAAGCACAAAGTAGACCGCATAAAATGCTAACGAGCTCCCAGATGACAAAGAACTCGGTAACGATCGGGCTTACGGAAGAATAGCCTTCAATGTTGGTATTTTATCATTTACTTTAAACTCTAAAGATAGACAGATTTTCGTTGCTTGGGTAAAACTCAAAACTTAGAAGAATTTTGCGAAGTTTTTTCTAAGGAAAATTACTGGAAGATCAATTCTGAATTGAAAATTTTCTGTCTTAGTTTTTAAGTTTTAAAACATTCTTGGTTCTCATTTGCAGTTTACTTCGGCTTCTGTCGTCATTCACTAACGCATTTTTAGAAGCATTTTTCTCTTCTATCATTTTTTTCTCGCAGAAAATTTCTGCTCATCACTTCATTCAGTTTTTTCTTTGATCTTTTTCAGTCCCCATTTGTTATTTCTAAGACGTTTTTCGGTTTGCCTTCTTTCCAGCCATTTTCAGGCCAGTTTTGCCACTTTTTTCTAATTCGTTAAGTTTATTTAACCATTCTAGCTGAAATTTTTTCTAGCCTTTTTCTGCTCGATTTTTCCAGTTATATCTTGACATGCCTTTTTTTTTCCTTGCCGGTTCCTTCTAAGATTTATTTTCCTACAGATACTTTTGTTGATATTTTCTAAGCCGCACTGTCCGTCCTAGAGTGAAGGTACGGAAAGAGAAGAAAGAAAGAAAATAAAAACTACGCACTTACATAAAAAAATTAATGCATGAAATGTATCACATGAGATTTCAAAAATTTCTTATCATAAAAGTCCTTAATTTATAAACAAACTATACGCAATACTGAAGCGGAACGTACAGCAGTCTGAATGATCGTCAAGTAAAAATTCCGTTTCCGGAGAAGACGAACTTCAAACAATCTTGAAAAAGATGATTTCACCCAAATAAAATATTTAATATTAGACGCTCCGACTATTTTAAAACCAGGGGATGTGAGTGAACTCATTTTGATTTATTTAAAGAGGCTTTACGGAGCCTGCAACAGCTGGGCCCTGCAATTGGAGCTCGATACCGAAGAGCTTATGTTTTTGTATGACAACGATACATTTTTTAGGCGTCATTTGAGATGTTATTTTAGGATAAATAATCTAGGATTTTTATTCAGGGATAAATAATTCATTCTGTCAAGGTACTATAAAGTGAAATAATTGTTGTCCGGCTGCTGTAGAGATAACGAGGTTTATGTAGGAAGCAAATTGAATACAAAACGATGAAAATTATGTTGGAGTGGTAAAATCCTATGAAACTGAAATGTGACCATTTAAATGAAAGCATGAAATAAATACAGTTGAAATAAAATATTGAAGCTCTGTTAAAATTAAACGAAATCACGAAACATGAAACCCATGTTGCCAGCGAGTCAAATCCAACAATGCAAAATCCTACACTGGTGCTTCAACTTTATTCTTTTAATTTGATAATACGTTTTTTAATGTTACTTTTCTGATTCAAAATTAAAGTTAACATGGGAGTTGAAAGCCCGGGAGCTAAACTTATAATAAACTCAGAAAGTGTATAACCCATTCTCAATTTAGCATAATATTACAGCTGAATTTAACTTCGCAGTAAGAAAATAAGATCCAATTATAAAAACCTTCAACACGTATGAGAATCCAGCCGGAATTTTTCATCTTGTATAAGGGCATAATTTGCAATCATTAAGCTTGAGAGAAAAGTATTAAATTACCAAAAAGCATAAGTCGCAGGCGAAATCATCATTAAGTATGAGAGCGAAATTGAAATTCATCATCAAACATGTAAGCTAAATTACCTACTGAACGGGTTTGATGCAGTCCCTAAGGCGCTGCAATAGGATTTCGTCGTCTGATTCATGTTCAGATTTTGTCATACTTATTTTTCTTCGTCTGATTTAATTATAAATTATATCCAACTTTTTTGTCGTCTGATTTATGTCCATATTTTGTCCTACTTTTTTCGTCGTCTGATTTCTTTTCAGATTTCATTCAGCTTTCTTTCGTTGTCTGAATCATTTACAGGATTCGTCATTTTTCTTTCGTCGTCTGATTTATGTAGCGATTTTATTTCATTTTATTCTGAATTCCCTCATTTCATGTGCTCCTATTCCTACATTGTCCGTTTTTCCTTTGGCTTGTCATTATTAAGCAACATAACAATTTCATTTTCAAATTTTACGTACATCAATCGTGTGTCATTCAAAGAACAGTAAAAAGTAACTTTTAAACATGGAAACTGCTCGTGAGGTAATCGAGTTTTCGAGTGAAGTTTGGAGTTTAGCGCAAACAGTCATCAATGTTAATCAGGGAGATAGTCTGCTTTTCATCTAACACTGAAATTTTTCAAGTAATTACTAGGAGCATCTCGTCTGCGAGAGCCTGCTTTGTTTTGAAAGCCCAAATCATGAAAACAAATTTTCCTGAAGAGATATTTTCAATGAGCAGTCTAATTTATCCTTGTGAAGAGGTTTTCTTCCATGATTTCTTTCGTTTATTTCTATAGACAGTACTTTATAATGCTACGATAATTTTTTCATCTCGCTAATTTTTCTAATGGTATAATTAGATACAGTGCGCATCTGATATCAGATGTCTAAGAAAAGATCTAGTAAGAAGCACTTTTTATTAAAAGCGCTATGAATTGACATTACGAACTACAAGTTGCAAGAATCGAATACATTTCCATTGTTGATGTATATGAAGCGTTTAACTGTAAAATCACAAATTTACATTTTACATTCACGACCATTGAAGTTTAGTGTTATAATATGTGTCTTAATTAAAGCATTAAAAAGCATAGAATTTCGTTAAATCTGCCCTTTTCTATCCTTTTTATTCACCTTTCGTTCGGCGGTCTAAAACTGCATCATGTGTTTTAAATGACTTTCTTGCACTCGTAAAATCAAGCGAATAAAATGATCTCACTTTCATGAAAGTACCAACCTATCATTGCTCATCCATTCCTTAGTATGTACGTGAATGATCACCGTGAAAATTTTTCCATATAATTTAAACTATCTGCATTGATTTCCACTGAAAAGTTTCAAATCCCTGCACTATAACTAATGGGAAAGAAAATAAAAAATTAGCTTTTTTACTTATACTAACAGAATTACTATTGTCATTGATAAATTTGAAGCATGAAAAGTCGCCAGATATTGTTGCTAGTTCATTTTAATCCTTGATAGCACAAACAACACAAAATTAAACGGTGTTCAATTGACATTCTGAGCGATGTTAACTTTCGGTGGAGCCATGCGATGGTGTACGTAATGGAAATTATGTAGAATCTCTTCTTAAAAAGCGTTGAAATTCACAAAAGCCAGCCTTATGATAATTTTCAGGACCTTTTCTTCACGGCCAGTCTACGATGGTACGACTAGGTTAGTTGAGCGTTTAGTTACTCAATTCAGCCATTCTCAAGAAATTAAATGAATTCCTATGTATTCAGAGATGCTTTAAATGAAAAATTAATTAACAAATCAATTTTCTTCCTAGACCATTTAATGTATTGATTGTTTCTATTCAATACCCATCTAATAGCTTTAGATAAAAATTACAAATTTCTATATTTTTTTTCAGGACTACAGATCTCTAAAAATTGCGAAATAGATTCAATACTCCGAACCTATTTATGACTTTCAATATGAAAAACATGATTTGCTATAATTTTCACCAAGATTTACCGTTTATAATCTCGATGAAGTGCATGTTTCCTTTATGAGCTGAGAGCTGTAGCCCGAAGGGAGCGTAACTTTGGCTGCAGTTTATCCTCGTGTCCTCAGGGAGCAATAAACGCGGACGCCAGCGGCAAGAGTGACGTTGCCGTCTGAGACGTGGGTGGTCCTTATTGGCTGGCAGAGTTAGAGTGCCTTGATTGCGGTGTGTTTGGAAGATGCTTGTGTCTCTTATTGGCTGTCTGAGTTAGAGCTCGTAGTGTGTGGTGTATTTGGAAGATGCTTGTGTCTCTTATTGCCTGTCTGAGTTAGAGCTCGTAGTGTGTGGTGTGTTTGGAAAATGCTTGTGTCTCTTATTCGCTGTCTGTTTTAGACCTCGAAGTGTGTGGTGTGTTTGGAAGATGCTTGTGTCTCTTATTGGCTGTCTGAGTTAGAGCTCGTAGTGTGTGGTGTGTTTGGAAGATGCTTGTGTCTCTTATTGGCTGTCTGAGTTAGAGCTCGTAGTGTGTGGTGTGTTTGGAAGATGCTTGTGTCTCTTATTGGCTGTCTGAGTTAGAGCTCGTAGTGTGTGGTGTGTTTGGAAGATGCTTGTGTCTCTTATTGGCTGTCTGAGTTAGAGCTCGTAGTGTGTGGTGTGTTTGGAAGATGCTTGTGTCTCTTATTGGCTGTCTGAGTTAGAGCTCGTAGTGTGTGGTGTGTTTGGAAGATGCTTGTGTCTCTTATTGCCTGTCTGAGTTAGAGCGCGTAGTGTGTGGTGTGTTTGGAAGATGCTTGTGTCTCTTATAGGCTGTCTGAGTTAGAGCTCGTAGTGTGTGGTGTGTTTGGAAGATGCTTGTGTCTCTTATTGGCTGTCTGAGTTAGAGCTCGTAGTGTGTGGTGTGTTTGGAAGATGCTTGTGTCTCTTATTGGCTGTCTGTGTTAGACCTCGTAGTGTGTGGTGTGTTTGGAAGATGCTTGTGTCTCTTATTGGCTGCCCGATTTAGAACGCGTAGTGTGTGGTGTGTTTGGAAGATGCTTGTGTCTCTTATTGGCTGTCTGAGTTAGAGCTCGTAGTGTGTGTGGTGTATTTGGAAGATGCTTGTGTCTCTTATTGGCTGCCCGATTTAGAACGCGTAGTGTGTGGTGTGTTTGGAAGATGCTTGTGTCTCTTATTGGCTGTCTGAGTTAGAGCTCGTAGTGTGTGGTGTATTTGTAAGATGTTTGTGTCTCCTATTGGCTGCTCGATTTAGAACGCGTAGTGTGTGGTGTGTTTGGAAGATGCTTGTGTCTCTTATTGGCTGTCTGAGTTAGAGCTCGTAGTGTGTGGTGTATTTGGAAGATGCTTGTGTCTCTTATTGGCTGCCCGATTTAGAACGCGTAGTGTGTGGTGTGTTTGGAAGATGCTTGTGTCTCTTATTGGCTGTCTGAGTTAGAGCTCGTAGTGTGTGGTGTGTTTGGAAGATGCTTGTGTCTCTTATTGGCTGTCTGAGTTAGAGCTCGTAGTGTGTGGTGTGTTTGGAAGATGCTTGTGTCTCTTATTGGCTGTCTGTGTTAGACCTCGTAGTGTGTGGTGTGTTTGGAAGATGCTTGTGTCTCTTATTGGCTGCCCGATTTAGAACGCGTAGTGTGTGGTGTATTTGGAAGATGCTTGTGTCTCTTATTGGCTGTCTGAGTTAGAGCTCGTAGTGTGTGGTGTGTTTGGAAGATGCTTGTGTCTCTTATTGGCTGTCTGAGTTAGAGCTCGTAGTGTGTGGTGTATTTAAAAGATGCTTGTGTCTCTTATTGGCTGTCTGAGTTAGAGCTCGTAGTGTGTGGTGTGTTTGGAAGATGCTTGTGTCTCTTATTGGCTGTCTGAGTTAGAGCTCGTAGTGTGTGGTGTATTTGGAAGATGCTTGTGTCTTTTACTGGCTGCCCGATTTAGAGCGCGTAGTGTGTGGTGTGTTTGGAAGATGCTTGTGTCTCTTATTTGCGGCCTGATTTAGAGCGCGTAGTTTGTGGCGTGTTTGGAAGATGCTTGTGTTCCTTATTGGCTGTCTGAGTAAGAGCACGTAGTGTGCGGTGTTCCTTAATGGATGTCAGAGTTAGAGCGCGTAGATAGCGGGGTGTTTGGAAGATACTTGTGTCTCTCATTGGCTGCCTGATTTAAAGCGCGTAGATTGCGGGGTGCTTAGATATCTTTTCATTTTTGCGGGATCCGAAAGTTCTACGATATTAGTTCATACTAAGCCTTAAAAAAGAAATTTACTTCGAAAGAAAGTGAAAATACAGCTTGGAGTATTAGATCATGCTCAGGTTCATTTTTTGAAAGTAATTTAAAAAGCCATTTAGACTGAAAAAACTAAAATTTATTTATTTAACTATCGTCGTACTTACTTTTGGTGACCTCATTTTGATGCCCTTCAGGAGTATTCACGATCCAAAAAAGAACAATTAACATTCTGTCATTGGTTTCCGAGCACCCAAAGAAGTGTACATCCTACTTCGCACAATTGCATTGGCTACCTTTCGAGAACCGCACTTGAAATTCTCCCCCTGAAAAGCTTTCAGGCGTTCCAGTACGAGTAACATCAAGCTGAGCGAGGTGTTCCAGCCGACCAAACCCAAGCTGGAGCTGGAAAATGAGTCCGTTCAGAGAGCAATAGGATCCAGACCCTGCAAAGCCTGGAAATTATCGGCCAGCCCGCGGCTGCTGGTGCCACAATTCGGCCACCTCTGGATTACGACGGGTGATTTGGCGTGCTCTGAGGGCCTCCATGTCTAAAATTTACCGCCGCTGTTCAGAAATTTTGCAGTTTTGTCCGCCGATATATCTCATCGAGGATGAGGACTTTACGTGAACGTCGCTCTTGTGTCCTAACGAAAAAATAACGCGTAGTTCAAAGGCTTGTTGCCAGATTTTCAAAGATTTTTATGATAACTGTATTTTATTTACGTGACTTTACGTGAATGACGCTCCTGTGTAATAACGAAAAAATAACGCGTAGTTCAAAGGCTTGCTGCCAGATTTTCTAAGATTTTTATGATAACTGTATTTTCTTTACGGGACTTTATTATGTATCTTGATGAGAAAATCGCATCTAGTTCGAAGGAATTGGTGCAAGATTTTAAATTCTTTTTATCGTAACTATATTTTCATAGAGATACTATTTGCTTGTAAATTTAGATACGCTTCATACAATTTGGCGCAATTCGAAACGAAATTCAGCCAAATTGCAGGTGGCCAAGTCGATTTAAAAATCTTACCCTATTAAATGAATCGTGACGACGACGTGAGTTGTTAAATAATCTGACTTCTAGTTTCGAGTAGCCCGCCTCGCTGTTGTAGGGTTATTGTAATGAAGGGTTAACGTCATGGCAGACTAATTTTAAATCGACTTCATTAAAACCTATTCTATTTCATTAAATGGACGAATCGATTTCATTAAAACCCCTCTCCCTTATTCGAGCGTATCAATTCACACAAAAAATCGATAACAGCAGCTCGCTTCTTGCTACCGTTTATCTAAAGTGAGGGAGAATAGTTTTAAGCCAAAAAAGTATCTCTATAAATTTCAAAGCTATAATGAAGCTAGCTCTGAAAGTCTCGGTGATTATTTTGAGTTTTAACCAAATGCTTCCAGAATTTTAATAGATATGAATGGTATATTTCGCACAGCCCAGGGCGCTAATATGGAGAACGCAATAAAAGGAAAACCCTTGTAAAAAATTCGAACAAAAGACTCGCGGTAGAATGGGTAGAATTGAGCGGCGGTAGAATGCTTTTCATTTCATGTAGAAAATTTGCGTTGTATTTTGATTTAAATAGACCCTCAAGGAAGCCTTATTTCATTCAGAATTCTATGCTTTACCATCAGCATTCTGCGCTTCATTCAGTATTCTATGCCTTATTCAGCATTTCATGCTTAATTCCGTATTCTAAGCCTTATTAAGCATTCCACGCAAAACAATTCCCCTCATTTATAATGGAGGTGCAGGCTGCTTAGAGAGGATATCCTTTATTAAATTCAGAATGCAAAGCACTGCACTTCCGCCACAAATATTAAACTGCGAGCCCCAGAGAAAGGATTGTCTTGTATAATTTACCTTTTTGTGCGAAAGAGCTTTCTCCTTGATTATGAAGCTATAAGTTTACTGATAAACATCTGGGTGTGGAGAACTTCTGTGAAATATGAATGCTAACACAAAATTCAGTTGTTACTAATTTTTTAGTACGAAACGTTGAACTGCATTGAAATATGAATGCTAACTCACAAAATTCAGTTGTTATTAATTTCTTTGCACGAAACGGTGAACTGCATTGAAATATGAATGCTAACTCACAAAATTCAGTTGTCATTAATTTCTTTGCACGAAACGGTTAACTGCATTGAAATATGAATGCTAACTCAACAAAATTCAGTGTTTATTAATTTCTTCGTACGAAAGGACTTGGGATTTACGAACAAATGAACTCACCTTGTTTTCGCTTTGTTCTTTGCGTTCATCTTTAAAGATTGATATTTTCTATAACGATTTTTTTTTGCAACGCGATGCTGTGAATTTTCTCTAAATAGAAGATTATTTTACGAGAAACCTCACCACAAAGGTTAAGATTATATAAATCAAATAAGTTGCAAAATCAAATTCTGTTTTGATTGAAGCCCGAAGCGGAAGACGCAGAGGCTTATTAATATTCTAGCAATACATACATCAATAACATACTATTAATGTTCCAGCCAAGAATAATTAGGCACTTCAGGGGCAGGAAAAGAAAATTTTACATACAATAATCCTGCGAAATAATCAAGAAATGTAATAAATAAAAATTTTCATCAACGATTGCTTCTATCCGAGGATTGACAGTAAGGACTATGTCGCTTCTAAACTTGAACGTTGGCTTAACACGTTAACTTCTGCGGGTTAAACTGAAGTTCAATATTCAACTCATAACACCGTTAAATTTAGAGACCAATTTTGAAAATAACGAACACTATACGAATCATTCCTTCATCTGCTTTTTTAAACTGCTTGTCAGAAAAGATATTCCGAACATTTAATTTTCATTGGGTTTTCATGAAAACTGAGTTTATGACTGTTGGTCGGTCTGCAGTATTAACCCTTTTACGCCCACATTTTAATACTCATATTACCGTTATAACAACCACTATCATTAAACCGATACTGGCATTAGGTAGTCACTGTTATCAAGATGGGTAAGGAACTGCCACTCGGCAGTGAAGTTCAAAGGACACATCAGTGTACAAATTGAATAAGAAATACAATATATTATTGTTATTTTTGCAAGAGGAACGAATAATCCAGTTTGGTGTTAAAGGGTTAAGAAAATCCCTACAGTGATCACCGGTGGGTCACGTCGCAGTCAAAGTGTTAAAGTAGACCGCCGAGACGATGGAAATGTCTCCCAGTAGTGAAGGTCTCTCGATGCGAGGGAGCGTTTGTGCTGAAAATGAAATAAGTGTCTGTATAAATTCAAGTTTATTACAAATTAAAAGTGAATTAATTTTAATAAAAAAATGAAATTAGCGTATGTATAAATTTAAGTTTATGACGAATTAAAGTGTGTTAAGTTTATTAAAAAATGATAAAAACGAAATTAGCGTATCTATAAATTTAAGTTTATTACAAATTAAAAGTGTTTTAAGTTTATTAAAAAAAACGAAATTAGCGCTTGTATAAAATTAGGTTTATTACGAATTAAAAGTGTATTAAGTTTATTAAAAAATAAAAAAAAATGAAATTAGCGTATGTATAAATTTAAGTTTATAAAATAAGTAGCTTGACTAATATAATTAACATTATTCACTCAGATGAATGAGTCATCAAATCGTCAACTTTCTCCCTTAATTTATTTTTGAAATGAGTGCACTAACGAGTGATTTTAGTGGTAAATCTATAAAGGAAAATTTCTAATTCATAAAAATTAGTATTAGCAGTATTAGTATATATATTCTGCAGTATATCTTACATTTATATCAATTTTCTGTTTTTTTCCTGGAGTAATATAATCGTTTCAAATTCGTAGATATTATGACATTATTTATTAATAAAATGATCACTGTTGTTAGTTAAAATAAGCAAAGCTAACCGTAACTGTAACGTAACTTTTTGAATCTGAATTCTACGTTTTAATGGTGAACTTTAAGCTTTATCACGAACCTTGCACTTTCAACCTGAACTTTTAGTCTGAATGTGAACATCGTATTTTAAACCTGAATTCTGCATCTTAAATTTTTTTTTAAACATTAAACCTAAACATTTTACATCTGAACCTGGTGTTTTAATTCTAAACTTTACATCATAAACCTAAACTTTGAGTTCGAATTACATCATAAACCTGAACTTTGAGTTAAAATTACATCGTAAACCTAAATTTTGAGTTCAAATTACATCATAAACCTGAATTTTGAGTGCAAGTTACATCATAAACCTGAACTTTGAGTTCAAATTACATCATAAACCTGAAATTTGAGTTCAAATTACATCATAAACCTGAAATTTGAGTGCAAGTTACATCATAAACCTGAACTTTGAGATCAAATTACATCATAAACCTGAAATTTGAGTGCAAGTTACATCATAAACCTGAACTTTGAGTTCAAGTTACATCATAAACCTGAAATTTGAGTGCAAGTTACATCATAAACCTGAACTTTGAGTTCAAGTTACATCATAAACCTGAAATTTGAGTGCAAGTTACATCATAAACCTGAAATTTGAGTTCAAATTACATCATAAACCTGAAATTTGAGTGCAAGTTACATCATAAACCTGAACTTTGAGATCATATTACATCATAAACCTGAACTTTGAGTTAAAATTACATCGTAAACCTGAATTTTGAGTTCAAATTACATCATAAACCTGAATTTTGAGTGCAAGTTACATCATAAACCTGAACTTTGAGATCAAATTACATCATAAACCTGAAATTTGAGTGCAAGTTACATCATAAACCTGAAATTTGAGTTCAAATTACATCATAAACCTGAAATTTGAGTGCAAGTTACATCATAAACCTGAACTTTGAGATCAAATTACATCATAAACCTGAAATTTGAGTGCAAGTTACATCATAAACCTGAAATTTGAGTGCAAGTTACATCATAAACCTGAAATTTGAGTTCAAATTACATTATAAACCTGAAATTTGAGTGCAAGTTACATCATAAACCTGAAATTTGAGTTCAAATTACATCATAAACCTGAAATTTGAGTGCAAGTTACATCATAAACCTGAAATTTGAGTTCAAATTACATCATAAACCTGAACTTTGAGATCAAATTACATCATAAACCTGAAATTTGAGTGCAAGTTACATCATAATCCTGAAATTTGAGTTCAAATTACATCATAAACCTGAAATTTGAGTGCAAGTTACATCATAAACCTGAAATTTGAGTGCAAGTTACATCATAAACCTGAACTTTGAGTTCAAATTACATCATAAACCTGAAATTTGAGTGCAAGTTACATCATAAACCTGAACTTTGAGTTCAAATTACATCATAAACCTGAAATTTGAGTGCAAGTTACATCATAATCCTGAAATTTGAGTTCAAATTACATCATAAACCTGAAATTTGAGTGCAAGTTACATCATAAACCTGAAATTTGAGTGCAAGTTACATCATAAACCTGAACTTTGAGTTCAAATTACATCATAAACCTGAAATTTGAGTGCAAGTTACATCATAAACCTGAAATTTGAGTTCAAATTACATCTTAAACCTGAACTTTGAGATCAAATTACACCATAAACCTTAACTCTGAGTTCAAGTTACATCAGAAACGTAAGCTTTGAATTCAAAGATAAAAATTACATTTCCAGACAGAGGTTTAGTTCCAAAGACTACCCCAGCCGCACTAGTCAGACGGCCATTGAGTTTCACCTCTCAATAAAAGTCAATCTCATCTAGGCGACTTATGTTCAATGAGTTTTTTATTCATGAGAGCTTCAAGTTTTTCAATTTAGATCACGCCTGCCATACGGAATGTTACCCCCTGGGGAGAAAACTGGGGTTGGTTGTGGGGGTGGGGTTAGTTGTGGGGGTGGGGTTGGTTGTGGGGGGTAGGGGTTGGTTGTGAGGTTGGGGTTGGTTGTGGGGAGTGGAATTAGTTGTGGGAGGTGGGGTTGGTTGTGGGTGGTGGGGTGGTTGTGGGTGGTGGGGTGGTTGTGGGGATGGGGTTGGTTGTGAAGGGTAGGGGTTGGTTGTGAGGTTGGGGTTGGTTGTGGGGAAAGAGTTGGTTGTGGGAGGTGGGGCTGGTTGTGGGGGTGGGGCTGGTTGTGGGAGGTGGGGCTGGTTGTGGGGGTGGGGTTGGTTGTGGGGGTGGGGTTGATTGGGGGGGTAGGGGTTGGTTGGGGGGGTAGGGGCTGGTTGTGAGGTCGGGGTTGGTTGTGGGGAGTGGAGTTGGTTGTGGGTGGTGAGGTGGCTGTGGGAGTGGGGTTGGTTGTGGGGGTGGGGTTGGTTGGGGGGGGGGTAGGGGTTGGTTGTGAGGTTGGGGCTGGTTGTGGGGAGTGGAGTTAGTTGTGGGAGGTGGGGTTGGTTGTGAGTGGTGGGGTGGTTGTGGGTGGTGGGTTGGTTGTGGGGATGGGGTTGGTTGTGAAGGGTAGGGGTTGGTTGTGAGGTTGGGGTTGGTTGTGGGGAGTGGAGTTGGTTGTGGGTGGTGAGGTGGTTGTGGGTGGTGGGGTGGTTGTGGGTGGTGGAGAGGTTGTGGGGGTGGGGTTGGTTGTGGGGGTGGGGTTGGTTGTGGGGGGTAGGGGCTGGTTGTGAGGTCTGGGTTGGTTGTGGGGAGTGGAGTTGGTTGTGGGTGGTGAGGTGGTTGTGGGTGGTGGGGTGGTTGTGGGTGGTGGGGTGGTTGTGGGTGGTAGGGTGATTGTGGGTGGTGGGGTTGGTTGTGGGAGGTGGGGTTGGTTGTGGGAGGTGGGGTTGGTTGTGGGAGGTGGGGCTGGTTGTAGGAGGTGGGGTTACGGTGGGTAGGGTTGGTTCTTGGGATGAGAAGCTAGCTGTGGGAGAAAAATTGAGTCCGAGAACAATTGGTGGAGTTGTTTAACTCGTTGCTTGCTAAACGACCCATCTATTGGTCGCTTGACAATTTTCAACAATCTTTTAAAATTAACAGTATTTAATGGACTCAGTTATCATTTAGTGTTCGTAAAATTGTTTAAAAGTCTTGACTATAAATTTTAATTGAATATTGAACCTCAGTTTTACCCATCGCGGTCAGTGTTTTAACGTACGTATGGCAGAATGTAGAACACTTTCATATGCGGCCAAATACAACCAGTTAGTTCTCCATTTTCGGTATTATGCAAATCGTTTTACTTAAAAACGGGATAGCGTTTTGTAAAACTCCACGACAGCGTTTTTATAACGCTTGTACGACATGCAGTATAACGTCAATGTTCCGGACTGAACTTCTCTATGTATAACATCAGAAGAACGTTCTGTATAGCGTCAGTATATCTGTCTGTAAAACCTTTATAGCAAGCTCCGTACAACGTCAGTATAGTGTTCTGTATGACGCTTGTATAGTGTTCTGTATAACGTCTGTAGCAAGCTCCGTATGTCAGTACATCTCTCTGTATAACGTCTGTAGCAAGCTCCGTATTTCAGTACATCTCTCTGCATAACGTCTGTAGCAAGCTCCGTATGTCAGTACATCTCTCTGTATAACGTCTGGAGCAAGCTCCGTATGTCAGTACATCTCTCTGTATAACTTCCGTAGCAAGCTCCGTATGTCAGTACATCTCTCTGCATAACGTCTGTAGCAAGCTCCGTATGTCAGTACATCTCTCTGCATAACGTCTGTAGCAAGCTCCGTATGTCAGTACATCTCTCTGTATAACGTCTGTAGCAAGCTCCGTATTTCAGTACATCTCTCTGCATAACGTCTGTAGCAAGCTCCGTATGTCAGTACATCTCTCTGCATAACGTCTGTAGCAAGCTCCGTATGTCAGTACATCTCTCTGCAAAACGTCTGTAGCAAGCTCCGTATGTCAGTACATCTCTCTGCATAACGTCTGTAGCAAGCTCCGTATGTCAGTACATCTCTCTGCATAACGTCTGTAGCAAGCTCCGTATGTCAGTACATCTCTCTGCATAACGTCCGTAGCAAGCTCCGTATGTCAGTACAACTCTCTGCATAACGTCTGTAGCGAGCTCCGTATGTCAGTACATCTCTCTGCATAACGTCTGTAGCAAGCTCCGTATGTCAGTACATCTCTCTGCATAACGTCCGTAGCAAGCTCCGTATGTCAGTACATCTCTCTGCATAACGTCCGTAGCAAGCTCCGTATGTCAGTACATCTCTCTGCATAACGTCTGTAGCAAGCTCCGTATGTCAGTACATCTCTCTGCATAACGTCTGTAGCAAGCTCCGTATGTCAGTACATCTCTCTGTATAACGTCTGTAGCAAGCTCCGTATGTCAGTACATCTCTCTGCATAACGTCCGTAGCAAGCTCCGTATGTCAGTACATCTCTCTGCATAACGTCTGTAGCAAGCTCCGTATGTCAGTACATCTCTCTGTATAACGTCTGTAGCAAGCTCCGTATGTCAGTACATCTCTCTGCATAACGTCTGTAGCAAGCTCCGTATGTCAGTACATCTCTCTGCATAACGTCCGTAGCAAGCTCCGTATGTCAGTACATCTCTCTGCATAACGTCTGTAGCAAGCTCCGTATGTCAGTACATCTCTCTGCATAACGTCCGTAGCAAGCTCCGTATGTCAGTACATCTCTCTGCATAACGTCCGTAGCAAGCTCCGTATGTCAGTACATCTCTCTGCATAACGTCTGTAGCAAGCTCCGTATGTCAGTACATCTCTCTGTATAACGTCTGTAGCAAGCTCCGTATGTCAGTACATCTCTCTGCATAACGTCCGTAGCAAGCTCCGTATGTCAGTACATCTCTCTGCATAACGTCCGTAGCAAGCTCCGTATGTCAGTACATCTCTCTGTATAACGTCTGTAGCAAGCTCCGTATGTCAGTACATCTCTCTGCATAACGTCTGTGCAAAGTTTCGTTCGGCCTTTCGTTCTTTACAACGCTGCCACAGCTCCAATACTTTGTTCACTGTGATTTCATAGCGATCCTGTTCTCATGTTCGTATAGATATCAAAAACTTTAAGGAACTCTCAATATTGTTCTCACCACTTGTTCTCACTTGTTCTCACCAATTGTCTGGACCCAAAACTTACAACCTTAATACCACAACCGTACCACAACGTATTGCAGCCGTATCCCAACCGTATAACAACCGTACCACACCCGTACCACAACCGTATCACAACCATATTACAACCTTACCTCAATCGTATAACAGCCGTACCACCACCGTACCACAACCGTATAACAGTCGTACCACCACCGAACCAGAACCGTATCACAACCATATCACAACCGTACCTCAATCGTACCACAAACATACCACAACTCTGCCACAACTCTACCACAACCGTGCTAAAATTGTATTATTTCTCTACCACCATGTCACCGAAATTTCATGTATCTAAGAAGATAGTTAACAACATCCTCAATTGCATTACGAGCAGTTTTTCGCGCTAACATCATGAGAGTCTCATCAAACTCGGCAAATAAAACAAGTCATCCGTGGCATTAAACTCTCCCAACATTGCAGTTTCAGTGTCATGCAATTTGCTCGTCCCGAAAACGTTTTGGCAGCCCTCTGATAAAATAAATATACCATTTTTAAATCCATTTTATTGTGTTGCTTCAAGTAGGCCATTTCCAAAACTTTTGAATCACTTTGAATTTCATCATGTATCAGGTATAGAATCTGCGAATGTTGTTGAGTTATTCGAGCGCATCATTTTCAGAACCTTCAGAATCTACCAGTTCACTAACATATATATCTTTTCGGTTCGATGCTGCCTTGTTTTTCCATACTTAATGATGCCTTCATCCCTTCTCTTTTTGAATGTCGTTGTTGTGGTTAGGTAGGCTTAATCTAATAAATTCTGTGACCTTCATAGAATGTTTTATGTAAATAATGTCGTCCATTAGTGTTGATATCTGGATTTTTTCGTGGTTTTCTAAAGACTAACGTTTCGTACTCCACGGTTCAGGCATTTTAATCTAAACTAGTGGTAGTTTTTTATTAAGTGTGTCTTTAACAGTTCATCTAGTTCAAAACATGGGCTTTATACTCTTAGGCGTAAGGTCTTCGAATTAGAAAGAATGTACTCTAATTATCTTTCCCCTAACTTATTTACCGTAAGACTTGACCTTTTTATTAGCCAAGCTAGAGTGGTGGTGGTCATACACTTTTGAGACAAGTAGTTTATTAGCTTTAAATTACGTTTTTCTCGTTTTTACAGCATTCGCAGTATATTTCTTTATTGACCTCATCAATTATTGGCCGTTCCTTGTACCGAGACTTCAACCTGAGTTCGTGAAATTTCAACCCCTAATACATGAGAACCACCAACTTTTGTTAGTTAGCGCATCTTTATTCAAATATCAAGAACAAAGAAGCTCACCGGTGTTTGCGAATTGGTGTTTCAGTCAGTCAGTGATGGGTAAAAATTCATCGACGTTTCATTGGAATTGTATCAATGCTTTTAGATCTCTTCTCCTAACGAAAACATCACTTTTATTCATGCAGGTACAATTTGTGAGACTGCTGAGAAACAATCGAGTCAAGTGGTTTATTTTAGAAAAGCGGCATCTAAAATAACGCAGCTTCAACACTCGGGATTTTTGCAAGTCTCCTTTGATTCACACAACACTCCATTTCGTCGACGAGTCTGAAGTGAACAGCTTTGCTTGCTGTGTAGTATTGTCACGACAGATTGAGAACGTACTTCGCTTAAGAGTTCGTTTGCTGCTCGCTGAAAGTAATTTTACAAGCAAATGAAATTCGAATTTTCTGTTTTTAATTAATTACAGTAATTGATTTTGGTTCTTGACTACAACTTATACTAGTGCAGAAAATACTGACTGTGTATCAATAACTATCACATTGAAATTATTATTACCAATAACTACCGCAATAAAATTATTACTGCTAATAACTATCGCATTATAAATATTACTACCAATAGTTAACACATTTATATTATTTCTACCAATAACTACCCTATCAAAAATGAAACTACCACTTAAAGGAACTGTTGTCTCGATCGCAATTTTCACTTTTACTGTGATTGAAATTTCTACATGTTACTCTTCAGTAAGTGTTACAGCTGTAAAAACTGTTCTTTTTGAAACAACGACTCCTGCTGTAATTTTTACTCGTAGGGGAAAAATGTCGTTTTGTGCAGATTTTCAACATATCTGCACTCTGTCATCATTCATATTATTCATATTCATTCACAATCTTTCTGTTCCATGTTGACACGCTGTCATCATTCTCGATATTTACATTCATTCGCAGTCTGTTTGCTCCAGTTGACACGCTGTCATTATTCACATCATTCACATTCATTCGCAGCGGTGTAGTATTCTTTTAATTTTAAAAATCTACTTCGTATTACCAGCTTCTCATTCACATGATCACAAAATTAGTAATAGATTACCCTTTACAACCAAGGTGCTCTTCGTAATCCAGTCAAGAACTTATGTGTTATGGAATAATTCTTAGATCCTGGGTACGTTAAACGTAGTTCAGGTTATTGTAGAATAAATAGAAGAAGGATTTTGTTGTTTCACGATCTCATCAAAAGCAAATGTATAGTTAAATATTACTCGAATTCTCGGGAAATTACACGTACTTGAATTATTTCAAATAGTAGTAAATGGATTTAGAAACCGGTTTGCATTAATACGATTCAGCAAAGCCGGTCTAGATGGTGCGTGAAATCGAAACAAAGCTGCTCTATGAAACATTTAGACGAACGATATTCGTGTTAATTTGATTTATCTAAAAGAAACAGAACTGTATTAAAAAATACAAAGATGGGGGATGTTAGAGCGAATTTGATGCAATGAGTCAAGACAGAACTCTACGAAAATACATCGACTGCAGTAGTCGCACGAACTTGATGCATCAAATTGAAGCCAATTTTTAATTTGAATATATGGAAGAATGATTGATATTTTTGTGAATTTGATGCATTTTTAAGACAAAGCTGCGCTTGGAAACACATTGACGGGTGATATTCTTGGAGACTTGGAGCACGGAGTTGGAATGAAACTGCACAAGGAAATACATCAATGAATTACATTTTTGCCAAATTTATGCATAAAATTAAGTTTTTTTTCAAATACATTTCAATTTTTATTTTTTCTTTAAACTATATTACATAATTAATTAAAAACTAACTCCACTGCAAGATACACCGAAGGATGACATTCCTCTCAATCTTCAGTTAAATTTCCTGAAACAAGAACTAACTGCGACAAGTTCTTTCCAGTTGAGACGATTAACAAACGACCTAAATTGATCACAGACGACGGAGCTCATCATCTAGAGTCCACCCAATCTAATCTGTGACCGTTAGCATTACTATCTGATCATTAGCATTACAATCTGATCATTAGCATTAGAACTTCTGTGAAAGGTCAATTTTAAGCTGATGCGCCTCACTGGAAGCCCGCTCGGTAATGGAAGTCAATTTCCTACTCACGAGACCACTATGGATCGACTCGTTTTAAATTGGATGTCATGAGAAAGCTTTAAGTTATGGTGCCTCGATCTGAGATGCCAAGTCTAACTTTTTCGCTTGAATGGTAATGCTTCTCTGCGATTTTTTATGATAATGGTGTTTTATTGGTTAGTTTAACTTTTTCCTTAAGTAATACGAATCGGCGGTTTTGGTTTGTAAATGATAACATATTGACAATTTTATCGTCATTGCTTCGGTAACTTGAATTGAGAAACGTCTCACCGATTTTTTTGGAAATGATGTTATATTGGTTAGTTGAACTTCTTTTTCACAGGAACGCAAATCCATGATTTTTTTGGAAATTGTGTTATATTGTTTATTTTAAACTTCTTTGCTGCAGTAAAGTAAATCCATGATTTTTTGGGAAATAATATTTCATTGGTTAGTTTAACTTCATTGCTTTAGTAACGTCAACTGTGAAACGTTTCAGTAATTTTTTTGCAAATGATGTCATATTGCTCTGTCTAACTTCTTCGCGTCAGTCTCGTGAACGTTTCAGTGATGTTTTTTGGAAACGATGTTATGTTGTTTATTCAACTTGTTCACTTCAGTATCGTGCATGGTGATACGTCTTATTGATTTTTTCTTGGAAATGAGGGCAGAGGATGCGACAATCTTCCTAAATTCTGCTAAGCTGCAATGATGTTGTCAATCATTGATGTGATTTTGCACAGATCATGTCAATCATTGATGTGATTTTTCGCAGATGATGTCAATCATTGATGTAATTTCACACAGATGAGGTCAATCATTGATGTAATTTTACGCAGATGATGTCAATCATTGATGTAATTTTTCGCAGATGATGTCAATCATTGTTGTAATTTTTCGCAGATGATGTCAATCTTTGATGTGATTTTTCGCAGATGATGTCAATCATTGATGTGATTCTTAGCAGATGATGTCAATCATTGATGTAATTTTCGCAGATGATGTCAATCATTGATGTAATTTTACGCAGATGATGTCAATCTTTGATGTGATTTTTCGCAGATGATGTCAATCATTGATGTGATTTTTAGCAGATGATGTCAATCTTTGATGTAATTTTTCGCAGATGATGTCAATCATTGATGTGATTTTTCGCAGATGATGTCAATCTTTGATGTAATTTTTCGCAGATTATGTCAATCATTGATGTAATTTTACGCAGATAATGTCAATCTTTGATGTGATTTTTCGCAGATGATGTCAATCATTGATGCGATTTTTCGCAGATGATGTCAATCATTGATGTAATTTTTTGCAGATGATGTCAATCATTGATGTAATTTTTCGCAGATGATGTCAATCATTGATGTAATTTTTCGCAGATGATGTCAATCTTTGATGTAATTTTACGCAGATGATGTCAATCTTTGATGTGATTTTTCGCAGATGATGTCAATCATTGATGTAATTTTTTGCAGATGATGTCAATCATTGATGTAATTTTACGCAGATGATGTCAATCTTTGATGTGTTTTTTCGCAGATGATGTCAATCATTGATGTGATTTTTCGCAGATGATGTCAATCTTTGATGTAATTTTTCGCAGATGATGTCAATCATTGATGTAATTTTGCGCAGATAATGTCAATCTTTGATGTGATTTTTCGCAGTCGATGTCAATCATTGATGTAATTTTACGCAGATGATGTCAATCTTTGATGGGATTTTTCGCAGATGATGTCAATCATTGATGTGATTTTTCGCAGATGATGTCAATCTTTGATGTAGTTTTCGCAGATGATGTCAATCATTGATGTGATTTTTCGCAGATGATCTCAATCATTGATGAGATTTTTCGCAGATGATCTCAATCATTGATGTGATTTTTCGCAGATGATCTCAATCATTGATGATGGTCAACTCAAATCGCTGTACCTGGTAGCAATTTTTCCTCAGATTATGAAGTATAAATTTCTTGGCAAATGCTGTGAAGCAAAGTTTTCGAAGCTGTGCCAGATGTGCATTCTTCCTGCTTAAGAAAAGGTTTAGTACATGTTTTAACGTTTATTTGTTTTCACGCAAAAAATGTTCCACTCACACACGTATTGGGAAATATTTCCATTTAATAAATTGATCCACTTGATAGGTGAATACAGTGTTGTTCTGTTTAAATTTTGTATATCAATGATCACTTTATTTTCAGTACTTAGGTTTTAAAAATATGGCAGTTAATTTCTGTATACGTCAGCTCAATGAGTTTTTGCTAAATTTCATTCGTGGATGTTAAAAAAGATGATGAAATGGAAGAATGAGACATCGACCTATATTGGTAGTTTAAAATAAATTCTTGATTAGATATTAATTCACATTGTTTTGTAATTTTTTTTCATTTTACAGTATAGCTACTTGCCCCATGTATTCCACCGATGAGGCTAGCTTAAAAATTGTGACTCAAGAATAATTCTAAGGACAGCAAACGACTTCAGTCAAAAGACTTCAGTCAAAAGACTTCAGTCAAAAGACTTCAGTCAAAAGACTTCAGTCAAAAGACTTCAGTCAAAAGACTTCAGTCAAAAGACTTCAGTCAAAAGACTTCAGTCAAAAGACTTCAGTCAAAAGACTTCAGTCAAAAGACTTCAGTCAAAAGACTTCAGTCAAAAGACTTCAGTCAAAAGACTTCAGTCAAAAGACTTCAGTCAAAAGACTTCAGTCAAAAGACTTCAGTCAAAAGACTTCAGTCAAAAGACTTCAGTCAAAAGACTTCAGTCAAAAGACTTCAGTCAAAAGGCTTCAGTCAAAAGACTTCAGTCAAAAGACTTGTCAAAAGACTTCAGTTAAAATACTTCAGTCAAAAGACTTCAGTCTTTTGAACTTGCAGAGATTATATTAAAAAAGTTATTTTTAATCTACACAATTTTAGAATTGAGAAAACTTCTGATATTATGCATTTTAAACATGGTTGTACTTTAACGGTATGTAACAAATGTACGATTTTCAAACTCTAAAACAACTCTCAAGAATGAGAGATTCTTTCATCCACTTTAACAAAACAGATCAAAAAACGCTTTTATTCTTTCTCCCCTAATACTTTATTTCCGTATTTTATTTCGATAAATAGCACTCCACGGATTTTCCATTCACTAGGGCACCCGTTTTATAATTTATCACCAACAAGATGTAATAACTTTCAGTTCTCAAATTCTTGAGGTTTTATTTTACCACAAGCTCGTAGCCTTAAATGATTTATAGGTTGACTAATCAATAAAATGCTTTATAAATTGCTTTATTAAAATTGAAATAATGCTTCATTAAAATGCTTTATAGGTTGACTCAGTAATAAAGCCTGAAGCAGGTGTAAGAATTTGTGACCAATAAAACGCCGGTACTAACGACAATAATTGGGTTACGATAAATTAATACCGTGTAGTGATCTCATTTAACAAGTTCCTACGCAATACTGAAAAAATTTCATAGGAACTTTTAAAACAGATGTAAAAAAGAATAACATTATTAAAAATCCGCCAGAAATGTAAACACAAGTAATATTTCAGAAAAATATGCATGTGTACGGCATTATGTTTTTATTTTTGGTGGTAAGCCAATCTAAAATAGAGATTAGGATTTAACACACAGCTGTTCATGCGCTGCAGCTCGAGTGCAAGTACTTGGGTTCGTTCTAAAATAATCTAGTATGCACTTTATTCGCCAGTGGTAACCAGCCTACGATTTTCACCAGATTTTCATCTGTTTACGTTGCTAGTGTCTCGCGTTGATTCGTTCTAAAATATTCTAGCATCCGCTCCTATTCGTGAGTGGTAACCAGCCTACGATGTTCACCAGATTTTCATCTGTTTACGTTGCTAGTGTCTCGCATTGCTCTATTTTAGAATATTCCGCCGTCGTCCGTGATAACTAGACTTCGACGATCACCAGCTTTTCATCTGTTTACGTTGGGAAAGCAACCTTGGCAAAACGCAATGGAAACGACGGTCGAGAAGCCATTCTGCACGCGGTATAGCCACTAATCAAGCACTGCCCTTAGTAATTTTACATTGTTCATTGTTAGCAGACGACCATTTATGTAAATAAATGTGGTCATAATTGAAAATATTCGATAACGCTGAGAGTATGAATGACACTGCCATTGTAACTGGCAACCTTTGCCATTTGATTTCTCGAGAGCACTAAATGTTCGGAATTGTAGTTGTGTCCAAGGAAAAAACTGTGTTTAGTTTGATTTCTACTCTCAAAGTTTCTTCTATTTGTTTTCAAACACTCCATAAAACGTTTTTTGGGAGAGGTAGAGTAACTGCTTAATCTATATTTTGCAAATTTCGAACACTGTGCATAATTTCTTCAGAGTTAGTTCAAGTATCCACAAAACATTATTTCACGATATTTCGTTACACTTCTAAAAAATTTACCCCTTTGCTTGAATCGCAAAGCTAATAGAAATTTAAAAGCGAAGAAAATGCTAATAAAACTAGTCATATTTACTCAAATTGAGAAAAAACAAAATCGAAAACGTTTCGGAGTCCAGCTCCATCTTCAGTTCTGTAAAATACAAAGAATTCAAAAAAGTGCAAAAAATACAAACATTACGACGGATACAAACAAAAAGTAAAATATAGCATTTTTGTTTGATACAATTGTGTTCGTTTTACTTTTTGCTTGTGTTCTTCGTAATGTTTGGATTTTTTACACTTTTTTGAATTCTTTGTATTTTACAGAACTGAAGATGGAGCTGGACTCCGAAACGTTTTTGATTTTGTTTTTTCTCAATTTGAGTAAATATGACTAGTTTTATTAGCATTTTCTTCGCTTTTAAATTTCTATTCGTAACACTTATTTTAGGACTGCATAATCTATTTTTTGAAATTTTGAACACTTCGCATAGCTTCTTCAGGGAGAATACATGTTATCGCAAAATGTTTCGGAGCATTCTTTAGAAGAACATATAAAAATTCGCTTCATTCCGCTAGGTGAGACCTTTCTTAAGAATACAAGAGGTTTTGAAGGAGCCTCGCTTTGAAATCGCGAAGACTTTTTGCTACATCTGGAGTAGACGAAGATGAATGGTCGCCCGCAAAATTAAACAAAAACCAAAACTTTACGAGAAAAGTTCTTTGAAAATCTACTGCGGAATTGGAATACAAAATTGACGAACGAACGGTCGGGTCGGAGCACCGATGAAAATAGCGCATTCTATCCCAGACAGATGTTATGTTATATATTGTTATATCCTATGTATGTCTATGCTACGGAAACATTTTCATAGTAGTTTACATAGTAGTATACATAGTAGTATACATAGTAATATACATAGTAGTATACATAGTAGTATACATAGTAGTATACATAGTAGTATACATAGTAGTATACATAGTAGTATACATAGTAGTATACATAGTAGTATACATAGTAGTATACATAGTAGTATACATAGTAGTATACATAGTAGTATACGTAGTACTATACATAGTAGTATACATAGTAGTATACGTAGTAGTATACGTAGTACTATACATAGTAGTAGTACTATGTATACATAGTAGTATACATAGTAGTATACATAGTAGTATACATAGTAGTATACATAGTAGTATACATAGTAGTATACATAGTAGTATACATAGTACTATACATAGTAGTATACATAGTAGTATACATAGTAGTATACATAGTAGTAACAAAATTTTCCTAAGTGCCAAGCGATTATTATTTAAGGAAGTCACCTTGAATATGATTA
Source organism: Morinoia aosen (assembly GCA_030386875.1). Classification (NCBI taxonomy): domain Eukaryota; kingdom Metazoa; phylum Arthropoda; class Malacostraca; order Amphipoda; family Talitridae; genus Morinoia; species Morinoia aosen. The sequence continues at coordinate 19,529,370 of CM059556.1, forward strand.
CGATTTGGTCATAGGTTTCGAGTGAAAAAGATTGTTGGTAAAATAACTCTCAGGCACACCATTCACCTTGGAAATTAGCTGAATAGTCATTTACTGCTAGGCCTAATTACCAATGTAGTTTAACAGAACAAAAATTACATTATGTTCTGCAAGCGAACTTCTATCATTTTTTGTATATTTCTTCAATCATACGTGGCCAACATGTAGTTCTATGTCAAAATTGGGCTGGAATTACTCGAAGTTTGCATTTTGGGCTTAATGAGATGCAAAAACACTGAAGAGTTTACCCGTTCAAACGCACTTGTTCAATTTAACGCATTTTAGCTCGTCAGGGACGTTAATACATCATTAAAATGATTTACGCCTAATGCTTAGGTATGCGGACATCACATACTAAAACATACGCCTGAAACTTTGATGAGATTAATGCTCATAACTTTGATAATGCTGATGTGTACATGTGGAAAAACGGTATAGTGATATATTAAGCATAATTTTAAAATGCTCGCTCTCTAACTTGTCCAAGTTTGAAGCTCATTTAGATGTCCACTTCCTCGTCATAAGCACCCATTTTCGCATGTTCACATACATGCGAAACTTGCAAAAAAAATGGTAAAATTTGTAACTTGTCTGAATGTAATCTAAGTGAAATCGTACCCAGTCATTCTTCTATGTAGTTATACTCCATCGTTTGGGAACCTCTACTTAGACGGACTTAAATTTCTGCTAGTGTTGCAGTCTTGACGTGTATCAAGCTTAACTTGAACTAATGATTCTAATTTTTACGAGCGTAGACTAAAGTTCGCATAAGATACGAAAGATTTTGGAGAAAAGAATGTAATAAATAGAAGATGCGCAGCCGGGAGTGATTTAATGCCTCCAAATAAAAACGGACAAGTGAGTATCGAGTTAGTAATGCAGAAGGTCCCGGACGCAGCAATGGAGTAGGTATCGCTCTGTAGGGGATCACATGGACGCAGGTCCTCAACTCCGATCTCCATCTCTCGTTGACTGGTGAGATAAAGCTATAGGTTTTCTAATGGTAGCAGTTATAGGTTTACTAATGGTAGTAGTTATAGGTTTACTAATGATAGCAGTTATAGGTTAACTAATGGTAGCAGTTATAGGTTTACTAATGGCAGCAGTTATAGGTTAACTAATGGTAGCAGTTATAGGTTTACTAATGGTAGCAGTTATAGGTGTACTAATAGTTGCAGTTATAGGCGCACTTATAGTAACAGTTATAGGCGTCCTTATAGTAACAGTTATATGTGTATTAATGGTAACAGTTATAGGCGTTTAATGGTTACAGTTATAGGCATACTAATAGTAACAATTTATAGGTTTGCCGTGTGCAGCAAGAATTATAGGCTAGCTATACAGCTACATTTATAGGTGTGACTCAGACAAGCGTGGATTACGTTGTAGGTTTTAAATATAGTCGACTCTAGCATCACCAGCAAGCTAACGCCAAGCTAACCAGTAAATAACCTCTAAAACGATGGCTATGAGGCGGGAGGGCGGACGAAGACCGACGTGGTGAGGGAAGGTCTCTAGAAGTGTCCAGCAGGCTCGCCCGAAGTTATCAGTCGTAGGGGTGATGGAATGTCTGACGGACGACAGGACGTAGGCCGGACGACGACTCTGGCACTTGGTGGTTTTAGCTTGCCATGTCGAGGCACGCCTTTAAAAGCATAGAATTATATCTTTGTCGACTCTAGAATGAAGGAGAGACGATAAAGTGATGTCGCCGGTTTTAGGGTTTTGAGTATTGTGCCTTCTCTGCGAGCAGTTGACCTAAAAGTACTGCGTGCAGGTTGTATTCAGTACGAGTATGTTGTATTCAAAGTAGATACCGAAAAGTAAGGATTAGCCCCTGATAATGCCTTAAGACTATTGTGATTATTTTTATTTTTCGCATAAGATGATGTAATCATAGGGTTGCATCCGTTTCATGCATTAAGCATCACATGAATAAATGGGTTATATTTTCACTCCTGTGAAATGAAGTCTTCTTATGCTAACTTATGGAGATTTACCTCATCTATCAAACAGAATGTAAATAACTGGTTTTAATTTTCTTTTCACTCGTGTAAGCTGAAGTCAGCATAAGGTGATGTAGCCTTATGGTGGTATTTACCTCATGCATCAAGCACAACGTGAAAAACTGGTTTTAATTTACACTCATGTGAGCTGATCAGCGTACTCTTTCTTTCTTTCATTGCGCACTTTCTTATGATAATATGGAAGATGTTTGTAAGGTGATGCATAACTTTAGGAGCAATTGTAGTGTGGGGCTGTGCTACGGATTCACGCATTTGTTGCATTGGCACCTCAGGGAGTTGCTTCTGCTGCTGCTTTTCTCATCGTGCCACTTAGAGTGTTTCCTTGCCTGGAAGGGATGAACATGCGGACGAAGTCCCATTAAGAATTTTAAAAGTGAACCAAAGCATCGGAAAGAAAATAGATAAACAATTAGTAAGACACAAACAATTATTAGACAAGCACAAATTATTATTACACAGGCATCGTTTCAGTCAGTTAAGAAACTTGACCTGCTTAGCGAGCATTTTCTTTTGAAGTGGATGAACATATGCGAACAAATTCCCACTGAAAATTAGAGAAATGTACCAAAGCATAGGAAATGAAATATGAATGCACAAACAATTATTAGACAGGCATCGATTTGGTGGCTCTGGAAACTTGTCCCACTGAGAGTGCTTCTTTGTCTCAAGTTGATAAACGAGAGAACAAATTCTTATTTAAAATTTGACAACTGAACTCAAACATAGGAGATAAAATATGAGGGAACAAATACAATTATAGGCAAGTATTGACGTTTACAGGCAGACAGACTAATATACGGGCAGAGGTTAGAGATAACAATGGAGAACTGCAGAGTTGCACAGACATTGTATTGAAAACAGACGGACATTGTATTGAAAACTGAAGGGTCATTTAAAGAAAATTTTGTCATGCGAACGGAAGTTGGTACATTGAATCTGATTTAAAATTTCTATGCCGTAATAAGTGCAATAAAATTCAACGAATTAAAGAATTTCGTAACCATTATATCTAGAGCAGTTTTGAAGAAAAATACTGAAATACTCAAAATAATAATGCTAAAAACTTGAATAAGTGAAAATTTTCCTACTCAGGGAAGCAGATTGCAAGTCAGAAGCGTTTTTTTCAACCTATGAATCAAGGATATGCAGTAAATTAGGAATATTATGAAGGAAAATTTATTAATTCGTGATATTTATTTGTGCATCTCAGATAGGGCAACATGAAGAAATGAAGAAATTGAACGAAGTAGGATATTCAACATATAAAACACCTGAACAAAATCATTTATAATCAAACCCATTTCTTATATAAAGCGTATAGACTGTTATTTCTAAAAAGTCTTATTGTTTAATTATTCTTGTAAAATAAGTATTCCAATTGGTAAATTTAAAAACATGATTTGAGTTTGAATGGTTTAGCTCTCCTTATTTTAGAATGAATGCTCAACTCCAAAATACGGTCGATCCCTGAGTTATCCGTTTTGTCTTGTGTTACCTCAAATTGTACCGAAAAATGTTAGTCTCAGATATCCATACCTTGTATCAAATATTGTATTAAATGACTAACTGGAATAATTTTTTTCCGTTTAAGTTGAGGTTCGCGTTAATTAGTGGATTAACTACTTAGTTTGTCTATTTTATCAACACTATGCGACTATACAAATTTGAAAACTTTATTCCAAAAAATATTATAGTGCCGTAAATTAAGATACTGCTCCAAATCTCGTCGCAGAACGTTGAACAGATTCAGGGTTGAACAGATTCAGGGTTGAGCAGATTCAGGGTTGAACAGATTCAGGGTTGAGCAGATTCAGGGTTGAACAGATTCAGGGTTGAGCAGATTCAGGGTTGAACAGATTCAGGGTTGAGCAGTTTCAGGGTTGAACAGATTCAGGGTTGAGCAGATTCAGGGTTGATCAGATTCAGGGTTGAACAGATTCAGGGTTGATCAGATTCAGGGTTGAACAGATTCAGGGTTGAGCAGATTCAGGGTTGAACAGATTCAGGGTTGAGCAGATTCAGGGTTGATCAGATTCAGGGTTGAACAGATTCAGGGTTGAGCAGATTCAGGGTTGAACAGATTCAGGGTTGAGCAGATTCAGGGTTGAGCAGATTTAGGGTTGATCAGATTCAGGGTTGATCAGATTCAGGGTTGATCAGATTCAGGGTTGAGCAGATTCAGGGTTGAGCAGATTCAGGGTTGAACAGATTCAGGGTTGAGCAGATTCAGGGTTGAACAGATTCAGGGTTGAGCAGATTCAGGGTTGAGCAGATTCAGGGTTGATCAGATTCAGGGTTGAGCAGATTCAGGGTTGAACAGATTCAGGGTTGAGCAGATTCAGGGTTGAACAGATTCAGGGTTGAGCAGATTCAGGGTTGAGCAGATTCAGGGTTGATCAGATTCAGGGTTGATAAGATTCAGGGTTGATCAGATTCAGGGTTGAGCAGATTCAGGGTTGAGCAGATTCAGGGTTGAACAGATTCAGGGTTGATCAGATTCAGGGTTGATCAGATTCAGGGTTGATCACATTCAGGGTTGAGCAGATTCAGGGTTGAGCAGATTCAGGGTTGAAGAGATTCAGGGTTGATCAGATTCATGGTTGATCAGATTCAGGGTTGAACAGATTCAGGGTTGAGCAGATTCAGGGTTGATCAGATTCAGGATTGATCAGATTCAGGGTTGATCAGATTCAGGGTTGAACAGATTCAGGGTTGATCAGATTCAGGGTTGATCAGATTCAGGGTTGAGCAGATTCAGGGTTGAGTAGATTCAGGGTTGAGCAGATTCAGGGTTGAGCAGATTCAGGGTTGAGCAGATTCAGGGTTGATCAGATTCAGGGTTGATCAGATTCAGGGTTGAGCAGATTCAGGGTTGATCAGATTCAGGGTTGATCAGATTCAGGGTTGAGCAGATTCAGGGTTGAGTAGATTCAGGGTTGATCAGATTCAGGGTTGAGCAGATTCATGGTTGAGTAGATTCAGGGTTGAGCAGATTCAGGGTTGAGTAGATTCAGGGTTGAGCAGATTCAGGGTTGAGCAGATTCAGGGTTGAGCAGATTCAGGGTTGAGCAGATTCAGGGTTGAGTAGATTCAGGGTGGATCAGATTCAGGGTTGAGCAGATTCAGGGTTGAGCAGATTCAGGGTTGAGCAGATTCAGGGTTGATCAGATTCAGGGTTGAGCAGATTCAGGGTTGAGTAGATTCAGGGTTGAGCAGATTCAGGGTTGAGTAGATTCAGGGTTGAGCAGATTCAGGGTTGAGCAGATTCAGGGTTGAGCAGATTCAGGGTTGAGCAGATTCAGGGTTGAGCAGATTCAGGGTTGATCAGATTCAGGGTTGAGCAGATTCAGGGTTGATCAGATTCAGGGTTGAGCAGATTCAGGGTTGAGCAGATTCAGGGCTGAGCAGATTCAGGGTTGAGCAGATTCAGGGTTGAACAGATTCAGGGTTGAGCAGATTCAGGGTTGAATAGATTCAAGGTTGAGCAGATTCAGGGTTGAGCAGATTGATGGTTGATCAGATTCAGGGTTGAGCAGATTCAGGGTTGACCAGATTCAGGGTTGATCAGATTCAGGGTTGATCAGATTCAGGGTTGATCACATTCAGGGTTGAGCAGATTCAGGGTTGAGCAGATTCAGGGTTGAAGAGATTCAGGGTTGATCAGATTCATGGTTGATCAGATTCAGGGTTGAACAGATTCAGGGTTGAGCAGATTCAGGGTTGATCAGATTCAGGGTTGATCAGATTCAGGGTTGATCAGATTCAGGGTTGAGCAGATTCAGGGTTGAGCAGATTCAGGGTTGAAGAGATTCAGGGTTGATCAGATTCAGGGTTGATCAGATTCAGGGTTGAGCAGATTCAGGGTTGATCAGATTCAGGGTTGATCAGATTCAGGGTTGAGCAGATTCAGGGTTGAGTAGATTCAGGGTTGATCAGATTCAGGGTTGAGCAGATTCATGGTTGAGTAGATTCAGGGTTGAGCAGATTCAGGGTTGAGTAGATTCAGGGTTGAGCAGATTCAGGGTTGAGCAGATTCAGGGTTGAGCAGATTCAGGGTTGAGCAGATTCAGGGTTGAGTAGATTCAGGGTGGATCAGATTCAGGGTTGAGCAGATTCAGGGTTGAGCAGATTCAGGGTTGAGCAGATTCAGGGTTGATCAGATTCAGGGTTGAGCAGATTCAGGGTTGAGTAGATTCAGGGTTGAGCAGATTCAGGGTTGAGTAGATTCAGGGTTGAGCAGATTCAGGGTTGAGCAGATTCAGGGTTGAGCAGATTCAGGGTTGAGCAGATTCAGGGTTGAGCAGATTCAGGGTTGATCAGATTCAGGGTTGAGCAGATTCAGGGTTGATCAGATTCAGGGTTGAGCAGATTCAGGGTTGAGCAGATTCAGGGCTGAGCAGATTCAGGGTTGAACAGATTCAGGGTTGAGCAGATTCAGGGTTGAATAGATTCAAGGTTGAGCAGATTCAGGGTTGAGCAGATTGATGGTTGATCAGATTCAGGGTTGAGCAGATTCAGGGTTGACCAGATTCAGGGTTGATCAGATTCAGGGTTGATCAGATTCAGGGTTGATCACATTCAGGGTTGAGCAGATTCAGGGTTGAGCAGATTCAGGGTTGAAGAGATTCAGGGTTGATCAGATTCATGGTTGATCAGATTCAGGGTTGAACAGATTCAGGGTTGAGCAGATTCAGGGTTGATCAGATTCAGGGTTGATCAGATTCAGGGTTGATCAGATTCAGGGTTGAACAGATTCAGGGTTGATCAGATTCAGGGTTGATCAGATTCAGGGTTGAGCAGATTCAGGGTTGAGTAGATTCAGGGTTGAGCAGATTCAGGGTTGAGCAGATTCAGGGTTGAGCAGATTCAGGGTTGATCAGATTCAGGGTTGATCAGATTCAGGGTTGAGCAGATTCAGGGTTGATCAGATTCAGGGTTGATCAGATTCAGGGTTGAGCAGATTCAGGGTTGAGTAGATTCAGGGTTGATCAGATTCAGGGTTGAGCAGATTCATGGTTGAGTAGATTCAGGGTTGAGCAGATTCAGGGTTGAGTAGATTCAGGGTTGAGCAGATTCAGGGTTGAGCAGATTCAGGGTTGAGCAGATTCAGGGTTGAGCAGATTCAGGGTTGAGTATATTCAGGGTGGATCAGATTCAGGGTTGAGCAGATTCAGGGTTGAGCAGATTCAGGGTTGAGCAGATTCAGGGTTGAGCAGATTCAGGGTTGAGCAGATTCAGGGTTGAGTAGATTCAGGGTTGAGCAGATTCAGGGTTGAGCAGATTCAGGGTTGATCAGATTCAGGGTTGAGCAGATTCAGGGTTGATCAGATTCAGGGTTGAGTAGATTCAGGGTTGAGCAGATTCAGGGTTGATCAGATTCAGGATTGAGCAGATTCAGGGTTGATCAGATTCAGGGTTGAGCAGATTCAGGGTTGAGCAGATTCAGGGTTGATCAGATTCAGGGTTGAGCAGATTCAGGGTTGATCAGATTCAGGGTTGAGCAGATTCAGGGTTGATCAGATTCAGGGTTGAGCAGATTCAGGGTTGAGCAGATTCAGGGTTGAGTAGATTCAGGGTTGAGCAGATTCAGGGTTGAGCAGATTCAGGGTTGAGCAGATTCAGGGTTGAGCAGATTCAGGGTTGAGCAGATTCAGGGTTGAGCAGAGTCAGGGTTGAGCAGATTCAGGGTTGAGCAGATTCAGGGTTTAGCAGATTCAGGGTTGAGTAGATTCAGGGTTGAGCAGATTCATGGTTGAGTAGATTCAGGGTTGAGTAGATTCAGGGTTGAGCAGATTCAGGGTTGAGTAGATTCAGGGTTGAGCAGATTCAGGGTTGAGCAGATTCAGGGTTGAGTAGATTCAGGGTTGAGCAGATTCAGGGTTGAGCAGATTCAGGGTTGAGCAGATTCAGGGTTGATCAGATTCAGGGTTGAGCAGATTTCCAATGAAATTTAGAATGCGAACACTCTGAGAGTATAATAGTTAGCCGATAAATACAAATTAAATACAATTTTAAATACAATTAAATACTATTTTTGCATTGGGTTACAATGAATAATTTCTTCAAATTCAATTTCTCCAGTTTTCCGCGTAATTTTTCATAAACGAGCATAGGCTCTAAACATTGATGCTGAATATTTTTCGATAGTTCTCCTCGATTAATTTTCTAATTAATTTGCCGCGTAGAAAATGAGTCCTGAATGCCTTGTATATTTTGCACAGTGGTATCTTTCATCTTCATTGCGCTGATGTGCAATAAGTGAGGCCGGCCACTCCCTAAACTCATTTCCAGGATAATTATCGGAAAATTGAAAGGCTTCTGCGGACTCCAAATTAATTGCTATCTCTTTAATGGACCCCCATCGGAAACTGATGCCATCGGACGACTTCGAAGTCTAGCGGGTGCCCCGTGGATACAAGGAAGCTCTGTGTTCCAATTGAAGTAGGCTTTACTCCACTTTAGCAAGAGCTTTTTATCCATTAATTACCTTTCATATCTAAGTTCCGTAGTGGGTCGTTCTTTGCTAAAGTTCAGTGCTTATATCTTCAAAGTTCGTGCGGGGAGTTGCTGTTTTCAGAAGTTCTTTATTGAGCGTAGAAGTTCGAGGACATCGATGGTGGTAAATTTGAAATCATGAGGCTACGGTTTCCTCGTACATCTCTCGGGAACTTCAAGCCTTTGAACCATTTGGGGCGAAAGAGAACAGGAGCTTAGAAAACACTTTTAATCGCGGAAGAAGTATTACGATGTGGATTTCGAAGTTCTTGTGTACTATGTGCACTGTGAAATCGGGCCTGGAGTCATGAATTGCGATGCTGATTCCAGAATTCCTATGCAATCTATGCACTACGAAATCGAACCTAGAGTTATGCATCCCCATGTGCGAACCTCAACGTAAACGAATAAAATTAGTCCCGATTGTTCACTTCCTACGACAGTTGATTCAAGTTATGGATGGTTTGTAATCACCAATCACTAGAATTTCCATTCTTATAACATGAAAGGCGAAGAATATCATTTTATAAAATTCTATCATAATATTGAACGTGTTTCGGAAGACTCGGTTTGTGAGTATGGTTTGTTCATTTTGAGAAGTATGAACATTCGCACAGACGTTCGGACTATGATAATAAAATACCCGTTGAAAATATCTATTCATGAAAAATAAATACTCTTTTTATTTTCCTTTTGATGTCGTATTTAAGCTTTCGGTGTTTCTTTCAGGAAAGGGAGTTTTGATTTTGTGTATATTTCTGATGTTTTCCAAGAAAATGTGTTGAGAAACATTTCTAAATTTTCAAAATATAATGCATCCATGTATAGAAGAAGCCCAACAATGAGCTTTTTTAATATTTACATCAGCTTATCGTCATCTTTCAATATTCAAAAACTAAACTGTTCTAATAGGAAATCTTATGTTTAGGAAGTCATTGGACTTCTTTTTGTTACCATGATCAAATTTTTGTACTCACAATTCCTCGGAACATTTTTCAAATAAAAATAGATGCTACAGAAACTTAGCTCCTCTAAGTCTGAAAAAACAGTCCCTTTTCAATTCTTTTGAGAAAATATTTGAGAACAGATATTAAAATCACTCTAGAGGAAAAAAAATGCTACAGAAGCGTTCATCACCGAAAATAAATCTTGAATTCTCGCTAAACCATTTTCTATTTATTTTCTTTTTTGGCGAGAGGTATAACTATTTGGCAATGGTTTCGAGTAATTGAAACAGCTAGTTAGAATCACTATAAAGAAGAAAAAGAATTCTCACTAAATCCCACTCTCTATTTAATTACTTTTTTCGCGAGAGGTATAGCGCTTTAGTAATGGTTGCGATCCCACTCAAACTTTGTCCTCCAATATCTGCTGTCCGCGAATTATCGGGCAGCAAAAGACTCCCATTCATCCAACTTCCTCGAGGCCTCGACGAGATGGAAGAGCCCAGAAAGGCGGTCTGCGCCAGTTAGCGGTCTTGGCCTCTAGCTGACCTGGAGCAGAAATTTCTATAGGGAATTGGGTTAGGGTATTTGGGGAGAAGTCAGATCAGGCGATATAAGCGTAAGTATGTTAGCATATGTGAAGTGTATGTTAGGTGTATAAGAGTATGTTAGCATACTTTAGGTGTACATGAGTATGGTGGCATATTACGTTGGGTGTTGTTGAATTTGGGTTAGGTTATTTGTGAAAGGTCAGAGGAGGCTAAATACGAGTATGTTAGAATATTGAAGGTTAAGTTGAGCGTTGTTAAATTGGGTTAGGTTTTTTGGGGACAGGTCAGATGAGATTAAATAAGAGTAAGCATGTTAGCATCTGTGAGGTTACGTTATGTTACGTTGGGCGTTGTTATATTTGGGGACAGGTGAGATGAGGCTAAATGATAGTATGTTAGCATATGTAAGGTAAGGTTATGTTATTTAAGTTGGGCTGTGCTAAACTAAGTTATGTTAATGAAGGTAAACAGTTGGGATAGTTTGGGTTAGATTATATTGAGAATTTTAGCTAGGTTAGACTTCATTATTTTAAGTTGAGCTACGGTCAATTAAGTCTGGTCGAGTAAGGTTAGGGCAGGTTAGATTAAATGAGATTAAGCATTTACACGAGATGTTTTAATGTTTTATCTGGTTTTAATGTACTTGATGTTTTAATCTACTGAATTTTAGCGAGAAAATATACTCTTGCATTTGGTATTGAATGATGGTCAGAAATCTGATCTCTGATCCAAAATGAGAGCAAATATTTCCCTGACACACCAGTCGGTCCTCGTAGTTTGTGAAACAGTTACTCGTGTAGTAATGCAATGCATTTTAACAATCTCAACACACGCAGATAAATATAAGTCCTAGCTATTCAATTAATACTACGGTAGATTCAAGTAATTAAAATAAGAAGTATTTTTTACCCGTATAAGCTCAGCTTCGCTAAGTATCATTTAATCGACAGACCAGCTGCAATGCATGCTTCCAATGAAAACCCAGATCTTTTTCTCCATTTTTTTAAAGAGAAAGTGCTACTAACAAAACCTAGCAGCGGCTTGCATTCCAGGCTACTAATGACCAACATTTAGCGAGAGGATACTTCAGTAACTGCGTCTGCCTTTCACGATGATTTTTTCACTATTTTGTTGCAACTCAGAGGAACAAATTGCGGGTATTAAGAGTTTCACTCACAGATTTTCGCGATATTGGCTGGTGGATGTGGGCTGAAATTTTACGGGCGGAACCAGCGCTCGCATAGAAAATGTTTCAAAAGGCGTCAAAGGTTTTACCGTTAATTAATTTATTGGCGTGTCGCTCGGGCTTACGGCCACGACAAATTGGCCCAGTTTGTTCTGGGAAAACATAAGAGTATGATGGTAAGCGCTCTGTTACATTACTTTTTCTGGTTTTTGACCTGCGGAAATTTTTACGCCAGCAGTTTTGAAAATTTTTTTTTACTTTACGATCCTGTAATGATGATTTTGTCCCCACGTTTCGAAGATGTTATTATAAACCAATAATTTTGAAAAAAAATATTTTGTATTTTCCGATTCTATTATGATGATTCTGTCATCACTTTTTGATGTTGGTATTTATATCAAGTATTTCACCACTGGAAGAAACAGAAATTTTGAAATAAATATTTTGAAGAAGTATTTCGTACTTTGCGATCTTTCAGTGATGATTTTGTCAGCATCCTTCGATGCTATTATTTGTCCCAAGTTTTTCATGACTGATTTTAGAAAGTTTCATTCCCTGTTGTAATGTAACATGTGGATTATTCCTGGCATCTACTGTAGTCTACGATTCCATTTGCCCTAATGTAGATATAGTAAAATAACGGCATTTCTAGAAGGGCTTACCAGTTGAGGAGTGAATTTTGAAGAAAATTGAATACATGGAGCATTTTTTATTGCTATCCTCTACTCGATGTTCGCGAATCAAGAACTTCTCGTTCGTCCGCGACGAAACCCGTCACTTAGATCGAATTTAGAGAAAGATTTTCGGTGTTATTGCTCAGAGAATCACAAGTAGCAACTCAAGCAATTATAGGAATGACCAACGCTCGAAAAAAAGTTATACTTCTTGAGGCGGCTCGGCTTTCTTTATCCGACCGCAGAAAATCTGGGCATTTTGCAGCCGAAAAGCCCATTCTTCTTCAGTCTTTTTCCAGCCTCTCATTGATTTTTTCTTTGAAAGAAGTTTCTGCGGAAGCTAACTTGGCATCTTCCTGTGTCGGAGGCTCGCGATTCTTTGAGCAAATTGAAGTAAAAACCTTTCGCCTTGTAGAGACCGAGACTTGTTTTTCTGATGAACTTGGTTGGATATCATCTGGAGATTAGGGATACAGTTTTTGTAGTTATTGCTAATAGAACATAGGTAATTATTTCCAACCGAAAAAGAAGAAATTGAAGTACGAATCATGCTAATGATACAAAAATTGCTAAAAAAAACCGTGCGATGAATTTGTAAAATGTGATTTCCTTTCTACTGAAAATGTAACATCGCGTGTAAGTAATTAAACATATTTTTTAGCAATGTACACTCTCAAGACCTTTTATCAAAAGTTTCATTTTTTAACACCATTTGAAAATGAAAAATTACTAGGCTCGAACCAACTTCTTTTCCAAGGTTTTTATTCCCCTTAGATCATAGATATAGACTGTTGACAGTTTTGTTTTATTTTTTCCTTAATGTTGGATTGTATTTAGAGAAAATACCGTTGAAAAAAAATTCGGGTTAACATCGCCGTTAGCAATTCAAAGAATTGAAAGAAAATTTTGGCAGTTGAACCCATGTCACATTGGTCTGAACTAAAATTTATACTTAGCAATAAATTCAGCTTAAAAAATTCACCACGAATGTCATTTCACTCATTCACATGACATGTGAACCAAAAATTTTCTAATCTCGTTGAAATCAGTCTGGTAGAAAAGGTATCAGCGTGATAGAAAAGGTATCAGTCTAGCAGAAAAGGTATCAGTCTGATAGAAAAGGTATCAGACTGATAGAAAAGGTATCAGTCTGATAGAAAAGGTATCAGTCTGGTAGAAAAGGTATCAGTCTGATAGAAAAGGTATCAGTCTGATAGAAAAAGTATCAGTCTAGCAGAAAAGGTATCAGTCTGATAGAAAAGGTATCAGACTGATAGAAAAGGTATCAGTCTGATAGAAAAGGTATCAGTCTGATAGAAAAGGTATCAGTCTGATAGAAAAGGTATCAGTCTAACAGAAAAGGTATCAGTCTGATAGAAAAGGTATCAGTCTGATAGAAAAGGTATCAGTCTTGCAGAAAAGGTATTAGTCTGGTAGAAAAGGTATCAGTCTGTTAGAAAAGGTATCAGTCTAGCAGTAAAGGTATCAATCTGATAGAAAAGGTATCAGTCTGGTAGAAAAGGTATCAGTCTGGTAGAAAAGGTATCAGTCTATTAGAAAAGGTATCAGTCTAATAGAAAAGGTACCATTCTCGCAGAAAAGGTATCAGTCTGGTAGAAAAGGTATCAGTCTGTTAGAAAAGGTATCAGTCTGATAGAAAAGGTAACATTCTCGCAAAAAAGGTATCAGTCTGGTAGAAAAGGTACCATTCTCGCAGAAAAGGTATCAGTCTGGTAGAGAAGGTATCAGTCTGTTAGAAAAGGTATCAGTCTGATAGAAAAGGTACCATTCTCGCAGAAAAGGTATCAGTCTGGTAGAAAAGGTAACAGTCTGGGAGAAAATGTGATGTTATTCTGTTAAACGAATGATAGCTTCAGACATCAGGAACAGCGGTCATAAGCTGTCTTATTGGTTTGCAACAGCAGACTGTAATGGCTGTGGGATTTTAAGGGAAGCTGCTGTTTTCAACAGTTGCATTTATTCTCTACGTTTGTAACAACTGTTCCACCGTAACGCGCATTTAATGCTATTTCAGAAGTATGACTATTTTCATCCGTCGCATTTGCCTCTCTACGTTTTAAAACACTGTCTCAGTGTAGTGCGCATCAAAAGCTATTTACAATTATGTGTGTTACTTTCATCAGTCGTATTTGCTTCTCTACCTTTTGTAACAACTGTTTCACTTCAGCAGTAATGAAAAGCTGTTTTTGCCAGCCAGACTGCAGCTCTAAGCCGCGGCATTTGCTTCTCTACGCTTGTAGTAGCTGTTTATCTGTAGCAGGAATGAAAAGCTGTTTTTGCCAGCCAGACTGCCGTTTTAAGCCGCGGCATTTGCTTCACTACGTTTGTAGCAGCTGTCTAGCTGTAGCAGGAAGGAAAAGCTGTTTTTGCCAGCCGACTGCCGCTTTAAGCCGCGGCATTTGCTTCACTACGTTTGTAGCAGCTGTCTCGCTGTAGCAGGAATAGCCGTGACACTTGTTCTGATCGTAAATCAAACTGACCTAAGATTTTCCGGCTCGTGGCCCAAGTCGTAAATCATACTTGATTTTACTTGCAGCTTTTGACTGCGTCCGCTCCGTGACGGCCGTCAGAGCCGTGAAAAATGAAGGGGCAATCTACGGTGTAGGTTGCACATCAGATTCAGTATCTCCGTGAAGGGGAAACTGCTTTTCCCTATAATTAATGGGTTTGCACATTCAAAATTAGTTGGTACGTTGCTTTTCGATGAAAATCGTGGGTTCACACAATCGAAATGAGTTGGAATGTTTCAAGTCAAATTCAAGAGTTCCGTGAAGCAAGAAACTACCTTTTTGCTGAAACTCGTTGGTTCGTACAATCGAAATTATTTGGAATATTTCACTTCATACTAAGTAGCTTGGGGAAGGAGAGACTAATTTCGCTGGAACTTGTGGGTTTGTATAATTGAAATTAGTTGGTACATTGTGTTTAACTGAAAATCATCGGTCGTATAATTACACGAGTTGGAGCCGTTCACATCATATTCAGCAGCTCGTTGACGGAGGAACTGCTCTCGGTGGTGAACCTCACGGATTCTCGCGAATAAAATCAGTAGGAACATTTCATATCATATTAAGTAGCTCGGAGAAGGAAAAACTGATTTCGGTGAAACTCGTGAATTCGTACAATTAAACTAGTAGGAACGTTTACTTTCAGTTTAATGATAAGCAGAAGTAAATGGCTAACTTTGAAAGGTTTCCTGCGGGCGTCGCATCTAGAAATGCAGAGCAAAGACTAAAATAGCAAAGTTTTTTCAACTTTCATTCAGTTCGGACGAGCGACCAATAATTCTGATTATCAATTCTATATTATTTACACAGTGGTCTACAACTTGAGCTTCATATACTCCTCCTAATGAGTAATATTAAGTTTTTCAAATCAAATACAATATGAATTATGAATAATTTAAAGTGATTGCATATGCACGTTTGAGTCTGATTCTTTCGTGTTAAATGTATTTAGTTTAATCTTTGGCTAGCATATGTTTCGTACAAATTTATTAATAATTGTTTTAATTACTATATTTTTTGAAAATGAATTGCGAGCGGCAAGCTAGCATCTTCATTAAAAAGTGCAAGAGAACAATTTCTTGATTGTGACAAATTGTCAATGTCTTCCTTAGCTCTATCGATAAAGACAAAAGAAAGTAAATATACGTGAGAAATTTACCATCATGATCTTGAACAGCTCAGTCCTAAACTCAGAATGACAATAAATTACTATAATGTCCTCTAGTTTTATATGAAAAATCCCAATTGTTCGTAGACGAATGATTTCTTTTGTCGGAATTGAAGTTAATTATTTTTCTGTTGAAGTTATCAAATTTATTGTTGATTTCAGACAATTTGAATCAGTAACTATTTGACCGGAACAAAAAATTGAATTGCAGAAATCTGTGATGTGAATCACATGAAAAACTGTCAGCCACATATGGCAGTCCGAAAAAAATAAATTTTCACCATCGCGATTTAAATTTAGACAATATTCCCCATGAGAATCACTTAGGAAAAGTTTCAACAGATAACTTACAGCCGCGGAGAAAACAAATAATCAGATTCAAGATACAAAAATAACTTACAACCGCGGAGAAAACCAATAATCAGATTCAAGATACAAAAACTAATAGTCTACAACCATTCTCCACCGCAAAATAACCTGCGATCGAAGGTAACAGTATATAATCTGCAACGAGAGGGTACTACAGATAATCTGCGACCTTAGATTAAATCCAATAATCTTGAACAGAATCCAGAATAATCTTGAATCTAAGTATCTTGACAAGAAAAATTTGCAACTGGAGATTGAATCCATTAATCTTGACTAGAGTTCCTTATAAATAATCTGTGACAGCAAGTTTTATCCAATAATTCTTGACCAGAGTGTCAAACAAATAATCTGCGACTTCACGTTATATCCAATAATCCTTGACCAGAGTGTCAAACAAATAATCTGCAACTGCAAGTTATATCCAATAATCCTTGACCAGAGTGTCAAACAAATAATCTGCGACTGCAAGTAATATCCAATAATCCTTGACCAGAGTGTCAAACAAATAATCTGCGACTTCACGTTATATCCAATAATCTTGAACAGAGGTGACAGTATATACACCGAGAACTCTTAAGTATGAGCACACAAGCGGACTGGTTCAAACATCAGTGAAGGGAAGCTACGCTTTCTTTATGGATGAAGTTCGGTCGTCAGTTTTTGAGTTTAGTGTCAGAAGAGA
Source organism: Morinoia aosen (assembly GCA_030386875.1). Lineage (NCBI taxonomy): Eukaryota > Metazoa > Arthropoda > Malacostraca > Amphipoda > Talitridae > Morinoia > Morinoia aosen. The sequence continues at coordinate 19,546,033 of CM059556.1, forward strand.
AAAAGCTGCGACAAAGCCCCCAGCTGCTGCAACTTTAGCGGCGAGTTATGTCCGAGCCTCTCTAGATGCTGTCTCTTCAAGTAACTAGTTCCAAGGCAAAAAATGAATCGCGCAGAAGTCTCAAATGAAATGAGTCTGTGTAGACTTAATTTTGCCAAAAAATGAAGCACGCAGAACTCTCAGATGTAATGAGTCTGTGCAGACTTATTTTTGCCAAAAAATGAATCACGCAGAACTCTCAGATGGAAGATGTTTGTGCAGACTTATTTTCCGCGCTTTGTCTTGCTTTTTGGGTAATTTCTAAAGTATTTTCTCGAAGTTAATTGTGTTAATTGATTTATTTTTTTCATTTAAAAAGATGAATACTTTTTGAAAGATTTTGGCATTGAAAAATATGTATATAGTTTAAATTCCCTTGCAACAATGAGAATGTTAAAAGCTATGTGAAAAGGAACTAGAAAAAAAATCTCAGTCGATTGAATAGCTATCTATAAATTTAATTTTCATAAATTTTTGCAATTTGTTTTTAAACGGCGTCTGTATTTCGCTTTACAAACAAACGTTTCTTCACTGGTGTAAGAGAGCTAAAACTTGTAAAAAAATTTTCTCATTAAGAACAAAATGCAATCACTAGGGGAGTGCTTGCAGTTCAAAATGTTTCAAATATAATAAAAATGGTCAAGTTAGCACGTAAGCACGAGAAGAATGGCATGTTGATTGAATTCGAAAAACATCGGTTCAAATTGCAAAATTATTGATTCGGATAAATATCAGTAAATTCTAAGTTCATAGAGACTAATCTGCGGAAAAATAAATAACAAAATTAGGTGATGATTTTTTATGTAAGGGCTTTTAAATGATGTTAAAAGTTTATTCTAAATGGTATGCGTAAATTTGCTGAAATGGGTAAAAAAGTAGTCTAAACCTGGTGATGTTGAACTACAGTAAATATGAGAAGTAACCTATTTGTTGAAAAAACGTTAAAGAGTAAATAGGTTAGTTGAAGCTCAAACCTAAGCCCCTACCTTAATGCGACGCTTGGGATCATTTAAAAAATTATATGAGCAGTTACTTCAGTTCAGGCAAAGCGAGCAGTCATAATCATGATCATAATCATGACAGATGCTCACATTATCGATCATAATCATGACAGATGCTCACGTTGTCGATCATAATCATGACAGATGCTCATATTGTCAATCACAATCATGACAGACGCTCACATTGTCGATCATAATCATTACAGATGCTCACATTGTCGATCATAATCATGACAGACGCTCACATGGTCGATCATAATCATGATAGATGCTCACATTGTCGATCATAATCACGACAGATGCTCACATTGTCGATCATAATCATGATAGATGCTCACATTGTCGATCATAATCATGACAGATGCTCACATTGTCGATCATAATCATGACAGATGCTCACATTGTCGATCATAATCATGATAGATGCTCACATTGTCGATCATAATCATGACAGATGCTCACATTGTCGATCATAATCATGACAGATGCTCACATTGTCGATCATAATCATGACAGACGCTCACATTGTCCACCCTTTGCATTGTCATATGCATAAATTCTTGTACTGTTAGTTTTTCCCCGTATCAGATCTAATCCAAAGCATAAAAAAGGAATACAAATTTTTGTAAGTTAACCAACATCTGGGACACCAAGTATATAAAAAGATATTAAAATACTGGCCTGATAAACCGTTGAGTATCTAATCCCTAAATAAACCCACAATGAAGAACTCTTACTAGAAATATTCAAGCATCTCTAACTTGGTCTTAAAAAGTCTGCCAAATACAATTGATGAAAATAATGATAAACATGCCATTGATGCAATTTTTGAGAGTCAGTGGTGAAATTGCAATGAATCTGTTCATTATTTGAGAGGTTTCAACGGAAAAACCAAGGTTTTTGCAACTAATTTTCAGCATCTTTTGAGCGCCGAAATTATGATAAATGTTGATATCATAGTTTTCAACCTCTCGTATTTTCGTAGTCTGTGATTAAGCGGAAATTCAATGTTTTATATATGACTATAGAGGGCTGAAAAGAAGCACAGTTTGATGGTTAGACAAATAAAAAAAAAAGCTAGTATTTTGCCCAATGATCAACTTAGTTGGGAGCTAATTTGATATAAATTTCAATTCTGGCAACAGTAATGTAAATCGAAACAATATTCTAAAAAAAATTGAATTAGAATATCATCAGGAAATGAGACAACGGTTTTCTTCTTATTAGCGCCAAAATATTGAGTGCTTACTTTAGCAGGATTGATTTTAATCACTACTATAATAGGAGCCGTGTCCGTCTGTCTCTCTGTCTGTCCGAAGCCGGCCGAAAGTGCGTGATGAGCGTATCTGTGATACGGGCCGTGTGCACTCGGCCTCATCAACTCTCGAGAGCTTGAATTTTTCTTTTCTACGGCCTTTCTTTCTTTTAGCCTTCTTTCTTACTTCAAATAAAAGGGGTGAACTAGTTTATGATAATGGTTGCATTATTATTTTTTTAGGGAGTGGTTGTAATTGAATATTAAAATGTTTATTAGCAGCAAAAATAATATTTAATTGGACACCGGTATTTTATACAATTGTCATTTAAAAAATATTAGCTGTGAGCACTTTATAAAGTTCTAACTCCTTTTATAATGGTATCATTCTTTAGAAAAAAAAATTATACCCCATAATACTTTTCGGTTAATTTTCAGCTCCAATTTCCCTAAAAACGCTAGTAAGAAAATTTCAGAATGAAACTCAATTGTTTTTTCACGCTTCATAATAATTATGCCGGATTGAGATGAACAAAATTGCTTTCAACTGTCTCAAAAACATTAAAAAAAAGACTTCTCCTTTCAAGGGCAAGGTTCAAACAGCGAACAAAATTTAAATTTAGCACCATGGATAAAATACTTTTATTTTTGACCCGATTAAAGCTTGCCTAAATTCTGACCAGAGAGGGAAATGTTCATTTAGAATATTAAGACAAATTTTAAAGCTGGGACGTGAGATTTTTCTTCCAGGTTCCATGAAGGCGAGCTGATCTAATTGAGGTGGAGTTAGTAATTATCTAAGTTTTTCCTTTGGAAAAGTCATATTTTCTGTTTAATATCTCGGACTATTTGGCGTTTATTTTCCTTGCAGTGGAGCGTATTTTAAATTGAATATAATTTCAAATTATATTTTGAAGAAAGGAGAGTAATCAAATCTTATTTAATTTGATGTTTATTTAAATGCTATGTTGTACCTTCAGATTGAGATCTCCACTTTCCCTATACAGGTAATTTATTGTAATTCCGTCGATTGAGACTTCAGGCATCTAATTACACGGCCTTTTTAGTTGTACCGTAGAATACAAAATTTAATTTAAGATATTTCTCGTTTACTTTAGTCGACAAACGTTATGGAACTACACTTATGGATAAATAAAAATTAAATCAATGTAAGTACTTAAAAGCTGTATTTCTACAAGCGCTCCGGCTGGTTTATAGAAAATTAATTCATTTTAGATATACTGAAAATTACTACCATATTGGGTGATGCAGACTCGCAAATAAGCTCCTGTAATGCTTTATTCATCTTTTCCTCTATTTCTTAGTATAAAAATGAGACGTTGCGCCATCAAAAGACTGATGGCATGTCTGATACAAAGGCTACAGTAAGTTCAACACACTAAGTATTTAGGCTTTCTTTTTCCCTTGATAGTAATCTAAACTATAATAAGAGCCGCGTCCTTCTGTCCGAAGCCAGCCTGCAGTGTGTCATGGATGAGCGTATCTTTGATACAAGCTTTATCAACTCAACAATTTCCAGTGCACTAATCCATCAGATTCGAGTAGGAATAAATATCACGTGAATTCTTAGGAAATAGAAACGTGTGTCATGTGATTTGTCGAACATTATTATACATCTTTGACGGGCCGTGTGCACTCGGCCTCATCAACTCTCGAGAGATTGATTTTTTTATTTTTTACGGCCTTTCTTTCATTCCGCTTTCTTTCTTATTTCTAATTAAGGAAGGTGGACTGGTAAAATTAATACAGGCTGTCCATGAAGTCATGGTGCATTTTGAAATTTCTTTAGTTTTGAAACTAAACATGGCTGAAAACAATCTGTAAACTGAATCAGAAAATTTACTGTATCTAATTTACGTATGTTTAGTTGATATTTTATGAAAAATTATTTAGTTTAATATTAAAAGCTTCAAATCATGTTTATCAAAAGAACTTATCAGTCATGGCTTCAACGGAAGAGGTGGTCCATTTTCATGGCTTCCACTTTCCCCAGGTTTGACTCTATTAGAGTATTTTTCTACAGGGGCTTGTGAAAACAATAGTGTACGAAACAAGACTTCGTTCATTGAGAGACTTGAACTGCTCTGCTCTCAGACATTATTGCTGACCTACTGGCAAATAATTTTAATAAGCTTAAAAATCATGCTACTCTATTCATAATTAACTAGTTACCGGTACAACCCGAGTATCGGGTTGTCCGACTTGCCTAAAAATAAAAAAAATACAAATTAAAAAAACAAAGAAAAAAAGAAAAAAAAATAATGAAAAAAAGGAAAAAAAATAAAAAATAAATAAATAGTTTTCTGCAGATATACACACCAGTAGCTTCAATTTAATACCTCACTTGACCATATACACTCAGCCAATTTTCTAAACGGACTCGGGCATGTAGAAACTTAAGAAGCCTGCAATGAATAAACTTTAAAATCTAAATTTTCTTATTTCCAATACTTTTTACCGACTGTTTCTATCAAGTACAGTTTTAAAGCTACAGTAATTTCAAATCACACCAAATATTTATGGACACCTTGTATTGTTTACTCTCATTGTGGTTGCATAATTTATGGTGTATTGAAATTTTTTTGAAGGTCATATTAACTTCAAATTAAGCTATAGATGTTGAAAATATAGCTCACAGATATTTTCTTAGATTATAGAGATGACTTTCAATTGCTGATCGTCAGCTGAAAGTCTACGGATTTTGTACTTAACATTTAGGTACCTCTGCGAAGTGTCTGGTAAACAGGGAAAGTCTACGGGTTTAACATCTTACGTTTAAGTAACTCCCCTAGTATATGTTCGACTATGTAAGTCTACGGATTTTGAATCTAACATTTAAGTATCTCCTGTGTTTATATATCGATTTATAAACTGCGCATATACGGCTTTGGATATGAAAAGCTTGAGGAGAGAATGAAATTATCTCAAGAAATGTTAGAGTAAATATTTTTGGTAATTATTTACAGGAAAGATATTATTCAAAAACATATGACATTGCACAAATGCTCGTATTTTTATATCCCTTGGAGACCAAACTGAACGACTCGATGTGATGAATTTTCATTGAAAACTATGGTAATTAGCTGTGGCAGCAGACTAATAAAGCGTATTAAAGCTCTGGAAAATCAGTCTTTAAAAGTCACACTAAAAATGAAGTGATAAAATTTTATTCATTTTATATATCACTCTTATCATCGAAGTGCGTATGAAATGTGGTTTCTTTTTTTCTTCCAACTTCAATTCAATTGTTGCGAGAAGAACATCATTTTTTCTTGAAGTAATGCTGCTCTACAAATATACTAACAAAACATTTACAAGCTTTGAAACTCATAAAAGTGTTGCGTTGGTAAATAATCCTCTTCCAAGCATAACAATGTTAAAATTAACTTTAAGGGTAAATTTGGAGAAATTATTACTTACCGAGCGCTAACTACAAGTGCCTCATGAAAGCTTCTTGAAAACAACTTTGTTTTCGCTCCACAATTGCACTTTATGACTTTCGTTATTGTTGTTTAGGAGTCTCTGAACTGCGACATGAAAATACATAATTCACTTCAGCACACTCAGCGAGACGCTCATGCTACTCTTAAGTATGAAGCAAAGCATGATGGTTAGATTTCATTATTATGAGCAGACAAAGACATTTATCAAATTGAAGTAAAAAACATTGTTTGCTGATCATTAGCTGGCAAAGTTGTTTAAAAAATTGACATGTAAATCTGATGTTGATAGTTAGATTTTTCTATAACTTGCAACCAAAGTCTTTTACGAAATAATGTTATACAACGAAGGTTTTGAGTCAGATTTGCTGATAACGACCAGGCAAATTTTGTTTAACAAATTGAACTATAAAGCAAAGCATGATGGTCAGATTTTATAATTAAGAGCAGGCAGTCTTTTCACAAAATGAGATATAAAACAAATATTGATGATAAGATTTTTTATAAACCTACAGGCAAAGTCCATCAGTTATTTTAAAAGCAAAATTAGAGTAATGGTTAGATTTAATGATTACGAACAGGCAGAGTTTTTTAATAAATTGAATTATAAAACAAAAATGAATGGTTATTTTCTTTTAAAACGCCTAGGCAAAGTTTTTTTGCAAATTGAATTATAAAATAAAGGTTGAGGGTTAGATTTATTGATAGCGAGTAGGTAAATTTTTTTAATGAAGTGAATAATAAAACAAATTTTGATCTTTATATTTTTGTATAAAATGCAGACAAAGTCCTTCAGTTAATTTAAATACAAAACTGTTGTCAGTGGTTTGATTTATTCATTACGTCTGAGCAGAGTCATTCAACAAATTGAAATATAGATCTATGGTTGATGGTTAGTTTTTTGATTATACTTATTAACAGGTAAAGTACTTTAACATATTGAAATATAAAACAAAGAATAATGGTTCAATTATTGATAAAGTGTAGAAAGTTTCTTTCAGTTAATTGAAGCATAAAATAAATTTTGATTGTTAGTTGTTTATAATATGCCTGAGAAGTTTTTCAGTTAATTGAAATATAAAACAAATGGTGACGACTAGTTTGATGCTAACCTTTGGGAAAGTCCTTCAGCAAATTCCTAAATATTTTAATATTTTTTGAAATTGAATTTCCATTTAAGCGAAGATTAAGGTTATCTAATCGCTTAAATTCTTTCGAGTATATTTCTATGCCCCTGTTTTTCATTTAGGTAAAGGTTAAGATCACTTCATCGCCTGAATTCTTTCTATCAGTTTCTAACATTCTGCAAGAGTTATAATCATCGACATGCAGTTATGATTCATAGATAAAATTAGAAATCCTCTATTGCCTAAGGCATCAAAATCTTTACCTCAACACTTTCTGTTCCCCTTCGATGAGCTTGCAACTACCGAAGATCGTCTTCTAAGTGGTCACTCTCAATCTTCACGTAATCAAAAACTGTCAGAGCCATTAAAGCAAAAATCATACGGAACCCGTCTGAAGTAAAAAAGATGTAAGTTCGTAAAATGAATGCTGGCCAAAATGTCATTATGAAATATTGTCAAAAAAAGACTTTATCTCCGATCAAAATGAAAAAGTGTAAAAAATCTATACCCTCGAAAAAATAATAAAAAGATCTTCAAAATATCATAATTAATTTTTTATATAACATATTGTAGAATATTTATTGAGGGTTTTTATCACCTTATTGTCGTGAAATTAGCGTTGTGAGGGAAAAATTCACTCAGAAATATCAAACTGCTATTTTTCAAGATCTAAACAACGCTGTGTTAGAAAATTCAGCTTAAAATCTATGCTATGATAAGAGGGGTTTCTCTCTGTCTGTCCGAAGCCAGCCTGCAGTGTGTGATGAGCGTATCTGTGATACAAGCTTCATCAACTCCACAATTTCCAGTGCATTAAGGAGATCATCCCGAGCCCAATTGGGCCCCACCGGCTCCCCCCACTGAAAAGTTTTTTTTTGTTGAAAAAGGATCCTTAGGGGATGGGTTATTGTGCCATGAAATTTTAAGGCCCTACGGAGACTAGAACCCCCCCCAGGGGGGTGAAAAGGGGACCGAAAATGCTGATTTTGAGGCCCAATTTTTTTTTTGTTGAAAAAGGATCCTCAGGGGATGGGTTATTATACCATGAAATTTTATGGCACTATGGACACTAGAACCCCCCCCAGGGGAGTGAAAAGGGGACCGAAAATGACGATTTTCAGGCCCAATTTGTTTGTTTTTGGGCTCTAGTGAAAAGTTGACTTTTTTACATTCAAAACGGGACTCGTCTTCGAGTTTTGGTGCTAGAACAAATACAAAAACAGTTTTAGAATCCTTGGAACATTTCTAAAAAACTCAAGTTCGGCTTTTTTGAAATTCAAATTTTTTCTACTTTTTCAAAAAATTTTAAAATTTCAAAAATCAGCAACAATTTTTTTGGGTTTAGAGCTATATATTCCTTCAAAGAATTGGAATTTGAAAAAAGCGATCTTGAGTTTGTTAGAAATGTTTCAAGGATTCTAAAACTGGTTTTGGTTTTGTTCTCGCATCAAAACTCGATGACGAGTCTTGTTTTGAAATATCCAAAAAAATATAACGAAAAACTCTTTTTTTGACAAAAAAAATAAAAAATAAGGCATAAATCGAAAAAGTGACACGAATAAAAAAGGTTTCCTTTCACGAAATACATATACTGGCCGATTTTCAAACAAATCGGACGGAAAAAATTGATAAAGTCTGATCATGGTGATTACTGAAATAAAATGTATTATTTTCATTTACTCATAAGTACGATATTTCTTAGATCTTTACTTGAAATTTACAAGGAAAATGATGCTCATTGTTCGTACATCGAAATAGATCATGGAAACTGCATTCATGTACAAAAAATTGTCGTTATATTCAAATTCAATAGACATAGTTTGATTTTGGGCTGTAGTGAAAAATTTTCCTTTTTTACCATTCAAAACGGAACTTGTCCTCGAGTTTTGATGCTAGAACAAATCCAAAGACAGTTTTAGAATCCTTGAAACATTTCTAACAAACTCAAGATCGCTTATTTTCAAATTCGAATTCTTTGAAGAAATACATAGCTCTAAACCCAAAAAAATTGTTGCTGTTTTTTGAAATTTCATAAAATTTTGAAAAAAGATCTTGAGTTTGTTAGAAATGTTCCAAGGGTTCTAAAACTGTCTTTGTTTTTGTTCTAGCATCAAAACTGAAGGAGGAGTTCCAATCTGAAAAATCAATAAAAATATACCAAAAAACACGTTTTTCGTCAAAAAAAATAAGGCCTAAATCGAAAAAATGACATGAGTAAGAAAGGTTTACTTTCACAAAAGACATATACTGGCCAATTTTCAAACGAATCGGACGAAAAAAGGTCTCAAACTGGGATGATCCCCTTAATCCATCAGATTCGAGTAGGAATAAATATCACGTGAATTCTTAGGAAATAGGAACGTGTGCCATGTGATTTGTCGAGGATTATTATACTTTTTTGACGGGCCTTGTACACTCGGCCTCATCAACTCTCGAGAGATTTAATTTTTTTATTTATTATGGCATTTCTTTCATTTCGCCTTCTTTCTTATTTCAAATAATGGAGGTTGGACTAGTTTAGGAAGCATGTCAACATGCTGGTGACTTGATCACTCAGGGCCTTCCATGAGAGAATACTGCTTTATAACAATTCAATGGAACTGTTTTAAAAAGTCTATGGAATTGTTTTGGAAAAATTTAACGGAACTGCTTCAAAAAAATTATTTTGATTTTTTTTTCTAGGGAAATTTCTCGTAAATATTTACTCACCGTTCAAGTCTCAAATTTACGAGCTGTTCCCGAGAAAATTCAGACTTTGAGACCAAAACACTTTCTTTTAAAATATTGTATAGACATGCACTCTATTTTCACGGTGCCATCATTCAAGGCAACTCAGCAAAAAGCCTCATACCAAAAATCAAGGCTAAGACAAACGACTGCTTTCAGAGGCCAGCTGAGGGAGTGTGATAGGCAGGTACTTTTTAGGTTACTTCAACTTAATATATTTTTGGCCTAAGAAAAATGCTCAGTGGGCAATATCGACGTTGAAAACAGTACACAGCGCCCAGTCTAACTTTTTCGCCGCCTGCATGCATGTTTTTCGCCGCCCAAGAAACTATATCGCATGGGCGAGAAAAACAAGCATGCTCTGGTGAAAAAGTCAGACTGGGTGTGCTGAGGTACTCAAATTTTGGATACCAAAGAGTGGGGCCACACAATGAATTTGATGAGAAAGTAGTTGATATTAGCTTACATATATTCAATGAACGTTAGATGAAATGAAAACAATGTGCAGATTTCATTGTCTTATGGTTCAGTGTCTCATAGTTAACCACTATTGGGAATAAAAAAGAAAACAGCGTCCCCACGTTTTTCTTTGCAGTAACTCTATGAGATATGTGAGCTATCTTATTCATGAAATGAGCAATACTTGTAATTTTGCCCATGACTCCCAAAACACATTATTTAAATCTTATCAGTTTTGCTTCCTAGTTTCAAAAAAATTATCAGCATTTTAAAATAGTGTTCCCTCTATTAAAATACGACTCCTGAAATACTGTATTATTAATTTGGCTTACAAGGTTTAAACATATTCTTTTCATTTCTGAATAGTGTTTTTTCTATGAAGATGCGACTTCCGAAAAACTTTATTATCAGTACGGCTTCCAGGATTCAAACATATTCTTTTAATTTCAAAATAATGTTCTTTATGTGAAAAAGGTGGTGTGATACATCTATCGTGAAAACAACAAATTCTTCGTAAGAACAGATACGGTGAGAAAAAATGCTTACAATCGATTATAAATATTCACTGTAGGTTAAAACAATTTATAAGGAGAGAAAACAGTTTTCTGTTCCATTCGAAGGAAATTTGCCGCGAGAAAACTAGCTTTCATGCTCTATGCTCGCCGGTATCCGATAGATCAAAGAATCCTGTTTTCTGAAGTGTTTCGAAGTGTCGAGCCGCGGAAGGAAAGTTGGAAGTGCAAAGAAGATTTCCTTTGACGTAGCTTTAAAGCTTTGAATTTGACTCATATTAGAGAGAGCAGGGAGGGGTATATTAAAAAGGCTGGAAAGTCATTTCATCGTTTTAAACATTATGGCTGGTGTGTATCATAAATGTAAAATTTCATTGCAAAATTTTGCATCATAAATACAAAATCTTATTATTCATAGTCTGTTTCTTATAAACAATGCCTTATAACGGTCAGTCTAGTTCAAATTATACAGTTTGGCCAAGATAAAACTTTGTATTTATGATACAGGCTAACCATAATAAAACTTTGTATTTGTGATACAGATTGGCCATAATGTGAGACTTTGTATTTATGATACAGACTGGCCATAATGTTTAGAATGGTAAAATGACTTTTGGGGCACTCTGTAATGGTAAAGTGACTTTTGGGCAACCCTGTAATGGTAAAGTGACTTTTGGGCTACCCTATGGTGGTAAAGTGACTTTTGAGCTACCCTATGGTGGTAAAGTGACTTTTGGGCTACCCTATGGTGGTAAAGTGACTTTTGGGCTACCCTATGGTGGTAAAGTGACTTTTGAGCTACCCTATGGTGGTAAAGTGACTTTTGGGCCACCCTATGGTGGTAAAGTGACTTTTGGGCCACCCTATGGTGGTAAAGTGACTTTTGGGCTACCCTATGGTGGTAAAGTGACTTTTGGGCTACCCTATGGTGGTAAAGTGACTTTTGGGCTACCCTATGGTGGTAAAGTGACTTTTGGGCTACCCTATGGTGGTAAAGTGACTTTTGGGCCACCCTATGGTGGTAAAGTGACTTTTGGGCCACCCTATTGTGGTAAAGTGACTTTTGGACTACCCTATGGTGGTGAAGTGACTTTTGGGCTTCCCTATGGTGGTAAAGTGACTTTTGCGCTACCCTATGGTGGTAAAGTGACTTTTGGGCCACCCTATGGTGGTAAAGTGACTTTTGGGCTACCCTATGGTTGTAAAGTGACTTTTGGGCTACCCTATGGTGGTAAAGTGACTTTTGGGCCACCCTATGGTGGTAAAGTGACTTTTGGGCTACCCTATGGTTGTAAAGTGACTTTTGGGCTACCCTATGGTTGTAAAGTGACTTTTGGGCCACCCTATGATGGTAAAGTGACTTTTGCGCCACCCTATGGTGGTAAAGTGACTTTTGGGCTACCCTATGGTGGTAAGGTGACTTTTGGGCCACCCTATGGTGGTAAAGTGACTTTTGGGCTACCCTATGGTGGTAAAATGACTTTTGGGCTACCCTATGGTTGTAAAGTGACTTTTGGGCTACCCTATGGTGGTAAAGTGACTTTTGGGCTACCCTATGGTGGTAAAGTGACTTTTGGGCTACCCTATGGTGGTAAAGTGACTTTTGGGCTACCCTATGGTGGTAAAGTGACTTTTGGGCCACCCTATGGTGGTAAAGTGACTTTTGGGCTACCCTATGGTGGTAAAGTGACTTTTGGGCTACCCTGTGGTGGTAAAGTGACTTTTGGGCTACCCTATGGTAGTAAAGGGACTTTTGGGCTACCCTATGGTGGTAAAATGACTTTTGGACCACCCAATGGTGGTAAAGTGACTTTTGGGCCACCCTATGGTGGTAAAGTGACTTTTGGGCTACCCTATGGTGGAAAATTGACTTTTGGGCTACCCTATGATGGTATAGTGACTTTTGGGCCACCCTATGGTGGTAAAGTGACTTTTGGGCTACCCTATAGGGTAAAATGACTTTTGGGCTACCCTATGGTTGTAAAGTGACTTTTGGGCTACCCTATGGTGGTAAAGTGACTTTTGGGCTACCCTATGGTGGTAAAGTGACTTTTGGGCTACCCTATGGTGGTAAAGTGACTTTTGGGCTACCCTATGGTGGTAAAGTGACTTTTGGGCCACCCTATGGTGGTAAAGTGACTTTTGGGCTACCCTATGGTGGTAAAGTGACTTTTGGGCTACCCTGTGGTGGTAAAGTGACTTTTGGGCTACCCTATGGTAGTAAAGGGACTTTTGGGCTACCCTATGGTGGTGAAGTGACTTTTGGACCACCCTATGGTGGTAAAGTGACTTTTGGGCCACCCTATGGTGGTAAAGTGACTTTTGGGCTACCCTATGGTGGAAAATTGACTTTTGGGCTACCCTATGGTGGTATAGTGACTTTTGGGCTACCCTATGGTGGTAAAGTGACTTTTGGGCTACCCTATGGTGGTAAAGTGACTTTTGGGCCACCCTATAGCGGTAAAGTGACTTTTGGGCTACCCTATTGTGGTAAAGTGACTTTTGGACTACCCTATGGTGGTGAAGTGACTTTTGGGCTTCCCTATGGTGGTAAAGTGACTTTTGCGCTACCCTATGGTGGTAAAGTGACTTTTGGGCCACCCTATGGTGGTAAAGTGACTTTTGGGCTACCCTATGGTGGTAAAGTGACTTTTGGGCCACCCTATGATGGTAAAGTGACTTTTGGGCCACCCTATGGTGGTAAAGTGACTTTTGAGCTACCCTATGGTGGTAAAGTGACTTTTGGGCCACCCTATGGTGGTAAAGTGACTTTTGGGCTACCCTATGGTGGTAAAGTGACTTTTGGGCTACCCTATGGTTGTAAAGTGACTTTTGGGCTTTCCTATGGTGGTAAAATGACTTTTGGGCTACCCTATGGTGGTGAAGTGACTTTTGGGCTACCCTATGGTGGTAATGTGACTTTTGGGCTACCCTATGGTGGTGAAGTGACTTTTGGGCCACCCTATGGTGGTAAAGTGACTTTTGGGCTACCCTATGGTGGTAAAGTGACTTTTGGGCTACCCTGTGGTGGTAAAGTGACTTTTGGGCTACCCTATGGGAGTAAAGGGACTTTTGGGCTACCCTATGGTGGCAAAGTGACTTTTGGACCACCCTATGGTTGTAAAGTGATTTTGGGCCACCCTATGGTGGTAAAGTGACTTTTGGGCTACCCTATGGTGGAAAAGTGACTTTTGGGCTACCCTATGGTGGTAAAGTGACTTTTGGGCCACCCTATGGTGGTAAAGTGACTTTTGGGCTACCCTATGGTGGTAAAGTGATTTTTGGGCCACCCTATGGTGGTAAAGTGACTTTTTGGCTACCCTATGGTGGTAAAGTGACTTTTGGGCTACCCTATGGTGGTAAAGTGACTTTTGGGCCACCCTATGGTGGTAAAGTGACTTTTGGGCCACCCTATGGTGGTAAAGTGACTTTTGGGCTACCCTATGGTGGTAAAATGACTTTTGGGCTACCCTATGGTGGAAAAGTGACTTTTGGGCCACCCTATGGTGGTAAAGAGACTTTTGGGCTACCCTATGGTGGTAAAGTGACTTTTGGGCTACCCTATGGTGGTAAAGTGACTTTTGGGCTACCCTATGGTGGTAAAGTGACTTTTGGGCTACCCTATGGTGGTAAAGTGACTTTTGGGCTACCCTATGGTGGTAAAGTGACTTTTGGGCTACCCTATGGTGGTAAAGTGACTTTTGGGCCACCCTATGGTGGTAAAGTGACTTATGGGCTACCCTATGGTGGTAAAGTGACTTTTGGGCTACCCTATGGTGGTAAAGTGACTTTTGGGCTACCCTATGGTGGTAAAGTGACTTTTGGGCTACCCTATGGTGGTAAAGTGACTTTTGGGCTACCAGTGACTTTTGGGCAACTCTATGGTGGTAAAGTGACTTTTGGGCTACCCTATGGTGGTAAAGTGACTTTTGGGCTACCCTATGGTGGTAAAGTGACTTTTGGGCCACCCTATGGTGGTAAAGTGACTTTTGGGCTACCCTATGGTGGTAAAGTGACTTTTGGGCTACCCTATGGTGGTAAAGTGACTTTTGGGCTACCCTATGGTGGTAAAGTTACTTTTTGGCTACCCTATGGTGGTAAAGTGACTTTTGGGCTACCCTATGGTGGTAAAGTGACTTTTGGGCTACCAGTGACTTTTGGGCAACTCTATGGTGGTAAAGTGACTTTTGGGCTACCCTATGGTGGTAAAGTGACTTTTGGGCTACCCTATGGTGGTAAAGTGACTTTTGGGCTACCCTATGGTGGTAAAGTGACTTTTGGGCTACCCTATGGTGGTAAAGTGACTTTTGGGCTACCCTATGGTGGTAAAGTGACTTTTGGGCCACCCTATGGTGGTAAAGTGACTTATGGGCTACCCTATGGTGGTAAAGTGACTTTTGGGCTACCCTATGGTGGTAAAGTGACTTTTGGGCTACCCTATGGTGGTAAAGTGACTTTTGGGCTACCCTATGGTGGTAAAGTGACTTTTGGGCTACCAGTGACTTTTGGGCAACTCTATGGTGGTAAAGTGACTTTTGGGCTACCCTATGGTGGTAAAGTGACTTTTGGGCTACCCTATGGTGGTAAAGTGACTTTTGGGCCACCCTATGGTGGTAAAGTGACTTTTGGGCTACCCTATGGTGGTAAAGTGACTTTTGGGCTACCCTATGGTGGTAAAGTGACTTTTGGGCTACCCTATGGTGGTAAAGTGACTTTTGGGCTACCCTATGGTGGTAAAGTGACTTTTGGGCCACCCTATGGTGGTAAAGTGACTTTTGAGCCACCCTATGGTGGTAAAGTGACTTTTGGGCTACCCTATGCTGGTAAAGTGACTTTTGGGCTACCCTATGGTGGTAAAGTGACTTTTGGGCTACCCTATGGTGGTAAAGTGACTTTTGGGCTACCCTATGGTGGTAAAGTGACTTTCGGGCTACCCTATGGTGGTAAAGTGACTTTTGGGCTACCCTATGGTGGTAAAGTGACTTTTGGGCTACCCTATGGTGGTAAAGTGACTTTTGGGCTACCCTATAGTGGTAAAAGGACTTTTGGGCTACCCTATGGTGGTAAAGTGACTTTTGGGCTACCCTATGGTGGTAAAGTGACTTTTGGGCTACCCTATGGTGGTAAAGTGGCTTTTTGGCCACCCTATGGTGGTAAAGTGACTTTTGGGCTACTTTATGGTGGTAAAGTGACTTTTGGGCTACCCTATGGTGGTAAAGTGACTTTTGGGCTACCCTATGGTGGTAAAGTGTCTTTTGGGCTACCCTATGGTGGTAAAGTGACTTTTGGGCTACCCTATGGTGGTAAAGTGTCCTTTGGGCTACCCTATGGTGGTAAAGTGACTTGGATCACCCTGTAGAAGAGGTGGATGATTCCAGCGCAAATAAGATGCATAAGTATGAGCCAGAAACTGATTTTCAGTAGTTGAGTTGGCTTAATTCATACGCTTCTTTGTACGTTGTAGGTATAGGGAGTCCGCTAAATAAATTACTGATTTAAAATCGCTATAGTTTTAAACTATCAGTACTTTAAGGTTGAAATAGGTTTTAATAAGAAATTTAAAGTTTTATTTGGTACTATACATACGACGTAATGAATATACAGGTACAACTGTAGAACTTCAATTTAACTCATGATTTACTAGCCCCAAGAATGACACAATTAACAATCAAGCAGAGACCATTGCTATCTATAAGCGTACTGAACCTGGTCTTAGTCATTCATGTAGAATGTCAAATTCTCAATAAAATGAGAGTTTAAATTTTGCTTTTTTCTCGATGAAACCTATTTCAGCTCTTTAGCGCTAATATTTTACACACTACAGCATTCTTAAATTGGTAAATTTTTTAGCGGATATTTTGTATCATAAAATTGATTGAAAGTTTGGAGGATGTGAGAGTCATCACATGACTCTCCAAAGAATAAAATTTTATCATTGAGGACTTGGCAACCATGTTTAGAATAAAAGGTAACCCATGCAGTGTTGCCAAATGCTCATTGATAGAATTTTCATTGAGGATTTGACAACCATGGAGGGAATAATGGCAGCCCATGCATGGTGGCCAAATTCTCATTGATAGAATTATCATTGGTGACCTGGCAACCCTGGAGGGAATAATGGCAACCCATGCAGGGTTGCCAAATACTCATTGCTAAAATGATCATCCAGTATGTTGGCTACAATGCAAGGAAAAAAAACAATAAACAATAACCTCTGCAAGGTTTCTAAATGCTCATGGTTCAAATTCTTGTCTTTTACTGTCTAAAAGTTAAATAATAATTTCACTGATTAACTTTATTTAGGCTTTAAACAAAATCCAACACATTTCAACACCATGCTATTCAACATAAAGACGAAAATGACTAACATTTTCACTTAATTGACATGATGAAAACCTTCGTCTTCCTTACCAAAGTGAAATAAAAAATGGGTCTGCACGATTACTCCTACAACAAAATATTATAAAAAGAGATCTTTAGCAGCTAGCGAAATACAATCACAATGTCTGGTGAGTCACCTACACCAGACTGCAACCATTGTGTACAATGTCTGGTGAGTCACCCTCACCAGACTACAACCATTGTGTACAATGTTTGGTGAGTCACCCTCACCAGATTACAACCATTGTGTACAATGTTTGGTGAGTTACACTCACCAGACTACAACCATTGTGTACAATGTTTGGTGAGTCACCCTCACCAGACTACAACCACTGTGTACAATGTTTGGTGAGTCACCCTCACCAGACTGCAACCATTGTGTACAATGTTTGGTGAGTCACCTACACCAGACTGCAAGCATTTGTACAATATTTGGCGATTTATGCATAGTATTTTAGGTACAAAATTTCATTAAGTTAACTTCATTCACTGAAAACGTAGAACGAGTATAAGAAGTTTAATTAAAACGCTTTTACAATAACTATACTTATGGACTTGGTATACCCAGGCGAAAAATTGAGCACCGTATTTTCAAAAATGTATTATTCAGAATGATTTTCAAAATTTTATCATTGGAGATACCGTTAAAATGCCATTATTGCCTTGAAATGATAATATTGCAATTTTTTATCATCCTTATTTTTATTTCATTATCATTGTAATTATTATGTTCTCAAAGTGAAAGGGACAAAATATAATTTCTCGTTCGGAATCCTGCTCGTGAATACACCCGTGTCTAATACTTATTTAAAACAAAGAAGGCTTACAAAAATCAAAGCATATTTTGAGCAGAGAAAAATGAAAAAAATGAATTTAGAATAACTAAAATTCTAAATCACGACAAAACAGACGATCTGCAGTTATTAAACTTCCTCTTGATTTCCTATTTATAGAGACGTACATTGCACGTAAATTCCAGGAGTCATCGTTACCGAAAAAATGTCCAAATCGGAGAAGTTGAGCCAGCAGTCTCCGCTGTTCAGAAGACAAATAAGCTAAAATACTCGTAGTTTCATGGAAGTTTGTTCTATTAATGCTGAGCGTGTCGGCCCTATGTCCTGCAAAATGCTGACGCTGCGTTTTCGTAGCAGAGCCCTTCACTAAACGCCAATAAAGCAGAGCCTTCAAAATCCTTCATCGAGAGTTCGTTCCCATTAAATTTTAATGCAAATTTCTGGCTCTATTTTGAAGCAATCAATTATTGGAAATGGTGGCGTCATGGAGAGCGGAATATATTCGTCGCAGGCAGAATTATACGATTGCGATGCTTTTGCTATTTTGTTTTTATCTTTGCTTGTTCCGCATTGTAGCAAGAAATTTGGCCATCTAAAGAATGCAGTTTGTGTGTTCGCAGAAGTAATTTTAGGTCCTGCTGTGAGAAGAAGCACGTTAACCTTTGACCTTACGGACTTTTTATTCATGTTGCCACAGTTGAAAATACCGTCATTACAACCATCGTCATTTCAACCATCATCATTACAACCATCGTCATTAGAACCACCACCATTGCAATTACCGTCATTACAACTATCGTCATTACAACTATCGTCATTACAACTATCGTCATTACAACTACCGCCATTACGACTACCGCCAATAAAGCTACTGTCATATCAACCGCCGTCGTTACAACTACCGCCATTACGACAACTACAACTTACAACTTAATGCTGTATTCTTTATATTTTGAGCATCGGGTTTGCGAGAGACTTTGGGGAGAAATCTTTTACAACTATTAAGCGTTGAACTGCATCGTGCTTTATGTTGAGACCATCGACTTCACTTGAAACAGTAGGAATAAATTTATTTCAACTTCAAAGGCTTGAACTGGATAATTATTTTTTCTTTAATCATCGTCGTTCTTGGAAACTTTGGGGTTGACGCATCATGTTTTATTTTTAGAGCGCCGTAGCTATTTGAGACTGTAAAAGAAATTTATTTCAGAAATATTTTTAATCCAGAACTGCTTATTTTTTTAATTTTTGGGCATCGTTTTTCACAGAAATTTTAGGGACTTGTGTACCGCCTGTGCCTAATTTTTAGGCACCTGTTTCTCTCCTTTTTAATGAGGCAAGCGTGAGGGACCGATTTTTTGAGCGACTTTTTACGAGGGATTATTGCCTTGAGGTAAACTGAGACAGCCTCAAAAATGCACACAATTTTATTTTCCTCCTTACTTTTAATGCTTTAGGCTAGTGGCGTGGTCTACAATATTAAATTTTCTGGTGCTACAGAAAAAATTCCGTAACTCTCGAAGTGAAATTGCCCAGAAAGATGAGGTTTCATTTCTCGGTGATTTGAAAAATTTTCCCTACTTAAATTTTTCGGAATTAATAAAATTTCGACAACAATCTACGTTCAACTTGCAATCCACCACAAAAAAAAACTTTTGTATAGATTTTGTTTCGACACAACGTATTGAGGAACGTTCAAGGAAACTGAAAACTCGTTCCACGATTTTCTACAAGAAGCTGAAAAGAAATAAAATGATTCTCAAAACCACGAACAAGAATTTGTTGGTTTGTTTGCAGTTGTGTAGTTTTTGCGAGCAGGCTGTGAGTGAAACATGTAGCGCATTGAGAAAGTTTTCATGATTAGTTTTTATGTTTGAAAGAAAATGATTGTTATTAAATCAATCATTATTGTTATTATTGACATCAAAAAAATATCTAATTAATAATTAACATTACTAATATCTATATAAATAAATATAAAATTCATCATCATCATTAATATTGAAACAAGTATTTATAAAATTCATTGTCATTATTATTATTACTGGGGTAATTATGTGTAAAATTAATGGTCATGTTAGACGATTAAAAAATGCTGTAGTTTGTAAAATATTAGAGCTAGAAGGTTGAAATAGTCGGCTCGGTTCTTAGCTTATCTCTTTGCTCATTCAACGTGCATTAGCAATTTCCTACAGCATCATATCGTTGATTAGTCTATTTTATTTAGAAAGTACATTTTTCCCCTTAAAACCGGTTTACATCCATCATTGAGCGCGCGCGTGAGCAGTGAAGAGAAGCGGAAGCCCCGCTCACTTGCTTTTGCTTCAGGCTGATTTATCTGCTCAATGACAATGCGTCTGTAATGACACTGACAAGTTCTGGTCCCCACCATGAAAACGAGCATGGTCTGCATTGCCATTGAGCAGTAAATGCGCCTGAAGCGAAGAAAGTGGGCGGGGATTGCCCCTCTCTCTAGTGCTCACGCGCGCACTCGATGATCGTGTAAACAGGGCTTTGCGCAGTATTCTATTTTTTGACCATTGTATTTCTACTTCATCTACTCACAGGCCGTGTGTAAATCTTTGTGTAACTTTTCCTGTTTTATTTACCGGCCCTTAACACTTTCCTCTGGTTTATCAAAAGAAAGAAATGGAAAATAAATAAAGGTATAGGCAAAAAAATAAAGAGAAAGAAATGTTGTAAAATATTTTTTGTCCGAGCACCGAGACTCAGAGATATTGCGGTATTCGTAAGTATTTCGTGGACTTTTTAACAAACAAATTATTCTTATTTAGTAGCATACCAGTTTTCTGTATGGTTAATTTCACGTATATACTACATAGACTTGAGAAACATTCTACCTCTGTATCACCTGTGGTAAACAAATTGTTTAAATAAGTTTAAGAACAATTTTCCCTATGCTCATCTTCTGAGTTAACGGCAACATTTTACTGATTTATTCTCTAATTAACAACCTTCAAAAATTTTTTGAAATTAGTCCTAATTAAAAACAAACAGTTTTTAATGTCACCAATAGAGTGATTGTGTGCGTGTGTGCGTCCATGGTTGTGTAGGCGCTCACACGCACACACACACACACACACACACCGACATAACTGAGCGTAATTCCAAGTAAAATAAAAAGTACTGTATGTATATGTATATCAATTTTATGGACCATAATCCTCTCAGGTTGATATAATGGGAATTTTTGGGAATTTGTGCTCTCAGGGAGATTATATGAAGTCCTGAGCTAAGGGTTAGGTAGGCTTTTTTGTTGAAATAGAATGGGTTTTTTGTTTTGTCAAGGACCGACATTTTTCGATTCACTGATGTCTTGTTTTTCAGCGCCTATTACTTTCTTCTTCAACTTTTATCTTACTTCATGAACTTCTTTCTTAGCTTACTGTTTGTATGCACCTTGTGCGTTGATTACGCGTTCCCTTAACTCCATACTAAATACTGTGTACATACTTCATCTCTTCGAGCATCTTTGTTGTGGTAAAGGGAGGCTAAAACTTTCTGATAATTAATCAATATTCAATCATATGGATCATAATCATGACAGATGCTCACATTGTTCACACTCTGAATTGACGCATTCATTAATTCTTGTACCATTAGATTTTGAATCCCTAATCTGAAACATGAAACTCGATAGTAAGTTTGGCGAACCTTGAACAAAAATGTCATTTTAAAAGCACTTCTCTCAAATGATCAGGGCTTTCTTTGATCAGTTCTGACAGCAAAAGCAGACGAAAATTTCTAAAAGTTCCTGTCCCCGTCCGTGTAGACGTTCCAATAACCATGATCTCTTCCAAAGTTTCGTGTCAGGGCGACACGCAATGTTACACAAGCTTCACTGGTCAGACAAGCTCTGGGACAGAGAGATAGGCGGTCCCCATTTCTTTGAGGCAACACTGCGACTGGCTTTATTATTGAGTGAGAGAAACACTGGCCGAAAAGATAGTTCTTATTAGATTTATCAGATCTAATATTTGATATTAGATAGCTCATGGAAAAAATTCTTGTTGAGTATTTTAAGGTTCTGGAATGTATAAGACGTATTTCGAGCAGTGTGCAATGGTTCTTTAACACTTTGATTGTAACGTGAGCCACCGATGTCGGAATTTTTATATCGCCACTTACCGACGGTAGTCACAAACTAAATTTGTGCAAGTACTTAAACTAAGCTAAATGAAGGCACGATCCAGTTAATGTTTGCTATTTTCAGCACCGTTTGCTACAATTGACTTTAAGTTTGAGATGAAAATTAAACTTCCGTTTAACCAGCCGCATTCCCTTCACATGTTGGGATTGTTTAATTCTACCAGTGCTTGTTTTAAGCTGATGAATAGGCGAGAAAATACCATTAACATTTCTGTATTTCACTTTATAATGGTCGAGACCACATTGAATTGACTTTATTTTTAAGGCGTGATATGGTTTGTCATTCATTGCATTCCGAATGCTGTGTGACACGCACCAGTCCCAGATAATCCTGTTTCAGTCCTCAGTGTTTTTTCGCAGTCCTGAAGTACGAGTAATTTCCTAAGTGTCCCCGTAATTCTACTGTTATTTTCTTAACTTTCTCACGAACCCTGCTACAATTCCAAGAGTTCTTCGTCAATCCTGCTATTATTTTTGTTAACTTTATCAAGAACCCTGCTACAATTCCAAGAGTTCTTCGTCAATCCTGCTATTATTTTTGTTAACTTTATCAAGAACTCTGCTGCAATTCCATGAGTTGTTCGTCGATTCTGCTGATATTTTTTGAAAAATTTTCGGAGAATCCTGCTGTAATTCTAGGACCAGTAATATTGTAATATTGTAACTGTGTGTGCCCCAGTAATATTGTAATATTGTAACTGTGTGTGCCCCAGTAATATTGTAATATTGTAACTGTGTGTGCCCCAGTAATATTGTAATATTGTAACTGTGTGTACCCCAGTAATATTGTAATATTGTAACTGTGTGTGCCCCAGTAATATTGTAATATTGTAACTGTGTGTGCCCAAGTAATATTGTAATATTGTAACTGTGTGTGCCCCAGTAATATTGTAATATTGTAACTGTGTGTGCCGCAGTAATATTGTAATATTGTAACTGTGTGTGCCCCAGTAATATTGTAGTATTGTAACTGTGTGTGCCCCAGTAATATTGTAATATTGTAACTGTGTGTGCCCAGTAATATTGTAATATTGTGACTGTGTGTGCCCCAGTAATATTGTAATATTGTACCTGTGTGTGCCCAAGTAATATTGTAATATTGTAACTGTGTGTGCACCCAGTAATATTGTAATATTGTAACTGTGTGCGCCCAGTAATATTGTAATATTGCACCTGTGTGTGCCCAAGTAATATTGTAATATTGTAACTGTGTGTGCCCCAGTAATATTGTAGTATTGTAACTGTGTGTGCCCCAGTAATATTGTAATATTGTAACTGTGTGTGCCCAGTAATATTGTAATATTGTACCTGTGTGTTCCCCAGTAATATTGTAATATTGTACCTGTGTGTGCCCAAGTAATATTGTAATATTGTAACTGTGTGTGCACCCAGTAATATTGTAATATTGTAACTGTGTGTGCGCCCAGTAATATTGTAATATTGTACCTGTGTGTGCCCCAGTAATATTGTAATATTGTACCTGTGTGTGCCCCAGTAATATTGTAATATTGTACCTGTGTGTGCCCCAGTAATATTGTAATATTGTACCTGTGTGTGCCCCAGTAATATTGTAATATTGTAACTGTGTCTGCCTCAGTAATATTGTAATATTGTAACTGTGTGCGCCCAGTAATATTGTAATATTGTAACTGTGTGCGCCCAGTAATATTGTAATATTGCACCTGTGCGTGCCCCATTAATATTGTAATATTGTAACTGTGTGTGCCCCAGTAATATTGTTATATTGTACCTGTGTGTGTCCAAGTAATGTTGTAATACTGTAACTGTGTGTGCCCCAGTAATATTGTAATATTGTAACTGTCTGTGTCCCAGTAATATTGTAATATTGTAACTGTGTGTGCCCCAGTAATATTGTAATATTGCACCTGTGTGTGCCCCATTAATATTGTAACGTTGTAATTGTGTGTGCCCCAGTAATATTGTAATATTGCACCTGTGTGTGCCCCATTAATATTGTAATATTGTAACTGTGTGTGCCCCAGTAATATTGTAATATTGTAACTGTGTGTGCCCCAGTAATATTGCAATATTGTACCTGTGTGTGCCCAAGTAATATTGTAATATTGTAACTGTGTGTGCCCCAGTAATATTGTAATATTGTAACTGTCTGTGTCCTAGTAATATTGTAATATTGTAACTGTCTGTGTCCTAGTAATATTGTAATATTGTAACTGTGTGAGCCCCATTAATATTGTAATATTGTAACTGTGTGTACCATAGTAATATTGTAATATTGTAACAGTGTGTACCCCAGTAATATTGTAATATTGTAACTGTGTGTGCCCCAGTAATATTGTAATATTGTAACTGTGTGTGTCAGTAATATTGTCTTCCCCAGTAATCCCATAGCACTCCTCATTGTGTTCCCCAGTAATTCTATAGCACTCCTCATTGTGTTCCCCAGTAATCCCATAGCACTCCTCATTGTGTTCCCCAGTAATCCCATAGCACTCCTCATTGTGTTCCCCAGTAATCCCATAGCACTCCTCATTGTGTTCCCCAGTAATTCCATAGCACTCCTCATTGTGTTCCCCAGTAATCCCATAGCACTCCTCATTGTGTTCCCCAGTAATTCCATAGCACTCCTCATTGTGTTCCCCAGTAGTCCCACAGCACTCTCCATTGTGTTCCCCAGTAATTCCATAGCACTCCTCATTGTGTTCCCCAGTAATTCCATAGCACTCCTCATTGTGTTCCCCAGTAACCCCATAGCACTCCTCATTGTGTTCCCCAGTAATTTCATAGCACTCCTCATTGTGTTCCCCAGTAATTCCATAGCACTCCTCATTGTGTTCCCCAGTAATCCCATAGCACTCCTCATTGTGTTCCCCAGTAATTCCATAGCACTCCTCATTGTGTTCCCCAGTAATCCCATAGCACTCCTCATTGTGTTCCCCAGTAATTCCATAGCACTCCTCATTGTGTTCCCCAGTAATCCCATAGCACTCCTCATTGTGTTCCCCAGTAATCCCATAGCACTCCTCATTGTGTTCCCCAGTAATCCCATAGCACTCCTCATTGTGTTCCCCAGTAATTCCATAGCACTCCTCATTGTGTTCCCCAGTAATCCCATAGCACTCCTCATTGTGTTCCCCAGTAATCCCATAGCACTCCTCATTGTGTTCCCCAGTAATCCCATAGCACTCCTCATTGTGTTCCCCAGTAGTCCCACAGCACTCTCCATTGTGTTCCCCAGTAGTCCCACAGCACTCTCCATTGTGTTCCCCAGTAGTCCCACAGCACTCTCCATTGTGTTCCCCAGTAATCCCATAGCACTCCTCATTGTGTTCCCCAGTAATTCCATAGCACTCCTCATTGTGTTCCCCAGTAGTCCCACAGCACTCTCCATTGTGTTCCCCAGTAGTCCCACAGCACTCTCCATTGTGTTCCCCAGTAGTCCCACAGCACTCTCCATTGTGTTCCCCAGTAATCCCATAGCACTCCTCATTGTGTTCCCCAGTAGTCCCACAGCACTCTCCATTGTGTTCCCCAGTAGTCCCACAGCACTCTCCATTGTGTTCCCCAGTAGTCCCACAGCACTCTCCATTGTGTTCCCCAGTAATCCCATAGCACTCCTCATTGTGTTCCCCAGTAATTCCATAGCACTCCTCATTGTGTTCCCCAGTAGTCCCACAGCACTCTCCATTGTGTTCCCCAGTAATCCCATAGCACTCCTCATTGTGTTCCCCAGTAACCCTATAGCACTCCCCATTGTGTTCCCCAGTAACCCTATAGCACTTCCCATTGTGTTCCCCAGTAGTCCCATTGCACTCCTCATTGTGTTCCCTAGTAATTCCAAAGCACTCCCCATTGTGTTCCCCAGTAACCCTATAGCACTCCTCATTGTGTTCCCCAGTAACCCTATAGCACTTTCCACTGTGTTCCTCAGTAGTCCCATAGCACTCCTCATTGTGTTCCCCAGTAACCCTATAGCAATCCCAACAGGTTCACATGAATCCTATCTTCACGGTAAGATGTCCAAAGGCTCGTATTTACGAGATCTCATTCAATTGGCTTTACTTTCAAAGCTGTGATTTGGTTGGTCATGTATTTTATTCCGAACTTGTGTACACGACTTGCCAAAATGGCGGGTTCGATGTTTTCTTTAGACAAACCTTCCAGATGTTAAATCCCGTCGGCTTCAGAGCTGTGTCTCCCAAGCCGTCGGTGGGCTCGAGGTTACGTCACGAAGCCTTTTGACGTTTCCTCGCACACAACAGCTTAACACAACAAAATAATTGAACATCAACACAACAGGTGAACATCAACACAACAGGTGAACATCAACACAACAGGTGAACATCAACACAACAGGTGAACATCAACACAGCAGGTGAACATCAACACAAGAGGTGAACATCAACACAACAGGTGAACATCAGCACAACAGGTGAACATAAACACAACAGGTTAACAACACAACAGTCGAACATCAACACAACAGGTGGACATCAACACAACAGTTGAACATTAGCGCGCACCTACCGTTCATTTTGTGTCAAGATAACACGTACCTAACTCGACACATTCATTCTCTAGAAGCTCTGCATGTAATTTAGTGCATAAGAGGCTAGTATTTTTTGTGACGAATTAGTCACACTCGGGAGTATAGGGTTAAACCTACATTCTCACAGAAAACGTAAGAAAACCTATGCACATCTTCAATTGAATGTGGAATACCGGATAAAACGTGTGTGTGTGTGCTAGTATAGAGGATAAAACGTGTGTGTGTGTGTACCAGTATAGAAGATGAAACATCTGTGTTTACCAGCATAGAAGATGAAACATTTGTGTGCACCAGTATAGAAGATGAAACATTTGTGTGCACCAGTAAAGAAGGTGAAACATTTGTGTGCACCAGTATAGAAGATGAAACATTTGTGTGCACCAGTATAGAAGATGAAGCATTTGGGTGTACCAGTATAGAAGGTGAAACATTTGGGTGCACCAGTATAGAAGATGAAACATTTGGGTGCACCAGTATACAAGGTAAAATATTTGGGTGCACCAGTATAGAAGATGAAACATTTGGGTGCACCAGTATAGAAGTTGAAACATTTGGGTGTACCAGTATAGAAGGTGAAACATTTGGGTGTACCAGTATAGAAGATGAAACATTTGGGTGTACCAGTATAGAGGATTAAACGTGTGTGTGTGTACCAATCTAGATACGCGGAATATGAAGGTTTTCAAATAGTAGTTTCATGTTTATGACAAGTTTCGATCATCGAAACTTTAAAAGTTAAGTGAGAAGAAAATGGGATGTTGTCAGCTCACTCTCGGTGCTATAAAAAATAAATAAGTTCCATTATTTTGTTCAATGAAACCTGAAACCGCAAAGAAACTTGCTAGTTACAGCGTCTTTTGGAAACCACAGAAAAACCTGAAACCGCAGAGAAAATCTGAAACCGCAAAGAAAACGTAAAACCGCAGAGAAAACCTGAAACCGCAGAGAAAAATTGGAACCGCAAGAGAAACCTGAAACCGCAAAGAAAACCTGAAACCGCAAAGAAAACCTGAAGCCGCAGAGAAAACGTGAAACCGCAAAGAAAACTTGAAACCGAAAAGAAACCTAAAACCCCAGAGAAAACCTGAAAACGCAGAGAAAACCTGAAACCGCAGAGAAAACCTGAAAATGCAGAGAAAACCCGAAGCCGCAGAGACAACCTGAAGCCGAAGAGAAACCTGAAACCTGAACCAAGCAATTTGGATATCTGGAATCGCTGAAAAAACTGCTAGTTACAATGTCTTTTGCCTCATAGGTTTTTATAATTGAAACATATCGCAAGAGAATTACTCATCGTTAGGGTGCGATAGAAGCGTATGAAATGTGATCGTTGAAATGCTTTGAAGTAGCTCCTTGCCAAAATACTTTTTTAATTTATCGTTATTTTGGGCGTAAAGTTTCATGTCTTCAGACATTGCTTCGACTTTAGCTCTCAGCTCTAATATCGGAAGACAACGCGTGCTCCTTATTCAATAATTTATCGATAAGATATTTTCAAATTCTTGTTTAATTGATAAGGCATAGGGCTGCAAACTGTTCACTCACCATCAGTGAAAAATTAATGCAAATCAAAAATGTGAAAAACCCATGTCGAATTTCACTTTTCCCAATAACAATACGTGTATCTTTTGTGTTAATATTCTATGATTTCAGAACCAGTGCAACGCTGAACCATGAAGTATATTTCCAAGAGAATTAACAACAGGTCATTCCTTAGCTACGGACTAGCAACTGCTAATACTCAACAATATCCAAAGTACCGCAATATTTCTTTTGTTTTCTCTCGTTTGAGGAATATTTGCGGAATATTTGTGGAATGTTATTCCAACATTACCTGGAAAAACTCTGGAAAGGAAACAGAATGCATCTGCGCGATGAGTATTGGACTAAGTCAATGGGAAATCTCATCTAGGGACAAAGTGCATTTTTTTATGGGTGTGAAGAAAAGATTCCGCACAAAGGGCGTCGTCAGATCGTTGCATGAGAAAAAAATGGGCAGTGTAAGCATTTTCTTGCAAAAGACAACCATTTCGATGATGGAATACTGTGAGAGAATTGATAGTTTTATCACCAATGTTTGTTAGCCACGAGGGGTAATTTGATGGAGCTTCTTGGCTTAGTTTTTAGCTGAATTTTACAAGTGAGCATCTGCGGGAAATTTCGTAAGCTGTGCAATCGAGCATAATTATTTAATTTTTTATTGGTGGGATTACAACATTTTTTTTTGGATCGCTTTAGAGAAAAATGAAGCCCGCTCATACACCTGAGTGCATTTTGATAAAATTTTCGTGCAGTCATCCTAGAAGAAACCGTACTAATGTTTTGTAGAAAAATTGGCAAGGCTGTGAAATATTCAAGTCAAAAGTTACGCTTTAAGAACATTCGAAATATTCATTGCGTAAGAGACTATCGTATGAATTCAAGAAAGTATTTATTTCGATTGACCAGTTTTATAGGAAGCCACCCAGTTAACTTTTTCACCACCTGCATGCATGTTTTTAGCCGCCCAAGTGATTAAATCGTTTGGGCGGCGAAAACCATGCATGCTCCAGCGAAAATTTGAACTGGACAAGCAAACTGTATATTTTAATGGCGCTGCATGTGAATGAAAAGTTTGTAATGTCATGAATTTTACGTGCTAGTAAAAATGTTATGAATTTCGCAGCTAGAGATACAAGCATTCATGTATTTAGTTTGACTGACTCTTTTAATTTCTTAGCAAGAGATTTGTACGTTCATAATTCACACACTCACGTATTTATTTCGATAGACCTGTTTTATAAAGCCTGCCGATGTCTTTAGGAGTATTGCAAGCTGTAAATGTAACTACTAACTAAACTACTACTAAACTACTAACTTAACTATTTACTAGACTACTACCAAAACTACTAACCAAACTTACTTAACTTCTAACTAAACTACTAACCAAACTACTAACTAAACTAGCCAAACTACTAACTAGCCAGGTGTTATACCTTCTAGCAGCAAGGTGTCCTACCTCCTAGCAGCTAGGTGTCCCACCTCCTAGCAGCTAGGTGTCCTACCTCCTAGCAGCTAGGTGTCCTACCTCCTAGCAGCTAGGTGTCCAACCTCCTAGCAGCTAGGTGTCCAACCTCCTAGCAGCTAGGTGTCCTACCTCCTAGCAGCTAGGTGTCCTACCTCCTAGCAGCTAGGTGTCCAACCTCCTAGCAGCTAGGTGTCCAACCTCCTAGCAGCTAGGTGTCCAACCTCCTAGCAGCTAGGTGTCCTACCTCCTAGCAGCTAGGTGTCCAACCTCCTAGCAGCTAGGTGTCCAACCTCCTAGCAGCTAGGTGTCCTACCTCCTAGCAGCTAGGTGTCCTACCTCCTAGCAGTTAGGTGTCCAACCTCCTAGCAGCAGGTGTCCTACCTCCTAGCAGCTAGGTGTCCAACCTCCTAGCAGCAGGTGTCCTACCTCCTAGCAGCTAGGTGTCCAACCTCCTAGCAGCTAGGTGTCCAACCTCCTAGCAGCTAGGTGTCCAACCTCCTAGCAGCTAGGTGTCCAACCTCCTAGCAGCAGGTGTCCTACCTCCTAGCAGCTAGGTGTCCTACCTCCTAGCAGCTAGGTGTCCAACCTCCTAGCAGCTAGGTGTCCAACCTCCTAGCAGCTAGGTGTCCAACCTCCTAGCAGCTAGGTGTCCAACCTCCTAGCAGCTAGGTGTCCAACCTCCTAGCAGCAGGTGTCCTACCTCCTAGCAGCTAGGTGTCCAACCTCCTAGCAGCTAGGTGTCCAACCTCCTAGCAGCTAGGTGTCCAACCTCCTAGCAGCTAGGTGTCCAACCTCCTAGCAGCAGGTGTCCTACCTCCTAGCAGCTAGGTGTCCCACCTCCTAGCAGCTAGGTGTCCAACCTCCTAGCAGCTAGGTGTCCAACCTCCTAGCAGCTAGGTGTCCAACCTCCTAGCAGCTAGGTGTCCAACCTCCTAGCAGCAGGTGTCCTACCTCCTAGCAGCTAGGTGTCCTACCTCCTAGCAGCTAGGTGTCCAACCTCCTAGCAGCAGGTGTCCTACCTCCTAGCAGCTAGGTGTCCAACCTCCTAGCAGCTAGGTGTCCAACCTCCTAGCAGCAGGTGTCCTACCTCCTAGCAGCTAGGTGTCCAACCTCCTAGCAGCTAGGTGTCCAACCTCCTAGCAGCTAGGTGTCCAACCTCCTAGCAGCTAGGTGTCCAACCTCCTAGCAGCTAGGTGTCCAACCTCCTAGCAGCAGGTGTCCTACCTCCTAGCAGCTAGGTGTCCTACCTCCTAGCAGCTAGGTGTCCAACCTCCTAGCAGCTAGGTGTCCAACCTCCTAGCAGCAGGTGTCCAACCTCCTAGCAGCTAGGTGTCCAACCTCCTAGCAGCTAGGTGTCCAACCTCCTAGCAGCAGGTGTCCAACCTCCTAGCAGCAGGTGTCCAACCTCCTAGGTATATTTTCCCCTCTGTGTAAATTGTTTCTCTGACAGCCTTCCTGTCTGTCTTTTTCTAGATGTTAACGTCCCCTCGCGTCAAGATCCTCTTAATCTCAGTAAAGAGAGCTGAGTTCCGCAACATTACCCCGCCCCTAACGCATCGGACGACCGGAGAAGACAAATGTACTTGCCAAATTTCATCAGAATCACAACAGTTTTTTGTTAAATATTTAAATGTGATCAGCATACCAATTCCAATTGTGTTTCAAATCTTTACACTTTGACTGCGACTACTAAGTATTAAGTTCAACACCAAACTCAAATTTAATGTCAATTGTAGTGAGCTATTTGGAAAACACCAAACATGAACTGGATCTTGCGTTCATTTAGCTTTGATGAAATATTTATGAAAATTAAGTTTGCAACTACTGGTCGGTCAGCAGCATTATGAAAAATACCCCCGTGTACCACCGGTGGCGCACGTTGCAGTCAAAGTGTTAAAACGGAAGAAAATGTTCTTTCCAAATGCAAAAAAACCACAACTGGTTTTTGTTTATATCTTTTGATGTGTGCCTACCAGCCCAGTAAATAACGCTTTACAAATCTCAAAACTGGGAGAAATTGACCTTATTGGACAACCAATGTGTTCAGGTGCTCTAACGAACAAGAG
This sequence comes from Morinoia aosen, assembly GCA_030386875.1. NCBI lineage: Eukaryota > Metazoa > Arthropoda > Malacostraca > Amphipoda > Talitridae > Morinoia > Morinoia aosen. Next base: position 19,577,560 of record CM059556.1, read on the forward strand.
GTACAAAAACGTCATTTCTTTTAAATCTCAAAACCAGGAGAAGTCGTTTTCATCATGAGCCAAAAACTACGCCAATTGTGCGAAAATATTTTAATACACTCGGCTAACCAATCCATAACATGTTTTAATTATCAAAACTCAAACTTTTCAATTCTTTAAATTTTTCAAACCTTACAAACCTTACAAACCTTTCAACTCTTTAAAACCTTCCAAACCTTTCAAACCTTTCAAACCTTTCAAACCTTTCAAACCTTTCAAAACCTTTCAAACCTTTCAAATCTTTCAAACCTTTCAAACCTTTCAAACCTTTCAAATCTTTCAAACCTTTCAAACCTTTCAAACCTTTCAAATATTTCAAACCTTTCAAACCTTTCAAACCTTCAAACCTTTCAAACCTTTCAAACCTTTCAAACCTTTCAAATCTTTCAAACCTTTCAAACCTTTCAAACCTTCCAAACCTTTCAAACCTTCCAAACCTTTCAACTCTTTCAAACCTTCCAAACCTTTCAACTCTTTCAAACCTTCCAAACCTTCCAAACCTTTCAACTCTTTCAAACCTTCCAAACCTTCCAAACCTTTCAACTCTTTCAAACCTTCCAAACCTTTCAAACCTTTCAAACTTTCCAAACCTTCCAAACCTTTCAACTCTTTCAAACCTTTCAAACCTTCCAAACCTTTCAACTCTTTCAAACCTTCCAAACCTTTCAAACCTTTCAACTCTTTCAAACCTTTCAAACCTTCCAAACCTTTCAACTCTTTCAAGCCTTCCAAACCTTTCAAACCTTTCAAACCTTTCAAATCTTTCAAACCTTACAAGCCTTCCAAACCTTTCAAACCTTTCAAACCTTTCAAATCTTTCAAATCTTTCAAACCTTACAAACCTTTCAAACCTTTCAAACCTTTCAAACCTTCCAACTCTTTCAAACCTTCCAAACCTTTCAAACCTTTCAAACCTTTCAAATCTTTCAAACCTTACAAACCTTTCAAACCTTTCAAACCTTTCAAACCTTATAACTCTTTCAAACCTTCCAAACCTTTCAAACCTTTCAAACCTTTCAAATCTTTCAAACCTTACAAAGCTTTCAAACCTTTCAAACCTTTCAAACCTTCCAACTCTTTCAAACCTTCCAAACCTTTCAAACCTTTCAAACCTTTCAAATCTTTCAAACCTTACAAACCTTTCAAACCTTTCAACTCTTTCAAACCTTCCAAACCTTTCAAACCTTTCAAACCTTTCAAACCTTTCAAACCTTTCAAATCTTTCAAGCCTTACAAACCTTTCAAACCTTCCAACTCTTTCAAACCTTCCAAACCTTCCAAACCTTTCAAACTTTTCAAACCTTTCAAATCTTTCAAACCTTTCAAACCTTTCAAACCTTTCAACTCTTTCAAACCTTTCAACTCTTTCAAACCTTTCAAACCTTTCAACTCTTTCAAACCTTCCAAACCTTTCAAACCCCTTCCAAACCTTCCAAACCTTTCAAACCTTTCAAACCTTACAAACCTTTCAAACCTTTCAACTCTTTCAAACCTTCCAAACCTTTCAAACCTTTCAAACCTTTCAAACCTTTCAAACCTTTCAAATCTTTCAAACCTTACAAACCTTTCAAACCTTCCAACTCTTTCAAACCTTCCAAACCTTCCAAACCTTTCAAACTTTTCAAACCTTTCAAATCTTTCAAACCTTTCAAACCTTTCAAACCTTTCAACTCTTTCAAACCTTTCAACTCTTTCAAACCTTTCAAACCTTTCAACTCTTTCAAACCTTCCAAACCTTTCAAACCTTTCAAACCTTTCAAACCTTTCAAACCTTTCAAACCTTACAAACCTTTCAAACCTTACAAACCTTTCAAACCTTTCAACTCTTTCAAACCTTCTAAACCTTTCTACTCTTTCAAACCTTCCAAACCTTTCAACCCTTTCAAACCTTTCAAACCTTTCAACCCTTTCAAACCTTTCAAACCTTTCAACCCTTTCAAACCTTTCAAACCTTTCAACCCTTTCAAATCGTTCAAACCTTTCAAGTCTTTCGAGCGTTTCACGTCTTTTAAATTGTCCTCACCACGCAAATTTTCTCGATGATTCAGGGCGTGATCACGAGCGTTGCATTCATGGGGAGCTGGCGGACCACTTCTCAGCGTGACTGCTCCCGTGAGGCGTCGTGTTGGCTTCAAACAGCACGTCTGGTGCTGTACTAATGCGCTGCATGGTGTTTGCAGCTGCGGCATCGGGGTGTTGCAGCTGCGGCATCGTGGTGTTACAGCTGCAGCATCGTGGTGTTGCAGTTTCAGCATCGTGGTGTTGCAGCTGCAGCATCGTGGTATTGCAGCTTCAGCATCGTGGTGTTACAGCTGCAGCATCGTGGTGTTACAGCTGCAGCATCGTGGTGTTGCAGTTTCAGCATCGTAGTGTTGCAGCTGCAGCATCTTGGTGTTACAGCTGCAGCATCGTGGTGTTGCAGCTGCAGCATCGTAGTGTTACAGCTGCAGCATCGTGGTGTTACAGCTGCAGCATCGTGGTGTTGCTGCTGCAGCATCGTGGTGTTACAGCTGCAGCATCGTGGTGTTGCAGCTGCAGCATCGTGGTGTTGCAGCTTCAGCATCGTAGTGTTACAACTGCAGCATCGTGGTGTTACAGCTGCAGCATCGTGGTGTTACAGCTGCAGCATCGTGGTGTTGCAGCTGCAGCATCGTGGTGTTACAGCTGCAGCATCGTGGTGTTGCAGCTGCAGCATCGTGGTGTTACAGCTGCAGCATCGTAGTGTTGCAGCTGCAACATCGTGGTGTTGTAGCTACAGCATCGTAGTGTTACAGCTGCAGCATCGTGGTGTTACAGCTGCAGCATCGTGGTGTTGCAGCTGCAGCATCGTGGTGTTGCAGCTGCAGCATCGTGGTGTTACAGCTGCGGCATCGTGGTGTTACAGCTGCAGCATCGTGGTGGGTGTGGCAGCTGCGGCATCATGATGTTACAGCTGCGGCATCATGATGTTACAGCTGCGGCATCGTGGTGTTACAGCTGCAGCATCGTGGTGTTACAGCTGCAGCATCGTGGTGTTGCAGCTGCAGCATTGTGGTGTTGCAGCTGCAGCATCGTGGTGTTGCAGCTGCAGCATCGTGGTGTTGCAGCTTCAGCATCGTGGTGTTGCAGCTGCGGTATCATGGTGTTGCAGCTGCGGCATCGTGGTGTTACAGCTGCAGCATCGTGGTGTTACAGCTGCAGCATCGTGGTGTTGCAGCTGCAGCATCGTGTTGTTAAAGCTGCGGCATCGTGGTGTTACAGCTGCAGCATCGTGGTGTTGCAGCTGCGGCATCATGATGTTACAGCTGCGGCATCATGATGTTACAGCTGCAGCATCGTGGTGTTGCAGCTGCAGCATCGTGGTGTTGCAGCTTCAGCATCGTGGTGTTACAGCTGCAGCATCGTGGTGTTGCAGCTGCAGCATCGTGGTGTTGCAGCTTCAGCATCGTGGTGTTACAGCTGCAGCATCGTGGTGCTGCAGCTGCGGCATCATGATGTTACAGCTGCGGCATCATAATGTTACAGCTGCGGCATCGTGGTGTTACAGCTGCAGCATCGTGGTGTTACAGCTGCAGCATCGTGGTGTTGCAGCTGCAGTATCGTGGTGTTGCAGCTGCAGCATCGTGGTGTTGCAGCTTCAGCATCGTGGTGTTACAGCTGCAGCATCGTGGTGTTGCAGCTGCGGCAACATGATGTTACAGCTGCGGCATCATAATGTTACAGCTGCGGCATCTTGGTGTTACAGCTTCAGCATCGTGGTGTTACAGCTGCAGCATCGTGGTGTTGCAGCTTCAGCATCGTGGTGTTACAGCTGCAGCATCGTGGTGTTGCAGCTGCGGCATCATGATGTTACAGCTGCGGCATCATAATGTTACAGCTGCGGCATCGTGGTGTTACAGCTGCAGCATCGTGGTGTTACAGCTGCAGCATCGTGGTGTTGCAGCTGCAGTATCGTGGTGTTGCAGCTGCAGCATCGTGGTGTTGCAGCTGCAGCATCGTGGTGTTGCAGCTGCAGCATCGTGGTGTTACAGCTGCAGCATCGTGGTGTTGCAGCTGCAGCATCGTGGTGTTGCAGCTGCAGCATCGTGGTGTTGCAGCTGCAGCATCGTGGTGTTACAGCTGCAGCATCGTGGTGTTGCAGCTGCAGCATCGTGGTGTTGCAGCTGCAGCATCGTGGTGTTACAGCTGCAGCATCATATGGCTTCTATAACAATGTCCAGCTGTCGATATATCGGTACAACTTGTTATGCTCGGTGCAAAAAGTGAAAATTTCATGTCATATCAGGAGTAGAATTTAGTTAACATTAAGGTTAAATTTCATTTCCCCTGTCTATACTAAATTTCACTTAACATTAAAGGTAAGTTTTATTAAATATCTGGAGTGAACTTCCTTTGACGTCATCAGTAAATTTAATTCAATTTGAGAGGCGAATATCTTTTCAAATCAAGAATAAATGTGGTTTAATATCAAGGCTAAATTCCATTTAATATCATGAGTAAGCTTATTATTTGAGGAAATTTTGTTTAACACTTTGACTGCGACGTGCACCACCGGTGGTACACAGAGGTTATTTTCACAATGTTGCTGACCGACCAGTAGTCGCAAATTAAATTTTCAAAAATATTTAATCAAAGCTAAATGAAGGCACGAGCCAGTTCATGTTTAGTATTTTCAAAGTAGTTCACTACAATTTACTTCAAATTTCGGTTTGGCATCGAACTTAATATTTAGTGGTCGCAATCGAAGTGTTAATATTAGAAGTAAGCTTGTTTGTAAATCAATAGCAGTTTTTATTTAAAAGCAAACTTCATTCAAACCGAAGGAACACTGAACCATATGTAGTGCGCGCTGCTAGCAGCTTTGTTGTGCTTTCAACTTTCATTGATTGTGTGTTTGCGAAAAATATCCCGAGTGTGAAATATTGAGAATATATGAACGTTTGGCTAACATAGGCTCTTTACCAAAATTTACATGATCCACGTATGTTTTACACGTAATTGTCCCCCCTAAGTTTAAAATATACCTCACAATATTTACCTCATAAATATATACTTCATAAATATGCTCATAATTGTTTAATCTTACACAGTATAAGGGGAAACATATCATTTGATTTCTGTTGCCTGTTTGTTCGCTTCCAATAAAATGATGGAAAAGAGACGACAAGTAGATCAAAATTTTGATTTCTGGTTACGCATGGCAACTTTTGTTGTTCGTTCTAAAGCTTCCTTTGTTAAATCGGAGACATCGTAACCAATGTCTCCAATCAAGAAAACAGGTATTTCCCTTAAGTCATTGATATTCATCAATAATTACCAGTAAAGACATATATCTTACTTAAAACAATCATACCTGATTCTTGCACTGAATTCTATTGTTTTCACTCGCATTCATTTTGCTTTTTTATATTACAGATAGAGCTGTTTCGATCCAGCTTTCATGTTCATAAACTTGGTCGTCAGGGACAAATATTTTACTCGGAACATTCATAGATGATTTTTTCGATGGATAAATTTTTTTCCTTCGCATCTATTTTATTCGCTTATACACGATAAAAACCTCTTTCCTCTAGCATAGATAGGCGGCCTTTGATAAATATTTTACTCACAAATAAATATTTTACTCACTCACAACCTTCATACTAGATTCCTTCAGTGTATATACTTCTATTTTCATACACATTTATTTTATTCGTTCTCATACGATAAAAGCCTCTTCTATCCAGCTTTCATGTCTGTAGATAAATTCCTTCAGGCTTCCATCAACACGCAACTTCACGTCCACTTTATAGCGCTTAAAAAAGTAAGTTCCCCCGACGGGGACTCTATTTTTCACGACGCACCACCCCACAATTCTGCTCGGACGAACTTTCCATCCGTTGCCTCGGAGTTGCGTCGTCAGAAGGGAATCAACTGATTTAATTGTACAAGATGCTAAAAAACATGATGGCATGCTGCAACTGCAAAAAGGGAATTCAGCTGATTTAATTAGAAAAGATGCTAATAAAGTATAATGGTATGCTGCAATTGCTAAAAGGGAATTCAGCTGATTTAATTAGAAAAAGATGCTAATAAAGAATGATGGTCTGTTACTGCTGAGAAAAGGTAATTAAATTTATTTAATTAGTGGGAGATGGTACTAATAAAGTATAATGCTATGCTGCAATTGCACAAGGGTAATTCAACTGATTTAATTAGAAAAAGATGCTAATAAAGTATAATGGTAGGCTGCTACCGAGAATAGGGAATTCAACTGATTTAACCAGTAAAAGATACTAATGCTGCGAGTGAAAAAATGGAATTACCATTGCCATTAGAGCATCCCATCATGTTTTACTGGTATCTTTTATTAATTGAATTAGTTGCATAAAATACTTCTAAGGTTACCAAATTAGTCACCAGAATACATTAAGATACAAATGTGAACTGCAAAGAGAAAATTACTTCTGCCTCTCAGCTGTTGATCGAAATTCATATGTTTTTCAGTTTAAACTCAGTGTTTTTTATAAAATTAATGCGAAGACTTTTAAATTTACTGTTATTTTGCGTTTTCTCATACTATACACAGATATTTGTTTTAGCTAGAAGTGAATGTTGCCAACAAGTAAGGAGTTACTTATATTTTTATTTTGCAAGGCATTTCATATTTGTTATAAACTTATGTGGATTAATTTAGAATACGTATTAAAATTTCTAGAAAAGTAATTCCGATCTTCTTTAGTACATTTCCAGCTTTGAAATATAAATTGAAAGTAGCTTTGACACATTAGATTTGCAGTTAAAACACTGATTTTATTTTTGTTATTTTGAAGCGTACGGGTGAAAATTAAAAGGTAAATAAATTTTTTATGATAGTTTAATTACCCAGATTGATCGTTTCTAAATTCCTCATATCATGAATTATCTTTAATCATGAATTTTTATATCTTAGATTAAGAATTTTTTTTAATTTGGAGATTACAAGTGCAGTCGCCCGACGATACTAGATTGAATTATCTCTTGAAACTAATTTGTAATTAAATATTGAAGCTCTTTTACAATTGATCATAGGTACAAACTAGTTTAGTTAGGTCTGCCCTCACTCTAAATTTCATCCACTGCCATTTTTTAAACTAGACATTGGATTCTCGCGCTGTAACTACACTGAATTTTGTTACAACAAGTTCAGTTGACCAATATTATTAACGTTAAATAGGTAATAACACATAGTTAGTTGATATAATATCAATTAAGAATTAAATATAATGTTTATAGATTCATGTTTTTATAGTAGACTATTTAGTGATTAACATCTAATTATATTGTAAAGCTATATTTTGGCTGCCACACATTAATATGTTCTATCTGTGCAGTATGCAGATCTTAGGTCATGTCAACAGTACATTAAACAATTATTAATATTGATTAATTTAATTAAAATAATTACTAAACTGACCTATGGTGTTTACGAATGAATGCCGTAATTGATATCCGGTGCATCAGAAAGAAATGAATGCTAAGAAATAAATATTGATCAAATTCATTTTGGCTAGAATTGGATCGAGCATAACTCCAATAAAGATTACATTAATCAATTTAAAAGTCCAAAATTCACGAAAACTCTTCTCTGGCTATTTCATGAGTCGCCAATAGCACGATTTGTTGATTATGTAACTTGTGTTCAGTGCTTAGTGGGAGTGATTGTGTAACTTGTGTTCAGTGCTTAGTGGGAGTGATGGTGTAACTTGTGTTCAGTGCTTAGTATGAGTGATTGTGTAACTTGTGTTCAGTGCTTAGTGGGAGTGATTGTGTAACTTGTGTTCAGTGCTTAGTATGAGTGATTGTGTAACTTGTGTTCAGTGCTTAGTATGAGTGATTGTGTTACTTGTGTTCAGTGCTTAGTATGAGTGATTGTGTAACTTGTGTTCAGTGCTTAGTATGAGTGATTGTGTAACTTGTGTTCAGTGCTTAGTATGAGTGATTGTGTAACCTGTGTTCAGTGCTTAGTATGAGTGATTGTGTAACTTGTGTTCAGTGCTTAGTATGAGTGATTGTGTAACCTGTGTTCAGTGCTTAGTATGAGTGATTGTGTAACCTGTGTTCAGTGCTTAGTATGAGTGATTGTGTAACCTGTGTTCAGGGCTTAGTATGAGTGATTGTGTAACTTGTGTTCAGTGCTTAGTATGAGTGATTGTGTAACCTGTGTTCAGGGCTTAGTATGAGTGATTGTGTAACTTGTGTTCAGTGCTTAGTATGAGTGATTGTGTAACTTGTGATCAGTGCTTAGTATGAGTGATTGTGTAACCTGTGTTCAGTGCTTAGTGTGAGTGATTGTGTAACCTGTGTTCAGTGCTTAGTATGAGTGATTGTGTAACTTGTGATCAGTGCTTAGTATGAGTGATTGTGTAACTTGTGTTCAGTGCTTAGCATGAGTGATTGTGTAACCTGTGTTCAGTGCTTAGTATGAGTGATTGTGTAACCTTTGTTCAGTGCTTAGTATGAGTGGTTGTGTAACCTGTGTTCAGTGCTTAGTATGAGTGATTGTGTAACTTGTGATCAGTGCTTAGTATGAGTGATTGTGTAACCTGTGTTCAGTGCTTAGTATGAGTGATTGTGTAACTTGTGTTCAGTGCTTAGTATGAGTGATTGTGTAACTTGTGTTCAGTGCTTAGTGTGAGTGATTGTGTAACCTGTGTTCAGGGCTTAGTATGAGTGATTGTGTAACCTGTGCTCAGTGCTTAGTATGAGTGATTGTGTAACTTGTGATCAGTGCTTAGTATGAGTGATTGTGTAACCTGTGTTCAGTGCTTAGTATGAGTGATTGTGTAACCTGTGTTCAGTGCTTAGTATGAGTGATTGTGTAACCTGTGTTCAGTGCTTAGTATGAGTGATTGTGTAACCTGTGTTCAGTGCTTAGTATGAGTGATTGTGTAACCTGTGTTCAGTGCTTAGTATGAGTGATTGTGTAACCTGTGTTCAGTGCTTAGTATGAGTGATTGTGTAACCTGTGTTCAGTGCTTAGTATGAGTGATTGTGTAACCTGTGTTCAGTGCTTAGTATGAGTGATTGTGTAACCTGTGTTCAGGGCTTAGTATGAGTGATTGTGTAACCTGTGTTCAGTGCTTAGTATGAGTGATTGTGTAACCTGTGTTCAGTGCTTAGCATGAATGATTATGTCATCAAATGCAGGTATCAATCATTATGTAATTAGTGATCAATTGCAAGTTTTAATAATTATGCAATAGGTTCTCAGTTGCAGGTATTGATGATTATATATCTACTGATCAATTTTAAGAACAAACTAACGTATAATTACTAACCAGTTCTAGGTATGTTCGATTCCGTAATTGGTTCACAATACTAAGTGTCATTGACATTATAATTAATGTTTAATTCTAAGTAATATTGATGATGTAATTTTGTGCTATCATAAGATCAATAATTCGGTAACTTATGTTTACTGGTATGTATAAATGACCAGATATTACGTCTCTAACTTCTCCTTAATAAAAATGTCCTAAAAATGCATAAACTTACCCGAGTTATTTGTGGAACCTAAAATCCTTCAACAAAAGCCTGACCAATTTATTCTATAAAGAACGCGATTTCAAACACAACGTAATTACTCGTATTCAATGCACGGCCACTTCATTATATAACAAACACAAATTAGAAATAAAGCAAAAACTATTGAATGCAGAAAAGATCTCGCCGGGGAGCTTCGTTAGCGACTTTTCCCTCACTTTATTTTGATGAGATGCATTATTAATGCATCCGCATCGAACATCAAACGGAGCATCAAAGAAAATTTTACGCAGGGGATTTGAAGGAAGTTTTATTCGACGAAAGACAAGCGCGCACAGTCGAACATGGGAGGGAGTGCTTGAGTAACTTTCGTGCTCGGTCGCAAAGCTTCAGTTATTAAATTGTGTTATTGAATATTACGAGGATATATATTTATGCTTTGCTTCTCGTAAATCATAATTATAAATAAAATAGCAAAGAAAGTCGCTTTTGAATTCCACATTCTTATTACCGTTTTTATTATTACTGTTATCATTGTTATTATTATTATTGAAACAGATCCACAGCCAAGTTGTTAAGGCTGGTGTAGGGTTGTCTTCAGGTTGTTTCAGTCAGAAGTGGTGTAACGAGTGTTTTACGCTCCTCTTCCTTTCTTCCTTCCTTCGCAGCCTTCGGTCCCTTTAGGCGTAGCGTTCCGGGGTGCGTCCCGCACCCTGAGGATCACCGCCTTCTTCTCTTCTCCATATTCGAATCCAGTTCGTCTGGGTGGGTTCGGCTTCAGCTCAGTGTCCGGTGTTATCCGAGCACCTTGCGAAGAATGTGGGCAGATCCCAGGAGAACTGACTTTTGCAGCAGTCCAGGGTGGATTTTATCACAGCCGATGCTACCCAGATGCCTTTCAAGGTTGGTGGTTGAAGCCCCAAGTGTCCCAATCACGATGGGAACCACCTCGGCGCGGCAACCGTGGGTCGAGGCGAGCTCGACCCGGAGGTCTTGATACTTGAGGATTTTCTCAGCCTCCTTTTCGACGATTCTTGAGTCGTACGGAACTGCCACGTCGATGATCTTGATCTGTTTCTGGGTCTTGTTAATGACGACGATGTCCGGTCGTCTGGCTGTGATGGCCCTGTCAGTTTGGTGGAGGACGTCGTAGAGAAGTTTGATGTCGTCGTTTTCCATCACAGTCTTGGGCTCGTGCTGGTACCAGCGGTCAGCGCAGGGGAAGTTGTGAGTCTTGCACAGGTTCCAATGTAGAGTTTTTGCAACCTTGTCGTGCCTCCTCTTGTATTCCCTCTGCGCCAGCGCCGAGCACTCGCTGATCAGGTGGTTGACGGTTTCGTCTTTGGTTTTGCACATCCGGCATTTTGGGTCGTTGCTTGTGTGCGTGATTCTAGCTGCTCTGTTTTTGGTGTTGAGGGCTTGTTCTTGCGCGGCAAGGATCATGCCCTCAGTTTCTTTCTTGAGTTCACCTCGATTCAGCCAGTTCCAAGTGAGTTCGGGTTTTGCTTCTCGAGTTTGTCGGGGGTATTGGCCGGCGAGTGCCATTCCCTCCCACTTTTGGAGTCGCTCTCCCCTTCTCCTCTCCTTGAAACTGTCTGAGGTCTCTTCCTCTTTCAGGGTCTTCGATGTCCACACCAGTTTCATCCAAGGATCCTGGTGCTCTCTCGTGTACTGGCAGAGTGCTCTGATCTCACTTTGGATGCACTCTTCCACTTCAAGCAGACCTCTTCCTCCTTCCTTTCTCTTGATGTATAGCCTGTCAGTGCATGATCGGGGGTGGAGTGCCCTGAAAATGGTCATCAGCTTTCTGGTCTTCGTATCTAGCTGCTTTTGTTCGAGCTTCGTCCATTTAACTATTCCGGCGGTGTACCTGATGACCGGCACGGCCCATGTGTTAATGGCTTTGATGATGTTGCCGCCGTTGAGATTTGATTTCAAAATTAACCTTACTCTGCTGAGGTATTCTTTCCTGATCTTTTTCTTCATCTCGGTGTGCAGAACGTTGTCGTGTTCAAGCACTCCTAGGTATTTGTACCCTTCTTCTTCGATCTGTTCGATTGTTTCGTTCTCTAAATGGATACCTTCAGTTGCTGAGACTTTGCCTTTCTCGATGTTGATGAGGCCGCACTTGCTTATTCCGAATTCCATTCCGATGTCGTGGGAGAATTCGTGCACAACTTTCACAAGTCTTTCGATCTCACTAGCGGATCTTGCGAACAGCTTGAGATCGTCCATGTAAAGTAGGTGGTTGAGGCTGTTATTGCGGTCGTACTTGAATCCCAGGCCCGTGTTGTTGAGGACCTGAGTCATTGGGACCAGTGCCAGTACGAATAAGAGTGGGGATAGGGAGTCGCCTTGAAAGATTCCTCGACGGATGTTCACCTCTCCCAGCTCAGCGTTTGCACACGTGAGCTGGACCTTCCAGTTAGGCATGGTAGTTGCGATCAGCCGCCGGACGTTTCCTGCGACTCCGTATGTCTCCAGACATTCGAGGATCCATGAGTGCGGGACCATGTCGAAGGCCTTTTTGTAATCAATCCACGCCATGCTAAGGTTCTTGTGTTTAGCTTTGGCGTGGGTCATGATCAGCTTATCGAGCAGAAGATGGTCTTTCGTCCCTCTCGTTCCCCGTCTACATCCCTTCTGCTCGTTAGGGAAGTAGTCGCGGCTCACTAGGTGTTGATACATGCTCTCGTAGATCATGCCGGTGAGGATCTTCCACATGACCGGGAGGCATGTGATGGGTCTGTAATTGCTCACCGCTGATCCTTTTTCCTTATCCTTCTGTATCAGCACCGTCCTTCCAGTTGTCATCCAATCTGGCACAGTGCCTGATGTTAAGCATCTGTCCAGGTTTTCTACCAGCCTGGGATGGAGGGATGTGAAGGTCTTGATCCAGTAGCCTTGGACTTTGTCTGGACCGGGGGCCTTCCAGCTCTGCGTTTTTCTTATTTGCTTTTGTAATCGCGCCGCCGTTATCCGGAGGTCTTCGTCCGGATTGACGTCTTTGGCGATGCCTTGGAGCCATTCAGCCTCGGCGTTATGCTGGACCTCTTGGCTCCAAATGCCGCTCCAGAAGCGCCGCGTACCTTCGGCTTCCGGGACGTCCATTTCGTCATTTCTGTGGCGCAGTTGTTTGTAGAATCGTGACTGGTTGGTCGCGAACATTTTGTTCTGTTGAAAGCCAGCGATTCTGTTCTCATATCTAAGGATTTTGCTTCGTTTTGCCGATAGTCTTTGTTTGAGGGTTTCTTCTACCAGTTGTAGTCCTGCCTCCCTGCAGTGGTAGATACCCTCGAGTTCCGTCATTTTGTTTCTGCAGGTCAGTCTGCCACGTCTCCATTCCGAGATCCAGCTTAGATGTTTCCGGAGCTCATCTATGCTTTTTTGGATTCGGTGTTTCCACGGGGGGTCTTTCTTTCCTCTCGGCCGGTTGGTTGCCGGCGGAGGAGCAAGTTCTTTGGAGACTAGGAACGCTCCGGCCAGAATTAGGGTGTTAGTTTCTGTGATGTTCCTGGTCTTTATTCTGCCGATGAGATGATTAATCTTGGCAGTAGCTGCTAGGATCTTCCCCGATGGAACGTGTCTGAGGTTCGGTAGTTGTTCTTTTGGAGTTTCGTGAAGGAGCGTTAAGTAGGTATTGTGGAGCTCGTTGAGCAGAGTCTCTTCATCTCCCGGAAGGTCTCGGCGGTCCACCACAGGTTCTTCCCCTACGATGGGTTCCGCCTCGTCCGTTTCCGGTTCGGTGTCGCCGGCTTGGTGGTACCGGTTTGGCACTTCAGCTTGTTGCGGAGGTGCTGCTATTAAATCGACGTCTGAAGCATCGTCAGGTTCTGAGTCACTGATCTGGTGGTACCTCAGCTGGTTTGGTACCTCAGCTCCAGCTCCCGACGTTTCTGCTTCATCGTCGGTGGTGTAATTGCTCGAGCAAGAGTCGTCTTCTGGTCTTTGGTCGGTGTCATTTCCGGTGGTCACGATTGGTGTCTCAGTTTCAGGTGGTATCGGAGGCGCTCTTGCTTCGGCCTGGTGATTAGTTTCGTCAACTCCTTCTTCCGTGTTTAGCTCACTGGCTATGAGCTCTTTTTCCTCGTTGGTAAGGAGGTTTTTGAGGTTGATCTCTCTTATTTGGCTCGCCAGCATTTGCTCTGAGTGGTTGGGAAGACCTAGGTCTACCCAGATTTGCCTCATACGTTTGCGAAAGCCTCGGGTTTGGGGGTCGCTTCGTAGGTAGCACATCCAAAGGGTTTTCCAGGCTTCCTTCGTCCACTTTTTCCGGGGTTGACGTCTGTTAGTGGGAGGCGGCGAGGTAGGGGGGGTCACTGTCTCCAGTGACCGGTCTGCCGCTCTCCCTGGGTTGTTTGGAGTAGTCGCCGTCGAGTGAGCCGTGTCCCGCACGGCTCCACAAGCAACTGGAGCCTGCTCCTGTACTGCAGTTGGGTTCAGGCCTTCCACGATCGCCAATCTTTGTACCCTAGGCTGGCATGTATTTTACCCTAGAATGCTCCCCCATTACCCTTGAATGTATAAATGAAGGCAATCTAATAATTACCGCATAGTCTTCAACAATATTATTAGTTTTGCCTTCAATGAAGTCCCATTGATACTTTTTTAAAGTTTCTGGGGATATATTAATTAATGAATGATTTATCTGAACACTTTTAGTTTGGAAATGTGTATGAAATGACATCATTCCATTATAATTACAAAATATATTTCAAATGTGGACCGATAAACAACTCAAAAAAACACACAGCGCTGTGGCCGACAAAATTGAAGTCCAGGTTTATATAATTAGTGTTCACAATACATAAATAATAATTGTTATCTGAGGAAAAACATTTCGGGATGAAAAATGCCGACCTATGTAATGTTTTTTCCCGCTTCTTGCATTGAGTCTTTTCACCGATCCAAAACAAATGAAAAATGGATGAACTCTACGTGCGTTGCTAGGTAAGATCTTTGTGCAGATAATTTCTTATCTCCAGGAAACAATATTACTCTCATAAAAAGTAATTTCCTGGAAATACCTTGTACAAACTGCAATCTACAACATAATAAAAACTTTATCACGCTTTTCGTTTTTTGGTTTTCTAATGTATTGGTATTGCTGAAAATTCTGTGTGCATTGCATTATTATTCACTTCATTAATAGCCCTAATTAAATTGGTACTAATTGGGACATTAGATGCAGTGAATAATCTGCATACATCAAACCACACACGGTTTCATTCTTCAAACTGGTTCTTTGAAATGTTTACGTCAAATTAAGGGGGTCATCTGAGCGATTTTTGGTTTTTGAACCGATTGATCCGAAATTTCGTCAGAATGTGCAATATAAAAATAAACACATCTCACTTGTATAACTTTTTCTAATTTAGCCTTAGTTTTTGAAACAATGGCTAAAATTAATTTTTTATGCTATACTATCGGAAATTATAAAGAAATGGATCTCAATGAGTTTTCATGCTAGAACAAAACTTTTGGCAGTTTTTTAATCCTTCTGACAAAGTAACAGAGCCGAATTTTCCATTTTCTTTTCTATTTTATTTTATATGCGATTTTCTCAGTATCTAAAATGTGCAAAATTTTCGGTTTTGTAGAACGACAAAAAAAGTTGAATGTAAACATTTGAAAAATCATTCTGTTAGAATGCTGGAAATGTTACATGGGTTCCAAAACTTTTTTTTCTTGCATGAAAACTCATTGTCTTCTATTCATTTTTAGGTGGACAATTTGATTTTCCCGAAACAGGCGAAAAACATGAATTTTGCAGTGAAATGTGATATAACGCTTATTTTTTACTTGAATACTTTGTTCACGCTGTTTCACCATCTACAAATACTACACATGCGTAATTCCATATTTATACTGTGAAAAACATATTACATGTATAAATTACATGAATGAAATACGAATGAATACGAAATTAATTATACGAATGAAATATGGAACACTCATTATTTTTGTGCTGACACGATAATTTTTTTATTTGTGGACCGATTGTTTTGAAATTTTCCAGGTATCTGTAATTTTTAAAATGAACACTATTTTACTTCGGTACCTTTTTCTATTTTGGCTTTAGTTTTTAGAAAACGGGAAATATACGTTTTTATGTTATTTTATTCGGATATTTAAAAAATTAGAAGGCAAGAAATTTTCATGATAAAACAAAACCAAAGACAGTTTTGGAATGCTTGCGACTCTAACACACCAGCAAAGCCAGATTTTTATTTTTAATTTTTGTTTTCTTATGATATTGCAGTTAAAAATTCATGATTTTTGACCCCCATCATCCTCCTTTTAGATCCCCTCGGGGGGGGTGTGGTAGTTTTAGTGCCGGTAGTCCCATTAAATTTTAGGACACAATAGCCCACTACCTAAATACCATTTTTTAGCAAAGAACAAACTGATCATTAAGACCAAAATCGCTTAGATGACCCCCAAATCAACGAATGCATTTGAAAATGGGAGGGACAACAATATTCAAATAATCGTTGTAAGATTTGGATGGCATGGTAGCCCACAGGCATTTTACGGCTAAGCGCTGTTTCCCTGTAATCAACGGCTGACATGACTGGTGCCGATTGTTCACCCAAGTAATGTTTTCGCCACTCTTCATCAAGAAATTTCTTATCGACAAACTTTTCCATTGGTGAAATTTCGTTTAACATATAAGACAAAGATTTTGCAGTCGGTGTTGAGCATTAAGCCGATTTAGGCAGCGTACAAGGTCATGTTCAGGATCCTCGACGGAAAATTGTCTTGGGATTTGTGAAACTGCTTCAACCAAGAAGCGTCTATAATTAGGAAAACACTTTCTCTCGTGAAGTTCACAATGCCAGTTATCTCTGACATCGTTTCAGTTGCTGTCATCCCAACGTTGTGTGTATTTTTTCCCCTATTGGCATTAAACCACTGGTGAATGTTAGATGGGAGGCATTCAGCAAAAAAATCGTCGCATTCTTCACGAAAGCAACACGCATAAAATCCGAAGGAAAGCTCTTAATAAGGCTACAAATTTTTTATACTAAATTGAAGATATTCGGATAGTCCCACTGAAACAAGTATTCAATGCGTTTCATTTCCCAAAATTATAATCTAAGAGATTCAAATAAGCGAGGGTTAGCTTACTGTTGAAAGCACTGGCTATCATATCCAGGGCTGCCACTGATGGGGGATTTCCCCTAAATCTGGGGGAAACGGTGGTCGTCTGGGGGAATGGGGGAAACTCTCGTGAAATCGACTAAATTTAGGGGAATTTAGCTAGACACTATTTTTCATTAAAATATTGTGAAACCTGAATAAGTTATGCAGACGTATGGTTATTCGAATGAAGATATCATGATGCAGAACGGAAAATACCTCCTTAGCAACAAATGAGAGGCTATTTCACGAAGTTTGAACGTGGATCGAACTTGTTAGACTTACAACGAGATTCACATCGGAACAGTGAACAGTCTCAACTAAAAATTCAGGCTCGAGAATCGAAGAGTTCGCTCAATTAGAGGAATAAAAAGGCTCTCAGTGACCGTGTGACTGACTGTTGCTATAGCTTCCTTTTACTGAGCGAATACTCCTCAGTCAACACTTCCTTCATTAACTTAAATTGTGCGTTAAAAGTGTGGTAATTTGTCTTATATATTAAATTGTGAATTCTGATAATTTTTAACCTCTTTTCTTAGGCAGAGGAAGCAGAACGCAGATGTGTTTTTGAAGATAAGCTACTTGGATGCTTTAAATTCAAGAGACGCTAAAAATGTGCGGCAGCTAGGCCTAGTCTTTTTATCTTATAACGTGGTGACTTATTAATCAGTGGTTTTATACTTTAAGACTCGCATATGCAAATTTGGAGCGTCTTGTTTGAGATATTCTTGAGATTTACCTTGTTTCTCTCTAGTCTTGATATGCCATCGTTTGTGCATCCAACATTCATGATTGCATTGTTCCAAAGTAACTATAATTATTATTATCTTTCTTTATCTGCATTGTCATAATTGATTTGCGTTACAGAAGCAAACTCTGTAACATGCTGCTACGCAATTAGTATTTTTCTAATTTGAATATTTACTTTACGTTTTAGCAGCCGAAGTTTTAGAGCGATGACAACTAAGTTTATTTTGTTGGTAAATGAGACTTATATTAATATTTTGTTATTTTACAGTTTTTTTTTTGCTTCAGAATGCTGATACTGTTCCCCTAATGAATGACCAAACCGAATCATCCTCTATGTATAAAACGGAAGTTCTATGCACAATCAGATGGAGATGACTGGCTCAGTTTACCCGAATTAAAAACTTTCTTGAAATGAAATAATTATCCCAACTACAGTTATTGTATGTGCTGTAATATTTATTTGGCAAATCAATATATATCTATGGTTCGTGCAACATTCAGTGGAACATAAGAGAAATATAAATGTTGTAGATACCAGCGCTGATATCGTACACTTTATGGTAAGAGAGCCGTCCAAGGAATCCGATGAAATTGCCGTAAGCGAGATACTCTTGCAGCATACTTTGCCCAACTCGATATTCCATTCTGACGTGTTGATCATTTCTTATCGATGGGTAAAACAAATTTCCCTGGCCGCAAAATAGCATACAAGCTGTCAATAAAAGGGACAAAATCACATTTGTACTAAATATACAGCAAGTAACGTAAGTTTCTAGTTAACATATATGGTAATATGTTTTATCTAAATTTTGGGGGATTTTTGCTGGAAATGGGGGAATTTCTACAGCAAATCTGGGGGAAAGAGAAAAACTTCAGTGGCAGCCCTGATCATATCATTTTTCTGAGTTGGATCGCAAAACGATAACTCAACAATGTGTGAGTGTATCCCACTGCTCCAGCAATCGTCGTACACTACTAGCTTGTTTAGAAACTGCGTGCCGCACATTGCGAAAAAAAAACGAACTTGTTCAGTGGATCTCGTTGACTTGTGCTATATTTACGAATCAAATGTCCATATGATCCATCTTTGAATTCTCGTGAAGGTTAAGTTTACCTTCTGCTCATTTAATTCTTAATTGGGTTATTCAACTGTAGTTATTGACAACCTTCATGTTTTCTCATGGCAGTTACAAACCAGATTTGATACATAGATTTTACCCTAGATTTCGCATTTTTTCCTCTTACCCTAGACTGTACCCTAGGAGGGGTCTGATTACCCTAAACTAGGGTAATTACCCTAGGAGTGGAAGCACTGGTTGGGTTCGTAGTGAGTTGACGACCGGGTTCGCCCGAACCATCCGGTCCACTAGTAGCGTGTGGTTCACTACTAGTTCCCGGGGAGCTTACCCTGCCGGACGCGGCACCCGCAGTTGGAGACTGTCGGGTCCCGTTCACGTCGTTGGGGGGTTGTTTCTTTGTGCGCGCTTCCATGCGGTTAGTGATTACCCTCAGCCAGCGGGGACAGTTTGGTCGGCGTCTGCTTATTCAGTATTCGCAGATAACCTATTTGCATAGGCCGTCCCCCCCATCCGCCAGCGGGGGGACGCCCCCCTGAGCGGATGCCAGCCGCTCGGGGATTATTATTATTATTATTATTATTATTATTATTATTATTATTATTATTATTATTATTATTATTATGAATGTTGAATTATAAGGTAATAATAATAAAAATAATAATAATATAATGCGGTACCGGATTATTCAGTTATTGGATTGAGTTAGTGGAATGTAACCATTCATATTGCAATTGATCATTATCTGCAATGTAGGTGATTACTTCAGTTATTAGAATATTTAGTGTTTGGATTGAGGAAAGTAGCGAGCGTTAAATGCAAGTAATAATTATTAGGGAGCTAGCTCACTCAGCGTCAAGTGCAAGGATTAATTGTTCTAGGACAAGTAATTAGCACCGAGTCCAATTAATAATTGTTGTGAGACAAGTATTCAGCACCGAGTCCAAGTAATAATTGTTGTGAGACAAGTATTCAGCACCGAGTCCAAGTAATAATTGTTGTGAGACAAGTATTCAGCACTGAGTCCAAGTAATAATTGTTGTGAGACAAGTAATGAGCACCGAGTCCAAGTAATAATTGTAGTGAGACAAGTAATCAGCACCGTGTCCAAGTAATAATTGTTGTGAGGCAAGTATTCAGCACCGAGTCCAAGTAATTATTGTTGTGAGACAAGTATTCAGCACCGAGTCCAAGTAATAATTGTTGTGAGACAAGTATTCAGCACTGAGTCCAAGTAATAATTGTTGTGAGACAAGTAATGAGCACCGAGTCCAAGTAATAATTGTTGTGATACAAGTAATCAGCACCGAGTCCAAGTAATAATTGCTCTGAGGCAAGTATTCAGCACCGAGCCCAAGTAATAATTGTAGTGAGACAAGTAATCAGCACCGAGTCCAAGTAATAATTGTTGTGAGACAAGTAATTAGCATCGAGTCTAAGTAATAATTGTTGTGAGGCAAGTATTCAGCACCGAGTGGCAAATTCATCCCAGGGACAACAGGCCACCCCGGAAGTTTTCAGCATCTAACAGAACATCTAACAACATATCTTAGGAATTTAAAAACGCAGAAAGCACCACTTTTTTTAGCTATCACTTTATTTGGATCACATGGGTTAATATCGTATTACACCAAGGTTAACAAGTATCCTGTTATGCGCCCTGAGAGTAGAGCCACTTTGAACTTTATATCTTCCGACTGCCGAAAACCGCGAACGCACAACGCGTCCAAGCGAGAAAAGAAAGCGCCCAGCTTCAGCGGTTGCCACTCTTCCAGTCAAGCGCACAGCATCTCTTTTCTGTTGTAACTCTTGCATTAGCAGCTTCTTTTGCCAGGACTTGCGTTTGAGAGATCGGTAACTATTGGAACTTTTTATGAGCTGAAGCGAAACGAATTGCGTATTAACTTCGCACAACACACCGGTACAAACTGAAACATACTTTCATTTTGTGGTCACCGTGGCCGAGTGGTTAAAAGCACGCGCCATTCAAGGGGAGGGGTCGGCGGTTTGAATCCCGGCAGTGCCGCCCTGTGATTCTGCCCATTGGGAAATAGGAGAACTCAGCCACAATTCCCCACTCTACCCAGGTGTCGGATATGGGTACCGGCTTGAATGAGGGTAACCGTCATTGCGTCCTGATATTTATATATGACAAATGAGAAGCCAGTGCGCAAGATGATATGTATCAGGCTTGATTGAAATAAAACAACATTTTTTCAGTTTATTCTGGTGGGTTGTAGCTTGAACTGGCAATATTATGTGTTTGCTAACCATCCAAAAAAATATTCACACTCTTTGACTGCGCGACGGTACTGATGAATTTTGTTGTGATGTAGGTGTTCATTGATATAGATGAAATTCTAATAAGTTAAATAAAAGAAACAACAAAAAATTTGAGAAAATTCAATGCTGCAAAAAAAGTCGGACGATAATCATGGTAGTCAGACGATAACCCTAAGGAGCAGACAGCACAACAAGAAACGCATCGGATGTCCAACTAATTCTTCAGCTTAACACGTTCTTGACAAATGAAAACGAGTTACTGAGCAGCAAAACAACTAACGCAAATATCATGTAATGTAGCGTGTCAGACTTACATGTTTGATTTAAGAACATCAGCAGAACAAAATTAATAATAAAATTCATTCTGGTAATCTTATAAGGCTATATCGGTCTAAAATTAGGTAGAATTTCATAGTTTAAATTAAATATATCGAAGGAATTTGTGCGCAGGGAATTGAAGAAATATTTGTTTGAAGATTATCATTTTTTTATTTAATGTTCAGTTAAAATGCTCTTTCAGGTATTTTTAATTGATCATACGTAAATAATTTTTCGATATGTAGGCCAATATGAGTACTTTTCTTGCGTACTCTACGAAATAGAAGGTTTCTCGACAGAAAATGATGAAGTATCGTGATACCACCACCACAAAAACGTAGAAAGAACACGCACAGCAATCTGTCGCGACGAAATAGACCAATAAATACGGTATCGAGGTGATTACCTATAGAGAACCGAGCCTGATTCGTTCCGAACATCCTTTCGACGACGTCTGCCTTTGCTGCAAGGGCTTCTAAGTCCATGAATAAGCAATAAAGACTTTCCAAAGGCGGGGCTTTCCACAGCCATCTTCTTGGCCCATAAGTTAGGCTCTGCCGTTTCTTGCTGACCCAGCGACCTTGTCTTGCCTGCGGATCTCTTCGAGCGGAAAACTTCGGATGACATTTCCTGGGTCGAGTTACGTTCGGCGTGGCGCCTTCGGATGCGAGGGTCGGCCGCACTGTGCCCAAACTTGCGTTCCGTCTTTGAATAGCTCTCTACTCTTATTATTATTATTTTAAATGGTTGTTAATATTTGTCCAGTTTTCTGCTAATAGTCTATTCGTTAATCTTTATCCGGTTTTCGGTTAATTGTCTACTCGTTAGTCTTTGTCCGGTTTTCGGATAATAGTCTACTCGTTAATCTTTGTCCGATTTTTGGATAAATGTCTACTCGTTAATCTTTGTCTGTTTTTTGGATAATTGTCTACTCGTTAATCTTTATCCGGTTTTCGGATAATTGTCTACTCGTAATATTGTAATTTTTGTGAGTTTTCGAATATATTTTATTATTGTTAAGTTGCGTTCGGTCTCCAAACAGCTCTCTACTCTTATTAGTATGATGGTTGTTATTCTTTGTTAGGTTTTCGAATGTCGTTTTATCAAGTTGAGTTTTGTGTTCGAACAGCAGTCTACTCTCATTATAATTTTAATTGTTGTTAATCTTTGTTCGGTTTTCGAACAGCTGTCGACTCTTATTATTATGAAAGTAGTTAGTTTTTGGTTGGTCTTCGAACAGCTGTCAACTCATGTTATTATAATTATTGTTAATCTTTGTTCGGTTTTCAAATGTCTTTTTATTATAATTAAGTTGTGTTCGATCTTTGAACAGTGTTTACTTTTATGATATTAATTGTTGGTGACCTTTGTTCGGTTTTCGAATGTCTTTTTATCATATTTAGTAGTATTAATTTGCGTTTGGTCTTCGAACAGCTGTTAATCATAATATAGTTATTTTTATTAAGTCACGTTATGTCTTTCCCATCAAGCTGTCGTGTTATCAAGACTCAGTGATTCCCAAAAATGTTTCCTCATGAAAGTAAAATTTATTGTTTGAACAGACAATTTCATTTCTCTTCTTTCCGAGTTAAGACTGATGCTATATGGCTCAACATGTTTCTCTTTGAAGATAATTGTCGGACTGATGAACAATGGCGCTTACGAAATTGTTTCACATTCTGTAGCTCAAACTCAACTTTATTTTTTTTTGTTTTCGGCCAGCAGTCATGGGCCAGTTTGACCGTGAAAATAAAAATAGCAGAATTGCTGACACTCAATTCTTTATCTATTTTATACTTGCAGTCAAGCATATAAGCATTTTGAGCATAAAAATACGAATATATTGCTCAAACTCAACTCTATATCTACTGTATATTCTGCTAACAGTTATGAGCCACTATGAGCGTGAAAATCAGAATTGCTCACACTGAACTCTATTTCTATTTTCTACATGCAGTCATACGTTATTTTGAGGCTGAGCATACGAGCATCCGAGGGTCATTCCTATATGCCTCTTGCTTGAAGTTTAGCTGAATCACAAGTCCAATTCTCCGGCCTAATGGCGCTCATGTTTGCGTTAGCATGACCAACCCACAACACAAAGCAACCACTCTCAGTGACTCGAATATTGTTTCCTGTTTGTTGGGCTTAGTAATCTTTGCAGGCGGAGCGACGGAGTGCAAACCGACGTCTTTGTGACGCTCAAATTGCTTCAACTGACGTCAGTCTTTGATGCGCCACGAACTCCCCAGTGCGTCTTGCTCAAAGACGCAATTTATGAGTTCCTTGATGACGTATTCGATACCAGGACGTGGGTGTGTAAAGGGTGCTGTTATTCGTGGTTTATGCCGAAATATAGTGGAAGATAATAAAAATGAAAGAGCAAGATAAGCTACTTTAATCCTTTCATCTCTTAAGGTATATATTCGAATAAAACCTAATTTCAAACGTTTCGGCCACAGGCCATCATCAGTGGTAAGAATGCTGATAAGTAAGAAGGTAAAAAGTTAAAATTTACTATTTTAGAATGACAAATGTAAAAACAAGCTATAAAATTACGTTAATTGCAATTATCTATTTACAATGGCTAAAGGAAAAGAACTAAAAGTATTGTTTAAACCCAGTTTAAGTTTAAAAATGTACAAGGACTCTAAAATGCGCATATCTGTATGAAACTGTGGTTTAGCTTAGATCGGAAATTGATTGATGGAAACGGCATTATCGCACTCGTCCGAATGCTCTCGAACGGTTTCCCGTTAGGCCGTTCGATAGCATTCGGACGAATGCTATAATGCAATTTCCATCAATCAATTTTCGATTTTGGCAAAGCCACAGTTTTATACAGATATGCGCATTTTAGCATCCTTTTACACTTTTAAACTTAAGCTGGGTTTAAACAATACTTTTAGTTCTTTTCCTTTAGCCATTGTAAATAGATAATTGCAATTAACGTAATTTTATAGCTTGTTTTTACATTTGTCATTCTAAAATAGTATATTTTAACTTTTTACCTTCTTAATTTTCAGAATTCTTACCACTGATGATGGCCTGTGGCCGAAACGTTCAAAATTAGGCATTATTCGAATATATACCTTAAAAGATGAAATGATTAAAGTAGCTTATCTTGCTCTTTCATTTTTATTACCATTGCTACGGCTCCCTGATGACTTCTATGGAAAGATAATATTATTGTGGGTTATATCGAAATACAGAGGGAGGATTTGATTGATGTGATCATAGGGAGTGAAGAAATTCCGAAGTTTTAGTTTAGTGGCGTGGTCATAAGTGAGTAGTTTATGGATGAGGTCACTGGGATTAAAGAAATTCCTTGGTTTTGTAGTAGTAGACTGGTCATAGGTGAGATTTTCATTGATGGGATAATTGGGAATGAATAAATTTTAAGGTTTTATCTTGGTGGAGTGGTCATGGTATCGCTTGGTCAACTCAATAGAAATGTGAATCACTTTGAAATGCGCCAGAATTGACCCATAGTGTGACGAATTTTCTTAAATACATTTCCAAATGTTACTTGTTTGTGTAAAAATATATTATTTAATTAAATAAGCATAAAATGCTATTTATTTTAGCAATTCCTTTCATCTTTTATCTAGATTTATCCAAGTTTTGTCACTTGCTCACAAGTAAAGGAGCAAGCAAGCAAGCAAGAAAATAAGCGAGAAAGCAAGCAAGCCAACAAGAAAGTAAGCAAGAAAGCAAGCCAGCAAGCAAAAAAATAAGCAAGAAAGTAAGCAAGAAAGTAAGCAAGAAAGCAAGCAAGCAAGCAAGAAAGTAAGCAAGAAAGTAAGCAAGAAAGCAAGCAAGCAAGGAAGTAAGCGAGAAAGAAAGCAAGCAAGAAAGTAAGCAAGAAAGTAAGCAAGAAAGTAAGCAAGAAAGCAAGCAAGCAAGGAATTAAGCGAGAAAGCAAGCAAGCAAGAAAGTAAGCAAGAAAGCAAGCAAACAAGCAAGAAAGTAAGCGAGAAAGCAAGCAAGCAAGCAAGCAAGAAAGTAAGCAGGAAAGCAAGCAAGAAAACAGGCAAGTAGAAAGTAACAAACTATATTATAGTAAAGGAACCATCATTTTAGCAATCATCAATTTTTTGTGCCGGCATGGATGAATGTTCGTGCATTCTTAATTTAACAGTGAAGCTTATGCAAATCATACAAGTTGTTAGCCCGACTACGGATTAGTGTAGATGTAATACTAAGATAATATGATTACGAGATTGTTAATGCGCGAATGGATTTAGAACAGAACTACGATGAAAATATTCCTATATTCACGAAGTGTTCAATGTTTCGAGTAAAGAGTTCACTGGAATCGTAGGGAGGAAATGCACACTTGAGCCTGGTAATGCCGGAGCCAAACAAAAAACGAATGTAAAAAAACACGAGCCAAAAAAACAGAACGTGAGCCCTAAATAAAGCAATAGAGCGACAAAATCTATTCTAAGAGCATGTTGTAAAATAAGAGCACAAATTTGCTAACGCGAGAGTGAACTTGCTGCAATTCAGCGGCAGAAATGAAGATTGAAAGCCAAAAAATATAGAAGGAAAGCGTAGTGTCGAGCAAGAGCGTGAATTTGCAAACGCGAGTGAGAACTTGCTGCAATTCAGCGGTAGAAACGAAAACAAGGCGCTGCAATGCTGCTGGATGTCACGAGCGCTGCCGACCGTCGCATTATGCGTTCCTTTAACGCAACATTTCACTGGAACTACGATGCCTTCAAGCAGGATGGCCAGGTTGGCCATTTTGGACTAACACTTGCCTTTTTTCTGGTAAATTAACCGTCTAAAATACTAAGCATTCCTCTGACATTTGCGAACCGTGTAGATTTGTCAGATTGTGAGCGTTTTTTATGGCCAAAATTCACTTGAGAAAAAAGGTTAAATGTTAACTTTGGCCAGAAAATGGGACGATGTGGCAAACTTGCCTCAGGAGTCCTGGTGATGAGCTTCATCATTTCAAAAGAGGGTCTATAAAAGTGCTGCGGAAACTGTGCCCTGGGAATTGTGATGGAGTAGGGATGCTAAAGCAGGCCTGGAGATGAGAGCTTTTGAGGTTAAAAGGTCAGGTGGTGGATGTCAGAGTGAGGCGGTGGTGGAAGAGAGGAATAGAGGTTCAGAAATGGAGGGTAAGGAATGGATAAAAATGAGCTAAGGAAAACATCATGAGTTGAGGATCAAAATATAAAGCTGAAGGAGGGAGATTCTACGTGAAAGAGGTGGCTGTGAGGTTCAAAAGAAAAGCGTTGTAGGAAAAATTGTCGGTTTAAAATGGATGTGGTTCGAAATAAGAGAGTAGGTTCAAAATAGGGTGTAAGTTGGAAACAATGGTGGAGGTTCAGAAAAGGTTGTTAGTTGGAAACAATGGTGGAGGTTCAGAAAAGGTTGTTAGTAGGAAACAATGGTGGAGGTTCGGAAAAAGATGTGCAGTATAGGTTGGATGGGAGAATGCCCAGAAAGTTATTTAAATTGAAAATAAGGGAGAAGCTTCAGAATAGGTTGTAGTATGGAAACATTGGTGGATGCATAAATAGGTTATAAGTTCACTATGAGGGAATAGATGGAAAATATGATGTAAGCTGAAAAGAAGGCAGTAGGTTCAGAGTGGGTTGTAGGATATAAAAATGGTAGAAGTAGTGAAAAGGTGTAAGTTTAAAATAAGGGAGAAGCTTGAAAATATGATGCAGGTTGAAACTGAGGAAGTAGGTTCAGAGTAGGTTGTTGGAAGGAAACAATGTGAAAGTTCTGAAAAAGATGTGGGTTGAAAATAAGGGAGGTTAAAATAGTATATAGGTTGGAAATAAGAGAAAAGGCTCACCGTTGGGTGTTGGCTGAAAACAGGGAGGGAAGTTACAAATGAGTGTCAGGCTTAAAAGAGAGCTACGACTTGATGATAAGTGAAGCCGAAATTTGAAAATAAGATCTTTTATTAGGCTTAGAAACTGAACCCGAAAGTACATCCGTTGCTGGAATTTTCCTCTATGCTCAAAATGAAAATTAGGTTCATGAAGTTTATGAGAATTGGGCATTAAAAATACAGATCCAGTTTTACTTTTGATGTCATCAGATCACAATCTCGAGGACGGAAACTTTCCACTCTCAAGTTATATTCGCTCTAAGAGTGGCCTCAAAATAACATAATGAACAGGATCTACGGTATAACAGACTAAAACTTCGAACATTTTTTATCAAAATTATTGAATTTACTCTTGAAGAAACCAAATATAAATAAAACAAGCACAGTAAAAGAGAAAAAAGGCAATAATTTGAAAAAATTTTGTGAGAAAAATAGTTTCTCTGGGATGTCAGATGCTCAATGGTTATTTCAGACAAATTTCAATTATAAACGAACAAATTTGAGAATTTTGGGCAGAATTTGCAAAAAGTCGTTCTGGCAACACTATTGTACAAGGCCTAAGTCATAAGAAAAAAGGGTGCAGACCTCACATGAAGGTAAGAATAAATTTATTATTGTTTAATTAAATAGGATTATTCTTGTTTTGTCAGGTGGAGTCGTGATTTTTGCAAGTGATGCATTTCGACTCTTACTCAGTTAGCTGAGTCTTCAAATTCTTCCCGCAGTTCAAAGA
This sequence comes from Morinoia aosen, assembly GCA_030386875.1. NCBI lineage: Eukaryota > Metazoa > Arthropoda > Malacostraca > Amphipoda > Talitridae > Morinoia > Morinoia aosen. Next base: position 19,605,245 of record CM059556.1, read on the forward strand.
AAAAACATGAGCCGTCTGTTTATTGGAAACGACATCTTTGCATACCCCGTAGTTATTATATTTCTTATTCCATTTATAGCAGCAGCTCGAAGTTATTCAAATTTCAATTTCAATTATAGCAGCAGCTCGAAGTTATTCAAATTTTAATTTAATTTATAGCAGCAGCTCGAAGTTATTCAAATTTCAATTTCATTTATAGCAGCAGCTCGAAGTTATTCAATTTCTTATTTCATTTATAGCAGCAGCTCGAAGTTATTCAAATTTCAATTTCATTTATAGCAGCAGCTCGAAGTTATTCAAATTTCAATTTCATTTATAGCAGCAGCTCGAAGTTATTCAAATTTCAATTTCATTTATAGCAGCAGCACGTTGGAAAATACAACACACACCAAAACGTATGATGGCGGATCAAAGCAGCAAATTAGGGATGTGGTCCAAATGCTACAATGGAGCCACGGTTCATTTGTAACTAAATATTCCATCTCTTTTGATGACCCAGCCTGCCTGCGGCGGTCTGAAGAGTTTTTGCCTTCTTTGTGCTACGGTGGCCGCGGGATCTGAAAGTTTTCTTTAAAATCGCTGCGTCGAAGTAACTCGAGTTCGGTGTCTCGTGATCCGCATTGCAGAATCAAGTCAGAAAATTTTCGGGCTTTTCAGCTTCATCAATGGACGGAAACACGCAAGGAATACTTTGACGGGGTGTAGAAAATACGTACAGTATTTTAGAATTTTATTGTACTTGCATGTTTCTTGTTATAACGCTTCATCAATGGGCGAAAAGGCATGAAATACTTTGACGGGGTATTGAAAATACGTGAGGCTTAGACAGTATTTCAGAATTCGATCGCACTAATGTTTTTTCGTTATTTAGCTTCATCAATGTGCGAAAAAAGCAAGAAATACAATGACGGGGTGTTGAAAGCACGTGAGACTTAGACAGTACATTTGAATTTTACTGCACTTGCCTGTATTTTGTTATTTAGCTTCATTTATGGGAGAGAAGAGCAACGAATACTTTGACAGGGTTTCGAAAATGCGCGCGGCTTGGACAGTGAATCAGTACTTGAACTTTCTAGAAAAAAGGCGTGAAGTTGAGTACATTTTCTATTATCAATATTAACTTCATTGATGGATGGAAAAATGTAAGAACAAAGACAGCTTATTGAAAACACATGAAACTTGGACACTACGTGAGTACTTTCAGCACACAAGGATTTAGGCATTAAGTTTGCCATATTTTCTATTATTAAGTTTCATCAACGGATGGAAAAAGCAGAATAACTACAATGAGTAGGCATTACAAGTTCATGAAGTTGATATATTTTCTTGCATTCGGCGTTTAAGCATAATAAGAAAACTATTATTGGGCGATTTATTCCCATATGATCCATTCAATTTTCCACTTATTTGAAAAATGAGTCATGAAAACTCCATGCGATCTGGTAAGGAAAGCATGAAGTGTTAATTCTGAATATAAAATTTTAACTATTACTGAAATTCTTGTGGATTTAATGAACAAACTGTAAAGGTTTTTGAACATGACTTGTTTAATTGTTTTTTTTTCTGCAATGACTTGTCCAATTTTTAATAAACCTCACTTGAATTGTTTGTAGGCTAATATAATGTATTCGTTCATTTTTTGTAATGTACACTTATTACTTTTTGTAATTTTATAGTGATGTTTTAGTTTTTTCTTAATAAATTGAAGCTGGTTTAAATTGCATATTAATCATCTAAGAGCAAATTTTAAGCATGAGTGGAAATTTAAATTTGTATAACATTCGCTCTCGAACTTATTTCAACATTCCAGTTTTTTGGTTGGAACATGACAGAAAACAAGTTATTAAATATCAGTATTCAAATAGAAAATTACCATCTCAGAATTATTAACATGTTTTTGCCTTAATATCTTCATAAAATTTCATTACAGTTGCATTTGGAAAAATTAGCCAGCAGTAGGAAAAAAATTAACGAATGTTGTTTCCAAAAATCAGTAGATTATTTCGAATTGAAAAATAAAATAAAAAATGAATTACGGTCATTAAAAATTTGTAAAGTCTTTCAGAAAGTTTGCCACGTAACTTACAAGCAATTAAAAACGAGCCCTTTACTGTGAGCTGGTGTGTGGGAAAAACAAACTACAAAATAACTTTTGTAGCAGCTCCAAGATTAGTTTTTGTTATATCGTGGTTTTTCATCACGATATTAGGATTAGTAATTGTAGCTGCAAACTACAGTATCGGTAGCTGTAACTACCGTAACTGAAGCGTTAGCTTCAGGAGCAGGAAAAGGAAACTCTTAGCTAGGTTCCTATTCTTGTACTGGCTCATCCATACATTGACTCTGCTTATAAGCTATAGCGCTCGGAAGTTAAACAATGCTCTTCCGGTGCATACCAATGCGATGCGCCCCGAAGGCACAGCTTCCGGCGGAGGTCCCATAAAGACATCTGACCTGAACGCGATATGGCATCCGGCAAGCCGGCCGCGCAAACCTCCGCTCCGGAACTCGTACTCATAAAACCAGTATCACATTATACGATGCATATTTTAATATACAACAATTTCCCTCCCTTTTAGATGACTATATGACACACGGAAGGAAAACTTAGCAACCTATTCGCATTACAGGTTTAGTTATTTTACCTGATCTACAAGGTACATTTTGTACAGGTAAACTGCTGACCGGTGTCAAAGCAGGAGTCTTTTAGTCTTACTAGAACACGGCGTGCTTTAAAAATACAGGAACTGCGTCAGGCAACACATCTAGATGAACGGTATCTTTAACGTTAGACTGAATCAGATGACAAGTAAGAATCATTAAACAGACCATCAGAGAATTGAGTTACATACATAGGCTTAACTCTGGACAAAGAATATTTAGGATTAACTCTATCTCTGGAAGTAACAATTTTACGATTGTTGAGCGTAACAAAGGGAGTAAGTTTTGTGACACTTTGAGGAATACAATGTGACTGAAATAACGCGTAATTAGTTTGTACATCAGAGAAATTATGAACATAGTTACCGTCACAAGTATCGTTCCTAGGCTTTTGTAGAATAACTTCGTTCTTCCGCTGTAGAAGCTTACTTGAACTCTTCATTGACACATCTTCTCTTCCGACGTTGCACTGAGAACCGCTCCTTTCCAGCTGCACTGTGTAAGTGCGAGCTGCGTCAAATTCTTCTCGTGTAGGTCCCCTTCGTGTAGGCTTAACAGGAGGAGGTCGTGCTGCAGTCGTAAATTGCAAACTTTAGAAATGTGGCCTTTTTTCCACATTTTTTGCATTTTATTTATTTAATTTTAGGGCATAGCAATTCTTTGTAAGGTGCTTCTGCCTAGTTCCGCAGCGAATACATATGTAATTCGGCTGTAGTTTTTCTGTAGTGAAAAACGATGAAGATGAATCCTCACGAATAATATCTGGAGCGGCGAAGCTTTACTGTTGAAGGACTTGCTGTCACACTTCTGTAGAACCGCGCTGAGAATTTGCGCTGAATGTAGACCAGCCTCAAGAGCATCTCTCAAGAGACGATCGCGACCTCAATTTTCGTAGTTGCACGAAGATGCTAAGTCATTTAACGTTTTAGCATAACTTTGTATGGATTCATTAACACTTTGCTCTCTGTTTAGAAATGTAACAGATGCGCTAACAGTGGATTTCTTGATTTTAATTGTATGAACTTTCCTTCAAGTTCCTCATATGTAGCGTAGGGTAAATTCTTCGTTGTAGATCAGTAATGATGTTTACAGGCGAAGCTTCAACTATAATACTAGCTTTGTTACCATCATTGTTTCACGCCTTCTGAAGAACGTCTGCGCACTGTACTTGAATCGTTGTAGATATTACTCACTGTTTCCACTTTAACGTCGAATGGAGGACAGCAAACTGCAGAATGCGCCATCTTAATTTTGGAGCACTTGTAACGTTCAAATTTACTTTGGAGATTCGAAGAGTCGTCGCCATTTGTTATATCGTGGTTTTTCATCACGATATTAGGATTAGTAATTGTAGCTGCAAACTACAGTATCGGTAGCTGTAACTACCGTAACTGAAGCGTTAGCTTCAGGAGCAGGAAAAGGAAACTCTTAGCTAGGTTCCTATTCTTGTACTGGCTCATCCATACATTGACTCTGCTTATAAGCTATAGCGCTCGGAAGTTAAACAATGCTCTTCCGGTGCATACCAATGCGATGCGCCCCGAAGGCACAGCTTCCGGCGGAGGTCCCATAAAGACATCTGACCTGAACGCGATATGGCATCCGGCAAGCCGGCCGCGCAAACCTCCGCTCCGGAACTCGTACTCATAAAACCAGTATCACATTATACGATGCATATTTTAATATACAACAGTTTTCCTAACAATTATGATGCTTAGAATGCAGATTTCAAGCTAAGAATTTTAATTTAACACTTTGACTGCGACTACTAAATATTAAGTTCAATGCCAAACTCTGATTTTAAGTCAATTGCAGTAAACTATTTTGAAAATTGCAAAAATGAACTGGATCGTATCTTCATTCAGCTTTGATTGAGTATTAATGAAAATTGAGTTTGCGACTACTGGTCTGTCAGCAGCATTATGAAAATTACCTCCGTGTACCACCGGTGGCGCACGTCGCAGTCAAAGTGTTAAGAAGGTTTTAAGCTAGGGTAGGGTTTTACGCTAAAAAAACCGAGTTATTTTCGACGTAATTTTGACTTCGTGAAACTCTAACGAACACTTATTATCTTAGTCTTTAGTTGTGCAAATAAGTTGGAACATTCAAAAAAATTTAATTAGGCTGATAATGAATATTGACTAATAATGAATCATTTCTCGTCACAGAAAGCTATTCCCCACATTTGTTTTTGTAAAATATGCTTTGCGAACGGTGTAAAGTGAGAGAGTTTTAGAATATTTAACAAAAAGAATGTAATGTAATCATGCAACATATTTTCCTCAACGCAGATTTTCCACGAAGGTGAAATAGTAGTATTTAATTTGGCATAAAATTGAAGTTGAAAATATATCTTGAGTCAACGTCAGCCAACTGATGTTTTGTCAAGGTCAGCTTATTGAATTAGAAATGTGGTATCAATATTTTCCTTGCTTCTGTGGATTCGTTTGTTCATATTTATTAGATTATAAAACGTTTTGCATGTTTCTCTGGATTTTCTTTAAACTGAGCGTTGTTTGTGGTGCGACCAGGCCCTTACTTAAAAATTCTGGAATAATGCTGAGAAATTTTCTTTATATTTTTAAAATTTCACTAAAATTGAACGTATTCATGTCAAGAGACTTAATGTTTCAATTCAAATGTTTACCTTCACGGCTGCACAGTTTGCAAATATGAGAATTAAAATTTCCCGAATTAGTAAAAAAACAATTATCACCGTTAGCTTTCAGACATTGATGTGAAGTTCGACATTTGTTTTCTTTAAATTGGATGAAAAATCGTTTTTAATTTGAGATACGTCGCATTATTTATGCCTTGCAAACGAGGTAAAACATTTTTCGACTTGCTAGGCTATGTAAACATGCAAGTGTAATGAGCTTGATACTAACGTTTAAATTTCGAAATTAGCTTCTGATTGAAATCGATCGGAACATACAAAGCAATTGTGACCTGTGATGCGTCAAATTAGAATTTAGATGCCGACGTCAACAGTTGGGCTTCTGACGTCAACAGTTGTGTTTCTGACGTCAACAGTTGGGTTCCTGACGGTTACAGTTGGGTTTCCAACGTCAACAGTTGGGTTTCCGAAAGCAACTGTTGAGCTTCTGACGTCTAAAGTTGGGTTTCCAACGTCAACAGTTGGGTTTCCGAAAGCAACTGTTGAGTTTCTGACGTCTACAGCTGGGTTTCCAATGTCAAGAGTTGCGTTTCCAACGTCAACAGTTGGGTTTCTCACGTCAACAGTTGAGCTTCTAGCATCACTTATTGGGTTTCTGACGTCTACAGTTGGGTTTCCAACGTCAACAGTTGGGTTTCCGAAAGCAACTGTTGGGTTTCCAACGTCAACAGTTGGGTTTCCGACGTCAAATGTTTAATTTCTGACGTTAACAGTTGGGTTTTCAACGTAAACAGTTGGGCTTCCGACTTCAAATGTCTAATTTTTGACGTCACCAGTTGGGTGTCTGATGCAATGCTCAAATTTTAAATGAAGATAATAACGATAACGAGTATCACTGATGTGTTTGCGACATCAATCAATAAGTTTCCTATTTAAATTCAGGAAATATTATCCCGATTTTAGAAGGTAATATTCGGAGTTCAATAGCCGGAATTTTCTCAATAGCCGGATAGTTCGGGTACCTAATTTGAAGGTTGGGTTTCCGGCTTCAGTAGTTTGGTTTTTGGCTTTAATAGTTTGGTTTCTAACAAATAGTTGAGTCTCGGTTTTTAGTGCCCGGAGTTTTGACTTCTGTAGTTCGGTTTCTGGCTGTCTTTAATTTTCTGACTTGGAAAGTTAGCTTCTCGACTCCGAATCACGAGTTTTCGATTTCATGGATAGGGTTTCGGCGTTAACCCTAAATTGCTCGCTTTATAGTGTCAACGTAATTCAGTTATGGCAACATAGTTCAAGTTTTGTCAACATAATTCAGTTTTGTCAACATAATTCAAGTTTTGTCAACATAATTCAAGTTTTGTCAACATAATTCAGTTATGTCAACATAATTCAGTTTAGCCAACATAATTCAGTTTTGTCAACATAATTCAGTTTTGTCAACATAATTCCGTTTTGTCAACATAATTCAGTTCTGTCAACATAATTCCGTTTTGTCAACATAATTCAGTTTTGTCAACATAATTCAGTTTTGTCAACATAATTCAGTTGTGTCAACGTGATTCAGTTTTGTCAACATAATTCATTTTTGTCAACATAATTTAGTTTTTTCAACATAACTCAGTAAGCTTAGCACGTTGACCACGGCGGGTTAAACTGAAGTTCAATATTCAACTCCGTTTCAACGCCAATTCAAGTGAGTAATTTCGAAAACATTAACTGGATTTATTCTTCATTTAATTTTGGTTAAGTATTTATAAAATTGAGTTGTTGAGTAGTAGAAGGTAAGCAGCATTATGAAAACTCCATCCGTGTACACCGGTGGCTCACGTCGCGACCAACATGTTAAATTATCAATGACAACTTAACTTTTTAAATTACTACTGCTAACTCACTCGAATTTTATATTACCATTGGAAACTCGACCTTTTATTTTACCATTGACGACTCACCCGAATTATTAAATTACCATTGGCAACTCGTTTTTTAAATTACCATTGAAAACCAGAATTATTGAAGTACCATCGGCAACTCGACTCTTCATCTCAGAAAACTTAGTCCGTGCCTTCAGCACCAGCGCCCCAAAACAGCTTTAGATAACATGGGCTTCTGAAAAGCGCCTTTTCTCGGGGTTTTGAATAATTCAAACACCCTCCTCTTGTCGTCCTTTTTCCTTGCGAGTAAAGCTTTAAGTTTGAAGCTCTTTGACTCCTCTGATGCCTGAATATTTGAAAAGTTTTTGATTCGCTCGAGAATCCGTGAGAAGAGAACAGTCTTTTCACGGTTTTATACGTTTTTTAATTGACTGATTCTTCTCCTGGTTGAATATTTTGAAGTTTTTGATTCCCTCGAGAATCCGTGAGAAGAGAACAGTCTTTTCACGGTTTTATACGTTTTTTAATTGACTAATTCTTCTCCTGTTTGAACATTTTGAATTTTTTGATTCCCTCGAGAATCCGTGGGAAGAGAACAGTTTATCACGGTATACACATTTTTTAATTAAATGATTACTCTCCTGCTTGAATTTAATGAACCTTTTGATTCGCTTGAGTCTTTGAGAAGGGAACGTTTTATAAAAGTTTTATATGTGAGTTTTTTTGTTAATTGACTATTTTGCTGCTCAGATATTTCGAATTTTTTATTCGCTCGAGAATACATCAGATGAGAACATTTTTTCACATTTTATACATATTTTTATTGACTGATTCTTTTCCTGTGTGAACATTTGGTGCTTGATGTGCTCACTAACCAAAAAAATGTTTGATATGCTGAATAATCCATGAAAAGTAAACAAGTTTTTAGAGTTATATTAAGGAGTTTTATAATTGAATAATTACATGTAAGAGTGATTTCATTCATGTTCGATTTTCTGCTCATTAGATCATTGTGTATATGATTTTAGGATTCGTTGATTTTACACTCCCTTTATTTTATGTACGATGGACTTCGCTCGTGAATGTGCAAAAGAATGATACATTTTCTGACTAAGTGTTGACCGAGGCGAGTTATAACTTTGGAAGGAAATTTAAGAATAAAATTTTTAGTTGAAATTTCTACATTTAGACTCAAACACTGACAAAAAAGAATTCGGAGGTAAATTTTAAATTTTCGGTTTAAGCGACTATCCTTGAAAAGAAAACACGACCATTTTATCGGCAAGCATCTCATGACGAGATTCTGAAAGTAAACCTTGCTTTCCTCTTAATTTTTAGGTTCCAGAGACCACTGACCATTTTTATTAACAAAACATGGCCATTTATCGGCAAGTAATTCAAAAAAGATATTTTGAAACAGTGACCATTATTATTAACAAAACATTACGATTTATTGGGAAGTAATTCAAAACGATAATTTGTAAGAAACTCGCGCTTTTCACTTTTTTCTTAGGTCTCAACGACAATAATTACGTCTCTGTGACCATCATTGTAAAGAAAACACGACCATCTTATGATCACAGTATCTCAAGACGAGATGTTGTGATTAACTCTTGCTCTTTACTTAATTTTTAGGCCTCAGTGCAGATTGTTATTAAGAAAACTATCCCATTTATTTGCCATTTATCGGCGCGTAATTCAAAACGAAATTTTGTAAGTAACGTTCGCTTTCAGATGTTATCAAGGCCTCAATGACAATAATCCAGTCTCTGTGACCATGATGGTAAAAAACACAACCATCTCATGAGCACAGCAACTCAGGACAAGATTGCGAGTGTAAATACTGGTGACGCTCAGCTGCAGACCGGCACGTGGCATTAACGATTGAAAAACGGGAAATTTTCGGACAGAAATTGGAGACAGGATGTTATTGGCTCAATGTTTGTGCGCTGCAGAGCCTCATTACAGCGTCTGGCAAAAATCGGGCAGAAGAAATCAGGAGCTTCTTTCCCGGTCTGGGGTAATTTTCTTGCTTTAGGGTAATATTGAAGGAAAATACCGCGGGAGAGCCTGAGCTGCATTTGTTGATGTTGAAAGTTCTTGACTGATGGTATCAGATTTGAATCATAACCTTGGTCGAGTAATTTCAGCGGAACCGATTTAAAAATTTCTCAGACACATTACAAGTTGATAAATTCTAGGGTTATGAAATTTTTCGTGATTCTAAACAAAATTTCTATTTGCGTTGCACAATAATTACAAAGATCGGACAATGTTTCTTGCTCCAAACTTTCCGCATAATTTTTTAACTAGTTTTAGAAAGCATTTCCCTCATCCTGACATTCCACTTCTAGGCCAAAAACATTCCGATACTAAGCTGTCACTTTTTTCAGCAAAAATATTCTTCAGTGCACAAAATATTCTCTAAAATGTGACACTTGTGCTCTCGTTCTTCTAAAGCTCACGCCACGATCTATTTTTCACTCGTTAATTTATTTTCCTTTATCTGTACCCCAGGAAATAAGTCAAAACGCGGTTCATCACTATTCCAAAAACTTCTAATTTTTACAACCCATTCACTCTTCGTCTTTTTGTGCGCATCACAACTTCGAAATACCCTCAATGCAAGCAAAAAATTTTTTCAGATTCCTATACGTAAGAAGAGCATCCTCACCTGTTCGCTATTGCACAACCCGGTTAGCGCTGAGTCAGCACCTGCACATACTTACCTTGCATTAGCATTCCAATACGAGTAGTTGCGCACAAAGGATTAACGAGTGACTTCTGCTCACCTAAAAATACCCGTCGGCATCTGCCGGCAGTGAGACCCTCGCAACCTCGGCAGTCATTTATGTCCTCATACAAACGTTACTGCTCTGAACTGCGCTGAAATGATATAAACTACTCTAAACTGCGCTAAACTGCGTTGCAAACTGCCCTTTTGAGGCATTTAGGCTTATTATAGTTTTTTTCATTTGCCACTCGGAATGGGAAGCAAAATCTTTCAGTATAACTTGAAATTTTCTCATGTATCTCGTAAACAGAGATCTATGAATGGGTGTGTGGACATAACTTACAAGCAGAATGTGATAATTTCGTTTAAAGTCTCACGATAAACTACTGGTGACGGTATTCAGAAACGCCCCCTGGTAAGGAAATGAAATGCTCACAGCGACACATTTGTCTCTCAAGTCAAGCCACGGTGCCATTACGGCGCTAAAATTATAGTCAGGTCACCATTGAGTCTCTAAGCCAAACTTCCGGGCCTTTCTTGTGAGATTTTACGAGGCAAATTTGGCCCTAAGTGCAAAATGCCTCTCGAGATTAGCCCCTCACCAAACTGCGAAAAAGAAAACTTGGAGTGACTAGGCGATAGCGCAAAGTGAAAGCTTCATAAGAGTTTCTCTTCTGTTGGGTGTTGGTCGACATGTACTGGAGAATTTTCTTTTTCAGAAAAAAGTGATCGCTTGGTAATGGAATGTTTTTGGCTTAGAAGTGAAATGTGAGGATGAGGAAAATGCTCTCTAAAATTATTTAGAAAATAATGCGGGAAAGTTCGAGGCTGGCTGCATTGCACGAGCCTTATAATTGATGTGCAACGCAAATAGAAATTTAATGATGATTCAAGAAAATTTTAAATACATCAGAATTTATCAAGTTGATGTTACTGGGAGCAGTATTTGCCACATTCTACGTTGGTTGACTTCATGAAGTATTGTTCTAAATTTCAATTTGAATAAATGGTTCCGAATTACTGGAAAAAAATTCTGGAAGTTTTGATTGACCTGTAAAAAACACAAAACTAAATATGCTCTCGCTGAAATACGCTGAATTCATACTTTAATTCATTTGGTTTAAACTAATAAAATTATTTTTAGAAGGATAAACTTGCCTGTAATGTAACGGATAAATTTGCTGAAATTCAGTTTCAACGCAAAGCTTAAGAATAGAGCCACTCTTCTTTTTTTAAACGTAAAAACTAAATTATTTGTTTGAAGAAAAAATGGAAAGCAAGGTATAGGTATAAATCGGCCGATTCTAGCCGAACCAATCATTATTATTAAAAATCTAGTTGATCTATTAAGATCAATACAATAATAATAGGTGACCCACCAGGTAAGTATTCTCACTAAAAATGATTATAAAATTATGCGAAAATGTTTGGTTCTCGCTATCATGTTATTCATTCGTGGAATGGAAATCTGCGGTATAAACATCAGCTTTTGGGCTGGAGTGCTGATATTAAAATTAGAAAATAACCTCTCCGTGGTAGCAGTTACGGCATAGTTTTTAGAGAAGCAACCAAAGAAAGTGCATACCGTATTAAGCAAAGCTTTCGGCGCACCAACTTCTTTCTGCAGCTTGCTTGAAACTCTACGAAGATTCTGCCCCTTAATGCTGTGGAAGGACCATTCATAGATTAGTTTTGTAGTTAATTTTTTCTATCAATATGTTTTATGGTTGTTCTATTTACAACTGGCAAGAGAAAAGCTTAGCAGTCTTCGCACTCGAGATTGCGGGTTGAAACTTCTTTAGATTTGAAATTCCTTTTGATTTTAAATTTTTTAGATTTGAAATTCCTTTCGATTGAATATTTCTTTAGATTTGTTTTTGGATTTGAAATTTCTTTCGATTTGAAATTTCTTTGGATTCAAAATTTTTTTAAATTTGAAATTTCATTACACATGAAATTTATTTATGCTTGAATTTTTTATTTGATAAATCTTCATACCTGAAACTTCCTTAGATTTGAAATTTCTTTAGGTTTGTGGAACATTCAATCCCGCACTTCGAATCTTTTCTAATTCCCTATTTACGAACAAATTTCTTCATACGCTCTCGTTATTATTCCGTATGATATTAGTATGCTACAATTCCCAATTCTTTACACCTCTTTACATTTTTAAATCACTCCCAATATAATCAGATATCATTACTTAAAAAAAATCATTTTGGTGCAAATCTTTCACCAATATAAATAACATAACGTCAACAAGCCCAACTCCTAATTGTACACACGCACTTGTGCACCTAATTTTTTTCTGTTATTTTTTTGTATTTGATTATTATTAGACCGATACCTTTGTCAGTAAATTCACAGCAGGTAAACTGTAAACCTGAAAACTACACAAGGATTACAAAGTCCTGTTTCTCTAAGCGTTATTTTTATGCTTGAATTGAAACTCACATCTACGCTATCCTGATACAAAAAAGGTGAAATTAAAGGGAAACATTACTCCAAAATAAATCAGGGACGTGACGAAGGTACGCGGATAGCTTGTCTATTTTCTTGTATAAGAGTCATCATTTCGCGAATTTTGTCCATTCCGTCTCCGTCCAATACTGGACGAAGTAAAGCTAGAGATTAATGCCGCACTGAACACTTTATGAACGTAAAGATTAAATTATTTGATAGGAGAATCCATGAAATAAATTGTCCGATTTTTCCCAAACCCTTTAATGGTATGGAAGGAAAATTAGAAATTAATCTAGTAACAATGCAACATCAATAGGTGACGTACTAGAATTAGCCCAAGGTACTCAAGTATCCCACTAAAATTTTTTAGTGAGTAAAATTTTTGTGAGTGAGTCAAAGATAGGATTTTTTCCGCGTAATTCCACGAATTTCGTCCATTCAGCCTCCGTCCACTACCGGTTTTTGTCGAAGATGGGCCTCCAAATCACCACCTCTCGATGCTCTGTCTACTCCATAAAATTTCTTCACACACAAAAGCAGCTGCCGCCGTCCTTTTTCGGAGCTGCTCCGATATTGACCGACCACCAATTATTGGCATGCCGAAGATAGCGATTTATCGAGGATCTCATTGGCCTTTTCAGGATGTCCAAAAAGTGACTGGGAAGCGCAGGAAATCAATGGTATCCCATCAGCTCTGATGAACACTACGTATCTAAAAATGCATACAAGCTAAAGTACATAAATCGTTAAAAGTGACTGTATTTTTTCAAGTTAGGGCCGTGATTGAAATGAAAAGTTACCTAGTCTCGGAAAGGATGCTTTAAATTTTGGCCATGAATTCAGTGACTTGAATGCTTCTTTTACACTATGCCTTATACCTTGGCATTCTGGAAGTTGGTCTTTCCTTGGCCAAATAAAGTGAATTTTTACTCATACGAAAAATTGGATCTTTGCTTTTCCAAAAAATTGGATCTTTTCTTGTCCGAAAAATTGGATCTTTGCTTGTTAAAAAATTGGATATTTGCTTGTCCAAAAAATTGGATCTTTGCTTGTTAAAAAATTGGATCTTTGCTTGTCCGAAAAATTGAATTTTTGTCTGTAAAAATTGGATCTTTGCTTGTCCAAAAAATTGGATCTTTGCTTGTTAAAAAAATTGGATCTTTGCTTGTCCAAAAAATTGGATCTTTGCTTATCCAAAAAATTGGATCTTTGCTTGTCCGAAAAATTGAACCTTTGCTTGTTAAAAAATTGGATCTTTGCTTATCTAAAAATTTGGATCTTTGCTTGTCCAAAAAATTGGATCTTTGCTTATCTAAAAATTGGATCTTTGCTTGTCTAAAAAATTTGAACTTTACCCGTCCAAAAAATTGGACTTTAGCTTTTCCAAAAAAAGTGGAACTTTACTCGTGCAAAAAATTTGATCTTTGCTTGTTCAAAAAAGAGGACCTGTGCTGGTCGAGATGTGCTCCCTACATAGTGGGCCATGAAGAAGGAAATCCAACTTTAAATGTTAATAACTTTTCACTTCATTTGATGCATTACACACAGAGATATGTACCCTGACTACAAAGCTTTTGACCTGAGTATAAATAATGTCCAAATCGGGTTAAAATTTACCTTTATATGTAAATTTTCAAGTGACTAGACCCATCGTTATGCTACTAACAAAGGAGCAACGCATTTTTATCAACGTCGACGCGGGAACAAAGGAAGCTCAAAATACTCGTAAATTCGAACAAAGATTTCCTTAAAGAAGCTCTCGTTATAACTAGTTTTTATAACTCGTTTTATTTTAGAATAATTTTGCAATGACCCTTTAACTTTTGATCAATTATGACTTCATTAAAATGTCATGTGGAACTCACATTTTTATAACTGCAATTTATCTGATTACTGATACAACAAATTTTAATGTGTCTCAGCATTTTTAGAGAATACATTTTTCGTCACCTAATGCAAAAAGCAAAATTAAATTATCACATTCACTGTAAAGTTATTAACATTTAAAGTAGTGTTTGCTTTTTTATGGTCCATACGATGTACGGTATATTATAAAATATGAGCCATTGCAGGCTTTGCACTGAATTTGAAAACTGAATTTGAAAACTGATTGAAACTGATTTTGAAACTGATTTTGATTTTGAAACTGATTGCAGGCTTTGCACTGAATTTGAAAACTGAATTTGAAAACTGATTGAAACTGATTTTGAAACTGATTTTGATTTTGAAACTGATTGCAGGCTTTGCACTGAATTTGAAAACTGAATTTGAAAACTGATTGAAACTGATTTTGAAACTGATTTTGATTTTGAAACTGATTGCAGGCTTTGCACTGAATTTGAAAACTGAATTTGAAAACTGATTGAAACTGATTTTGAAACTGATTTTGATTTTGAAACTGATTGCAGGCTTTGCACTGATTTTGAAAAAAATAATGAAGCGAATCAATTTTAAGGTATTTTAATTCAAAATTTTCAAAATTTAATGAAGTTTTTGAAACTGAATTTGAAATTGTCTTGGTGATATTATCAAGAAAATTAATTTTAGAGTAATTGAACGCTTCTTTACTACTATTAGTCAGGTAAAAATAGAAGTATTAGGTTCTTTCACATCAGTCCACATTTTTGAACGATGCTTAAAATTTCGTCGGGAGATACTTTATTTCATGCCCTGGTGAAGTAACTGACTTGAGTGAACATTATTCGCAAAAACGTTTTCGGAAAAATTCTCGTACCCTCAGCCTCGTGAAACCCGTTTCATCACACGTGTCAGTTGCGCACAAAGGGTGACATTGTATCCATCAGCCTCATCTTATCTATCATTTTCATATCAAAAGCCTCGTAGGATTTGTATGCACCCTTGCTCTGTGTTTCACCATATAGGCTAACCATTTATAATATTTTGTTTTCTCCCCAACAGACATTATTCGTTTATAATATTTGTTTTCTCCTTGACAGACATTAATCATTTGTGATATTTGTTTTTTCCGCATCAGACACTAATCGTTTTTAATTTTTTTTCTCCTCAAGAGACATTAATCACCTATAATATTTGTTTTCTCCTTAACAGACATTAAAAGTCTATCATAGTCAGTTTTCTTTTCCATAGACATAAACTTTCTATAGTATTTGTTTTCTCCTCAACAGACATTAAACGTCTATAATAGTTCGTTTTCTTTTCCATAGACATTAACTATCTATAATATTTTGTTTTCTCCTCAACAGACATTAAACGTCTATAATAGTTGGTTTTCTTTTCCATAGATATCAACTATCTATAATATGTTGTTTTCTTCTCAACAGACATTAATCTACATTATTTTACTGTTCTTAGGCGTTAAAATTTAATTAAAACCGAGAAAGACAAAGCTGGAGATTGCGTCCATCATTTTTCAGAAGTGGCAGCAATTCTGTATTTTATGGCAACGATCCAGAAACTTCTGGTGTCAATCTGGAACTTTATGATGGCAATCCGGAATTTTGTGGTGCGAGTCTTCACATTCGGACGCCCTTTTTTTCTTTTGTTGGCCTATTCTTTCACTGGCTTTGAAAATTATTTGGTATGATATCGTCGGTAAAATAGCATTTTTTTGGCTTTGCTGTGGAGATGTTGAAATGATATATTGTTTTTACTAAGTGACTCTAGTGTAAGGTCTTTCGTTTACTTTGTTACAATCTTATATATTGCGCCAATTCCGATCAAAACCACATATGTTACATGCATATTATCTGTTATACATGCCAGAACAAAAGTTATTACTATTTTTACAGGTTAAGTCATATTCAGGTTTTTTGAGAAAAATTTTCTGGATGAGCCATCTCCTAATTCGTTAAAAATTGAAAGAATAACCTTGATAATGTACAGGTCATACAAAATTATCCCAAGCAGCCAGGATATTTGATTCAATGAGAAAAAATGAACTGCAACGCGTAATCAATAGGAGCACCAAGACACAGAAAGGGTTAATCGAATAATTTTGCCGACGCTCTTAGCAAAAATAAAATTCTATTTAGAACAAGATGATGCATGTCAAATCCTAAAATGGGTATACCACAAAAAAATACGTTTCCGATAAAGTCGATGCAATGCAAATCATAAAAATCGGAAGACCTAATCTAATCTAATCTAATCTAATTTAAGAATATATTTTCCAATCAATTTGATGCACGTCAAGTCGTAAAATGGGGCTAACTTACAACAAGAAAATACGGATTCCAATAAAGTTGATGCATGACGCCATATAATACGACGGGACGAAAAGAAAACATTTTTCCAATAAAGTTGATGCTTACCAAGCCAGAAAATAATTTTTCAAAAGACAATCATGCAACGTCAGAGTGCAACGCCGTATACCTACTGTCGAGCACGTACCCGTTTCAAGCTCATTAGCCAAGAGGATAATTATGACCTAAAGGACGAAAACCCTCTTTTTTCCATCGTAAAGAAACACCAGGTCGGAGTCTGGAACCCTCGACCATTTCATGCAAAAGGCGTGTGCTCTCAGCCACAAGACCGCTCAAATCATTGGCAGGTGCGCAGTTTTCGGGGTAACTTTTCAGGACAAAGTTTGTTGGCCAGTTTTGGAGCGGCTGGAAACTTTCCCTGCATCGCTGCGAACTGGAGGCCATACTGGCGTAGTTTTAATTGGAGCTTAACTGGGCAATCAGACAGCGAACAACAACTTGGGAATTGCGCAATGGTGAACGTGAGCTGCAAAAGTGCTATTTTCTGGCACTACAACCTTCTTTGTCGTAAAATGTCCCGTAATGTTGTTTTCGGAATTTCGAATTTTTTAAAATGATATTTTGTGTCGTAAAATGTCTTGAAATTATACTATCTGGTACTACAACTTTCTTTGTCTAAAAATGTTCCTAAATGTTACTTTCTGAAATAACAACCGTCTTTGCCGAAAATTGTCCCAGAATAATTCACACTTTCTAATACTACTGCCTTATTTGTCGAAAAATGTTACGAAATGTTATTGCCCTATACTACAACTTTTATTTTTGTCGGACGATGTCCCGGAATGAAACTTTCTGATATTACAGCCTTCTATCACGAATAATGTCCTGGAATGGTATTATCTGATACTACAACCTTCTTTGTCTAAAAAATGTTCTCGAATTTTGCATTCTAACACTACAACAATCTATCAAAAAAATGTCCGAAAATAAAGTTGTTTGGTGGTTAAAAAATTTTTTACACTGGGTGCTTAAGATTGAACGTGAAACGAGTGTAGGTAAATGTCATGAAAGATACGATAGTATTGTTTACGTAAACTATAACAAAGTGGGACGATATCTACGCATTCCCTCAACCACCTCTAAAAGAGCTAAAAGTGGTGAATATTTTTTTGAAAAAATATTAAACGTGAAAGTAATTACTGAAGAAAGATGCCAAAATAATTATGCACTCTTTGACAAAATCTCACAACTAGTCCGTGGACTTCAAACTTTTCCTGGACAAGATGTTTTCAGTTTCTAAAGTAAGAGTACGGTGAGAATTTGTAGAATATCTGCGCACTCAATACTTCAAAGAAGCGCTATCTAATTAGGCTAATCTCAAATAAACCATTGAAAAAACCAGCATCATTATATTGGGTAAATGTGAGAATACAGCTAGAAAAATATTTACAAATCTGCATTCAGTTACTTCTACGCTATTCGTATAGTAGTCAGCTTTTAAGCTTGAAAATTGAACAGCTAGAAAAATTTACACACATCTGCATTCAGTTACTTCTCCGTCATTCGTCTGAAAAAGCGACATTGAGACATGCAGACATCTAGCTCACACGTGTTGTTAGGTATATTGGAAATGCAACGATCGGCTTCCAGCTTTCACTTCGGATCAAAGAATAAAATACTGAATATCATCCAATACCTATCAATAAATTGAATAGAGATACAGTTGCAAATGTGAAACCGAAGTCAATGCGGCTTTGTGCTGAAGTTTTCAATTCTGTCAGTAATATTACTCTGACAGTAGTACAACACAATACCAAATATTACAATATTACTCTGCCACAAATATCAAACACGAAGGTTGCCTTAGTGTTTCTCTGCCAGCGTTAACTTTCAATAAACTAATAATTGTTGGGAATATAATATTCCTGGTGTCATGTATACAGGAGACAGTTGGCGCTATTTATTGAAACTACCATTTACTCAATTAATAGCTGTTGGGAATATAATCTACCTAGTATCATGTATACAAGAGACATTTAGCTTCACTATTAAAACTACCATTTACTCAATTAATAGTAGTTAGGAATATGATCTGTCTGGTATCACGTATGCAGGATACATTTAGCGCTATTTATTAAAAACAATTCACTCAAGATAGTAGTAGTTGGGAGTAATACTTCGTATGGAAAATGTTTTAATATTCAATCGATATTTCTGTCAAGAAATATAATACACTGCTAGAATGTTTCGTTATTCACTTAATATCCCTGAGCACCGGAATTTAATGCAAAAAAGAAACATTTGCTCAAATATGTCAATATTCTGTTAATATTACTATGTAAGTCAAAATGCAAAGAGTAAGCACAAAGGAGATTTTCATTCTAAGATTTGGGTATCAACAATGTTTTTGCAACCCAAAATAAGCGAACGTGAACACTGCATCGTAAAACATAACCCAGAATTATTGCATCATGTCGTCAACGTTTACCAAGGAAAATGTATTCAAAATTTCTTTCTACGCAAAAATGAGTTGGAGTGCTATAATTAATGGAAGACTAAACCACATAGGTTTTTATATTGAAGCTACCGTTTTCCTTTATTCACGTCGTTCGATCTTGCCATTTTCTTCGGTGAGAGAAAATAGCAGCACTAATAAGTTGAAGTTTTCATTAACGTACATTAATTTCAACTTAATTAATGACAAGGAATCGAACACCATTTACTGATGATAATAATTGTTGGGAATATGATCTACCTGGTATCACGCATACAGGATTCATTTAACACTACTTATTAAAACTACTATTTAATTAGCAATTGTTGGGAATATGATCTACCTGGTATCACGCATACAGGATTCATTTAACACAACTTATTAAAACTACTATTTAATTAGCAATTGTTGGGAATATGACCCACCTGGTATCCCGTATAAAGGGCCCATTTAGCATTACTTGTTGAAACTGCCATTTAATTAATAACTATTGAGAATATGACCCACCTGGTATCACGTATAAAGGGCACATTTAGCACTACTTGTTGAAACTGCCATTTAATTAATAACTATTGAGAATATGACCCACCTGGTATCACGTATAAAGGGCACATTTAGCACTACTTATTGAAACTGCCATTTAATAAATGACTATTAAGAATAGGACCCACTTGGTATCACGTGTAAAGAACACATTACGTGGAATCTAGCTTAGGGAAAATTGCGAATGCTGTCCAATCTTTGCATATTTATATCGTTTTTTTTCAGAGCAACATATCACTGAGATTTATGACATGCCAACGCGTTGGGTTACAAGCGCGTGATGTAAAATAAGGTATCCTTGAAAGTGGAGTCGTGCTTAAAGATTCTTAAATTAGTTGTAATTTTGGTGTGAGAAAAATTGGTCTCTTTTAAACTAGACGTTCTTAAAAATCCCTCCTCATTTGACCACACTGTTCAGTTGACAGATGCAGTAAATTTGATTTTTTCGCCAAATAAAATTCGGTCTTAAAAATCCATTATCATCTGGCCATCATGCGCACTGTCCAGGAGCGCAAAGTTATTTTTTCTCAACACAAAATTCGGTTTTAATATTCCCTTTTTATAATATTCTCCAGAGTAGACATAAGCGGTAAAATTAATAGTTTTGTAAACAGAAGTCGGTCTTAAAAATCATCATCTGGCCACCATGCACAATTGAACAAAAGCAGTGAAATTAGGAGTTTTTAAAAATAAAAGTCGGTTTTAAAAAATCATTATCATCTGGCTATCATGCGGAGTATTTAGTGCAAAATTAATTCTTTCTCTACTTAAAATTCCTTTTTTAATTCCCTTTTCACCTATCAACTCTGCAGAGTAGGCAGAAGTAGTAAAGTTAGTCATTCCCTAAAATAAAATTTGGCATCAAAAATACATCATCTGACCACCCCGCGCAGTAGTCAAGAGCAGTAAACCTAATTTTTATTATAATAAAATTTGAAATTAAAAATACCTCAACATCTCGCCACTCTGTAGGGTAGACAAACGCAGTAAAGTAAAACTTGATATTTTTCAAATAGAAATCGGCCTTAAAAATCTCTGATCCCTGAACATCGTTCAGGGTATCGAGATGTTGTAAAAACAATACTTTTTTAAAATTAATTATAAACTTAAAGTCTTTCATCCTCTGAACACCGTGCAGAGTAGCCAAAATCAATTTAAGGAATACTTTTTAAAATTTATTATGAACTTAAAGTCCTTCATCCTCTGAACACCGTGCAGAGTAGCCAAAATCAATTTAAGCAATACATTTTAAAATTTATTATGAACTTAAAGTCCTTCATCCTATGAACACCGTGCAGAGTAGCCAAAATCAATTTAAGCAATACTTTCCAAAATTTATTATGAACTTAAAGTCCTTCATCCTATGAACACCGTGCAGAGTAGCCAAAATCAATTTAAGCAATACTTTTCAAAATTTATTATGAACTTAAAGTCCTTCATCCTATGAACACCGTGCAGAGTATCCAAAATCAATTTAAGCAATACATTTTAAAAATTTAACATGAACTTAAAGTCCTTCATCCTATGAACACCGTGCAGAGTAGCCAAAATCAATTTAAGCAATACTTTTCAAAATTTATTATGAACTTAAAGTCCTTCATCCTATGAACACCGTGCAGAGTAGCCAAAATCAATTTAAGCAATACTTTTCAAAATTTATTATGAACTTAAAGTCCTTCATCCTCTGAACACCGTGCAGAGTAGCCAAAATCAATTTAAGCAATACTTTTCAAAATTTATTATGAACTTAAAGTCCTTCATCCTATGAACACCGTGCAGAGTAGCCAAAATCAATTTAAGCAATACTTTTTAAAAATTTAACATGAACTTAAAGTCCTTCATCCTATGAACACCGTGCAGAGTAGCCAAAATCAATTTAAGCAATACTTTTTAAAAATTTAACATGAACTTAAAGTCCTTCATCCTATGAACACCGTGCAGAGTAGCCAAAATCAGTAAGAGTAATGCTTTTCAAAGTAAAATCCAGCCTCAAGCCACCTCATCATCTGGCAACCTCATAGAGTAACCAAAGGCAAAGTTATGACCAAATTTAACCAAAAAAGCCCGAATTTGAACATTATGGCCCAGAAAATGGACAATCTAAGAGCCAATCCCTTATCATCTAACAACCTGTAGGGTAATCAAATGCAAAGTTATTGCCGAATATAGTTGAGAAATTTCAAAACGGTTCATTTTGGTCAAGAAAATGAACGATAGAGGAACAGATCTCTCAACATCTGGTAATCAGATGCAAATTTATGGCCCAATATAATGAAAACTGGCCAAATATTAACATTTTGGTCACGAAAATGGACAATATAGTAACTGGTCTCCCATCATCCGGAAAACCTGTGGGATAGCCAGGTGCAATGGTAAGCTAAATTTAAACAAAAAACCTTGAACCAATACAGAAACCGAATCATCATACATAGGAACAAATCCCTCATCATCTGGTAGGCTCGCTGTGTAACCAGACGCCATTTTACAATTAAATTTAACCAAAAAAGGTGAAATTTAAATATATTGACCTTGATAATGGGCAATCTAGGAACCGATCCCTCATCAACTAGTAACCAGATGCAAATTTCTGGATAAATTAAACCAAAAAAGGTCAAATCTTAACATTTTCGCCAGTAAAGTGGACACTGGGAACCCAGCTGAGAGCCCGGCAGGCAGAACAAACAGTAGAGCGTGCACCGGCATGCTTCGCTGCGGCTATTTCTGGACGCCCTCAGCGAAGTCGTCTCGAGTTTCAAATGTTTTGTGTTGCGGAGGATTTTTATTGCTCACTGGTGTGTCAAATTTAGCATTCCGAAACACGTGGAAATAAATCTTCCGTGAGATTATGGCTATGGGGTCCAGTTTACAGGGAAAGTTGTTAACGTTTTGTTGTTGTTGAAATGAAGTTGTCGAATGTTAGGTTTACGAGTTTTGTGTTATGAAATGAATGAATGGATTCACAATTTTATTAAAAGAGAACAATACTGAAATATTTCCAGTTGGCGTTTCTGGAAAAATTTCAAGTGTATTAAATTTTTAATCCAGATTTTTCATCGCGTCCTGGCAGCTTTCAAAAATTTCTTCCAAGTTGATGTTATTAGAATTGAATCTAGAATTTTATGTCATAACCCAAAACGCTGACACATGTGTGTCTACAAAGTTAAATAGAGAAAAAATTATACAGAAATTAAATACAGAAATGAAGTAACAGGAGAATGTTTCCCATATACCAATTTGAAGAAAAAAGTATTTTGTGCGCTTACATACGTGAACGTGAATGTGCGCTTACATACGGGAACGTGAATGTGCGCTTACACACGTGAACGTGAATGTGCGCTTACATACGTGAACGTGAATGTGCGCTTACATACGGGAACGTGAATGTGCGCTTACATACGTGAACGTGAATGTGCGCTTACACACGTGAACGTGAATGTGCGCTTACATACGTGAACGTGAATGTGCGCTTACATACGGGAACGTGAATGTGTGCTTACATACGTGAACGTGAATGTGCGCTTACACACGTGAACGTGAATGTGCGCTTACACACGTGAACGTGAATGTGCGCTTACATACGTGAACGTGAATGTGTGCTTACATACGTGAACGTGAATGTGCGCTTACACACGTGAACGTGAATGTGCGCTTACACACGTGAACGTGAATGTGCGCTTACATACGTGAACGTGAATGTGCGCTTACACACGTGAACGTGAATGTGCACTTACATACGTGAATGTGAATGTGCACGTACATACGTGAACGTGAATGTGCGCTTACACACGTGAACGTGAATGTGCGCTTACACACGTGAACGTGAATGTGCGCTTACACACGTGAACGTGAATATGCGCTTACTTACGTGAACGTGAATGTGCGCTCACATAAGTTAACGTGAATGTGCGCTTACATACGTGAACGTGAATACAAGTAGGCAGCGCATCTTTGGATTAAATCAACGCAAACTAAAGGAAGAATTTGATGATGGAAACTTCAACAATGAACTAATGTTACTTTTGACCTCATGAACTAATGTTACTTTTGACCTCATGAACTAATGTTACTTTAGACCTCATGAACTAATGTTACTTTTGACCTCATGAACTAATGTTACTTTTGACCTCATGAACTAATGTTACTTTTGACCTCATGAACTAATGTTACTTTTGACCTCATGAACTAATGTTACTTTTGACCTCATGAACTAATGTTACTTTTGACCTCATGAACTAATGTTACTTTTGACCTCATGAACTAATGTTACTTTTGACCTCATGAACTAATGTTACTTTTGACCTCATGAACTAATGTTACTTTTGACCTCATGAACTAATGTTACTTTTGACCTCATGAACTAATGTTACTTTTGACCTCATGAACTAATGTTACTTTTGACCTCATGAACTAATGTTACTTTTGACCTCATGAACTAATGTTACTTTTGACCTCATGAACTAATGTTACTTTAGACCTCATGAACTAATGTTACTTTTGACCTCATGAACTAATGTTACTTTTGACCTCATGAACTAATGTTACTTTTGACCTCATAAACTAATGTTACTTTTGACCTCATGAACTAATGTTACTTTTGACCTCATGAACTAATGTTACTTTTGACCTCATGAACTAATGTTACTTTCGACCTCATGGACTAATGTTACTTTTGACCTCATGAACTAATGTTACTTTTGACCTCATGAACTAATGTTACTTTTGACCTCATGAACTAATGTTACTTTTGAACTCATGAACTAATGCTACTTTTGACCTCATGAACTAATGTTGCTTTTGACCTCATGAACTAATGTTACTTTTGACCTCATGAACTAATGCTACTTTTGACCTCATGAACTATGTTACTTATGACCTCATGAACTAATGTTACTTTTGACCTCATGATCTAATGTTACTTTTGACCTCATGAACTAATGTTACTTTTGACCTCATGAACTAATGCTACTTCTGACCTCATGAACTAATGCTACTTTTGACCTCATGAACTAATGTTACTTTTGACCTCATGAACTAATGTTACTTTTGACCTCATGAACTAATGTTACTTTTGACCTCATGAACTAATGTTACTTTTGACCTCATGAACTAATGTTACTTTTGACCTCATGAACTAATGTTACTTTTGACCTCATGAACTAATGTTACTTTTGACCTCATGAACTAATGTTACTTTTGACTGCGTGCTGAGTGAAGAGAAATGCTAAGATTATTTCGTTTACGGCGATAAAATTACATGATCTTATATGGAGATGAAGTCGAAAGTCTTTCATAGTGATACAATAGAGCTGAAACAATTACGGAATAATTACTGCGGGCTGAGCGAAGAGCAATGCTAAGAATAAATCCAGAATTTCGTACTATTAATTATTCAGCTTTATTATAGAAAATTGCACAATTGGTATTTCTATTGTATTATTCATGTATATAATTTCAATTATGCCGTACTTTGCGTTTTCCGTAGACATGTACCGAATTTTATAATGTTTTTATTTTTGTTATTGGTAATTGCATACTTGTAATTTTTTGGGATTATCATAGAACATTGTACATTTGGTATTTCTATCGTATTACTCAAGCGCGTAATTCCTATTTAACTGTACTTTACGTTTGCCGTGAGCTTATATTTAATGTCATAATGTCTTTATTCTTCTTATGGGGAATTGCATGCCAATAATTTTTTGGCCTTGGTCATAGAACATTGTACATTTGGTATTTCCAGCGTATTGTTCATGCAGAAAATTCTCATTATATTCTACCTTTCATTTCACATAAGCTTATATATAATTTAGTGATAACATTTTTTCCATATAGTAATGACGAACTTGTGGTTTTTGGTGTTATAATTGATCAGGGTTCCAATACAATTTTTATCGCCCTTTTCAAGTATGAAATTTTCATTACACTGTACTCTGTGTTCCTCATGTGCCAGGTACGACAAATTTTGAAAATTACAACAAAAAAAATGCTTTTAAATAATTACAACAAAAAAATGCTTTTAAATTTCAGTTGTTGCAATTTTTATGTACATGCTAAAAATTAGACTGGACCGGAGAGTATCCAAGGTGGACCAGAAGTAACTGACCATTTTAATTTGCTGATAAACTGAAAACTTAGTTATATTTGAGAGAATAACATTTTTTGATGGTTTATTTTGGTATCCTATTTACTCAGCTAGCTGAGCTGTATGGTTATTTCAAACGGTTGCACTGCCATCGTTGTTTAGAAATTAGGCTGGATCTGATATTATTTGTTGTTTAACCCTAAACCGGCCCATAGACGATCAATTATATTGTCAATATAATTGACAATTATGAATATCGACAATTTATTTGATCGTCTCTGGGCTTGATTGACGGCCGTCAATTAATTGACTTAGTGGGAAAAAAAAATTTCATCAATATATTGAGTCAGTGATATTGACAATTGAATTGATCATCTATGGGCCACTTTAGACTGCGAGGTGAGCCACCGGTGTCCACGGAGGGGATTTTAACAATGCTGCTGACAGGCCAGTAGCCACAAACTCAATTTCCATAAACACCTAATTAACAATAGATGAAGGCACGATCCAGTTAGTGTTTGTTATTTTCAACATTGCTTAGTACGATTGACTTCAAATTTGAGTTGAATATTCAACTTCAGTCTTACCTGCCGCTGTAAAAGTGCTAAATAAAAATAGGAGAGCAAAAATCACTGATAAAAATTTCATTATACTGAGAACGTTTCGGGCAAATACCCATCATCAGCTCATTAAAAGACTCTGACATATATCACTGAAATAAAAAATGAACGTAAATGTACAAACAGACATAAACACGGATTTAAAAGTATAAATGTGAAAATGCAGTAAATAACAACGAAACAACTAAGAACCTATGATGCTAAGAGGATATGAACTCAATTGGTTGTTAAGAGAACGCTTACATTTAAAAATGAAAAGCGATTCTAAAATTCTAAGATCTAAAACACTTGAAGCTACACGTACTACTTTGAAATGACTAGAGTGAGGAGGTATATTGCACGTTTCAGTATGATCGCGAACAGCGGAGTGAGATGGACGGGTCAATGGAACCCCAGTACGGTAACTAACTCCAACATGCTCGGCCACTCTAGCTCCGAGAGCACAAATGGTCATGCCAAAGTACTCGGATGCACAGCGTGCACAACTGTATGAATACACTAGTGAGGCCTGCATGGTAGAAGGAAGTTTGTCTTTATAATTGAAAAAAGAACCAATTGTAAATTTGTTTCTTAATATTATATGAAATTTTATGCCTGAAAAATGTCTAGAGAGTAGGGCAAGTAATTCAGTTTTGAGTGTTTCAGAATACGGTCCAAAATATGGTAAGCACAAATAAATTGGTTGAGAGATTGGTTCTTGAATGACCGGATTTGGTTCGACATTATCATTTTGAAACTTGTTTGCTAAAAACTTTCCAATTTGGTGCTCAACAAACAAAGATATAAAACCATTTTGGCGGAAAAATTCTATCAAAAAAGAGAATTCTAAATGAAGGACGCTAAAATTAGAACAAATTTTATAAGCACGAGCAAGCAAAGGCTAATGCAATTCTGTTTAAAATTAAAAGTGCAATAACTATGGAAGCTCATTCCTAGGCCAGAAAAAGTATTTTTTCGGTACACCGACACTTCAAATTTATTCTCTCGTTTAGTCACTAAACAATCCACAATATTAGAACAATAAAATTTGTTCTAATTTTAGCGTCCTTCACTTAGCGTCCTTCCGCCAAAATGGTTTTAGATCTTCGTTTGTTGAGCACCAAATTGGAAAGTTTTTAGCAAACAAGTTTCAAAATGATAATGTCGAACCAAATCCGGTCATTCAAGAACCAATCTCTCAACCAATTTATTTGTGCTTACCATATTTTGGACCGTATTCTGAAACACTCAAAACTGAATTACTTGCCCTACTCTCTAGACATTTTTCAGGCATAAAATTTCATATAATATTAAGAAACAAATTTACAATTGGTTCTTTTTTCAATTATAAAGACAAACTTCCTTCTACCATGCAGGCCTCACTAGTGTATTCATACAGTTGTGCACGCTGTGCATCCGAGTACTTTGGCATGACCATTTGTGCTCTCGGAGCTAGAGTGGCCGAGCATGTTGGAGTTAGTTACAGTACTGGGGTTCCATTGACCCGTCCATCTCACTCCGCTGTTCGCGATCATACTGAAACGTGCAATATATCTCCTCACTCTAGTCATTTCAAAGTAGTACGTGTAGCTTCAAGTGTTTTAGATCTTAGAATTTTAGAATCGCTTTTCATTTTTAAATGTAAGCGTTCTCTTAACAACCAATTGAGTTCATATCCTCTTACCATCATAGGTTATTAGTTGTTTCGTTGTTATATACTGCATTTTCACATTTATACTTTTAAATCCGTGTTTATGTCTGTTTGTACATTTACGTTCATTTTTTATTTCAGTTATATATGTCAGAGTCTTTTAATGAGCTGATGATGGGTATTTGCCCGAAACGTTCTCAGTATAATGAAATTTTTAAAAGTGTTAAACGGTTGAGCAGCCATCAAACAAACAAACAAACAAACATCGGCATCTTTGGGATGCTTTATTTCCAATCAAGTCTGATACATATGATCTTGAGCATTGGTTTTTCAAATGTCTTATATCTAACACTATATATAGGACACCATGACGGTTTCCCTGTAAAGCCGGTACCCATTTCCGACACCTGGATGGAGTGGGGTATTGTGCTTTAGCTTTCCCGTATACCCAACGGGGAAAATCATCATTATTTTGAAGTTTGTGAATGTGATAATTATACCTTTTTTTGTCGCGGAGAAAATTAAAATTTTCAATTTTACTAATTGTGTAATTCCACATTGCTTTATTTAAATTGATATTAAAATATTGGCCAAAAAATGGAAATCTTGGCTAGAAAATGAAGGTTATGGCCCGAAAATGAAGATTTTGAAGAGAAAATGAAACTATTGACCGAGAAGTAAAGGTGTCAGCCAGAAAATATAGATATGGCGAGAAAATAAAGATGCTTATAAGACAAATAAATTTTTTCTAGAAATTGATGTTTTTTCCAGAAAAATAAAGACATTGGCGTAAAATAAAGATATTAGCAGCAAATGATGTTGCTGGCTTGAAAAAGTAACAATTGTCAGAAAATGAAGTTGTTGACCAGAAAAAGGAAGCTGTTATCCAGAAAATAAAGAAAATTCCATAAAAAATAAATTATTGATCAGAAAACGAAGATATTACCAGAAAAAGGAAGATGTTTTCCAGAAAATAAAGATATTTCTAGAGAAATAAGTTTCTGACCAGAAAACGAGGAAATTACCAGAAAAAAGAAGATGCCGGCCAGAAGTAGGTAGGCCAGACAGGCAACCGAGTATGGGACGCCCAAACTGCCTCTGGTGTTCGAATTTTTTGACCCCAGCTTCAGTCTGCCGCTTCTGAGATCTTGTTGCGGGTTTCATTGCTCCTTATGACGGAATTTAGCTTCCAAGAGGCACGGACCCTCACAATTTCATGAGCATATTTCAGAGATGCTTCTATTTGATGCCGCACAATATCCGTCCGTGCTGAATTCGCTTCTCTCAATTATGAGAAAGACAAAACAAGAAATATTTTATAACGCTGAAACAAAGAATTTTTTATAGCGCTAAAGCAAACAATCTTTTAAAGCGCTAAAACAGAAAAACTTTCCAAGCGCAAAAACAAAAAAAAAACTTTCATTGTGATAAAACAAAAAACCTTTCATAGGGATTAAACAAAAATCGTTCATAGCGATTAAAAAAACACATCATAGCAATAATACTCAAAATGCTTTTTTGCGATTTTTTGCGATAAAACAAAAATTTTTTAATGAGGTAAAACAAAAAACTTTTAAAGAGATAAAGCAAAACATATTTTAGAGGAATAAAATAAAGAATTCTCTTATACTATAGCGCTGAAACAAACGCCTTTCACAGCGCTGAAACGAAAAATCTTTCACAGCACTAAAACGAAAAAAATCCTTCACAGCGCTAAAACGAAAAGTCTTTTACATCGCAGTCGGTGTCGGCGCTGGCACAATTTGATTATGGTAATGCGTTCCGTGATTCAGAATCTTCGAGTCAAGTCACCCGCCGCTCAAACGGTCGAAATAAAATTTTCCGAGCTAAAAAATGTGGGAAGTGGCTTGGAAAATACGACGCGGTTACAAACAGATAAATTTCGGTTTAATAAATATTCTCGCAGACAGAGCGATGATTTAACAGTTTTATTTTAGGGCAAGCTGTTTTTTTATTAATAAAGTTCTGTTCGGAGTCCAATGCTTTATGGGTTTGTGTATTTTATGAGGAGTAGGTCTCACATCGAGGTGTGGATGGAGTCTTTGGGAAATGTTTTTCGTGTTTGCTGTTCTCAATAACTCAGGTAAAGGAAAAATGTTGCGGTTATTATGTCAGACCATGTATGTGCATATATATAGTTTATACGCACATACATGGTTTATGTGCGCATATATGGTTTATGTGCACATATATGGTTTGTGCAGGCATAGATGATTTATGCGCACATGTATGATTTATGCGCAAATGTATGATTTATGCGCACATATATAGCTTATGTGCACATATATGAAATATGCGCACATATATGGTTTATGCGCACATATATGGTTTATGCGCACATATATGATTTATGCGCACATATATGGTTTATGCGCGCATATATGGTTTATGCGCACATATATGGTTTATGCGCACATATATGGTTTATGCGCACATATATGGTTTATGCGCATATATATGGTTTATACGCACATATTTGGTTTATGCACACATATATGGTTTATGCGCACATATATGGTTTATGCGCATATATATGGTTTATGCGCACATATATGGTTTATGCGCACTTATATGGTTTATGCGCACATATATGGTTTATGCGCACATATATGGTTTATGCGCACATATATGGTTTATGCGCACATATATGGTTTATGCGCACATATATGGTTTATGCGCACATATATGGTTTATGCGCACATATATGGTTTATGCGCACATATATGGTGCTACTGAGGAGAATGAATTGCTCTAATGTTCTACAGAAATTTTTCACGAAGTTGAACCCCATACATCAAAATGAACTAAAACATCGTACAAATACAGGGTATCTAAAAAATACTTTTTCAGTGATCAGTACTCGAGTTTTGATGTAGGTGTTTACTGGCATAGATAATAGTTTAATGAGCTAAATCAGAGAAAATTATTTAGAATTTAAGAAATTAAATGACGTTAAAAAAACTTAGTTTCAGAGAATATGATTTTAAATTTAAGGAAACTTAATGTTATTAAAGAAAACTTAGTTGCACCTGAAAAAAATACATGAGTCATCGTCAGTCAAAAAATGAGTACTTTTTTGAGACACCTTGTACGTACAGTTCGCAGATAAACTTTTGGGCTATTTGAGAAAGGAATATTTTTTTTAAAGGAATAATTGTTTTAGGTTTCAAGTCTCTCTACATATCTTACACATAATTTTAAAATTCTGATAACCTTGTCGGTCTTTTTTTCTTGGTTGGTTGTCTCCGTATAAGCAATGTTTTCAGAAATGATAGAGGGCAAAACTTCGTGTGTGCCACTTTTATAAATAACTTAGGGCAAAATTTCAAATTCCTACGAACTCGATGGTTCGTTAATACGAAAAGTTAAAAGTTAATACGACATGTGCATTTTACGAGAAAAATTTGAAAGAATTTGCTGTTATGGCAGTCTGTTTGATCGGGCCACGAATTATCTATGTAGATGGTAAAATATGCATAGCATAGCGGCTTTCTAGGGCAGTTGTGGGAGTCTGTTCTAGGAGACTATTTTATGAGTCTTTTCGTGACAGTTACTAGTGTTTGTGATGTTTTAGATTTTTCATTGGAATTTCTCAATTTTATTACCTATGTATTACATTTCATAAATTTTGGATGAATTTTTTGTTTTAAGCATTACGAATTTCTGTGATACACTTTTCAACACAATGACATGGGGAAGTTTTTTCCGGTAGGTATTTCGATTTTGAAAACAAATGATATGGTCTATCAAAATGAATCATTCTACTTTACTGTCTTAATTAACTTAGAATTTCAGAAACATCCTCTTCATTTCATTTAGTCTTTTTCACCACTATCACTATTATAAAAGGAGCCGCGTCCGCCCGTCCATCCGTGTGACCCCCTCTTGATTATGGTATCCATAATACGCAATCGGCCTATTTTACAAATAGAATTTTCCTATTAATCTCACTTAAGATGCGATGTAGCACAGCCGAAAAAGTTGTCCCGTAGTGCTGACGATCTCATTTAACGGAGTCTCCGTCTTCTTGGCTTCCGAGTCTGATTTCCAGCTGTTTTGTAGAAGCAAAACAAAACATTTCTGTATTCTTTTCAGCGGAGCCCGTAACTGTATTTTAGAGGTCTGTTAATGACTGTTTAGGAGACACATAACTGCTCTTAGAGAATGGATCAGTGCAGGCAATATGGCTTCCGAAGATTTTTAGTGGTCCGTGGAAATGAAGGTCTTAGCTGTCAGCGAGGGGATCTGGATTAATTTAATTCCTGTCCAATGTAAACGAGAATGATAGTTGAGGAGTGGAATTTGTTACCTAAATCGCGGGCATATTTTTGTGGGCGGAAAGAAAACGAGAAGTACAGGCGAATTGAAGCGTGAACATTTTGTGTTCACGGTGCTTTTTCTAGTTTATAGAAGAATGTTAAAATTTTTAGGTTATCGATGCCTACTCAAACTATACGACAACACTGCATTCACTTGCTAGAAAAAAATAGGTGGATAAGATGAAGAATATATCTTATTCTTAGCCCCTGGGCTTTTGAAAGCTTTTGAAAAAGAAAGTTATGATGCAAGGTAATGTTGGGGAAAGTACATTATGAAGATACTATCGTTTGATACTACTACTATAATGAGATACTATCGTACTATGTACTGGAAGTCACTCGTTATACCTAGAGCTCGTATGGTGCCCAAAAATATAAATTACTATACAATTTTCATATATTAAGCAGTAATTACAGTGGCAGAAAAAAATACCAGAGATATTACCAGCAGTTCCATATTGATTCTTCATGATTCTACTATCATCCTTTACTGTTAATTTTGTACCGTTAAAAATCAAGAAATGTAGCGGCCTAGTTATGATGTCACAATTCACTAACTTTTAAAAAATCAAAATATATTCAACTACATGGAGGAATCTGAAGTGAAATGCCTTCTTACGAACTTGTTCGTTCTAAAAATTTATTTGCGTTGAAAGATCCGTAGTTACCTGATCGTACACAAACTAATTTGAGTGACATGACAGATTAGATTTGTAGATCTTTTCAGCATTGACTGGTTGTTTTTGAACTGGCAGGGGGAATGCCAGTGTTATACTAATATTTTCATGAACAATTGGTGTGCAAAAATCTTATGGGAACTGATATTTTCAAGAAATTGGGATTCTAAATGTGTTTCTGGAGACTGGTCGTTCAAGAAATAGTTTAATAGAATTGATATGTGTAAAAGTAATTGTTTCTTTCAAGTAGTTATTGTTAAGAACTTTCATTGAACTGCTCTGTGTAGGCAGGTCATTTGTAAAATATGTATTTGTCTAGAACGGTCATTCACAGAACTTTTGTATGACATATGCATTAAGCCTTTTTATTTTGTGCGGGGTTTACGGGAATCTTCTTTTGTGCTGCAAAATTATTCATGGAATATTTGTGTATACTTGCATTATATTGAATAATTCGATGCGGTGGAAAAAAGTGCGTATCGTAAACTTTGCCACAAATGGATAGTTTGAAGTATTTTCATTATTTTTTGAATTTTTTATTTCATATTGTAGGACGCACTTGAGAATTTCCTAAATAACATAACATGTCAATCATTTGATTCGTTTTTTACTCCAAGAATCATTTTTTGCGAGAGAATTTTTCCACAAACATAACAGTTCACTGCATAAGAGAGTTCTTTACCACCTCCAAACTCAAACTTTGAGCTTACTCCAAAGACTTCTTAAAATATCAACATTGAAAGAATGTGCGCCATGCGCCATGCCCCTCTTCCCCCGTTCACCTCAGAGGTCATATAAGCGGTGAGCTCATTAGGGCCCGCGCATTTGGTCCGCATCCCGTCCTATAACAACATCGCAACCAGTAAACGTCGCAGTTCTCCAGCGTTTCCCTAACCCTGGTCCTCACATTGGTGGCCAGAAAGTTGACGGACCCACGAAGTAAAGAAGATATAATTTAGAAGTCAAAAAGATATAATTGAGAAGTCAAGAAGATATAGTATTCGACGAGAAACCTACAGAAGTTTGAGGAGAAGATCCAGGGGCTTCATCAAATCAACACGGCGGAGATAACTACAGTGAAACAAGATAACTACCGTGAAGATCGTTTGTGAAAACAATAATTATAACGTTTAAGAAGAGGATCCGCTGAGACAGTTAGAGCAACAGAAATCCGAGAAGAGAATAAGTACATCATCTACAGAGATCTACGGAAAGGGCGACTACAGACCTAAAAACTACATCTACGTGGTGTCACTTTACAAGCTACGTTATCTTCGTGCTGCGGACGAAGCAGTAACGGTGCATCGCCTACAACGACTGCAGAGATCACGACATCGTGCGACAACTAAAACTACAATTTAAGATAAGTAAAGCAGCAATTATTAATTGTTATAATTGTTACAGTTCTGTTGCAGCCTAGATATTCGTTGTGCGTGAGGCAGACAGCGTGCAGTGGTAGAGTTTTTGTCAGGCAGTTTTTTTTGCATTAGCCAGTGCGTGCAGGCGTCAAGGCCAAACGAAGGCTGCACTTACAGTGAGAGCAAGCAGTGTGTTCAATAACCCCTAGACAAGATTTTTTTTAAGAGTTTAGGAGAGTTGTCTTTTTAAAGTAAGTGGCGCTATTTTCTTAAATTCATATTGGAGTTTTAGTCACTGCTGTATAAATTTGTGTTTGAGCTACTGTTAAATTGAGTTGAGCAGTGATGTTATATGTGTATTACCTAGACACCAAACTAGTAACGTAAATATGCCTGTATTTTCTGTAACCAGCGCGGCTGGAGAAAGTACTATATGAACTATGACTAGTACTACGACAACGATAGGTTTACCGAGTGTCTCACCTATTATAAGCAGCGTAGTTGCGAAAGAATCAGCTGTGGCAATGTTTAATTCAAGTAATAGTTTGTCAAATTCCGAATTACCGAACGGGTAATTCTCCTTTGGAAATGCTGTTGTGATGTTGCAGGGGGGAAGTGCGTTCCAATTTGCCCAAAGGTAATGCTGAAGATCTTTGTAAAACTCAACTTTCTAGCGTTAGAGTATAAATAGAGTTCGAGAGAGTACTACGGATCAAGGGATCCATTATTGACGGAACAATTCGCTGTATTAAGAGGACAGGAATTGATTGGAAGATGATGTACAAGTAGTACAATCCAGTGAAATGATGTAATAATGATGAAATATGTACTGAGAAATGCAATGTGATTTCGAGAATTAAATACATATTAAAGTAGGAAGGAGTAAAGGTACTCTTCCCGAGTGAAGTGAATAATAGTGAGTGTTATTCTGATGATACCTGATGTCATTGCTCTGAGTATGAAAGAAGAAATATGTGAGAAAAATAGTGAGCAAAAAGAGCAGATACCGCGGCAGAGTTAGAGTCCGTGAGATACTAAAAAAAAGAAGAGAATGACTCTTCTAGTGTACGTAAATGGTAAACCCAGAGAGGTATATGATACCGACAAGGCTGTGCATATATCTGGTAAATGGTTTAAGGTTACCAGGTAAATTTACCAGCGAGATTGAGTAATACTGTTGAGAAAAACTATTAAATTAATGCGTGCAGACAAGTGAATAAGCTTTAAGAGAAGATGTTGATTTTCGTCGATTTTTGATGGGACTCTGGCTTTAGTTCATAATTTCATGTGGTGGAAATAATACCGTTGATACCATGACGGTCAGAGGTTAGCATTGCAGATTGCGGTTGTCATTGTGCCAGCGAGCAGAAGTACCATACGAGAGTAATAATGAGAGGCGATAGACGGCCATTAATTAACCACACGTGGTGGTCTGGTAATTAGTTAAGAGTAACGAGTAATAGAAAGGTAGAGTGTGCAGAGCAGCACACATAATTTCATGTGCAGTACGATTGAGTAGTTTTTGCAGCTTATTTTTTGCATTGGCTCAAGGCCGCCAGTAGCTCATGCTGTACCATGCAGGCATTGAACTTGACCAAGGCGATACATACGCCAGACAGTGAGGCGCCGTATTTCCGGTGGCTCTGGCTGGCAACAGTTGACAGGTGATAGACAACAGCGTGATCATGAAGATGACTAGGTGAATATTCATGAATATGACTGGTGAATAGTCATGAATAAAATGTGTTTTGGACAATTGACGAATAATTGAATAGTGGAAACTAATTAAAAATAGGAGCAAAATTTAATTTATTTCTTAGTTATCTGTTAAACGAGAGTGGCTGCTTTTAATGTCTTTTTGAGCACGTTTAAACGATCTAGTGCGTCATACAGTCATTTTGCAAGCTTACTAGAATTTCATGATCAGTAAAGCTTTATGCTATGTAATTTGAAATTAATCAGACGTAAAAGAATGCAAAATTTATTGTCAAGTCTCTCAAAGTTTCTACGGGATAATTAACAACTGATTGAACGATTAAAATTTAGAGTGTTTAACGTCAATATTGATTTTTACCTTGAAAACTTTTCGTGTACGTACCGTAAAAAGTATGTTCTTATGTATTCTATTTTGTCTTTCTGTTGCATTTGCTTATGCTTTATGTTAACTTCGTATATGCTTTAGTATTTAACTTTTTTGTTTAAGGCATTAACGTAACGTGATATGTGAAATGTAAAGTAACCGTTCACAGTATGAAAGTATAACAAGAGCAGAATAACAATGTTCTTAAGTTCTTATGTTCTTGTGTAAAAGACGCACGTGATTATTGGCATGTGTTGCGAGAATTGACGGCTTTGCACATATTTAAATCTTTTTTTGCCGTGCATTGTCTGGGAACGTTTCAAGAGCGCACTCTCATGTCTCGATGAGAATTAATATGCTGAATTCACACTTTAAACACAGATTGGAAAATTCTAGCGACATCCGGCTGCTCATGCCGAGATTTCAACAAGGAGAAAGTGTTTTCGATCGCTCAAGAAATTAAATGCCTATTCGGAATTCAGCTGATCTTTATTGAGTCAGCATTCATTTTCTGAGAAAACTTGAATGATAATGAGAGACTTGTTTTTGTTGGACATTTAAATCATTGACTCAAAGTTTTAAGAATGTTTACTCGTCATTAACTAAATAGTAAGATTCGGTAATGGATCACTCTGACACTAAAGGTGTTTCTCATTTTACTTTATTCAAGCATTCATGTACTAAATTTTGCGCTTTAGCCATGCTAATCTTCGTATTTTCTCCAATTTCAGTTCGCACGGGTGCGAGCGGTAACACAACATCTTGTAACACGGTAACATGGTACATGTACATGGCCTCGCGTGGGTGTACGAAAGCACAGCCTGGCGCCAGAGCGCCTGTTAACAAACATAGGCGGCCTTGACGGCAGTTAAGCCACCGCGCGCAGTCAACAACTTAACAGCAATCAAGCTACGCGCGCAGTTAATCCATGCTAATTAGAGGTAAATCACCTTCGTGAAAAGGAAGGAGAACAACGGTGAACCATAGACGAACTCAGAAAATAACTGACTTTACATATTTTATTCGATGTCAACTTGGAAAAGAGTGTTTACCTTTTACAGTGGTACTTTACCATGGATGTAGTATTAAAAACGTGATTTAATTAATTTAGTACCGTGAAATGTGGTAATTATAAAGTCAGGCTCGTTCAGAACTAAGAGCTTTGTTTACTTTTCATTACGATTGGATAACGAATATTTGAAAACGGATTAGTGATTGTTCTCCTTTGTGTTGCAGGGTGCGAAACCCGATTTTCATATTCATACTTGATGTTCTAAACTAGCGTGTGTTCGATTTTGTTACGTATTTTCTTATTTCTTACTCCACGTTCTATATATCATTATGTTACCGATAGAATTAAGTCTTACGAGTCTGCGGCACTCTGTTTATTCCGATGATTGTTTTAACCAATTGTGGAAAAGTTCTGTTCTAATTGGTGCGATGTTTGGCTTTAACATTATAACAATCAATAACAATAACATCCGCGTATGATAACAATAACTTTAACTAACGTCTATTCTGAAGTCTACGGAAACGCATACGACGATTTGTAATCATTATCTAACGTCAATATTTTCTTTTTGGTGAAAACTTTAATGATTCTTTAATTTGACATCCATCTAATTTCAGTTTTTTTTCTGAATTATTTTTCGTTACCCACGAGGTAATAGCGTTGTTCATTATAAAATTTTCTGAAATTACCTTGCCGAAGAACTCGTGTTTTGCTCGGAGTTACTATAATCTTATAATCCCTAGGTTTATTTTGTTTGCTTTGTTTAGTTATAATACTGGTGTTTATGCGCGATTTTGCAAAAGTCAAGCAACGATGTTCAAGCAATTTGGTAATGTTTTTGTAGAGGTGTTTACGGTGGTCACTTCTCTGAAATTATCCATGTGATTACCTGAGGTCTAAATTGTTTGTCATTTACGAAATTGTTGCGACATTGAAAAATTGTTGCGACATTACACTTTTAATTGCGAGAGAAGTGAAATTATTCGTCGAAATTATTACTTTTGACCATTGATGTTTATTGATGAGAATATTTGGCGTTTCATTTACTTCCCTTTATCGTGTATTGATGAGAATATTTAGCGTTTCATTCACTTCCCTTTATCGTGTTTTGCTGACGTTGTGGTAATTTGGTAAGTTTAATGCTAATGCTGACCTTTTGTAGCAGCTAGTGTTTTTTTTTTTCAATATTGAGGAAAAGGGCATTTTTTGTTATATCGCTTCAGCGCCCTGGTACTTCTTGTTTGTGTTGCCAAGTATTATTGATACTTCTTGAGCTAAGTACTGTTACTAAATTTGACTAAATTTATTCGTATTGATCTTTTAAGGGTGAAGAAAAACGATTCAATTATGTATCAGTGTATTTACGAGTTAATAGAATTACCTTCGAGCATTACACACATGTAAGGCTGATTTGGTTTTTAAATTTAGAGTTTGTGTTTTTTCCACCCGAATATTGTTTTGGGATATATTGTTTATTGCCCGAATATTGTTTATAGTTAAGTACCTAAATTGGGTAAGGGGGAGGTATGTGCGCCATGCGCCCCTCTTCCCCCGTTCACCTCAGAGGTCATATAAGCGGTGAGCTCATTAGGGCCCGCGCATTTGGTCCGCATCCCGTCCTATAACAACATCACTACCAGTAAACGTCGCAGTTCTCCAGCGTTTCCCTAAACTCTGCCCGTATAAGAACATAATAAAACTATATTTTTACACCGAAACAGTAATGCTATGAGGTACTTCTTCAAGATGATACAACTATTGTGTCGATGGGAATTATCTCTCCCAGGAAAAAAATGCGACTTCCTGAGCTGAGTGGTAGGCGTTCGTTTTGCAGAAATAAATTTTTGTTTTGTTTGGTTAAGGCCAATTTTTTCGGTTTACTGCTGCTCTGTTTTTCAGCACCTCTGACTTTCTTTTCAACTTTTGCCTTGTACCTTAACCATCCTCCTCAACTTACATTTTATGTATGCTAGGGATCCTGAGAAGGAACAGACCTTGTGCATAGATACTTCGGTCCCCAACCCTAGACTAAACGGTGCTTTCATCCTTCCTCTCATTGAACACCTTTCAGAGATAAGGAAGGCTGAAACTCACTTAAAACCAATCAATGCTGTTAGATACCCTAAAGGAAAGACTCCAAAGGGTTGGAATTGCGCGCTACGCTTCCATAATAGTATCAGCAATACAACGACGAAAATAACCTTCGCCTTGCATCTCAAAGCGCTGGTGGTTCACTGTAAAGACTCGCATTGAAGCGCTGTGAGTCGCTTTAAATGGACAAGTGCCTAAGAATTGCTCGCATTTATTTCGATGGTGTCCCTCAAGGGATGCGGTGTGCCCACTTGTCAGACATTCCGTGATTACACGCAATTTCCCTCGGCCGGGCCGGAGGAACTTTGTACGGAGAAATCGTCATGATCCCGGCCGAATTCACAGGACTATCGTGGTAGTTGTAATCCCAGCCGTGCTAGACATGACTATGGTTGTAATCCCAGCCGTGCTCTACATGACTATGGTTGTGATCCCAGCCGTGCTATGCATGACTATGGTTGTGATCCCAGTATAATCCCGGTATTCTGTATAAGATTATAGTCGTGATCCCGGCCGTGTTGCACCGGATAATATTTGTGATCCCGGATGTGCTGTACAAGACAATCACAGTCACCCAGGCTGGGCTGTAAAATACTATAGTCGTGATCCAGATTGTGCTGTGCAATGCTATTGTCGTGATCCAGATTGTGCTGTGCAATACTATTGTCGTGATCCAGATTGTGCTGTGCAATGCTATTGTCGTGATCCAGATTGTGCTGTACAATGACTATTCCAAATTCAACAAATCCACTCTGAGCATCTTTTGCAACTGCTGCTCCACCTGCAGCAAGATAATTACGGCCTGCGTAGAACGGTCTCGCGAAAGAGAGCAAAAGGCAATTTCCTGTTTGAAAAGATGAAAAGGAGCCGCGAGAACTGGCGATTCTGGGACTGAATTGTGCCTCTGAAATATTCATGGGATGCGCACAACTGCTGGTGCTATTTGATGGGGGTACTGGCACTACTGCGGGTGTTATTTGATGGGGGTATTGCCACTACTGGTGGTGCTATTTGATTGGGGGTACTGGCACTACTGGTGGTGCTATTTGATGGGGGGTACTGGCACTACTGGTGGTGCTATTTGCTGGGGGGTACTGGCACTACTGGTGGTGCTATTTGATTGGGGGTACTGGCACTACTGGTGGTGCTATTTGATGGGGGGTACTGGCACTACTGGTGGTGCTTTTTGCTGGGGGGTACTGGCACTACTGGTGGTGCTATTTGATGGGGGGTACTGGCACTACTGGTGGTGCTATTTGATGGGGGGTACTGGCACAACTGGTGGTGCTATTTGATGGGGGGTACTGGCACTACTGGTGGTGCTATTTGATGGGGGTACTGGCACTACTGGTGGTGCTATTTGATGGGGGGTACTGGCACTACTGGTGGTGCTATTTGATGGGGGTACTGGCACTACTGGTGGTGCTATTTGATGGGGGGTACTGGCACTACTGGTGGTGCTATTTGATGGGGGGCACTGGCACTACTGGTGGTGCTATTTGATGGGGGTACTGGCACTACTGGTTGTGCTATTTGATGGGGGTACTGGCACTACTGGTGGGGCTATTTGATGGGGGTACTGGCACTAATGCTGGTGCTATTTGATGGGGGTACTGGCACTACTGGTGGTGCTATTTGCTGGGGGTACTGGCACTACTGGTGGTGCTATTTGACACTACAGCAGATGCTATTTGATGGGGGCATTGGCACAACTGCTGGTGCTATTTGATCTACTATTTGGTGGTGGTGCTGGCACAACTGCTGGTAGTATTTGATCAACTATTTGGTGGAGGTACTGGTACCACTGCTGGTACTATTTGATCTACTATTTGGCGGTGGTGATGGCACTACATCGGTTACTATTGATTGTTTTTTTTGGCACTACTGCTGGTGCTATTTGATGGTGGTGCTGACCCAACTGCTGGTACTATTTGATCTACTATTTGGTGGTGGTGCTGGCATAACTGTTGGTACTGGCACAACTGCAGAACTGCTGGTACTATTTGATCTACTATTTGATACTATTTGTCTG
Organism: Morinoia aosen; assembly: GCA_030386875.1. Taxonomy (NCBI): domain Eukaryota; kingdom Metazoa; phylum Arthropoda; class Malacostraca; order Amphipoda; family Talitridae; genus Morinoia; species Morinoia aosen. Next base: position 19,646,731 of record CM059556.1, read on the forward strand.
TACTGTTACTATTTAATAAAATTTGCAGGTCTGTCACTATTTGATACTCTTTGCTATTGCTATAACTATTAACCCGCACAACTGCTAGCACAGTTTGATCTGGACCTAACTGATGCTCAAGCGCAGATCAAATTGTTTTTGGTGTTCATGAAGCTGTGCCAGGGATAGTCAGAGGCAAATAAGTAAGAAATATCTCCTGATTTACCAGTCAAGTTAGTCCCTGGTTATGAGATAGAAGCAGAAACTCAGGAGGAAAAATTGGTCGCAGTTTACTGAGATACATTCCGGCAATACTGAGATGCTTGCAAGCGCTAAGTTCCGATCCTAATTTCTGTAAGGTTTCTGAAGCAAACTGAACTGCAAAACAACATTCGATTCTGCTGTTATTCTTAAAATGCCTCTGGTCTATTAGATCTAATGCTAGCAACTCATCGATAATCCAATTTTGCCACATAGTGCTGGTAACACTGGGTGGTAACACTGGGTGGTAACACTGGGTGGTAACACTGGGTGGTAACACTGGGTGGTAACACTGGGTGGTAACACTGGGTGGTAACACTGGGTGGTAACACTGGGTGGTAACACTAGGTGGTATCACTGGGTGGTAACACTGGGTGGTAACACTGGGTGGTAACACTAGGTGGTAACACTGGGTGGTAACACTGGGTGGTAACACTGGGTGGTAACACTGGGTGGTAACACTGGGTGGTAACACTGGGTGGTAACACTGGGTGGTAACACTAGGTGGTAACACTGGGTGGTAACATCGGGTGGTAACACTGGGTGGTAACACTGGGTGGTAACACTGGGTTGCAACACAGGGTTGCAACACTGGGTGGTAACATTGGGTGGTAACACTGGGTGGTAACACTGGGTGGTAACACTGGGTGGTAACACTGGGTGGTAACACTGGGTGGTAACACTGGGTTGCAACACTGGGTTGCAACACTGGGTGGTAACACCGATTGTACCATTGGGTGGTAACACAGGGTGGTAACACTGGGTGGTAACACTGGGTGGTAACACTGGGTGGTAACACTGGGTGGCAACACTGGGTGGTAACGCTGGGTGGTAACACTGGGTTGCAACACTGGGTGGTAACACTGGGTGGTAACACTGGGTGGTAACACTGGGTGGTAACACTGGGTGGTAACACTGGGTGGTAACACTGGGTGGTAACACTGGATAATAACATTGGGTGGTAACACTGGGTGGTAACACTGGGTGGTAACACTAGGTGGTAACACTGGGTGGTAACACTGGGTGGTAACACTGGGTGGTAACACTGGGTGGTAACATTGGGTGGTAACACTGGGTGGTAACACTGGGTGGTAACACCGGATGGTAACACTGGATGGTAACACTGGGTGGTAACACTGGGTGGCAACACTGGGTGGTAACGCTGGGTGGTAACACTGGGTTGCAACACTGGGTAGTAACACTGGGTGGTAACACTGGGTGGTAACATTGGGTGGTAACACTGGGTGGTAACACTGGGTGGTAACACTGGGTGGTAACACTGGGTGGTAACGCTGGGTGGTAACGCTGGGTGGTAACACTGGGTGGTAACACTGGGTGGTAACATCGGGTGGTAACACTGGGTGGCAACACTGGTGGTAACACTGGGTGGTAACACTGGGTGGTAACACTGAGTTGTAAAACTAATAGCACAGTATAAATTGTAATACAATTTACCACTATCTTTCAATATGCATACTGCGTTACAAGAATATCCTGAGGAAGTAACGGGAAATGACTGTTAAAACAAACGCAACTTCGACTAATTAGTAGAGTAAATTAAATAGCCTTCTCGACGGATCATCTCGATCATTTTAGCTTTTTGCAAATGCTTCATAGATTGTACTCACATTCATATTTTCATGCACTCAACTCATTTTCATGTTCTTAACGGTGAATTTTTTCAAACGTTGACTTCTCTTCTAACAAACCAAAGCAGAGAATGATGGTTACGAACGCCAGCAGTCTGATAATCTGCAGGTTTCGCTGTAAGGGAAAGACCAGAATTGTACAGCGCTGGGTATCTGGGTGGAAGAAATAGTAGCGTATTTCAATATCGGGACCGCGTGCGTCAGCGTCGTCGGTGTAATTTGTATCGGATTCTGTTTGTGTGTCCGAGAAAAAATCTGCTGCCTGTATTACAGAGACTGGTGCGAGATTATGAGTGTATTACAGTGACTGGTGCGAGATTATGAGTGTATTACAGTGACTGGTGCGAGGTTATGAGTGTATTACAGTGACTGGTGCGAGATTATGAGTGTATTACAGTGACTGGTGCGAGGTTATGAGTGCATTAGAGTGACTGGTGCGAGATTATGAGTGTATTACAGTGACTGGTGCGAGATTATGAGTGTATTACAGTGACTGGTGCGAGATTATGAGTGTATTACAGTGACTGGTGCGAGATTATGAGTGTATTACAGTGACTGGTGCGAGATTATGAGTGTATTACAGTGACTGGTGCGAGATTATGAGTGTATTACAGTGACTGGTGCGAGATTATGAGTGTATTACAGTGACTGGTGCGAGATTATGAGTGTATTACAGTGACTGGTGCGAGATTATGAGTGTATTACAGTGACTGGTGCGAGGTTATGAGTGCATTAGAGTGACTGGTGCGAGATTATGAGTGTATTACAGTGACTGGTGCGAGATTATGAGTGTATTACAGTGACTGGTGCGAGATTATGAGTGTATTACAGTGACTGGTGCGAGATTATGAGTGTATTACAGTGACTGGTGCGAGATTATGAGTGTATTACAGTGACTGGTGCGAGATTATGAGTTTATTACAGTGACTGGTGCGAGATTATGAGTGTATTACAGTGACTGGTGCGAGATTATGAGTGCATTATAGTGACTGGTGCGAGATTATGAGTGTATTACAGTGACTGGTGCGAGATTATGAGTGTATTACAGTGACTGGTGCGAGATTATGAGTGTATTTCAGTGACTGGTGCGAGATTATGAGTTTATTACAGTGACTGGTGCGAGATTATGAGTGTATTACAGTGACTGGTGCGAGATTATGAGTGCATTATAGTGACTGGTGCGAGATTATGAGTGTATTACAGTGACTGGTGCGAGATTATGAGTTTATTACAGTGACTGGTGCGAGATTATGAGTGTATTACAGTGACTGGTGCGAGATTATGAGTGTATTACAGTGACTGGTGCGAGATTATGAGTGTATTACAGTGACTGGTGCGAGATTATGAGTGTATTTCAGTGACTGGTGCGAGATTATGAGTTTATTACAGTGACTGGTGCGAGATTATGAGTGTATTACAGTGACTGGTGCGAGATTATGAGTGCATTATAGTGACTGGTGCGAGATTATGAGTGTATTACAGTGACTGGTGCGAGATTATGAGTGTATTACAGTGACTGGTGCGAGATTATGAGTGTATTAAAGTGACTGGTGCGAGATTATGAGTGTATTACAGAGACTGGTGCGAGATTATGAGTGTATTACTGTGACTGGTGCGAGATTATGAGTGTATTACAGTAACTGGTGCGAGATTATGAGTGTATTACAGTGACTGGTGCGAGATTATGAGTGTATTACAGTGACTGGTGCGAGATTATGAGTGTATTACAGTGACTGGTGCGAGATTATGAGTGTATTACAGTCACTGGTGCTGGATTATGAGTGTATTACAGAGACTGGTGCGAGATTATGAGCGTGTTATAGTGACTGGTGCGAGATTATAAGTGTATTACAGTGACTGGTGCGAGATTATGAGTGTATTACAGTGACTGGTGCGAGATTATGAGTGTATTACAGTGACTGGTGCGAGATTATGAGTGTTTTACAGTGACTGGTGCGAGATTATGAGTGTATTACAGTGACTGGTGCGAGGTTATGAGTGCATTAGAGTGACTGGTGCGAGATTATGAGTGTATTACAGTGACTGGTGCGAGATTATGAGTGTATTACAGTGACTGGTGCGAGATTATGAGTGTATTACTGTGACTGGTGCGAGATTATGGGTGTATTACAGTGACTGGTGCGAGATTATGAGTGTATTACAGTGTCTGGTGCGAGATTATGAGTGTATTACAGTGACTGGTGGGAACTGATTTAAGATTTTGAGTGTATTACGTTCTGCTTTTGTATATACAACATTTTTGTAGAAACACAAATATTATTCTCAGAAGGAATTTAGTGAATACGTTTATCAGAGTTTGCAGAATTAAGGCTTATACAATATCTTGCTTCACAAAATGGTATGTTATGCTTTTGGATTTACAACTTTCTGTTACTGATATATAACCCTTTGAATTTAAAAAAAATCTTCTGTATTTCATAAAGGTTATTTTTATTGCCTTTGTAAGAAAAATTTCTGCCTTTGAGAAGGCAATCTTAGTTTGTTGCATTAATTTTCTACCTTCGTTGAGTTTATAACTTGCATCATACAGCCATTTTTTTTAGGAAATAATATCCTGTTAACGAATTTCAGAATTATCGCTCTGCGTACTATGGAAAAGCAAAATTTTCTCCAAATTTGGTCTGAGTTTCAAGTTCAGGGTGAATTAAAATTTCGAAACAGAACACTTATGTATAGTGCACTACCAGCGAGAGCGATTTATTTTGCGTTAATTTGAACGTCAGCGTGCAATAATTCTTTTAAATAGAACACGAAGAACACGGTATCTATGCTACAGCGAGTAACTTCAACTGAACTTCCCAGAGTTTGTTGGGCTTTGTTTCTTCTTCACAAATCTTGCTCGAGGAGCCAAAGCCGAGCAATTTGTTCTAATTAGCGTGGAAATTTTGTAAACAACAGCGCGTGAAGACAAATGGAATATTCTGGAGCCACGAAAAAAAAACGTGCGAGAGTTTGATTCGCAGCTTCAGCATGTGCGATAGATTCGACGATGACTCCTGAGCACGTGTGGGATATTTTTGTTTTAAAGAAATTTAATTTGTTCTATTTTGTGCGCTTTCATTTTCTTTGCAGATGAGGTAGTTGTGGTAGTGATAGAGGTCACCGGAGACACTTCTGGTTGTAATAGAGGTCACTGGAGACGCTTGTGGTTGTAATAGAGGTCACTGGAGACGCTTGTGGTTGTAATAGAGGTCACCGGAGACACTTCTGGTTGTAATAGAGGTCACTGGAGACGCTTGTGGTTGTAATAGAGGTCACTGGAGACGCTTGTGGTTGTAATAGAGGTCACCGGAGACACTTCTGGTTGTAATAGAGGTCACCGGAGACACTTTTGGTTGTAGTAGAGGTCACCGGGGATGCTTGTGGCTGTAATAGAGGTCACTGGAGACGCTTGTGATTGTAATAGAGGTCACTGGAGACGCTTGTGGTTGTAATAGAGGTCACCGGAGACACTTCTGGTTGTAATAGAGGTCACTGGAGACGCTTGTGGTTGTAATAGAGGTCACCGGAGACACTTCTGGTTGTAATAGAGGTCACTGGAGACGCTTGTGGTTGTAATAGAGGTCACTGGAGACGCTTGTGGTTGTAATAGAGGTCACCGGAGACACTTCTGGTTGTAATAGAGGTCACCGGATACGCTTGTGGTTGTAATAGAGGTCACCGGGGATGCTTGTGGCTGTAATAGAGGTTACCAGAGGTGCTTGTGGTAGTGGTAGTAGTAGTACTTGAATTCTCGTTCAGTTCGAAGTCACGTTTCTCGTTTGTCCTATTTGAGTTTGTGGAGTTGGTGTCTGACAGCCTGCATCATACGTAGCAATCTAAGAGCAGGCCGTTTGGCTTTTTCCCTTAGTCATTTTTATCATATTCCCTTGTCATTTATCCTTATGAAAACAAGTAATATAGTTTGATTTTTGATTAATTTTGAATGATGATTTGTGTTATGCAAGGCGATAAGTTATTGTAACTCTAGTATGTGGCAGGTATCGTGTTGTATCAGCTCGCGTAATATGACATCAAACAACCATTTATTCCAAAAAGGTTTAATGAATTTTGCTGCAGTGTACTGATTGACGGACAACCATTTATTACATAAGTGATTTCATAAATTTTGGAGCAGTGTGATGATTGACGGACAATAATTTATTACATAAGTGATTTCATAAATTTTGGAGCAGTGTGATGATTGACGGACAATAATTTATTACATATGTGATTTCATAAATTTTGGAGCAGTGTGATGATTGACGGACAACCATTTATTACATAAGTGATTTCATAAATTTTGGAGCAGTGTGATGATTGAGGGACAACCATTTATTACATAAGTGATTTCATAAATTTTGGAGCAGTGTGATGATTGACGGACAACCATTTATTACATAAGTGATTTCATAAATTTTGGAGCAGTGTGATGATTGACGGACAATAATTTATTACATAAGTGATTTCATAAATTTTGGAGCAGTGTGATGATTGACGGACAATAATTTATTACATATGTGATTTCATAAATTTTGGAGCAGTGTGATGATTGACGGACAACCATTTATTACATAAGTGATTTCATAAATTTTGGAGCAGTGTGATGATTGAGGGACAACCATTTATTACATAAGTGATTTCATAAATTTTGGAGCAGTGTGATGATTGACGGACAACCATTTATTACATAAGTGATTTCATAAATTTTGGAGCAGTGTGATGATTGACGGACAATAATTTATTACATAAGTGATTTCATAAATTTTGGAGCAGTGTGATGATTGACGGACAACCATTTATTACATAAGTGATTTCATTAATTTTGGAGCAGTGTGATGACTGACGAAGCGCAGCACAGTTGATGAAACAGATTTTTTCTATCATGTTGAAGTAAATCCTGCGCAACGCAAAAGAAAATAGCATTTCTTTCATATAAGTCAAAATTACTTGCGGGTCACGTCATAGGAGAATGGCCGAGCGAATGTGAAATTATTTCTGAGTTATGTCACAATGAAATTGGAGATTAAATTAATTGTGAGTAAATTAATGGTGCGATTTAAATTAATTTTGATTTATTTAATGATGAGATTAAAATTAATTGTGATTAAATTAATGGAGAAATTAAAATTAATTGTGATTTAATTAATGGTGAGATTAAAATTAATTGTGAGTTAAGCAGAGGAAGAATTAGAGAACGAGGGTAAAGTTAGCACTGATTTATAGCAAAAAAATCGGAGAACCAAAATAAAATTGCTGTGCGTTACGTCAGAGTAGAATACGGGAACAGCGACAAAATGTACATGTGATTTATGTTAAAAGAGGAATTGGAGACCAATGGGGAAATTACCCCAAAATTACGCTATAAGAAAGTTACAGAAGAGATGTTTGTAAATGGTTATTGACTCTAAAAATATTGCTGTTCAGTTTTAATTGCTTTTAAAAAATCCGATTTATTTATACCCATGGTACATTTACTTATTTATTTGGGTGTATATTTGTTTGTGTCCGCTTCTTCCGTCTCTCTGTGACGCTCATAAGGATGCTCAATGACCGTATCTGTGATACGAGTTGCCCCAGCGCACAAGTAAAACAATATTTTAATCGCGGGTACTATTGGGATGGATATATTTGTTTGTCATCCACATCTTGAAAATTCATTCAAGAAAAATATTGAATCCCGTCATTTTTAACAGGCTGTGTACACTAATACAACAAATAAAATACGCCTTCCCGTCTTGGACTACCTATATAAATTAAGTACTTTAAAGCGTTGAAACGATGTGCGTCATTTTACCAGCATTTTATTTTTAATGAGACATTTAAAAAGCGCCTAACTTAAATAGAAGGCCTAACAAGGAAAACGTGTTCATTGAACTCAGAAGAAAATCTTGGGTCGTCAATCCGTGGAACGAATCTCTCGGCTTTCGACATAACACTTTAATTCTGAAATCCACGTTGCGTCTTCATAACAAAGGGCGACCTTTTTCTGTTGGTCTCTGGTATTTTCGTCGCAGCAGTCCCAACAAATACGAGTATGATCAAAATGATCCTTTGTTTTCCTAAGGGTCGCGTCTCACCGCTTCCAGAAACCGCGGACAAAGTTTCAAATCCATTGGAGACTTTCCTTGGCTTAGCCTCTGGACTTTGACCTCGAAGACGAATCAGAAATTGGTAGAGCAAAAGTTCAGGGTATCTGTGATACGTGGGCGTGTTTTTATTGTTGGGATTATCTTTGGTACTCTAAATTGGGGTAGCAAATTTCATGGTATCTTTGATACGTGGGCGTGTTTTTATTGTTGGGATTATCTTTTGAACTCGATATTGGGAGAAACAGTAGAGGTATCATCGATGCGCGGCCGACACGCTGTGTCCGCATTATTATCCTACTTATTTTTGGTGCCTAAGTTACGTGAGAAATTCTGCCTTCAGCGACTCCACGAGAACTATGCTAATTTGCTAATTTCACGCAGTCTGTACCGAAGTTGTTACAGATTTTTGAAATACGTGAGTAAATTACAGATGTATACTGCTGGTATTTACTGTTAGTACAGTGCAGTTGGGAAATACGTGAGTGAAGTCCAGTTTTATTGCTGCTATTTACTGCGTGTTAGTAAAGTGCAGTTTAATCGCTAGTGTTAATAACGTTCAAAATAACATATTTTGTATGAAGTACTGTTTTGAAAATAATTATTATCAGCAGCACAGGTTAATAAGATACGCAAGTGAAGGACTTTTTTTTAAAATTACTATTGTTAGGGGTGCATGGAATACGAAGGTAAAGAGCTATTTTTATTAAAAACATATTACTGGCGCTTAGAATACGTTAGTGAATAGTTTTAAAAGTCATTATTGGTGGCGCATTAGAAACTTGAGCGAAGGGCTGTGTTGAAAATCATTAGTATTTCTGATGCACTAAATACGTGAATGAACACAAAACAGCGAGTTTTGTGAACAAAAATATACACAGCAAAATCTAGGAATTTCATAAGACGAATGCTTTAATGAGGGTGAACATTTTTTCAAATTAATCACCACTAATCGCTTATTATTTTATAGCACACATATGTCAAATTTTTCCACTACTGTCCTTGCTCTTTCTGATCTTCAATATTTCACATCTAATGTCTATTTGCGCTAGGAATTTGGCCCAAAAATTGGCGTCTGCGAAGTGTAGTGAATCATTTGGGTAATAACAAGAGATGATTTCCAAATTCTTTTAAAAAATTTCCAAAACGTAAACTGCGACATCGTAAGCCAACTATTAACGGAAGATTGAATGTTAGCGCCTCCCAAAAATTATCCCGGCGTATCACAGAACACATCCGGCGTATCACAGAACACATCCCGGCGTATCACAGAACACATCCCGGTGTATCACAGAACACATCCCGGCGCATCAAAGAACACATCCCGGCGTATCACAGAACACATCCCAGCGTATCACAGAACACATCCCGGCGTATCACAGAACACATCCCGGCGTATCACAGAACACATCCCGGCGTATCACAGAACACATCCCAGCGTATCACAGAACACATCCCGGCGTATCACTGAACACTTCCCGGCGTATCACTGAACACATCCCTGCGTATCACAGAACAAATCCCTGCGTATCACAGAACAAATCCCTGCGTATCACAGAACACATCCCTGCGTATCCCAGAACACATCCCGGCGTATCACAGAACACATCCCAGCATATCACAGAACACATCCCGGCGTATCACAGAACACATCCCGGCGTATCACAGAACACATCCCGGCGTATCCCAGAACACATCCCTGCGTATCCCAGAACACATCCCTGCGTATCACAGAACACATCCCTGCGTATCACAGAACACATCCCTGCGTATCACAGAACACATCCCTGCGTATCACAGAACACACCCCGGCGTATCACAGAACACATCCTTGCGTATCACAGAACACATCCCGGCGTATCCCAAAACACATCCCTGCGTATCACAGAACACACTCCGGCATATCACAGAACACATCCCGGCGTATCACAGAAAACATCCCGGCGTATCACAGAACACATCCCGGCGTATCCCAGAACACAACCCGGCGTATCACAGAACACATCCCAGCGTATCAAAAAAAACATCCCGGCGTATCACAGAACACATCCCTGCGTATCACAGAACACACCCCGGCGTATCACAGAACACATCCCGGCGTATCACAGAACACATCCCTGCGTATCACAGAACACACCCCGGCGTATCACAGAACACATCCCGGCGTATCCTAGAACACACCCCAGCGTATCACAGAACACACCCCGGCGTATCACAGAACACATCCCGGCGTATCAAAAAAAAAACATCCCGGCGTATCCCAGAACACACCCCGGCGTATCACAGAAAACACCCCGGCGTATCACAGAACACATCCCGGCGTATCCCAGAGCACACCCCGGCGTATCACAGAACACACCCCGGCGTATCACAGAACACACCCCGACGCATCACAGAACACATCCCTGCGTATCACAGAACACACCCCTGCGTATCACGGAACACATCCCGACGTATCACAGAACACATCCCTGCGTATCACGGAACACATCCCTGCGTATCACGGAACACATCCCGACGCAGCACAAAAGTTACGTTCAGCAACTTGCGTCGGGACTTGTAGGAAAAATCTCTGCTGGATTCTTCCCAATTTCGAGGAAGTGAAGAACTGCCTCGTAAAAGTGAGTTGCTTAGCAAAGAATGTGGTGCGGAATGCTACGAATTGTTTCGAAAACTTTTAGTGAGGGGAGAGCTTGCTCAATAAACCTCAACTTTACTGAAGGCTTATATACCTGGAGAGAGAGAGCACCCGGCATCATTGACGTAGCTTGTTCTTGCTCGCTAAATTTGCCGGGGGATTGAAGATGGTAATTCTTTGGGTGCCAAAAAACGAATTGCGTTTGCCATGCGAAATATTATGCATCCCTGTAAGGAAGTGGGTAACTTGCTCGAAATGGTATTGATCGAAAAGTATTAATGCAAAACGCTCAGTCACACGTGCAATGTAATGGTTCGCATCTGTCATGAGAAATATTGTTCATCCTCATAAGCAAGGGTGTGACTTGCTCGAAAGGTACTAATCGAATGTACAATGAAACAATGAGTCTATTAACACTTTGACTGCGGCTATTAAATATTAAGTTCGATGCCAAACTCAAATTTAAAGTCAATCATATTAAACTATTTTAGAAAAAAAAACATGAACCGGATCGCACCTTCATTTAGCTTAGATTAATTATTTATGAAAACTGAATTTACGTATAGTGGTCGGTCAGTAGCATTATAAAAATTACTTCCGTGTACCACCGGTGGCGCACGTCGCAGTCCAAGTGTTGAGCGAAGTATTCTTTTTCATGAGCAATTGGGTAACTGGTTCGAGACGGAATTAATCGAATGTTATTTTTCAGAAGTCGCTTGTTCATTTGCGCTTCAATTGCGGTGTTCGGTTGTCGTTCAATTAAGAAAAAATGTTCACCCGTACGTACAGTGACCCCGTGAAAGATCGCCATTGAAACAGCACTTTGTTCGAACGATAAGGACAACGTCAAATAACGCCCCTTATAAAATAGCCCCTTGAGAAGTGCTCGGTCAAACAACATTTGAGAGATACTCATTTCAAGACAGTATTCTTTTAAAATACTTGACCAACTTCTTTGAAAGGCATGGATTCAAAGCTCTCTTCTGAAAGGTTCTCGATCAAGCCACACTCGATCAAGCAACACTCGATCAAGCAACACTCGATCAAGCAACACTCGATCAAGCAACACTCGATCAAGCAACACTCGATCAAGCAACACTCGATCAAGCAACACTCGATCAAGCAACACTCGATCAAGCAACACTCGATCAAGCAACACTCGATCAAGCAACACTCGATCAAAAAGCTTTCAATCAAGCAAAAAGCGATCAAAATACACTAGATCAAAACAGCCTCGATCAATCAACTCTGCTGAAGCAAGGCTAGATCAATGAACACTCGCTCAAAACGCCCTCATTCGGAACATTCAAGTCTAACACCATTTGATGACTGCAGCAATTGCGACATTTGGTTAATGGACATAAGCCCGGAGCAGAATTTCAGGGACACGATTCGTCACGTGATGTTCAATTTCGGCCTATCCATTCTTGAGCAGCAGAAGGGTTTGACGTGAAACAATTTTAGGCGTTAATCATTATAGTTATATTTGTATTCCACCAACTGGAGCGTCGCGTGTTGAGTAGGTTTGTTTTAAAAGGAAACATGCGTAACATGAATCGCCAACTCCAAATTCGACTGCATTGGGAATAGGTAAGTTAATGGGCCCTTTATCATAAAGAACCGAACTACTTAAACAAAATATTGATCTTGTTTCCCTCTATTACTATGTCTTCCAAAAAACTGCTATAGATTTCGACATTCATGTGTCGATGAAATTCAAAACTATTTTTTCACCTTCTCGACATTTGTTTGTGTGGACGAAACTCAAAACCATTTTGTTCACCTTATCGACATCCGTTTGTAAGCGTGATTGAAACCCAACGTCATTTGAAATTCAAGTTTGCATTCTGCTCCCAAACATTTTCTCTAAATTATTCAACAGAAGCGCCTCATGGCTCGCACTGCAGGAGTTATTTCGAACGTCTATACATTTTTATTATTTTGGGTCGCACCTTCGGGCACACCTTAATTGAATTGAATGCAGGAATTCATTCTGCTCTATGAATGAATGACTATGAATAAATGACTATGAATAAATGACTATGAATAAATGACTATGAATAAATGACTATGAATAAATGACTATGAATAAATGACTATGAATAAATGACTATGAATAAATGACTATGAATAAATGAATAACTGTGAATTAATGAATGAATAACTGACTACGAATGAGTGAATAAATGGATGAATGAATGAATGAATGACTATGAATAAATGTATGACTATGAATAAATGAATGACTATGAATAAATGAATGACTATGAATAAATGAATGACTATGAATAAATGAATGACTATGAATAAATGAATGACTATGAATAAATGAATGACTATGAATAAATGAATGATTATGAATAAATGAATGACTATGAATAAATGAATGACTATGAATAAATGAATGACTGTGAATAAATGAATGACTGTATGAATGAATGATTAAATGAATGAATCAGAATATTGAGTGATCTGAACGGTCAAATGCAAAAGACATTACGCTAAACGTATGTAAGGGTTCCTCTCAAGGGGAATTTGTGAGGTCCCGGGCTGAAAGTTGGGTAAGCCTTCCTTTCGTTGAAATAATTCCTTTTTGTGGTAAAGACTATCTTTTTTGGGTTTTCTTCTGCCCTGTTTTTCAGCATCTCCTACTTTCTCCTGTAATTTTTATTTTGTTTCATGAACTTCTTCCTCAACTTACTGTTTCTATGCACACTGTGCATTGATTCCACGTTCCCTCGACTCCATATTAAATGGTGCCTTTTTCCTTCCTTCCTTCCATGCGATTGACACAAAACGACACGCAGAAAAAACACATTGTGTAAAATACACGACCGAAACAACACGGATAATTCAACTCAAACTGATATTCAAAACTCATATTATAAACGACAAAAAGAAAACGGATATTCTAGAAAACAAAAATTACACGAATATTCTAAACGACGAAAAGAAAACGGATATTCTAGAAAACAAAAATTACTGGAATATTCTAAACGACAAAGAAAACGGATATTCTGCAAGACGAAAAGAAAACGGATATTCTGCAAGACGAAAAGAAAACGGATATTCTGCAAGACGAAAAGAAAACGGATATTCTGCATGACAAAAAGAAAACGGATATTCTGCAAGACGAAAAGAAAACGGATATTCTGCAAGACGAAAAGAAAACGGATATTCTGCAAGACGAAAAGAAAACGGATATTCTGCATGACAAAAAGAAAACGGATATTCTGCAAGACGAAAAGAAAACGGATATCCTGCATGACAAAAAGAAAACGGATATTCTGCATGACAAAAAGAAAACGGATATTCTGCATGACAAAAAGAAAACGGATATTCTGCTTGACAAAAAGAAAACGGATATTCTGCATGACAAAAAGAAAACGGATATTCTGCATGACAAAAAGAAAACGGATATTCTGCTTGACAAAAAGAAAACGGATATTCTGCATGACAAAAAGAAAACGGATATTCTGCATGACAAAAAAAACGGATATTCTGCATGACAAAAAGAAAACGGATATTCTGCATGACAAAAAAAAACGGATATTCTGCATGACAAAAAAAACGGATATTCTGCATGACAAAAAGAAAACGGATATTCTGCATGACAAAAAGAACGGATATTCTGCATGACAAAAAAAAACGGATATTCTGCATGACAAAAAGAAAACGAATTTTCTGCATGACAAAAAGAAAACGGATATTCTGCACGACAAAAAGAAAACGGATATTCTGCACGACAAAAAGAAAACGGATATTCTGCATGACAAAAAGAAAACGGATATTCTGCACGACAAAAAGAAAACGGATATTCTGCATGACAAAAAGAAAACGAACATGCTAAACGACGAAAATAAAACGGATATTCTAAAAGACTAAAATAACACGGAAATTCAACACGACAGAATCAACACGGACACTACACGACGGAAATAACACGGACACAACACGACGGAAATAACACGGACACAACACGACGGAAATAACACGGACACAACACGACGGAAATAACACGGACACTACACGACGGAAATAACACGGACACAACACGACGGAAATAACACGGACACAACACGACGGAAATAACACGGACACTACACGACGGAAATAACACGGACACAACACGACGGAAATAACACGGACACAACACGAAGGAAATAACACGGACACAACACGACGGAAATAACACGGACACAACACGACGGAAATAACACGGACACAACACGACGGAAATAACACGGACACAACACGACGGAAATAACACGGACACAACACGACGGAAATAACACGGACACTACACGACGGAAATAACACGGACACAACACGACGGAAATAACACGGACACTACACGACGGAAATAACACGGACACAACACGACAGACAGCGGGACCCGTAGCCTTACTTAGCGTATGATAGACACGGGCGACACACAACACGACGTGTGCGCAACACGACAGACACTCGCCATATCGGGGGCCGTGTACCCGTCATGGTGAACTGACGGCAGCAAATCTCAGTCTCCTGGACACTGAAACATTCTCAGATGTCGACTCCATCTCGTAGGCGTGCTGTGCTCGGAGGGATGGTCAGCGCAAATTTATTTTTTCTGAAATATGTATTCACATTTAAACGTGAGGTTTGCTCCTATTGCAGTTATTACAGCAACTGTCATTGTAACAACCGTCATTACGACGGTTTCTGATTTATTTTTTCTGAAATATGTATTCACATTTAAACGTAAGGTTTGCTCCTATTGCAGTTATTACAGCAACTGTCATTGTAACAACCGTCATTACGTCAGTTATTGTCCTACCCTGTTTCAACCTTTTGGATACTGACGGCTACTCCAGAGCCAAGATGACTAGTGCTTCCACTTTAGGAAATCTAACCTAATTTTAAAATAATTCAACAAGTGAAGGAATATTTTGGAGTACATAACCAAATTAGGGAAATTACAAGATTCATGACACTAGTTTTTAGACATTCCAGAAGTCTAGAAAATTGGTTACCTCTAAGTTCACGTTATAGGGTCCGTGCAACATTGTCAATAGCCTTTCCATTCAACTTCAACAAGTTTTTCTGAACTACGTTTATTTTTGATAAATTCAGGTAAAAACTTGTGAATAATCTAATCTCTAAAATGTTTTCATCAACGTCGAAAATTTCTATTGCCAAGCATAGAGCTTTGAAGATTGAAGAATTTTTAAATGAAAATAAAGAATTAAGCACATGCTTAAGCTAAAAGCACCCACACTACAAAAATTTCACTGTCAATTCAGGCAAATGACAAATTTTTCGCAGCAAAATTTTTTTTTCCCAAACCAATTGAATTACCGTACCCAATGGGTTATGATGGGTTTTAGGGTACGAGGTGAAATATTACCGTAGAATTATATTTTGCATGCACTGTAGTTAGGAAAAAAAATTAATAAGGCAGTTTAGTCGTTTTTTATTCTACTTCTTCCAACTCATCGAAACCAACAGCGCAAAGGTAGTTTACGTGTTAATTATTGTAATTGATTATTATGCCCCGTGATAGATCGAATAAACGTCATGAACCATAATAAACGTCATGAACCATAATAAACGTCATGAACCATAATAAACGTCATGAACCATAATAAACGTCATGAACCATAATAAACGTCATGAACCATAATAAACTTCATGAACCATAATAAACTTCATGAACCATAATAAACTTCATGAACCATTATAAACGTCATGAACCATAATAAACGTCATGAACCATAATAAACTTCATGAACCATAATAAACGTCATGAACCATAATAAACGTCATGAACCATAATAAACTTCATGAACCATAATAAACTTCATGAACCATAATAAACTTCATGAACCATTATAAACGTCATGAACCACAATAAACGTCATGAACCATAATAAACTTCATGAACCACAATAAACGTCATGAACCATAATAAACGTCATGAACCACAATAAACTTCATGAACCATAATAAACTTCATGAACCATTATAAACGTCATGAACCATAATAAACGTCATGAACCACAATAAACGTCATGAACCATAATAAACTTCATGAACCATTATAAACGTCATGAACCACAATAAACGTCATGAACCACAATAAACGTCATGAACCATAATAAACTTCATGAACCAAAATAAACGTCATGAATCACAATAAACTTCATGAACCATAATAAACGTCATGAACCACAATATACGTCATGAACCACAACTAAAACTAGCATCAAATGATTCGTCGATTAACAACCGCAAGGATGGTAATTTTACCTGCTTTAGTACTTGCATTTGAAGAAGAATCATTTATACAAACTCAAATTAGAAGGATTGGTTTCAGAGTAAAGGAAATGAACTAAGCAGTCGACTTTATCCTCAAAGAGCAACTTTACTACAGGAATGCGGAGTGAGAATTTAGAGCAGGATAGATTGTGGTATGGGATTTAAACGTGGAATAAGTTGTGGAGTGGGAGTTGAATGAAGGAAAAATTGTTGTATGGGAGTTGAATGAGGGATAAATTGTTGTGTGGGAGTTGAATGAGGGATAAATGGTTGTGTGCGAGTTGAATGAGGGATAAATGGTTGTGTGGGAGTTGAATGAGGGATAAATGGTTGTGTGGGAGTTGAATGAGGGATAAATGGTTGTGTGGGAGTTGAATGAGGGATAAATGGTTGTGTGGGAGTTGAATGAGGGATAAATTGTTGTGTGGGAGTTGAATGAGGGATAAATGGTTGTGTGGGAGTTGAATGAGGGATAAATGGTTGTGTGGGAGTTGAATGAGGGATAAATTGTTGTGTGGGAGTTGAATGAGGGATAAATGGTTGTGTGGGAGTTGAATGAGGGATAAATTGTTGTGTGGGAGTTGAATGAGGGATAAATGGTTGTGTGGGAGTTGAATGAGGGATAAATTGTTGTTTGTGAGTTGAATGAGGGATAAATTGTTGTGTGGGAGTTGAATGAGGGATAAATTGTTGTGTGGGAGTTGAATGAGGGATAAATTGTTGTGTGGGAGTTGAATGAGGGATAAATTGTTGTGTGGGAGTTGAATGAGGGATAAATGGTTGTGTGGGAGTTGAATGAGGGATAAATTGTTGTTTGTGAGTTGAATGAGGGCTAAATGGTTGTGTGGGAGTTGAATAAGGGATAAATTCTTGTGTGGGAGTTGAAAGAGATAAATTGTGGTGTGGGAGTTGAACAATGGGAAAATTGAAATGATGCTTAATTTTTCCACGAGCTCAGGTCAGCAACGTAAAGCTCAGTCAAAATTAAATTAAAAAAATTCAGGTGATCGTCTGTGTTAAAAAAGAAAGTTTCATACAACATGAACTTATCTTTATGTTTCAGCCAAAATATTCAAGTGATCGTTAGTATTTATAAAGAAAACTTCGTAATACTTTATTTCGTCGGAAATTCAAGACGAATTCATTTAGCCGCGAATATTTCAGAAAATGTGTCTTAATGCTCATTTAACTTACGGCAGCCGAAAGAAGTAGCACCACACAATCTTAAAAAATACTTTGGCAGCAACGGGACCGGCGTCAAAAAAATAAAAAAATGAATCACGGGGTAGAAATTACTTTCAAGCTGAAACACACAAGCCTTTTTTGAACCTCGCTGACTCTGACCAACTCAGGACTTGCTCTAAACTGAGGGCAGTTCAAATACGTCAAAAGGATCATTTTGAGAGCGCAGGCGACCGAGAAAAGATCGAACTTGTACGGGAACTTCCAGTAGATCGCGTCGAGCACAACCCTCGCACCGACAACGATGTCCGTCACATACTGAATTTTGGCTTCGTGGCGAACACGGTATCCACAATCCCAATGTGCGTAGTGACGCAATCCTAGCAATCGTGCTGGTGCAATTTTATTGGTCGGCAGTCGTGGTGACGCAATCTTATCGGTCGGCAGTCGTGGTGACGCAATCTTATCGGTCGGCAGTCGTGGTGACGCAATCTTATCGGTCGGCAGTCGTGGTGACGCAATCTTATCGGTCGGCAGTCGTGGTGACGCAATCTTATCGGTCGGCAGTCGTGGTGACGCAATCTTATCGGTCGGCAGTCGTGGTGACGCAATCTTATCGGTCGGCAGTCGTGGTGACGCAATCTTATCGGTCGGCAGTCGTGGTGACGCAATCTTATCGCTCGCCAGTCGTGGTGACGCAATCTTATCGCTCGGCAGTCGTGGTGACGCAATCTTATCGGTCGGCAGTCGTGGTGACGCAATCTTATCGGTCGGCAGTCGTGGTGACGCAATCTTATCGGTCGGCAGTCGTGGTGACGCAATCTTATCGGTCGGCAGTCGTGGTGACGCAATCTTATCGGTCGGCAGTCGTGGTGACGCAATCTTATCGGTCGGCAGTCGTGGTGACGCAATCTTATCGGTCGGCAGTCGTGGTGACGCAATCTTATCGGTCGGCAGTCGTGGTGACGCAATCTTATCGGTCGGCAGTCGTGGTGACGCAATCTTATCGGTCGGCAGTCGTGGTGACGCAATCTTATCGGTCGGCAGTCGTGGTGACGCAATCTTATCGGTCGGCAGTCGTGGTGGCGCAATCTTATCGGTCGGCAGCCGTGGTGACGCAATCTTATCGGTCGGCAGCCGTGGTGACGCAATCTTATCGGTCGGCAGCCGTGGTAACGCAATCTTATTGGTGGGCAGCCGTGGTGACGCTATCTTATTGGTGGGCAGCCGTGGTGACGCTATCTTATTGGTGGGCAGTCGTGGTGACGCTATCTTATTGGTGGGCAGTCGTGGTGACGCAATCTTATTGGTGGGCAGCCGTGGTGACGCAATCTTATTGGTGGGCAGCCGTGGTGACGCAATCTTATAGGTGGGCAGCCGTGGTGACGCAATCTTATTGGTGGGCAGCCGTGGTGACGCAATCTTATTGGTGGGCAGCCGTGGTGACGCAATCTTATTGGTGGGCAGTCGTAGTGACGCAATCTTATTGGTGGGCAGTCGTGGTGACGCAATCTTATTGGTGGGCAGTCGTGGTGACGCAATCTTATTGGTGGGCAGTCGTGGTGACGCAATCTTATTGGTGGGCAGTCGTGGTGACGCAATCTTATTGGTGGGCAGTCGTGGTGACGCAATCTTATTGGTGGGCAGTCGTGGTGACGCAATCTTATTGGTGGGCAGTCGTGGTGACGCAATCTTATTGGTGGGCAGTCGTGGTGACGCAATCTTATTGGTGGGCAGTCGTGGTGACGCAATCTTATTGGTGGGCAGTCGTGGTGACGCAATCTTATTGGTGGGCAGTCGTGGTGACGCAATCTTATTGGTGGGCAGTCGTGGTGACGCAATCTTATTGGTGGGCAGTCGTGGTGACGCAATCTTATTGGTGGGCAGTCGTGGTGACGCAATCTTATTGGTGGGCAGTCGTGGTGACGCAATCTTATTGGTGGGCAGTCGTGGTGACGCAATCTTATTGGTGGGCAGCCGTGGTGACGCAATCTTATTATTAGGCAGTCGTGGTGACGCAATCTTATTGGTGGGCAGCCGTGGTGGCGCAATCATTTTAGCTTTGTTGATGCAATCCCACCGGTCACGGCGGCTCAATCTTACTAGTTGGGGTGAAGCAATCTCATCGGTTGCGGTGATGCAATAACATCGGCCTCGGCGGTGCAATCTTGCAGGTTGTGGTGACGCATTCACATCGGTTGTGGTGACGCAATCCCAACGGCCACGGCGGCATAATGTTACATGTTGTGGTGACGCAATCTTATCGGTGGTAGTGACGCAATCCCAACGGCCACGGCGGCACAATGTTACGTGTTGTGGTGACGCAATCTTATCGGTGATAGTGACGCAATCCCAACGGCCACGGCGGCATGATGTTACGTGTTGTGGTGACGCAATCTTATCTGTGGTAGTGACGCAATCCCAACGGCCACGGCGGCATGATGTTACGTGTTGTGGTGACGCAATCTTATCTGTGGTAGTGACGCAATCCCAACGGCCACGGCGGCATGATGTTACGTGTTGTGGTGACGCAATCTTATCGGTGATAGTGACGCAATCCCAACGGCCACGGCGGCATGATGTTACGTGTTGTGGTGACGCAATCTTATCGGTGGTAGTAACGCAATCCCAACGGCCACGGCGGCATAATGTTACGTGTTGTGGTGACGCAATCTTATCTGTGGTAGTGACGCAATCCCAACGGCCACGGCGGCATAATGTTACAGATTGTGGCGACGCAATCTCATCAGTTGTTGTGACGCAATCCCAACGGCCACGGCGGCACAATATTGTTGGTTGCGGTGACGCAATCTCATCAGCCGTGGTGACGCAATCCCTATCATTATTTTGACGCAATGCCACCGGCCGTGACTTCGGTGATGGAATTTTTTCCATAGAAATAATAAGCGCTTCTTGCAGCGATTTCAGGCTGTCCAAAGGAGGTCTCGATTCCAGATTTTCCAGGACTTCCGAAATAGCAATTAATGTGTAGACCTGAAGTTCTTCTGGGTCAAGCAGTTTAATGTTCTTCTGTAAATAATAATGACAGATTAGTATTTAATATTATTGTTACTTTAAGCAATGACATTGATGTTAATATTCTCCTGTTAATGAAAATCATAGCTCACTATTCAACATTACTAATATTAATGGGAGCATTAACAGTAATATTCTCATGAAAAAGAAAATCTCAGCTCAGTATTCAACATTATTAATATTAATAGGAATATTAACATTGATAGTTATTTTACTCTAGAAGATAACCTTAGCTAATTATTAGAGGCAATAACACGTTAATCTACTTCTACTTTTTAACAAATTGTCTCATCATCGGATCCAGTGCTTGTGCATAGGTGGTTGATTAGATTATCTGTTAATTTGAGCATCCCTAGCAACAACAAAGGCGTTCCAAAGAAAGGAATTATGAAGGCGCCATTTAGTACCGAGTTGAGGAAAGAGGAAACCTATGCACAAAGTTGATTTCCCACAAAATATCTCCAACGCATAGAAACAATAAGTTGAGAAGCAAGTTCACGAAACAAGATTAAAGTTGCAGGAGAAAGTAGTAGGTGCTGAAAAAAGAGTGCAGTGAACCGAAAATAGATGGTCCGTAACGAAACAGATACATTCTCTTTGTACCAAAGGTAAGCCTGCCTAGTTTTCTGCTATGGGTCTCACATCTTTAGTGGGAGTGCTAGGTCCCAAGGATACAATAATTGCATCACTTTGAAGGACATCAAAACTGATTTCAATTTACTTCGCGTACCAAAAGAAACCATAGGTCCGTGATGAAGTTGGTTTGGGTAATGGTCAGAAGTTAAAATAACAGCATTTCTTGCTACCAATTTAGAGTTTTGATGCAACCCTTCACAAGCAGAGATAGTTGAATCAACTTTCAGTTCAGGTCGCTGCTCCGAGTTCTATCTGGCTTAGAATATATGGTAACTTTCCGTCGTGTTCATGTGAATTTGCGCTAGAATAAAACTTTTTCAACATTATCAGTCGTTTTCAGTCTCGTAACAGGAATATCGTTAACAATATTGATAGTTCTTGAACAAAATAAACTTCAGCTTGAATTCAACGTATTTTTTCTTCAGATTAGATTAATCGTTAGTTTCAGCCTCCCTACCCAGCAACAAATGCGATTTTAGGAGTGGAAGGAGGAAGGCACCATTTCGTATGGAGATAAGGAAAGCCGGAATCTACGCAGAAAGGCATAGAAACAGTAAGTTGTGAAAGAAGATTATGAAACAAGACTAAAGTTAAGAAGAAAGTAGTACGTGCTGAAGAACAGGACAGCAGTGAACCGAAAAAAAGTGGTCCTTAACATAACAAAAACATTTTATTTCAAGAAAAAGAAGGCCTACTTTAACTCTCAGCTCGGGCCCTCACATTTTCCCTGGGAGCGCTAATTCCCATAGATACAATAGTTGTATCCCCCTGAGGGGTATTTCCTTGTGAATCAAGAATTGCGGCTAACATCGAGAAATCAGCCGAGTTTAACAAAGGCAGTCTATTAAATAAAAATATTCCTTATACATTTCCCGCCAAAATCGAGACATCAGCCGAGTTTTGAAAGACATTCTATTTAATAACAACATACCGTTCCCGCTAATTTCTCCATGACTCTTCCAATGGCGGTGGAGTGCTTTTCTCTTATTCGGCGCAACATCCTGTCTGCCGAAGAAACATCGCCTTCTGACGGTCGGTCCCCGCAGGTCAGCAGCGACAGCGAGAAGTTTGAATATTCCATAGAATTGCTTTTCCTTTACTCAAGACTCTTCTGAAATTTGCGTGCAAAAAATATAGTAAAACTCCCTGGCCTTTTTTCGATATCACCATAAATTCAATCTTGAGGTACAAGTTAAAAATGCTGAGTTAATAGTGAATTAGGTCGCCTGCAAAAATTATTGAAAGAATTTATGGTTTTCATTCGTATCACCGCAAATTCAATCTTATAATTCAAGTCAAACGCTTCGAATTATTAAATTTGAGTTGGCAATAACAAATATATATGTTTAATGTTGTGGTACAGTACTAATATTCTTTGGCTAACACAAAGGCGGTACCTATGAAAGACGATCAGAAACTCTGAAGAAATACGAATGTCAGGCTTCAAATAATCTTTAGAGAATTGTAAGTTAGCTTTAGCCTCCCTTACCACAACAAAGATGTTCAATGAGAGGAAGGATGAAGGTACCTGTTTAGAATGGAGTTAACCCCTTCCCCGGTAGAAGCGAGTATACACGTTTTCATAAAATGTTCTTTTTTTCAGTCGTCGACGAGTATACTCGTCTGAAACTTTACCCTCAAAAACCAGCAACATACGTATATACTCGTCGATTTTAAGCCTTTGTAAGCCATTCTACGTGTGAAAAGAGTATTCTCGTCAAATCGTACGCCTGGCAGAGGCGATAGGGTAGAGCTGTGGGATTTCAAGGACATTGTTACTAAACTTGCTCCGACAGCCATTGACGTTGGATGGATGTTGTTTGCACCCAACCTAACCAAACTAAAATTAATTAGTCTGAAAAATAAACATTTTTAACAAAAAATTGTTGGGGAAGGGGTTAAGGGAACACAATCTATGCTCAAGGTATGTTCTCGCCAAGGATCCCGTTCGCATAGAAGCTGTAGTTGAGAAGGACAATTATGAAATAAGATAAAGCTAAGAAATTCAAAGGAGCTGATAAACTTGAAAACAGTGAACAAAAAACATGATCATTAACAAAACAGAGAACATATTTCAACAAAAAGAAGGCCTACCTAACCCTCAGCTCGGGACCTTACATGATCCCCAGGGAGCGCTAATTCCCATAGATTCAATAGCTGCATCCCCCTGAGGGGTTCAATTATTGATCTTTCTTCGTGGACATACTTAGCGATTAAATGCCTGCAGCATGAGCATAAAATGAATAAAAAAGCAATATATACAAACTTACACACAGGTTTTAGTTTTGGTGTCAGAATTCATTTTTATTAACAAGTTCTATAATTTTTAAAATATTGTAGTATTTGAAGAACGAAATTAGTTCCTCATCATTAATTTTGTCGTCACTTTTTTCATTGAAAAATAAATTCTACTTAAAGTTGCAAGCAAACGTGCCTTATGTTGTATCCCATATGAATCCAATATCTTATTTTTACACGCGTATAAAGTTTGGTTTTATATGCATTTGCATCCGCAATTTCATGCGCGTTTTCAACCGCATTTTTATACGCATTTTTATCCAAAACGAAGCCAATACCGTTCTATTTTTTACATACGCTGAGAGTTTGGTTTAACCGTTTTATTCCTAGTGAATTTACTGCGAAAAATGCATACGTAATCCGGTCCCTTGAACATTAAAAGAAGTGCTGACTCTTTGGATCAAATTTATAACTTTGCGACTAAACGGAATTACGTTGATCGAGTTCTGCGGAGTTAGGAAAAGAGTGATCTCGTTATGTACGCCTGGGAAACAGCATTACTACGCCATTTTGAACGTAAAACTAGCGAAATAAAATGATTTTGAACGAAAAACAAGCAAAATATAATGCCTTTGAACAAAGAACGAGTAAAAAAGAATGCTTTTGAACAAATAACGGGCAAAATAAAATGCATTTGAACAAAGAACGAGGAAAATAAAATGATTTTAAAAGAAAAACGAGCAAAATAAAATGATTTTGAATGAAGAACGAGCAAAATAAAATGCTTTTGAACGAAGAACAAGCAAAATAAAATTATTTTAAACGAAGAACTAGCAAAACAAAATACTTTTGAACGCAAAACGAGCCTGGCAAAATGCTAATGAACTAAGACAGAACCGAATGAAATGCTTTTGAACAAAACAAAATGACTTAGTACTTTACTCCAACAGAAAGAAGAGCAGCAATGAAATTAGTGAACAGCCCCGATGAGAAGTTAGTCGTATTCTACTGAATTACTCATAGAGGCGAATAGCATTATTTGCTGTGGCGTTGAGACGTTCCGTGTAGGCCTCTCTTCGAAAATTTTATTTATAATGTATATTGAGGGAATAGTTTCTGTGTCTGATGTAAAAATAGCTGCTGCATGTGAAATAGATTAAAATCACTTAAACTATCCCTTATATATATATATATATATATATATATATATAAGGAGAACGAAACGAAAAGAATCTTATATATATATAAGATTAAATATAAGAAATATATATATATATTTTTATTATATATATATATATATTTAGACATGTCTGTACGTACTTTCCTGTACGTAAAGTAAGTTTCAAGAAAAATAGAAGAGCAAAATTGTGTGATGAAAATTTCGTTGTACTGGGAAAGTTTCGGGCTAATACCCATCATCAGATCATTAAAAGAATCTGACATATATTACTGAAATAGAAATGAACGTAAATGTACTTACAGACGAACACGGCTTCAAAAGAAAAGTTAAAAAGTAAAAATGCAGTAAATAACACGAAACTAAGAACCTATGACGCTATGAGGGTATGAACTTAACTGGCTGCTAAGTGAAGGCTTGCATTTAAAAATGAAAAAAATATTCTAAAATTCTAAGATCTAAAAAGCTTGAAGCTACACGAACTAATTTAAGATGACTAGAGTGAGGAGTTTCATCGCGCGTTTCAGCATGATCGCGAACAGCGGAGTGAGATGGACGGGTCAATGGAACACCAGTACGATAACTAACTCCAACATGCTACGTCAATTTAGCTCCGAGAGTGGCCGAGCATGTTGGAGTTATCGTGAAAAGTGAATTTCTTTGTCCCATTGAACTTCAAATTTATATTTGCTAAATACCTTCCCTTGAAAACTGGAAAATTCATTTAACAATTCGGTTAGTAGTACACATGTTTCCATGCCTGTACGTACGGAAAAACGTGCAAGATGCAATTATGAAATACGAACGTAACAAAAGAGATGCACGATTCTACCAATAAGCGTCACAGTTGAGCATTTACCTGGCTTCACTTAGCCCACTATATGGACGATTATCAATAAATATAAAAACGGAAGGAGTTCAATCACAAAGTGCTGAAACAAAAAAACTGATGCTCTAATGGGAATACAAATAATTAACTTACATGTAAAAACTAATTGAGACAAATTGTAACACACTAATTAAACGACAATTTAGTGCTTGAACCACGACAGAAGGACTTTTACCTACGCATATAAAGTCAAGCAGTAAATTACATGGTGCGGTAAAAAACAAGTGTAAAAAGCTGGAAACTTCATATACACAAGCTTCTACGCTCAGAGTAACTTTGCAACTTGAAATGCGGCAACTCCACAACTCAAAACGGCAACTCCACAACTCAAAACGGCAACTCCACAACTCAAAACGGCAACTCCACAACTCAAAACGGCAACTCCACAACTCAAAACGGCAACTCCACAACTCAAAACGGCAACTCCACAACTCAAAACGGCAACTCCACAACTCAAAAAGGCAACTCCACAACTCAAAACGGCAACTCCACAACTCAAAACGGCAACTCCACAACTCAAAACGGCAACTCCACAACTCAAAACGGCAACTCCACACCTCAAAACAGCAACTTCACAACTCAAAACGGCAACTTCACAACTCAAAACGGCAAATTCGCAACTCAAAACGGCAAATTCGCAACTCAAAACGGCAACTTCACAACTCAAAACGGCAACTTCACAACTCAAAACGGCAACTTCACAACTCAAAACGGCAACTTCACAACTCAAAACGGCAACTTCACAACTCAAAACGGCAACTTCACAACTCACAACAGCAACTTCACAACTCACAACAGCAACTTCACAACTCACAACAGCAACTTCACAACTCAAAACAGCAACTTCACAACTCAAAACAGCAACTTCACAACTCAAAACAGCAACTTCACAACTCAAAACAGCAACTTCACAACTCAAAACGGTAACTTCACAACTCAAAACAGCAACTTCACAACACAAAACAGCAACTTCACAACTCAAAACAGCAACTTCACAACTCAAAACGGCAACTCCACAACTCAAAACGGCAACTCCACAACTCAAAACGGCAACTCCACAACTCAAAACGGCAACTCCACAACTCAAAACGGCAACTCCACAACTCAAAACGGCAACTCCACAACTCAAAACGGCAACTCCACAACTCAAAACGGCAACTCCACAACTCAAAACGGCAACTCCACAACTCAAAACGGCAACTCCACAACTCAAAACGGCAACTCCACAACTCAAAACGGCAACTCCACAACTCAAAACGGCAACTCCACAACTCAAAACGGCAACTCCACAACTCAAAACGGCAACTCCACAACTCAAAACGGCTACTCCACAACTCAAAACGGCAACTCCACAACTCAAAACGGCAACTCCACAACTCAAAACGGCAACTCCACAACTCAAAACGGCAACTCCACAACTCAAAACGGCAACTCCACAACTCAAAACGGCAACTCCACAACTCAAAACGGCAACTCCACAACTCAAAACGGCAACTCCACAACTCAAAAGGGCAACTCCACAACTCAAAAGGGCAACTCCACAACTCAAAAGGGCAACTCCACAACTCAAAAGGGCAACTCCACAACTCAAAAGGGCAACTCCACAACTCAAAACGGCAACTCCACAACTCAAAACGGCAACTCCACAACTCAAAACGGCAACTCCACAACTCAAAACGGCAACTTCACACCTCAAAACAGCAACTTCACAACTCAAAACAGCAACTTCACAACTCAAAACAGCAACTTCACAACTCAAAACGGCAACTTCGCAACTCAAAACAGCAACTTCACAACTCAAAACAGCAACTTCACAACTCAAAACAGCAACTTCACAACTCAAAACAGCAACTTCACAACTCAAAACAGCAACTTCACAACTCAAAACAGCAACTTCACAACTCAAAACAGCAACTTCACAACTCAAAACAGCAACTTCACAACTCAAAACAGCAACTTCACAACTCAAAACAGCAACTTCACAACTCAAAACGGTAACTTCACAACTCAAAACAGCAACTTCACAACTCAAAACGGTAACTTCACAACTCAAAACAGCAACTTCACAACTCAAAACAGCAACTTCACAACTCAAAACAGCAACTTCACAACTCAAAACGGCAACTCCACAACTCAAAACGGCAACTCCACAACTCAAAACGGTAACTTCACAACTCAAAACAGCAACTTCACAACTCAAAACAGCAACTTCACAACTCAAAACGGCAACTCCACAACTCAAAACGGCAACTCCACAACTCAAAACGGCAACTTCACACCTCAAAACAGCAACTTCACAACTCAAAACGGCAACTCCACAACTCCAAACGGCAACTCCACAACTCAAAACGGCAACTCCACAACTCAAAACGGCAACTCCACAACTCAAAACGGCAACTCCACAACTCAAAACGGCAACTCCACAACTCAAAACGGCAACTCCACAACTCAAAACGGCAACTCCACAACTCAAAACGGCAACTCCACAACTCAAAACGGCAACTCCACAACTCAAAACGGCAACTCCACAACTCAAAACGGCAACTCCACAACTCAAAACGGCAACTCCACAACTCAAAACAGCAACTCCACAACTCAAAACAGCAACTTCACAACTCAAAACAGCAACTTCACAACTCAAAACAGCAACTTCACAACTCAAAACAGCAACTTCACAACTCAAAACAGCAACTTCACAACTCAAAACAGCAACTTCACAACTCAAAACAGCAACTTCACAACTCAAAACAGCAACTTCACAACTCAAAACAGCAACTTCACAACTCAAAACAGCAACTTCACAACTCAAAACAGCAACTTCACAACTCAAAACAGCAACTTCACAACTCAAAACAGCAACTTCACAACTCAAAACAGCAACTTCACAACTCAAAACGGTAACTTCACAACTCAAAATAGTAACTTCACAACTGTAAAATAATTACTTGGCGACTCGGAACAACTATGCAGGTTCTGCACTGGGTGGTCACGCCTTGCTGATGAACGGAAAGAAGCCCTAGAACTTCTCCGTCTGGTAAACTTTCCAGCGGATGGAAAACTTTGATGCCGAAAACGCAAAACTTTTCGGTTCTCTTGAAAATATTTTTCAGAGCTCGGCTATGGGAGGAAAACTTGTAACAAGTCTATTCGACTAATGGAATTTTATGCACACGGGAATTTGGAAAATGCTCACATCCAGCTCGAGCACTGAAAAATTTTAGGAGATTACAAAATTCTTGAAAAGTCCCCGCTTTGAAATCAAGACTAATGGAGATTTTTTATTCGCCTTAAACTAAAATTAAAAAATTTCAGAGTTTGCGTCGCTTCTGCACGGGCTTCGCAACTGGCAAGTTTAGTTCAAAATGATCCCGCGACACTGTTATATAATCTCTTAGAGTAATCAATAAATCGATTTAATCATTATTGTGTAACCTGTGTATTATTATTATTGCCAGTCAAGACTAAAACTGCTTTCGTAATAATTATTATATAACTATTATATTAGAAAAATATTAACTATTATGCTACCACAATTAACTATGCATTTGAGAATTTAAATCCAAGACCACAAGCCGCTTCAGTAAAGTATCCGGAATGTAAGTGCTATCTTTGCTAAGTCATGTTATTAGCACAACATTTTTAGCGTTACGTGCGACGGTGAAAATCATTCCATTACACGTGAATTCCCAAATTTATTTGTAAAGCAATCTTAAAAATTCTTAAATATGTCATTAATCTTTTTTGGGTTATCGGTGTTAATATATAACTAGTTCAACCCCCTTTATTTGAAATATGAAAGAAAGCGAAATGAATGAAAGTTCGTAAGAAATAAAAAATCAATATCTCGAGAGTTTATAAGGCTAAGCGCACACGGCCCGTCAAAAATGTATAATAATGTTCGACACATCACATGACATACGTTCCTATTTCCTAAGAATTTTCATAATATGCATTCCTACTCGAATCTGATGGATTAATTCACTGGAAATTGTGGAGCTGATGATGCTTGTAACACAGATACGCTCATCTCACACTGCAGGCTGGCTTCGGACAGACGGATGCGGCTCTTATATTGTAGTATAGATTTGTCTCACCCCACCACGAACTTACCTGTGGATTGTATTATTGTCAGTCAAGACTAATACAGCTTTCTTAATAATTTGCTTTGAGATTCAAGTCAAGTCTGAGCAGTGTATTTCCCATATTTGTTTGCTTAGTTTCGTTCTTGGGTTTTCTGCCCTTCGTATTGGTATATACCGAGCCTTTTCTTCTTTTAGTAGAGGGTGGCTGAGCATCATGGTCCTTCGCACGAAGTGTAAAAAGTTCAAATGTTTTCACGTGTGCACCGTCCCAGTTTTGCGCATCAAAGCCAACTTTTGAGTATTAAAGCCGAATTTGCGGATTAAAGTCAATGTTTCTATAATAAAAAAAGAGGACAATTTGATTCTTTCCGTGCCCGTAGCAGTAATTTAGATTCGCACATGTTTTCGAAATAAAGTGGAAACTTTAATACTGACTTAATACCTTGCCTTAAAAACCTGTACTAGCGTAGCCTTTCATAAGCTTATAAGTTGCCTGAAGCTTCATTTCATTTAAAATTCAGAACAACAGGGACACGAGTTTACTATTGTTCTATTTTAGCTTATTACATTGGCAACGGAAATTAATTAGTAGCTTTAACAAGAATACGTCGACACATTTCTAACATAATGCAATATTCAATTATCTCGGCGCTGCCATTGACGGCTTCTCATTTAAAATGTAAGACGAGCAGCGTTTATTCTGAAATACATCCAAAAATTAAATGAAAGATTATTAAAGCTTGACTTTCGAATAGATCATTAAAAATTAAGTTCAATAACTACAATCGAAAGTTTATTTATTGGTGTACTGGATTTGTAGATTATATATTATATCTGAAGAGTTGTCCGGAAATTTCTTGAAAGTTTTTGGGCATTCCGATAGTTTCTAAAGCCGTTATCTTGTTGCAGATTTGGATTTGCTAACATTCTCAAAGCTCTCTTGAGCATTAACGCTTTGACTGCGGCAGGTAAAACTGAGGTTTAATATTCAATTCAAATTTAGGCTCAAATTTATTTAGCAATGTGAAAAATATGAAACATTAACTTGACCGTGTTTTCATTTGGTTTTGACTAAGGATTTAAAAAATTGAGTTTGTAACTACCGGTTGGTCAGCATGATAATGGAAAATCCCTGAGGGACCATATACGGCTCAAGTCGCTGTCAGAGTGTAAATTAGAATTTGAAGTGTCTTGTAGAGGAAAAAGATCTCCTAGAGTTGAATAAACACCGATGCGTCTTATTGAAAAATTTGCAATTTTTCTCTTTATATCTCATTTATCACTGACACATTCAGTGCTGCAGAAAACAAGTCCATAATGTGAAAAAATCATATGAGAAACGCACTCACCCCAAACTCTTTTATGTACTTACCCTTCTCGCACCGTGCATAAAAATTTACACTAAATGTACATTTTCTATAGCGTTTTAACTCTAATCGCTTGGAATTTAAAAAAGGCATGCTTGTAAGTAATATGGAAAGACGACTTTATATCTCTTATCCTTGTCAATGTCCCCTAGCTATCCTTCATCTGCACACCTCAATATAGTCTCATGAGAAGAGCTTTTACCTCTGAAATTAGTGAACAAAAACTTCCACTCAAATACTTTCACTCTCCGGAACCTCTTGGCAATCTTTGATCTAGGGGAACTTTTAACACTCCCAGGGGAACTTCCAACACTCCCAGGGGAACTTCCAACACTCCCAGGGGAACTTCTAACACTTCGAGAAGGTATAGGGGAACTTCTAACACTTCAAGAAGGTAGAGGGGAACTTCTAACACTTCGAGAAGGTAGAGGGGAACTTCTAACACTTCGAGAAGGTAGAGGGGAACTTCTAACACTTTGAGAAGGTATAGGGGAACTTCTAACACCTCGAGAAGGTATAGGGAAACTTCTAACACTTCGAGAAGGCATAGGGAAACTTCTAACACTTCGAGAAGGTATAGGGGAACTTCTAACACTTCGAGAAGGTATAGGGGAACTTCTGACACTTCGAGAAGGTATAGAAGAACTCCTAACACTTCGAGATGGTACAGAAGAACTCCAAACACTTCGAAAAGGTTTATGGGAACTTCTAACACTTCGAGAAGGTATAGGGGAACTTCTAACACTTCGAGAAGGTGTAGGGAACTTCTAACACTTCGAGAAGGTATAGGGGAACTTCTAACACTTCGAGAAGGTATAGGGAAACTTCTAACACTTCGAGAAGGTATAGAAGAACTCCTAACACTTCGAGAAGGTATAGGGGAACTTCTAACACTTCGAGAAGGTGTAGGGAGCTTCTAACACTTCGAGAAGGTATAGGGGGACTTCTAACACTTCGAATTTTACAGTTTTACTTCCACCGTTTACTCAAAGATTGCGCGTTCATCCAACACGCGTACCTGGTAATTTATAAGTTGCGCAAAAATGTTCATTAGCAAGTCACGAGCTTGATTGATTGCCCAGAGGTATTGCTCATAGCAAGTTGCATTTATTATTGCCTTTGAAGCTTGCCTTTCTTCGCACGTTTGCTCCGTTTGATGTTGAACTTAATATCTCTGAGGTCACAGCTGACGTCAGTGGATGTGGATCACAATAATCAATCATGACTAGCTCAAACTAGGACTAAAATCGTTTGATCGCAAAACTATAATTAACACTTTGATCGCGATGTGAACCACCGGTGACCACGGAGGGTATTTTCATAATGCTGCTGACCGACCAGTAGTAGCAGACTGAATTTTTACAAGCACTTAATGACAGCTAAACGAAGGCACTATATAGTCAATGTTTCCTTTCTTTCAGAATACCTCACTAGAATTAACTGTAAATTTGAGTTGAATATGGATCTTCACTTTAAGCAATTGTGGTCAGCGTGTTAACACTTTTGACTGCGACGTGCGCCAACGATGGTACACGGAGGAAATTTTCACAAAGCTGCTGACCGACCAGTAGTCGCAAACTCAATTTCCATAAATACTTAATCAGCGCTAAATAAAGGCACGGTCCAGTTCATGTTTGGTATTAGTTTACTTCAATTTACTTTAAATTTGAGTTTGGCATTGAACTTAATATTTAGTAGTCGCCGTCAAAGTGTTGAGTTGTGCACTGCAAATTGTTTTTTTTTTGTTCTTGAATCCGCTCGGGCTACCTGAGGTGAACATGAACAGACACGATGTCTAGTCATTAGTAATCAAGTTTAAATTTAGAAATGCGATGGTGTGAAACCTAGGAAATTGGCGACTCCTTTGGGACGATTGAAGTGGGTAAATCATAAGGCCCTCTGAGCGAACCACGTTGGATGACGTGATAATTTCCAAGCTTGAAGTTTTCATTAATCACAAAGGGTTGGAGGATCTTCAAAGATAAAAGAAGCATGAACGTGGACTGGAACGTATTCGCACTGAAATACACAATAATGCCTTCAGACTAGGAGGAGGGTTTAGGACGTTCACGGTGCAACTGGCTGCATAAGTTCTTTAACACGATGGCTGCCACAGGAGCCATATTTGGTCAGTGAGAGAGTTCTCAATATGCTGCTGACCAACCAGTAGTCATAAACTCAATTAAAAAAAATGATCATAACTAAATAGAAACACGGTCCAGTTAATGTTTGAAATTTTCAGCATTGCTTACTAAAATTGACTATAAATTTAAGTTGAATTTATTAAACCTCAGTTTTACCCGCCGCAGTCAAAGTGTTGACACGCTGACTGCCCATTGGGGCAGGAGAGTACCGCTAGGTAAATTGCAAATTTACGTATCGGTGTGGATAAAAAACATTTCAATCATTTCAACTTATTTTTTGTGAGCGATTTGAACGTACAAGGTAAAATAGCATCATGTTTCTAAGTTTTCACAATTCTTACGACAAATACTTTTTTTGAGCTGTAAAGTCGTTTTATAAACTCGGCTACTTACAACCTAACTTAACATGAGACACGTGCGTCCAGCAGCAGCGAACGTGTTAACACTTCGACTGCGACGTGACCCACCAGTGGTCACTGAGGGAGTTTTCATAATGCTGCTGACTAACCAGCACTCACATACTCAATTTTCATAAATACTAAATCAAAACTGAATGAAGGCACGATCCAGTTGATGTTTGCTTCTGCTTTCAACATTTCTGACTAAAATTGACTTTAAATTCAAGTCGAGTCTTAAACTTCAGTTTTACCAGCCGCAGTCGAAGTGTTAGTTAAATTACGTTGCCAGCTGTCCCTCTACCATGACGCAAATTGATCAAAAATCTAAGCCTGCTCAGTACAGTAAGAGTTACGAGATCACGGTGGCCGTGGTAAGTCACCAGTAGTGATGTTTTTTCATTATCATACACGCTCAACACGCTCGCTGCGTATTGGTACATGTGTGTACCACTCAGCAAATTGCTTATTTACGTACCAGTAATATTGGCTACCATTGTGCTTCTTTCACTACCTTTATTTAAATTAAACTATGGCGTACAAATTAGTATATTATCGTGCCATTAGATTTTCCCGCTTACAAAAAAGGACGAGAATGTAATAAAGCAGTAAAAATGGTTTTTCAGTTCTGTTTCTTCCTACCTTACCAAACAGACCGTAGCAACAGCGAAAACATAACGAGCGTGTAAACTCGTCGACTCCGAAGGGGTACGTATGTGTACCACTAGGTAAATTGTTCGTTAACGTACCGTAATATACAAATAAAATTTTAAATATTTTGCTACCTTTTCCAGAATAAATTATAGAACAAAAAGTAACACATTATGGTTCAGTTGTATTATTTACTTTTTCAAAAGGTTAAATATGTATTAGAGCAGAAAAGCCGGTCTTTCTGAACGACTTTTTCTGGTAAATGTGTGGCGTTTGGTAATAATCGATTTTTAAATTTTCGTGGCATTAACATAGTTAATAAGGTCAGAATAAAAAAGTTTTCTTCCATGCACTTTCCGTCGCAAATGAGTATTTTACCAGTTATAGCGGTATGTTCAGTTTCGTCTTTGATGACGAATGCGCTCGAATAAACAGCTACTCATTGATTTTCGAATTTTTGTTGCTTACCTCGTGGTAAAGACATCGAAATGAACAACTTTTCATCTACACACTTTTTTCGTCAAATGAGTATTTAACGAGGTATAGCGGTAGGCTTGGTTTCTTCTTTGATAACGATCGGGCTGGAAGCGAGACGGCATTGCAGTGATGCCGTCCGACGTGCTGTTTGAATTACTTGCCGCTTCGAAGAGTTGCGGTCAGTAATTTACCGCTATAACTCATTAAATACTCATTTGCGACGGGAAGTGCATAGAAGAAAACTTGTTTATTTTAACCTAATTAACTATGTTAATACCTCGAAAACTAGCAAATCGATTATTACCAAACGCTACACATTTACCCTTTTTCTAACCAAACCAACCGACCGTAGCAACCGCGAAGCATAGCGAGCATGATGGGATTGCTTGAACGAAAGAATTCCCTTGCCTTTTTTTACATCACTCGTTTATGGCTGTAATATTTTCTGTCCTCAATAGATAAAATTCAAAGCCTTGTTATAGAGGAGGTATGATAATTTCAATTAAATGAGTAAATACTACAGAATTGGAGTGCATTGCTAGGTAAATGTTGAGGATTAACCGGGAATCGATTTTCCACTTTTCGAATCCTAAACATAGTTGATTAGATCGAAATATACAAGTTTTCTTCTATGCACTTTCCGTCATAAATGAGTATTTTACGAATTATAGCGGTAGGTTTAGTTTCGTCTTTGATGACGAATGCGCTCGAATAAACAACTACTCATTGATTTTCGAATTTTTGTTGCTTGAATCATGGTAATGACGTCGAAATGAACTACTTTTCATTTGTACACTTTTTCAATAAATGAATATTTTACGAGTTGGTGCGGTAGGTTCAGTTTCGTCTTAGATGACGAGTGCGCCGGAAGCGAGACTCCACTGCAGTGTTGCCATACGCCGGGCTCGATGAATCACTTCGGGCTTCAAACACTTGAGTTGCGGTAACTAATTCACCGCTATAACTCGTAAAATACTTACTTACGACGGAAAGTGCATAGAAGAAAACTGGTTTATTTCGATCTAATTAACTATGTTAAAGCAGCGAAAAATCAATTATCGATTCCCGGTTAATCCTCAACATTTACCCATTGCTGTTGATTACACTTGGTATAATGTGCAATTCAAAAGATTCCGACAGCAAGGAATTTAAATTGGTTTTAGTTTATGAAATAATTTGAAATTAACATTTTTGAAAAACATACATACAGAGAGACCACTAACACTTCGGCTGCGTGTACTAAATGTTTAGTTCAACACCAAACTCAAATTCAGAGTGAATTGTCGAAAACTAATTTGAAAATACATGACATCAACTGAATCTTTTCTTCATTTAGCTTTGATTAAGTATTTATGAAAATTGAGTTTGCTACTACTGGTCGGTCAGCAGCATTATGAAAATTACCTCCGTGCACCACCGGTGAGGCACGTCTCAGTTGAAGTGTTACAAGTTAGGACGCTCGCGCAAAGGTTCAGATGTTTGCACCGAAGTTGAATATTTTTCTTAATACAATTAAGCCACGAAGGAAATAATTTATGTCAAAAACTTGCACAAATTATTCACATGGGTAAACATTTAAAAACAAATATACTGCCACAACTAATTCAAAAGGGTATAATATAAATAACTTAAATGTTACACAATTAATCTAAAATAAGAAAATTTTAAATTACTGTATATCTGAAGGATATGACAGTTATCGATTTCCCACTTTTTAGTGCCTGAACCTAATTAATTGAGTCAAAATAAACAAGTTTTCTTCTATGCACTTTCCGGCTCAAATGAGTATTTTACGATTTATAGCGGTAAGTTTCGTTTCGTCTTTGATGACAAATGCGCTCGAATAAACAGCTACTCATCGATTTTCGAATTTTTATTGCTTGGATCATGGTAATAACATCGAAATGAACAACTTTTCTTCTATACACTTTTTTTGTCAAATGAGTATTTAACGAGGTATAGCGGTAGGTTTGGTTTCGTCTTTGATGACGATTGCGCTGGAAGCGAGTGCGCATTGCAGTGTTGCTGTCCGACGTGCTCCTTGAATTACTTGCCGCTTCAAACACTGGAGTTGCGGTAAGTCATTTACCGCTATAACTAATAAAATACTCATTTGAGGCGGAAAGTGCATAGAAGAGAACTTGTTTATTTTGATCTAATTAACTACGCTTAGGCATCGACATTTACAAAATCGGTAACTGACATATCATTCAGATTTACCCGACATTCCTATAACTTCAAAGTTAAATACCTCGAAAAGTAAGCATTTTCGAGCAAAATGTCATTCGTGTAAAACGTCTTAAAATGTCTTCTAATACTTTAAAGTAGTAACGAAATTTTAAAAATCGTTGAAAACAGTAAAATCAATATTGACGGATAATTTTGGGTAAATCTGAAGGAGATGACAGTTGTCGATTTGGTAAATTTCGATGCCTTAGCATAGTTAATTAGATCGAAATAAACAAGTTTTCTTCTATGCACTTTTTGTCTCAAATGAGTATTTTATTAGTTATAGCGGTAAATGACTTACCGCAACTCCAGTCTTTGAAGCGGAAAGAAATTCTTTGATCGAGTTGTATGGCAATACTGCAATGGCGTCTCGCTTCCAGCGCTCTGTCTTGAAAGACGAAACCAAACCTACCGCTATACCTCGTTAAATACTCATTTGACGAAAAAAGTGTATGGAATAAAAGTTGTTTATTTCGATGTTATCACCATGTTTCAAGCATCAAAAATTCGAAAATCGATGAGTAGCTGTTTATTCGAGCGCATTCGTCATCAATGACGAAACTAAACTTACCGCTATAAATCGTAAAATACTCATTTGAGACGAAAAAAGAATAGAAGAAAACTTGTTTCTTTTGATTCAATTACTTAGGTTCAGGCATCAAAAAGTGGAAAATCGACAACTGTCATCTCCTTCAGATTTACCTAATTTTGTGGTCAGATTATATTAGATTATAAGTTAGTTTAAGCCTCCCTAACCGCTACAAAAAAGAGCGTATCGAAGAGAGGAAGGAGGAAGGCACCATTTAGTATGGAGATAAGAGAATGAGGAATCTATGCAGTAGGGGCATAGAAACAGTAAAGTTGAGAAAGAAGTTCACGAAACAAGATAAAATTTGAAGAAGAAAGTCAGAGGTGCTGAAAAACAGGACAGTAGTGAACCGAAAAAAGGCGGTCCTTAACATAACAAAAAACATTTTATTTCAACAAAAAGAAGGCCTACCTAACTCTCAGCTCGGGCCCTCACATTTTTCCCCTGGGAGCGCTAATTCCCATAGATACAATATCTGTATCCCCCTGAGGGGTAATTTTGTGGTCAATATTGAATATAATGTTGTCAACGAATTTCATAATTTCGTAGGTATAGATGGGTATTATAGTCGATTATAAGATGTTTTACATGAATGACATTCTGCCAGGCGATGCCCTATTTTCGAATTATTCAACTTTGAAGCTGGCTTGTGCGCGCCATGGAAGCACGCGGGGCTAGCGTAATTTAATTAATAACGGAAGCTAACCCCCTATTACAAACGTAAAGAGGTTGGGTCGTGAGGGGTAGGCACAGTTCTTTTAGTGAAAATTATAAATAAAGGTTTCGTGTGACGTTTGTTTACATCGACGCAAAGGTGGCTGCCGCCATGGCGCCAACCGGCTGAAGATGGCGGCAGCCATCTTCGAGTCGATGTAAACAAACGTCACTAGAAAGCTTTATAAATAATTTTCACTAAAAGAACTGTTGCTACCCCTCACGACCCAACCTCTTTACGTTTGTAATAGGGGTTAGCTTCCATTTTCATCGCAAAAACAATGACTGTTTTTGCGTTAAAAGGGCCATTCAGGAGCGCCGTTCGTATAACTTCAAACTTAAATAACTCGAAAACTAAGCATTTCCGGGCACATTGTCATTCGTGTAAAACGTCTTAAAATCGATTATATTACCCATCTATACCTACGAAATTCGTTGACAACATTATATTCAATATTGACCAATTTTGTGAAAGTTAAAGGGATTCATTTAGTGATGATGGAAAACTATAATATCCTACAAAATGACGGTGGCAACGGAAATTTAAAATGTGGATAGTATTTCAAATGACAGTATTTTTTTCAGTATGACAGTATTTTGTATTTCAAATGACAGTATCTCAATAGGATCTTGTGGGTTCAGAGGATGCAAATAAATTTATCATGTAATTACCTATTTCTACTCAACATTTCTTCACAAAACGAGGGAAATATTACAACTAATTTTGCGGTTAAAAACTCCAGGAAAAGGTGTTGTAGGGTTGAAGAAAAAATAACACTAACTGTGGCATTGGCCAACCAGTCGTCACTGAGGGCGTTTTCAAAATGCTACTGACCGACCAGTAGTCACTAACTCAATTTTGATAAATACCAAATCAAAAGCAAAATTAAGACCCAATCCAGTTCATATTGACTATTTTCAACATTACATACTACAATAGACTTCAAATTTGAGCTGAATAAATAAACTTCTGTTATAGGCCTACTAGCTGCAGTCAAAGAATTAATACACTGGTAAAATCTTACGTTTCCGTATTTCAATTGTTTTTCCGGGTTTGATAGATGTAAATTAGGGTAATTCATCAAATATCGAACTGAACTGATTATCGAACAACTTTGGAAATATGCGCGTAATAAATTTAGTAAGCATCCAAACTTGCTCAGTGCCAGTGATCTTACATCTAAAACTCCTATTTTAGTGATAAAAACTCATTTCTGTGAGCTGCAAACTGCTACCAGCTGTTGCGAACGCATTTTCTGTACGACCCTTACAAATTGGTCGAATTTTTTCACTCGAAAAATCTTACGCACCTCGGGAAAATTGCGACGGTTTAATTGTTGTTGGGTCACCGTCAACCTCCCGTCATAACTAGAGAGTAGTGTTGTCATATGATGTTCTGTTACTGTATTTTTTCTTTTCCGCCGAAAACTTGATAATTATTCCATGTTCGACATTCAGTTCCTTTTTCATGTCAGTATTAAATACTGAACAAAGGTGTTCGAATCAAAATTCCTTAAAAATCATGAATTTATGCCTCGAACAAAGCTTTTCGATTCTTAATTCTTTTAAATAACTGAATCGATCTATTGAACGCCTGTTTTATTTCATTAAAATATTGTATTAACGCTTGATAATAACATTGAATAGTTGAAGATGGGAATTCTGGTGAGGGGCTATCAATCATCTGCTGGTGTTCCAAAGCCCTCAAGATCATCAATGATTCGTCTGGCTACATTTACTGATGATCAATCCCTTGCCAAGAAAATTGATGCAAGCATCAATAATAATTCATTGACGAGTGCTTTACACTCTACTCCAAAAAAGGTCACACAGGTTGATGATCACAATGATGGTTCAACAAACACTGCAAATGAAACATCGACATCATATTCAAATTCTGATAACTCTACATTCAAATGCATCTTGAAAATAAGTAATGAGACAGTTATTTCAAACAAACAAACAAAACAAACATCGGCATCTTTGGGATGCTTTATTTCCAATCAAGCCTGATACAAATGATCTTAAGCATTGGTTTTTCAAATGTCTTATAACTAACACTATATATAGGACACCATGACGGTTCCCCCGTAAAGCCGGTACCCATTTCCGACACCTGGGTCGAGTGGGGTATTGTGCTTGAGCTTTCCCTTATACCCAACGGGGAAAATCGCAGCGCCAGCGCCGGGATACGAACCCGCGACTCCAACATACAAGTCCGATCCCTTAACCGATGTGCCACCGCGAGCACTTCCAAGAAAATCCAGTGCACCAAAGAAAAAAAGAATGAAAGAAAAACGTTTATTTTCCAAGTGGCCACATGAGGTGTACAAATAGATAGACCATACGAGGCATATTAATGGACAAAATATACGAGGCGTACTAATAGACAAACCATACGTGGCGTGCTAATAGTCTAGCAAAAGTTCCATACGAAGAGAACTAATTGACAAACCATCCTGTTCGAATCAAAATTCTTGTTCGATTCCTGTTCGATATTGATGAAATTATGTTACTAAAGAATTCGATTTTTAGAACAATAAATACATTTCAATAATCTACGTTGTCTTTCAAGCGACATCACAGAACAAGAAAGCAACTGTTCAAGAATAACCTTGAGGCCCGCAAGAGTTATTCAGAGCAAAAGTTACCGATTTATGAAGGTTGTTTCTAGACACACGTGATTTCTGTTCGATATTTGATGAATTACCCTAGTGGGGAGAATTAACTGGAATCAGTCGGCACTGATATTATCTGCGACGGCACTGGTTTTTATCTTCGGTTAATGTTGAGGATTATTCGGGAATCGATATTTGATTTTAGGGGCCTTAACACAGTTAATTAGATCGAAATAAGCAAGTTTTCTTCTATGCACTTTCCGTCGTAAATAAGTATTTTACGAGTTATAGCGGTGAATTAGTTACCGCAACTTAAATGTTTGAAGCGGGAAGTAATTCATTTGGCCCGGCGAATGGCAACGCTGCAATGGCGTCTCGCTTCCGGTTTTCTCGTTATCAAAGACGAAACTAAACCTACCGCGCTAACTCGTAAAATATTCATTTGACGAAAAAAGTGTATGGAAGAAAAGTAGTTTATTTCGATGTTATTACCATGATTCAAGCAACAAAAATTCGAAAATCAATGAGTAGCTGTTTATTTGAGCGCATTCGTCATCAAAGACGAAACTAAACCTACCGCTATAATTTGTAAAATAATCATTCACCATGGAAAGTGCATAGAAGAAAACGGTAAATCTGAAGGAGGTGACATTTGTCGATATTTCACTTTTTGGTGCCTGAACCTAATTAATTGAATCAAAATGAACAAGTTTTCTTTTATTCTTTTTTCGTCTCAAATGAGTATTTTACGATTTATAGCGGTAAGTTTAGTTTCGTCATTGATGACGAATGCGCTCGAATAAACAGCTACTCATCGATTTTCAAATTTTTGTTGTTTTGAAACATGGTAATAACATCGAAATAAACAACTTTTCTTCTATACACTTTTTTCGACAAATGAGTATTTAACGAGGTATAGCGGTAGGTTTGGTTTCGTCTTTCAAGACAGAGCGCTGGAAGCGAGACGCCATTGCAGTATTGCCATACAACTCGATCAAAGAATTTCTTTCCGCTTCAAAGACTGGAGTTGCGGTCAGTCATTTACCGCTATAACGGTCAATATTGAATATAATGTTGTCAACGAATTTCATAATTTCGTTGGTATAGATAGGTAATATAGTCGATTTTAAGACGTTTTACATGAATGACAATGTGCCGGGAAATGCTTAGTTTAGGAGATATA
Organism: Morinoia aosen; assembly: GCA_030386875.1. Taxonomy (NCBI): domain Eukaryota; kingdom Metazoa; phylum Arthropoda; class Malacostraca; order Amphipoda; family Talitridae; genus Morinoia; species Morinoia aosen. The sequence goes on from CM059556.1 coordinate 19,689,254, forward strand.
GGATAAATAACGCCAGGTAAGAATAGCATTAACGGCAGTTTCGATGTGGCTCTTCCGGCGTTTTGCGGACGCGGACCACGCCAAGTTTTTAGGCGGGAGTCATCGGCCTCGGTATGGTTGAGTTAAATTAAGATATTTTAGGCTTAATTAGGTTAGGATACTTAACTAAATTAACTTTACCAAACCTAAACTTACCTATCGTTACGTCAGAACCGGATTTCTGCTTATTTACCTCTCCGTTTGTTCAATTTTATATACGACGTTCCTATAACTTCAAAGTTAAATATCTCCAAAAATAAGCATTTCCGGGCACACTGTCATTCGTGTAAAACGTCTTAAAATCGACTATATTACCTATCTATACCTACGAAATTATGAAATTCGTTGACAACATTATATTCAATATTGACCGCTATAACTAATAAAATACTCATTTGAGACAAAAAGTGCATAGAAGAAAACTTGTTTATTTCGATCTCATTAACTATGCTAAGGCATCGAAATTTACAAAATCGACAACTGTCATCTCCTTCAGATTTACCAAGAAAACTTGTTTATTTCGATCTAATTTACTATGTTTAGCATTCGAAAAGTGGATAATCGATTCCCGAATAATCCTCAACATTTACCTTATCTTCTATACCCACTCTCACTTCTGCAGTTATGATGGAAGCTCTGATATTTATAAATAATTAATGTACTCCAGCAAGCAAGAGATTGTCCCGCACGTGGCCCAAAATCGAATTCAGCGTAACACGAAGTGACGTTTGACTTGTTCGATAATAATTTGCATTGGGATTTCGTCATGAAATACTGCCATGTTAAGATGCCTCGTTTAGCATTTAAACAGAGCTAAAATGCGTGTTTTGGGCCATTACTAGGCCGAATGCGGTGAAAATCACGTCGTTTGCTGTTTCCCGTGGCGACAAAGGCGGAAAGTGCATATTCATTAAAAAGGATATTATTTGGATGCAGAATACCTTCCAGTATACCAGCAATGTGTTCGGAATACTGCAAATATGATAGTTTGATTTAAAAAATAAAATTCAAATTTTTTACACAAATACCGAGATTTGTCTCTCGTCGGGGAATTATTTGGAAACTTTTGCCAGAAATTTCACCCTGCAGAAAGGAGGAGAAAAAATTATCCTTGCCTATTTTTAAAGTGAAGTAACTTTACAGCATAAATTGAGAGTATATTTTAGTGAGAACCAAACGTTACAGTTCATCAATTTCTCCCCCTTGATTTTACACGCCAGGAAATGAATATGTGTATTATGATATAAATTATATAATTATAATTAAAATAAAATTATTATAGTAATATGATTATAAATAATGATAATTACATAAAAATATTGATTGGGACATTTATCACGTTCGACGTAAAATTCTCGCACAAGTGTTGGAGAAAAATGTTACGTACCACAGCACAAACTGTTGTAACCCAGTGACGGTAACAATAAAGTACTGAGCCAAAATACGAAGGCGGAAAAATAATATTTCGCCTCAAATACCTCCAATGGAATATATCTATATACATCAATACGAAAGCTGGTGAAGAAATAACATTTTGTCTCAAACACTCCCAATAGATTCTATCTATACACATCAATACGAGACCGAGCGAAGAAAGTCGGGCTTGCCCATTTCGCCGTTACATAAAGACTGCCCGGCACCAAATAACTGGGGCAATTTAACAGAAGAAAGTAATTATAGCGAGACAGTTATAGGGTCTTCGTCGAAAATGTATTACAGCGCGAGAATATCGCCAAAAGCTGCACAACGACCGCTAATAGACTTAGTCTGGGACCAACATCACAGCGCGCTGCTTTTTCTGTGATCGCCCGCTCTTCTCGGGGACAGTGCGAGGTTATTGCTTCTTTGTCACGCGAGTGTGGGCTTTGTGATGGTGATGTGGCGGTGAGACATGAGCGATTGCTGGGAATATCGAATGTGTGTAATATGTGTGGATGTTCAATTTGTACCATTAGTGTGAATATAGGGATATTGAATATGCATAATTTGTGTAAACATTGGGAATATTGCATATTTATAATTTGTGTGAATATTGAGAATATTGAACATGTTTAGTTTGCGTGAATATCGGGAATATTGAATATGCATAATTTGTGTGAACATTGAGAATATTGAATATGTTTAATTTGTGTGAATATCGGGAATATTGAATTTGCATAATTTGTGTGCATATTGAGAATATTGAATATGGAAAGTTTGTGTGAATATTGGGAATAATGAACATATTTCATTTGTGTGAAAATGATGCTGAAATTTTTTTTTGAGTACTGAAATTAACCAAATACGATTATAAAACAGGCCCGTGATAGTGATATTTCCCAAAAATTATAAAATATAAACCGTTACCGACTTAGAAAAGAACTAAAAATATACAAAATTATTGAAGAATAGAAATATTGAACAAATCTAACATGGCGCCAGCCGATCATAAACACAAAAAGTACACCAAATTATTTAAGCGATGAATGATGGGTAAAAAAAGAATAATAAACAAATTATATGTTGTATGATATAAATGAATAAACTACAAATGAATATGATATAAATGAATAAAATACACCCTTACTAAAATTACGTAGATCAAAAATATAAGAAATAAGATTAAAAATTATCACATGCTTGTGTTTCTGGAAGTTATAAATAATTCTTTTCACCTCTCCTTCATCATTACTCTTTTTTCTTCCCATCTGACACTCATGCCACTCCTTTCTCATCATTCCCTCACTCTCATATTACCATTCTTTCTTTTCTTACGCTCATACCACTCTTTTCTCATCCATCCCTCGCCCTCATATTACTCTTTTTACCTTCTTCTACTCCTTTCCCATCCATCCCTCACACACATATTACTCTTTTTCGTCTCTTCTACTTCTCTCTCATCCATCCCTCATTCGCATATTACACTTTTTTCCTCCTTTTCAGAAAACGACTGATATCTGACCCAACTTTAGCACACCAAGTCTACATCAGTCTCATAAAATCTCAATATCATTTCTAATGAGTTTCAGCATCACTAACAACATCAGTCCCAATACGGCCAAGATGTGTCCCAATAAGTGTCATGAGGCCTTACCAGATCAGTCTTAATATGTCCAATATCAGGCTCACTGAGTCGGAACAGTTTTTGCATATCTGTTTATGAAAAATATATGGTAAGAATTTCTGATAAGAAGGTTCTTACCAGAAATGAAGTTCTCATTAATCTCAAAAAATGCCCAGTACCAAACGTTTAGAACTTTTTAGGATGATACCCTTACATATATGAAATAAATAGGACGTTTGGACTCGTGCTCCATAATTTTCGCATGCGAATGCACACACATTCCCTATCGTGGTCGTTGGAAAAGATTCGTTCGGCCGTGCATCTCTTCCAATACATCTTCCTTTACGCAGCACAATCTCATTTGACGGCACTAACAGCGAACGTCTTATTCATGAGTGCCCCAAGTTTTTCAATTTAGATGATAGCGAACATGAAGAATGTCATCTTGTAGTTCTGTCACTCGAACTTCTCTTGGGCACAACAAGGGTTACGACAGCAAGAAGGACGGTCGCAAGCATCACCCGCCTTGTTATGCAAAGTGTATTCATCTGAATTCCTTAGAAGTTTTTCTACAATGTGAAAGTGAGCCTTATTGCGCTCATGTGAGCAAACAAGTGGAAGGGTGAATGCATAAAATTTCGTAAAAAATGTAGGAGCGTTGATTCATTAGGGCCAGAGTTATCTGCACAACCAGCGGTCGCAAATGATGATGAAGTAAATAGTGTTTGTGCTGGAGAGAGGACGTTTTTGAAAGTATTTGCAGTCCGTGCTGCTTTGAATAGTTAATGAAAATTGACAGCACAAGGCTGCGTCGATGTTTGTAGTGTATCATGATGTTGTTTTCGTTTTTTAAGTTTTAATTACGTGCTTGCAATGTGCTTTGGAAAAATGCTTTGAGTAGAGGATAAATTTTTGAGAGAGGTAGAGTCACAGTCCGTTGTGGTCGATAAGCATAATTTTTGATTGAACTAAAAGTTCATAGGTAGGATTCATTATTCAAACTTGAGGCTTTCAAAGTCGATACATTTCCGGGCACGAGTTGCAACTAATTCTGCGTTTTGCAGCAAGATTTCTGTTTGAATATTTGATCAGAATTAAGCATTTATCCAGAATATGCCTTGCAGAATTATCAAAAATTCTTATTCACTCGGATCGTATTAGCGCATTTCTATTGTTTCTGCTCTTCAAGACCTTTTGCTTACCACTCACACCACTTAACACCACTTAACTCTTGCTCACATTTCTATTGTTTCTGCTCTTCAAGGCTTTCTGCTCACACCAAACTCTTGCTCACATCTCTATTGTTCCTGCTCTTCAAGGCTTTCTGCTCACACCACTTAACTCTTGCTCTCATTTCTATTGGTTCTGCTCTTCAAGGCTTTCTGCTCACACCACTTAATTCTTGCTCACATCTCTATTGTTCCTGCTCTTCAAGGCTTTCTGCTCACACCACTTAACTCTTGCTCACATCTCTATTGTTCCTGCTCTTCAAGGCTTTCTGCTCACACCACTTAACTCTTGCTCACATCTCTATTGTTCCTGCTCTTCAAGGCTTTCTGCTCACACCACTTAACTCTTGCTCACATTTCTATTGTTTCTGCTCTTCAAGGCTTTCTGCTCACACCACTTAACTCTTGCTCACATCTCTATTGTTCCTGCTCTTCAAGGCTTTCTGCTCACTCCAAACTCTTGCTTACATCTCTATTGTTCCTGCTCTTCAAGGCTTTCTGTTCACACCAAACTCTTGCTCACATCTCTATTGTTCCTGCTCTTCAAGGCTTTCTGCTCACACCAAACTCTTGCTCACATCTCTATTGTTCCTGCTCTTAAAGGCTTTCTGCTCACACCACTTAACTCTTGCTCACATCTCTATTGTTTCTGCTCTTCAAGGCTTTCTGCTCACACCAAACTCTTGTTCACATCTCTATTGTTTCTGCTCTTCAAGACTTTTTGCTCACACCACTTAACTCTTACTCACATCTCTATTGCTTACAATATCTCATAAAATAAACAATATTAAGCAATTCAAGGTGTAAGCGTACGTCAGTCAATCTGCTCAGCTCAATTAACGATTCTTTCTCCTGTTGAAGAAACATCACCTTCAACATTACCTCAAATTTGGTCGTGTACTTGAGAAATTATATGTTCTATGCCAATGGAAGATGAGCGTACATTTTTCTGAAGCACCTGAAAATCCTATTCGACACTCTTGGTTCGTACTCAAAAATGTACCGATACTGAAGCCTACCTGTTTGAACATATACATCTTTCTGCTATACATCCTATAATTTGACCAAAAAGTATATTTATACTTCAAACTGGACTTGAACTTTACTTTTCTTAAAAATAAGAGTTTTGGCAAAAAAATGTTTATGACAGTTCCAAGTGTGCATACATATTTGTCGAATGCATTTATCTTATAAATCGGAAAATGTGAGCTTTTCGGGGGATTTTAATCCATGGTAAGCACATTTTTCAGGTGACACCAACGAGAACTTCAGGTCAGTGTACAAATTTGAAATTACCCTCAATTTTCCATCAGTTTTTAACCGACGTGATAAACGATTCAGAATAATTTACCCGCTCTAAATAAACTCCTTGCAAACGTGTAGTTTTCGCAGCTGTGTTGGACATCTTTCCACAAAATGTGTGATCGTTTTCGCAGTAAAATGGACACTAAAATCTAACCGTTTCTCAGATACTCAAAAATTTGAGCTTTTCTTTATTTTGTCGCTAAAATGGGCACTAAATCCTTGCTGTATCTCAGATGCTCAAAAATCTGAGCTTCTCATCGTTTTAGCGCTAAAATGGGCACTAAAATCTAGTTGTCTCTCAGATACCCAAAAATCTGAGCTTTTCATCGTTTTGTGATAAAAGCGACACTAAAAATCTAGTCGTCTCTCAGATACTCAAAAATCTGAGCTTCTCATCGTTTTGGACCTAAAATGAGCACTAAAATCTAGCCGTATCTCATACACCAAAAATCTGAGTTTCCCATTGTTTTGGTACTAAAACGGACACTAAAACCTATCCTCCTCTCAAACACTCAATAACTTGAGCTTTTCATTGATTTGTCCCTAAAAATGGGCACTAAAACCCAGCTGTGTCTCAGATACTCAAAAATCTGAGCTTCTCATCGTTTTCGCGCTAATATTGGCACTAATATTTTACCGTTTCTCTGATACTCGAAAATTTTGAGCGTCTCATCGTTTTGGCGGTAAAATGGGCACTAAAATCTAGCTGTATCTCCGGTACTCAAAAATCGAAGCTTCAAAAGTATGAGTTTTCAAAGGGTCACCTCTGTAAAATGTGTGGCTCATGGGATGCGAACAGTGAGACTGCGGATCAGAGTTTGACTTTTATCTGGATTTCAAGTTCTTCCCATCCAACAATTATTGTTGCGTATTCTATCACAAATGTTTCCGTACAGATTAAGGTGATGAAGGAGAAAATCCATAAATGGGCTTGATTTGATGGTTTGAAGTCTTGTACTACTCTCCCCAAAATATGAACGTCTAAAATTTAAACGTTCATATTTTGGGGAGAGTATTGCAAGTAATACAAGTAATACAAGTTTTTGGAGAAATTATTTAACGGTTTAAACTTTAAATCGTTATTTAATTTTTCCAAAAACTCGAAATAACTAATAAAAAGGGAGAGTTAAAAAATGTGAGCTAGTCTGCACGAAAATAACAAAAATCAATTTAAAAAAAAAATTATTATCATAATTGATGAAATTTTTGGTTAACTATTTCTAAGAGAGGAGCTTCAAACTTAAAATGTTTGTAATGGCTCCAACTAGAACGCTCGTACCAATAGAGATTCTCCAATACGAGTATATTTAATTAGTGATGAAAGATTTTAAATTAGACTAAATTAGATTAAATTAAATTAGATTAAATTAAATTAAATTAAATTAGATTTTAATTAGTGATGGAAGATTTTAAATTATCAACGGTACATTCTGTGCCTTGGGTGTAAGGGCATTATGGCCTTATGACATCAACATTTCAATATGACAATATTGTAGAAACGTTGAATTAGGGCGAAAAGTCTTTATAGCATCAAAATTTCATCAAAGCAATATGAACTTTTACAATCAGCTTTTCAACCTTGGTTCAGTGCAATAAGGTTTAATTATAATGACCACGATTTGCCGTACAATACTGATTTTTATCTTATTCGATAATTTGTTTAGTAAAACGATAAATAAATGTGTCAAAATTATTAATTAATTAATTTAAATTCGTCCGTAAATTTTCTTGAAAGAATTTTAAGTTAAATTACAGTGTTATAAGAAATTTCCAGAAAAACAAAAAGATTTTCGGTAAACTAACAAATCTGCGACACTAGTCCTTCAAGTTCGGGCTCAGCGCGAACAAAAAATGTGCGTATCACAATTCTGATAAACTAATAACCAATGCACGTTCAAGTGATATTCTTCAGTGCAAAAGAAAACAAGAGATAAACTAAAGTCCATTGGACGATAAAGTAATATTCTTCAGTGCAAAAGAAAACAAGAGATAAACTAAAGTCCATTGCACGATAAAGTAATATTCTTCAGTGCAAAAGAAAACAAGAGATAAACTAAAGTCCATTGCACGGTAAAGTAATATTCTTCAGTGCAAAAGAAAACAAGACCAGTCTTCTTCAAAAACGTGAGTACATCAGAACGCGAGATTCTTTCAACATGACAAATTTGCAGAGCGCATGAAACTTAGCGTTTTTCTTCGCAGCCCTGAAAACTTACGGATAAAGCAACTTCCAAGTTGTCATAAGTTTGGACGGGCGCAGTAAAACTTCCCCCAAAATGTCTGTAATTCGTCTAACTACGAGAGGAAGCGTTTTTTTATGATTCGCAAAATACTGCACAGACAGAAAATGCGACCTAAAAAGTTGAATTTCGTCAGGCAGGAACTGGTCTCATCGCCTTCAGGCACACTTGCGCTAGACTTAGAGCACGGTCGAAGAATCAAGGTAGGGTCAAACCAGTCTTTTTTACGTCGACCGTTTGGCAATGCTGACGTCATGGCAACGGACCAATAGCAGCGCTCATATTGCATCTGACGGCACTGCTGGCCCCAAATCTGTCACCGCTATTGGCCTAACGACATGTCGCAATGAGGGCGTCGTAAAGTTTGTTTGAAATGAAGACTTTCTATTGGCTGGCCGAACAAGAGAAGGTGTTTTTCCCCCAATAGAAATGACTCAACCTTGTTTCCTCTACCGTGACTTAAAGTCTGCGAGAATTGCGAAGGGTTGATAAAACGCAACGCTATTAGTTCGCAATATTTCCACTAGAATTTGAGGGGTTGGTAAAACGCAACACTATTAGTTCGCAATATTTCCACTAGAATTTGAGGGGTTGGTAAAACGCAACACTATTAGTTCGCAATATTTCCACTAGAATTTGAGGGGTTGGTAAAACGCAACAATATTAGTTCGCAATATTTCCACTAGAATTCGAGGGGTTGGTAAAACGCAACACTATTAGTTCGCAATATTTCCACTAGAATTCGAGGGGTTGATAAAACGCAACACTATTGTTCGCAATATTTCTACTAGAATTTGAGGGGTTGGTAAAACGCAACACTATTGTTCGCAATATTTCCACTAGAATTCGAGGGGTTGATAAAACGCAACACTATTGTTCGCAATATTTCTACTAGAATTTGAGGGGTTGGTAAAACGCAACACTATTAGTTCGCAATATTTCTACTAGAATTTGAGGGGTTGGTAAAACGCAACACTATTAGTTCGCAATATTTCCACTAGAATTTGAGGGGTTGGTAAAACGCAACACTATTAGTTCGCAATATTTCCACTAGAATTTGAGGGGTTGGTAAAACGCAACACTATTAGTTCGCAATATTTCCACTAGAATTTGAGGGGTTGGTAAAACGCAACACTATTAGTTCGCAATATTTCCACTAGAATTTGAGGGGTTGGTAAAACGCAACGCTTATAAAACATTAGTAACAATCCTCGTACGTGTGTTCACACAAACAGCTAATATATTTAATTAAAAAATGATTTGAAATAATGATTTTTTTTGAACTGATGATGGAGCGGAACTCCGAAACGTTTTCTTAGTAAAGATGATTAATTTCCTCGATATTTTCTTCATTTTATAGTTTGAGAATTGCAAAATGTTCGTAGATTTGAATAACGAAGCTCATGAATAACATATTTCAACGCACTTTTGTCGTAAATGTAAGCGTTTCAGAGACGTGTACACAAAAGAAATAGAGCGAATAAACCGAAAAATGGGTGTCGAAAGTTAATAAATAAAAGGATTTGCAATATACGAGATAGATGGACGGTAGCGAACAAAAGAAGACATCTCCGTTAAGCATTTAAGGTGTTAAAATTAAAAGTAAATTCAGTCGCATTTATTCCCGATACATTTTCAGTGAAACAAGGGTCGAAAAATTTCAACCAACTAATGCATGCATCATTTGCAGGCAACATTTTTTTTAGTTTTAGTGCTACATCACAATCAGTGGAGGAAGTAACAGCGGGGTTTCCCATTGAAATCAGTCGATTTTTTTTAGATATCTACAGCCATCAAGAGACACCTTTGTGTAGGTTGGAGTGAACTTATTCTCTTCGACTGACTGCGAAATAAAAAAAAGTAAAGCCTTTGTGAACGATGATGCAGTTTGTCCCCTTCGCCTGAATATTTATCATCGATCTGAACAATCTGAACACGCTGCAGAAAGACAAGTGCTGTTACTAGGTGCTGGAAAGCTAGCTGTAAAAGCTGCAAAATTTTGGGTGGCGTGTACGTTTGCGTTGTAGGATATTGGGTGGCGTGTACGGTCGTGTTGTAGGATATAGGGTGGCGCGAACGTTTGCGTTGCACGATATTGGGTGGCGTGTACGTTTGCGTTTTACGATATTGGGTGGCGGGTTCGTTTGCGTTGTAGGATATTGGGTGGCGTGTACGGTCGCACTGTAGAATATTGGGTGACGTGTACGGTCGTGTTGTAGGATATTGGGTGGCGTGTACGGTCGCGTTGTAGGATATTGGGTGGCGTGTACGTTCGCGTTGTAGGATATTGGGTGGCGTGTACGGTCGCGTTGTAGGATATTGGGTGGCGTGTACGTTCGCGTTGTAGGATATTGGGTGGCGTGTACGGTCGCGTTGTAGGATATTGGGTGGCGTGTACGTTCGCGTTGTAGGATATTGGGTGACGTGTACGGTCGCGTTGTAGGATATTGGGTGGCGTGTACGTTCGCGTTGTAGGATATTGGGTGACGTGTACGGTCGCGGTGTAGGATATTGGGTGACGTGTACAGTCGTGTTGTAGGATATTGGATGGCATGTACGGTTGTGCTGTAGGATATTGGGTGGCGTGTACGGTCGTGTTGTAGGATATTGGGTGGAGTGTTCGGTCGTACTGTAGAATATTGGGTGGCGTGTACAGTCGTGCTGTAGAATATTGGGTGGCGTGTACGGTCGCGTTGTAGGATATTGGGTGGCGTGTACGTTCGCGTTGTAGGATATTAGGTGACGTGTACGGTCGCGGTGTAGGATATTGGGTGACGTGTACAGTCGTGTTCTAGGATGTTGGATGGCGTGTACGGTTGTTTTGTAGGATATTGGGTGGCGTGTACGGTCGTGTTGTAGGATATTGGGTGGAGTGTACGGTCGTACTGTAGAATATTGGGTGGCGTGTACAGTCGTGCTGTAGGAAATTGGGTGGCGTATACAGTCGCGCTGTAGGATATTGGATGGCGTGTACAGTCGTGTTGTAGGATATTGGGTGGCGTGTACGGTCGCGCCGCAGGATTTTTACACGTACTAATCTCCAATCTCGGTACTGCAGAAAAATGAGATTAGGTCTGGATCAGAGCTAGCCCGCTCGATGTTCCCGACATGGGCCAAAATTTAGAAAGATTCTCACTAAATTTAGGATGATTCAGATTGAAGAAGATTTTCTGAATTAAGGAAGACTTCGAATTTAGGAAGATTCAGAGTTTAGGAAGATCTTCCGAATTTAGGAAGATTTGAATTTATGAAGATTCTAAAGTTGGGAAGACTTTGAATTGAAAAATATTTGAATTTAAGAAAATTTGAACTTAGGAAGATACTCTGATGTTAGGAAGATTCCGAATTTAGGAAGATTCTCCGTAAAATTCGGAAATGAAATCTGAATGATTAATCATTTGCGAGAAAGTTTCATTTTACGATTAGTTAGATAAAAAGCGCATGGGAAAGTAAATATGATAAATCGAGAATCACGTTAATATGATTACAAAAGATGTGTATCTATGTGATCTAGATGAACTGAACCTAAACTAAGACGCGGAGTTTCCTACTTTCGCTCATGCATCCATCATACACCTTGTTCGTGCTGCTCTTCTTGAACCCCTCAGAAGGGTGCTACTATTGTATCTATGGAAATTAGCACTCCTAGGGGGAATATGTGATGTCCTAAACTAAAGGTTAGTAAGGCATTCCTCTTTTTAAAGGAGACAAAGTATTTTGTTTTATTACGGACCATCTTTATTCGGCTCACTGCTGTCTTGTTTTTCAGCGTCTATTACTCGCTTTGGCAACTTTTATCTCGTTTCATGACCTTCGTTCTCAGCTTACTGTTTCTGTGCATACTGGGCATAGATTCCACGTTCCCTTAACTCCATACTAATTGTTGCCTTCCTCCTTCCTCATTTTGGAACGCCTTTGTTTCGATTAAGGAAGCTTTAACTAAAATCTAGTCAACTTTAATCTTTTTTTTTCAATTTCTCGCCTGTATGCACTTAACATGCGCTAACTTTCCCCTTTTCATTCATTTTAGTAACATCGAAACATTCGAAAAATTTTGTGCTAATGAGGAGGTAAGGGATCTTTTTCCTCAGATTTTTTAGTGTAGAGTTTAACGTTGATGGAGTAAAAGGGACTTTCTCCGCAGATTATATAGTGTAGAGTTTAACATTGATGGAGTAAGAGGAACTTTCTTCGCAGATTGTAGAGTGTTATTTTTAACGTTGACGGAGTTAAGGGATCTTTTCCCTCATCCTTTGAGGGCACATAGCAATTTCGAGCCCCGGAAGTACTCACGCACCTCGACCAAGCCCAATTATGGCCTCTTGATTGAAATTTTCATTGAAACTGACGGCAGCAAAAATGAATTGTTAATAATTACAGTGCAGCCACGCGCTTCCCTGAAGTTTAGAATTTATACGCTAGTAAAAAACGTGCAATGTCATATGAATAAGAGAACGACCTGAATGTTATCTCTAATATAATAGTGTTCAATATATCTCTAATATATGAGATATTTGATAATTGAGACATCTCTAACTTGTGAGGTATTGGGTATTTGAGATAGCTGTAAAATATCACCGTTGAGATTTTTGATGATTGGGATGTCTCTGAAATATCAGATATTGGATGTTTTAGATATCTAATATTTGAGATATCTTTGAGATATTACATATAGTATATATTTTCTACAACACTTCTATTACTTATGATTATGTGATATTTGATATCTTACGCTCCAGCTTAAACCTTAAACTTAACTTTATCTCGAACACGCTGTGCCACATTGAGCAGCATGTCTCCGGATTTTTTTTACAACCCTTATTATTGAAATGCAAGAAATTTTTGGTCATTTGTGAACCTATTCTTTGCTAAAAAACAAACTTAGCAAAATTAATTACACATACACTTGAACTGTGCCCACACTGAGGCAATTATTGGACCTTTTGCAGTTTGAACTTAAAATAAAGAATTAAAATGGATGAACTTAGTCAAGCTTGGAGATATGTGTTGAGGATAACAAAGAAAACCTGACTTATTCAAGCTAGGAGAAATGCGTTGAGGAAACAAAGAAAACCTGACTTATTCAAGCTAGGAGAAATGCGTTGAGGAAACAAAGAAAACCTGACTTATTCAAGCTAGGAGAAATGTGTTGAGGAAACAAAGAAAACCTGACTTATTCAAGCTAGGAGAAATGTGTTGAGGAAACAAAGAAAACCTGACTTATTCAAGCTAGGAGAAATGTGTTGAGGAAACAAAGAAAACCTGACTTATTCAAGCTAGGAGAAATGCGTTGAGGAAACAAAGAAAACCTGACTTATTCAAGCTAGGAGAAATGCATTGAGGATAACAAAGAAAACCTGACTTATTCAAGCTAGGAGAAATGCGTTGAGGAAACAAAGAAAACCTGAATTATTCAAGCTAGGAGAAATGCGTTGAGGAAACAAAGAAAACCTGACTTATTCAAGCTAGGAGAAATGCGTTGAGGAAACAAAGAAAACCTGACTTATTCAAGTTAGGAGAAAGGCGTTGAGGAAACAAAGAAAACCTGACTTATTCAAGTTAGGAGAAATGCGTTGAGGAAACAAAGAAAACCTGACTTATTCAAGTTAGGAGAAAGGCGTTGAGGAAACAAAGAAAACCTGACTTATTCAAGCTAGGAGAAATGTGTTGAGGAAACAAAGAAAACCTGACTTATTCAAGTTAGGAGAAATGCGTTGAGGAAAACAAAGAAAACCTGACTTATTCAAGTTAGGAGAAAGGCGTTGAGGAAACAAAGAAAACCTGACTTATTCAAGCTAGGAGAAATGTGTTGAGGAAACAAAGAAAACCTGACTTATTCAAGTTAGGAGAAAGGCGTTGAGGAAACAAAGAAAACCTGACTTATTCAAGTTAGGAGAAAGGCGTTGAGGAAACAAAGAAAACCTGACTTATTCAAGCTAGGAGAAATGCGTTGAGGAAACAAAGAAAACCTCACTTATTCAAGCTAGGAGAAAGGCGTTGAGGAAACAAAGAAAACCTGACTTATTCAAGTTAGGAGAAATGCGTTGAGGAAAACAAAGAAAACCTGACTTATTCAAGCTAGGAGAAATGCGTTGAGGAAACAAAGAAAACCTGAATTATTCAAGCTAGGAGAAATGCGTTGAGGAAACAAAGAAAACCTGACTTATTCAAGCCTAGATAAATGTGTTGAGGAAACAAAGAAAACCTGACTTATTCAAGCTAGGAGAAAGGCGTTGAGGAAACAAAGAAAACCTGACTTATTCAAGCCTAGATAAATGTGTTGAGGAAACAAAGAAAACCTGACTTATTCAAGCTAGGAGAAATGCGTTGAGGAAACAAAGAAAACCTGACTTATTCAAGCTAGGAGAAATGCGTTGAGGAAACAAAGAAAACCTGACTTATTCAAGCTAGGAGAAATGCGTTGAGGAAACAAAGAAAACCTGACTTATTCGAGCCTAGATAAATGTGTTGAGGAAACAAAGAAAACCTGACTTATTCAAGCTAGGAGAAATGCGTTGAGGAAACAAAGAAAACTTGACTTATTCAAGCTAGGAGAAATGCGTTGAGGAAACAAAGAAAACCTGACTTATTCAAGCCTAGATAAATGTGTTGAGGAAACAAAGAAAACCTGACTTATTCAAGCTAGGAGAAATGCGTTGAGGAAACAAAGAAAACCTGACTTATTCAAGCCTAGATAAATGTGTTGAGGAAACAAAGAAAACCTGACTTATTCAAGCCAGGAGAAATGCGTTGAGGAAACAAAGAAAACCTGACTTATTCAAGCTAGGAGAAATGCGTTGAGGAAACAAAGAAAACCTGACTTATTCAAGCCTAGATAAATGTGTTGAGGAAACAAAGAAAACCTGACTTATTCAAGCCTAGATAAATGTGTTGAGGAAACAAAGAAAACCTGACTTATTCAAGCCTAGATAAATGTGTTGAGGAAACAAAGAAAACCTGACTTATTCAAGCTAGGAGAAATGCGTTGAGGAAACAAAGAAAACCTGACTTATTCAAGCTAGGAGAAAGGCGTTGAGGAAACAAAGAAAACCTGACTTATTCAAGCTAGGAGAAATGCGTTGAGGAAACAAAGAAAACCTGACTTATTCAAGCTAGGAGAAAGGCGATGAGGAAACAAAGAAAACCTGACTTATTCCAGCTAGGAGAAATGCGTTGAGGAAACAAAGAAAACCTGACTTATTCAAGCCTAGATAAATGTGTTGAGGAAACAAAGAAAACCTGACTTATTCAAGCTAGGAGAAATGCGTTGAGGAAACAAAGAAAACCTGACTTATTCAAGCTAGGAGAAATGCGTTGAGGAAACAAAGAAAACCTGACTTATTCAAGCTAGGAGAAATGCGTTGAGGATAACAAAGAAAACCTGACTTATTCAAGCTAGGAGAAATGCATTGAGGATAACAAAGAAAACCTGACTTATTCAAGCTAGGAGAAATGCGTTGAGGAAACAAAGAAAACCTGACTTATTCAAGTTAGGAGAAATGCGTTGAGGAAACAAAGAAAACCTGACTTATTCAAGTTAGGAGAAATGCGTTGAGGAAAACAAAGAAAACCTGACTTATTCAAGTTAGGAGAAATGCGTTGAGGAAACAAAGAAAACCTGACTTATTCAAGTTAGGAGAAATGCGTTGAGGAAAACAAAGAAAACCTGACTTATTCAAGTTAGGAGAAAGGCGTTGAGGAAACAAAGAAAACCTGACTTATTCAAGCTAGGAGAAATGTGTTGAGAAAACAAAGAAAACCTGACTTATTAAAGTTAGGAGAAATGCGTTGAGGAAAACAAATAAAACCTGACTTATTAAAGTTAGGAGAAATGCGTTGAGGAAACAAAGAAAACCTGACTTATTCAAGTTAGGAGAAATGCGTTGAGGAAAACAAAGAAAACCTGACTTATTCAAGCTAGGAGAAATGCGTTGAGGATAACAAAGAAAACCTGACTTATTCAAGCTAGGAGAAATGCGTTGAGGAAACAAAGAAAACCTGACTTATTAAAGTTAGGAGAAATGCGTTGAGGAAAACAAAGAAAACCTGACTTATTCAAGTTAGGAGAAATGCGTTGAGGAAACAAAGAAAACCTGAATTATTCAAGCTAGGAGAAATGCGTTGAGGAAACAAAGAAAACCTGACTTATTCAAGTTAGGAGAAATGCGTTGAGGAAAACAAAGAAAACCTGACTTATTCAAGCTAGGAGAAATGCGTTGAGGATAACAAAGAAAACCTGACTTATTCAAGCTAGGAGAAATGCGTTGAGGAAACAAAGAAAACCTGAATTATTCAAGCTAGGAGAAATGCGTTGAGGAAACAAAGAAAACCTGACTTATTCAAGTTAGGAGAAATGCGTTGAGGAAACAAAGAAAACCTGAATTATTCAAGTTAGGAGAAATGCGTTGAGGAAACAAAGAAAACCTGAATTATTCAAGCTAGGAGAAATGCGTTGAGGAAACAAAGAAAACCTGACTTATTCAAGCTAGGAGAAATGCGTTGAGGAAACAAAGAAAACCTGAATTATTCAAGTTAGGAGAAATGCGTTGAGGAAACAAAGAAAACCTGACTTATTCAGGTTAGGAGAAATGCGTTGAGGAAACAGAGAAAACCTGAATTATTCAAGTTAGGAGAAATGCGTTGAGGAAAACAAAGAAAACCTGACTTATTCAAGTTAGGAGAAATGCGTTGAGGAAACAAAGAAAACCTGAATTATTCAAGCTAGGAGAAATGCGTTGAGGAAACAAAGAAAACCTGACTTATTCAAGTTAGGAGAAATGCGTTGAGGAAAACAAAGAAAACCTGACTTATTCAAGCTAGGAGAAATGCGTTGAGGAAACAAAGAAAACCTGAATTATTCAAGCTAGGAGAAATGCGTTGAGGAAAACAAAGAAAACCTGACTTATTCAAGCTAGGAGAAATGCGTTGAGGAAAAGAAAGAAAACCTGACTTATTCAAGCTAGGAGAAATGCGTTGAGGAAACAAAGAAAACCTGAATTATTCAAGCTAGGAGAAATGCGTTGAGGAAAACAAAGAAAACCTGACTTATTCAAGCTAGGAGAAATGCGTTGAGGAAACAAAGAAAACCTGAATTATTCAAGCTAGGAGAAATGCGTTGAGGAAACAAAGAAAACCTGACTTATTCAAGCTAGGAGAAATGCGTTGAGGAAACAAAGAAAACCTGACTTATTCAAGCTAGGAGAAATGCGTTGAGGAAACAAAGAAAACCTGACTTATTCAAGCCTAGATAAATGTGTTGAGGAAACAAAGAAAACCTGACTTATTCAAGCTAGGAGAAATGCGTTGAGGAAACAAAGAAACCTGACTCATTCAAGCCTAGATAAATGTGTTGAGGAAACAAAGAAAACCTGACTTATTCAAGCTAGGAGAAATGCGTTGAGGAAACAAAGAAAACCTGACTTATTCAAGCTAGGAGAAATGCGTTGAGGAAACAAAGAAAACCTGACTTATTCAAGCTAGGAGAAATGCGTTGAGGAAACAAGGAAAACCTGACTTATTCAAGCTAGGAGAAATGCGTTGAGGAAACAAAGAAAACCTGTGTGGGGAAAATTCCCCACAGATTCGCTCGGAGTGTACTTCGATTTCTTTACTATTAACGCAAACGGCTGGTGCTGCGAGACAGGTGAGGTCGCGCGGCAGCAGCGCATAGTAAATATAAGTCGTCGGTGGAAAATCAGGTCGGAAGCAGTGTAGGGAGCTGTGACAGGTGTCAAGGTGTCAAGGTGTCAAGGTGTCAGGTCGGAAGGAGAAAGGTGTGTCAAGGTGTGTCCGGTTAACGAGAGGCCAGGCTGAGTCTCGGTCAAAGGCCTCTGTTACGTCGGCACGTCTGGAGTACGCTTGGCTCATGACGCGTAGGTGACGGTCGCCAGCCTGACTCTTCCATCCCTTCTTCCTGCATGTTCAATAAGTTCATGGTTTGATTGCGTGTGTGAAAGCGTTGAATTTAGGTTCTTTTTCATTAATTAATTGCATGATTAAGGCGGGTTGCGAACCGCAATTAACTTTCTTCTAACTAGGCGTGTTCGCTGCTCTAAAAGGGGGCCAACCTTACCCTGTCGCAGTGAACCGCCGTCCTTATTAACTATTACTATTACTATTAACCATTACCTATTATCTATAAACTACTATTGGGCTTCTGCCTCCATTACTATTGACACTGAATTGCGACTTCTATATCGCCATTACTGCCATCGTCTAACAGTCGCTATGCGCACTGGAGGATAAATTCTTCAGGTTGGTAGTCATGTGTCTAATATTTGCCGATTATTGGAACTTTATATCTCTGTTTACCTTTATCAACGAGATTGACTTTGGTCTTACCCGGTACCTATTTTTTCAGTATCTAGCGGGCACTTCGTCGCACTACGCACTTCGTGCTTCACAACGTTGATAACCAATTAAGCCAACTTGTGGGACAGCAGTAGCAGCAACTAGGTAATTACGTTGACCATTAATTATTTTGTTCATTCTAAATTCTTTGTATAGCGCTGTTTCATAATACTTGCTCAGTTAATTATTTTTCTTGTGTACATTTCTTCATCTTTATGTACAGCTGTGAAGGGACTGGAGGCATTGGTCAAGGTTTAGCTGCTCTGGCCCTGGTTGTGCTGCCGTCGCCGTGCCTGTTTCCTTCGTGTAGCGTCAGTTGGCGCCAACTTCGGTCTTCCTGAAGAGCTTGTAGCAAGCTAGCACGTTGAAGCACAGTCGATACCGCGTGACGTCCGTTTAAGCTGGCGCTGTTAGCCCTGAAACAGAGAGCCTATCCGGCCTCCTCGTGCCTGCGCCTGTAGTCTGTCATTACCTGAAACCCTAACTTCCGACCTTAAAATTATATGCGCATTTTTAACCTAAATAAATATAAATATTTCAATAAATAAAGGAATAAATAAATGCGATACTTGAGGGCGAATTGTCCTTTAGTTTTTAACAATTAATACTTTGTAAATCGGCTACTTGCCGTATTGTTTGTTCAGTACTTGTTGCCTTGTTACTATTATGAATCTTCCTTGGCGTTTAGGCGACTGATTAAAAATATTAAATTTGGAAACTTTGTGTCCTTGTATTTATTAATCTTTGCAGCTTCGAAACGGCTGTTGAGTCAAATGTGCAGAGGTAGTTCCTCACACCTGACTTATTCAAGCCTAGATAAATGTGTTGAGGAAACAAAGAAAACCTGACTTATTCAAGCTAGGAGAAATGCGTTGAGGAAACAAAGAAAACCTGACTTATTCAAGCTAGGAGAAATGCGTTGAGGAAACAAAGAAACCTGACTTATTCAAGCTAGGAGAAATGTGTTGAGGAAACAAAGAAACCTGACTTATTCAAGCTAGGAGAAATGCGTTGAGGAAAACAAAGAAAACCTGACTTATTCAAGCTAGGAGAAAGGCGTTGAGGAAACAAAGAAAACCTGACTTATTCAAGCTAGGAGAAATGCGTTGAGGACACAAAGAAAACCTGACTTATTCAAGCTAGGAGAAAGGCGTTGAGGAAACAAAGAAAACCTGACTTATTCAAGCCTAGATAAATGTGTTGAGGAAACAAAGAAAACCTGACTTATTCAAGCTAGGAGAAATGCATTTAGGAAACAAAGAAAACCTGACTTATTCAAGCTAGGAGAAATGCGTTTAGGAAACAAAGAAAACCTGACTTATTCAAGCTAGGAGAAATGCATTTAGGAAACAAAGAAAACCTGACTTATTCAAGCTAGGAGAAAGGCGTTGAGGAAACAAAGAAAACCTGACTTATTCAAGCTAGGAGAAATGCATTTAGGAAACAAAGAAAACCTGACTTATTCAAGCTAGGAGAAAGCGTTTAGGAAACAAAGAAAACCTGACTAATTCAAGCCTAGATAAATGTGTTGAGGAAAACAAAGAACACCTGACTTATTCAAGCTAGGAGAAATGCGTTGAGGATAACAAAGAAAACCTGACTTATTCAAGCTAGGAGAAATGCGTTTAGGAAACAAAGAAAACCTGACTTATTCAAGATAGGAGAAATGCGTTGAGGAAACAAAGAAAACCTGACTCTTCTCTTTAGAACATTAGATGCCCAACGGTGAATGGTTTTTAAAAATATAAATCAGAAAAATGTAGGGGATCACTCAAAATTTGATTCTTTCGTTTATAACGCTCCAGATCCAAGTCAAATTTAAACTTAAAAACTTGAAAGCGGAGAAAGAATTTTTTTGGCCTCTTCTATTTTTTTGTTCCTTCTTTTTATGGCCCCTTCATTTTCTGGTTTCTTCTTCATTTTGGACCCCTTCTTCTCTTGTGTCTCTTCTTCTTTTTCTTGCCCTTTCTTCTCTTTTTGGCCCAGTCTTGTTTTTTTCTAGCCCCTTCTTCTCATTTCTGGCCGCGTCTCCTTTTGGCTTTTTCTTATTTTTGGTCCCTTCTTTTCTTCTCGGCCCCTCCTTCTTTTTTGGTTCTTCCTTCATTTTCAAGTTCGGGAAGATCGTTCGATTAAAGAAAAATGAGTTTCCTGAAGCTTCAACTCTACATAGTTTTAAACTCTATCAAAAGTCTCGAACCTTATCATCAATTCTGAGTAGTTTCGAGCCTTTTCAGAAGTCTCGTTTTTGCCAGTACTTTTGAATCCGACTACCAGACAGTAAATCCGGCTGCCAGATGTTAAATCCGGCTACCAGACAGTAAATCCGGCTGCAAGATGTTAAATCCGGCTACCAGACAGTAAATCCAGCTACAAGACAGTATATCCGGCTGCCAGATGTTAAATCCAGCTACCAGACAGTATATCCGGCTGCCAGATGTTAAATCCGGCTACCAGACAGTTAATCCGACTACCAGACAGTAAATCCAGCTACAAGACAGTATATCCGGCTGCCAGATGTTAAATCCAGCTACCAGACAGTATATCCGGCTGCCAGATGTTAAATCCGGCTACCAGACAGTTAATCCGACTACCAGACAGTAAATCCAGCTACAAGACAGTATATCCGGCTGCCAGATGTTAAATCCAGCTACCAGACAGTATATCCGGCTGCCAGATGTTAAATCCGGCTACCAGACAGTTAATCCGACTACCAGACAGTAAATCCAGCTACAAGACAGTATATCCGGCTGCCAGATGTTAAATCCATCTACCAGACAGTATATCCGGCTGCCAGATGTTAAATCCGGCTATCAGACAGTTAATCCGACTACCAGACAGTAAATCCGGATACCAGACAGTATATCCGGCTGCCAGATGTTAAATCCAGCTACCAGACAGTATATCCGGCTGCCAGATGTTAAATCCGGCTATCAGACAGTTAATCCGACTACCAGACAGTAAATCCGGCTACCAGACAGTATATCCGGCTGCCAGATGTTAAATTCGGCTACCAGACAGTAAATCCGGCAACAAAAGATGAATCTGGCTACCAGACTATAAATCCGGCAACCAGACGATAAATACGGCGTAAAGCGGGCTACCAGACGGTAAATCAGGCTACCAGACTATAAATCCGGCAACAGACGATAAATCTGGCTACCAGACTATAAATCCGGCAACCAGACGATAAATACGGCGTAAACCGGGCTAACAGACAGTAAATCTGGCTACCAGACGATAAATCTGTCTACCAGAAGGCAAATACGGCTACCAGACGGTAAATCTGGCAACCAAACGGTAAATCTGAATATCAGGCGTTTAATCCGTCTACCAGAAGGCAAATACGGCTACCAGACGGTAAATCTGGCAACCAAAGGGTAAATCTGAATATCAGACGTTCAATCCGTCTACCAGAAGGCAAATACGGCTACCACCCACTCCTCATGCACGTAACCCTGAAAAGCCGTGATGACTTTAGGATGCCGTTTTAAAAATGAGGAACACGAATTGAAAAGTGGGGAACACAAAGTCAAAAACGAGGAACACAAAGTGGAAAACGAGGAACAAAGAGTGAAAAACGAGGAACAGAAAGTGAAAAACGAGGAACACAAAGTGAAAAACGAGGAACACAAAGTGAAAAACGAGGAACACAAAGTGAAAAACGAGGAACACAAAGTGGAAAACGAGGAACACAAAGTGGAAAACGAGTAACAGAAAGTGAAAAACGAGGAACACAAAGTGAAAAACGAGGAACACAAAGTGAAAAACGAGGAACACAAAGTGGAAAACGAGGAACACAAAGTGGAAAACGAGTAACAGAAAGTGAAAAACGAGGAACACAAAGTGAAAAACGAGGAACACAAAGTGAAAAACGAGGAACACAAAGTGGAAAACGAGTAACAGAAAGTGAAAAACGAGGAACAAAGAGTGAAAAACGAGGAACACAAAGTGGAAAACGAGGAACACAAAGTGGAAAACGAGTAACAGAAAGTGAAAAACGAGGAACACAAAGTGAAAAACGAGGAACACAAAGTGAAAAACGAGGAACACAAAGTGGAAAACGAGGAACACAAAGTGGAAAACGAGGAACAGAAAGTGAAAAACGAGGAACACAAAGTGAAAAACGAGGAACACAAAGTGAAAAACGAGGAACACAAAGTGGAAAACGAGGAACAAAGAGTGAAAAACGAGGAACACAAAGTGAAAAACGAGGAACACAAAGTGAAAAACGAGGAACACAAAGTGAAAAACGAGGAACACAAAGTGGAAAACGAGGAACAAAGAGTGAAAAACGAGGAACACAAAGTGGAAAACGAGGAACAAAGAGTGAAAAACGAGGAACACAAAGTGAAAAACGAGGAACACAAAGTGAAAAACGAGGAACACAAAGTGAAAAACGAGGAACACAAAGTGGAAAACGAGGAACACAAAGTGAAAAACGAGGAACAGAAAGTGAAAAACGAGGAACACAAAGTGAAAAACGAGGAACACAAAGTGGAAAACGAGGAACAGAAAGTGAAAAACGAGGAACAGAAAGTGAAAAACAAGGAACACAAAGTGAAAAACGAGGAACACAAAGTGAAAAACGAGGAACACAAAGTGAAAAACGAGGAACACAAAGTGAAAAACGAGGAACACAAAGTGGAAAACGAGGAACACAAAGTGGAAAACGAGTAACAGAAAGTGAAAAACAAGGAACAGAAAGTGAAAAACGAGGAACACGAAGTGAAAAACGAGGAACAGAAAGTGAAAAACGAGGAACACGAAGTGAAAAACGAGGAACACAAAGTGAAAAACGAGGAACACAAAGTGAAAAACGAGGAACACAAAGTGGAAAACGAGGAACACAAAGTGGAAAACGAGTAACAGAAAGTGAAAAACAAGGAACACGAAGTGAAAAACAAGGAACACGAAGTGAAAAACGAGGAACAGAAAGTGAAAAACGAGGAACACGAAGTGAAAAACAAGGAACACGAAGTGAAAAACAAGGAACACGAAGTGAAAAAGGAGTAACACAAAGTGAAAATGAGGAGCAGAGAGTATCGGAACGAAAATTTCTGAACGTGAATCCTATCTCAGAAAAATAAGGCCGAAGAAGCGACCTGAACAATGAGCAGAGCCGACTTGATAACTTTAAGGCTTCTGCCCTTCAAATTCGAGGCAAATTAGGCGTCTAATATCCGAGTTTGGATTACGTTTTCTTACCGCAGCTGTGATGGGTTGTTTTTGCGTTCTTCGTAGAGATGCGTTAATTTTCCGATGCATTGATTTCGCTTTGATTTTCTGAACGTTGATTGTGCTTTGATTTTCCGACCGTTGATTTTGCTTTGATTTTCCGAGCGTTGGTTTTCTGATGCCTTGATTTTGCTTGATTTTCTGAGAGTTGATTTTCTGATGCCTTGATTTTATTTTAATTTTCGAAAGGGTGCAATAATTATGCATGGTGGTGCGTTAATTTTTCCCGGTGATGCGGAAATTTTTCCCAGCAATGCGTTTATTTTCCCGGCGATGCGTTAATTTTCCCGGCGATGCGTTTATTTTCCCGGTGATGCGTTTATTTTACCGGCGATGCGTTTATTTTACCGGTGATGCGTTTATTTTCCCGGTGATGCGTTTATTTTCCCGGCGATGCGTTCATTTTCCCGGCGATGCGTTAATTTTTCCCAGCAATGCGTTAATTTTTCCCAGCAATGCGTTCATTTCCCCGGTGATGCGTTGATTTTCCCCGGCGATGCGTTAATTTTCCACGATGATGCGCTGATTACTCATGCAATGTGATGACTGCATTATTTTTTCTGTCGCGGCCTTGATTTTTCTGTTGATTTTCGCTGGCGATGCGTTGATTTTTTTGAGGAATGAGTTGATTCTGCCATAATTTTAGCAATTTCCCACCCTGCCAAAAAGTCATGACGCCCAAACATGTCAGAAGTTGAAATTCTTTTGCATAATGGCTAATACCGGCTCATTTTTTTTGCGGGTGAAAGCTTAGAACAGAATTTGTGGAAATGAAACTTATTTTGTCCCTGAGTCAAAGTTGGGTGACGCTCTAAAGCGCGTGCGTTCTTCAGAAAGTGAAAGTTATGATTATTTTCATCGTTATAAAGTGGGAATTGTATAATTCTAATAAAATTTGGCACTTTCGGTGGTCCTCTGAACCATCTACGGCGAAATTTGACTCAAGTAAAAATAATAAATATGAAGTTCGACTCTTGCATTTGAACTTTTACTCTAACATTTTTTTGAACAATAACGTAAATATTCATGTTTTTAAAAAGAAGTCGACCATCCAGCTATCTCGGTAATATTATTAACTAATTATCATAGCATAAGGGAAAATTATCTCTATTTCTCATTAACTATCGACGATACTAGCCATTACATTCGAGGAATATTGTTCTGTAAAAAGAAGGCGTATTTGCCCATGTATTTATAATGAGTAGAAAGTTAAGCTAGAACGTCAAAAACAATAGCGTATTTGCTTATGTATTAATAATGAGTAGAAAGTTAAGCTAGAACGTCAAAAACAATAGCGTATTTGCTTATGTATTAATAATGAGTAGAAAGTTAAGCTAGAACGTCAAAAACAATAGCGTATTTGCTTATGTATTAATAATGAGTAGAAAGTTAAGCTAGAACGTCAAAAACAATAGCGTATTTGCTTATGTATTAATAATGAGTAGAAAGTTAAGCTAGAACGTCAAAAAACAATAGCGTATTTACTTATGTATTAATAATGAGCAGAAAGTTAAGCTAGAACGTCCAAAAACAATAGCGTATTTGCTTATGTAGTAATAATGAGAGGAAAGTAAAGCTAGAACGTCAAAAAATAATAGCGTATTTGCTTATGTATAAATAATGAGCAGAAAGTTAAGCTAGAACGTCAAAAAACAATATCGTGTTTGGTTATTTATTAATAATAAGTAGAAAGTTAAGCTAGAATGTCAAAATTGCAAAGTGATTATCTTCTTCTAAGAAGAAAGTGTCTATTTCTCATATAGTGTCGAGGACCCTAGCCATTCTGTAAGTTGAGCACTGATTTTGGTAGCAACAAGATCGGAAAAAAGCAGGAAACGTAAAATCTCTGCACAATTTCAACGTATCTCCTGAATTTCGTTAGCTGCTCTGAGCTCCTAGTAGGAAACTGATACAGATGAAAAACACTGTAATGTTGTCTTGGTTGGCTATGCCATTGGCATTGGGTTAATAGTTACTTTTTCTTTATTTTCCTTAATTTTTAATTGTTATTTGCATGATTTATTTCATTTTATTTAAATTTTTTGTAGCGTTTTCTTCGACATCCATGATTTTTTAATTGTTATTGGCGAGATTTACTTACATGATTTGCTTAACGTTATTTTCATGATTTTTAGCGTTTTCTTTGTTTCCCTGATTTTTAACTGTTATTTTCGTGATTTAGTTACATGATTTGCATGATTCACTTCATTTTATTCATACGATTTTTTAATATTTTCTTTGTTTTCCTTGATTGGTGATTGATAGTTGCGTGATTTACTCACATGATTTACATGACTTAATTAATGTTATTCACATGGCTTTTATCATTTTCTTTGCTTCACTGATTTTTAATGGCTGCTTGCATGAGATTTTCCAAGCATCCGGCGCAGGGCGCAGTAATTTTTTGCAAAATTGTTTCTGTTAGAAGCTACTTTTCAAAATAGCCATGTTTATTTTCAAGGTAGAAAAATGCTTCATTTTCTCTTCGAAGATTTTTTGGCTCGTCTGATATAGCATTTTTGGAGACTGAAAAAATGGTGAATTTACTCGTCTAACGTAGCGTCTTTTCCAGTTAGTAAGAAGTTTGTTTTCTCTGTAACGATTTTTATTTCGTTTGACGAAGCAACTCATTACAGAGAGAACTGTACCACCTCGGAGAATTACTTATTTAAACAATTTAAACAACAATTTATTTACCACAGGAGATACAGAGGTAGAATGGTTCTTAAGTCTAGTACAATGGTTAAGTTTGAGTATAGCTACCTGTATGCCCGAATAAGTGCAGCGACTTCTGGGGCATCCTACCATCACGTTATTCTAGGGTGTACAAAAATGTTTAACATAGTTCACTTAACCTAGTTTCGCATTAGACTGATCATTGAGATAATTAACTCGATATTTTATGCTGTATTTTACAATATAGGTCAAATCGGCTATATTTAACAGTATGTTCGATAAAACGATTCAAGAGCAGAGAGAAGATTGGTTATGGTACACAAGGCAAGTTACATTATGACATTATCATTAGTTATATGTAGGAGGCAAGATTTTGACACGGTGATCTTACACGACTAGTATTCTGATAGGAAGTGAGACTCAAGATTTCTTTTGAATACTTTGTACGAATTACATTCACGGATCTCTGCAGGTATAGAGTTCCAAGTTTTGGTTCCAACGAAGAGAATACTGTGTTGCGACCTGGCCTTTGAATAATAAGGAAGCATGAATTTACTTCTATTTCGGGTTAAGTGGTCTTGATGACCAGTTTGCGCAGTTACTTACTTATCAGAATTACTAATTACTTATTACTTACCACCTCGGTGAATTACTTATGAGAATTACTAATTACTTATTACTTAACACCTCAGAGAATTACTTATGAGAATTACTAATTACTTATTACTTAACACCTCAAAGAATTACTTATGAGAATTACTAATTACTCATTACTTACCACCTCGGAGAATTACTTATGATATTGGAAATATTCAGATTTTGCGGTGATGCTTTAAAATGATGTTTTTTTCATACAACGCAAAGACTTATAAGAGATTAACTTGGATTAGAAGATTGTTTGACAAATTGGTTTTAGGATTTCTTCAGCATAGATGGAATTTCACAATGTGTCTATAAAAATTACAATTTATAAGTTTGTAGAAGCTACTGCAAAATTATTTATTTTTTTCGTCAAAATGTGAGAAGGAACACGAATCGATGCTTACTTATGATTTGGTTGAAACCATTGTGAAATTATTCTTTTTTCTGTCAGAATGTAAGAAACAAACGTAACTGTTTTATTGTGATTGCGTCGAAGCAATAAAAATCATACTTTTTCTTTATCGTAAGCAAGAAAATATGTAAAAGTTTAGTTATAATTTTGTCGAAGGTATAACATAATTATTTCTTTTTCCGTCGGAAGGTGAGAAAACAAGTGATTTTTTATTTAATTTTGTCGTGGTTATAGTAAAATTATTTCTTTTTTCACCGGGATTTAAGAAGACAAATAATCTTTTTATTTTAATTTTGTCGAAGCTATTGTAAATTTACTCCCATTTCCATCGGATTGTAAAAAATGAACTGCTTAATAATCATCTTTTCGAATCGGCAACAGAATTGTTCTTTTTTCCACGGGAACGTAAGAAACGTAAGTAGCTGTTTAATTTTATTTTTTTTCGGATATTTAGCAAAATTAACTCATTTTCCCCCGTGAATGTATGAGAAGCAAGTAGCTGTTCAATTCTAATTTTATCACAGCTTTAGTAAAATGAATTCATTTTCCCCCGTGAATATAAGAAACACAAGTAGCTGTTTAGTTTTGTCGCTCTCACAACGATGTCGAGACGAGAGCGACAGGCGCACTTTGCTTATTGGGAGCATCTAGCGAAGCTTCACAAGTTTCAAATCCCCTCAGGATTTTGCCCGATTGAACTCGGGAGCTTCGAGATCACAGAGGCGAGAACTGCAGTATTGCTTAAGGAAAGTTTTAAGAGATTACTCGCAAAATGAGAGTGCGAGCCCAACTTTCCTATTACACTCGATGTTTTCTTTAAATCAGAACCTTAATTATTAAACTCGACATTTTCTCTAAATCAGAACCTAAATCATTAAACTCGTCATTTTCTTTATTTCAGAACCTCAATTATTAAACTCGACACTTTCTTTAAATCAGAACCTTAGTTGTTAAACTCGACATTTTCTTTAAATCATAACCTAAATTATTAAACTCGACATTTTATTGAATTCAGAGCCTTAATTTTGTTTCAGAACCTTAATTATTAAACTCGACATTTTCTTTAAATCAGAACCTTAATTATTAAGCTCGACATTTACTTTAAATCAGAAAATTAATTATTAACTCGACATTTTCTTTAAATCAGAACCTTAGTTGCTAAGCTCGACATTTTCTTTAAATCAGAACCTCAATTATTAAACTCGACACTTTCTTTAAATCAGAACCTTAGTTGTTAAGCTCGACATTTGCTTTAAATCAGAACCTTAATTGTTAAACTCGACATTTCCATTAAATCCCAGCGATAATTAGTCATTTAAATTTGTGCATCCGTTATTTCCTTTATTAGGAATATCTTTTCTGCTAAGCAGTTTAATTATGAAGGTAATAGCAAAGAAAAATTTTAAAATCATATTTATGAAACGTTTCAAGCCTCAGCTCATCATCAGTCATACTCTGTAAAAACAAAATACACGCATGGAATAAAATACGAAAAATTGACAAAAAATTGTTCATCAAGAATTCAAAAATGGTGCCTAAATAAAACAATGACATTACCTAAAAAAGCAGATGAAACTAAATAACAGAATTTTACTTTCGAGTATCGTACACACGAGTTAAAACAGAGAAAATTTCATAGGAGTACAACATAAAAGCCGGAACGGTCGTAAGGAAAATTAACTAGCTAAAATAAAATTCAGTCAAAGGGAGAAGAAGAGGGGAATAAGGGAGAGAGAAAGAAAGAGAGGAAAAAGGAAAACAAGGAAATAGAGAAGAGGAGGTAAGAAGAGAAAAAAATAAATAAATATATTTCTTCCAAAGACTAGTAAAAATTGAATCGAATGTGAGTATTGCTGCACTACTAGCTTCCTATAATTTTAAGGGGTAAGCACTTTGCATATCATTCAGGGCCGGCTTCAATTTGTGAATATACAGAGACTCCAACATGCGCAGCTCACCAGGATTTGATGCATAGTCCACAATTTTAAACTGGTCGTTACTGATAATTTGTTCACAGGGACCTATACAATGCTGCCTTATGTTAGAATGGGAAGGTGTTCCTAGTGGGCGTCCCGTACGATGACTTCTTCCGGCATGCTCTGCGACTCTCATAAATAATGCTCGGTAGGTTGATCCTACATACTGCGATGCGCAATGCGCACAACTAAATTCATAAATGAGAGAAGAACGCAAGCCCTTGGGTAGGTCATCTTTAAAACGAAAGAGAGAACCAATGGTGAATTTGTTCAATAAAATTATGCGGAAACGAGTCGTAGGAAATAATTTGCCAAGAATATTCGACAGTTCAGTTTTTAATTTTTCGGACTGGTAGCCAAAATATGGTAGTACGCAATACATAATAGAGGAAACCTGTTCAGGCTCCCTAGGGCTATAGACATTAGAAAGAAAAGTATTAATCGATTTATAAAAGGCCACGACAGGAAAACCGTTAGAACAGAAGTAAGACTTAAGGAACTCGAATTCATGGTGAAGGTTGCCATAGGTGAAACAAATCCTATAGGCTCTATTGATCAAAGTGAATAGACTGTTTGTTTTAAAAGATCTGCAACAGAAACTAAAAAAGCTGAGGCCTAAACCGGTAAAACTTTGTTTCCTAAAAACAGAGGTAAAAAATCTATTGTCCGCCCTGTAAAACAATAGTAAATCTATTGTTTTACTAGTCTTTGGAAGAAATATATTTATTTATTTTTTTCTCTTCTTACCTCCTCTTCTCTGTTTCCTTGTTTTCCTTTTTCCTCTCTTTCTTTCTCTCTCCCTTATTCCCCTCTTCTTCTCCCTTTGACAGAATTTTATTTTAGCTAGTTAATTTTCCTTACGACCGTTCCGGCTTTTATGTTGTACTCCTATGAAAATTTTCTCCGTTTTAACTCGTGTGTACGATATATACTCGAAAGTAAAATTCTGTTATTTAGTTTCATCTGCTTTTTTAGGTAATGTCATTGTTTTATTTAGGCACCATTTTTGAATTCTTGACGAACAATTTTTTGTCAATTTTTCGTATTTTATTCAATGCGTGTGTTTTGTTTTTACAGAGTATGACTGATGATGAGCTGAGGCTTGAAACGTTTCATAAATATGATTTTAAAATTTTTCTTTGCTATTACCTTCATTATTTCCTTTAATTCAGAAACTTGATTATTAAACTCGACATTTCTTTATGTTTCAACACAAATTATTCATAACAATTCGTGTACTCACCTTTTCCTTTAAGTCAGAACCATAATTATTAGTTATTATTTGTGTACTCGACATATTCTGTAAATTAGAACCATAATTATTAGTTATAATTTGTGTACTCGACATTTTCTGTAAATCAGAACCATAATTATTAGTTATTATTTGTGTACTCGACATTTTCTGTAAATCAGAACCATAATTATTAGTTATTATTTGTGTACTCGACATTTTCTGTAAATCACAACCATAATTATTAGCTATAATTTGTGTACTCGACATTTCCTTTAAATCAGAACCATAATTATTAGTTATAATTTGTGTACTCGACATTTTCTTTAAATCAGAACCATAATTATTAGTTATAATTTGTGTACTCGACATTTCCTTTAAATCAGAACCATAATTATTAGTTATAATTTGTGTACTCGACATTTTCTTTAAATCAGAACCATAATTATTAGTTATAATTTGTGTACTCGACATTTTCTCCAACTGAAAATGCTAATTATTAATTTTATTTCGTACACTTGCTATTTCCTTCAAATCAGAACCTTAACTAATAATTGTAATTCGCATACTCGTTATTTTCTTTAAATTAGAATTTTAATTATTGAATGCAATTTGCACTCTTGCTGTTCAACTCAAAAGATCTTTTCAAATTAGAACGTTTGTTTTTAATTGTGGTTCGTGTTAATACTAAATATTTTATGAGCATTATTTGTATGATAATAATCATATTTGCTTCTTTTGCTTCTTTAATCGTGCTTTCCGTAAAATGTTCATTTATTTTAACTTTGGTTACATTAGACACAGTTCTCTGGATTATGTTTGGTTCATTCAATAACCAGATGAAGTGCAGCTCATACTATTGGTCAATACTATTGGTACTATTTTAGCACTTCAGGATAATACTATTGGTACTATTTTAACACTTTTGGACAATACTATTGGTACTACTTTGGTACTATTGGACTATACTATTGGTTCTAGTTTGGTACTATTGGAAAATACTATTGTACTATTTTGGTACTACTGTACAATACTATTGGTACTATTTTGGTACAATTGGATAATACAATGGGTACTATTTGGGTACTATTGGACAATACTATTGGTACTACTTTGGTACTATTGGACAATACTATTGGTTCTGGTTTCGGGCTAATGGAAAATACTATTGGTATTATTTTGGTACTATTATTCATTATTGTAATTAATTTGGTAATTTTATTTACTATTGGTATTAATTTGGTACAATAGATGGTCTAGTTGCGACAATTGGATGCTTCTTCGTAACATTTTAGTCGAGGGAAGAAACGATTAAAATTTCGTCTTATTCAGATTTCTTATCATTAATATTTGTTGACATTCTGGAGCTTCATGACTGGTTTGATCGATCTAAGATACACAAAAGCGTATTTCTGTTGAAATTGACTGGCATTATGACTATGCATTACTTTAAAAACATCGGAATGATCAAAAAGGGAAATGCAGCTAAAAACATGTTGCTCTTGACGTGACTCTTTGCACGTTTTCTGTGAAGAAGAAAAGTTTTGTTTCTTGCGGTGTTTCTTGCATTTCTTCTTCATTGAAAAAAAAGAAAAAGAGGAGTATTTTTGACGGAATTTCTTGTATTTTATTCCAAGTGCAAGAGATGAGTATTTCTTGTGGCATTTCTTCTATTTTCATTTCAATTGCAAAAGAAGAGTATTTCTTTGGGTGCTTTCTGTATTTCTTCTTATAGAGAAGAAGAAAAAGAAGAGTATTTTTTGCAATGTTTGCTGTTTTCTTTTTATAGAAGAAGATGCAGAAGAATATTTCTTATATTGTTACTCCAATAGCAAAAAAAGAGTATTTATTTCGGTGTTTGCTGTTTTCTTTTTATATCAGAAGATGCAGAAGATGAGCACCGGTGCGTCTGCTCGCTCGGTTCCTTTCGCGTCTCCCGCCTGATTTCATGGCCTCAAGAATGGCGTTATTTGGCCCCCAAAACCCTTTTGTTGCGCCCAGATTTCCGCTCTGCAAATAGAAAGCGACTCCTCAGGATATTGCTGCCCTGCTCTAACTTGTTTTCGAATACCAAACCCAAAACCGCAGTAAGATGCTCTGCGAATTTATGAACTCCGCGTTGAAATGTTTTTAAGACCATTTTTGGTCAGCTGGGCCTCTTCTGCGCTTAAAAATTCGTACGCTAATTTTTGACCAGCTGGTGCTTTTTTGCACCGAAGATTTCGTATGCCTATTTTTTTAGTTAGCTGGGCCTCTTTTACGCCTTAGGCTCATCAAAATAATTTCTTGTATAGCTATAGGCTCTTGTGCGCCAGAAATTCGAATGCTAATGTTTTGACCAGATCTTTAAACAATTTAAAAAATATAAACAAACAATTTATTTACCACAGGAGATACAGAGGTAGAATGTTTCTTAAGTCTAATACAATGGTCAGAGTTGAGTATAGCTACCTGTGGGCCCGAATAAGTTCAGCGACTTCTAGGGCATCCTACCATTACATTATTCTAGGGCGTAGAATAATGTTTAATCTAATTCACTTAGCCTAGTTTCGCATTAGACTGATCAACAGGATAATGAACTCGATATTGATGTTTAATTTTACAATATAGGTCATATGGACAATATTTAACAGTATATTCGATAACGATTTGGGAGCAGACTGAAAATCGGCGATGTTACTCATGGCAAATTGCATTATTAGGACCAGACATGTAGGAGGCAGGATTTGACTTGGTGATCTTACACGACTAGTATTCTGATAAGAAGTGAGACTCAAGATTTCTTTTAAATACCTTGTAAGAATTACTTTCACGGATCTCCGCAGGTATTGAGTTCCAGGTTTTAGTTATAGATTGCTCTTTTGAGCCGATGAATCCGTGTACTTGTTTTTTAGTTAACTGGGGCTTTTTTGCACCAAAAACTTACTAAGATAAATTTTTTGAATAACTTTAGCTTCTCTGCACCGAAGAATTTTAATGCCAACGTTTAAGTTTGCCATAGCTTTCCGGCACCAAATTTGTACGTCAATTTTTTGGCCGATGCTATCGCTCTTTTGCACTGAAGAATTCGTGTACCAATATTTTATTATTAGCTGCAGATATTTTACGCCGAAAAATTGGTATGCAAAATTTTGGCAAGCTATGGTTATTTAAATCGAAAAATTCTTTTTGCTAAATTTCGACTGGCTGTAGTTTTTCTGCACTAAAACATTCGCATGTTAATCAAGCACGAGTGATTTCTGCTGTTCGTCGTCGGAGTATATAGAAGCAATTTTTTTAATTGCTGTTGATTTCAACGATCATTACTGGAAATTTTTATCTTGTAATTAGCTTTGTCTCCTTGATCTCTGTAAGAAAAGTTTGTAAAAAAATAAACAAAGGTATTTATTTCACAGTACCGGTAGAAAGCTTCGCTCGCAGACAAGCATAGCAGAAAATTAATGAATCTTATGTTCAACATATTCTTCCCGTAGTAATCAACACTATGCAATAAAATGCCAGGTGTCTCCCATAATTGTAAATAAATTGATATATTTCGAGCATAATTTTTCCTTCTATATTATAATGGGAATCTCATTAAACACATTGAATTGTGTTGGTCCGTATTGGTTGCTTGGTCCATCTCTCTTTCACGCTCTTATAGGTAGTGACCGTATCTGTGATACGAGTTTCACCAGTGCACAAGTACAAAAATGGTTTAATCGAGGGTACTATTGGGATAGACATATTTGTTTGTCATCCACACCTGGAAGATTAGCCAAAAGAAAATATCGAATTGCGTCATTATTAACGGGTCGTGTACACTGTGTAGTTTAGCAACAACAGGCTTTAGCAAATGGCTAATTGACCCGCCCACTACTCCGCTTTCATGTCCCTACTTGAAGAAAATCTAAGTCTCGCAGCGGACAGCCTTCGTTTTGGGGTACTTAAAAGAACAAGTTTTGCGCTGGACAGCTTTATTTTGCGCTAGACAGTTTTATAACTCACAGTCTTGCTCATCTGCAAAAAAAGTCTCCTAACTGCAAAAAATTCTGCCTAAAAATACATCTAATTAATCAGCGACGCAAAAGTAGGAGCCGATCACACGCAGTGCAGGAATTTTATTTTTGCTACTTTGCCTTTTTATATGTCATTCAAAACCGGAATTCAGTTATGCTCGTAAAAACTACGCATGCTTCACGAAAACTGGGAAAGTGCTCGAAGAATGGCAGAAGTTTTTCGGGCTCAGAAATAGAATTAGGGTTCTAGTGTCCCAGATTTTGATGGGAATTTGTGTTTAAAAGACTTAAATTTTCAAGTCTTTTTAAGTGGTGTTTTTGTTTATTTCGACGGGCTTAGAGTTAATTTGATTGTAGTTTGAGAAACTAGAAACAAACTGAGCTGGTGAGCGAAGTTTTCTAATGCAAAAATCTACTCAATGAAAGAGTGAAATACATTCTTTGACTTACTGTTTTTTACCATTCACTATTTCGTTTGGTGCGTACAGTGGTTTCTTAAAGGTCAAGTTCCAGTCACTATCATTTCTTATCAAGAACCTACAATATATTACGTATCAAGAACCAAAAATATACTTCGTGTCAAGAACCTACAATATATTTCGTATCAAGAACCTACAATATACTTTTGAACCAATAACATACTTTCGTATCAATAGCCTACAATATATTATGGAACCTACAATATACTTTCGTATCAATAAACCACAAAACTACCATGGTATAGGTGCAGTACCAATAACATAACCCGACAGGGAGTGTGTTACCACCAACATACACATCACATCAGCTAATACAGTAGTTTTTCTTGCATTTTGGTCGCTTCGTGACAGTAATTCCGGCAATGAACTCCACTGAGCGACCCCCAACTACACTGAACTGCTAGTAGTACCACATTCAATAGTGACTTCACACAATATTTCTGCGGTAACACTCAATTTTTTTTCCACAGTTCTAAACAACCATTTATCGCCATCGGTTTGCTCTAGCCTCAACTACAGTGCATACCCAAAATAGGTATTTATTTAGTGTTTACTCGGGTATTCATTTTTTCAGGAGAAACTTGGTTTTCTTTTGTAACATATGACTTTCTATAAGTGTATGTTTTTTGTTTGCGTCAACTCATTTGGCTCGTATATTTCTTAATAAACCCCAATCTCAAAACAAAATGCACGAGGCCTGAATAAACAAAAAGTGAATATATATTTTTCAGGGAGGGGGGGACCCTGTATCGACGCAATGGGTTACACGAACCAGCCTGAATCAAGCATCGCTTATTGCGCTGTGCTACAACGGAACAGTGAAAATCTTATCAGGAACTTAAAACTGAAAAAAAATTCAAGAAAACTGATGATCTTTACCAAGAAAACGTTTCGGAGCGTCCTGAGCGAAGTGCCGCAATCTGAGCGTGCTGAGCGAAGTGCAGCAATCTGAGCGTGCTGAGCGAAGTGCAGTAATCTGAGCGTGCTGAGCGAAGTGCAGCAATCTGAGCGTGCTGAGCGAAGTGCAGCAATCTGAGCGTGCTGAGCGAAGTGCAGCAATCTGAGCGTGCTGAGCGAAGTGCAGTAATCTGAGCGTGCTGAGCGAAGTGCAGCAATCTGAGCGTGCTGAGCGAAGTGCAGTAATCTGAGCGTGCTGAGCGAAGTGCAGCAATCTGAGCGTGCTGTGCGAAGTGCAGTAATGTGAACGTGCTGTGCGAAGTGCAGTAATCTGAGCGTGCTGAGCGAAGTGCCGCAATCTGAGCGTGCTGAGCGAAGTGCAGCAATCTGAGCGTGCTGAGCGAAGTGCAGCAATCTGAGCGTGCTGAGCGAAGTGCAGCAATCTGAGCGTCCTGAGCGAAGTGCCGCAATCTGAGCGTGCTGAGCGAAGTGCAGCAATCTGAGCGTGCTGAGCGAAGTGCAGCAATCTGAGCGTGCTGAGCGAAGTGCAGCAATCTGAGCGTGCTGAGCGAAGTGCAGCAATCTGAGCGTGCTGAGCGAAGTGCAGCAATCTGAGCGTGCTGAGCGAAGTGCAGCAATCTGAGCGTGCTGAGCGAAGTGCAGCAATCTGAGCGTGCTGAGCGAAGTGCAGCAATCTGAGCGTGCTGAGCGAAGTGCAGTAATCTGAGCGTGCTGAGCGAAGTGCAGCAATCTGAGCGTGCTGTGCGAAGTGCAGTAATGTGAACGTGCTGTGCGAAGTGCAGTAATCTGAGCGTGCTGAGCGAAGTGCCGCAATCTGAGCGTGCTGAGCGAAGTGCAGCAATCTGAGCGTGCTGAGCGAAGTGCAGCAATCTGAGCGTGCTGAGCGAAGTGCAGCAATCTGAGCGTCCTGAGCGAAGTGCCGCAATCTGAGCGTGCTGAGCGAAGTGCAGCAATCTGAGCGTGCTGAGCGAAGTGCAGCAATCTGAGCGTGCTGAGCGAAGTGCAGCAATCTGAGCGTGCTGAGCGATATATTTTGAGATAAAAGTTGTGAGTTGATGTACTGCTCCGAAGGAAGCGTAGGCTTTGCGTACCACGAATAAATAAGTAAATCATTAGTATTTACACAGATGGGAAGACACCGAAGAAACGCCTCTGTAACGTCTTGGGTGGGAAAATTTCGTATATAGCAATAGCTGATGTCTAATAATATAAGAAAATAAACTTCGATGATGAAACTTCGTATATAAGAATATACGATATATAATAACATTCGATATTAAACTTCGGTGGGGAAACTTCGTTTATAATTATAATAATATTGATGGGAAGGGGTTAAACTTCGCATATAAGAATATACGATACATAATAATATACGATAATAAACTTCGGTTGGGAAACTTCGTATATAATTATAATAACATTGATGTGAAGGGGTCAAACTTCGTATATAATAATAAAACTGATGTGAAGAAATTACTCATACTGCTGTATAGAAAGCTTAGATCTCTGCACCGAACAGTTTTGTGTGTAGTACGTAACTGAATCCACAGAATGCCTTAATGAAGTATCTGGGAGCCAGTACCGTATTTTGACGGAAAAAGATGGTAAGCACTCCAATAATAACGGAGTTTTAGACCTAGTTCTCTGATTGTATTGGTGATCGGTTTCTAGTTCTCTATTAGTAACGATGGCGACTAACTAGCCATCTAATTTTAATTGGCAAAATCAAATAGATCTCTGTTCAATTGTATGGATCAGTTGCCAGCTCTCTAAATGTAAAAAAAATCAAAAGCCAGCGCTTAATTTGTGATGAAAAAGGTAGTGAGATCAGTTGCAAGCTGTGTAATTGTGATGGAGATCAGTTGCAAGCTCTGTAATTGTGATGGAGATCAGTTGACAGTTCTGTAATTGTGATGGAGGTCAATTGCAATCTCTGTAATTGTGATGGAGATCAGTTGCAATCTCTGTAATTGTGATGGAGATCAGTTGCAAGCTCAGTAATTGTGATGGAGATCAGTTGCAAGCTCTGTAATTATGATGGAGATCAGTTACAAGCTCTGTAATTGTGATGGAGATCAGTTGCAAGCTCTGTAATTGTGATGGAGATCAGTTGTAAACTCTGTAATTGTGATGGAAATCAGTTGCAAGCACTGTAATTGTGGTGGAGATCAGTTGCAAGCTGTGTAATTGTGATGGAGATCAGTTGCCAGCTCAGTAATTGTGATGAAGATCAGTTGCAAACTCTGTAATTGTGATGGAAATCAGTTGCAAGCACTGTAATTGTGGTGGAGATCAGTTGCAAGCTCTGTAATTGTGATGGAGATCAGTTGCAAGCTCAGTAATTGTGATGAAGATCAGTTGCAAACTCTGTAATTGTGATGGAAATCAGTTGCAAGCACTGTAATTGTGGTGGAGATCAGTTGAAAGCTCTGTAATTGCGATGGAGATCAGTTGCAAGCTCTGTAATTGTGGTGGAGATCAGTTGCAAGCTCTGTAATTGTGATGGAGACGGTAGAAAGCGCTCTAATCCAGGCCGTGCATGCTAAACGCACATAATGGAATACATTCAAATAAGGACGTCCGAGTTTATCCTCCGAAGCGCCGGGTGTCCTACGCTCATGATTATTCATCCCCTTGTCATTACAGGCCTGCTTGTGCGCTGCTGAATATGGAGTGTGTGCTGGGTGTGTGTGGCCTGTCTTGTGTCTTGTTCATGTTGGTTTGTGTTGGCTGTCTAGCGTGTTGTTCGTGTTGGTTTGTGTTGCCTGTGTTGCGTGTTGTTCATGTGTTGGATGTGTGTTGCCTGTCTTGTGTATTGTTCGTGTGTTAGATGTGTTACAGAATGTTGGTGCGTGTTGGATCTGTGCTGCCTGTCTTGTGTGTTGGTCGTGTGTTGGATGTGTGTTACCTGTCTTGTGTGTTGCTCGGGTGTTGGATGTGTGTTACTGAAGATTTAGAGCGTGTTGGATGTGTCTTACTGATTATTCAGAGCATGTTGAGGTGTTTTGCAGAAAATATAGTGCATGTCCATTACATGTTGGTTGAGTAATTATTATTTTGCATGTTATTCGAACGTTGGAAGTGTGTTTTGCATGTGGAATATATACTGCCCATTGTGGGTGTTTTTTGCATGTTGGATGTGTGTTGTCTATGGTGCATATTCTTGCAAGCACGGTAGTGATTCCATCTTGCTACATGTTTGTCGTGTGTTGTGGTATACGTGGTTGAGCTGCGATCTGATGAAATGTTCTAGGGAGTCGTATTTTTATTATGTCATTTCATTATGTTTTTATTGCATTTTGGCATTCATTTGATAGTGAAAGAATTGCTGAGAAAAATACTTTCACCTGACAACTTTCCACAGTCCAACTTTGTAATTTATTCTTCAATTTTTGCGGAAAGAAAGGAAAGAACAGGACAAATTTGACTTTGTTTTTTTTTTGCTCTGGTCTTTTTAATTTTTACAGAAGTTTCAATTAGGATCTAAAAACTAAGGGGGACTTCGAAACGTTTCAAATGAAAATGATTTTCTATTTTGTTTTTTTAATTATTTTCTAAAGCCTTTGTTTAATACTTTTAATGTGAGATTCAATATTGTTGTGTGTCCTTGCATGATATACGAAAAAATAACACTTGCAACTTGATTTTTTGTAAATATAGCACTTACAACTTTAATTCTGTAAAAATAACGCCTATGAAATGATTTATGGTTGAAAAATATTATATATAATATGATTTATGGTTGGAAAATGACATGTTTAACTTGATTCATGGTATTAAAATAACATCTTCAACTTGATTCATGATAGAAAGCCTACATTTGCATCTTTATTCATGATGTAAAAATTACTTCTTAAACTTGATTTACAATACAAACAAAGGTCATTTTCAACTCCCTCAACTTAGATGTTGACTGTGTGAACGTTCTAGTTTGCGTATTTGTTCATAATTTTCTTGTGTTGAATGCGATGGAATTTGTCGCTCAAAAAGAGATGAAAATTGATTGGTTTTATGACTTGCTGTGAAAGAAAACTCTTCAAAGTTTCCTACTTAATCTTTAAATTGATTAAATTTTTCCTTAATTTTTCATATATTGAAATATAAGGCTAATTTTCTCATTATTTGTCATACTGCAAAACACCTACGAAACCCAGTCGAACTTTTTTGCCACCTGCATGCATGTTTTTCGCCGCCTAAGCTATTCAGGTGATTAAATCGCTCAGGCGGCGAAAAGCATGCATGCAAGCGACGAAAAAGTTAGACTGGGTTATAAGGTAAGTTTGATGCACAAGTTATCATACTTGGTGAATTATATACATAACTTATCATACCACAATGTATGGGAAAAATTTTCCTTACTTTATCACATCATAGTGTATATTGTTAATTTTGTATTTCATTTATCACACCACATAG
This sequence comes from Morinoia aosen, assembly GCA_030386875.1. NCBI lineage: Eukaryota > Metazoa > Arthropoda > Malacostraca > Amphipoda > Talitridae > Morinoia > Morinoia aosen. The sequence continues at coordinate 19,729,443 of CM059556.1, forward strand.
GGTGATGAAAATTTACTCATAACTTATTTTTTTTATTTTTATGATTATATTTTTATTTTTTTTTATTTTTATTTATTTTATTTATTTATTTTTTTATTTATATTTTTTTACGTATTTTTTTCTTAATTCATTATACCACAATTTAGAGAGTGAATGTTGTCCTTTATTCTACCGCACCACAATCCATGGGGTAAATTTTGTCCTTGATTTATCCCATGTAGGGTAACTTTTAGTTCAAATATGCATCATGATATATCATCATAAAGAATAAAAACGTACAGCCTATTTCCTGCCTTCTACAAAAGTCATCTAAAAAGATCAAGATTGCTCGAAGTTTTGACTGATTTCCCCATAAATACTGGATCGAATGTTCCCTCATTTGAATAGCTTTGTTTTATGTCATGATGGACTACGGACACTTTTGTGAGAGCGATGTTTGAAACCGAAGAGTCTACATATATTACTGTGCAGCTTAGAATGAAAAGCTTTCTTCGCTCGCCCTAGCTTCCAAAGTTGGTTGTTTCTGTAAATTAATTTGTGATTGACTGGAACACTCACGTTGGAAAAACTCTATATTTTTACCTGATAAATTACTCATGCTGCATTGCTCATTTATGTGAGTATATAGGACACCTATGCAGAGAATTAACCTTGTGCACCGCGCAGATATGCACTTTTATCACGTTTACTGTGTTTCAGCGGTTGTTCACCGTTGGTTTAGTTAGGTTGTAGGTTGTAAAACAGAGCAATAAACTTTACTGCTCGAATACATTTTTATCCTTCCTCAGAAATATGAAAAAGGTAATTTCACGATATCATTTTCCCTCTTGTGATAACAGTTCTATTTTAAAGAGGTCGTGAAACAGGTGAAGTGTCATTCATTTTTACCGGTACGTGAATGTGCAATGTACCTATCGGTACACATATGACCCAAAAAGCAGGTGACGTGTTAAAACAAGGCACATATCATCCATAATCCTTAAACTGAAAAACGATCTTCGAATTTCATTTTCCGGAAATCAATCAAGGTTTAAAAATAAAACACCTCGGAGCAACCAAGCCCCAGGTAGAAAAAAATTTATTGCCGCAAGGTGCACACATAAACACATTCCTCAAACTAAAAAAAACGATCTTCGAATATCATTTTCCAAAAATCAATCGCGGTTCAAAAACCAGACACCTCGGAGCAGCCAAGCCTTCAAGCCCCAGGTAGAAGAAATTCAGTCGCAAGGTGCTCCGTTTGTTCGAAGCGACAATCGGGGAGTCCGGTCCTCCAATGAAGCAGGAGTGGATTATACGAGAGCGTCCGGGCAATAAAATTACGGGTTTAGTGTCATTGACGGCCGTCATTTGGCTGCTTGTGATCCGGGCTCTGGTGCGCAGGAGAACATTCACTTAATGTGGCACCTTCATCATGGGATGGACTTGGCTCTCCTAATGAAGTGCCTCGAACCATGCCGATACTTCGAATCCAATAAGGAAATTGATGGAAGGGCACTTGAATGAAGTTTTAGGCGATATCGTAGGACATATCCTCCAAAAATGGAATGCACTTGAAGCAATTTCTAGGCGACCTCGCTGGATGAACCCTGGTAAATGGAACACATGCGCAGAGAGAGCCATTATCTAAAGAACAGCAACACCAAATGAAAATTTTAAAGTGTAGTCACTCAGCTGTAAGCTGGTATTTTATCTTAGAGTTAGTTTGCAGTTTGTATAAATGCTTGTAAATATTTGTATACAAGCATTAATTGCGTATTTATATGAAATTTGTATAAAATTAATTTATGCCAATTTAATTTGAATATATACATAATTTATAGAGTAGATATATAGTAGAAGCCGTTACGTGATTCAGCATTCGGTGTCATAACTCTGTATAGAAGCACGAAAGCGTTAACGAATTGTGAATGATTTTGAATAGGGGATTAAAAAGCCCCAGAGGACAATTATTTTATAACTCCAGAGGCATTCACCAAACTGATACAACGATTCAGCAGTCTGAACATGGAAGACAGATTATAAAAGAGAATTCAACCTCATTGTGCTCCAAAAACTCGTGATTTGCTACTAGCTGCATCAATTTACCACTATATTGGTAAACAGAATGAGTTTTCAGCAAGTAATTTTGTATTGCATCTTTCGTTACAACGAAACGAAGAAACTCAACATGACTGATCGCCAACGCCGCAACGAATTCTGATGAGATTTTTGTATTTGACACAGAATTACTGTTTTATTTTATGAGGCTACTTTGTTCCTCATTTTGTGGAGCAACGTAATGGAATGAGGAGTCATTAATAAATGTTTGTAATGTTCGTACAAAGCACTCCATATATACGACGGTGTTGCATTCATTTTGAATTATAAGCCGACGTAATATTCGAGTTAGTAAAAAAACAAAACATTATTGCAACGAAACCGTATGACCAAGGTACCATTACATTCTTGGTGGAATACATACGTAATATTCATGTTGTTAAAAAATATACCATTTCTACTAAGCCATGCATGACCACGGTACTATTGCATTCTAGTTGGATTACACAAACAATTTTCACTCTTTTGTAAAATACACTATTTCTACGAAGCTGTTTGACCACAGCACTATTACATTCTAGTTGGATTACACAAACAATTTTCACTCTATTGCAAAATACACCATTTCTACGAAGCTATATGACTACAGCACTATTGCATTCTTGGTTGAACACAAACCCTCACAACATACGAGCATCTAAGTTACAGGAGGATATTTAGAGTATTCCTACCACATCATCACCCAAAAGTTCACCACTCATTCTCTCTCTGTATAAACGAGAGCAATATTATCATAACATGCAGCTCAATGTGTCTTGATTTGTGCCCCATTTATTCTTTGCCTCACTTGCTGCATCACTCATGTCAAAAAAATCCTGGGAAAGCTTTCTAAATCTCCGTGCATTCCATCTTGCCTTCATCTCGGTTCGCAGGCGGGGCGTGGATCTGTGCTAGGCTAACTCTGAAGACATGAAAATGAATGAAGTGTTTTTTTTTTTTACGTTAGCTTGACCACGTGCTTGCTCATAAATTGGAGTAGTTTGTGTGGCGCGAATGGCTGGTTGTGGAGTTCGTGATGATGGTTAATTTTGAAGATCGGAAAAATAGCTGGTTCTAAAGTTTGCAATAATTGCTGTTTCGAATGCTCGTAATAATAACTGATTCTGAAGTTCGTAATAATAGCTGATTCTAAAGTTTGCAATAATAGCTGATTCGAATGTTCGTAATAATAGCTGATTCTAAAGTTTGCAATAATTGCTGTTTCGAATGCTCGTAATAATAACTGATTCTGAAGTTCGTATTAATAGCTGATTCTAAAGTTTGCAATAATAGCTGATTCGAATGTTCGTAATAATAGCTGATTCTAAAGTTTGCAATAATTGCTGTTTCGAATGCTCGTAATAATAACTGATTCTGAAGTTCGTAATAATAGCTGATTCTAAAGTTTGCAATAATAGCTGATTCGAATGTTCGTAATAATAGCTGATTCTAAAGTTTGCAATAATTGCTGTTTCGAATGCTCGTAATAATAACTGATTCTGAAGTTCGTAATAATAGCTGATTCTAAAGTTTGCAATAATAGCTGATTCGAATGTTCGTAATAATAGCTGATTCTAAAGTTTGCAATAATAGCTGATTCGAATGTTCGTAATAATAGCTGATTCTAAAGTTTGCAATAATTGCTGTTTCGAATGCTCGTAATAATAACTGATTCTGAAGTTCGTAATAATAGCTGATTCTAAAGTTTGCAATAATAGCTGATTCGAATGTTCGTAATAATAGCTGATTCTAAAGTTCGTAATAATAGCTGATTCAAATGTTCGTAATAATAGCTGATTCTAAAGTTCTTAATAATAGCTGATTCGAATTTTCGTAATAATAACTGATTCTAAAGTTCGTAATAATAGCTGATTCTAAAGTTTGTAATAATAGCTGAGTCTAAAGTTCGTAATAATAACTGATTCGAATGTTCGTAATAATAACTGATTCTAAAGTTCGTAATAATAACTTATTCTTAAGTTCGTAATAATAGCTGATTCTAAAGTTAGTAATAATAGCTGAGTCTAAAGTTCTTAATAATAGCTGATTCGAATTTTCGTAATAATAACTGATTCTAAAGTTCGTAATAATAGCTGATTCTAAAGTTCTCAATAATAGCTGATTCTAAGGTTACTAAATCCAGCTCTCACCCATTTTCGATAAATTGGCTAATTCCAAAACTGAAAACAGATTATGCAGTTTCTCCAAGTATGAGTTTTCCTCTTTCAGTTTTTAAAATATCATGACGCAAAACATGCATTTTGTTCTTGCCAGGGATTGGTTTCATCAATTCTGAGTTCAATTTCATTACGTGAAACTTTTCATTTCAACATTTTCAGCCGCAATGGTTGTTTTTTCCATGTTTGGTGCTGGTGTGTGAGGAATGACAATTTTTGCCGGTAAAAATAACCATCTACGACAGCAATGCTCCAATTGTCGACGGCCAGTTGGTCACAGCGGTAATTTCCAACAGGATAGTGTCCTTGCTAGTTTCATTTTTGCCCCTGTGTACATATATCTGCTGATTTGACTCAGTACGTGTTTTTTACGTCTCGCTTTACTTTTTTCTCTAAGTTTGCACCCAGTTTAAAAATTTAAACTGAATTTTATATCGTCTGATTCTGTTTTTGCATTTGATTTACATTTCTTAGTATTGTGACTGCAGAATTTACTCTGTATTTTTCAGCCTGATGATGATGTTCGTACATCGAAACGTTGCTTTTATAAATAAAAAGTGATATCGAATTTTGTAGTGAGTGTTTTATGGTAAAGATGTTGAGTAATTTTCTTCGTTTTTCAACGTGTGATGAAATGGAAATAAACTGAAGCACCCACTTTATTATATCTGAATGTCGATGAATTTGAGCATCCAGTCTATTCGTGGCCAACATTTGGCAACACTTGAAGCTGGATGTGAAATAAGCAACATGACGAACCTGGTGCAGCTTTCGTGCCTTTTCAATTCCGTTCATTGAGACCTGGTGAATTTTTTCAGAAGAAATCTGGGATAGTAATTAAGGTTACGGTCTTTTTACGGGCCCTATAATGGAGCTGTCTGACCACCACACCTACGCTGGGCGTCGCATTTGCAAACGAAGCTTGTCGGAATGGAGGCTTTGGCATCTCAGTTGGTGAGGAGGATCTGAATTTCGCCGTGCAATGAACGTTTAATGTTTGCGCCATGCACTTGTTAGTGTGTTCCAAATGACCCCGCAGAGTGAATAATGAGTAGTGAATAACATGAAGTGCTTATTTTATTGGGAATGTTCTCGTAAAGTTTGTTTAAAGGAAGATTGTAAATATATTATCTACACCTTTTTCACTTCAAATTGATCTAAGTCAAGTTCAATTTAATCCAAGTCAAGTTCAAATTAATCCAAGTCAAGTTCAAATTTATCCGAGTCAAGTTCAAATTAATCCAAGTCAAGTTCAAATTTATCCGAGTCAAGTCCAATTTAATCCAAGTCAAGTTCAAATTAATCCGAGTCAAGTTCAAATTAATCCGAGTCAAGTTCAAATAATTCCAAGTCAAGTTCAATTTAATCCAAGTCAAGTTCAAATTCATCCAAGTCAAGTTCAAATTAATCCGAGTCAAGTTTAAATCAATCCAAGTCAAGTTCAAATTAATCCAAGTCAAGTTCAAATTAATCCAAGTCAAGTTCAAATTAATCCGAGTCAAGTTCAAATCAATCCAAGTCAAGTTCAAATTAATCCAAGTCAAGTTCAAATTAATCCAACCCTCAGTTGAGTTAAAAAATGACACAATAATTGGTTAATTTGTGTTTTTTTGCGTTAAATATGTATCTATTGGATATGATAAGCAAGACTGGTTCCGAGGATTTATTAACACTCATAGGTATTTTTTACGTGAAATTCCATTTTACCACACATATGAAATCAAATACATGCAAGTAGAAAATATTATCATTGGACGATATGAAGATTTAATCAGTTCAATATTTATTTATAATTCAATATATGATACTTTTAAGACTTCAGTAACTTTTATAGTAATCATTTTATGAATATTTAAGTCTTGAAAGTATTATACGTTGAATTGTGAACACACACAAATAAAATTAGTATTAACTTAGAAACATTGTTTCTTGTATTATTATTGTGTATTGTAAGTGGATCCTACATTTCTTCACATTGACTAACACGGAATTAGAATTTATGGCGACATTTTTATTGCTAAGCTGGAATGTATCTGGGCATTAATGTGCAAATATGAATTGTAATCAAACGGAATCGTGCATTAGTACTCAGTGAATTTCGTTTGTAAATTTATTTTAAAGATTAAACTACATATCGTCCAATGAAAATATATTGTACTTGCATGTATTTGTTTTCATATGTCTGGTAAAGTGGAATTTCACGAATATAAATATCTATGAGTGTAAATAAATCCTCGATACCAGTCTTGGTTATCAGATCCAATAGATACATATTAACACAAAAACTCAAATTAACAAATAATTATGTCATTTTTTAACTCAACTGAGGGTTGGATTAGTTTGAACTTGATTTAGATTAATTTGAACTTGACTTGGATTAAATTGTACTTGACTTGGATTAATTTGAACTTGACTTGGATTAAAATGAACTTGACTTCGATTAATTTGAAGTGAAAAAGGTGTAGACAGGATATATGAAGCGAATGGGGTGAACAGATGTTCGCTTAGCTATAATAGCAGATTCACTTAATATTTAAAAGTGAAGAAAATCTATACTATATTTAGAGCCGCATTCCTCTGACCGATGACAGCTTGCAGTGTGTGATGAGCGTATCTGTGATACAAGCTTCATCAACTTGGCAATTTCCAGTGTATTAATCCATCAGATTCAAGCAGGAATGAATATCACGTGAATTCTTAGGAAATAGGAACGTGTGTCGTGTGATTTGTCTAACATTATTGTACATTTTTGTCGGCCTGTGTGCACTCGGCCTCATCAACTCTCGAGAGATTTCATTTGTTATTTAATACGGCTTTTTTTTCATTTTGCCTCCTTTCTTATTTCGAATAAAGGGGGTGGACAAGTCCCAATAAAGTTATGTCATTTATTAATAAAAAATCTAAAACGATGGTTGGAGCTGGTCTGCGAAACGTTTTTGATTTTACGTAATTTATCAATAAAAAAACTAATTTCAGTAGCACTCTCTTCAGTTTTATTTTCTCTAGTGAATGAGGTAATTGATTTCATGATGCGTTCAATGATACTATTTCCAAATGAATAAAACAGTTTATACGTTTTAAATCAATAGTTTAGAGTGAATTTAAAACTGCATATTCTAATGTGATTACAGCGAATTCATTTTCTTAGCACAACAGTTTAAAGCTACGTATTAAAAGCCAATATAGTGAATAAAATATAATAAATGGGCAAAAAAATAATGCATAAGTTAAGTGGACATAGTCAATAAGTCAATAAAATATGGTAATATGAGTAAATATACAAGTGAAGTGAAATGTTAATTAAGTCAAGCAATAGTTCGAAAATTCTTTAACTATGAAAAATAGGAACAAAAAAACGTCTAAGGGAAATTGTGAAGGTAATAAGTCAATAATACAAAGTGGATATTTTTCTGCGACGCTTACCCACGAACTTTTCATTGGATGAACGCCAACAACTCATGAGTTGTTGTTAAAATTGGCAAAATTTATGATGCAACAGTTATAACTCTCATATCGTCTTGCGGTTGAATTCAATAATTAAATAAAACTCATCAAGTCGTAGGTTTTCATAAACAAATACAAGAATATATTGGTGAACATCTACATACACCATTAATTTGCATACATATACCATATACTTCATCCGATGGTTTACAATACCAAAGAATGTTGTTTACTTCGAATTATACGATGTATTTCAAGGTGAAAAAGCATGTCAATAGTTTTAGTCGCGCTAATTTATCACGGTTTTTATCATCTACACGATGAAAAACAGTGACGAAACAGCACGACTAAAACTACCAACATTTTAAACTTCAGTGGCACCCACTGGAAGAGGAGTCACTATTTTTATTCTCTAGTGGCACCCTATGGAAGAGGAGTCACTATTTTGAAAAGGAGTCACCATTTTTATACTTCAGTAGCGCCCTATGGAAGAGGAGTCACTATTTTTATACTTCAGTGGCACCCAATGGAAGAGGAGTCACTGTTTTTATTCTCTAGTGGCCCCCATTAGAAGAGGAGTCACTATTTTTATACTTCAGTGGCGCCCAATGGAAGAGAAGTCACTATTTTCATACTTCAGTGGCGCCCAATGGAAGAGGAGTCGCTATTTTTATTCTCTAGTGGCCCCCATTGGAGTCACTATTTAACACAAATAAAAACACATACTTTGATGACCATGGATTCGGAAGCTTTCCATGTTCCTTTGATATTTTCCTCCCGGGTTCGTGTTTTCGATGTACTATGCCTGAATAAAAGAAAGCATTGACTCTGGATTTTGGAGGTTTGTATGTGTCTGAATGGGGCTAATGAAAGCAGGAGGGTTCACACAAAGGAAAGCTGAGCCTCGATTCTGAACTTTGAAGATCAGCTTGCAACTGAAAAAATGACCTAGACGTCCAGTGAAAAAATGTCGGCCACTGAGAACTTGTGATGAGCAAGCTTGTGAAGGATATTGAAATTTAATTGTTGATGAAATTGAAATTTAATGAAATTGAAATTTAATGAAATTTAAATGAAATTGAAATTTAGTTGTTGATGAGCAAGCTTGTGAAGATATTGAAATTTAAATGAAAAGTTTTTCAATTTTGGAGTGGGTAGCGTTTAACGTAGAGTATATTTATTTTTGTATTCATTTAGGCACTGTCGTATTTACGAGTTTATTCACATATTTATTTAGGCAAAGTGGTAAATATAGATGCATTCGATAAAAACACGAATAAATCACTAAATTGCTCATCCTTCATGTAATCAAACCAGTGTTTAAATAAAGCAAAGACATGACATAATAAATGATTAAATTTTAAATTTACAATATTTACAAACTTATTTGCGTACATATTTCAGCACTTTCGTATTTATAAATTTATTCATTATTTAGGCAACACCTATTTATTTTCAGGTTTTAGTTGAAAATAATAGCGTTGAAATTTAAGACTTTTTCGATAATAAAGATTATTTTATTTTTGCGTACAAGAAACAAATCGGCCGGTGGCTACGTACGAATTCACTATTAACCAATAAGATTCTCCTTTTAATTTTTTTGCGTTGTTTTTCAGCGTCATTTCATATTTTAGAAACATTTTCGTCCGGTACTTGTGCCAAGTAAAAATTTAATTGCTTAAATTTTGTTGAATAATTTTATATTTCAACGACACACAAATAGAAATGTCTCATCTCAACAACATAACTTCTTTAATTGTAGTACAAGAAGGTTCAACAAGTTAAAAAATTTTCGAACGACTTAAAAACATGGTAACGAAAGATGAAAAATTATTAAATAGGTATTTAAATATTTATTACCAAATATTAAATTACTATGATCATCCATTTAAGAAGCCCCTGCATATGGTATGACCCATATACAGTCAAAAACTGAAACAGTCAAATATCAATGAGCAGTGAAAGGAAAAAAAGAGACGATTTTTAACACGCAACTCAACGACAGAGCTTATTTTTTGATGATCGAACTTGTTACATCGGTATTTTTTATGTTGAAATCCGTGCACAGGCTGGCCCGTGGGTGGTACACCGATATATTTTTTAAGACTGTTATAGCAGACGAAGGTGAAGCAGAGCAAACACAACACCATCAAACACAAAATCCCTGAGCATAATATCACCCAGCGCAATATCACCCGAACACATATCACCCAACACAATATCACCTGAAGAAATATCACCCAACACAATATCACCCGAACAAATATCACCCAACACAATATCACCCGAACAAATATCACCCAACACAATATCACCCGAACAAATATCACCCAACACAATATCACCCGAACACATATCACCTAACACAAAACCACCATATATAATATCACCAAATTGAATTCATCCCAACTTGACATCACCAAATATCACAATAAACACAACACAATATAAGCACTATAACTCGGGTAACTCATGAATTCACCAAGTGTGAGTTCTGCAGGTGTATTTGTATTATAATATTTTAATTCGGCGGTTTTCATAAAACCTGCGCGATCTAGGTTACGTTAGAGATACAATTGTTGATTTCCTTAATATCTATTTAATGATCTTAACATCTCATGTTCGATTTATACTTCTATTTTTTATCCTAATGAAACAAATTTTATTGACAGTTTTGTGCTTAATGAGGTGATAAATTTTGGAATATTTAGTAATTTAGTATCAGTGAAAAATTCAGGGAATATTACCCTACGACATATGAACACCAACTTGTATACTGAGACAATAAATCAAAAAGTTCACAAAAAATGAAAAATAAAAAATTTAAACTTAAAAGAATTAAAAAATTGTCGATAAGAAATTTATGCTACTGTTGTAGGTTTCAAACATAAAAATTAAATATGTGATGAAAATGCAGCCAAAATAAATAGGTGCCGCAATTAATCCAAATCAACCTTGAATTACTCTAAAAAATGAGTTTCGGAACGCAGAAACAGGATTAGCGAAGGAAACATTTTGCAATCTGAAAAATTGTCACGCGTAGAACAGCAGCAGCGAGAAATAACTGCTCAAAGTGCACTATTTAAAATACCAGAAATATTTGAGTTCGGCTGAAAAACCGCAACCCATTATTCCCGGAGCATGCGAACAAAGCTTGTCTTGAGCTCGATCAGCGGAGCAACGTTTTTCCATTTTTGGCTCTGGCATAAAAATGAATATTTCAAAGCACCAGAAACCGCTCATTCTGGACGGGCTGTTCTTCTACAGCCCTGCAATCATCCTTCCAATTCGGGCGACACAAAGCGGCGGTCGTGCGCCGACTCCAGAGTTTATGCAACAAAAGTTTTTGCTTCGCTGCTCTGGGTGTCTAATTTATTGAAATTTTATGTAAGTACGCTTTTCGGGAATACGGAAACAGGTTTCGTTCTTGGCTTATTTGTTTGTTGATTTTTTTTGTACCGTGTGGTCGAATACATGTACATGATAGTTGCACTGTTCGGAAATACGGGGAAACAGGTCATTTTTTTTGTTTATTGAGTTTCTTTATTTGGTACAGTGTGTTCTAGTACATTGAAATGATGCTTACGCTTTTCGGAAATACTGAGAAACAGGTATCTTTTTTCTATTATATTGGTTTATTGAGTGTCTTTTCTTGTACCGTGTAGTCTAATTTATTGAAATCATATTATACACTACGCTTTTTGGAAATACGGAAACAGGTCTCTTTTTAGATTTATTTGTTTACTGAGTTTCTCTTTTGGAACCGTGTGGTCTAGTACATTGAGATTATAGACGCTCTATTCGTGAATACAAAACAGGTCTATTTTCTTGATTAATTTGTTTACTGAGTTTCTTGCTTGGCACCGTGTCGTCAGATTTATTGAAATAAAAGTTACGCTAATTGAAATGCCTAGAGTGTTCAATATTTGTTTATTTGTTTACTGAGTTTCTTGTTTAGCACCTTGTGGTTTAATATATCGCATGGTCCATAAAAAAGTAAGCCCAACTTTAAATGTTAATTACTTTGGATTAAGGTATTTCAGTTTCATTTGTTGCATTACACACAGAGATATGTATCCTGACTACAAAGCTTTAGGTCTGAGTACAAATATGGTCCAAGTCGTCTGAAAGTTTACCTTTAAATGTAAATTTTCAAGTGACTAGACCCATCGTAATGCATCTAACAAAGAAGCAACGCATTTTCAACAATGTCTACGCAGGAACGAAGAGTTCAAAGGAAGCTCGAAGTAAATTCGAACACAGATTTCCTGAAAGAAGCTCTCTACGAGAAGAATGTTGTTTAACATAACTAGGCATGTGTATTCATACACTGAGGAGTTACCTTTATTTTAAGCTAGAAATTCGGAGGGCAAATAATTAGTAAAAAAGTTGTAATGCACTTTTGCTTGTTTTTTGGGCTTCATTATTTAAGACCTGACTAATGACGTTTATCAAAACCAAATTCAAGAAGCTAAATTTTTGGCTTCAGAGTTCATACCAGGGTAAAGGAAACAAAGTAGGTTCAAACCAGTCTTTTTTTCGTTTCGGTACGGTTTTACTGACTTCATGGCAAAGAACCAATAGCAGCGCTCATATTGCATCTGGTAGAACTGCTACCCCCAAATCTGGCTTCGCTGTTGGCCTAACGACATGGCGTTTTGGTGACGTCATAAAGTTTGTTTGAAATAAAGCTTTTCTATTGGCCATGCGAACAAGAGGAGGTGTTTTTCTCCCGTAGAAATGACCCTACCTTGTTTCCTTTACCGTGGTTCCCACCCTGATCAATGACTTTTAATCAGGAGGGTAAAATAAGTGCATAAGAACATTCAAGATGTAATATAATATTAATAATACATTATTATAAATATCATAAATATTTATAAAATATTATAAAAATTATATAAATATTACAAAGATTAAAGGCTTGAAGAATCATATACTGACTACAGACGTGTATTCTAGAGTAGAAAAGTAAGTTATAAATGCATATTGAAAACCTTACTCCACGTCTTCTGCTGCGAGGTTTTGCTTTTCTTGAATGCAGATCAATTTGCAAGCGCACCATCACATATGGAAAAGTTTTATTTGACTCCTTATGTAATGATATCGTTTGAAATAAATTCCACACTTAAATATAAACTGCGTTCTGACTATACTACAGACGCCTAAGGAAGCATTATATTCGTGATCAGTACAAAGGATGCTAGTTTAATTTTTATTACAATTCATTATAATTTGCAATATAATTTTTAACCGCATTTAAGCATGCTTAAAAATCGGCCCTATTCCAGAAAATCCGTCATATTTGTTTCTTCTGTCTGCAGCAATTATTTTTGGGTTATTCCTGTAGGAAAAAAATCAATCAGAAAATTATTAGGGTGTCTACTATTTTTTGTCATAGCTTCGGTTATCTTCTTGCTTCAGCCAGTAGTTTCTGAAGAAGCTGAGAGAATTTTGCCCTAATTCAATGTTTTTTTTTGGGCCAGCTAATAACTTATGAATATGGTGAGTGTATTTGGTTTGATATTCGATGTTTTCAACTTTAGCTGAGTGAATTAAGCCTAAATATAATGCTATTCTCATTTCAGCCAACAATTAAGGAATGAGCTGAGTGAATTTTGTCTGAATTTAATGTTGTTCTTACTTTAAACAATCATTCAAGAATCAGCTGAGTAAATTTTGTTCACATTTTAACATTTTCTGGCTTCAGCCATCAATTAAAGAAGGAATTGAGAGAATTTTCCTAAATTGTATGTTTCTCTCGCTTATGCCGAAAATTTTGAAAAGAAATTAGTGAATTTGTCCTAATATACTGTTTTTCTGTCTTCTATCGATTATTTCGGAAATTATTGGGTGAATTTTGCCCTAACTTAATGATTTTCTGTCTTTTGTCGATAATTTTGGAAATTATTGAGTGAATTTTGATCTAATATAATGTTTTTCATCCGTCTGTCGATAATTTTGGGAGGAATTGAGTGAGTTTTGCCCTAATCTGAACTAAAGAAGAACATTTTCCGGAATTTTGCGCGCCCAGGAACTCATCAGGTCGCCATAATTGAAGTGCCAGTCTATCTGCCGATGAAAATTCTCTCCCAATGCGATGACAGGACAAAATTAAAGGCGCCCAACGTGATTCTGTTATCCTAATTTGATGAGTTATTACCTGCTCTTCGCGCGCACTTGAAATTCTGGAGCAGTGCTGTTTTCATTAAAACCAGCGGTGTTTTCGTGTAAAAACGAGCGTTTTTTTCGTGCAAAAAGAAAAGATGTTTTCACTCAAAAATGGATTGCGGTTTTCATGCGATTTTATGTAAAAACGAGGGGCGTTTTCGTGTAGAAACGAGCGGGGTTTTCGTGCAAAAAGAGAAGATGTTTTCATGCAGAAAGGGATGACAGTTTTCATGCGAAAAGATGTTGTGATTTTCATGCAAAATGTAAGAATGTTTTCATTCAAAAAGGAGAGAGGTTTTCTTGCAAACAGGTGAACTGTTTTCATGCAAATACGAGGGGGGTTTTATGTGAAAAAGAGAACGATTATCATGTATACAGGAGAGCTGTTTTCATGTAAAAGAAGGTCTGTTTTCTAATGAAAGTGGAGATCAAAATTTGAAGTACGAGATTAGCGCAAGTTAAAAATAAAAAAGAGTGGTAGCTTGAAGTGAAAGAAGAGAGAAAGTTTAAAATGGAAGGGAATAACTGTATGAAATGGATCGGAGGGTTGGTTTGGAATGAAAAATTTTATGATATTATGATACGAGAGAGGAGGGATATTTGAAAAAAAGGTCATCTCCAAATGAAAGAGAAGTGCTATTGGGAATAAAAAAGAGGGCTATTTCCAAGTGAAGGAAGAGTGCTATTTAGAAATGGATGTTGAGTGTAGTTTAATTAAAAACGTTTTATTCCCAGTGTTATTTTCCATTGAAAAATAAACAGTAATTCACTCAACCAAAGTCTTAGTTCGTAGCATGAAAATTGTTAATTCACAACCTGTATTCATTTTCTCTTTTGAAATAGTTTAGCTGGCAACCAGAGTCATCATTTATGACTTTACGAGCGAATTCGTAATATATATGTATACCTTACCACCTAAAGCGCTAAATTCTTTATGTGAATTTGTAATGACGGGGATTATTATTACAGTAATTGTAATTACGGTAATTTGAACGACAGTAATTGTAATGATGGTAATTTTAATGACGCTGTTTGTGGTGTTTGTAATGACGTTGAAGTCAGAAATTCGTTAGTGATAAAACCAGTACATGTGATCGATATAAGGTAAGGAAAATTAAATTGACAAGTCATAAGGAACATAAATAGTGAAATAAATGTATTTAGAAAGCCGCTGTGTTACGAGTCAAATGTAAAAAGCGGTTTACTTGTGATCGGAAAATGTTTCATTTTATGGAATCTCATCGCCACTTGAAAACAAGAACGAAACAAGGCTTTTGATTGGTGAAGTCAGCGAAACGACGCTTTTGATTGGTGAAGTCAGCGAAACGACGCTTTTGATTGGTGAAATCAGCGAAACTACGCTTTTGATTGGTGAAGTCAGCGAAACGACGCTTTTGATTGGTGAAGTCAGCGAAATGAAGCTTTTGATTGGTGAAGTCAGCGAAACGGCGCTTTTGATTGGTGAAGTCAGCGAAATGAAGCTTTTGATTGGTGAAGTCAGCGAAACGACGCTTTTGATTGGTGAAGTCATCGAAATGACGCTTTTGATTGGTGAAGTCATCGAAACGACACCTTTGATTGGTGAAGTCATCGAAATGACGCTTTTGATTGGTGAAGTCAGCGAAACGACGCTTTTGATTGGTGAAGTCAGCGAAATGAAGCTTTTGATTGGTGAAGTCAGCGAAACGACGCTTTTGATTGGTGAAGTCAGCGAAATGAAGCTTTTGATTGGTGAAGTCAGCGAAACGACGCTTTTGATTGGTGAAGTCATCGAAATGACGCTTTTGATTGGTGAAGTCAGCGAAACGACGCTTTTGATTGGTGAAGTGAGCGAAATGAAGCTTTTGATTGGTGAAGTCAGCGAAACGACGCTTTTGATTGGTGAGGTCATCGAAATGACGCTTTTGATTGGTGAAGTCAGCGAAATGAAGCTTTTGATTGGTGAAGTCAGCGAAACGACGCTTTTGATTGGTGAAGTCAGCGAAATGAAGCTTTTGATTGGTGAAGTCAGCGAAACGACGCTTTTGATTGGTGAAGTCATCGAAACGACACCTTTGATTGGTGAAGTCATCGAAACGACGCTTTTGATTGGTGAAGTCATCGAAACGACGCTTTTGATTGGTGAAGTCAGCGAAACGACGCTTTTGATTGGTGAAGTCATCAAAACGACACCTTTGATTGGTGAAGTCAGCGAAACGACGCCTTTGAGTGGTGAAGTCAGCGTCCAATAAACGTTGACGTGTCAGCAAAATTTGAACAGCACACGCTGGCATGAAAATTCAACTTTTTTAACGAGAATTTCCATATCGCAGCTCGCGAGAAATGATCGAGGGTTGTCCAAAGTGAAGAATATTTTCAATTTAAGCTCGCGTGTTCCAGGGCTTGCATCAAAAATTGGTCTCATGGAAAAAATGATGTTCTGGTGCGAAGAATTTTCGGAAACCGATCAATTCGCCCGAAGCCGATGTTTTGGGTCGTGAAATGGTAGATACCAATACTTGCAATATGCGTCGAATGCATGGAAGCTATGAGGCAATTTACAGAAACAATAGGCTCTGGTTGATGTTGTGGTTACATGAATGGGTGTTTTACGAATCATTTCATGCATTATTCATGAGATAGGGTTGGTATATGTAATGACGAAACAATTTTGAGTTCCTAGTGTTTTTTTTATCCTCAAAATAAATTGTGCGTAGGAAATGAATGACAAAAACTCAAATTTTTGGTAAAACTAATTTCCAACTCGTGTTTCAGGATGAAATTTCTAAGAGTACTTTATTCATATTTTATTAAATTACTTGCTAATACTCACATTTGTATGAAATTATATTCTCCAGCATTTTGTTAAAAACTGTACAAATATTCGATAAGATGGAGTGTATCAGTCAAAACTAATTTTTGAATTAAAAGTTATGCTTACAGGAAATTGTAACCCCCTGTATTTTATTTAAATAGGATCCTGTAGTCTCAATTTATTTATTTATTTATTTAGTTTATTTGTCAGAAATGTTTTTAAAATGGAAGTAATTTATATGAAAATTTTAATCCTCCTTATTTTGTTCATATATGCTCCTGTATTCTTCATGACAATAAATATTGGCCATCACTGATCTTCACACAGAAGTTTACTTTTGGAATAACTTTCATATCAAAATGTATTGTTTTTATGCATATTTATCACGAATTTCACTTGTGTGTTCATTCAAGACAACAATTGGCAGATCCCTATTGATATCTACAGAAAAGTTATAATAAAAACATAGTTTTTAGCAATAATTAGTACCCCCAGTATGAGTATTCTATCAGTATTATCTTTTTGTTTATGATGAGTGTTATATGTCTTTCGATAAGAAGAAAGTAGTCTCTTTTGAAACGTTATAAGGAGAAATTTGAAATTATGAGTTTTGTTACTAACTCAAATTCATAACTACCACACGCCAGCAAAATGCAGTATGAATCAAAAGAAAAGCTTACCACCAATTCAAACTTCTAGAAATGTAATGTTTAATAAACATTCAATAGATTTAAAAACTGTAAAATAAATTCAAATTAAAAAAATAAATTCAAAATCTCACTTATCACCACAATACAAACTAATTAATAGCTTCTATGAGTATTCGATCGTAATGATTTCTTCCCGTGGACGAGAAACAGTTCTTCTCTGGCGATTACTCATGACAAAGTTTAGTTCTCCGCTGCCATCAATTTATTATAACCTTTTAAATCCTGTACGTGGACAACCAACAATCTCATTCAAGAGCTCTAAGTATCATCAATACAAATTTTTCTCATCACCTTTCGTTTAAATATCGTAAATCCTGTACGTGGACAACCAACAATCCCATTCAAGAGCTTTACTGAAAAAACATCATAGGGACATTAATACAAATTTTCCTCTCCACCTTTAATTTAAATATCGTAAATCCTGTACGTGGACAACCAACAATCTCATTCAAGAGCTCTAAGTATCATCAATACAAATTTTTCTCATCACCTTTCGTTTAAATATCGTAAATCCTGTACGTGGACAACCAACAATCCCATTCAAGAGCTCTAAGTATCATCAATACAAATTTTTCTCATCACCTTTCGTTTAAATATCGTAAATCCTGTACGTGGACAGCCAACAACCCCATTCAAGAGCTCTAAGTATCATCAATACAAATTTTTCTCTTCACCTTTTATTTAAATCTCGTAAATAAATCCTGTACGTGGACAACCAACAATCTCATTCAAGAGCTCAAGTATCTCCTCTAAAATTTTCCTTTTCTCCTCTTTTTTAAACTTCTTAATTTCTTCACTCGGACGTGAAACAATAGTAATCAAGAGCATACTTGTGACCATTACAAACTTATCGCTTCTAAACATATTTAACACTTCTAATTCCCGCACGTGGACATGAAACAATCACACTCGATGGCTTACATATACCAAATATTAAAACATCCCCTTCGTATTGGGCCATGTGTGTACAATTTGGTAAATTACTCATTTACGCACTACCGGTATGAATGAATGGGAATTATTGTTTTACAAATTAAAAAAAATAACTATTTTTCATCGGTCAAATTTCATCGTGCAATTGCATGTTCATGCTTCTGAGGAAGAATAAATATGTATTCAATCAGTAAAGTCGGTTTCCCAATTCTGCTACTTACAACATAACCAAACCAACCGTTACCAACCGCAAGAACGTGTTAATTTTCGCTTCCATATGCATTCACACCCCCTAATTTCAGTTCATGGCATGGACAACAAACCACCCAACCCAAGGACCAACTCATGACCATTACTAAATTGAACAGTGCTATTCGAAGCTCGTAATTTCTGTAGGTTTACCAGAAACAATCGCGCAAGGTGATGCACTATAACCACTGCCGGCTGAGCGAGACTAAGCTGCAACTTGGGTGCTATATTTCAAGTCGATGACGCAGTCCGGCCATTAGGAGAGTGCGACATGATCGCTAACGCGCCCCAAATTTTGCGTACCGAGAATTATCTCACAAAATTCGCGTGATACAGTACCTTCGTTAGCACAGCTTAAGTGAGGGGATAAATGGTGCTCATAATTTTGAAGGCTCTCTAATTAGAAGGAATCAGAGAGGAAATCCAGCAATCAATTTGACTTCTTGCGTCAGAGAATCATGGACTGCATGTGGAGAATATGATGTTAGGCCTCTGGAGCATTTGTTGGCTTAATGGAAGCTTTTGATCTTTTCCGTGGCCTTGATGAAGCGACCGCGTAATTTTGCAGGTGAAAATTCTGTGCGTTAGAATTTAACCAAGGCAGTCAGCTCGTAAATGCTTCCATTTATCTCGATTGTAGAACTAGATGTTGGTGCTGCGGGGCAGGAAGTTATGCTAACTTATTTATGAAATATTCCACTATTCTCTGAGGAGGCCCTTGGCTCACGTAAGTTTATCGAACACTTAAATAAACAAACTCTTCTAGTTGTGATGCCGATATTTGAAATGACCAACGGAATAGTGGAAAAAATGTATAATCAATAGTGAATGAAATAAAAAGCTTCTTATAAGTAGCTGTTAGCCACAAAAGCTCTTATGAAAGCGTGTTCAATTCTTTGTGGGATAGATTCGCGTAGAAAGGAGGAGTATTTTTAGAGGGATCTGACTAAACCTAGTCAATTTAACTCAAATCTGTGCATTAGAAACACTGAAAGTTTTTCAAAAGTTTTTAAGGTTACAAATATTGTTTTTCACTAAAATCGTTTAAAAAAAATTGCATGGCTACCGAGTTACTCCACTGGACTAGATATAAAAAAAATTTAAATTACAAAAAAAAACATTTCTGCGGGAAAACGATGCGGACAATTTATTGCATGTAATCGTTCTAGACAACATATCATGGGTAATATTTGTGAGCAATCTTGAGCGAGCACACGTCGTATCCACATATACTTTGTGAACTTTTAGGCAGCTAAATTGAGGCTGCGGAGTTAAATGGGAAATACTGTTTCCATTCGTCAAACTTTAAACTGCCGTAATCGGAAAAAACCCGTGATCGGATTTCAAAGCTGGTCAGATGGAGAAACATACTGATTCGAAATTTGTTTCCTCAAACGCAATTGAGCACCTCATTCTTCTGTCATAAAAGTGATAAACGGCTTGGTAGCATCGCTGAAATGGGAACAGGTGAAAGATCTCCGGCTGAGCTCCAGGGTCTAAAATAGAAGCTCTATGCAGTCCGGAAAATTAGCTGTCTCCGACGGGAACAAACCTTCGAACCGAGAGAGAGAGGAAGGAAAAAACACATTTGCACAGCTTGTGTTTTTTCTATCAATCATTTCCCTTTATCGCTCTCTTTTTTGATGAAATTTTATTTTACCTAGCGATCAGTTTCTATGAGCGTTCTGCATTTTAGTTTTACTCCTATATTTTTATATTTTAATATTTGATGCTTGAATTTGCATGTGCGATGCTTGGTAGTGATTTTCTGGTAGTTAGAACTGTTAAGTTTTTGCGCCATTTATTGTTTTATTTAGTCACCAATTTGAATATTTGATGAGCAATTATATGAATTTGTCCCGCTTTTTGTTTCATATTTTCATTCATATTTTTTGTTTTGCAAATTATAAATGATGATGAGCTGTGGCTTGAAACGTTTGATTTTAATAACTTTAAAGTTCGTTTTTTGCAACTACCTTTTGTAAGCCTGATTATTTGTGTGCATTTAGTTAATCTTAAGTATCTCTTACTCCATTATTTTTGGATTTAAATCACTACTCCTAATTTTATGGATATATTGACAACCGTACAAAATCAAGTCGTTATCGAGTAAAGGGGATCCTTCAAGTTTCATTTACACAACAAGGCTTGCTCTGAGAGCAGCTTCTTATTGTCGGGTAATTATTGACAAAGACGTCAGGGACCCTGAGCTATGAGTGTGTTTGTTGGGCTGTGAACCGGGCCGGCTGCGTCTTGTCGTCGTGGTTGTGATTTGAAACTTGCACAAGATACATTTCACTTTAAAACAGAATGCAAGAAAGTGCATCCAAGTACTCCGTACAGTAAATGCAAGTACTTTATGCATTGTAGTACACCGGAAGCGTTCTATATGTTTGGAGTAATTTGCACATTGATTTTTTTTTGCATTGAAGTTAACAAGAAATATCCTCTGCGCTTGGATTAATTTCCTCATCGTTTTTTTAAAATGAAGTAACCTAGTAGAAGCTAACGGTAACCGTGTAGAAGCCAAAGTTAACCGTGTAGAAGCTAACGGTAACCGTGTAGAAGCTAACGTTAACCGTGTAGAAGCCAACGGTAACCGTGTAGAAGCCAACAGTAACCGTGTAGAAGCTAACGGTAACCGTGTAGAAGCTAACGGTAACCGTGTAGAAGCCAACGGTAACCGTGTAGAAGCTAACGGTAACCGTGTAGAAGCCAACGGTAACCGTGTAGAAGCCAACGGTAACCGTGTAGAAGCCAACGGTAACCGTGTAGAAGCCAACGGTAACCGTGTAGAAGCCAACGGTAACCGTGTAGAAGCCAACGGTAACGGTGTAGAAGCCAACGGTAACCATGTAGAAGCCAACGGTAACCGTGTAGAAGCCAACGGTAACCGTGTAGAAGCCAACGGTAACCGTGTAGAAGCCAACGGTAACCGTGTAGAAGCCAACGGTAACCGTGTAGAAGCCAACGGTAACCGTGTAGAAGTCAACGGTAACCTTTTAGAAGCCAACGGTAACAGTGTAGAAGCCAACGGTAACCGTGTAGAAGCCAACGGTAACCGTGTAGAAGCCAACGGTAACCGTGTAGAAGCCAACGGTAACCGTGTAGAAGCCAACGGTAACCGTGTAGAAGCCAACGGTAACCGTGTAGAAGCCAACGGTAGCCATGTATTGTGTGGCAACCAATCCAGCTCGAGTGTTATACTGCAGGTCGTATTTTGCGAGAGTCCATTCCGTCTTTATCAAAGTGGCCCAGAGAGAACCATCTTTATTACCCGGCCATAACACTACATCAGATGACCAAGTGCGGTGCCCACTTCGTCTCCCACCGAGTCTGTGGTGGGTCACACGTGGGTCACGCGTGGGTCACGCGTGGGTCACACGTGGGTTACAGGTGGGTCACGCGTGGGTCACACGTGGGTCACAGGTGGGTCACGCGTGGGTCACACGTGGATCACACGTTCCTATGATACTGGTGCTAAAATACAAAAAACAGTCTAAACAGAAAAGAATCGCTGTATTATTTCTCAACTATGGTGAAAATGTAAAAAAAATCCGTGAGAAAGTGAGGGACTTTTTTTCTCGCTGACGGTCCTCTTGAACACGACTACGTTTGTGCAGTTGCTACAGCTGAGGAAGGTCAGGTTGTGACTTGAAAAAACCGACTTCACTGCTGGAATTCATTTCTATGTTCACTGAGGAGTGTCGAAACGAAATTACGCGATAATACTTCACCTTGTTCACTAATTTTTTTTGCAGAAACGTCGTCGAAAGGTCGCAAAAACGTGGCTTTTGTGTTGATACATATGTGAGCAATGTGCCTAGTGATTCTCATATACAATAATACGTAGTCGAAAAAATTGTACGCTTCACTCACTCATTAAATGTGCTACAAAATCCTTCACCTTGAGTACAGGAATTTATGCATCGCGTTTTGACGACAACTCACCCAGCCCTTGCAGTAGATTTGCTAATTTATTAGTTGGCTAAGACACCACTAACACACCAGCAGTCTGTGAATATGAAATCACAGACTGCTGCTTTCGTATGAAATCACAGGTAGTTTATTAAAAAAGGCGATTCGCTTCGAGGGAAGAGTTGCAATCGCTCCTCCAAAGTAGCAGATGTAGCCGCTCCTCCAAAGTAGCAGATGTAGCCGCACCTCCAAAGAAGCAGATGTAACCGCTCTTTTAAGAGTAACACCATCTCACACCTTATCACCATCCGCTCCATCCCTACTCTTAAAATTTATCTATGTTAAAAGTTTACAGTAGCATTTCAATTGAAGAATCGCAGAAAGTGTTTCCATAGCTCACTGTTTGCAGAACATCATTTGAACAACATTGTCGTCAGGAAATTATTGTTGCTCATATAAATGAGCCAAGTCGCTCTTAAAAATATTTTGCAATCTATCAAGCTTATTAGCACATTGACGTCAAAAACTTGACGTTGAAAAAGTCGTTCTTGAAAATACTTCGTAATATATCAAGCTTTTTCTAACGTCAAAAACTTAACGTTGAAACTTTCACTTGCGAATGAAAAATCAAGGACCTGAAGTCCATTCTCAACGCTGTTATGATCTTCAACTCCATTAACGTCCCTGCCATCGGATGGACGTTTCTTTTTTAACAAATTCCCTCTACAAGAGGATGGAAGCATCCCCCTTCTTAGCTTCTCTTGTTCGGGAGACGAAAGAGACAGGGAAGTAATTGTTTTAAATTAAGCCAAAGCTCTGTTCTTCATCCGCCAAAAGGCTTTATCTAAATGAATTGTCTTGTAGCTCTTTCCCGTTTAGAATCTGTTTCATATTCATTTGTCAAGAAAGGGAACTCACATCAACGAACAAAATTTAAAATGAGTTAAATACAAGTGGGATCATTATGAAATGAAAAAGTATACTTACAAAAGCAAAGAAAGGTTCTTTGACTCCTCTCGAAAAATTCCTCAAGAGACGATTTTTTTGTCATTTTGAGGTGGGGTTTCATTTTTCTATGAACTGGTCTAGTTTTTCGTATATGAATTGAAGTAATAAAGCAAGTCTGACTCAGTTCATTATGAGGAAGAGCTTTTCACAAATACGTAGCGTCACTGTATGCCTTCTTTTATTCCAAGACGCTTTATATTTGAAGTATTAGAAAGATTTATTCATCACAGACATGCTCATTACAACAACTATTACACCAGAATACGCGCATATACTTGGTATCTAACAGGTAACAACATTGGCAATAATAGCAACATGGGCAAAACGCTACGAGGCTTCTATGGAAACATATCAAGAGCTAAAAAATTTCTGCCGTTAACCATGATGAGTAACATAGTGTACTTAGTTTCTACCTTCGGACAAATTAAGCATATAAGAAAGTGTACCTAAACCATATTAATTGATCTCGGTGAACACGTAATTGAGCGTTAACAACTAGAGTCAAGTGTTTGCAAAAATACAGTAGTAAATAGCTCTTTTAGAATACTTTTACTAGAATTTCATTTTTTTCCGTTTCAGTTGATGCTGGGATTTTCCGAAAAAGGTTCAAATTTAATCGCTTTTGACCTACGTCTTTTTTATTGCCATCCAATATTACGTACATTTGTTAAATCGAATTTAGTTGAGGTGTTGAAATATTCGTTAGATTATTTCAAACCAGAGTGAGTAGAAGTGGTAAATCCCAGAGTAGAATCCCTTGGACCTCACTCAGAAGAAGTAAAAGTGTTTTGTTGCATCACACATGCCACACCAAACAGAGGTCTTACAGGTTTTTGTAAAGCCGTAAATTCCATGTCGTAAAAAGGTACGAGTGTGTATTGGACATGCCATAATCTATCGACATCTTGAATCTTTATGCATCGGAATAAACGGTAAATTACTTCAATATGAACTTATTCCGCTCGATTTGTGTTCTTCAGTAATAAATTAAATCTGTAATATTGGAAAACAAGTGCTGGGTTGCATCTTTTTTAGAAAATACTGGAAAATCAGCGTAGAGTCGGATCATATTTTGCTTGCTCCATATGTTTCTGGAATTACGCGTCTGTTTTGCTACGTTAGAAGCTTGCTGACTAACCTTTCCTCTATTTTACGTTACTCTAGATATCTGATCGTTATACAGCGCTCTTCATTAATTTCTCCGGGTGCAAATACCGCCGAAGAACATAAATTCTCACATCGACAGCACATTGAGTTCGAGTGGTTTGGAAATTACTTGCTTCTACGCATACTCTAAATTTGAACTCGATACCCGTCGCCACATGTTAGAAACGTACTGGATAAAATTGGCGTTAGATACGTATTGCATATTAAAGTTACGAAGACTTCTGTTGTTTCTTTATGAATGCATTTTGCCCGAGTAATTTGAAGGTGCAAAGATACCTGCAATATTGAACGCATTTGGCCTCACTTATTTGAAGGCACGAAGATACCTGCAATATTGAACGCATTTGGCCTCACTTATTTGAAGGCACGAAGATACCTGCAATATTAAATGCATTTGGCCTCACTTATTTGAAGGCACGAAGATACCTGCAATAGTGAACGCATTTGGCCTCACTTATTTGAAGGCACGAAGGTACCTGCAATATTGAACGCATTTGGCCTCACTTATTTGAAGGCACGAAGATACCTGCAATAATCTAAGCATTTGGCCTCAGTTATTTGAAGGTGGAAAGATACCTGAAATATTGAAAGCATTTGGCCTCAGTTATTTGAAAGTACCCAGAAACCTGCAATATTCTAAGCATTTGGCCTCAGTTATTCAAAGGTGCAAAGATACCTGCAATGTTGAAAGCATTTGGCCTAACTTATTTGAAGGCACGAAGATACCTGCAATAATCTAAGCATTTGGCTTCAGTTATTTGAAAGAGCCAAGATACCAGCATTATTCTAAGCATTTAGCCTCAGTTATTTGAAAGTTCAAAAATACCTGCAATATTCTAAGCATTTGGCCTCACTGATTTGAAGGTGCTAAGATACCTGCAATATTCTAAGCATTTGACCTCAGTTATTTGAAAGTGCTAAGATACCTGCAATATTCTAAGCATTTGGCCTCAGTTATGTTAAAATACAAAGATACCTGCAATATTCTAACGTGTTCTTCGATGGGGTCCAATAAAGCGTGAATAATACCTACAGTTCCAATAGCATCAGAACTGTCGGCCTCAATGGCAGCACCTCCAAGAATCAAGCGTTTTAAAGGCGAAATTCCGACCTTTGCTTCATTGGCATGCCGCTTCAGAGGCGCTTTGAATTCCAGCGTTTTTTTTGGATGGAAACGAAGACGTTGGAATTATTGGCTCCATTGAATGCAGCTCTGGGAGATGTGTCACGACGTCAATACTTCTCTTTCTGAAAGAAAGATGGACAAAATCCTTGTGATGCGATACTTGCAACACGATTAAGCTGTAATGCCATTCTAAATTGAGGTGCTGGTGTAGTGAAAGTTCAACTTATGTTTTTAATTTAGCTTCTGAAAGAAAGATCGGTTGTGATGCGATACTTGCAACACGATTAAGCTGTCATGCCTTTCCGAATGGAGGTGCTGGAGTGGTGGAAGTATAACTTTTTTTAATTTTATTCTTAAGATTGCGAAACAGGGGAACAATAAGTGGCCGGATTCAGACTTACACAACATGAACTAGGTATTCTTCTTGAAAATTTTTGGTCAACTTTTTAGGCGTGGTGTTAATTCAAATATTCTCAAAATTTAAAATATTTCAAAATACGCATGTGCGTTTCTATATTTTGCTGAAAAAATGGAAGCTGTTGAGACCAGTTACAAACAACTAGTTGAATTAATACTGATCTTTAACGTCTAAGTTTTTTGGAAGTATTTGAAAGGCTCTTAAAATGCTAGCAGAACTAAATGACCCATCGATGAGTCTTCTGAAAAAATATTCACAGTCTAATAAAGTTATTGGTATTTGATGCACCCAGTTAATGTTTGGTATGTATCAAATTGCTAACAACGTTTGATTTTAAATTCAAGGTGAATATTGGACTTCAGTTTGGCCCATCACGGTCAGCGTTTTAGATCAAAAACAAGCTGTTAATTAGGTAGCTTTGAAAATTTCTTGTTGCCCCGAAACTTTGGAATGGAAATTTAACAAACAAACTTTAGTTATGTACAGAAAAAGATTAGAATAGATTCAGGGGAAATGCTCCGAAGTCAAGCATCGCCCCGTCGATATGAAACAGAAACCCTTCAGTCACGACGAATTTAAATTCTAAGTTGGATATAAACTACGAAATTTATAATGGGAGTCCTGAGAATAGAAGCACGCCAACGCTCTCGTATTTTTAATTGTGGCTGAACGCACAGGGGAGCAGGAATACAAGAAATCAGTCACGAACTTCACCAATAGAGACTCGGCTACGTTTCTGAGACTCTACTGTAAACTCGCTGAGTAAGAAACTGGTCGAAGTGTTTCAGGAAATACAGCGTGCGGCAACGGCACACAACATGGGGTGAGAACACGCGTTTTGGATATCTTCTGAAGTAGAAATGAAAGTTTCAAACGATGCATAGCAAGGAACTGGTTTAAGTGTTGCACGAAATACAGGATGCAACAACAATAGCTCGTCATTTCAGTGAGAACTTGCGTTTTGAACATCTTTTAAAATAGAAATACAAGTTTCACACGCCGGATTGCTGTTAGACATGCTATTTAGAGTCGTACATCGGTATTCAGGTTTGTCAATTTATGATTAAAAGCTGGGGAGTTTAAATACTTCCCTACGTAATGGGAGCACTGGTAAAAGATAATTCTGAAATGTTAGAACCCAGAGTATTTTCTTTCCATGGTACTTGTGGGTTATCTGTCACCACTTGTTTAGGGTAAAAAATGGCTTCTAGGGGAAAAGTAGTTGAAAGTAATGAAAGTGAAAAATTTAATTGTTTTATGAATAATGAATTGCTGTTCTGGACAGTATGAGTGTTTTTTTCATGAGAGACGGTATCCTTTTTAATTTAGATTTATTTCTAATGTAATTTAATTACTTTCCAAATAAATGTAATGAATGTCTGGGGCCTTCCTCTCCAGTTCTTGGAAGGTCCCAGAAATTAATTTTGGCCTGAAACACAACCAAAATTAAAAATATTAAAATTAACCATTATTATATTAAGCTAACCTAACTTGACCTAACAACATAAAAAGAAACCATAAATTAAAAGTTGTGACCGATAACCTACAAATACCCTTCCTTTATTGGTCACTCACCGAAAATTTCGCAGTTTGTGAGGTGTCGCAAAATTTCGAAATAAATTCAAAGCCTACCGTATATAATGTCTTTGTTCAGCAACTATTTACGGAAATTATTCGAGCGTGACCTTATATGACGAATTCAGTTTTTCAGAATTGGAAATGTATGTGAGTGACCGTAGACGATCATTTTCAATGTGACAAGTCACTCCTTACACATTATTTTCTACGCCCCTTAACCACGGAAAGCAATGTTAGATTACAATTAATGTCAGTCAATGTGAAATGATGGTTTAATCTCTTCATAAATACTCTTTCAAATCACGGTTGAACTATTTTGACAGATCATCTCGTTATTTATTAATAAGATTACTACAACACATTTAAGTCACTTCGTTAGATCCCTGTTTAATCAATTCTTAAGTTAATTAAAGCACATTTTAATTATTTTGTTGAATCTACCCAGCCTTTATGCATAAAAACATCGTAACACACTTGAATTACTTCATTAGATCATTCCTCAAATACTTACTTTGTAAGGTTATTACATAACTTTTCAAATAATTCGTTAGAGTATCTATTCCTAAGAACACAGCAATTAATTTGAATTACTTCCATAGATCTGCAATAAATATTTTATTGGATCACATTACGATAACTTTTCTACTTCACAGTACGACTTCTTTAACCTGTCTTACTGCATAAGTGTCACTACAGGAATACTTTATTAGAGCACATAAGTGCTGTTATGGCATTGCATTGCAACATTTGCCTTTTTATTATTAGGCATCGGTAAGCTTCCGTTTGTATCTCATTCATGTCAATTTATTAGACAATATCCCATTGTTCTGTTAAATCTTGTGTGGACTGCTCCATTGGATCATGCTAGGATTTTGTGAAATCATGTGTGGACTGCACCATTGGATCATGCTAGGATTTTGTGAAATCATGTGTGGACTGCACCATTGGATCATGCTGGGATTTTGTTAAATCATGTGTGGACTTCTCCATTGGATCATGCTAGAATTTTGTTAAATCATGTGTGGACTGCCCCATTGGATCATGCTAGAATTTTGTTAAATCATGTGTGGACTTCTCCATTGGATCATGCTAGAATTTTGTTAAATCATGTGTGGACTGCCCCATTGGATCATGCTAGAATTTTGTTAAATCATGTGTGGACTGCCCCATTGGATCATGCTAGGATTTTGTTAAATCATGTGTGGACTGCCCCCATTGGATCATGCTAGGATTTTGTTAAATCTTGTGTGGACTGCCCCATTGGATCATGCTGTTATTTTGTTATATCATGTGTGGACTGCCCCATTGGATCATGCTGGGATTTTGTTAAATCATGTGTGGACTTCTCCATTGGATCATGCTAGAATTTTGTTAAATCATGTGTGGACTGCCCCATTGGATCATGCTAGAATTTTGTTAAATCATGTGTGGACTGCCCCATTGGATCATGCTAGAATTTTGTTAAGTCATGTGTGGACTGCCCCATTGGATCATGCTAGGATTTTGTGAAATCATGTGTGGACTGCTCCATTGGATCATGCTAGGATTTTGTTAAATCTTGTGTGGACTGCCCCATTGGATCATGCTAGGATTTTGTGAAATCATGTGTGGACTGCCCCATTGGATCATGCTAGAATTTTATTAAATCATGTGTGGACTGCCCCATTGGATCATGCTAGGATTTTGTTAAATCATGTGTGGACTGCCCCATTGGATCATGCTAGGATTTTGTTAAATCATGTGTGGACTGCCCCATTGGATCATGGAAGGATTTTGTTAAATCTTGTGTGGACTGCCCCATTGGATCATGCTGGGATTTTGTTAAATCTTGTGTGGACTGCTCCATTGGATCATGTTAGGATTTAATAAACCTTGCGTGGGTTGCTCCATTGGATCATGGAAGGATTTTGTTAAATCATGTGTGGACTGCCCCATTGGATCATGGAAGGATTTTGTTAAATCTTGTGTGGACTGCTCCATTGGATCATGCTGGGATTTTGTTAAATCTTGTGTGGACTGCTCCATTGGATCATGTTAGGATTTAATAAACCTTGCGTGGGTTGCTCCATTGGATCATGGAAGGATTTAATAAATCTTGCATGGATTGCTTCAGTTGATCATGTTAGGATTCTATTGAACCTTTTATATATTGCTCCATCTTATCATGTTAGGATTCTATTGAATCCTTTATATATATTGCTCCATCTTATCATGTTAGGATTCTATTGAATCCTTTATATATTGCCTCATTGGATCATATTAGAATTCTATCGAATATTTTATAAATTGCTCCATCATATCATTATAGGATTCTATCAAATCTTTTATATATTGTTCTATCGGATCATGTTAGGATTCTATTGAATCTTTTATATATTGTTCCATCGGATCATGTTAGGATTCTATTGAATCTTTTATATATTGTTCCATCGGATCATGTTAGGATTCTATTGAATCTTTTATATATTGTTCCATCGGATCATGTTAGGATTCTTTTGAATCTTCTAGATATTGCTCCATCAGATCATATTAGGATCACACTGATGCCCTAGAGCGACATGATGAGTGTCCCCTAAGGTGCTTCCTCCCGACCACACCCTGGTGACTGATTACTATTTTCTCTAATGCAAATCCCCATAAATTGGAACTGGCTGGCCGAAGCCTGGATTCTCTGCACACAGAAAACGAAATTCTATTTTTTACGAATCTGTGGCTGTACAATTAATCAAAAAAACTTGTAAGCCACCTGTATCGCTATATTAAATTTGTTGAACTGGCCGACGCCTGAACTCTCTTTACATAGAAAATGAAATTTAGACTTTTAGGAATCTGTAGCTGAATAATTATTCAAAAAGCTTTTAAACCACCCCGGTCTCTTTGTATTGAATTTGCTGAATTTAAGGTTAGGTTGAGGTTCATTACCTAGTAACTGTGAAAAAATGATGCAAGTTTGTTGGAGAAAATAAGGAAATGTCTCACTGTAACTTATTTTTTTTCAATTAGCTGAAATATGATTTATGTACAGCATTTCTTTAAAACCAAAGATAAAGAGCAAGATGAAAGTATAATTACAAGATAGCTGTCTTCGTAGGTAACGCTGTAGAAAGTAAGAAAGCTTCGACGTTATCTCATTTATTTAACTTTCAAAAATTAAGATTTCGTTTAGCATTTATTTAGGACTAAAGATGAAAAGGAAGCTGAACGTCGAATGGCAAGTGAGCTAACTTCACGAGTAATGCTGGATAAAATAAGAGAACTCACTCGAAGTTCTGACGAGACTTTCAGTGTAGCGTATTATACTGGAAATGTAATTCGTTAAGCTTATGAATCAGCTTTGATGAGCCTGCTCGTGGGTTCAACTTTAATGAATTTAGTTGAGTGCAGGCGTTTCAAATTTAAGTTAATTAGAATCGCAAACTTTTTTTTTACACGATGCTACAGTGGCATTTTTTTAAATTGATGAGGCAAGGACTCATGAATTTAGTCATCGCCAAAAAGTAATTTTAAATAGAATTTGACATTAGACTGCTTGCAAAGCGTCTATTAGAAATCACGAACATTTGATAGTGTTTTGGGTGCTCAAAAAGGTTTAAGTTGGTGCAATATTGTGGTAGAAAATTCAATAAGTTCAATATTGTACAAACAACAGATCCTTTATTGAGTTAAAAAATGGCTTCGTTCTTGAAGAAGAGATAACAGCAGGCTTTACGAATATGTGCACTTGTGGGTTATCTGCCACCACTTGTTTAGGGGGAAAAGTGTTTGGTAAGGGAAAAAGTGAAAAATGTAATTGTACTATGAATATTGAATTGATGTTCTGGACATTATGAAAGGATTTTCCTTGCGAGAAGACATTTTTGTTTTTATATATATTTCTAATCCAATTTCTCTTCGTACCATGTATATATATATACAAAAAGAAAAGAATATATATAATATGAATCTCTGGGATCTTCCTCTTCAGTTCATGGAAGGTACCGGAGATTCATTTGAGCCGGAAACAAAATACAGAATATAAATATACAAATTATTATTAATTTAACTAAGCCAACCTAAATTAACCTAGCTTTAACATCATCAGGAAACCAAAAACTAAAAGTGGTGACAGATAACCCACAAGTACAAGAACACGCTTCAAGACATTCACATTCCCACGAGGCGGTCCTGTTAATTAGTTATCAGTTAGACGTTTCAAAGCTGCAAGGAAGACCAATATTTGACCAATACGCTTGAGTTGGAGAATATCTTCTTAAAAATAAGATTGACAAGCTCTTATTTTTTAAATAAATTTTTCAATTTAAAGTTAAAGACAATGTTAAAGCAGAATTATTACAGGTAACAAAATAAATTCACAAAGAAACGTGAAGAACAAAATGATAATTCGGTTGCGTATCCAACATAGAAAAAAAATTGAAGGAATGAGAAAGATGCGAATACATTGATGATCTGTTTTCAGAATGCGACACAGGATTTCAAGAGTAACTGAAGTAGTGAAAAGTAAAGCTGTTGGACGTAGACATTGTCTTCTTCATATACGTACGTTCGAAGGTTATTTAATTTTCTACGAAGTTTTGCTCAACATATAAGTGCACGAATATATGTACAGATGCCTTAATATAAAAATGATAAATGATGTTATGTATTTTTTCCAGTTCATCACGCGTTAGAAGACGAAGAAAATTGCTTATCATCTTTACTAAAACACTCACTAAAGAATTCGATATCGCTGTCTGTTTATAAAAAGCTACGTTTCAATGTAAGAACCGTAAAAAATTTAAAAAATTCGTAAAGTTGAGAAATAGGAAAAGAAACGATGTTACATATAATACCTGAAGTTTTTAAGGTACGTTACATTTCGCGATAAAATAATCTGCAATAAAAAGCTAGTTATATTCTATGAATGCGTTCTCTCGTGGGTAATACAGGAAATTTGTACAGGACTGTTCCTGATACAAAGATGGGCTTTACATTAATGTTTTTTAATGCAAAGTTTATGCCTTGCTCACTTGCATCGTTGATATCACCGTTCCCAGATACACGTATTTATTTATTTAAATGATTTTTAAATAAATGATACCTGTATTTAAATTCTTTAAATGATACCTGCATTTAAAGTATTTAAACGATACCTGTTTTTAAATTATATAAATGATACCTGCACTGTACGCTTCCCGAAATTTACAAATTCCATGTTTGAACTAAAATTTATTTAGATCAACTAAGATTCTCTAAAAATTTATGGTATCGTAAAATTGGAGGCATAGGAAAAAGGGGAGACATGCATTCACACAGCTTACTCGTGTACAGTTTTATTGTATAAAATGTATTGCTAAGGTAGGAATAACGCAGTCGTTTTTTATGACGCGAGCTCAGTAGTAATCGGGATAAAATGATTTTATGACGCGAGCTCAGTAGTAATCGGGATAAAATGATTTTATGACGCGAGCTCAGTAGTAATCGGGATAAAATGATTTTATGACGCGAGCTCAGTAGTAATCGGGATAAAATGATTTTATGACGCGAGCTCAGTAGTAATCGGGATAAAATGATTTTATGACGCGAGCTCAGTAGTCATCGGGATAAAATGATTTTATGATGCGAGCTCAGTAGTAATCGGGATAAAATGATTTTATGACGCGAGCTCAGTAGTAATCGGGATAAAATGATTTTATGACGCGAGCTCAATAGTAATCGGGATAAAATTATTTTATGACGCGAGCTCAGTAGTCATCGGGATAAAATGATTTTATGACGCGAGCTCAGTAGTAATCGGGACAAAATGATTTTATGACGCGAGCTCAGTAGTAATCGGGATAAAATGATTTTATGACGAGAGCTCAGTAGTAATCGGGATAAAATGATTTTATGGCGCGAGCTCCGTAGTAATCGGGGTAAAATGATTTTATGACGCGAGCTCAGTAGTAATCGGGATAAAATGATTTTATGACGCGAGCTCAGTAGTAATCGGGATAAAATGATTTTATGACGCGAGCTCAGTAGTAATCGGGATAAAATGATTTTATGACGAGAGCTCAGTAGTAATCGGGACAAAATGATTTTATGGCGCGAGCTCCGTAGTAATCGGGGTAAAATGATTTTATAACGCGAGCTCAGTAGTAATCGGGATGAAATGATTTTATGACGCGAGCTCAGTAGTAATCGGGATAAAATGATTTTATGACGCGAGCTCCGTAGTAATCGGGATAAAATGATTTTATGACGCGAGCTCCGTAGTAATCGGGATAAAATGATTTTATGACGCGAGCTCCGTAGTAATCGGGATAAAATGATTTAATGACGCGAGCTCCGTAGTAATCGGGATAAAATGATTTTATGACGCGAGCTCAGTAGTAATCGGGATAAAATGATTTTATGACGCGAGCTCCGTAGTAATCGGGATAAAATGATTTTATGACGCGAGCTCAGTAGTAATTGGGATAAAATTGCCTACTTTAGCTGGTATCGATATACGCGCGAAAGATATATCAAATATCTTTGATTTACAAACATGATGGTCGCGAGTCTTTTCGAAATTTCATTATAATGAAAGAACCTTTGTAGTTCATTTACTTTTATTGTTATGCTACCAAGCTCATTCGTTGGGTGCATTTCCAACCAGTAGGGTAGTATACCTCGATAGAAGAAACAAGGAAGGGTCAAACCAGTTTTTTCGTCAACCGTGTGGTAATGCTGACGTCATGGCAAAACGAACGAATAGCTACGCTCATATTGCATCTGGAAACACTGCTGGCCCCAAATCTGGCACCACTATTGGCCTAACGACATGTCGCAATGGTGATTTCATAAAGTTTCTTTTAAATAAAGCCGTTTTATTGGCTATCCGAACAAGAGGAAGTGTATTATCCCCCTTAGAAATGACTCTACCTTGTTTCCTCTACCGTGAGGTATACCGAAAGCATGCTTTCATTCTTCGGTAGCCAAGATGCGCACAAAACACTCCGGCTGCTTTAGTGGCCTAATTTAAACACCAATGATTCCGTTGACACAGCTCTTTAATTCAGAAGCAGTTCAGATGGAGGCGCATCAAAGGCTGTTGTCATCTTGGTAACTAAGCAGCTGCCTCTGAAGCGTGGCAAGTGCACAGGTGATTTGGTAGCCTAGATACAGTTTTACCACAGCATTTGATGCTGATAGTGCAATGCCTTCATGAAATATTGGACAGTTCCTTGCTTATTTTAGATCTGTCTGTTTCTACTCTTACCTTATAAACGGAATACCTGAAAATCATATGACTGAAGTGTTTCTTGCCACAGCATCTGGTGCTGGTGATGTTATGTCTTCATGTAATATTGGACAGTTAATTGTTTGCTTCTTATCTTGATATGTCTGTCCCTGCTTCCACCTTTACGGATTACCTAAAGATCACAAGACTGAAGCGTTTCTCTCCTGAATTACTGTTCATGTTGATTGAAATTTGTACGAGAATATTCCTGATATAAAAATGGGACTATATTCCTGATAGAAAATGGGACTAATTTCCTGATACAAAATGGGATTAATTTCCTGATAGAAAATGGGACTATATTCCTGATAGAAAATGAGACTATATTCCTGATACAATATGGGACAATATTCCTGATACAAAAATGGGACTATATTCCTGACACAAGAATGGAGCAATATTCCACATATTAAAATAGGACTAATTTTGATGCAAAAAGAAGAAACCAAACGCCGAAAAACATTTAATATCAGGTTTAACGAATGAGTCGGACTTTATAACAGCACCCGTCATTTCTAACACATAAGCTGCTACAGGTACTTAACACATTCACTACGTGTTGCCGCGCTCCGCCATTCTTATAACTGTTGTCATATACTAAGAATAAGTTTAGGTCAAGCCTTACGTGCCCTCTTGGCATTCGTGTAGAGTCTACCCGAAGGATAGCCACATCTTGTGATCTTGCTTCTTTGTATTGTTCTATAGAATAGATTTTTGCCGAAAATGAACATTGTTTATTGTTTTCATAAGTTGTAAATATTTAGCTCTCGTACGTTCTTAATGTGTATTCAATTGTCTTTTTTTATTTCAGATCAGTCAGTCAATAATTTGAAACTATTAATATATATACGTATTGTGCTCGTACGCATTAGTATGAGTCGGCGCTGCCGCACACGCTTGTTCATGTACTGTCTACCAGTGTGTGTTGCTCTGGCACTGAAAACGAATGCACCAAATTCCTTGACACGTGTTTTTCTAGTTCCTTGCCATGCGCCAAAGCATCAAATTATTGAATAATAATCATGAAGGCGAAATAAGCAAACGGAGCCTTCACTACGTATTGGCACATATTAGTAACACTTAGTAAATTGCTCATTCACGTACCAGTAATAATAGTTACCATTTCACTGATTTCATTACCTTAATTTAAAATAGACATCGAGTTAAAATGTTATCGTGCAATTATATTTTTCTCGTTTGTTAGAAATGATAAGAATATAATGAAGCAATAAAGACGGATTTTCAATCTGTTTCTTAAAACCTAACCAAACCGACCGCGGCAACCGCGGACACGTAACGAACGTTTTAAG
Source organism: Morinoia aosen (assembly GCA_030386875.1). Lineage (NCBI taxonomy): Eukaryota > Metazoa > Arthropoda > Malacostraca > Amphipoda > Talitridae > Morinoia > Morinoia aosen. The sequence goes on from CM059556.1 coordinate 19,765,768, forward strand.
TACCGTAAACAACACAGGGCACGACGAAAAGTTAAGTCTGAAAAGGTAAAGCCATCCTCTTTACTACTAGAATCTGCCGTATGTTTTATATGTTTTTTGCTGTTATCAAATTGAAATTTTACACCAGTGTATCTGTGCTGAGTGCTGAGTGTATCTGTGATACGGGGTTATTGCCACCCGGTTGTAAAAGCAGTATAATATTCAACTTGCAGCCATTACAGGACAGAGGAAACGAGGTATGGTCATTTCTATGGAAGAAAATACATCTCTTCTTGTTTGCCTAGCCATAAGAAAGGCGTTATTTCAAATAAACTTAATGACGTCACTAAAACGTTATGTCGTTAGACCAATAGTGGAGCCAGATTTGGGGTAGCAGCGCTACCAGATGCAGTATGAGCGCTGCTATTGGTTCGTTGCCGTGACGTCTGCAAAACCACACCGTCAACGAAAAAAGACTGGTTTGAACCTACCTTGTTTCCTCTACCGTGGCATTACATTTAGAACAGATCAAATTGACAAGTGTAGGTGAGAGAACTATGGAAACAAAAATATACAAGCAGTTTCATTCGATGAATTTCGCTATAATTGTAATTTTTGACGGGATGCGAGCACCAGTGAAAAATAAAAATGAACTTCTAACTATATTTCACACGATAAAATCTCATTTTATTTGAAAACAGATTTCATCGAAGATTATCAAAAGAAACCCACTAACTATTTCGGTAGGAGGTAATACACAAATATAACAGTGACCTGTTTTGAAAAACAACGCAAGGATGAAAACAGCCAGCTCCTTTTTTAGTAGCCTAGGTACTATAGAAACGTAGCTAACTTTGTTTTTTTTTTTAACCTGAATACAGCTGCAATACAGTTGTGCTGCAGCACTTTTGTTAGCCTAGATAAAATGGAAGTGACACAGATTTTGACTGTTAGCGTAGATAAAACAGAAGTAGCACGTCTAAATAGAAATAAAACAAGTGACAGAACTTCTTTCTTCGCATGGATGAAATGGAAGTGGGCAACACAGCTTCTCAAGTGTTAGCGTATATATTATGTGTTAGATGTAAATAACAAGTTTCTTAATTCTCCTAGACAAAACTTAAAATACAGAGGCTTTTGTTGGCTTAGATTTTATGTATCAGGAGCAAGTGACAAGCTCTTTTATACCTAAGTGCATTGAAAGTGCATCTCCTTGGTTATTCCAAACGATGTGCATTAGATGCTAGTGACGCAGCTCATTTCTCAGTCTAGATGAAATGGAAGGCAATGATGCAGCTTCCTAGTTAGCGTAGATGTAACACATTAGAAGCAACTAAAACTGCTATTTCATCTGCCTAGATACACCAGAAATAGGCTCCACAGCTGTTTTTTTGACCTTGTTGAAATAAAAGGCAGTGATACAGCTACCTATAGTTAGCGCAGATGTACCATATTAGAAGCAAGTAACACAGCTTTTTTATCAGCCAAGATACACCAGAAACAAGCTGCTCTGGTAGCCAAGGGGCAATGAAGCTTTTTTTTGACCTTCATGAAATGGAAGCCAATGACACAGCTTTCTACTTAACGCAATGTAACACATTTGAAACACAAGTAAGTAACACAGCTCTTTTATCAGCCAAGATACACCAGAAACAAGCTGCTCTGGTAGCCAAGGGGCAATGAAGCTTTTTTTTGACCTTCATGAAATGGAAGCCAATGACACAGTTTTGTACTTAACGCAATGTAACACATTTGAAACACAAGTAAGTAACACTGCTCTTTTATCAGCCAAGATACACCAGAAGCCAGCTCCACTGGTAGCCATGATACATACAAAGGAGTTGGAAGAGCACGGCTACATTAAAAGAGTTTCGGCCAACTGAACGCAATGTAACACATTAGAAGCAAGTAACACAGCTCTTTATCAGCCAAGATACAACAGAAGCCAGCTCCACTGGTAGCCATGATACATACAAAGGAGTTTGAAGAGCACGGCTACATTAAAAGAGTTTCGGCCAACTGAACGCAATGTAACACATTAGAAGCAAGTAACACAGCTCTTTATCAGCCAAGATACACCAGAAGCCAGCTCCACTGGTAGCCATGATACATACAAAGGAGTTTGAAGAGCAAGGCTACATTTGAAGAGTTTCGGAGCACTTCGGTTCTCCCGACGGTGTAGCTTCAAATTACCTCGAGGGGAGCCAACTTCGCAGGAGCTCTCGAAAGGATTAAGTACGACTTGTTGAGGAGCTCTGGCTGCCGTGCCGCACATCCCAAACACAAAGTTCCTCGGACTAACAAAAAAGTAGATGAGCCTTGAGCCTCTGCTGAAAGTTTCTAAGTCCTACGCATTATCTAATCATGTTACGCGAACTTACGCTGTGCTGCAATGAGAGCTAGGCGTATGTTGTACTTAGAGCAGAATGATGGCTAGTTAGGGATAAAAGTAGCAAAGATCAAGTAAATGAAATAGCTAATTTTTCATGGAAAGTTGTGTTGCTATGAGAGCTATGTTGTATTTGGATGAAAATAATCATAATGATAGCTAGTTAAAATAAAAGCAGGCAGATCGAGCTAAAGAAATGGCTGATTTTCGATTGAAAGGACGTTGTGTTGCTACGAGAGCTAGATTGTAATTAGATGATATTAATTATAAGGATAGCTAGTTTAGGATAAAAGTAACACAGATAAAGTGAATGAAATAAGTAATTTTCGATGGGGATACAAAGAGAAAAGACGTTGTGTTGCTAGGAGAGCTAGGTGTGTGTTGTACTCAAAGGATATTCTAGGATCATAATGATATTTAGTAGAAAAAGTAGCATTTATCGAATAGAGAAAATCTCTTTTTGTTCGGTAGTAAAATAAAAGGCAAGTTTGACGTTTTTAAAGTGAGCAGATCGTATCAAATGTGGTTTTAACGCAAAAATATGCTAGCGTCGTGTGTGTCATGAAATCAGGACTCAAATTAAAAAGTAAGATTTTTGGAGCAAAATCTCATATATGAATACAAAATGAAAGGTTTGGTATTTCTTAATTATAACTGTTTTTCGTCTTCTTTCTTCATTTTACAATAGTTAGGCAAATTTACTTTGATAAATGCTTACAGATAGACGATTGTTCTCTTACATTCAATAAACAAGAGGAAGGGAAGAATAATTCATTATTCATTTGAAGTAACGTGTAGTAGTTTACCATGTAAAACTCGGACATAATGAACTGTTTTTCAGAAGAAAACATACGATTCGTGTGCATTTGCCCTCTCTGCGTGAGGGTAAACTTTCAGTTTCTGTCCGCTTCATAAATTATTTTCACTATGCAAAAATGTTAATGAACAACTGTTGTTTTACTTTAAACTCACATTCGATAAAAAAATACAAGTATGATTTTTTGAGAGCTATTCCTACTAATCTTGCTTTTATCTCAAAAACTCGCTGAAATGAATCACTGTTATTTAAACTGAATTTTACAAAAATGAACATTCAGTTTGCAAAAGTGGCTTTCGTTCTTTACTTCTCGTACGGTGTGTGATACACGCAGTATATGTGAATATATTTAAATATCCTGATGTGCATGTTTGCGTGAATATTTTTGCATTGATTGGACTAAAACATCGTTTCCTTCGACCAAAAATCAGCCAATTCCATGGGCAGAGACGTACATGCCCATTTCTGGTGCATCTAGCCTGGCCAGTGCAGTGAGATGCCCAACACTGCTGTCCCAAACTTCGTTCCTAACTTCACGCAGAAGCTGAGGGATCGCGAAGCATTTCGAAGGTAGGAGCCTGCGGTGGCAATTGGTTGATCAGTTGTAACTTAGATACTAGGAGGCTGTGGTGGCAATTGGTTGATCAGTTGTAACCTAGATACTAGGGCCTGCGTTGGCAATTGATTGATCAGTTGTAACCTAGATACTAGGAGGCTGTGGTGGCAATTGGTTGATCAGTTGTAAACTAGATACTAGGAGCCTGTGGTGGCAATTGATTGATCAGTTGTAAACTAGATACTAGGAGCCTGCGGTGGCAATTGGTTGATCAGTTGTAAACTAGATACTAGGAGCCTGCGGTGGCAATTGGTTGATCAGTTGTAAACTAGATACTAGGAGCCTGCGGTGGCAATTGGTTGATCAGTTGTAACTTAGATACTAGGAGGCTGTGGTGGCAATTGGTTGATCAGTTGTAACCTAGATACTAGGGCCTGCGTTGGCAATTGATTGATCAGTTGTAACCTAGATACTAGGAGGCTGTGGTGGCAATTGGTTGATCAGTTGTAAACTAGATACTAGGAGCCTGTGGTGGCAATTGGTTGATCAGTTGTAATCTAGATACTAGGAGGCTGTGGTGGCAATTGATTGATCAGTTGGAACCTAGATACTAAAAGCCTGTGGTAGCAATTGATTGATCAGTTGGAACCTAGATACTAGGAGCCTGCGGTGGCAATTGATTGATCAGTTGTAACCTAGATCCTAGGAGCCTGTGGTGGCAATTGGTTGATCAGTTGTAACCTTGATACTAGGAGGCTGTGGAGGCAATTGATTGATCAGTTGTAACCTAGATACTAGGAGGCTGTGGTGGCAATTGGTTGATCAGTTGTAACCTAGATACTAGGAGCCTGCGGGGGCAATTGATTGATCAGTTGTAACCTAGATACTAGGAGCCTGTGGTGGCAGTTGGTTGATCAGTTGTAACCTAGATACTAGGAGGCTGTGGTGGCAATTGGTTGATCAGTTGCAACCTAAATACTAGGAGCCTGCGGTTGCAGTTGATTGATCAGTTGTAACCTAGATACTAGGAGGCTGTGGTGGCAATTGGTTGATCAGTTGTAACCTAAATACTAGGAGGCTGTGGAGGCAATTGGTTGATCAGTTGTAACCTAGATACTAGGAGGCTGTGGAGGCAATTGGTTGATCAGTTGTAACCTAGATACTAGGAGGCTGTGGAGGCAATTGATTGATCTGTTGTAACCTAGATACTAGGACTCTGGTGGCAATTGGTTGATCAGTCGTAACCTAGATCCTAGGAGCCTGTGGTGGCAATTGGTTGATCAGTTATAAACCTAGATACTAGGAGGCTGTGGAGGCAATTGATTGATCAGTTGTAATCTAGATACTAGGAGGCTGTGGAGGCAATTAATTGATCAGTTGTAACCTAGATACTAGGAGGTTGTGGTGGCGATTGATTAATCATTTATGAACTAGATGCCCCGTATCTAGCTGGGGTTGAATATCGGGATGAATTCAGGTTTCGTTGGGAAGGGCACTGCCTGTGGTGGCTATTTATTGATCGGTACTGATCACAGAGACCTTGCGTTTATTTGGGGTTGAAAATCGGGATGAAATTATTATTCAGGTTTCAATGGGAAGGACCCTGGCTAAGGTGGCAGTTCATTGATCAGTTGTAACCTAGAAATTTTGCATTTAGTTTGGGTTGAATATCGGGATGAATTCAGGTTTCGCTGGTGCTGTATTCGCCACCTGGTTTGTTGCTATCGTAGCAGTAGCTGGGAATGAAAAAACACTTGATATTAGACTTGCATTATGAGATAAGTTAAGTTTGTTCCTCATATCGCATTACAGATTCAGTTGTAGATCATTTTAAATTTTTCCCTATCAAATAAAGATTTCTATATTTATTAAGAATGAAATTCAGAAAAAATGCATGGTGTTTTCTAAAACTCAAATTTTGATAAGAACTTTTTCAACCATTCTTTCTCTTTGCAACTCTCAGGGGATACAACTATTGCATCTATGGGAATTAGCGTTCCTAAGGAGAATATGTGAGGTCTCAAGCTGAAGGCTAGGTAAGCCTTTCTTTAGTTAAAATAAAATTGGTTTTATTTGTTATGGACCGTTTTTCCCGGTTCATTGGTGTCCGGTTTTTCAGCACCTACTACTTTCTTTTTCAAATTTTATTTGGTTGCATAAGCTTCGTTTTCAGCTTATTGTTTCTATGCCCCTTGTGCATAGATTCCGCGTTTCTTTAACTCTATACCAAATGGTACAATCCTCCTTCCTTTCTTTGAAACGTCTTTTTGTCAGTTAGGGAGACTTAAACTAACATCTAATATAATTATATCAAATCTAATTTAAGTCTTCGCAAAATCATTTTTCAGAAGTTGTCTTAAAACCACTTAAAATCTTGCAAAGCGAGTCCTCCTATCATCAAAGAACATCATAACAGACAATATCACATAGAATTCTCTATTAATAAGAAAAGAAAAAGAAAAACATTTTATTTCCAATAAAGTACAAACATGAAATGTCGACACATTGGTTTTTAAATTGCCTTAACATTAACCATCCTAGATTGATAATAACACATTGGTATCGAAGTACCCGTGTAAAAGTTGAAAAGAAAACCATAGAACAGAAAAGCACGACAAAAATAAGTTCCTTCCTTGCCTGATCTGATTTTGACAGTGCATTCAAATATAAGTAACTAAGAGAACATAATACTCACGACGTTCATTTGAAAAACACTATCATTAGTGCGCACAGTATTGAAATAAAAGCAGAAAACGCATTCAAATACTTTATCACAGAAACCCTTAATTGCTATTTATGTAATATAATAATCAGTTGAATCCCCTTTGTTGCTTACAGAATTGAGCGTCTTAGCTAAAAGGCCATTGTTACTTCTTGGTGCTGTGCTCATAGCCTCAAGCAAGAGCAAGGAATGGATTCCTGATTCTGCTTGAGTTAGATTCCTGATTCCGCAAAGGGTTAGGTTCCTGATTCCGCAGAGGGTTAGATACCTGATTCCACAAGGGTTAGGTTCCTGATTCCACAAGGGTTAGGTTCCTGATTCCAAAAGAGTTATATTCCTGATTCCACAAGGGTTAGATTCCTGATTCCACAAGGGTTAGATTCCTGATTCTACAAGGGTTAGGTTCCTGATTCCACAAGGGTTAGATTCCTGATTCTACAAGGGTTAGATTCCTGATTCCACAAGGGTTAGATTCCTAATTCCACAAGGGTTAGGTTCCTGATTCCACAAGGGTTAGGTTCCTGATTCCACAAGGGTTAGGTTCCTGATTCCAAAAGAGTTATATTCCTGATTCCACTAGGGTTAGATTCCTAATTCCACAAGGGTTAGATTCCTGATTCCACAAGGGTTAGGTTCCTGATTCCACAAGGGTTAGATTCCTGATTCTACAAGGGTTAGATTCCTGATTCCACAAGGGTTAGATTCCTAATTCCACAAGGGTTAGGTTCCTGATTCCACAAGGGTTAGATTCCTGATTCTACAAGGGTTAGATTCCTGATTCCAAAAGAGTTATATTCCTGATTCCACAAGGGTTAGATTCCTGATTCCACAAGGGTTAGATTCCTGATTCCACAAGGGTTAGGTTCCTGATTCCACAAGGGTTAGATTCCTGATTCTACAAGGGTTAGATTCCTGATTCCAAAAGAGTTATATTCCTGATTCCACAAGGGTTAGATTCCTGATTCCACAAGGGTTAGATTCCTGATTCCACAAGGGTTAGGTTCCTGATTCCACAAGGGTTAGATTCCTGATTTTACAAGGGTTAGATTCCTGATTCCACAAGGGTTAGATTCCTGATTCCACAAGGGTTAGGTTCCTGATTCCACAAGGGTTAGATTCCTGATTCCACAAGGGTTAGATTCCTGATTCCACAAGGGTTAGATTCCTGATTCCACAAGGGTTAGATTCCTGATTCCACAAGGGTTAGATTCCTGATTCCATAAGGGTTAGATTCCTGATTCCACTAGGGCTAGATCCCGCTTGGATTAGCTAATGCCTCACTCCTGAGACGCCAAGGTAAGAGATGTACGTATGCCATCACCACTCTGTGGGATGACAAGATCAAAGGATAGCGTGAACTCTATAGCGTTTCATTACCTAAGTCATATGCGACTGCCTTCAAACACGTACCCTCATGTGCAGAAAATCATCTTTGGGTATGTTGCCACCAATATGGTTTGTTATTCGTGTACATATTGAAGGTTAAATTAGTCGTCTGTAATGTTTATTGAATTTAGGTGCACGGGAGGAAGTTGTTTCGGTGCTACTATAGCGGGAGGTCTACCGCCATATATCGCCTACCCAGGTGCAGTTTGAGATGCACAAATTAAGTGTTTATCGCTAAATTAAATGTATGGAACTAAGTAATATCCTTTAGTAATCTAACCAAACCTAACCATCACACTATAGTACTTGCTAGAGGTAGATCTCATGCTATAGTGAGGTAGAACTCACGCTATAATCTAGTTAGAGGTAGATCTCATGCTATAGTGTGGTAGACCTCACTCTATAGTACTAGCTTTAGGTAGATCTCACGCTTTAGTGTGGTAGACCTCACCTATAGTACTAGATAGAGGTAGTGTTCCGTAACGTAGTGTTCCGAGTGTTCCGTAAGAATGTAACAATCGTTTCTGAAGAAACACCATCGTCTCATCGAGTAATTTTCCTAATTGCTTTGCCAGTTGCATGAAAAAATAGCACACCATCTTAGCTTCCATCTGGTGAAGTATCATTAGGTGAGAAGAAAATTGATATTTAGTTAAATTATGTTAGAATAGGTTAGTATACTTTTTATTGAGTTAAATGCTTAGGTAACGATAGAATATGATAATGCAGAGTGAATTAAGTGTGGATGTGTTAGGTAAGGTTACGATAAGTCAGAATGAATTAGAGTAGGTTATATTATTAAAGTTGAAACATAATAAAAATATTAGAGGGACAAAATAAGCAATTTTAGACGCGATGCCGTCTAAGAAAAACGTGTAAAATACTACATGTGATAATAGAATTTTTACTAACTTTTTTCAAACGTTCTGCTATATTTTTTCTCGTATACGGTAGCAAAATACTTTTAAAAGTTCGTTTCATATGAGTAAAATTCAACAGCATTATATTTAGGAAGAACTTACCACAAATTTTTTCAGTTCAACTCTCAACATAGATAAACTTGTCTTGAAATTATTTCCACTGGAAAGTAGATCTTATCGCATTTGACTCCGCGTTGATTACATAAAAGACAAATTCGTCTCGTTACATTCCGCGATTCTTTATAGTAAATTGAATGATGACCTAGTTTTACAGTAATTATATTGGTTGGTAATTGGTAACAGTGTGGCAGTTAGTAGTTTTCAGTAATTAAGTTATATGGTAATTGGAAAGTTTGGTAGTTGGTAGCAGTGTGGCAATTAGTAGTTTTCAGTAATTAGATTGTATGGTAATTGGAAAGTTTGGTAATTGGTACTTATATGGCAATTAGTAGTTTTCAGTAATTATGTTATATGGTAATTGGAAAGTTTGGTAGTTGGTAGCAGTGTGGCAATTAGTAGTTTTCAGTAATTAGATTGTATGGTAATTGGAAAGTTTGGTAATTGGTACTTATATGGCAATTAGTAGTTTTCAGTAATTATGTTATATGGTAATTGGAAAGTTTGGTAGTTGGTAGCAGTGTGGCAATTAGTAGTTTTCAGTAATTAGATTGTATGGTAATTGGAAAGTTTGGTAATTGGTACTTATATGGCAATTAGTAGTTTTCAGTAATTATGTTATATGGTAATTGGAAAGTTTGGTAGTTGGTAGCAGTGTGGCAATTAGTAGTTTTCAGTAATTAGATTGTATGGTAATTGGAAAGTTTAGTAATTGGTACTAATATGGCAATTCGTAGTTGTCAGTAATTAAGTTATATGGTAATTGGAAAGTTTGGTAATTGGTAGCAGTATGGCAATTAGTAGTTTTCAGTAATTAGATTGTATGGTAATTGGAAAATTTGGTAATTGGTAATAGTATGGCAGTTAGAAGCGTACGATAAAAGAAAAACCAAACCAGTGGCAAATATACTTACTAGGAAATCTTTGAGAATTAATAACATTTATCCTCAATGCTGGAATTCATAATCCCGATCTGATGATGAAATTCATGGATTCTGAAGCGTTTGCCGGTAAATATTTTTAACTACGTTGGTTCTTCCCTTTATTCTGCGAACGAGATTCCCTAAAATATATCCAATTAATACAATTGAAATAAATTAAATCCATTAAATTTAATTAAATACATTAGATAATTAAATTAATAAAATTAAATTAAATTAAAAATCATCCAATTAATACAATTAAATTAAATACATACAACACATTAAATAATTAATTTAATACAATTAAATTAAATTAAAAATCATCCAATTATTAAAATTAAAAACTTGATTCAATGAAAGATTGGTTTGCGTTGATTCCTGGAGTACGCTTCCTTCGTGATTGGACTGGCTCATGGTAAGAAAAGTTGTTTGTTAAATTCATGAAATACGCAATTATTAGAGCAGAAAACACTTGCCAACTGCAGCGTAAACATGTTTTAGGCTTTTGATACGCAAATTTACATAAAATTCATGCTCGTGTGTGAAATGGCTTTTCATTGAGTACTAGTTACATAATAAAGCAGTTGGTTAAATTTCAATAACATATTCCCACTGCTGAAATTATTCAACTTTAATTCATTACCTTTCCATTAAAATGAAGATTCATTGCCTAAATAGAACTTGAACGGCAGAGGTAAATAATTCTTTCAGAAGAACTGTGAAAAGATGAAATTATTTTGGACCTTACACCTTAGTTAAAAAATAATAGTAAAACACTTACAATTAGAATGTTTTTTTTCAATGAAATGAGACGCGCATCAAATGATGACCAGTTACTAACTGTGACGATCACCGCTTTTTAAAAAATTATAATTTCTGATGAAACAAATTGTGGTTCCTTTCACTTTTTGTAGCAAGCCTTCAGTCCCTTCAGCTTGTAACAGTAAAAAATACTTTTAAAGAACTTTTGACCGTTTTTTGTATGAAAAGCGTGAACCTTCGTACAGTAACTTAAACCGAGACGTAGAGAGATTGACAGGAGAATCTAAACAATTTCAAATTGTTTTAATTGTTTAAGCTCGACCGTGATAAATGGACTATTTATGTAACTTTATTTTTTACTAGGTAAGAATGATGTTTAATATTTTCAGTTAACTCATCAATTGTACGGTTGGATCAGTATTATTATTATTATTCGAGCTTGAATAAATGAAAATATTTCATATTTCAACCAGATTTATTATTCACTCACCCTAACAACCGTGAATCTTTGAAGTTTACCGTGCTTTAATTTTTTCAATTTCAATTCAAACCTTTATATAGTTGAAGCCTCATTCATTCACACTCACAAAAGCCAACGTTTGAAATTAAATTAAACCTAAAAAAAGACTGTAGGTAAAAGAAATTTAGAAGCAATACCATTGAAGAAAAAATACTGGAGTATTTAGTTTATTTCTCTAGTATATTACTAGCCCGCATTCTTCAAGGACTCGAGCGGCGGCAACAAAAGGGAGTCTCCATTGCTTTTTTTTCGGTCGTAAGAAGAAATGAACATTTAGCTTTACGTCGCAGCCTTCATCATCTTTCCCTGGCATTCTTCGTAAGTATTGTTTACTGTCCTAAGCGGCGCTTACAGTTCTTATGTTGTGTTTAGTGGGAGATAGTTGATACAGCGATATTGTATCATCAGCGCTGGTGTTTGGTGTACGATTAATAACACTGGGGTATTGGCTCATGCACCAGTGTTTGGAGGACTATAAATAGCACTGGGATATTGGCTCATACACCAGTGTTTGGTGCACTATAAATAACACTGGGATATTGGCTCATTCACCAGTGTTTAGTGGAAGATAAACGATACAGAGATATTGACTCATCAACCACTGCTTGGTACACGATAAGTAACACTGCGATATTGGCTCATCAGACCTGGTGTTTAGTGTACGATAAATAACACTGTGATATTGGCTCATGCACCAGTGTTTAGTGCACGATAAATAACACGGGGATAGTGGCTCATGCACTTGTGTTTAGTGCACTACAAATATCACTGGGATATTGGCTCATCAGCGCAGGTGTTTACTGTACGATGAATAACTCTGGGCTATTGTATCATCAGCGAAAATATTTATTTCACAGTCCTGTTTCCGCATTGCACCGCTGTTGTGTTTAGTGATAATTTTTCTCATTTCTCATTTTGGAAACATTTTCTGCCACCATAGCTTAGATAAAATTTTATTATTGTGCACTAACGAGAGTGTTTTTCGACTAAGCGTTGCGAGGTTTATGTTTTCTTTGTTACTTATATTTAAATGCACTGTCAATATCAGATTACGCAACGAAGGAAACTCATTTTTAATGTGCTTTTCTGTCAATCATTTTTTTTGTTCCGACATTTTACATGAGTTTTACGATACCGATGTGTAATTATCAACTAAGGATGTTAATGTCGATATTTTAAAACCCAATGTTAAACATTTCATCTTTCAACGCTATTGGAAATAAACTGTTTTTTTCTATTCATCAATTTATTCTAAAAATTACTGTTAATTTAATTTTTTAATGAAATTAATTCAATTTCATCAATTCGTCATAGGAAAAAGCATAGGCTTACTGATATAGAGACTCGCTTCATCCCTATTTCTTATGTGCCAATGCGTATAGGCGATGTTACCTAGCTACCTAAGGCTTACTAATCACTTCTCACTGTGTTCCTTCGTGAGCAATAATTATAAGCTTTCCAACACAAAATAAGCTAACCAAGGGAATAGCGTCTATCATTTTCCCGCAGTATGCCAATGAACCATTGAAATGGCTATATAAATACCTATAATGGTTTCAGTACCTTTTACGAATGTTTTTACTGAGAATTATTGACAAACTAAAACTGAAACTTTTTTGATATGCCTTTTTTGCTGACAATAAACTATTTTTATTGTTTCTGATTGGTGTTTACTGTCCCTGAGTTGTGTTTACAGTCCCTAAGTGGTGTTTACTGTCCCTAAGTTGTGGTTACTGTCCCTAAGTGGTGTTTACTATCCGTAAGTGGTGTTTACTGTCCCTAAGTGGTGTTTACTGTCCCTAAGTTTTGTTTACTGTCCCTAAGTGGTGTTTACTGTCCGTAAGTTGTGTTTACTGTCCGTAAGTGGTGTTTACTGTCCCTAAGTGGTGTTTACTGTCCCTAAGTTGTGTTTGCTGTCCCTAAGTGGTGTTTACTGTCCCTAAGTTGTGTTTACTGTCCCTAAGTGGTGTTTACTGTCCGTAAGTGGTGTTTACTGTCCGTAAGTGGTGTTTACTGTCCGTAAGTGGTGTTTACTGTCCGTAAGTGGTGTTTACTGTCCGTAAGTGGTGTTTACTGTCCCTAAGTGGTGTTTACTGTCCTTAAGTGGTGTTTATTCTATCTAAGTAGTGTTTGCTCTCTTTGAGTATTGTTTACTGTCTTTAAGTATTCTTTACTCTCCCTAAGTGGTGCTTAGAATCTCCTAATACTGACAGAGTTCAACGAGGTCGGTAAGATTTTTATTAGATGGCAAAAAGGTACAGAATTCTTTCTGAATTTCTTAATAAGCGTCCTCCGCCCGACAGCCACCTCAATGAAGCTCGCTGCTCGCCCCTGCTTCGAACTTTTGCAAACGCACTTTTGGAGATCGTAAATGCGACCCAGTTGCTTTGATAGCACTGAATTAAAGGGCTTTAAGCTTGCGATTGTTGCTTGGTAGCGGCTATGCTTCGTGAATGTATTTTCAGGTTGTATTTTTCTCGTAAATGCTGTTTGTGCCTCTCAATGCACTTGTCCGCTGCTACTTTGACCCTAATTGTGGTATTTTACGCGAATGGTGGTCATTTCGGGGCAAAATTTTGAAGCCGATGATGGGGGTTACAACCCTGAGCTTGCATTGGACGGCCGATGATGGAGGTTACAGCCTTGAACTTGTGTTGGGCGGCCGATGATGGAGGTTGCAGCCTTGAACTTGTGTTGGGCGGCCGATGATGGAGGTTACAGCCTTGAACTTGTGTTGGGCGGCCGATGATGGAGGTTGCAGCCTTGAACTTGTGTTGGACGGCCGATGATGGAGGTTGCAGCCTTGAACTTGTGTTGGGCGGCCGATGATGGAGGTTGCAGCCTTGAACTTGCATTGGGCGGCCGATGATGGAGGTTGCAGCCTTGAACTTGTGTTGGGCGGCCGATGATGGAGGTTGCAGCCTTGAACTTGTGTTGGGCGGCCGATGATGGAGGTTGCAGCCTTGAACTTGTGTTGGGCGGCCGATGATGGAGGTTGCAGCCTTGAACTTGTGTTGGGCGGCCGATGATGGAGGTTGCAGCCTTGAACTTGTGTTGGGCGGCCGATGATGGAGGTTGCAGCCTTGAACTTGCATTGGGCGGCCGATGATGGAGGTTGCAGCCTTGAACTTGTGTTGGACGGCTGATGATGGCGGTTGCAGCCATGAACTTGCATTGGACGGCCGATGATGGAGGTTGCAGCCTTGAACTTGCATTGGGCGGCCGATGATGGAGGTTGCAGCCTTGAACTTGTGTTGGACGGCCGATGATGGAGGTTGCAGCCTTGAACTTGTGTTGGGCGGCCGATGATGGAGGTTGCAGCCTTGAACTTGTGTTGGACGGCCGATGATGGAGGTTGCAGCCTTGAACTTGTGTTGGGCGGCCGATGATGGAGGCTGCAGCCTTGAACTTGTGTTGGGCGGCCGATGATGGAGGTTGCAGCCTTGAACTTGTGTTGGACGGCCGATGATGGAGGTTGCAGCCTTGAACTTGTGTTGGGCGGCCGATGATGGAGGTTGCAGCCTTGAACTTGTGTTGGGCGGCCGATGATGGAGATTGCAGCCTTGAACTTGTGTTGGACGGCCGATGATGGAGGTTGCAGCCTTGAACTTGTGTTGGGCGGCCGATAATGGAGGTTGCAGCCTTGAACTTGTGTTGGACGGCTGATGATGGCGGTTGCAGCCATGAACTTGCATTGGACGGCCGATGATGGAGGTTGCAGCCATGAACTTGCATTGGGCGGCCGATGATGGAGGTTGCAGCCTTGAACTTGTGTTGGGCGGCCGATGATGGAGGTTGCAGCCATGAACTTCGATAAGGAGACCGATGATGGAGGACAGCCTTCAGCTTGCATGGATGTGGTGTGCGAATGGAAAGTTGTCATGTATTTCCAAATTTACAGTTTTCAAGGAACCAATGAAATCTGTGACGCGTAAAGTGCTTGAAATAGTTTCATCAAGAATGGCCTTGTCTAGAGATCTTTCAAATATTACGTTCAAAATTTTGTACCCAGAACGCATTTGTTTTTCACTCGTACAATATCCGACAGTGTACAAATGTATTGAAATTGAGAGTTAAAATCACAGCGCAATACGAATTTTTCTGAAATTCGGATGCAAGGTGACTCGAATTCTGATACTGATCTAAATAATTCGTATACAAGACATTAATATTTTTGAAAAAAAAAAAACGTTTGTTTGTATTTCACAATAACATTAATAATTTTCTCACATTATATGATAACATTAAAGTTTTGCAATGTTTAAGTTTCTATACAAGATAGAATACAATATAAGAAATAATGTAAAATTCGGCTTCATTACGTAGTAATATTTCTAAAGAGAAACAATATGATCATTTTATTTAAATAACAAAATGATATTCCAAACATAAATAAAAATATTTGAACAATTCGTTTATATGACCTTATATTTTAAAATTAAAGCAACAATGTATGCAATTAATTTACAATCTAAACAATTCGTTTACATGCCGATAATATGATTTTAAAGTTAAAAAAACAATGTAGGTAATTTGTTTACATGAGCATAATTCCGCGGGAGTTTCATCACAGCAAACATCAATATTCCAGAAATAAATAGTAAAAAATCTGGTCATGATAACAAAAATGAAACTGGTAATAATAATAAACAATTTGTTCCAACGGCATAATATTATTTTAAACTTGAACAAACAATTTAAGCCATTTGTTTACTTGAACGTATTTTTTAGAGAATTTCATTTGAGCCAATAATAATAATAATCCAGAAATAAATATGAACCAGTTAACCAAAAAAAATACAACATTAATAAAATTAATGATAACAAATTTATTTTTTATGGAATGATAAAATTTTAAAAACAAAAAAGCAAATAACCAATTTGTTGGTTTGACCCTAATTATTCGTGAGCTTCAATGGAGCCAACAATAATGTCCCTGAAATAAATAAGAAACAGTCAAATAGAAATGCAAATTTTAATAGAAGTACCGATAAAAAATTTATTTACATGGCACAATATAATTTCAAAAATAAAGAAACAAATCACCAATTTGTTAATTTGAACCTAATTCTTCGTAGGTTCCAATGGAGAGACACGACGAGGAATTTGTTTCCTTGAGCACAATTCTTTGCACATTTCAGTCGATCCTCTGGAAGAAAGGCTGTCCTTGAACCACGGTAGAGGAAACAAGGTAGGTTCAAATCAGTCTTTTTTCGTTGACGGTGTGGTTTTGCTGACGTCACGGCAACGAACCAATAGCTGCGCTCATATTTCATCTGGTATCACTACTACCCCCAAATCTGGCTCTACTATTGGCCTAACGACAAGACGTTTTGGTGACGTCATAAAGTTCGTTTGAAATAAAGCCTTTCTATTGGCTAGCCGAATAAGAGGAGGTGTATTTTCTCCCATAGAAATGACCCTATCTTGTTTCCTCTACCGTGCCTTGAACCCTCAACATTTGGGTGGTAATCGTTGCTGCGCCTCAGGAGCTGAGCGCGTACATCGTACGGGATAATTATTGTGAGGTCTTCAGCCCTGCTGGCTGATTTCGTTGTGAATTTTAAACAACTTTTTTTTTCAAGGGAAAATCAAAGTGAAGATGAGTGAAATTGTGCGTTGCTTGTTACTTTTATTAACTTCTCATCAGCTTCTGCTTTCAATTTTTATTACTAACGGATCACAGATAAAATCTTTCACTTAAATCTCGAGAGTGGATTATTTTGCGAAAACTCGCAATTAAGACAGTGATTCATTTGCGCTTTTACGCTAGGGAAAGAGAAGAGTGATGTGAATGTGAAGGAAATTGTGGTTCGCTTCTCACACTCACGTCTCAGGTACTCACACAACATGCAAGGAATACCCTGAGATAATTCTACAATGAGGAAAACAGGAAATTCTGTTAATATTAGGTACAATTTAAAGTTCAGCAATCATACATTACTGTGCAATACACAGAAGTAAAATTGAGTTACTTAATGAAATAAACGTAAGTTTCTACCACAACGGTTAGTATCACTAATATTTAGGAAGTAATACTTATACCTATACTTATCATACTTAGTATGAGAACAACTTAAGTAATCGACTTAAGTTAAGCGGCAGAATAATCTATACTATAATAAGAGCCGCATCCGTCCGTCGGTCTGTCCGAAGCCAGCCTGTAGTGTGTGACAAGCGTATCAGTGATACAAGCCCAGCCCTATATATTTTGACGGGCCGTGTTCACGTGGCCTTATCAACTCTCGAGAGATTCTATTTTTTAATTTCTTACGGCCTTTCTCTCACTTCACCCTCTTTTTTATTTCTAATAAAGGGGGATGGACTAGTATTCTTAATAGCAATAATATGAAGTGTCTTGCTTAGATGCAGGGAATGATATTTTGCAAAGAACAACCTAAGTGATGAGATTAAGTGCTTTGCTTAGTATGTGCGGAATAATATTTTGTGCAAGAACAAACTAAGTAATAACATTAAGTGCCCTGCTTAGGATGTTGTTAAAGATATTTTGCGCAAGAATAAGCTGAGTAACCATATCTAGTACCGTGCCTAGGTATTAATGAATGATAAGTTGTTGTAAAAAAGCCACACACCAAGTAACTATTCATAGGACCTTGTCTAGAATTAAGGAATAATAAGTTGTATTAGAAAAAGACTATATTGTAATAAGCTGTGAGCCCTTAGGACCTGATCCTGACGATTTGTGCAAAATAGAGATGGCTAATAGTTATCACTTTTCAGGGTAAAAATGTTTTTGGTTATTAATTTATATAAAATGTCCTTTATTTTATGTATAATTTTACGTGAGGCTAGAACGCACTCTTGAGCTTACTTAATGTATCAAATTTCAGGAAAGAAGTGCAGGCTGTTGAGTAGGTAAAGTTATTGTATCTAATTAATGATAATGAACTCAAGTTAGTTAGGCTTAAACTTTCGGTGTTTGCGAACGCTAACTCGTAGACGCGACACTGAATTCAATTAGAGACTCCAGTTCTCACCAAGTCCAGGTATGCAGATCTTTTTCCCAGCAGGCGAACATTAAACTTTTCCCAGTAGGCGAACTATAAACTTTTCCCAGCAGGCGAACATTAAACTTTTCCCAGTAGGCGAACTATAAACTTTTCCCAGCAGGCGAACATTAAACTTTTCCCAGCAGGCGAACATTAAACTTTTCCCAGCAGGCGAACATTAAACTTTTCCCAGCAGGCGAACATTAAACTTTTCCCAGCAGGCGAACCATAAACTTTTCCCAGCAGGCGAACATTAAACTTTTCCCAGCAGGCGAACATTAAACTTTACCCAGCAGGCGAACATTAAACTTTTCCCAGCAGGCGAACATTAAACTTTACCCAGCAGGCGAACATTAAACTTTTCCCAGCAGGCGAACATTAAACTTTTCCCAGCAGGCGAACATTAAACTTTTCCCAGCAGGCGAACTATGAACTTTTCCCAGCAGGCGAACATTCAAATTTTCCCAGCAGGCGAACATTAAACTTTACCCAGCAGGCGAACATTAAACTTTTCCCAGTAGGCGAACTATAAACTTTTCCCAGCAGGCGAACATTAAACTTTTCCCAGCAAGCGAACATTAAACTTTTCCCAGCAGGCGAACATTAAACTTTTCCCAGCAGGCGAACATTCAAATTTTCCCAGCAGGCGAACATTAAACTTTCCCCAGCAGGCGAACATTAAACTTTTCCCAGCAGGCGATCTTTTCCCAGCAAGCGAACATTAAACTTTTCCCAGCAGGTGAACAATAAACTTTTCTCAGCAGGCGATCTTTTCCCAGCAAGCGAATATTAAACTTTCCCCAGCAGGCGATCTTTTCCCAGCAGGCGAACATTAAACTTTTCAAAGCAGGTGAACATTAAACTTTTCCAAGCAGGCGATCTTTTCCCAGCAAGCGAATATTAAACTTTTCTCAGCAGGTGAACATTAAACTTTTCCCAGCAGGCGAACATTAAACTTTTCCCAGCAGGCGATCTTTTCCCAACAGGCGAACATTAAAATTGTTTACACTTTAAGCGTAATCTTCTTTTTTTTGTTATCATATTGATCAGGAGGGATTTTTTACTGATGTTCAGCCCTCTCGTCGCTCATTTAAATTTTTTGCTTGTGAATATTCTTTGGCCGAATAAATGTCTTGTGAAATGTTAGACTCAAAATTGAAATGTGATCAGAGTATGCGACGTATATTACAAGAGTTACAAAGTATTGTCGTTTTTTAAAGGGATGCAAATAAAAACCTGATTTACTCAAGCTCAAAAGAATAATATTGATAAAACTAGTTGAGCACGTCAAAAACTGGAAAATATTTATGCCCAGAATATCGCGTTTCCCTCTTCTTGGAAAAATGCAAAGTGAAATCTGAGCAAGCCAGAAATCGGGGATCAGAATTCTATCGGCCAAAAGTCTAGGATTTTTTAAGGGCACAGTCCTGAAGCTTGGGAGGCTAATAAATTGCAGCAGTTCACTTCGGTAAATCTTTTTTTATTGCATAATTCCTGGATCAAAGCTTCGAGTTTATTTGCTTATTTTTCCCACAGTACCCTAACTTTAGAAGCTAAGAAATGTAAGAAATTTAAATTTCACAAACTCAATTTTATATAATCAAAAAGAAATATGAATTTTTATAGCATTAGAGTTAGTTTGAACATCGGCTTGCTATGATGTGGATGGGAGGTGGAGTTTAAGCTACGTATTTATATGTGATATAAAGCGTAAGTATGATTAAATTGCATATCGTGCCTTACGAAACATGAATATCTTGTTGATATTAATATTAAGATTTTGACATTCTTTTGTTGTCGATTTTTGTGAGTGAAAATTTTCCCATGAGAGATAATTTTCATTTTTTTCACGTTCATAACTAATGAATTTTAATAAAAAATATTGAACAGTCATTCTAGAAGTTTCTCTTAAATGATAGAGTAATCCTTTCATCATTCGTGTAAATTCTTCTTTTGTGTGTTTAAAGCGAATTCTAATGCACACGACACATGTTCAGTACCAACAATGCAATTAAGCTTAAATATAAGAGCAAGAACAAATCTCTTAGGTATCAAATCCTACACAACTCATTCTAAACAATGCCATGGTGTTCTGCTTTAGTTGACTTTAGCACGACATAGCCATTTGAATATACATACCTACCTCCATTATTTCGAACGTGTACCTCCATTATTTCGATATTAATAATTCTGATAATTGGTATCCATCAGACTTAGGAGGTAGAAGCAAAGAAGTGCAAAATATTGAAAACGAAGAGCAATACGAAACGGGTCATTTTCAGTTAAATTGAAATAAAATAAAATACATTCACAGATTAACATTTATAGTTGTAGTAAACTACTGTTGACAGCTAGGGATTTTTTGCGATAACCTAAAATTTATTTGTACCTAGCAATTATTTATTTCGAGGGAGAACTCAGACTTGAAACTCTCGAGTAAAGCTGAGCCAAGTAGTAGTAGTAGTAGTAGTAGTAGTAGTAGTAGTATTAGTAGAGAGCTTGCTAGCACTGAGCCAAGTCGAACAAAACATCAGATAGTACAACATCAGATAGTACAACATGAGATGGTACAACATCAGATAGTAAAACATCAGATAGTAAAACATCAGATAGTACAACATGAGATAGTACAACATGAGATAGTAGAACATGAGATAGTACAACATCAGATAGTACAACATGAGATAGTACAACATGAGATAGTAGAGCATGAGATAGTACAACATGAGGTAGTACAACATGAGATAGCACAACATGAGATAGTACAACATCAGATAGTACAACGTAGCTGTTTGGGAGGCTTGAACTAACTTATCAAATCTAACAAATTTTCGATTCATCATACCTATTCCGGAATTAAAGCGCAAGATATTCGTGCACACATCCAACAAATGATTCGATAAACATGCAATACGGCCTACAATAATAAATAACCCACCGTCATCGCTTACTTCCTAAATTTCCCCACAATATTGCGTTATTGCAGCCATGAAAGTCTCCATATTGCCAACACATCGCTAACCGTCACTCAATCACCTCCGAATTGCTGACTCTGCAATTATGCGGCCCTGGCTCCGGATTTCTGTGGAATCTGAACAATGAATGCGATTGTGGAGGCGCTCAGCTATCGTCGATGACAGTCTGAACATTCGCTGTGTTGTAAGAATCGCCACAAATATTGTGTAATCAATACATGAATTGTGCCGTTTATACAGAGGGGATGTATGTAGTCTATACAAGTGATGTAGTTTATACAGAGGGGATGTATGCAGTCTATACAAGTGATGTAGTCTATACAGAGGGGATGTGTGTAGTCTACATAGAATATGTATTAAGTTTATCAAAAGTGATGGAGTCTTTACAGAGGGGATGTATGTAGTCTATATAGAATATGTATTAAGTTTATCCAAAAGTGATGTAGTCTATACTGCTTCGTTCTTGTATGTAATCTATACAAGTGATGCAGTCTACTCAGAATGATTTATCGAGTCTACAAAGATTACGTGGTCTATGCAGAACTGATGTAGTCTATCCAGAGGGGATGTATGCAGTCTATACAAAAGTGGTGTGGTCTATGTAGAGGGGATGTATGTAGTCTAAACAAACACGTTGTAGTCTACTGTATACAGAGTGATGTATGTAGTCTATACAAAATTCGTATGCAGTCTATACAAAAGTGATGCAATCTGTACAGAGGTTATGTGAGTAGTCTACATAAAAAATGATGAAATCTATGCAAAAGAGATGTAGTCTATACAGAGTGATGTTGGTAGTCAATACAGAAATGATGCAGTCTATGCAAAAATAATGCAGTCTATGCAAAAATGATGCAGTCTATGCAAAAATGATGCAGTCCATGCAAAAATGATGCCGTCTATGCAAAAATGATGCAGTCTATACAAAAATGATGCCATCTGTGCAAAAATGATGCAGTGCATGCAAAACTGATGCAGTCTATGCAAAATTGATGCAGTCTATACAGAAATGATGTAGTCGTTGCAAAAATGATGTAGTTCATACAAAAGCATCTTGAGTTTCCAGTGGTCGAAAACGAGAGTCACGTCTGAATGTGTTGTTGACAATCACAAAATAA
The DNA here is from genome assembly GCA_030386875.1 of Morinoia aosen. Lineage (NCBI taxonomy): Eukaryota > Metazoa > Arthropoda > Malacostraca > Amphipoda > Talitridae > Morinoia > Morinoia aosen. Next base: position 19,787,962 of record CM059556.1, read on the forward strand.
CCAGTGAGGGGGAAATTTTCAATGCAAAGTGCCTCTCATGCAAATCACGGAAAATAACTAGCTACTTGAGCTAACAAAGCAGAGGTCGACTTTATAATTGGAAATTTCATGGAGTTGGCTCCAAATTTTCTTTCGTTTTTCAATGGTGTCTGTTAGGAAGTTGGTTACATTAAAATACCACGATGGTGTAATGGAGTAACAATATTCTTATTCTTAAAGCAACGGGTAAAACAAGGAATACAAAATAACTTTTGTGACAAAAACTTGTGAACCGCAGAGTATTTTTGAGAAGTGTAAGCTTCAACCCTCTCTGTGTAAATTTCACATGAAGGTTTCATAAAGAATTAATTAGGCAATCACATTAGGATAATTCTTTCAAATTTTGAATTCGGTAAAAATAATTTACCTTTCAATGGTAATGAATTGGTCTCCATAATTACAAAAGAGTACGAATAGTTCAATAACTAATTCATACCGAAGCACACCTACTTTGATGTCTAATTCATCTTTTCCAATATTTATATTATCACCAGGAGGCTTTCTTGGGTCTAAAAAACAAGGGATTCGATAACCTAGTGTCATTTTCATGATAAAGATAAACAGACATTGAACTTAACCTGATGACTCAAACGATACTTCCAATGCATAACCAACGTATATTTATAACATTCTATAAAAGTTTGTCTACTCAGTACCAGTTTGCAGTACTTTTTTCTGATGCTTAAATCAACTTATATGAATTAATTTCTTGAAATCTCACTCAATTCTCGAGATATGGCAGGGCTATGAGGGGATCTCGAATTTAATCAGGCACCTCTGAGTGGCTGCGCCTAATTACCAGGAAACCTCTTCAGTTGAAGGACTGATCTATCAAGACACTACGTTACGTAATTAGACTGCGATTGACTGGGTCGGAGAATATTAGACGGTATGGCTTAGAATCTTAGAACCTTCGTTCTCACTTGACTGGGTCGGAGAATAGTAGACGGTATGGCTTAGAATCTTAGAATCTTCGTTCTCACTTGACGGGGTTGGAGAATATTAGACGGTATGGCTTAGAATCTTAGAATCTTCGTTCTCACTTGACTGGGTCGGAGAATAGTAGACGGTATGGCTTAATAGAATCTTAGAATCTTCGTTCTCACTTGACGGGGTTGGAGAATATTAGATGGTATGGCTTAGAATCTTAGAATCTTCGTTCTCACTTGACTGGATCGGATAACATTAGACGGTATGGCTTAGAAGCTTAGAATCTTCGTTCCCACGACACAAAACATTGCTAAATGAAAACGCAAATTTACTTGCTTCCGAAACTAAAATGAAATGAGCCAAATTTTAGGTGCCCTGACATTTTGTCGCAGTCTGGTAATGCTGTTCGACAAATTTCCTCGAGAAGATTTTTTTAGAACGGCGATCTTTTGCGTCTTCGCTGGGATAAGAACTTTGATGACTGCTGAAAATTGGGTTATGTTTAGTCCTGTTATCTATGATTAATAATTTCTCGTGCTCTCTCTTATCAGTCTGAGGTTCTGATGAGTGGGTTATAAATGTAATTAATTGCATTTATCTCTAGGCGCTCTTCTGCGTCTTCGCTCGGATTAGAACTTTGATGGCTGCAGAAAATTGGGTTATGTTTAGCCTTGTTATCGATGATTAATGATTACTCGTGTCCTTTCAGATTAGTCTGAGGTTCTGATAAGTGGGTATAAATTTACCAAACTGTGACTGCCTCCAAAAAAGGAGGGGAAACTAAGCTTTAAGGCAGTAACAGTTGAAATATGACATCAACATGTAATTTGTACACCCAAATTGGGTAAAAAATAGCAGAAGTGTTTCTGATCAGGAGATTATGGGTTTACTAAATGCTACGTATGTCTCAAAATTGAGAGTTTATTGAACGTTGGTAATAACGTATGCAGTATGACGTCAGCTTGGCCTCTATGGAACTATATAGGGTAAAAAATAACAGTTCAAGAGTCTTACTTCTATGATGAGAGGCAGTCGTACATGAGACGGGATTTGTGATTGTACGTCGTAACGTACACTTGTTTGGTGATAAAGTCTTGAGTATTATACGGTTAGTATGATGCGGTTAGTATAATGCAGTTAGTTAAATGCAGTTTGTAAAATGCGGTTAGTATAGAGCGCTTTGTTATATATGGTTAGTATCATCCGGTTCGTATAGTACGGTAAGTATCATACGTTTAGTATAATGCGGTTAGTACAATGCAGTTAGTATAGAGCGCTTTGGTATATATGGTTAGTATCATCCGGTTCGTATAGTACGGTAAGTATCATACGGTTAGTATAACGCGGTTAGTGCAATGCAGTTAGTATAGAGCGCTTTGTTATATATGGTTAGTATCAACCGGTTCGTATAGTACGGTAAGTATCATTCGGTTAGTATAATGCGGTTAGTACAATGCAGTTAGTATAGAGCGCTTTGTTATATATGGTTAGTATCATCCGGTTCGTATAGTACGGTAAGTATCATACGGTTAGTATAATGCGGTTATTATAGAGCGCTTTGTTATATATGGTTAGTATCATACGGTTCGTATAGTTCAGTTAGTACCATACGGTTCGTATAGTACGGTAAGTATCATACGGTTAGTATAATGCGGTGAGTACAATGCAGTTAGTATAGAGCGCTTTGTTATATATGGTTAGTATCATCCGGTTCGTATAGTACGGTTAGTATAATGCGGTTATTATAGAGCGCTTTGTTATATATGGTTAGTATCATACGGTTCGTATAGTACGGTTAGTACCATACGGTTCGTATAGAACAGTGTGTATCATACGGTTAGTATAATGCGGTTAGTATAATGCAGTTAGTATAGAGTGCTTTGTTATATATGGTTAGTATCATACGGTTCGTACAGTACAGTTAGTACCATACGGTTCGTATAGTACGGTAAGTATCATACGGTTAGTATAATGCGGTTAGTACAATGCAGTTAGTATAGAGTGCTTTGTTATATATGGTTAGTATCATACGGTTCGTATAGTACGGTATCATACGGTTAGTATAATGCGGTTAGTATAATGCAGTTAGTATAGAGCACTTTGTTATATATTGTTAGTATCATACGGTTCGTATAGTACGGTTAGTATCATACGGTTCGTATAGTACGGTTAGTATCATACGGTTCGGATAGTACGGTAAGTGTAATGCGGTTAGTGTAGTTAGTGTAATGTGATGAGTGCAATACGGTAAGAATAATACTGTTAGTATGATGCTGCTACTATATTACTGTAAATATTATTATAATTCGGATAGTATAAGACGGTTGGTATAATGAGCTGTCGGTTGTAGCGTACGGTGACCTCAAAATAATTCCTCTTAACAAAAACAACTATTTTTTGGGGGAGTTAGCAATTCAAAAGGAAAGATGTGTGGTCCCGGGAGAATATTAGGTAGGCCTCCTTTTATCATTATAAAATTAGTTTTATTTTTCGAACTAACTTTTCCGGTTCCCCGTCCTTTTCTCCCGGTACCTATTACTTTCTTTTTCGAGTTTTGCCTCCTGCCATAATTTACATAAAATCTTGCTGTTTCCTAGCGCACGATGTGTTGACACACCTCATGCATAGATTCCTAATTCCCTTAATTCTTCACTGAATGGTACCATCCTCATTTTCCTCTCCAGAACACCTATAAGTGAGAAGGGAGGTGCACACTGGCTCATAGTCCGCATCGTCCCCAAAAATATTTACATAATTTTTTCGGACCGTCATAAAGTCCACTAATTTCAATGCCAATTTTTTACTCAAAATCGAGAAAATAAGAGTAATCTGTTCCCTTATAACCGATCACAGCACCCCATACTGTAGTACAATCTAAGCTACGCAAAAACGAGTAATGAAAGTAATCTAATCTCATATTTCTGAAAACAGCACTCAACCGCACAATCTAAAGTTACGCAGAGGCGAGTAATCAAAGTAATCTACTCCCTTATTACCCACATTAACACCTCAAAATGTAGCCCAATCTGTGTGGTTTAGTGCTTTAACCTTGTACAGGTCCGAAAAATTTGGACATACTTCTGGAGCAACAAAAAATCTCCGAGAAAGCACCGGCTCGACTTGAACGAGCTCTCGCTACCAAATCTGATTTTCTGCCTTGCTATAATGGCCAGCGCATATTTTTTCATTCGAAATCAAGAATTCCTTCTTAATGGTCTCTGTGAGCTAAGCCATTAAGAAGAACCGCTCAATGTTTGGTATTTGCGGGCTCGTATTTTCGGATCCACCTTCAGCCGATTTTGGATCATTATTGACAGATGTTTTTAGTGAGGGCGGAGTGTTTTTCGTGCCGGAGTTTGACATTCACATCAGAGTTTTGTCTGAGAGACCACATGTCTCATTAGAGTTCCAGAGCTCTGCTTATGAGGCAGTGTTGGGAAAGAGGAACAGTGGCCCTCTAAAAAAGAGGCAGTAATGTGAAAAAGGGCAGTAATATGAAAAGAGGCAGTAATGTAAAAAATAGGCAAGGACCCCTAAATTGAGGTATAAAAAGAGGCAGTAATGTAAAAAAGGAGCAGCGGCTACCTAAAATGAGGTATAAAAAGAGGTAGTAATGTAAAAAAGGAGCATCGGCTACCTAAAATGAGGTATAAAAAGAGGCAGTAATATAAAAAAGAGGCAGCGACCCCCTTAAATGTAATGTAAAATGAGGCAGTAACGTAAAAAAGGGCAGCGGCCCCATACAATGTTATGTAAAAAGCGGCAGTGATGTAAAAGGGGGGCTAGAGCAGAGGCACCTTGTCTTAGGTTGCACATCGCCATGAAAAAAACTCCACAAACCAGTCTGGCTTTTTCGCCGCCTGCATGCATGTTTTTCGCCACCCAAGTGTTTAATTAACATGAGCGGCGAAAAACATGCGTGCTCTGGTGAAAAAGTTAGACTGGGACCTGTGGCCACACACGTCAATTTAGTTCCCTGCGTCAGCATCATGAAAGTACAAGTTTTTTATTGCAATTAAATTTATTTCATTGCTTTATTTACTGCTTATGTACTTATTTAATTTTTTGCTGAATTTATTGCACATTTATTTTTTTATTGCTTATTTACTTGTTTTATTTTTTGCTTAATTTATAGCTAATTTATTTATTGTATTGCTTTATTAAATTTTTTAATATTTTTTATTGCTCTGACATCTGGAAATGAGTTACATGATGAACGGATGGTACAAAGATTTAGGGTTTAGATTCAAGTGAAAAGTTATTTCAATGTATTAATATTATTAGTGGGTAGCGTAATAATATCACTTATGGAAAGAGTTTTATTTATTTGTGGGTAGCATGTCCGTACTATTTGTGCATAGCGTATTATTAATATTATTAGTAGACAACGAATTGATATTAGTTGTGGATATCATATTAATATTATTTGTGGATATCGAATTAATATTATTTGTGGATATCGTATTAAAATTATTTGTGGATATCGTATTAATATTATTTGTGGATAGTGTACCAATATTATTTTTGGATATCGTATTAATATTATTTGTGGATATTGTATTAATATCTATTGTGGATATCGTATTAATATTATTTGTGGATATTGTATTAATATCTATTGTGGATATCGTATTAATATTATTTGTGGACATGGAACCCAATGTGGATATCGTACTAAGGAATATTGTGCATAAAATCCCTTCTGACCGAGCGCATACAATACCATAGAACATAAAGGGGGACGGGAGACTGGAGCCAAAGAAACGTCATCAGCTTCTGCTTTCAAGTTTCCTTACTAACGGAACACAAATAAAATCTTTCACAAAGACCTCCAGCGTAGATTATTTTGCGAAAACTCGTAATGAAGACCGTGATTCATTTATTACTGCCCTCAAAAGTATTGACTGATTTTACACCGCTCTTTTTGCATTAAAATCTTAAAATAATCTCATTTGTCTGTTGCTAGTTTATTTACTATTGGAAAAGGGGGGGGGGGGTTCTTAAAATTCTGGTTGTTTTAGCTTTATTCACTCTAGTTAATATAATTTGCAAATGGAAAAGGGGGGCTGCTTAACATTCGGGTTGTTTTAGCTTAATTCACTCTGGTCAATATAATTTGCAAATGGAAAAGGGGGGCTGCTTAACATTCGGGTTGTTTTAGCTTAATTCACTCTGGTCAATATAATTTGCAAATGGGAAAGGGGGGCTGCTTAACATTCGGGTTTTTTTAGCTTAATTCACTCTGGTCAATATAATTTGCAAATGGAAAAGGGGGGCTGCTTAACATTCGGGTTTTTTTAGCTTAATTCACTCTGGTCAATATAATTTGCAAATGGAAAAGGGGGGCTGCTTAACATTCGGGTTGTTTTAGCTTAATTCACTCTGGTCAATATAATTTGCAAATGGGAAAGGGGGGCTGCTTAACATTCGGGTTTTTTTAGCTTAATTCACTCTGGTCAATATAATTTGCAAATGGAAAAGGGGGGCTGCTTAACATTCGGGTTGTTTTAGCTTAATTCACTCTGGTCAATATAATTTGCAAATGGAAAAGGGGGGCTGCTTAACATTCGGGTTTTTTTAGCTTAATTCACTCTGGTCAATATAATTTGCAAATGGAAAAGGGGGGCTGTTTAAAATTCTGGTTGTTTTAGCTTCAGTCACTCTAGTTAATATAATTTGCAAGTAGGAACGGGGGTTTTGCTTAACATTCGGGTTGCTTTTAGCTTTATTCACTCTGGTCAATATAATTTGCAAATAGAAACGGGGGGCTGCTTAACATTCGGGTTGTTTTAGCTTTATTCACTCTGATCAATATAATTTGCAAGTGGAAGCGGGGGGTTGCTTAACATTCGGGATGCTTTAGCTATAGTTAATTTTATTTGCAAGTGGTGGAAACATTCGGATTACTTCCTACGGAACATTCCTTAACATTCGGATAACTTTAAATTTAATGGCTTGAGTGAATTTCATTACTACTTGTTGAATTTAGGATATGTGTTGAAACAATTTTCGATAAATCTGCTTAGGATTCAGGTTGCTATAGCTTTAGTCGCTCTAGTCTATTTTATTTGCTAGTAGAAATGCAACATACAAGATTCCGGATGCAGAAGCTTGATTCAAGTAAACTTGAAAGTGTGACCTTGGCGTTCTTACAAAACAGGTATTTTGTATTTTCAATTGGGCGATTCTTCGAGAATCTTATTCTACGAATAAGATCCATTCTACGAGTTAGATCCATTCTACGAGTAAGATCCATTCTACGAGTAAGATTCATAATATCTACAGATATTTCGAAAGTCCTACTGGATTAGGGCCCGTAGAGCAGCCTACATCAGTCACCAAAAAACTACACAGTCATGACTATATGTACTCCAAACTTCTGAGGTAAAGGAAAACCGAATAGGTAGACATAAGATACAAAATCCGCTTGCATGATAATTGACGCTCATCTATTGAATGATGTATATTCTGTGCTTCTTTATCGTCTCTACTATGACTGTACGTGATGCTAAGTGTTTATATCTTAGTTTCTCTCTTAAAGTGAATATAAATAAAATGGCTCGTTTCATTGACTTGGAACTAGCAAGTCAATGTGAATTTAGAGATCATCTCATGCTTCATAAAATCCGCTCAACAAAGTTCGTTTTTTAGCCTTGATTGAAATTTTTTAGTTCGCTTAGTACTAGCAAAAACGTTATTTAGGGCCATAAAAATCATTTAACTGTCGAAATCTTACAAAAAAGTTCAAAATGGTGATGTTCAAGAAGTTGAAGTTCACAAAATAACTTCAAAAAAATTGAAGTTATGCAAGATTAATTTTGAAAAAATTAAGCTTGAACAAAGTTTGCCTCATGCTTAAGGAGCTGGTCTATAATCAACGAATGATTTAGTGCGCTAATGCTCTAAAATTATAACAAGCTGATAATCCGCGCACCCAGTAACATGTATAAGATCTGTGGGTAGTTAATCTGCGGGGCTGAAGTCTTTGATTAAACAGAAAGTACTAAAAATATTCATATAATGCCCAAAAAATCCATTCAGTGTACGAAACATGAGTTAAAAATGCAAAGGACCAACAAAATATGCAAAATCCTATTAGAACTTCTCAAAATACGTAAAAAACAGTATACAACTCATAAAAAAGAACTATGGGCAAACAATGTGTTCAAAGTGAAGAAAATGTTGAAAAAAATGTACGAAATGTGCGAGACGTGCATGATATATGCGAAAAAGTGTGTAAAATATACTTGTGCATTCCCGATACGAGCAAATTGTGCACGAAATTTATAAAAAAGTGCACCCCTGGAGTTAAAAGCACAAATGCAAAAAGCAGCACAAGACATGCAACAAGTTTGCCAAAAATGCAAGTTGTAAACAAGATGTCGTAACTTGGAGAAAGTACCTGAAATGTAAAAAGAGTGCACAAAATGCGGGAGTTGTACATAAAATGCGTACTAGACAACAATCCATGTTAATCATGAAGATCCGGATGGTTTTTGATTCTATCTTCAGTTGGGAGTATTTCTTTACCTATGTTAATCTTGACGGTCCCGATGTATTTTGATTCTATCTTCGGTTAGGAGTATTTCTTTGTCGAAGTTCATCCTGACAATCCAGATGGTGTACGATTCTTTCTTTACTTAAGAGCATGTCTTTGCTTGGGTTAATCCTGAAGATCCGGATGCTGCACGATTTCATCTTCAGTTAGACGTACATTTCTCCCAAAGTTAATCCTGAAGATCCAGACGACAAATGATTACGCCATCACTTAAAGAACATGTCTTTGCCTATGTTAATCCTGAAGATCCGAATACAGTATAATTCTGTCATCATTTCAGAGTATGTCTTTGCCCATGTTAATACTGAAGACCCAGATGCTGCGCGATTTCATCTTCAGTTAGACGTATATTTTTCCCCAAGGTAATCCTGAAGATCCAGACGACAAATGATTCTGCCATCACTTAAAAAGCATGTCTTCGCCCATGTCAATCCTGGCGATCCAGATGCCGTGCAAAAATACCTTCACTTCCGAGCATGCTTTTGCTTCCCATCAACAGGAGCACAAAAAGCGTTTGTGAATATACTTGCTGCCTGGCCCTGTCAGCAAGGCAGCAGACAGAGAAATTATGCAAACTCGGCCATCACATCGATGAGATCTGCAGAGGAGTGCCTTTGTCGCTCCATATGACCGTCGTCTTCTGTCTACGTCAGGGCATCCAGTGGATGTTGGCAGCAGTAGCTGCTGCAAGGTAAGGGTGAATGATGCAGATGGGTGAATGTTACAGATGTGGAAGAATAATGAAAATGGATGAGTATTGTAGATGTGGACGAGTAATGCAGGTGGGAGAATGTTACAGATGTGAATGAATAATGAAGATGGATGAATATTGTAGATGTGTACGAGTAATAAAGATGACGAACGTTGCAGATGTGGATGAATAATGAAGATGGGCGAATATAGAAGATGTGGATGAATAATTAAGATGGATGAGTATTGCAGATGTGGACGAGTAATAAAAATGGGCGAATGTTATAGATGTGGATGAAAAATGAAGATGGATGAATGCTATAAATGTGGATGAATCATAAAGAGGGATAAATAATAGAGATGTGAATGTTTGTACTAGAGTTCGGAGCTGCTCTTGCTGCAAGATAAGAATGAATAATAAAGATGAGTGAAAGTTAGAGAGGTGGAGGAATCATAGCGATGGATGAATGTTGTAGATGTGGATGAGTCGTAAAGATGGATGGATGTTACAGTAAGTTGCTTGATGATTGAAAAACAGCCTGGTATCTATAACAGATTTTACCTCACTAAACGCTCTTTTCATAACAAACGGATTAGTTTAGCTAAAGAACAATAAAAAGCCACGTTGCTAAGACGTTAGTGTAATTTTTTAGTTCAGTTAATCCTACTTGATATGCTCTGTTTACATGTATTCGAAACATCTCATTTTCTAGCACATAGAAAGTTTTCAAGAGTCTAAAAAGCGTTAAACGCCACTCAAAATACGATGGGTCATTTATATATAAATGAATTTTTATGCCTTATTTGTAAATTATTTTCATCTTATCAAGGCGTAATTACAGTCATAATAGTCAAAATTTCATTTAATTAAATCGTGTTTCAATAACATTTCATGAAATTGTGTTCCACTCTCATTGCACGAAATCGTGTTTCAATTTTTAGTCCTGAAATCGTGTTTCAATTTCATTACGCAAAATCGATGTTTCAATTTCAAATCACGAAATTGTAATTTAATTTCATCTCGCAAAATCGTGTTTTAATTTCATCTTACAAAATCGTGTTTCAATTTCATCTCACAAAATCGTGTTTCAATTTCATCTCACAAAATCGTGTTTCAATTTCACTTCACAAAATCTTGCTCTAATTTCATCTGACAAAGTCGTGTTCCAACTTCATTAGACAAAATAGAGTTTCAATTTCTCGTCCTGAAATCGCGTTCCAGAAAATGTTTTCCACACAAACCATGTCACTCTTAGCAGAAGAAATGTGAGGAAAAGTCCGCATCGCTGCCTTGAAAGAGCATAAAAAACCGAGCAAAGATTCGCTCAATCTTGCCTAAGTCACCATAGAAGTCCTGAGACGGCCTCTTGGCGACTAATTTTCCGTCTCCAACAGCCCTTTTGTATGCAATTCGGTTCACTCTTTATAGCCATTATGTGTGTCTTCAACATCAGCTGGTGTCTCCTAATATTCGGTGAACAAACCAACTCGCCTGACGATATTTCCTTGTTTTGCTGAGTATTTCTGTCTCAACGACAGCAAATCCAAAGAAGGGAAATGTTTTCTTCTTGTAAAATAGTGTGAAAATAATTCCTGGCCGAGACAGATACTGTAATTTTTCCGAAAAATCTCTGGTATGTAGGCCCCTGTTGAGAACTGTTATTGCTTTTTAACACTGTTATTGCTGTTTAATACTATTATTACTGTTAAATACTGTTATTTCTGTCATTACTGTTTAATATCATTACTACTGCTGAATACCAATATTACTGTTGAATACTGTTATTAATACTGAATATAGTTATGCGAATGTCAAAAACTGTTAATATGTCTGACATATGTTGAAAATAGTATGCGTTTCAACTGTTAACGTAAAATTAAAGTTATTAGCGCGATTTCTTGAATTAGTGAATTACAAGAACCAAAAATAGCAGTACTGAACAAGGAGCACAGGACTTTTTGATGGCCAAAGGAAGAGGTGTTGAAGAAAGCTATAAAAAGAAGGAAGAAGTGCTGAGGCTTGTAGCTCTTTCTCCAGTCAATGATAGGGTTTAAATCATGCGACTTTGGAGGCCATTCTATAATAGAAAATGATCCATCGTGATCTCTGAAGTGATCTCGTTTTACATGAGACCTCTGACCTGAATTGTGGCCCTTTGACCTTAATTTTGATTCTGAAACTAACATTCTACAGAGTGACACCGAGCTCTTTATGTTGAATATGTCTCCTCATCATTGCGAGAATAATGTCCCGTTGAAGAGAAATTTTAGTAATCATCTGTCGGTATATCTCTTACTTTTCAAGTCGGCAATTCAAGGGAAAGCTGGGTGAGCTTGCTGTCAGTTTCATAAATAAAATGCTTATTTGTAACTATAGTGTCCATGCATGGAAAAGATTGTATGATCAATATCGTTATCAACGTGTAATAATTAGACTAGGGAAAATAAAGATACCTGGAAAATTCTTACACTAATATATGGATATGAACTAGGATGGTCAAGACGAACATTAATGTTAATTTAAATGGGAATAATAAGGGAGGACTGAATAACAGCAATGTTTCCGCATAATTTAGCTGACCGTTTCCAACATTCACACATGCCAATATCTGAAATCAAAAGAGTTTTCCAATTTATTATGAGCTGAAATCCCAGTGTTCTTCCTTATCACAGTTTTGAAAACGGTCCTCTAGAACGTCTCATATTTTAATAAAATCGACTCAGATGGAAAATAAACATTTGATTTAATAAAACCTGAGCTGTAGATGTTTTAATAAAAATCGACTCAGATGGAAAACAAGCATTTGATTTGATAGAACCCGATCTGTAGATGATTTAATAAAATCAATTCAGATTGAAAGCAAACATATGATTTAATAGAACCCGAGCTGAAGATGTTTTAATAAAATCTACTCAGATGGAAAACAAGCATGTGATTTAATAGAACCCGATGCTTCATATGATTTAATAGAACCCGATCTGTGGATGTTTTAATAAAATAAACTCAGATGGAAAACAAACATTTGATTTAATATTACCCGAGCTGTAGATGTTTTAATAAATCAACTCACATGGAAAACAAATTTTTGACTTAATAACCCAAACTGTCGACGTTAGAATTGTAAATTTAACACAAATGGAAAAAAAACACTTGATTTAATAACCCGAATGGTCAATATTTTAATTACATCAACTCAGATAGAAAATAAACATTTGACTTAATAGAACCTGAGCTGTCGATGTTTTAGTTAATAAAATCAGCTCAGATGAAAAACAAACATATCATTTCATCGAACTCGAACTATCGAAGAATCAAACATCAAAAGCTTCTTTTTTTTGCCACGAGTCAAGCCCATATATTTCAGCAGTTAATCACGGACACTTCTCCGTCTTGATGGCTTTCGCACTTTCGTGAAGTCGACCTTTGTTCTCGGGAGCGAGATCTACTCGTATCCAATGAAATAACTTCCTCTTCGTATCCATCATCTCACTGCCGCGGAGGCTTAGGAGAAAGTCTTGTTTTTGTCCGACTGAGGGTTGATGAAGATTTGTTGTGCTCTTGTAATTGAGTTTTGAAGCAATCCAAGTTGCTCGTTGTTAAACACGAGTCAGATGTACAACGTGGATAATTTTATGGGTAGCAAATAGTAAATGTATTGCTTATTTCTATAAAAAGTAACAAAATTACTCGACAAAATGCTAATCAGAATCCCTTTCAACACGACGCGGGTAATATTATATGGGTGGCACATATTAAATTTTTTTCGCATCTGTTAAAAAATAACATAGTTACTCGTATAAATGTTAATTTGTGTCCCCTTCAACAAAACACGAGCTTATGTTTATTATATATGTCACATCACTTGTATGAGGTCATGTGGGAAACTTTATTTCGCATTGCTCTCAGCATGCCTTGAAAAGTTCATTTGGTTGAAGTCAGACGAAGACGATTGCGGCATTATTGGCTTCAAATTTGTGGAAACATTCGAGAAAGCCCGATTATATTTGACTTGCCTTATTTGAGGGTGCACTGTCTTGTTGGAAAATTATCTGGATGCTCAAAAAACGCTTTCCAGTTCTCCAATCGGATGGATGAAATTTTTACCTTGCTCTCATTTGAGTTGACGCGTTTATATTACAGATTTCTATACTATTTATTGCCACAATATTTGTTTTACAGTTTTTCTGCTCTGTGGTGTGATTGTTCAATCCATAGACAGGGTGAATTTTGGCTTAAAAAAGTTCTTCGGGTGCCTGGAAGGAATTTAAATGAATGGCTTGTGCTCGAGAAAAGCTTCCATAGTTTTTGAAATTATTGGAAAATAACTTTAAAATGACACTTTGCTGGTCGCAAACTTAATTGGAATATACTACGAAACTACTCGACAGGATTTTAATGGATTAAAAAATTTTTCATATCGAAAATAAACTTTGTTTACCATCTTGACTCGTTCGATGTAGAATAATTTAACGAACTTGACAACTTCCCTTGCACTGAACTGTCGTGAGTTTCTTTACTTCCTTTGCATTTGAACTTTCATGTTTAATTATTTCAAAGTTAGCACTTATTGAATATTCCCTGACTCGAGCTTAGTTCTATCAAACGAGGAATATTGCAGCTTCATTAACAAGTAATTTAAGTCGAATATTTTCCAGAAACTTCAAGCAGTCGCTCTGTACGTGCGAAGAAAAATTAAACAGAGCTCTTTTTTGGCGGAATAAATTACGTGGAATACAATCCAAATTTAGGTCTAAAATATTTTTTTTTACGAGGAAGGTCCCACGAAACGTCCCGTGATAAACTTTACGAGCAGTTGTTTTAAAAATATAATTCATTTCAACATATTAAAATTTTCTGCTCATTTGTTGCATGATTTTACTTACCTTAATTTTTATTTAGTGAGCTTAGCTTTTCTCTTTAAAGAATTATTTTCGGAATTTACCAAAACATTTGGGCTATTGTCAGAATATTTAACCGAGGAAACATTTCTTTTGATTTATTTTTATTTAGTGAGCTCAGCTTTCTCTTTAAAGAATTATTTTCGGAATTTACCAAAACATTTGGGCTATTGTCAGAATAGTTAACCGAGGAAACATTTCTTTCGATAGAGAGACGCTCTCTTTGTCGCTCTGACAAAGAGAGCGTCTTTGACGTGACCTATTGCTCATTTTAAAAACCAATGGTAAACATTTCATGTTTCAACTCTATTATAAATAAACTGTTTTTCTTTTTCTTTCAACTGTACAAATGAGCATATTGGCACAGTGTATTGTAATCAGTGAAGGCTTTCCGCAACATCGACGCAGTATTTTTAATTTGCGTGTTATTTACTTCATGGAAGCAGACGTACTTCTGACTATTCGCTGTGCGGCTTTAAAGGTTAATCGCACTCTGGAGAAATGTTGATGTAATGGAAAGAGACACATTTACCACGTTCCCGGCGTATCGGGCCACATCTGTACCAACATGTAAATTGCCCATTTACGTACCGGTATAAATGCGCGACATTTTGTCTGTTTCGCGACATTACCTGAAAATAATTGTTATCAAAAAATCTAAAATGTAATACTGCAATTGTGTATTTCATCTTCATTAGGAAGAACTGGAATTTATCCAAGCTGGAAAACCGATTTCCCTATTTTGCTGCTTACAACCATCCAAACCAACCGTTAACAGCCGCAGAAACGGGGAAACGCGTTAATAGTTGCTTCGACCGCCTTTATCGTTCATTGTAGTATTCATTGTATAAAACGTAGGTTTTACCATGTTTTGTAAGTAATTTGAACGAACATTTGTCCAACATTTGACGATGACCACCTTTATCGTTCATTGTAGTATTCTTTGTATAAAGCGTAGGTTTTAGCATGTTTGTAAGTAATTTGAACGAACATTTGTCCAACATTTGACGATGACCGTTTTTATCGTTCATTGTAGTATTCTTTGTATAAAGCGTAGGTTTTAGCATGTTTGTAAGTAATTTGAACGAAAATTTGTCCAACATATGAGGATAAGTTGGGAAATGCGTTCCCACGAAGAAGGAAGAGGTGTTGAGACCATGGTAGAGGAAACAAGGTAGTGTCCTTTTTATGGGAGAAAATACACCTCCACTTGTTCGGCAAGCCAATAGAAATGCTTTATTTCACACAATCTTTATGACGTCACCAAAACGCCATGTCGTTAAGCCAATAGTGGAGCCAAATTTGGGGGTAGCAGTGCTACCAGATGCAATATGAGCGCTGCTATTGGTTCGTTGCCGTGACGTTGGCAAAACAACGCCGGCAACAAAAAAAATATGGTGTGAACCTACCTTGTTTCCTCTACCGTGGTTGAGACTGGCAGCTCCTTCTCCAGTTGGTAGCGCAAGTACAACCAGCTATCAGGGATACTGAGCGAAAATTCTTCTTCCATGTTAAGTTTTTTCATAATTCTCATGAGCAAACTGAAAAAATTACTCGTTTAAATACGAAAGCTCCTATGAAAAGTTTTAATGAAATTATTTCCCAGCAAATTGCACAGAAGCCAAATATTAAACAGGAGTAATAGTTAATTACCTAAAGGCGCTCGAAGAAAAAGAAATTCTCTAAGAAACGCTCATCTAAAATAATGTTATGCCAATAATGCCCAGCCTAATTACGCAGAATATTGACATAAAATAATAGGTATCCATTTGAGGTAAGAAACATGTCTAAGAAGATTCATACTTTGACTGCGACGTGACCCACCGGTGGTCACTGACCACCATAATGCTGCTGCTTTTCATAATGCTGCTGACCGACCAAGAGTCTGATACTCAATTTTCATAAACACTTAATGAAAACCAAATGGAGACACAATCTACATGTTTTAAGTTATTTTCAAAATTAATCCCTAAAATTACCTTTAATTTTAGTTGAATATTGAACTTCAGCCTAACCAGCCGCAGTTAATGTAATAAAACGTTCGAAGCGTTTCCGCGGACGTTAACGGGTAATTAGTTTGGTTAGGTGGTAAGTAGCTGGATTGGGAAACCGACTTTACTGCCCGAATGCATTTTCATCCTTCCTGAGAACTATGAAATACACAATTGCACAACAGTTCACCTCATATGATAACAGTAATTTTAAAAAAGATCGCGAAACCGATGAAATGTTATTCATTCATACCGGTAGGTGAATGAGCAATTTACCGACTGGTACACATCTGGCACAGTATGCATGGAACGTGAATTAACTTTTTCGAGTCGGCTGTCATGAAATGGATTTAGATAGGTAAAAATAGATGCTTCAAGCGCCATTACCCATACGGAAACAGATTAGGGGAAAAAATAATTTACTTTATATATTTTATAAGAAATATAGCAATGGCTCACTGGTGTCCCAGCAGATATGTTAGTTTATGTGTACCGGGATGATTGTGTACCAGTAGACAGTCACGAACAATAGGGTTCTAACAATTTTGCGTGTAGATTTCCGTTACAGTATTACAACAGTAATTTTAACAAGAAAATATGACATCATCATCAGCAGCGGATCAAGTGGGCGCTATTGCTCTCTCACATTGTGCAGTAAGCACCAGAAAAGTGGGGCGAATAATGGCTGAACTTATAACTCTCTGTTTCGGTATAATAGAACACGTTTCTGGGGCACACATAGCCTTCTGGACTTCAACACGTTAACCTCCATGGGTTAAACTAAAGTTTAGTATTCAACTCTAATATCAAAGTCAATTGTAGTGAGGAATTTTGAAAATAACAAACTTTAACTGGGTTGTGCCTTCATTTAGCTCTGATGATGTATTTATGACAGTGGAGTTAGTGGCTACTGGTCGGTCAGCAACATTATGAAAATTCCCTTCGTGTACCACCGGTGGCTCACGAGGCGGGTAACGTGTTAAAGTATATGGTAGGACACACATGTCCCAGCAGACTCGAAAGGGTTGAGATGCTCCACTGGCACGTCGAGAACACTTCACAGCTGTCTCTACGCCTCTCAAAACTCCTCGTCTCGCTGATCCGCTAAACAACGGAACTCATTTTTCGAAACTTCGAAATCTGCGGCGCAAACAACTCGCGGTTTTTTAGTAAGACAATCTGAGATCTCTCACGCGTAAGTGAAATTCTTCTTCGTCATACGTAGGGCAGGTTCAACTGTCTAATGACAGAATAATTTAACAGATAGGTAAAACTGACTCATGACACAAGAATTAAACAGAAAAATAAAACTGTCTAATGACACAATAATTAAACAGATAGGTAAAACTTACTAATGACACAAGAATTAAACAGAAAAGGTACAACTGTCTAACGACACAAGAATTAAACAGAAAGGTACAACTGTCTAATGTCAATAATTATAATTAACCAGAAATGCCTATGTAACACCGACTGTGTTGAAGCATGCAAACTCCCGGCACTGTTAAAGTTCCAAAAAATATCTATCTGAGAGATTGACACTTTTTACCAAAACAAGCTCTGGACATGTTTTTTAAAAGTTGAATAAAAAACGATCAACTTTTTAAGCACCGCTTATTGAGTTTCACGGAAAATTCTCTCGGAAATTCAAAGGCGTTGACGACTAATCGTCGCTCCAGAAAACTTGTCAATAAACGTATTTCGTGTCCGGGATAAACACCATGTCATCAATTCCTGATGAAACCACAACACTGCGTGCAAATGATACGAGTTTTGGTGAGAGGAATAAACGCATGAGAACTAGTGAATGTTTGTACGAGGGATAGCTCTACGGTTCGGTTATGATTCCGAGGTTAGCGGTTTCGACTTGAGTTTTCAAACTAATGTAACAGAATGCATAAAACTTTGTAATAGGAAGCTGCCATCCAAATAAACCGAAGCAAGAGACTTGAAAAATGTATAATTGAATTTCCAAGCTAAAGGGAGCCTGAAGCTCCCTGGATAAATTGGAATTTTGAGTTGAATTCAAAAGTTGCTGATTTTGTTTTCTGACCCAATGATCGCCATAATTGGACAATTGTCTTCGGGTACGAACAACCCTCAAGTAATGTAAAATTAATGGATCAAAAGATTAGCGTTGACTTTTCAAGGGGCTATTTATGGCTAAAAAATGTTCTACTAAAATAATTACTAATAATTATTATTAATAATAAAACAATAATTAGAAATTAAACATGAACAATTATTGTATGTTTGTTATCATATTCTGTTACACAAGCAGCTGAAGTGATGCCA
The DNA here is from genome assembly GCA_030386875.1 of Morinoia aosen. Lineage (NCBI taxonomy): Eukaryota > Metazoa > Arthropoda > Malacostraca > Amphipoda > Talitridae > Morinoia > Morinoia aosen. The sequence goes on from CM059556.1 coordinate 19,806,364, forward strand.
TCGTTTTGGTGAAACTTTTTCAACTTTTAAATTTCAGTCAGCGCTTTCCTTCTCTCCTAAAAAATACCCCCCAGAAGTTGACTTTTATTTTAGGTGTATTTAAGTACTATTATCCTCGTCATAAATAGTTAGGGAAGAAAATATTAATGACCCAGTGGTAACGTTCGAAAAAAAAACGGGTACGATAAATGGGTTAAAACAAAGATTTTTTTTTATAACTGGAGTAGCCCAGGTTGATGAGTAGGATGAGTATTGTTGAGAATAAGTGTACTCGGCCCGTAAGAAATGACGGGATTCGATATTTTGCTTGAATGAATTTTACAAGTGGCGATGACAAACAAACATATCCATCCTAATAGTACCCGCAATTAAAATACCCATTTATTTGTGCACTTAGGAAACACGTATATCTGATACGGTCATTAAGAGTATTTCAAATCACATCAAAGAAGCCGTTTCGTAGAAGGAGTCACGAAACAAATATTAGAATTTATAAATAAATAAACACACCAGGGGTATTGCTAGGTAAGATAGAGGGCACATTTGAAATCAAATTAAATTAATTAATGTACCGAATTAGAAATAAAGTGCATTAATCAAAATTATACGTCTATCATTGTGGAGCATACTACCTGGAACCATTTTTGGTAGTGACCATAGACGCTTAAGTGCAGCTTGGTGCCGCTCAGTGGAGTTTACTGTCGAAATTTCTGCAGTGGCGTTCGTAGTCACAAAACAAGGAAAACTACTTTAAAAAGAACATGACGTCTGGGTTGTTGTGCAGGAGTACTGCTCCAATCCTTACTGAAATAGCGAGTTATTTCATGAGCTTTTACCCAATCTTTTTCAGACCACTAGCGTTAACACGTTCTCTACGTATTGGTATATATGGATACCACTAGGTAAATTGCTCATGTGCGTACCAGTAACAATGGCTACCATATCACTGATTTCACTACCTTTACTTAAATTAAACTATGGTGTACTGTAGAAGTTAAAATGTAATCGTGCAATTGTATTTTTCCCGCTTGTTATAAAGGATAAGAACGTTATCAAGCAGTGAAGATGACTTTCCAATTTTGCTTTTTCCAACTTATCCAAACCGACCGTATAAACTGTGGAGACGTAGTGAAAGTGCATAAAGTATTGTATTCAGTGTAAAAATGTCCTAACTCCTATCATCTTACGTGTTATACTGATTTCATGTGGTTTGTATCACTAAAAACCCTACAAAAATCCCACGATTGGACGAGTGATGTTGGCAGACCCAAAACTTGAAACTAATCGATCTACATATATATAATAAAAGGAGCCGCGTCCGTCCGTCCGTCCGTCCGTCCGTGTGTCACACCCACCAGCCTGTAGTGTGAGATGAGCGTATCTGTGATACAAGCTTCATCAACTCCACAATTTTCGGTGCCTTAACCCAGCAGATTGGGAGTCGGAATGAATATCAAGTGTATTGATAGGTTAGATTAGGTTAAATTAAATATCAGCGGTTGAGACTTGGCAAAGTATTGGAAAGCCATAGAATAGCATGGGAAATCATGGGAAAGCCATGTTGAAGCTCAATTGGTCCTATATCTAATTCTGTCATTTTTTTGACGGACCGCGGGCACTCGTGAGAAATAAAACTCAGGATTGCGCTGTTCTTATAACCTTGAAAGCTTGTATTAAAAAAATCAAACACTACGAATTGGCTTCCTGTCATAAAATTTGTTATGCTCAACTCATACAATGTCACTTCAGATCATTGTACGAGTTGGGCGCTTCCATCTCTACCTCGCTTTATCCTAACCCGAGCTATGGGCAAAAACCAGGCAACTTTTTCGAACTCGTCTCCAGAGCGATAGACAAGCGCAGTAATTGTTTTATTTCGAAAGGAAACACCGTTTTTGCGCCGGAAAAAACTACTTTTTAATTAAAGTTGTCGAGTCATCCAGGGTTTGATCTGGCGGAATTTCGGCTGGAAGAATAAATGGAATCTTCCGCCTTCTGTTGGAAGATTTAGAGGCTTTTAGATCTAGAAAAAAATTATTATTTTTTTCACCCGGAATTGTTTCACAAAACTGCATTATTAGCGATTCAAGTCAAACTTCAAGTTACGTGCTAGTGTTGAAGGTAAAAAGAGAAGGTGAACGCATTTGATACAGTTCATATTGCGTTTCTTTTTCTTAGGTATTTAAATTAACATCTTGAGTGCAATTATTTGAACTTAAGTTTAATATTTAATTCAAAATTGAAGTCAATTGCAGAAAGCAACTTTGAAAACAGCAAACATCAACTGGATCTTGCTCTCATTCAGATTTGATTAAGTATTTATGAAAATCGAGTTTGTAACTGCTGGTTGATAGGCAGCAATATGAAAATCACGTTCTTGGCCATCGGTGGCGCACGTTGTGGTCAAAGTGTTGAAAATTGAAAGCGATGGAGAAATCCGCACTATTAAGCCTACTTTATGACTGCACACTTATCTTCACACTGCACAATTATTCGAAAAAAATCACTAAATGACCCTACACAAACTAAAACCTGAATAGGTCACTGCGAGGAAATGAGATAATCATCACACATAATCTCGGTGGACTACAAGTTTTTCTAAAATATTAAATTCATCACTATCGAAGCAAATATTTTCCAACTGTTGAACTCCGTTCGTATCGATTAAACACTTTCCCCAGTATTGGACCATATGTGTGCCATTCGGTATATTATTCATTTACGTACCAGTATGAATGGCATTTAATCTATTTCACAATTTAAAAAAATAACTTATCATACGAACTGAAATATTCTCGTGCAATTGTATTTTCATGTATCTTAGGATCAATAAAATGTATCCGAGCCGTGAAGTCGATTTCCCAATTCTGCTACTTACAACCTAACCAAGCTAACCGTTAATTAATCCTTTCAGAAATGCGGTAACGCGTTAAACACTTTTCAAAGAGACAAGTACGTCTCTCTTTAACCTTAATATTGCTATGCTGAAACGCGCCTAAAAGCCATGGTAAAGTTGGAGAAATGTGAAAAATTTTGAAGAATTTTTGGAAATTACCATTAGAAAAAGAATCAGTTCTCGCTTTTGGTTTTACAAAGAACTCATTTCAGAGCTGAAACCCCTCTAAAAATATAAAAAAACGTTGGAAGAATCTTAAGAACTTCTGAAAATAATCTGAAAAACGAAGTTTTTACGAGCACCGGATCAGTTCAAAATACTTCCGAAGCGTTAAGTGCGTAGCGAAATAGCAGCAATCCGACCCGTAATTTGATGGCAGCCATTCGCAGAAACTGCCCAAATTTTCTCGTCCATGATCTCTAGACCTGAACGCAGACCAGATCGGCACGCACGGCGGGGCTCCTATGAATGACTTGTTCCAAACCTGCTTTGTATTTTTTTCAGACAAAATTCTTACATTTTTTTATTAGATATTCGATTTCGATATCACTCTGTATCAGGTAATCCTCCAGGATTGTTTTTTCATTAAATATTCGACTTCCATATCACACTATCAGGTAAATTCTTCAGGGTTGCCGATAGGTACAGTTCTTAAGTTTGTTTTCTATTTATTGAGTATTTGGTTTTTTAAAATACTTGTGCATTAGGTGCTGCTATAGCGTGCGGTCTACTTCACTATAGCACGAGATCTACCTCTGGCTAGTACAATAGCGTGAGGTTAGGTTAGGTTACTAATGGATATTACTTATTTCTATACATTTAATTTAGCGATAAACAATTTGAACATCTCACACTTCACTTAGGTAGGCGATATAATATGGCAGTAGACCTCACGCTATAGTATCACCGACTGACTTTTTCCAAAACTGGGTTGTAATTTTTTTCCGGCAAAATTCTTAAGTTTTTTATTAGATATTAGATTTCGATGTCACACTGTATCAGGTAATTATTCACGGTTGCCCATTGGTAACCTTCTTAAGTTTGTTTTCCTTTGATTCAAATTTGCCTTTGAAAATACTTCAGTATCCAGTAATTTTTCAAGCAATCCTGAAAAATTACTGAATTGCGCTCAATTCCTAAATTAAGACTTTCTCTTCAAAATTTGTTTTTCGAAATCATCCATAGTCATGTAATTCCATTTCCAATTTTTCAACCTTGCAAAATTGTTCCAGTTCAACGCATTTTAAAATACAAAGAATCATTTATCATCTTGACTAAAAGAACACTCGGCTGTTAAAACTTGTTAATCTGCCAGTCTCTAAACGCAACGCTGCGATGTTACTAACATCATCGTCTGGCTGGAAGTTTCAAAAGAAACACTTAGTCACAGCGCTAAAACTATGTCAATATAAAACTTAAACTAAATCAGACTGGATAAAAATATAGGTGATCACATTGCGGGAAGACTAGATAGGACTAATTTTGTACAAGATTGAAGCTACATCTGACAAGTTGGTATTGCTCACCAGATATTCACATGCTAACGGCACCAGAGATAGAGGCAAATGGACGAACGGAGGTTACAAACGTCTAAGCTACAGTCCTATTGAACAATTTTAAAGCAAAAAACTCATTTGTATTTTAGTTGAGGCTAGGTTTAAGAATACAAATGTGTAGTGCTTCTATCATGCATGATAGAAGCACTACACATTAACCGCCAAAAAATCGTCAGGGGTTTCTCAGCAGATTTAGACTAATTATGGTGTTCCGAGTCCGAATATCACATTGATTTTGCTCTGTCAGGTCAACTTTTTGAGATACAACTATAGACCTCCTGACGAGCTATTGTGAAGCACGCCTACCAGGCTTACTTTAGAGTCAAGCTGGGTGACCAAGAAAAGTCCTGGGCACCGCACAGGGTGTGCAAGACGTGCGTGGAATACCTCCGGTGGTGGACGAAGGACACGGGTTTATCAGCTGATGATCCGCAGAAATTTGTTTTTCTTTTACGAAAAACCAATTTTTTTTAAATTTCTGTAGCAAAAAATCCTAACCTGATTGAGCAAAACCAAGGTCATTTTCGGACTCAGAGCATCAAAATTAGTCTAAATCAGTTGGAAAACCCTGGACGATTTTCAAAACATATTTTTTTGTTACTCAGTGAATTGTTTAAATATGCTCCTTTTTTACAACATTGTACAAAACTTTTGTATTTGAGCACATATCTCCATTTGAGGGCTTACAACTATGATCGATACTGAAATTATTAAAAATGGAAGCTTGATATTTGTGTGCAGTTAATCTTTGTTTCAGGGTCATCCTAGTCATGCCAACGTAACGCTTATTGAGAGACTTACATTCTCTCCTGTTACGTTCGAACTGATATATCACATTGGATCCGTCTAGGTCGCTGACCCGTTATCTGGAATTATTGTTTCTTACTAGAAGATCACTGATTTTGATATTTTTATGATGCACACGAACTTCAGTTGCCATCTCTGGATCTGTGGGTTTACTGAAAGTTTTGACAATATTTTTAAACACACGTTCGTCTATTTTGTAATTGTCATGCATATGTTTTTCATAAAATTTATTTATATTCCACTGTATTGAAAAAACAGAGTGGGGAAAAGGACGACACAATGCTAGTTATTAATTTAGTGATGCAAATGCCAAATAATAATAATGGTAATACATGGCAGCAAAGGTAGTCTTCAAGTGCAGGCACGTCGGTGACTTCTTGGTAAGTATAAAGAAGTCGGAAGTTGGTGCATCCGACGGCCTCCCACATCAATTTTGCCAATAACCGTGATCTGTTGAGATAAAATAGGACAAGACGTAAATAATTTGCCGGTGGTAAGATTGAGAGCTGTCGAGAAAAGGTTCTGAGTTAACAGATATGGCAATGCACTCAATCTGGTATATATTTCAAAGACATTAGAATTTACGTTTAAGTCACGGCTTTAAATTTAGGGTACGGCCCGAGTACGGGAAACTACAGCTAAATGTAGGCCAGTGAGGAACGTTCGTCACAAATGCACCTACTTATCTCCAAACGTACCCTCTCAATGGATCCCTCGTAGTTCACGTGACGACGGCGATAAGAGAAGGTCGACACAGATTGCCCGGCCGCTGAAGCGCTGGACTGCCGTGGTTCCCTTCAGGGCTGCCTCCGTAGTCCCGGAGACGAGAAGTCGGAAAAGCAGCTGAGTGCGGAGCAGTCTCGGCGCGGTGCGAAACCTTAGTGGCGGCCGTCATCATGCCTCGGCCGTCAGCCACAAGCCCTCTCCACGATGTCAAGCGTAGGGAACCGTAGTTCAGGTCACAGGAGGGTTTTAGCCGAATACGCCCATCTTAAAAGCTGCTTCTTAGAATAACAGAAAAATTAGAGATGAACAAGAAAGCAGTGCTCCACAGGAAGGCGTTAGCAAGTTGTTAGCGTTGTGGATGTTGGAGCGTGTCTGCTGCTTGTCAGGCACGACATTCTGAGAACAGTTAGGAGGCGTTCGTACGTAAAGGGTCTTAATTGGTTTGGCAATAAGGGCACACTGTACCGAACGTCCTCCAATACTTTAGATGGTTTCAAACCAAATTCTTAAATGTAACATTCCTTAAATTTATGACTCCTTAATACTAGTTCCCCGAGAAAGAAAATGGATTTCTTCAACACGCTGGTTGGGTCTCTGATAATGGTCACTATTCAAAATTCAATTGACAAACTTACCCACAGTTTTATCAATAATGGTATCGGGGAAATAGTTATCAACCAGCAACAGTTTGACTCTAAGAATTTCTGAATGAAAACTAACCCATTTGCTGCACATTTTATAGCTCTATTCAATAAGGTATGAATGACGCCTTCTTTATACACTTGCGGTGCATCACAATTATGTTTCACTAGCATGCGAGGGCTTTATATTCACAGATCTCAGAAAAGCCCCCTGCGAAGCTTCAACTAAAACATCCGGAAATGGCAAATCACTATGTTCCACACAAAACATTTAACCCTGGTGTTCCATGCACCACACCACACAACACATACAGCCGTGGTGTTCCATGCGCCACACCACACAACACATTCAGCCGTGGTGTTCCGTGCACCACATCACACAACACATTCAGCCGTGGTGTTCCATGCACCACATCACACAACACATTCAGCCTTGGGGTTCAATGCACCACATCACAATGTCTCACACAAAACGTTTAACCCTGGTGTTCAGTGCACCACATCACACCACACATTCAGCCGTGGTGCTCCATGCACCACATTGCAGGGACCTCGCTTCACTCCACGAGCCACAGTTGCGAAGCTCAACTCCGAGATTTGCTGACGTGGCTCGAGCTGAGGACGCGTTTGTGGCCGAGCAACTGCCACTAAAGCCAAAATTGGTCTCCCTTGAACGATTATTGGGCCAGGAAGCCAACTTCGCACCTTCCTGAGCACCAATGATGTGCTTAAACCAAGTTTCAAAAAGGATAGAATGAAATGTTACGCCTAAAATAAGTTTTCATGATTTGATGTCTCAGATTTTATCCAAATTTAAAAGTTTTTTGTTTATTGAAATACAGCATGAGGGGTCAGCGCTAAAAAATAAAATGAAATGCTTCGCTTAAAGTAAGTTTTCATGGTTGGATGTCTCAGATTTTCCAAAATTAAAAGTTTTTCATGCTTTGCAATGTGTGCATGAGAGGTCAGCGAGAACAATAAGTTTATTTGAATGAGTTTAAAGTTTTCATTGAGTGCGGTGTGAGCAGTTCTGTAATCGTTGAATAGAACCATGATTGTGGCCAACCATTTGTTAACCTCTAGCGTCACAACACACTGTAACTCTTGCGGATTTCACTCTGAAGTGTTCCTAAAACTGCACGGATAGAACATAGACCACGGTAGAGGGAACAAGGTAGGATCAAATCTGTGTTTTTTTCGTCGACTGTGTGGGTTTGCTGACGTCACGGCAACGAACCAATAGCAGCGTTCATTTTGCTTCTGGTGGCACTGCTACCCCCAAATCAGGCTCCACTATATGGCCAAACGACATGGCGTTTTGGTGACGTTATGAAGTGTGTTTGAAATAAAGCCTTCCAATTGGCTAGCCGAACAAGTTGAAGTGTATTTTTCCACACAGAAATGACCCTACCTTGTTTCCTCTACCGTGAAATAAACCCATCAGTACTCGAAGTATTGTAACTAATTCAAAAGGAGAGGTGTTGTTAGGAATGTTCGGGTCGAGTAAGAGAGAACATTACGGGGTGGCATTTAAAACTTTGCGTTTCAAAAGCGTGCAATATTCAACAATGTTTAATATTCAACACAAATTTAAAGTCAATTTTAGTACGCAATTTTGAAAATAGGAAACATTAACCGAATCGCGCCTTTGTTTAGTATTGACTAATTATTTATGAAAATTGAGTTTGTGACCACTGGCCAGTCAGCAGCATTATGAAAACTCCTTCAAGTGACCTCTTCCAGCTCAAGGCGCAGTCGGAAGTGTTAAATGCGTCCCTTCACGTACGCAGAGGCTAATCTCTTAAATAATAATAAACTACTTAGTGCACACGTGCTGGACGGCATTAGTCCGAAGAATTTCATCCCTTCTTTCTTGAGTTAAATTCTCTCGTGCCACTCGATGTTGTCCAGCGTTATGCCGGAGAATTTCCTCGCTTCTTTCATGTGTTAAGCTCTCTCTAGCTACTCGGTGATGCTCTGCGTTATTCCGTAGAATTTCCGAACGCCGGTCAAGGGTCAATTTAGCTCGAGCTCCTCGTTGGCGAGCAGCGTTGCTTCGTCTTGCCATTTCGCGTTGTTCATTCGATCGTCTTCGGCGTTTTTCTTGCTGTCAAAGTCTTGCTACTTCTGTCTTGCGATTGGATACATTTTTATCCTTGGTGGCCTCTTATGCCGGAATTTTGTTTTGAAATTTCGTCTTTTATCTTTTCGAAGCTTTTCAAGAAAATCATAATTTTGAAAACAATAATTCAAGTTCCAAAATCTTGGGCCTTATACTAAGCGGTAGCCAGGTTACTGGTCAAACGAATTTAAAATATTTCTATTCGTATTATAAATTAAAAATATCAAAGCAACATGATTAATTTCAACAGAGAAAGCTCCAAAGAAAATTTGTGTTTGAAAAAATATGCCGATTGCGTATTCTGGATATCATAATGCAAGTGAGAGGGAATTGAATCGCCACAGAGAAATAATGCCAAAGAACAAATTCTTAAGCTTTATCCTTGTTGTTATCAAAGCTATCGATTAGAAGAGGGAGTCACACAGACGGACGAACGCGGCTACTTTTATGATAGTGGTAAAGCCCTGTAGATGTGAACCTTTTATTAAATCTATGCGATTATAAAAACCGCGTCCGTCTTTCTGACCGAAGCCAGCCTGCAGTGTGTGGTGAGCGTATCTGTGGTACGAGCTTCATCAATTCCACAATTTCCAGTGAATTAATCCGTCAGATTCGAGTAGGAATGAATATCACGTGAATACTCAGGAAATAGGAACGGATGCCATTCAGTTTATCATTAAACATAATTGGTCATTATACAATATTACACATTTTTGACGGGCCGTGTGAATTCAGCCCTATCAACTCTCGAGAAATTGAATTTTTTTATTTCTTACGGCCTTTCTTTCATTTCGCTTTTTTTCTTATTTGAAAAAAAGGAGGTGGACTAGTAGAACATAAGAACGATGTGAGCAATTTCCTAGTGTCCTTCAGAAAGGACGTTGGCGATAATGGGTTAAAGAAACACGATGAAAATTTCGGTGTTTTATCTGAATTGCCATTTTACTGAGTTAAATGGAATTTCAATGACGAAACAAACATGAGGAATAAAGTTCGATAAGGTACAACCAATTGTGCGGGATTCTTTCAAAACAAGTTTTTCAGAAATGTTAGTTGGAAATTACCACTCACCAATAATTCAATTTCTCTGTTGGGATTCTACTCATGATTTTAGCAAGGACAAAGACATATGTTTGTTACCTCCTTTGAATTCGTTTCGCTCGCGTAAGGTAGAGATAATATTTGTACTTAAGCGTGATTTTCATTTCTGCATAAATTAAACATGAGTGTGCATAGAATAAAGGTTAAAGCTGCGCTCGCCAATGCGGAATTAAAACGTTTCCTGCAAAAGGACCCACCGCTGGTAACTGAGCGAATTTTCCCAATGCTGCTGACCGACCTTCAGTCATTAACTCAATATTTAGTAATACTTAATAGAAGCTAAATATAGGCACAATCGAGTCAATATTTGCTTATTTCAAAATTACTTATTGCTATTGACTTTAAAGTTGAATTGAATATTGAACTTCAGTTTAACCCATCGAAGGAAACGTGGCACGCCGGGAATATTTACCAAGAACTGGAGCTAAAAAAACAGTTCTTATTTTACAAAACTGAAAATTCGAGATTTTTGTTGTTAAGGAAAAAGTACGGTAAATCTGAAGGAGGTGACAGTTGTCGATTTTCCACTTTTTGGTGCCTGAACCTTATTAATTGAATCAAAATAAACAAGCTTTCTTCTATTCTTTTTTCGTCTCAAATGAGTATTTTACGATTTATAGCGGTAAGTTTAGTTTCGTCATTGATGACGAATGCGCTCGAATAAACAGCTACTCATCGATTTTCGAATTTTTGTTGCTTGAAACATGGTAATAACATCGAAATAAACAACTTTTATTCTATACACTTTTTTCGTCAAATGAGTATTTAACGAGGTATAGCGGTAGGTTTGGTTTCGTCTTTCAAGACAGAGCGCTGGAAGCGAGACGCCATTGCAGTATTGCCATACAACTCGATCAAAGAATTTCTTTCCGCTTCAAAGACTGGAGTTGCGGTAAGTCATTTACCGCTATAACTAATAAAATACTCATTTGAGACAAAAAGTGCATAGAAGAAAACTTTTTTATTTCGATCTAATTAACTATGCTAAGGCATCGAAATTTACAAAATCGACAACTGTCATCTCCTTCAGATTTACCGAAAGTACCTGCAGACTTTCTGAATAAAAGAAGTACAGAAAGCATCAATTAATTGTCTGACAAATTTGTTTTGGTGGTGCTCGAATCGTGCAAGTTTGTACAATGTTTGATTAAGTATGGGCAGGTAGGAGTATAAATCTTTGCTCGAATATCTATGAAAATATCAAGTGCTGTAAAACCAATAGAGTGCTCATAGCCACTCTATAATAGGAGTAATTTTAGAAAGGGTTGAAAATCTAAAACTCTGAATAGCATTTCCACTTCTATAAATTCAATTTAATTAAGCATCAAAAACCTGAAGCCTCGAGGCTCAAAAGCACTTCAAAAAAACGTAATTTTAAGATACGCCAAACATCCAAAACCCTGAAGCTGATTTCCACTTCAAAAAACATCATTTTAAGAAACGCCGAAAATCTAAAACACCGAAGCTAATATACACTTCAAAAAACGTCATTTTAAGAAACGCCAAACATCAAGAACCTTGAAGCTGATATCCACTTAAAAAAAAGTCATTTTAAGAAATGCCGGAAATATAAAACCCGGAACCCCATATCCACTTCAAAAAACGTCATTTTGAAAAGCGCCAAAAATCTAAAACCTGGAACCTCATATCCTCTTCATTATACGTTATTTTAAGAAACGCCGAAAATCTGAAGCCTTGAGAAGCGCAACTGCATCGCATATACTATGCTGCCGGAGAGCTGCACCGTGTCTAGAAGTACATAGTATGTTTGGGAGTGTAATCTCAGAAAAGCTTTTGACGCCGTGCCAGGAAAACCTTGGGAGCAATAAATCACCTTCTGTGTTGACTGCTAGGATTAATACTAAGTAGGAAAGAGGAAACTTCGCTCCCAAAGCAAGGGCTTCTCTTTAAAGTTTATGAAACTTCTCCATGTCTCGTTTTATAATGATCTTAGTTAGCAGCGAATTAGGGAAGAGGAATTTAGAGACTACGCTTATTTAAAATGCCTAAACACGTTGACAGCGATGGCTTGAAACGAAATTCAATATTCAGCCTAAATTTAAAGTCATTTGTAGGTAGCAATTTTGACAAGAAAGGTGCAAACATCAACTGGATTGTACGCTCATGTAGCTTTGATGAAGTATTTGTGAAAATTGAGTTTGTGACTACTGGTCGATCAACAGCCTTATTAAAATTCAATCCGTGTACACCGGCGGCTCACGTCGCTACCAACGCGTTAACAAACTCATGTCAATAAGGGATGTTACAACCTGTGCGTCTTACGAAGAGCTTAAAAGAAAATGCTTACAAAGAGGCATACCTTACAGCACATTTGTGTGACAAAAATAGTTCAATGAACGCAAGTTTTCAAGCATAAAATATTAAGTAATGAATTGAATTAAGTGTAAACACGCAATAATAAATTTGTGTGACGCTCAAAAAAGTAAAATAAATTTGTGGTATATTTTATGTGTAGCATGACTTGGGAAATTCATTTTTGATTTCTTCTTGCTTAAATTCTCTACGGTGATAATTCTGCAGAAACTATGCCTAATCTTCTATCTTCTATACTATAATAAGAGCCGCGTCCGTCCGTCCGTCCGAAGCCAGCCTGCAGTGTTTGATGAGCGTATCTGTGATACAAGTTCCAGTCCTATATATTCTGACGGGCCGTGTTCACGCGGCCTCATCAACTCTCGAGAGAGTGAATTTTTTAATTTCTTGCGGCATTTCTCTCATTTCGCCCTCTTTTTTATTTCAAATAAAGGGGGGTGGGCTTGTTCGATAATAAAATGGCCACAAATAAATTTCACACAGGCCTCTTGAACTTTTTTTGAATGTTGCACAGCATTATTCTCCTTGTAAGAAAATTTTAACACGATAGCACATGTATTCCCATGGTAAATAAAGTTATGAAAAATTTTTGACGGGCATAATATCGTGTTTGTAATAAGCATGTTAAAATTAGCTTGGCTTCATATATTTAGGTAAAATGTTGGGAATGAAACTATTCTTAGAGCTTTGCTTGCAATGATAGTTCAGGAAATAATTTTCCTTTTTGCAACGCGAGAGGAATATTTTACAGTATCTTAGGTTTTGTTATTGCAGGGATGCGGAAAAGCTTATACAGCAGGAAACAAGAAGGCTTAACACTGCAGCAGGCATGGAGGAAGAAGGACTAACACTGCACGAAGCAAGAAGGCATGCTGCAGGAAGCAAGAAGACGCGCTGCAGGAAGCAAGAAGGCATGCTGCAGGAAGCAAGAAGGCATGCTGCAGGAAGCAAGAAGACGCGCTGCAGGAAGCAAGAAGGCATGCTGCAGGAAGCAAGAAGGCATGCTGCAGGAAGCAAGAAGGCATGCTACAGGAAGCAAGAAGGCATGCTGCAGGAAGCAAGAAGGCATGCTGCAGGAAGCAAGAAGGCATGCTGCAGGAAGCAAGAAGGCATGCTGCAGGAAGCAAGAAGGCGTGCTGCAGGAAGCAAGAAAACATGCTGCAGGAAGCAAGAAGGCGTGCTGCAGGAAGCAAGAAGGCATGCTGCAGGAAGCAAGAAGGTATATTGCAGGAAGCAAGAAGGTATGTTGCAGAAAGCAAGAAGGCATGCTGCAGCTAGCAAGAAGGCATGCTACAGGAAGCAAGAAAGCATGCTGCAGGAAGCAAGAAGGCATGCTGCAGGAAGCAAGAAGGCATGCTGCAGGAAGCAAGAAATCATGCTGCAGGAAGCAAGAAGACGCGCTCCAGGATGCAAGAAGGCATGCTGCAGGAAGCAAGAAGTCATGCTGCAGGAAGCAAGAAGGCATGCTGCAGGAAGCAAGAAGGCGTGCTGCAGGAAGCAAGAAGGCATGCTGCAGGAAGCAAGAAGGTATATTGCAGGAAGCAAGAAGGCATGCTGCAGGAAGCCAGAGGACATGCTGCAGGAAGCAAGAAGGCATGCTGCAGGAAGCAAGAAGGCATGCTGCAGGAAGCATGAAAGCATGCTGCAGGAAGCAAGAAGGCATGCTGCAGGAAGCCAGAGGACATGCTGCAGGAAGCAAGAAGGCATGCTGCAGGAAGCAAGAAGGCATGCTGCAGGAAGCAAGAAATCGTGCTGCAGGAAGCAAGAAGACGCGCTGCAGAATGCAAGAAGGCATGCTGCAGGAAGCAAGAAGTCATGCTGCAGGAAGCAAGAAGTTATGCTGCAGGAAGCAAGAAGGCATGCTGCAGGAAGCAAGAAGGCATGCTGCAGGAAGCAAGAAATCGTGCTGCAGGAAGCAAGAAGACGCGCTGCAGAATGCAAGAAGGCATGCTGCAGGAAGCAAGAAGTCATGCTGCAGGAAGCAAGAAGTCATGCTGCAGGAAGCAAGAAGGCATGCTGCACGATGCAAGAAAGCATGCTGCAGGAAGCAGGAAGGCATGCTGAAGGAAGCAAGAAGGCATGCTGCAGGAAGCAGAAGAACGGAAGTCTGGTACCTGCCAGCGACAACTTGTTATGACAACGTCTGCAATATTTCCACGAATTTACAACTGTTGTGCCAGGTTTTCTTCGGAATCAATCAAAACAAAACGCTTGGAATTGACGCGATGATAATTCGCTTCTCGTCTTCTCATCCATACGAAAACAATGCTTTTCCAGTTATGTTTTCTGGATTATTCCCTAAATGTACTTTTCCGGGTATATTTTCCGGACTATTCCCTAAATGTAATTTAAACAATTTAAACAATTTAAACAACAATTTATTTACCACAGGAGATACAGAGGTAGAATGTTTCTTAAGTCTAGTACAATGGAAAAGTTTGAATAAAGCTACCTCTGGGCCCGAATAAGTTCAGCGACTTCTGGGGCATCCTACCATCACGTTATTCTAAGGTTTACAATACTGTTTAACCTAAAGCATTTAACCTAGTTTCGCATTAGACTGATCAGTGAGATAATTTACTCGATATCAGATATTTCATTTTACAATATAGGTCATATGGACTGTATTAACAGTACATTCGATAAACGATTTAAAAGTAGACTGAATATCGGCGGTATTACCCATGGCATATTACATTATTGGAAACAGGCATGTAGGAGACAAGATTTTGACTTGGTGATCTTACACGACTAATATTTCGATAGGAAGTGAGACTCAAGATTTCTTTTGAATACCTTGTAAAAATTACTATCACGGATCTCCGCAGGTATTGAGTTCCAAGTTTTAGTTCCAACGAAGAGGATACTGTGTTGCGACCGGGCCTTTGAATAATATGGAAGCATGAATTTACTTCAATTTCGGGTTAAATGGTCGTGATAACCAGTTTTCGCAGTTAATAATTGCTTTAGGCTATTGTCGCCATCAATTGATAATGTTTTGTAAATGAAATTGCAAATGGAGATTTTGTAGAGATCCGAAAGTTTAATTTTCAGTCTTTGGAGAGTAAATAGCATCTAGGAATTTTCCCGCCTAATAACTGTAAATGTAGACTCATGAAACGCTTCTCAGAGTGGTGAGTGAAAAATAAATTTAAAGCGTGCTGTGTGGCTGTGGGATATTTACACATCGTTTAAATTAGCATCCCGGTGCAAAATTTTATTGCTGTGCATTCCCATCCAAGACATACTGAGTACATTCGAGTAAAGCCTCTACAACATTGCATGTTTCGTAAAAGCAGAAAAAGTAGTACTTTTGCATTTTGAGAAGAAAAATAAAAAATCATCCAGGTGTGTGTAATCATCATCAGCTGTAAGAAGGGAACATGAATTTATTTGAAAATCCTGAAAGCACTCCGCCTTAACACAGCTGCCACTGGCAAAACAAATTAAAATTACACTTAACGAGATCTCAAGATGTGTAAAACTGTAATAATAATAATAATAAAATGATAATAATAAAGATAAACACGTAAAGAGTATTATTAAAAGAAGACATATTTTTCATCTTCTCAACCCCTACGAAATATTTCGAGTTCTTCACATATTAGAATGAAAAACAAAATCACTCAACATTTTTTTCTGCACCAATGTCAATTGTTAGTATTTTATATCTCTGTCAGTCCATAAAACGCAACGTTTCGATGAAACTATCATCATAAAATTCGATTAATTAAAAGAAGACACGAATACGATGACGTGACTGAGCCGATTCCTGTACAAGTTCGCGTGATGATCATCTTGAAAGAAAACTGCGAATAAAGCTGCTGTGTTGGTGTAATTTCGGTACTTGGGAATAATTGTATTAAGTAGAGCCTTAAATTTACCAAATTGCTGCCTAAATGTCTCGTGATATTACCGCATTCATTTAAGCAGCCCTTAGTGTCCCAGTGTGATGTTATTGTTCTCAGCTCAGGATATGTTGCTGAGCTTATATTTTGCTTTAAATACGCACGCTGTACGAGCGTTATTAAACCCTCGACCTGATGTGGTACGTGTTTTCGGAACGAAAAAACTAGAGCGAAACATTTGCACACAAGTTTCTGCCTAAATAATCGCCTTAATTTAAGTAATTGATTTAATTAAAGATGGGAGAACTATTTGTGCAGACTGATGTCGTTGGTTCAAGAGAATGTTTTCAGGAATTTATCGAGTTCAGCCGACTGAGAAATCGACCTGTGTACATCAAATTTGACTCTATGAGAGCTTAAACTGGGAAATCGACCTGTGTACATCAAATTTGACTCTATGAGAGCTTAAACTGGGAAATCGACCTGTGTACATCAAATTTGACTCTATGAGACCATGAAATCTAAAGTTAACTCGTGTTATGATTAGGAGCAATTTCTAATGAAGACCGTCTCTATTCGACTTGTTTCAGTTATTTTCATTGAAACACTAGTAGTATGGGAAATGTAGATAATTCATGCGCTGCTTAGGGAGTTAAAGCAGGAAAATCTCGTTCGTGTTTAAGAAATCTCTACTCCATATGAACACTATTCATTTTTTATTGAAATCAGCTAGCCTTGTCGTGTTGCGAATCGTACAACGATAAAATTAGTGTCAATTTTATGGAAAGAACACGTGTACGAAGTAAAGAATGATTTTTACTGTAGGTTGAAACGCTATTTGTCTTAGAAAAATTGGCGAAATGAAGGCCTGAAAAATCTTATGACATTTAGCACTTTTGAAGTATGACGAAGGTAAATCATTTTCCGAATGAATGCTTGTAAGTAATGCCATTGTAAATACTGAATGCACATAAATAATGCCATTGTAATTACGTGTGAAATAACTAGCATTCTTTTTCATTCGAATTTCATTAAAAATTCCAGGAATTAAAATAGTGTAGAAAATATGAGACAGCCAAAGTTTTATGAGCCCTGATCTTGGAATGCTAAGTTCAGTGGCACAGTTTGTAGCAGCAAAAATTAATTTTATGACGGAGATGAAAAGAAAAAATTTAGTAAAATTATCGTGGTTTGAAAAAAAGCTGATTTTGGTTTATGATGACACATTCGTGCGACGAAAGAATAAATGTATACATGGCAAGAATATGCGATGGATGAGTGTTTTTAAGCCCAGCGAGAATTTCCAGCACTGTTAACATTCAATGTTATACTTCAATAGGGATTTTATAGAAACGCTGGTTGTTAAAGAGCAAACTGTGTATTTCGCTCTCCATAAAATACAGTTTACCCATTCAAAAACAGTACACGGAAAATATTCTCACTGAACCATCCACACCAAAATGTGATTTGTATAACTAAAAATAAAAGTTCATCTTACTCATTTACTAACAGAGCGTAGAAGATATTCTTACTGCACCACCCATACCGAAATGTGACATAAATATTTAGAATTTAAAGTACACTTTGCTTATTTAAGAAGAGTACACAGAAGATATTCTCAGAGAACAACCCATACCCTAATGTGAAATAAACATTTAGAAATGCAAGTGCAGTTTACTCATTTAATCACAGCATTTTGAGCCATTGTGGTGTTTTAAATTTGTTTTGGTCAACCTTGAAACCTGGAGGCAAGCATCCTGGCTTCTCTCGCGAGATTTTACGATGCAAATTTAGGCGCAGGCACGAAATGCCGGGGCAGAAAATGCTTCGAAAACCTTCAAGAAAACTAAATTGCAGGAGGTGGACATTCTACGTACTCTAATAAACTCGTCAGTGAAAATTTAAATCCTCATTGGTGTTTTTCTATCATTATATTATCATAGTTTTTGTCGTAGAACATGCACAGTAGGTAACAATTTATGTTCAATTCTTAGGAGGCAATTTCGCACTAATTTTGGGATACCAAACGGGTAAACTAACAAAGGAGGGAAACAAATATCTGATTAGATGTTAGTTTGAGTCTCCCAAACCGCAAAAAAGGCGTTCCAAAGAGAGGAAAGGAACAAAATATTACCAAGCCTTCATAGCTGCCACAGAGTGGCAGCTCATAGCACTAAGTGAGCCGAGTGCTGCTATAGCTTGAGGTCTACCATACTATAGGTTAGGATATTATAGGTTTGGTTAGGTTACTAATGGAAATTACTTATTTCCATACATTTGAATACAGCGATAAACACTTAATTCGTACATCTCAAACCGCACCTGGGTAGGCGATATATGGCAATAGACCTCCCGCTATAGTAGCACCGTGAGCCGAGCTTTCTGTTTCGCACCCGACCTCCTGCAAAAAAACGAAACGGGCAAATGTCTCCATCGGAACGGTGTCCTCGTGGCATTCCGATCCAAGAGAGACGCACTTTACTTGTAAATCCCAATCGACAGCCTCGGCAAGCCATTTTGTCGCCTCGTTTCAGGCTGTCTGGGGCACGGTAACAGATTTGGAAGTCGTTCAGACGGTCTTTTATTCGTTTAACATTTGCGTGAGACTTTAGAGTGCAAGAACCGCAGTTTTGATCATCTCGAGATGCTTTCTGATCGAAAAGTGGGATTTGCTGGCGGAAATTTTATCGATGGGATATGCGTGTGAGGAATTCAGCCAAAAATAGCCTTCTAATCTATCGGAAAATGACAAAATTCTGATTTTGTGTCCAAGGTATAATTGTTCAAAAAAGGTAATTCTAAAAATTTGTTCATAAATACATGTTGTAGATCGTATTAACTTGAAAATTTTCAAATCGAGTTTCATTCATAAGCAATGCCATGGAAAAGCTCGTAAGTTTAAAAAACTAGTTTTTTCAATTTTCAAAGCTTAATACACGTGAAAGTTTTTTTTTCAAGTTCACGAAAATAATAATTGCATTAACTTGAATTTCACAACAATATATAAGAAAAGTTTTCTTTCTCATGCAATCTTATCAGCCCTACATGTCACTGGAATAAAGTGGCAGTCACCCAAACGTGCGAGCATTCATTCTTTCTTATTACATTTCTCTTTCTTATTTCCCAGTTTAGCTCTAGAAAGCCACTCATGCTGGTATTTAAAATGTTTTTCGCTTGAACTTTCCGGATTTAAGACAAAATTTGAAAAGCGAGGCGTGTGACGTGGGTGTTGTGGGTGCGTGTGACGTGGGTGTTGTGGGTGAGTGTGACGTTGGTGTTGTGGGTGTATGTGACGTGGTTGTTGTGGGTGCGTGTGACGTGGGTATTGTGGGTGCGTGTGACGTGGGTGTTGTGGGTGCGTGTGACGTGGGTGTTGTGGGTGCGTGTGACGTGGGTGTTGTGGGTGCGTGTGACGTGGGTGTTGTGGGTGCGTGTGACGTGGGTGTTGTGGGTGCGTGTTGCGTGGGTGTTGTGGGTGCGTGTGTATACGGGCCAGTGAAACGCCAGTAGACTTCTTGGAGGTACACTTTATTGGGTGATCCGTAGCAGGTGAGGTACAGGCGAGGTACGTGATCGATTCAGCCCAGAGAAATAGCGCTAATCGCTTATAAAGCCTCTGAGGTGCTCAGGGTAGGGGGGCAAGTGTATGCGTGCGTGCATATCCTCCCCCCCACCAAACAATTTAGGTACTCAAATTACAAATGCAAGAAAAAAATATTGAGGCGGGGAAAAATTTTTTTTAACTTCAAACAAGATTACCAAAATCAATTTCGTCTCCGCCTTTCATGCGTGTTAAACTCAAAGACAAAATCATTAACCCAAACAATTAAATTTGATCAAACTTAGTAACAGTACCTTGCCCACGAAGTATCAATAATACTCGGCAACACAAGCAAGGAGTATAAAGGCGGCTGAAACAACATAATAAAATGCCCTTATCCTCAACATCGAAAAGAAATAAAAACTAGCTGCTACAAAAAACAGCAGCACAATTATTGAACTTATGATAATGTCAACAAAGCCTGGTAAAGGAATGTAAAAACCAATGGCCAAATAATTTCGCTTCCTTCGCAATTAAAAATAATTAAATTAAATTAAAAGGATAATTTCAACAAATGATTTCTCTTCTTTCGCAACTAAAAGTTATCACTCGTCGCAACGATAGCAAATAACAACCAATTTAGACATCAATTAATCACAATGATAATTTCGAAATTGTGGCCACAGCAAATACCTCTACAGCAAACTTCCCCAGATTGCTTGACACGCAATAAACACAAGTATTATTAATAACAACGAAACAAATCTAGTGATTATATGATTATAACACTGGTTAAAAAGATAAGCTACAAGTGAAACACGAGTTCCTCGGCAAGGTAATTTTGGGAAATTATATAATGATCAAAACTATTACCTCGTAGGTAATCAAAAATGAGTGCGCAGTATTTAATGGAAATGAATCTAAAAGGTTATCAAATGTAAGAATCATTCGAGTTTTGTGGGTGGGTGTTGTGGGTGCGTGTGATGTGGGTGTTGTGGGTGCGTGTGATGTGGGTGTTGTGGGTGCGTGTGATGTGGGTGTTGTGGGTGCGTGTGATGTGGGTGTTGTGGGTGCGTGTGACGTGGGTGTTGGGGGTGCGTGTGATGTGAGTGTTGTGGGTGCGTGTGACGTGGGTGTTGTGGGTGCGTGTGATGTGGGTGTTGTGGGTGCGTGTGATGTGGGTGTTGTGGGTGCGTGTGCCGTGGGTGTTGGGGGTGCGTGTGATGTGGGTGTTGTGGGTGCGTGTGACGTGGGTGTTGTGGGTGCGTGTGATGTGGGTGTTGTGGGTGCGTGTGATGTGGGTGTTGTGGGTGCGTGTGACGTGGGTGTTGGGGGTGCGTGTGATGTGGGTGTTGTGGGTGCGTGTGATGTGGGTGTTGTGGGTGCGTGTGATGTGGGTGTTGTGGGTGCGTGTGGCGTGGGTGTTGTGGGTGCGTGTGACGTGGGTGTTGTGGGTGCGTGTGACGTGGGTGTTGTGGGTGCGTGTGATGTGGGTGTTGTGGGTGCGTGTGGCGTGGGTGTTGTGGGTGCGTGTGACGTGGGTGTTGTGGGTGCGTGTGACGTGGGTGTTGTGGGTGCGTGTGATGTGGGTGTTGTGGGTGCGTGTGATGTGGGTGTTGTGGGTGCGTGTGATGTGGGTGTTGTGGGTGCGTGTGATGTGGGTGTTGTGGGTGCGTGTGATGTGGGTGTTGTGGGTGCGTGTGATGTGGGTGTTGTGGGTGCGTGTGATGTGGGTGTTGTGGGTGCGTGTGATGTGGGTGTTGTGGGTGCGTGTGATGTGGGTGTTGTGGGTGCGTGTGATGTGGGTGTTGTGGGTGCGTGTGATGTGGGTGTTGTGGGTGCGTGTGACGTGGGTGTTGTGGGTGCGTGTGACGTGGGTGTTGTGGGTGCGTGTGACGTGGGTGTTGTGGGTGCGTGTGATGTGGGTGTTGTGGGTGCGTGTGATGTGGGTGTTGTGGGTGCGTGTGATGTGGGTGTTGTGGGTGCGTGTGATGTGGGTGTTGTGGGTGCGTGTGATGTGGGTGTTGTGGGTGCGTGTGATGTGGGTGTTGTGGGTGCGTGTGATGTGGGTGTTGTGGGTGCGTGTGATGTGGGTGTTGTGGGTGCGTGTGGCGTGGGTGTTGTGGGTGCGTGTGACGTGGGTGTTGTGGGTGCGTGTGACGTGGGTGTTGTGGGTGCGTGTGATGTGGGTGTTGTGGGTGCGTGTGACGTGGGTGTTGTGGGTGCGTGTGATGTGGGTGTTGTGGGTGCGTGTGATGTGGGTGTTGTGGGTGCGTGTGACGTGGGTGTTGTGGGTGCGTGTGACGTGGGTGTTGTGGGTGCGTGTGATGTGGGTGTTGTGGGTGCGTGTGATGTGGGTGTTGTGGGTGCGTGTGATGTGGGTGTTGTGGGTGCGTGTGATGTGGGTGTTGTGGGTGCATGTGATGTGGGTGTTGTGGGTGCGTGTGACGTGGGTGTTGTGGGTGCGTGTGGCGTGGGTGTTGTGGGTGCGTGTGACGTGGGTGTTGTGGGTGCGTGTGACGTGGGTGTTGTGGGTGCGTGTGATGTGGGTGTTGTGGGTGCGTGTGACGTGGGTGTTGTGGGTGCATGTGACGTGGGTGTTGTGGGTGCGTGTGATGTGGGTGTTGTGGGTGCGTGTGATGTGGGTGTTGTGGGTGCGTGTGACGTGGGTGTTGTGGGTGCGTGTGACGTGGGTGTTGTGGGTGCGTGTGACGTGGGTGTTGTGGGTGCGTGTGACGTGGGTGTTGTGGGTGCGTGTGGCGTGGGTGTTGTGGGTGCGTGTGACGTGGGTGTTGTGGGTGCGTGTGACGTGGGTGTTTTGGGTGCGTGTGACGTGGGTGTTGTGGGTGCGTGTGACGTGGGTGTTGTGGGTGCGTGTGATGTGGGTGTTGTGGGTGCGTGTGACGTGGGTGTTGTGGGTGCGTGTGATGTGGGTGTTGTGGGTGCGTGTGATGTGGGTGTTGTGGGTGCGTGTGACGTGGGTGTTGTGGGTGCGTGTGGCGTGGGTGTTGTGGGTGCGTGTGACGTGGGTGTTGTGGGTGCGTGTGACGTGGGTGTTGTGGGTGCGTGTGACGTGGGTGTTGTGGGTGCGTGTGACGTGGGTGTTGTGGGTGCGTGTGGCGTGGGTGTTGTGGGTGCGTGTGACGTGGGTGTTGTGGGTGCGTGTGACGTGGGTGTTGTGGGTGCGTGTGACGTGGGTGTTGTGGGTGCGTGTGACGTGGGTGTTGTGGGTGCGTGTGACGTGGGTGTTGTGGGTGCGTGTGACGTGGGTGTTGTGGGTGCGTGTGGCGTGGGTGTTGTGGGTGCGTGTGACGTGGGTGTTGTGGGTGCGTGTGACGTGGGTGTTGTGGGTGCGTGTGACGTGGGTGTTGTGGGTGCGTGTGACGTGGGTGTTGTGGGTGCGTGTGGCGTGGGTGTTGTGGGTGCGTGTGACGTGGGTGTTGTGGGTGCGTGTGACGTGGGTGTTGTGGGTGCGTGTGACGTGGGTGTTGTGGGTGCGTGTGACGTGGGTGTTGTGGGTGCGTGTGATGTGGGTGTTGTGGGTGCGTGTGATGTGGGTGTTGTGGGTGCGTGTGACGTGGGTGTTGTGGGTGCGTGTGGCGTGGGTGTTGTGGGCGCGTGTGATGTGGGTGTTGTGGGTGCGTGTGACGTGGGTGTTGTGGGTGCGTGTGATGTGGGTGTTGTGGGTGCGTGTGATGTGGGTGTTGTGGGTGCGTGTGACGTGGGTGTTGTGGGTGCGTGTGACGTGGGTGTTGTGTGTACGCATGACGTGGGTGTTGTGGGTGCGTGTGGCGTGGGTGTTGTGGGTGCGTGTGACATGGGTGTTGTGGGTGCGTGTGACGTGGGTGTTGTGTGTACGTATGACGTGGATGTTGTGGGTGCGTTTGACGTGGGTGTTGTGGGTGCGTGTGGCGTGGGTGTTGTGGGTGCGTGTGACATGGGTGTTGTGGGTGCGTGTGACGTGGGTGTTGTGTGTACGTATGACGTGGGTGTTGTGGGTGCGTGTGACGTGGGTGTTGTGGGTGCGTGTGACGTGGGTGTTGTGTGTACGTATGACGTGGCTGTTGTGGGTGCGTGGGACGTGGGTGTTGTGGGTGCGTGTGACGTGGGTGTTGTGTGTACGTATGACGTGGGTGTCGTGGGTGCGTGTGACGTGGGTGTTGTGGGTGCGTGTGACGTGGGTGTTGTGTGTACGTATGACGTGGCTGTTGTGGGTGCGTGTGGCGTGGGTTTATCGAGCAATATTATATTATTGAGCATTTCTGATAATTTGACCATGTTATGGTCTCCACTTACTGCTTGTTTAAGGTATCAGAAATGTTTTACCCACGTATAAATTTGCCAGTTATGATTTTCAGTTCTGTTGGATTTTATGAAAGTCTAAACATTTCCATGCTCAAGGCAAATTAAGTATTTGATAATAACGGCTTTTCTTTTCGAAAAATTCAACTGTAAAAGTCTGATTAGCTCCATGGTTCGGTCATCACAACGCCATTGAGCGATCACGCTTCATCTGAATGGAAACCTTGAATGGAAAAATAAAACTTTTGCCTCGACGAAAGATAAGATGCACTGTACCTACTTAGTGCATGTCACGTCTAAGCAGACCTACACTTCTGACGCACTCGTATGGTTGATTTTATTCCACCGACATTCTTATTTTAAAGCAGACTTTCGATGTAAATTCAAAGGTGGTCTTTTTGAGAACAGGCGTTTGATACAAATTTAGGAGAGAAGTTGAAAGTCTTGTCACTTAGCGTACCTGCTCCGGGAATGTAAAACTCAGCAACTTTGAACCTCTCTTTTGAGATAGTTTATTACCTTATAATCGCCCTGAGAAGCCCAGAGTGGACTGGCCAATACGGAGTTAATAAGAATGCGTAGGTAGGAAGATTTTGTGCTGTCCAACTTTTTTTTCTGAACATCTGTGCATTTGTCGCCACAGATCCAGCGTTGAAGAAGCATCGTAGACGTCATGATAGGCAGGTTTTTGTTATTTTAATGTGTTATTTTGAATTATTTAATGCCTCTGATGACAGGAATCGAAACAATTTCTAGCCACGAATAACCGCTCATGCACTGTGATTTTATTATTCAGCAGGCATTCAGTAATTACCTAGATGAAGTTACACGTGAACTTTCATTAGTTTGAATCGAAAAACAAACTTGGTGTTAGATTTCGTGCGCTAAACGAAATTTTATGTGCGCTAACTTTTTCATTAGGTTGGTTATCACATATCAGACCATCATTTATTACATCGTCGTTATGATTTTTCAAAGAGAAAAAAAAAGGGATTCTAGTTTTTCTCTCCAGGACAAATAAATTGCGTAAAGAAATTTCGACAGATGCTGAACAATGCAATGAAAATCATTCTGTGAAGGAAAATACAAAAATTCCAATAGTGAAATATGATTGCTACATTCATAATATGCACCGCAAAATCATGGGGGAAGAATGTAGGGACTTAGCTTCGCCATCTGTTCAAGGTTATACCTGGTGCTTCGCAAAAACCAGAGTGTTTGAGTGATATTAACCTGCTGAATAATTATCTGATTATAATGAGGTTGTGTAAAAAAATTGTTTCCTTCCTGAAGAAAAAAGTAATGCGTTATTAACACAAATCTTTGGTTATAGATGCTTAAAAAATGCGAGGGTGTCCTAAACACTTTCTGGAACCAAAAATCGCGTATGATAATATAGCTACAGGAATTCATTTGGTAAAATGAATACTGAAGAAAAAGTGAATGCACACGAAAAAGATTAATTACTTATACTTAAATAACCAAATATTTTTCAAATCCCCTATAAGAGACGGCATTTATCTACTTCATAGTCGGTTACATTTTCCCGAATGCATTCTAAATTTTCTTTCAACATTTTTTCATGGCGCGCCTTATTATTTGCAAATTTTGCTAAGAGTATTGAAGTCTGTCGTTCAGCGATGGAGTGATGTAAATTTTATTCATCAGAAGTCCCATCAAAAAATCATGTCGCATGGAGTGTGATTTTGAGACCTCGGCAGCCACTGTGTTGACTGCACCTTAGTGAACAACTCGACGTCCAGCCTGTGTGTAGCGACACAAACAAATTAATTAGTGCAGAATGTTACATAAGTTATGGACACTAACAGCAAATGAAAGACGGTAGCCTGTATTTATTCAGTGATTGACATTCTAATTTTTTTGGCGCACGAGTTGGGAAACATTGAAAAGTTACACGCTAGGAATTTTACTGAAGAATGTTTGAGATAGTGTTCAACATGAACAGTTTGGCGACATTTACATTGTTAGCAATCTTGGGTCATTTCGTCAAAGCTCAGAACACTTACATGGCTTTTATTTACTAACTGCACGTGAAACATCATAAAATGACTTAACCTATTCATTCCACAATTGAGTAAAGACAGAGTCGATTAAAGCTCCACCTTCTTAAAATTACGAGAAAAGCATCAACACAACCAGCAGGCCCATCGGTCTCGACCCATCGCTAGGTATCAGATGTGCCGGTCAGAAAGGCGGTTAACATTTCAAACTAAACTACATTCTTAGCACGGTCTAGGAAAGTCTTAGAAAGATTGCACTCTAGCAATTATTTCAAAGTTTATAGCTTAATGTAAATTTATCATTGATTGCTCCATTTAAATTTATTTTCTGGTGGTGTCGAAAAAATATATTTCTCCTTTTAGCTGTTAAAAAAGCGTCAACACAGCCTTTGGATATTCAGATTCCCTACTTTTCGAATTCATTTCTAAAATCCCTGCTGTTGAAATACAACTATTGAGTTTACATGTCTAACATGAGCAATGAGTTTACATAAAGCCTGATATTTTTGGTGCTTGAATCAACCAGCGGAAATTTACACCTATTGTTGTTGAGGAAGCGAAGAGACAAAACTGGTTCTGTGTGAATATCTGAGCTGACAAAAGATCTGTGAAAGTTATGAAGTAAGGAGTGTAGTTTTTTGATTTTTCTGATAGTTCTTGAATCTGAGTGAACACAGGCATTCAAATTTAGCTTCATTATTTACGTTCTATTTTTTACTTTCTATTGTTATGTTACGCTTGCATCTGTAGAACATGAAAGTCATCTATGAAATAAATTTAATTGTTAATGCAGTCCACTACTGTGCAAAACTCTTTCACCGACTTTTAGCATAAATGTACACTCGCATCATGCATAATATTTTGTGATGTAGGTGTTGCCTAATTTAAATTACCTTTACTGGGTTCTCTTCAATATTTCAAATTTTTGCTGACGAAGTGTAAAAATGAAAGAAACAAATTCTCAAAAAATTATAATCTAACTCATGCGATGCGAATTGAGCGATTACCATGAGGTACAATATCCGAACACAGCGAGTGCAATAGCATTTTTATGCCAACAAATTTTTAAACTGATATATCTTACTTTCGTAATTTTTTACATTGTTTGAATTAAAAAAAAACAAAGTGTAATGAATTTCTTAATGAATCATGCTGATACAGGTATACATCTAGCGTCAGTAGTATTTTCAGACTACATGTTTCATTATTCAGTCATAGGCATTTTACTTCGATGAACATTGTACTAATTAAAGATACAAAATGGGACCATGAGTCTAAAATAACAAAAAATAATTTCCAACTAAACAAAGGAAAACAACCAAAGTTGTCTGGCGCAAGGCAGTTCCAAGCGACTCAGGTACTTGCGAAAGACGGCAGCCGTGACGAATCGTCCCTTTTTTCATTAGCGCGGAACGTTCGATGAATGGAAGGTATCGGATTACATGAGGAAAAAACAGCTTACTGGAAGGAATCGTAGGCCTGGTACCTCCAAGCTCCAGACTTTGAAGACAGTCTCAACTGAGCAGCCTTCCAAACAACACGTGTGCTACAGTGATGTGATTTTTGTGAGAAAAGAACTGTTTTTGCCGGTTCGAAAAATCTTGTGACTAGAAACCCATACCCAGTGTTGAAAATCACCTGTAAGACTTATTACGAGAAACCCCCCGAAAGTTAAAGAACCAACAGCCACACACAAAGTGATGGCGCAGCCTGCTTCTTCCGCTGCCGGCTGGTCTGCTGTGAACCGGCAGAGGATATGGGAGTTCATCCGTGAAGTGGACCATTCCATATTGGATGTTGTATCGCGTGAAGATGAGGAGGCCTACCTGAGTATGGTGAGTGAACCCGTCAGTAGTTGACGATTGTTGTTCATTTTAGTAGATGAAGTTAATCACTTAGCAGTTCTACATGTTATTTAAATTAACAGCTGTGTTCATGGTACGCAGCGATAGTATGCTTTTAAACAGAAGAAATTTAAATGTATTAATACTAGTATTGGAAAGGGAACCTGCCAAAGGAGTGATATTTAATAGAGTAAATTTTTCTTTTATATTTATGTGCAAGGTGATATAATTGCAAAAGTGGCACCACGTGGTTGTTATTAAGTGAAAAGTTATTGCATTTGTGTTACTGATATGGCCAATTTTCAAGATAGAAATTAGAAAAATGTTAATGAATCTTTCACGTTATGGTCCCAACGTCACAATACCCAATTCAACAATGAACGGGTTCCCTTTTATAATAATACTATTGCTCATTTGAGTGATCGGTCAAAATTTCTGTAATTGATTTTGTTTATGGGAAATATAATATCATTTCTGATGACACATCGAAACTATTGAACAATTCACCAGTAAATTCGTTTAATAAATTCCATTCGCGCTTTAAAAGCACACAAACTTTTCATTTCGTTTGGCTGTGTCTGTTGGTGTTAGAACAGTAAAGTTTTTGTAGCAACAATGGAGAAGAGTGGGTCTTCATGAATTAACTAAGAGTACGTGGAATTTTTCATTATTTTCTGTCTCATTTAACACAAATGATGTATGAAATAATAAGTAAACTTGGCGTTACGATGTTTACTTTAGTGCTTGATATCATTGGACTATTTGTTTGGATGTCAAATGTCAAAAATGAACGTCTGAAAAAATCAGTATCTCATGCGTCTGGCTTATTCTCAAATTTCCTGACATCTATTTCTCACCAAAAAGTGTAAAATGTTTCACATACCTGTAATTTAATTTTGTGAATAACTGTTTTTAACTCTATGAAATTTTCCATTCATTTCAAGAACAATCCTTTAATATTTTTTTGAACACTGCTGTTATTAAAATCAATGAAAACTTACGACCCTTGAAATTAATTGTCATAGCCTGGAAAACGTCGTTTTAAGATATATATATATTTTTAGATTTCTACATGAAATTTAATTAGAGTTCTCTTGGTTTTCATGTAAATTTTCTGTTCAGTATGAACTCGAGTCAGAAAGAACTGTTTTAAATTATTTTCTGAAAATGCCTGTCATTTAAAGATGTTACTCTGAATGTTACAGTTGCATTTTACTGTTTCCGAATATTTGATATTCTAAAATTGACTTCTTTCAATGCTTATAATTTACTTTTTTTTTCATTATTAAGCAGCGATAAATAATATTATCGTTTTTCTTTCAAAATTTTTATTTTAAAATCATGTCTCATTCGATTTTCAATTTTTTACGTCTATGCTCAATGAGCACATCATTTCAACGATTTATACCACATCAGTATTTTCTGATCAAATTTCCACACGTTGTTTTTATGTAATGAGGTTATTTTGTTCCACGCAAGACATTGAATATCAAATTTGATAAAACAAAAAGCTCTATTGAAAGTAGACTCATTCACTGTAACACATCTTCTGCTAGTTAAAATGATTTTTGAATTTTTACAATTCATGTCACTGAAATCAAATGAACATCAACGATGTACTAATCTCAATAAAAGAGGAAATATAGAAGGAGAAAACCTCAAGATGATTTTAATTTATAGGGTTCAAACTCTGAAAAAACTTACAAGTTGTCAGTACGTCTAGAAATGAATTATTAGCTCATCATTAAGTTTTCTAAACAACTATGTAATGAAATTAGATAGTACAAAACATTCATTGTTTTTATGTTCTTCAAAGCACTGAAAGTCGTGCACGATTTAACTAAACGATTTCATTTGTCCACAGGACGTAGCCACAGCCCAACGGAGCCACCAGCACCTCGTGCCGCCGATGTGCTTCCGCGAGCTGCGGAGAGTCCTGGGCACCGCCCTCTCGCGTCCGTCCCTGCGTCAGGTGGGAGCCCTGGTGTCCGTGCTGACCGTTGTTTTGGAGGGCGCTGATGGTATTTATGATGGCTACACCCCGACTGCTCCTTATCCTCTCGTGCCATCCATGAAGTGGTACGTTTTGGACGTGGTGGAAGGCATCAATCTCGTCTTGGAGCGCATCACCTCGCCTCAACTCTATGACGGCAACGCCATCGCTCACCTGAGAGACCTCGCCCGCTTTTGTTTCCTGTACAACGTGCTGCTCTTCGACCCTGTGTATGAGGAGATGCGCTCCGTCGTGGCTGACGACCCTCAGGGCAGGACCGCCTTCTACAGCGCCGTCCATATGCAGAATCTGGTCGCCAGCTTGGTCTTCCCTCTGATTCTGCAGGGGGCTTTTGCTACCAGCCCCCTCCAGCTCCCCATCACGCCCTGCTCTACGGTGGAGGAGATGCTGGGCTGCGGGACCCCGAAGACCTGCGCAGTTTGCCAGGACGCCATTCAGGACGATGACGAGTTCTGCGTGCTGTCGAGCTGTCGCCATCTCTTCTGCGACCGCTGCGCCCCCGCTCACCTCAGGCCGCAGTGAGTATAATTCGCTAACATTTATTATTTTAGTGTTAACTACCTGCAAGGAACTTAGGCTACAAGTTTTAATTGTATCCTTGTCTCACTATGGCACTCAGTGAAGAAGGTAGATGGTATTTCATTTTGAATGGTTTTATCAATTTCCAACGGGCATACAGTAATTTTTGCGTTTTCCAATGTTTTCTCTTAATTTTTTTTTTATGTATGAGTTGTGATATCAGACCAATTGAAACGAATTGATTTGTATTTGCCCTAAAAAACATTAATTTTTGTTTTAAATGCATACGGATTTATAATTTTGAAATTAGGGAATATATATATATATATGTATATCTACAAATTATTTCTCTGAATATGACCCTAAAAAAGGGGGGCTTCGAAATAATTGTATGTTCTTTGTTTGAGTGCCTCATTTGCTATTGATACCAAGCTTATTGTTCTTTCTTAAATTTAGGACTCTACCGTGTATGGTTTTAATGTTTCTCTTTATTGGTGCATGGTGTTCATCTCTGCTCTGCTCCTCGATAAACCCATTCGTAACGTTTATTTTGTCATGGTCTTCCAGTACTCGTATTTGTCAGATGAGCTGTTCACTCAAACTGCATCTAATAAAACACAACAATTAACTTGAGCATAGAAAAGCATGTCTACCTTGGATGAGCTGACGAACACTTATCAACTTGATACTGTTTGACGTCTACACTCACATTGGTATAGGCCAGTTTTATATAGAAACAATGCAACGCAGCACATTAACTCCAGAAAAGTCATGAAAATACTTATGGTGGAACTAGAGTTTTGTGTGACTCATGAGTTGTTAGCTTACAAAAACATTCGATTTTCCATTCCAGGCTTCATAAAATGATTGAAAATAATAACTTTGCCCTGCTTCTCGTTGCAGTTGCCCGTGTCCGGTATGCGGAGCCGGCGCTAGCTTCTGGATGTGCAAGTCTCCGCTGCTGGAGTACCAGAGGCACCTGGAGGCCGGCCACTCTGCGCCGCAGCTCGACGAGGACTTCGGACCCCAGATTTCGGGCTGCCTCAAGTATCTCTTCGGGTTGTTCTAACCCCTGAACCCGAAGTTTGGATGCCCTTCAACTCTTCTCTGATGACGACCGTGGCCTTTAATGACTAATGACGACAGGCACGGCCGTTTGAGGCGTGCTGTATTAAACTACGAAGTAAACTGTGTACTCCTGTGTTGTGTCAGAGCCTAGACCGATGGCGTTATTTTAACGACGAACCAAATAATTTGTTGACCCAAGCAACTTTTTGCTGTGCTAAATTTACCAAATATATTTTAATATTTATATATCCGAAGTGTTTGATACTCCACATCCTCTTCTAGCTTTTGTTAAAATGACACGTAATTAGAACACCCCCAGTAAAATTCCTAGGCTTAGCTTTCAACTGAAATGTTTGATGTATCTAACGTAGGAAATATTTAGGAGCATCATTCATAAAAGCTATTTTGTCATTCCAGGC
This sequence comes from Morinoia aosen, assembly GCA_030386875.1. Classification (NCBI taxonomy): domain Eukaryota; kingdom Metazoa; phylum Arthropoda; class Malacostraca; order Amphipoda; family Talitridae; genus Morinoia; species Morinoia aosen. The sequence continues at coordinate 19,838,123 of CM059556.1, forward strand.
TAAGCTGAGAAAAGTTGCTTGGGTTTGCATTTATCAATTTGTAATTCAATGCCAGCCAAAGGAGCAGTATTGTCCATATTAGTTTTTCTGTCAGTGTTGTTTCTTTGCTTTGGAGACGAGTTGTTCTGCGTAAATATTATCGATCAATTTGCTGTAGACACAATCGCTAACGAATACCAGAAAACGATTCGAATTTTCTACTGTACTCTATTAAGCGACATGTTCTTCCTGATGAAATTGAGAAAAATTTTATGTGAGGACTTCAAAGCACAGAAAAATGCTCACATTTTTTACTAAATCAAACATGCTTTAGTTAATGTGAATGACATCTTCGCTTTATCTGTCTCAGACAGTCTTCATTCAGTAGCTAAAACTCTACTGGTTAGGTCTACTTGAAAGAACTTTCAACCAAAATTTTTTAGCATCAAGCTAAATAATTTATTTGAAATTATGAGATGTACTCAGCCGACTGGAATGAGGTAAATTTTAAAAATATAAGAGAAACGCATTTCGGGAAAATTATATGTATACTCTTAAGTGCGGGGCAATGTTCATTAACAACTACATTCATTACCAGAAAAAAAGAAAAAAAAAGAAAAACGTTTATTTCCAAGTTGGCGCATGAGATACATGCCAACATATTGGTTTTTAAAAATTTCTTAATATAGGCCATCCCAAAACAAAAGTTCCATACGAGGAGTACTAATTGACAAACTATTCGAGGTGTACAAGTAGATAAGCCATATGAGGCATAATTATAGACAAACTATACGAGGCGTACTAATAGACAAACACTACGTGGTGTGCTTATAGTCTAACTCTGTCAAGGGTAGTTGAATGAGAAATGAAAAATATCATCTCATGGATATTTTATATTCCAAGAGATTCCGGCATAGCGCCCCTTGTCTTCTTTTTCCTTCTCCGACTATTTCAACTAAGAACTTGGGAGTTTCGAAGAATACTTTAGTAGTATTCAAATTATTTATAAGATCACCGAAGTAGGAAAAATACAAAAAAAAAACGCTACACCGGAGCAGATTGAAACACCATCGTAAATAACAATCAAGTATTGCGAAAAGGTTAGTCACGAAGTAATTTATAAAGAACATCGCGCAACACACCACGCACATCTAGAAATGCGTAAACAAACTCACACTCAAAATGAAATGCATGGCTTATTCGGTATACAAATATAGAGATTATTTTTGCACGAGCGCTTTATTTCATTTGTCTGTTTATACTTTTAATTTCTTCTATTCACAGAAAAGCTCTTCGGGGCCGAGATAGATCGATTAATTAATCATTAAGCAAGCGCAATCAATTTGTTTACTTCTGGAATTTGGTTCAGTGTTAACTGATCGCAGAGCTTTCGGTAAAATGTTATGTGTCTTGAGGTTTTGCTTTTTATGCCAAAAGTAGAAATAGAAACATATGTATGTACATGTGCGCATATATATGTGCGAACGAGTGCATCTGTACACTGATACAGAGACATTTATGTTTGAGTGCGCACACATACACACTCATGCACACACCAACACACATATTCATAAAAAACGAATGTCATATCTTCTCGATATTCACCCCAACATCATGTGGACATGGGTACATGGGATAAAATGGAGATACAGTGCAAGCCGGTTACCACTCATGATTGACAAACATCTACAAAATTTTGACAGAAATGGGTAAACAAACATATACTCAACATCAAAATTCATAGCTCGTACAACATACGGAACAGAAAGATAATTTTACCACGATTCATATGCTCAAATTGCTCTTTATTTCATTAATTGTATTTGTCATTAATCCGATTCACAGAAACGCCCTCTGGGGAAGTGATAGATCTATTTTTGAATTATTTCGCTAGTGCAATAAAATTATTAACCGGATGGTTTTTGCGTAAAGAAATGAAATAGAAACATGCATATCTATTTATGTAGATATATATATGTACCTACATACGTACACACACATATTAACATATATACATATTGAAAATGAAATATAAGAAAAAAATACATATATAAAATAAAAAGATAAAAACAACGTACCATCTACTACACAGAAAATGACAGTTGAGCTCACTGTAATCCTAAGAAATTTTTCGGAAAAAAATAACTAAAAGGAAAAGAAAACTTCGAAAAACTTAAAAATGAATTGGTTTTTAATTGCTTCATAGCAGAAGCCCTGAATAATAGGGAGTGGTGACATTTTTTGAAGGATCTTCATGTTCACTAGCTTGACGTTCAAGTGCAGGGCAATCTTTTGTATTTAAATAACTTAAGGTCGTGCCAGTTCTTCACGTGATGAAGGCCCTCGCTTATGATTGCTAATCAACAATTTGTGACTGACCCTGGCCCAAGCTAAACTCGACTCACATAGCTAGTCACATTCGAACATGGAATGTATTTAGTAGGGCTAATTGGAGAGAAAAGTGCGTAATGAATGTACGGTTTCCAAAAGTAAATCTCATTGACGGAATAGAAAGAATGAATTACCGAGAACGAAGATCTCCAAGAATGTTAGGAGTAGTACAGAAATCGAAGCTGGAATGTACAGAGTAGTACAGAAATCGAAGCTGGAAAGTACAGAGTAGTACAGAAGTCGAAGCTGGAAAGTACAGAGTAGTACAGAAATCGAAGCTGGAAAGTACAGAGTAGTACAGAAGTCGAAGCTGGAAAGTAGAGAGTAGTACAGAAATCGAAGCTGGAATGTACAGAGTAGTACAGAAATTGAAGCTGGAATGTACAGAGTAGTACAGAAATCGATGCTGGAATGTACAGAGTAGTACAAAAATCGAAGCTGGAAAGTACAGAGTAGTACAGAAATCGTAGCTGGAATGTACAGAGTAGTACAGAAATCGAAGCTTTAAAGTACATAGTAGTACAGAAATCGAAGCTGGAAAGTACAGAGTAGTACAAAAATCGAAGCTGGAATGTACAGAGTAGTACAGAAATCGTAGCTGGAATGTACAGAGTAGTACAGAAATCGATGTTGGAATGTACAGAGTAGTACAGAAATCGAAGCTGGAAAGTACAGAGTAGTACAGAAGTCGAAGCTAGAAAGTACAGAGTAGTACAGAAATCGAAGCTGGAAAGTACAGAGTAGTACAGAAATCGAAGCTGGAATGCACAGAGTAGTACAGAAATCGAAGCTGGAATGTACAGAGTAGAACAGAAATCGAGCAGTAGTTCAGAACCACCCTAGAAATGCGAAGAGTCACTCTTTGAACTATAAAGACGTGTACTGAATTAGAAAATGAGTTTGAGTTAATTTTTTGGATATTCGAGTAAATAATTTCTGCGTTCTGATCCCCGTCAAGAAAACCTCGTTCATTCGACGCCTACGTTCTTTAGCCTGCAGATGAATTTAGTTTCAATTTTCATGAAACTACAATGCTTCTTGTAAAAAATGAACGATGAGTAAATATTCACGGTGAGCATGGGATAATTGAGCATTTCTGATAATTTGACCATGTTACGGTCACCACTTACTGCTTGTTTAAGACATCAGAAATCTTTAACCCGCGTATAAATTTGCCAGTTATGATTTTCATTTCTGTTGGATTTTATGAAAGTCTAAACATTTCCATTCTCAAGGCAAATTAAGTATTTGATAATAACGGCTTTTCTTTTCAAAAAATTCAACTGTACAAGTCTTATTAGCTCCATGGTTCGGTCATCACAACGCCATTAGAGCGATCATGCTTCATCTGAATGGAAACCTCGAATGGAATAATAAAACTTTTACCTCGACGAAAGATAAGATGCACTGTACCTACTTAGTGCATGTCACGTCTAAGCAGACCTACACTCTGACCCGCTCGATTGGTTGATTTTATTCTACCGACATTCTTATTTTAAAGCAGACTTTCGATATAAATTCAGAGGTGGTCTTTTTGAGAACAGGCGTTTGATACAAATTTAGGAGAGAAGTTGAAAGTTTTGTGACTTAGCGTACCTGCTCAGGGAATGTAAAACTCAGCAACTTTGAACTTCTCTTTTGAGAAAGATTATTCCCTTATATTCGCCTTGAGAAGCCCAGAGTGGACTGGCCAATACGGAGTTAATAAGAATGCGTAGGTAGAAAGATTTTGTGCTGTCCAACTTTTTTTGTCTGAACATCTGTGCATTTGTCGCCACAGATCCAGCGTTGAAGAAGCATCGTAGACGTCATGATAGGCAGGTTTTTGTTATTTTAATGTGTTGTTTTGAATTATTTAATGCCTCTGATGACAGGAATCGAAACAATTCCTAGCCACCACTAACCGCTCATGTACTGTGATTTTATTATTCAGCAGGCATTCAGTAATTATCTAGATGTAGTTTCAGGTGAACTTTCATTAGTTTGAATCGAAAAACAAACTTGGTGTTAGATTTCGAGCCTAAACGAAATTTTACGTGCGCTTACTTTTTCATTAGGTTGGTTATCACATATTAGACCATTATTTATTGCATCGTCGTTATGATTTTCCAATGTGAAAAACTTAAAATGGATTCTAGTTTTTCTCTCCAGAACAAATAAATTTCGTAAAGAAATTTCGACAGATGCTGAACAATGCAATGAAAATCATTCTGTGAAGGAAAATACAAAAATCCCAATAGTGAAATATGATTTCCACATTCATAAATGCACAGCAAAATCATTGGGGAAGAATGTAGGGACTTAGCTTCGCCATCTGTTCAAGGTTATACCGGGTGCTTCGCAAAAACCAGAGTGTTTGAGTGATATTAACCTGCTGAATAATTATCTGATTATAATGAGGTTGTTTAAAAAAATTGTTTCCTTCTGAAAGAAAAAAGTATTGCGTTATTAGCACGAAACTTTGGTTATATATGCCCAAAAAATGCGAGGGTGTCCTAAACACTTTCTGGAACAAAAAACCGCTCATGATAATATAGCTACAGGAATTCATTTGGTAAAATGAATACTGAAGAAAAAGTGAAGGCACCCGAAAAAGATTAATTACTTATACTTAAATAACCAAATATTTTTTCAAATCCCCTATAAGAGATGGCATTTATCTACTTCATAGTCGGTTACATTTTCCCGAATGCATTCTAAATTTTCTTTCAACATTTTTTAATGGCGCGCCTTATTATTTGCAAATTTTGCTAAGAGTATTGAAGTCTGTCGTTCAGCGATGGAGTGATGTAAACTTTATTCTTCAGAAGTCCCATCAAAAAAATCATTTCACATGGAGTGAGATTTAGAGACCTCGGCAGCCACTGTCTTGACTGCACCGTGGTGAACAACTCTACGTCCAGCACGTGTGTAGCTACACTAACAAATTAATGAGTGCAGAATCTTACAAAAGTTATGGACACTAACAGGAAATGAAAGACAAAACCATAGTCGGTAGCCTGTATTTATTCAGTGATTGACATTTTAATTTTATTGGCGCACGAGTTGGGAAACATTGCAAAGTTACACGCTAGGAATTTTACTGAAGAATGTGTGAGATAGTGTTCAACATGAACAGTTTAGCGACATTTACAGTGTTAGCAATCTTGGGTCATTTCATCAAAGCTCAGCACACTTACATGGCTTTTATTTACTAACTGCACGTGAAACATCATAAAATGACTTAACCTATTCCTTCCACAATCGAGAAAAGGCACAATCGTTTTAAGCTCCACCTTCCTAAAATTACGAGAAAAGCATCAACACAACCAGCAGGCCCATCAGTCTCGACCCATCGCTAGATATCAGATGCACCGGTCAGAAAGGCGGTTATTATTTCAAACTAAACTACATTCTTAGCACGGTCTAGGATAGTCTTAGAAAGACAGCACTCTAGCAATTATTTCAAAGTTTATAGCTTAATGTGAATTTACCATTGATTGATCCATTTAAATTTATGTTCTGGTGGTGTCGAAAAAAGATATTTTTCCTTTCAGCTGTTTAAAAAGCGTCAACACAGCATTTGGATCTTCAGATTCCCTACTTTACGAATTCATTTCTAAAATCCCTGCTGTTGAAATACATCCATTGAGTTTACATGTCTAACATGAGCAATGAGTTTACATAAAGCCTGATATTTTTGGTGCTTGAATCAACCAGCGGAAATTTACACCTATTGTTGTTGAGGAAGCGAAAAGACAAAACTGGTTCTGCGTGAATATCTGAGGTGACAAAAGATCTGTGGAAGTTATGAAGTAAGGAGTGTAGTTCTTTGATTTTTCTGATAGATCTTGAAACTGAGTGAACACAGGCATTCAAATTTAGGTTCATTATTTACGTTTTTTTTTACTTTCTAATGATATAATACGCTTGCATCTGTAGAACATGAAAGTCATCTATGAAATAAATTTAATTGTTAATGCAGTCCACTACTGTGCAAAACTCTTTCACCGACTTTTAACATAAATGTACACTCGCATCATGCATAATATTTTGTGATGCAGGTGTTGCCTAATTTAAATTACCTTTACTGGGTTCTCTTCAATGTTTCAAATTTTCACTATCGAAAGGCAAAAATTAAAGAAATAAATTCTCAAAAAATTATGATCTAACTCATGCGATGCCAATTGAGCGATTACCATGAGGTACAATATCTGAACACAACGAGTGCAATAGTATTTTCATGTCAACAAATTTTGAAAATGATATATCTTACTTTCGTAATTTTTTACATTGTTTGAATAAAAAAAACAGAGTGTAATGAATTTCTTAATGAATCATGCTGATAAAGGTATACATCTAGCGTCAGTAGTATTTTCAGACTACATGTTTCATTATTCAGTCATAGGCATTTTACTTCGATGAACATTGTACTAATTAAAGATACAAAATGGGACCATGAGTTTAAAATAACGAAAAATAATTTCCAACTAAACAAAGGAAAACAACCAAAGCTGTCTGGCGCAAGGCAGTTCCAAGCGACTCAGGTACGTGCGAAAGACGGCAGCCGTGACGAATCGTCCCTTTTTTCATTTGCGCGGAACGTTCGATGAATGGAAGGTATCGGATTACATGAGGAAAAAACAGCTTACTGGAAGGAATCGTAGGCCTGGTACCTCCAAGCTCCAGACTTTGAAGACAGTCTCAACTGAGCAGCCTTCCAAACAACACGTGTGCTACAGTGATGTGATTTTTGTGAGAAAAGAACTGTTTTTGCCGGTTCGAAAAATCTTGTGACTAGAAACCCATACCCAGTGTTGAAAATCACCTGTAAGACTTATTACGAGAAGCCCCCCGAGAGTTAAAGAACCAACAGTCACACACAAAGTGATGGCGCAGCCTGCTTCTTCCGCTGCCGGCTGGTCTGCTGTGAACCGGCAGAGGATATGGGAGTTCATCCGTGAAGTGGACCATTCCATATTGGATGTTGTATCGCGTGAAGATGAGGAGGCCTACCTGAGTATGGTGAGTGAACCCATCAGTAGTTGACGATTGTTGTTCATTTTAGTAGATGAAGTTAATCACTTAGCAGTTCTACATGTTATTTAAATTAACAGCTGTGTTCATGGTACGCAGCGTTAGTATGCTTTTAAATAGAAGAAATTTAAAGGTATTAATACTAGTATTGGAAAGGGAACCTGCCAAAGGAGTGATATTTAATAGAGTAAATTTTTCTTTTATATTTTTGTGCAAGGTGATATAATAGCAAAAGTGGCTACCACGTGGTTGTTATTAAGTGAAAAGTTATTGCATTTGTGTTGCTGATATGGCCAATTTTCAAGATAGAAATTAGAAAAATGTTTATGAATCTTTCACGTTATGGTCCCAACGTCACAATACCCAATTCAACAATGAACGGGTTCCCTTTTATAATAATACTATTGCTCATTTGAGTGATCGGTCAAAATTTCTGTAATTGATTTTGTTTATGGGAAATATAATATTATTTCTGATGACACATCGAAACTATTGAACAATTCACCAGTAAATTCGTTTAATAAATTCCATTCGCGCTTTAAAAGCACACAAACTTTTCATTTCGTTTGGCTGTGTCTGTTGGTGTTAGAACAGTAAAGTTTTTGTAGCAACAATGGGGAAGAGTGAGTCTTCATGAATTAACTAAGAGTACGTGGGATTTTTCATTATTTTCTGTCTCATATAACACAAATGATGTATGAAATAATAAGTAAACTTGGCGTTACGATGTTTACTTTAGTGCTTGATATCATTGGACTATTTGTTTGGATGTCAAATGTCAAAAATGAACGTCTGAAAAAATCAGTATCTCATGCGTCTGGCTTATTCTCAAATTTCCTGACATCTATTTCTCACCAAAAAGGGTAAAATGTTTCACATACCTGTAATTTAATTTTGTGAATAACTGTTTTTAACTCTATGAAATTTTCCATTCATTTCGAAAACCATCCTTTAATATTTTTTTGAACACTGCTGTTATTAAAATCAATGAAAACTTACGACCCTTGAAATTAATTGTCATAGCCTGGTAAACGTCGTTTTAAGATATATATATTTTTAGATTCCTACATGAAATTTAATTAGAGTTCTCTTGGTTTTCATGTAAATTTTCTGCTCAGTATGAAGTCGAGTCAGAAAGACTTGTTTTTAAATTATTCTCTGAAAATGCCTGTCATTTAAAGCTGTTACTCTGAATGTTACAGTTGCATTTCACTGTTTCCGAATATTTGATATTCTAAAATTGACTTCGTTCAATGCTTATAATTTACTGTTTTTTTATTATTATGCAGCGATGAATAATATTACCGTTTTTCTTTCAAAATTTGTATTTTAAAATCATGTCTCATTCGATTTTCAATTTTTTACGTCTATGCTCAATGAGCACATCATTTCAACGATTTATACCACATCAGTATTTTCTGATCAAATTTTCACACGTTGTTTTTATGTAATGAGATTATTTTGTTCCACCCAAGACATTGAATATCAAATTTGATAAAACAAAAAGCTCTATTGAAAGTAGACTCATTCACTGTAACACATCTTCTGCTAGTTAAAATGATTTTTGAATTTTTACAATTCATGTCACTGAAATCAAATGAACATCAACGATGTACTAATCTTAATAAAAGAGGAAATATAGAAGGAGAAAACCTCAAGATGATTTTAATTTATGGGGTTCAAACTCTGAAAAAACTTACAAGTTGTCAGTACGTCTAGAAATGAATTATTAGCTCATCATTAAGTTTTCTAAAAAACTATGTAATGAAATTAGATAGTACAAAACATTCATTGTTTTTATTTTCTTCAAAGCACTGAAAGTCGTGAACGATTTAACTAAACGATTTCATTTGTCCACAGGACGTAGCCACAGCCCAACGGAGCCACCAGCACCTCGTGCCGCCGATGTGCTTCCGCGAGCTGCGGAGAGTCCTGGGCACCGCCCTCTCGCGTCCGTCCCTGCGTCAGGTGGGAGCCCTGGTGTCCGTGCTGACCGTTGTTTTGGAGGGCGCTGATGGTATTTATGATGGCTACACCCCGACTGCTCCTTATCCTCTCGTGCCATCCATGAAGTGGTACGTTTTGGACGTGGTGGAAGGCATCAATCTCGTCTTGGAGCGCATCACCTCGCCTCAACTCTATGACGGCAACGCCATCGCTCACCTGAGACACCTCGCCCGCTTTTGTTTCCTGTACAACGTGCTGCTCTTCGACCCTGTGTATGAGGAGATGCGCTCCGTCGTGGCTGACGACCCTCAGGGCAGGACCGCCTTCTACAGCGCCGTCCACATGCAGAATTTGGTCGCCAGCTTGGTCTTCCCTCTGATTCTGCAGGGGGCTTTTGCGACCAGCCCCCTCCAGCTCCCCATCACGCCCTGCTCTACGGTGGAGGAGATGCTGGGCTGCGGGACCCCGAAGACCTGCGCAGTTTGCCAGGACGCCATTCAGGACGATGACGAGTTCTGCGTGCTGTCGAGCTGTCGCCATCTCTTCTGCGACCGCTGCGCCCCCGCTCACCTCAGGCCGCAGTGAGTATAATTCGCTAACATTTATTATTTTAGTGTTAACTACCTGCAAGGAACTTAGGCTACAAGTTCTAATTGTATCCTTGTCTCACTATGGCACTCAGTGAAGAAGGTAGATGGTATTTCATTTTGAATGGTTTTATCAATTTCCAACGGGTATACAGTAATTTTTGCGTTTTCCAATGTTTTCTCTTAATTTTTTTTTTATGTATGAGTTGTGATATCAGACCAATTGAAACGAATTGATTTGTATTTGCCCTAAACAACATTAATTTTTGATTTAAATGCATACTGATTTATAATTTTGAAATTAGGGAATATATATATATATATGTATATCTACAAATCATTTCTCTGAATATGACCCTAAAAAAAGACGGGCTACGAAATAATTGTATGTTATTTGTTTGAGTGCCTCATTCGCTATTGATACCAAGCTTATTGTTATTTCTTAAATTTAGGACTCTACCGTGTATAGTTTTAATGTTTCTCTTTATTGGTGCATGGTATTCATCTCTGCTCTACTCCTCGATAAACTCATTCGTAACATTTATTTTGTCATGGTCTTTCAGTACTCGTATTTGTCAGATGAGCTGTTTACTAAAAGTGCATTTAACAAAACGCAACAATTAACTTGAGCATAGAAAAGCATGTCTACCTTGGATGAGCTGACGAACACATATCAACTTGATACTGTTTGACGTCTACACTCACATTGGTATAGGCCAGTTTTATATAGAAACAATGCAACGCAGCACATTAACTCCATAAAAGTCATGAAATTACTTCTGGTGGAACTAGAGTTTTGTGTGACTCATGAGTTGTTAGCTTACAAAAACATTCGACTTTCCATTCTAGGCTTCATAAAATGATTGAAAATAATAACTTTGCCCTTCTTCTCGTTGCAGTTGCCCGTGTCCGGTATGCGGAGCCGGCGCTAGCTTTTGGATGAGCAAGTCTATGCTGCTGGAGTACCAGAGGCACCTGGAGGCCGGCCACTCAGCGCCGCAGCTCGACGAGGACTTCGGACCCCAGACTTCGGGCTGCCTCAAGTATCTCTTCGGGTTGTTCTAACCCCTGAACTCGAAGTTTCGATGCCCTTCGACCTTCCTCTGATGACGACCGTGTCCTTTAACGACTAATGACGACAGGCACGACCGTTTGAGTCGTGCTGTATTAAATTACGAAGTAAACTGTATACTCCTATGTTGTGTCAGAGCCTAGACCGATGGCGTTATTTTAACGACGAACCAAATAATTTGTTGACCCAAGCAACTTTTTGCTGTGATAAATTTACCAAATATATATAATATTTATATATCCGAAGTGTTTGATACTCCTCATCCTCTTCTAGCTTTTGTTAACATGACACGTAATTAGAACACCCACAGTAAAATTCCGAGGCTTAGATTTCTACGGATATGTTTGATGTATCTAACGTAGGAAATATTTAGGGGCATCATTCATAAAAGCTATTTTGTCATTTCAGGCTAAGCTGAGAAAAGTTGCTTGTGTTTGCATTTATCTATGTGTAATTCAATGCCAGCCAAAGGAGCAGTATTGTGCATATGAGTTGTTCTGTGAGTATTGTTTCTTTGCTTTGGAGACGAGTTGTTCTGCGTAAATATTATCGATCAATTTGCTGTAGACACAATCGCTAACGAATACCAGACGACGATTCGATTTTTTTGCTGTACTCTATTAAGCGACATGTTCTTCCTAATGAAATAGAAAAAAATTTTATGTGAGGACTTCAAAGCATAGAAAAATGCTTACATTTCTTACTAAATCAAACATGCTTTAGTTATTGTGAAATGACATCTTCGCTTTATCTGTCTCAGACAGTCTTCATTCAGTAGCTAAAACTCTACTGATTAGGTCTACTTCAAAAAACTTTCGACTAAAATTTTTTAGCATTAAGCTAAATAATTTATTTGAAATTATGAGATGTACTCAGCCGACTGGAATGAGGCAAATTTCAAAAATATAAGAGAAACGCATTTCGGGAAAATTATATGTATACTCTTCAGTGCGGGGCAATGTTCATTAACAGTTGCATTCATTAACAGAAGCCCTGAATAATACTGAGTGGTGACATTTTTTGAAGGATCTTCATGCTCACTAGCTTGATGTTCAAGTGCAGGGCAATCTTTTGTATTTAGTTGACTTAAGGTCGTGCCAGTTCTTCACGTGATGAAGGCCCTCGCTTATCATTGCTAATCAACAATTTGTGACTGACCCTGGCCCAAGCTAAACTCGACTCACTTAGCTAGTCACATTCGAACATGGAATGTATTTAGTGGGGCTAATTGGAGAGAAAAATGCGTAATGAATGTACGGTTTCCAAAAGTAAATCTCATTGACGGAATAGAAAGAATGAATTACCGAGAACGAAGATCTCCAAGAATGTTAAGATTAGTACAGAAATCGAGGCTGAAATGTAGAGATTAGTACAGATATCGAGGCTGGAATGTACAGAGTAGTACAGAAATCAAAGCTGGAAAGTACAGAGTAGTACAGAAATCGAAGCTGGAATGTACAGAGTAGTACAGAAATCGAAGCTGGAAAGTACAAAGTAGTACAGAAATCGAAGCTGGAATGTACAGAGTAGTACAGAAATCGAAGCTGGAATGTACAGAGTAGTACAGAAATCGAAGCTGGAATGTACAGAGTAGAACAGAAATCGAGCAGTAGTACAGAAGCACCCTAGAAATGCCAACAGTACCTACGAACTATAAAGACGTGTACTGAATAAGCAAATGAGTTTTGAGTTAATTTTTTGGATATTCGAGTAAATAATTTCTGCATTTTGATCCACGTCAAGAAAACTTTGTTCATTCGACGCCTACGTTCATTAGCCTGCAGATGAATTCAGTTTCAATTTTGATGAAATTACAATGCTTCTTGTGAAAAATGAACGATGAGTAAATATTCACGGTGAGCATGGGATAATCCTTGATGGATTCTAAACTCTAGAGTTCAAACGAGTATTGATTTTCTCATTTTCTCGAAATGAGGTCCATCAAAATTTTTTCTGTAAACCATCAGAGCTGCGTCGATTTGACAACATGAACTGGTTAAAAAAAAGGTCAATATTCAGTTTCTGCATTAAAATCAGTCGCATTGGTTAAACAAGGAGTTAGAGAATCAGTGCCATCCCCTTTACCTTTCAAATGATTCGTATGGCATTCAACGTCAACTTTTCTGAAACTCAATCAAGAAAGCAAAACAAATTAAGTATTAACATGACTTTTTGTTGATGACACTGCTAATAAAATAGCAATAGTAAAGCTAATGCCAATGAAAGCTTTTGTAAAACATGCTAGGAAACATAGCAAACACCAAATTTATTACCCATTTCTTGAATCTGTGGTCTAATTTCTTGAGAAACTGTTGTCTAATTTTCTGAATCTGTTGTCTTATTTCCCTAGAAAATGTTGTCAATTTGGTTGAATTTATTGTCCGATATCTTGAGAAACCGAAGGAAAATTCGTTCATTAAAACGGATTGTACGCAATTAAAAACATTTTCATTACATGAAATTGCTAAATTACCATGTTGTGTGAAAATGTAACGATCTATGTTTAAAAATGCGAATAATGTTTTCTGGACGTATTGAAGTCTAGAAAAATGATGAAAATGTGGTTCAGCTATTTTTTCGTCTTCACAAATCTCTGCATAAATAGGAAACATTTTATTTATTATCTTGACACACCTACGGAAAAATGAAGCATAGCCTCGATATTATACTCACTATAGCACAAATTTTTTCACGTAAACCTCATGAAAAATTTAATCTAGGATCAATATCATAGTTCTAGCGGTATAATTTTTTCTGATATATCCCTAAGGAAATATTTAGTTTAGGATCAATGTTATAGTTTTTACCGCAAAACATTTTTTGATGTACCCTTAAGGGAGAATTGAGTATAGTGTTAATTGTATACCTATTGGTGCGCAAATTTCTCTCACCAATACATATTTCACGATTTTCATCACTATATTTGTACCGTATTTACACCGTATTTGCATCGTATTTGCACCAGATTTTTACCGTATTTGTGCCGCATTTACACCGTATTTGCGCCGTATTTGCATCATATTTGTACCTTATTAGCACTATATATATCTGCCGTATTTGCACCGTATTTACCCCGTATTTACACCGTATTTGCACCGTATTTTCATCGCATTTGAATCTTATTAGCACCATATTTGTACCGTATTTGTGCCGCATTTTCACCGTATTTGCGCCGTATTTGCATCATATTTGCACCTTATTAGCACCATATTTCTGCCGTATTTGCACCGTATTTACCCCGTATTTACACCGTATTTTCACCGTATTTGCATCGTATTTACGCTCACGAGGCAAATACGGGCTATCTCTAGCCGCACATTTCAAATCTACAACAGCTGGCATTAAGGAGGAACAAAGCTGAGCGGAACCCAAGACCTTGACGGCACTTTCAAAGCTCCAAATGGTCCGGAAATAACATACAGCGTTGATTCCATTATTTAGGTCCTGCTAACGAGCATAGAACATTACATGAATTTTACGGCTCCAATTTTGGTCAGGTAAGAATTGGTCCCAGCCTCAGCTGTAATTTTGGTGACGACTTTGAAGTTCAGACTGAGCATGTAGTTTAGACTGAGAAGTTCAGAAGTTCAGACTGAGCATGTAGTTTAGACTGAGAAGTTCAGAAGTTCAGACTGAGCATGTAGTTTAGACTGAGAAGTTCAGAAGTTCAGACTGAGCATGTAGTTTAGACTGAGAAGTTCAGAAGTTCAGACTGAGCATGTAGTTTAGACTGAGAAGTTCAGAAGTTCAGACTGAGCATTAAAGAGTTTAGACTGAGAAGTTCAGAAGTTCAGACTGAGCATGTAGTTTAGACTGAGAAGTTCAGAAGTTCAGACTGAGCATTAAAGAGTTTAGACTGAGAAGTTCAGAAGTTCAGACTGAGCATGTAGTTTAGACTGAGAAGTTCAGAAGTTCAGACTGAGCATTAAAGAGTTTAGACTGAGAAGTTCAGAAGTTCAGACTGAGCATGTAGTTTAGACTGAGAAGTTCAGAAGTTCAGACTGAGCATTAAAGAGTTTAGACTGAGAAGTTCAGAAGTTCAGACTGAGCCTGTAGTTTAGACTGAGAAGTTCAGAAGTTCAGGCTGAGCATGTAGTTTAGACTGAGAAGCTCAGAAGTTCAGACTGAGCATGTAGTTTAGACTGAGAAGTTCAGAAGTTCAGACTGAGCCTTAAGGAGTTTAGACTGAGAAGTTCAGAAGTTCAGACTGAGCGTGGAGAAGTTCAGAATGAGCATGAAGGAGTTTAAACTGAGAACTTCAGAAGTTCAGACTGAGCGGGGAGAAGTTCAGACTGAGAATGAAAGAGTTTAGACTCAGATGTTCAGAAGTTCAGACTGAGAGGAGAGAAGTTCAGACTGAGAATGAAGGAGTTTAGACTGAGAAGTTCAGAAGTTCAGACTGAGAGGAGAGAAGTTCAGACTGAGAATGAAGGAGTTTAGACTGAGAAGTTCAGAAGTTCAGACTGAGCATGTAGTTTAGACTGAGAAGTTCAGAAGTTCAGACTGAGCCTTAAGGAGTTTAGACTGAGAAGTTCAGAAGTTCAGACTGAGCGTGGAGAAGTTCAGAATGAGCATGAAGGAGTTTAAACTGAGAACTTCAGAAGTTCAGACTGAGCGGGAAGAAGTTCAGACTGAGAATGAAAGAGTTTAAACTGAGAACTTCAGAAGTTCAGACTGAGCGGGGAGAAGTTCAGACTGAGAATGAAGGAGTTTAAACTGAGAACTTTAGAAGTTCAGACTGAGCGGGGAGAAGTTCAGACTGAGAATGAAAGAGTTTAGACTCAGATGTTCAGAAGTTCAGACTGAGAGGAGAGAAGTTCAGACTGAGAATGAAGGAGTTTAGACTGAGAAGTTCAGAAGTTCAGACTGAGAGGAGAGAAGTTCAGACTGAGAATGAAGGAGTTTAGACTGAGATTTTTAGAAGTTCAGGCTGAGCGAGGAGAAGTTCAGACTGAGAATAAAGGAGTTTAGACTGAGAAGTTCAGAAGTTCAGACTGAGAGGAGAGAAGTTCAGACTGAGAATGAAGGAGTTTAGACTGAGAAGTTCAGAAGTTCAGACTGAGAGGAGAGAAGTTCAGACTGAGAATGAAGGAGTTTAGACTGAGAAGTTCAGAAGTTCAGACTGAGAGGAGAGAAGTTCAGAATGAGAATGAAGGAGTTTAGACTGAGAAGTTCAGAAGTTCAGACTGAGAGGAGAGAAGTTCAGAATGAGAATGAAGGAGTTTAGACTGAGAAGTTCAGAAGTTCAGACTGAGAGGAGAGAAGTTCAGACTGAGAATGAAAGAGTTTAGACTGAGGTGTTCAGAAGTTCAGGCTGAGCGAGGAGAAGTTCAGACTGAGAATGAAGGAGTTTAGACTGAGGTGTTCAGAAGTTCAAACTGAGAATGAAGAAGAAAACATTTCAGCGAAGTAGCATTATTATTATTTATGTGAAATTGTATTATTGATGTGAAATTAAATAATTCTTTATGAACCAAACTGATTATATTTTTGGGGACTATAAAGAATCAGCGCCAATTTCCCCATTCATTTAAATAAATACCAGTGACGTACCCCTGATGTACAGAACTTATATTTCTTATCAAATTAACAGGGATAAATGAATTAAAAAAGGACCTATTTAATTTGTCAACTAAATAAAATAAATGCAATAAATCGATTTCCATTTTGACGTATAAATAAGACAAAAAATTCGAATTCAGATTGAAATAGAGTTTTTAATTTTGTTTGATATTATTATTATTGCCACAAAAAAATAAAAAATACGCCAATTTTTTATCATTTAACATTGAGTTCAACAAAAATGGCATTATATCGAGGTTTCCGATAGTTCTTTTGGTTTGTAATTCATGTCACAGTTTTACTACATTAAAACTTGGTTTATGAACTCAACACATAGTGAGCATTAGGGTAAATTTATTTCATTGTTTTGTGTAAAAAATTCCAGGATGATGATATTTTTCAGCTGATGATCAACTTCGCTCTGAGATGAGTTGATCATCATTGGAATGCTGATACCGATTATTTTAAAGTTCAACAGTGAAGACAGCAGGTGGAAAAATCTAATTACAATTGTTTTAACCTTCAATTGAGAAAATAATAGGCCAAGGATGCTATTATCAACTATTATCCTTATAAATGATATTATTATTGTATTATTGTATTATTATATAATCATTATTATCCTATATAATCTAATTATCCAATAATCTAATTATCCCTATTATCCCCATTATCCTAATGCGGATAATGTTCACAAGTGAAATAAGGGTGATAACACCGATTTTTTTTAGGTTTAATTACGATTAGGTGAAGGTTACTAAGGCTGTTATTCTTAACTTCAATTGCAAAAATAGATGGAAGATGCGAATGAAAATTTTTAAGCTTCAATAATGGGAAAATAAGGAAAGATACTCATGCCGATTATATAAAGCTTTACCTGAGAATGATATGTAATGATTTTATATGTTAAAAAACAAAAAAATTGAATTAAAATAATTCATACTGATTACTCTGAGCATCAAAGTATTCCCCTGGGAAGCTTTTCACTATGGAATGAAACTAATAGTAAGAATACTTTGATTCATGGAATGAAACCCAGAATCCATGAAATGAAATCGAGGTTTCAAAATCTAAAATAGCTGCCATTCATTTTATTGTGAAGAATGTGAAAGTTTTTCTGTTCATCCGAAAATCGTCATTACGATTTCCAGTATATTACTTTGATGCCATGATATTTAACATTACTTCATTAATGCAAGCTTCTATTTGTATGTACATAGAGCGGTATGTGTGTACATAGAACTGAAACTTTTATTAACAAATTCCTGTCAATAAAACCCTTATGGCTCGTTCATACTTTATTAACTTACCTCCAAGCCTACGTTTGCTTAAGTAACCACAAATTTCAAGTAAAAACTATTCATGTAATAGCGATTAACCCCCAAAAAATTACCCCAGGTTTTCATTGGGACTGTCGATGTAACAGCAGAAACAGCTGCAGCTCGAATGCTGGAGCAATTTACTCCAGAAAACTTACCCCAGGTTTTCATTCGGACTCTCAGTGTAACAGCAGCAACAGCTGCCGCTCGAATGCTGGAGCAATTTACTCCAGAAAACTTACCCCAGGTTTTCATTCGGACTGTCAGTGTAACAGCAGCAACAGCTGCCGCTCGAATGCTGGAGCAGTTTACTCCAGAAAACTTACCCCAGGTTTTCATTCGGACTCTCAGTGTAACAGCAGCAACAGCTGCCGCTCGAATGCTGGAGCAATTTACTCCAGAAAACTTACCCCAGGTTTTCATTCGGACTCTCAGTGTAACAGCAGCAACAGCTGCCGCTCGAATGCTGGAGCAATTTACTCCAGAAAACTTACCCCAGGTTTTCATTCGGACTGTCAGTGTAACAGCAGCAACAGCTGCCGCTCGAATGCTGGAGCAGTTTACTCCAGAAAACTTACCCCAGGTTTTCATTGGGACTGTCGATGTAACAGCAGAAACAGCTGCAGCTCGAATGCTGGAGCAATTTACTCCAGAAAACTTACCCCAGGTTTTCATTCGGACTCTCAGTGTAACAGCAGCAACAGCTGCCGCTCGAATGCTGGAGCAATTTACTCCAGAAAACTTACCCCAGGTTTTCATTCGGACTGTCAGTGTAACAGCAGCAACAGCTGCCGCTCGAATGCTGGAGCAGTTTACTCCAGAAAACTTACCCCAGGTTTTCATTCGGACTCTCAGTGTAACAGCAGCAACAGCTGCCGCTCGAATGCTGGAGCAATTTACTCCAGAAAACTTACCCCAGGTTTTCATTCGGACTCTCAGTGTAACAGCAGCAACAGCTGCCGCTCGAATGCTGGAGCAATTTACACCAGAAAACTTACCCCAGGTTTTCATTCGGACTGTCAGTGTAACAGCAGCAACAGCTGCCGCTCGAATGCTGGAGCAATTTACTCCAGAAAACTTACCCCAGGTTTTCATTCGGACTCTCAGTGTAACAGCAGCAACAGCTGCCGCTCGAATGCTGGAGCAATTTACTCCAGAAAACTTACCCCAGGTTTTCATTCGGACTCTCAGTGTAACAGCAGCAACAGCTGCCGCTCGAATGCTGGAGCAATTTACTCCAGAAAACTCACCCCAGGTTTTCATTCGGACTCTCAGTGTAACAGCAGCAACAGCTGCCGCTCGAATGCTGAATATTTCTGCAAGTGATTGACAGAAGTGGAACGGTGAGCGCCCTGTCAAACTTTATTGAAATCCGTAACGTGCCTTAGGACAAGTCTGTGCGAGACACGTTTCGATATTGAAGTATTTCTAGGCCTCGCGTTATTTTTAACATTTTGACAGCGACGTAAGCCACAGGTGGTGCATGGATGGAGGGAATTTTAAAAATGTTGCTGGACCAACCAGCAGTCACAAACTTTATTGCCCTAAATTCTTGCTCAAAACTCTATGAAGGTGCGATCCAGTTAATGTTTGCTATTTCAACATTGCTTACTACAATTGACTTCACATTTGAGTTGAACAGTTCAGTTTAACCCACCGCATTCAAAGTGTTAACCATATTCACTTGCGCTCTGAATTACGATGAAGTTTCATGCGACCACGAGGTAAAGAGCGACTCGTACTTTATTTTCAGCATAAAAATGTCTGTGTTAGCCTTCAATTTAGTCCTTGCCAAATTACGTGGGTAGCTGACCCCCGCTTTGCTAATCTCTACCATTTTAGAGAACGGTTTCGTGCAGCTGAAAACTTCACGTTTTTATTATAAATTATGATTATATTTATCTTGAGACGGTTGTGTGATTACACTGTGTGATTTGAGGACGAAAAGAGCATTTGCTTGGGAAATTATCGTTAGTGTAATTGAACGATGTTCTTAAGAACTTATGTTTTAGGTTTAATAATATTCAATTAAGTAATTCTTTGATACTGAAACATCTCTAAAATGAAATTGACGAGGCAGTTTACCTTAGGACAGATAACGTTGCATTGTATCTTTATTTTATATATTTCTCGAAGAAAAACAAATTTCTCGTCCCTCATTCTTATGTTTCAAAACATTGCTATCACCCTTTTTATTTTTAATATCATTTACACTTTTTTCCGTAGTCTTTTCACGTTAATTTTAATAGTCTTTACATTCCAAATTTGAGAGTCTTTTTACCTTAATTTTGATCATATCTACATGCTAATTTTCATGTTATTTTCATTTCAATTTTCACATATTTTTGACTTGAATTTTGGTAGTCTTTACACGTCAATTTCGATAGTCTTTTTACTTTAATTTTAATCGTCATTACACTTCAAGTTGGATCTTTTCCACGCTTCAATTTTGCTCGTCTTCACACTTCAATTTTAGTCGCCTTTTTTCTCCAATTTTTACACTCTTTATACTTCAATTTTGCTGGTCTTTACACTTAAATTTTGATAGTCTTTACACTTGAACTTGGAATTTTTTAACTGATAAGTCGTTTAATTTTTATCAAAGATTGAAACCAAGTAAAACTTCATGTTAGCATCGATATAATTTTAACATGTATCATCAAATACGTAAATCAGGGTCTCTTATTTAACAAATTAGATGTTTCTTTCCTCTTCTCAAATAAGTTTATGACGCCAATGAAATAAAGTAACTGCTTAGATATTTCAAATCACGGGAATCCCAAAGTCATTTCTTTTAAATACTTCAATTCGCGGCTACCAAAGAGTCATTTTAAAAATATTTTAATTCTTGGCTTCTTCTGAGTCTGTTTTTAAATATTTCAATTCGCGGCTACCAAAGTCATTTTTTAAATATCTCACTTTCACAGCTACCTCAAAGTCATTTTTAAATATTTCTATTCACGGCTACCCTATAGTGTTTTTTAAATACTTCAATTCACGGCAACCAAAGAGTCATTTTTCAAATTTTTCAATTCATGGCTTCTTCTGATTCTGTGTTTAAATATTTCAGTTGACGGCCACCAAAGAGTCATTTTGTAAACACTTCAATTTACGGTTATCCCTAATTCATTTTTGTACACCAAATCACGCCACCCTAAAGCAATTTTTTTAAATACGAGTACTTCAATCCACGAATACAAGATACTTGCTAAAGACATTTTTTACATACTTCAATCTACGAATACGAAATACCAGCCAAAACCATTTTTCACATGCTTGCCCACTCATCGACTTGAGTGCACGAGCCGTTAATTACATTCACAAGCGTGTCGAGGTGCAAGAGAACAACATTCGACCAGCTCAGCCGGGGCGAAATCTCGGAAGCGAGCGTCGTCTTTAAGGTCATGTGGCATTATGACTGCAGCCGTGGCGACGACTTAGGCATCGAGTGACGTTTTGCAGCTTACGCCACTCGCTTCTTGCTCAATTGCGATTTAATGGCTTTGTGAAAACACTCTGTGGTGCTGTAGAGTGTTCTCTTAGTGATGACGTGATTCATAAATGCGATGTTTCCTACGAATCGCTTTATCAAAATACTCTGTGGGGCTGTAGATTGTTTTCTGAGTGATGATATGATTCATAAATGCGATGTTTCGTATAAATCGCTCTATGAAAATACTCTGTGGTGATGTAGAGTGTTCTCTTAGTGATGACGTGATTCATAAATGCGATGTTTCGTATAAATGGCTTTATGAAAATACTCTGTGGTGCTGTAGAGTGATTTCTGAAAGAAGATGCAATTAATGAACATGTACTGCGAAATTGTGGAGGTACATGTTTTGTTTGAGTATGTTTATAAAAACATTCTGTGGTGCAGTGAAGTAATTTCTGAGAGAAGATGTAATAAATATGTACTATGAAAGCTACAAGGTAAAATTTTTCCTCTTAATGACTATGAAAATATTTTGTGGTGCTCTCAGGTAATTTTTGAGTTATGTTATAATAAAATCCGGTGAAATTGGGGAATGATATTTTTCATTTTAATGGATTTATGAAAACATTCTGTGGTGCTGACGGGTAATTTCTGAGACAAGATCTAATAGATAAACATTTTTTGTGAAACCTAAGAGCGGCGTTTTTAAGTGTAATTGCGTTATGAAAACAATCTGCGCTGCTGTCGTGGAATTTTTGAGAGATGATGTACTAACCATGCAAAGTGAAATAAAGGAGGACCATTTTTCGGCTTAATGGATTTCACACCTAAGATCGGAACAAATGATTTTCGGAAGAATTATTTCTGGAGAATTCTAAGCAGAAAATTAAAAAAAAAGTGAATTCACTAAACAAAGAATGAACTCAGTATTAATACGCAAAGGTAAAGTTGACATGACATGTAAACTTAGAGTTCACTAGTAATTGGTAATAAATACATGAAATTTATAATCGAATATGGTAAAATGTATTATGCAAGTCAAATTTGAAACGATTTCATTATAGTTCATCAGATAAACTTTGTGTTTGTTATTACTTCAACATAAATCTCGTTGGAAATGAATTAAAAGAATACATTTGCAGGCGTTGTTCAGGCAGGTTGTTGTTCGCGTAATTAATAATTTATTCATTGGTGTTGTTCGTAGGAGTAACAATAGAGTCCAATTAGGGAAGAATACAGAATATACTGTCAACCATTTCGCTAATGGGTTTATCTCAGGATGGTCAAATATGAATCAATGCTTGAACGCAAATTACCTATGTGATATTCATAGGAAAAATAAAATACATGCAGAACGGTTGTAACATTTTTTGGCCATTCTATACATGTACATGAACATGTTTTAGTCAAAAATTTTAACTACCATCATCTACAGTTGTGTAACAGCTCTCGTGAAGCTGTGAACAATGAACGTCAAATAGAAACCCTCTTCCCATGTATCAATGTTAGAAAGTTTTTTTTTTAAGCTCTAATCAGCGGCAAAAGCCAAAATTTGCTTACTTCATCCGCAATAACATTGTAAATGCAGGAATGTAATGTTTTTTTACTTTTCATTTCATGATTGACCATGAAGAATTGTTAAGAATAAGAGCATTTCGAATAAAAATTTATGATGTCGTTTTCTCACCACGGACAATAACGCAAAAAATTTTATCTTCAAAATAAATCATTGAGCTACCCAAGTCTGATGTTGCCAGTTAGTCTTATCCAGGCACAATTCTCGAATTCCCCTTCTAGAGATCATTCTAAATTTCATTAGGGAAATAATTCTTGTACTTACAACCTTGAGGTTTTCTTAAATCCTTGGTCATATTTTACTAAATGACCTGTCAAATTCTTCAGTCAAATTCCTACGTCAAATTCCTTGTCCGAATTCCTTACTCAAATTGCTTAATCGAATTCCTTTGTAAAATTCCTTGGTCAAATTCCTTAGTCAATTCTTTAATCAAATGACCAAATTTAGGTCATTTGGCCATTCATCTTTGATCATTTCTATGCCAAAACATTTTTGTGAGAATATCGGTCGGGAAAAGGCCAATCTGGCAACAGTGCTCGAGTCTACCACGAGCCGACTTTCTTCTACCAATTTACCCACCAGCGCAGATATTGACCAGCATTAATCCAGACCGAACAGCTGCATTACCGACCGCAATAGCCTCTCCGAGATGAGGCCCTCGATGGGAGCCTCCGAACGACTTTTCGTTCGGATTAAGACTTTCGTTTTTCCTATTCCCTATCACTCGCATTACTGGTCTGAAACTGCCTCTCCAATGACTGCTTAGCGGTGATCATTTCAGTAGCGGTGGTTCTTCGTGTATTCTTTAGCTGTAATTGCGCTTGCCAGTGAACCAAGATTCGCACTCTAGTTGCGGTTGTTCATTCTTTAGCTGTAATAGTGATTCCAAATGCACACTCAAGTTGAGGTTGTTCATTCTTTAACTTTAATTGTGATTCGAGATTAGCCCCGAAACCAAGATTCGCTCTCTAGTTTCGGTTGTTCATTTTAGTTGATGGTTCGAGTAGTTTTTTATGGTCTTTGCTGAAGAATTTTCAACGAAGTACTGATGTGTCCGTCGCTAGAAGGAAAATTTTTTCTCATTCTTCGCTGAAGACTTTTCATGAAAATGTTAACATGTCTTTGGAAAGGTACTTTTTATTTCGGTGGAAACTAGCCTTTGCATTTCAATACATCTTTTATATTTCACTCCAGTCTACCTTTTTCGCCCCCTGCATGCATGTTTTTCGCTGCCCACGTAAATAAATTGCTTGGGCGGCGAAAAACATGCACGCTCTGGCGAAAAAGTTAGACTGGGACGTGTCCAAACGATTTTTTGGAACATAAGTTCTTGATATTTGCCTCCTTACATACCAGTGTTCAGAATAGGGACGGTTATCAGCTTGATCAAATTGGAAACATGTAGAAAATAATCATTTCAGCATAATACATCAAAGGCAGAATAATTTCATGATTTGCTCAGAAATTTCGAAAACCGACTACAAAATTGGAACAGTGCAGTGTAAATGCCTTCAATATAATTGAAAATTCGATGGTCCTGTGAATAAAAACTGCATCTTAAACTCATTCAACTCCCTCAGAAACTTGTGTTATTGATATTTGGCCTCAACGCTTTATAACTGAAAACGATCTAAGAGCCTTTTTCCAGTGTTTTCATTTCATGAAATGAAAATACGGAACTTGTGACTTCTGTCGGTGGACCGCTTTCTGGGGACAAATTCCCATCGTCAGCTGAATTTCTGCTGCGTCGCCACTTTGGGATTTGGAATTTCCACCAAAAGATTATCGCGACACTTCAATAATGGGAAGCTAATGAGCTGCCTGCTTATTGGAAGCCTGCCTCATACCGGGCCAGTAATTGAGCTTTGGGTCTCGCGAGGCATTGTTCTGAGTGGTAATGCTTGTTTTTGGTAATTGAGGATTTGTTTTGGGCAGCCGCCCGCGTTTTATTAGTTCTCTAATAATTGTCTTGTGGTAACGCGTACTTTGAGTTATCAGTTCTGAAAAAAATTGTCCTGAGTGGTAATGCTTGTTTTTAATATTGAAGGTTTGTTTTGGGCAGTAGCCCGCGTTGTATTAGTTCTCAAATAATTGTCAGTGGTAACACGTACGCTTTATATGGGAAAGTTCAGCGATGTAAATTAATTTTGTAAGTTTACTATGAAATGAAAAAATAAAACCTTAAAAACTGCAGTTTTTGCAAATGTATCATAGAATCAATTATACCTTCAACTCACTTTCCCATAAGTGTGTTCAATCATTAATAAATATTCGGATGAGAAACAAGAAGGTCACTGGGGAGAAGAGAAACATGCAGCACGAGAACCGTTTTCGACGCCATTGAAAAAGAAAACAGATCTTGGCCAGTTCCCGAGAATGGGATTTTCACTCTAATCAAATCCTTGAGTGCCCTTGTGCACTCGATATTTATTCCTCAATGGACTCCATTTCTCGATATTGAGCCCCTAGTGAGCGCCACTACTCCGTATTGAAGTCTGGTTAGGCCAAAAATTGAAGCTCGAGTGCTTGGCTTAGATTTTTTTGAACGTAACTGCAGCGATAAAGAATGGCTCAGGGAGGCCCAGTTAGAGCCTCTTGTGTTGCAGCCGCTGGGTCAAAGTTTTTTTGAGGGATTTTTCGAGATATGGAAAGTAAGATTCCCTCTTTGGGTTGGAATACGTACTCAGGAACAACGAGCTTTTAAGATATGGAGAGTAGCGTCTTCTAAATTGGTATGGAACACATAGCGAAAATGAGCTAAGACATGGAGAGCAAGATTTTCCGTTGTCTTGGAGCACATACCTATCAAAAACGAGCAAATAAGATATGCAGAATAAGATTATTCCATTGGCTTAGAAACATACCTAGCAAAAATGAGCTAAGAAGATATGGAGAGTAAAATTTTCCCTGTGGCTTGGAGTGCACACTTAGCAAGTACGAGCAAACAAGATATGGAAAGAAAAATTTTCCCCTCGACATAAAGCATAAGCTTATTGGCGGAAACGAGCTAAAATGATGCGTTTGCATGAGCGTGTGAATACACACCTTTTATTCATAACATGAATTGCTACCACAAAAGCTCTGCGAGACCACACTACACAGAAATCAATAGTTAATATTTTAGTGAACGTGGGACCCTGATGATTACTTTAAGAGTCAGTTAAGAGTTAGGATACCTGTGTTTAATCTTTGCCATTATCTGTTTTTATTTCTGCGGTTTTTGTCCTTGCTATTTTTGATCAAGCTAAGATTTGGAAGGCATGTGTTTAATCTTTGTCATAATACATTTTTATTCCAGCGGTGTATGTCTTTGCTATTTTTGATCAATTCGTTGTGGAGAGCACGTTGTGGAGTTATGGAAATATATACTTAGGCGAATTTTAGCAGCGCTTCTATTAGGGTTGTGACGAGGCTTGGCAATACGATTTAGCACGTTATCAGCTTTATTAATCAAACTTCCAATTGTTTTTGTATCATCGGATTAAAATTGTGTCGTGTAAGTTAAACACAACATTTAGATTTGTGTAATGAAGTTTCACGCAGATTGAGGTAAGATGTCCTAGCAGATCTATAGTGCGTTCATGAAATAACTGATTATGAATTTAACAACTTATATAATTTTAGGAAAATAAAATTGTATACAGTAGGGAAATGATGCACAGGCTCTAAACAACAAACCAGAAAGTTTGCTCTGGTTGGCAGAGAATTCGGGTTTTGAGCAATTTTCGGCAGTTACTCTAGAAAAATTGTTTAAGGTATTTCCGACTATTATTTCAGAGGAATCGTTTTGAGGTATTTTTGACTGTTATTCCAGAGGAATCGTTTTGAGGTATTTTTGACTGTTATTCCAGAGGAATCGTTTTGAGGTATTTTTGACTGTTATTCTAGAGGAATAGTTTTCAGGTATTTTTGACTGTTATTTCAGAGGAATCGTTTTGAGGTATTTTTGACTGTTATTCCAGAGGAATCGTTTTGAGGTATTTTTGACTGTTATTCTAGAGGAATCGTTTTGAGGTATTTTTGACTGTTATTTCAGAGGAATCGTTTTGAGGTATTTTTGACTGTTATTCCAGAGGAATTGTTTTGAGATATTTTTGAGTGTTATACTAGAGGAATCGTTTTGAGGTATTTTTGACTGTGATTTCAGAGGAATCGTTTTGAGGTATTTTTGAATGTTATTCCAGAGGAATCGTTTTGAGATATTTTTACTGTGATTTCAGAGGAATCGTTTTGAGGTATTTTTCACTGTTATTCCAGAGGAATCGTTTTGAGATATTTTTGAGTGTTATACTAGAGGAATCGTTTTTAGGTATTTTTGACTGTGATTTCAGAGGAATCGTTTTGAGGTATTTTTGAGTGTTATACTAGAGGAATCGTTTTGAGGTATTTTTACTGTGATTTCAGAGGAATCGTTTTGAGGTATTTTTCACTGTTATTCCAGAGGAATCGTTTTGAGATATTTTTGAGTGTTATACTAGAGGAATCGTTTTTAGGTATTTTTGACTGTGATTTCAGAGGAATCGTTTTGAGGTATTTTTGACTGTGATTTCAGAGGAATCGTTTTGAGGTATTTGTGACTGTTATTCCAGAGGAATCGTTTTGAGACATTTTTGAGTGTTATACTAGAGGAATCGTTTTGAGGTATTTTTGACTGTGATTTCAGAGGAATCGTTTTTAGGTATTTTTAACTCTTATTCTATAGGAATCGTTTAGAGGTATTTTTGACTGTTATTCCAGAGGGATCGTTTTGAGATATTTTTTGACTGTTGTTTCAGAGGAATCGTTTTGAGGTATTTTTGACTGTTATTCTAAAGGAATCGTTTTGAGGTATTTTTGACTGTTATTTCAGAAGAATCGTTTTGAGGCATTTTTGACTGTTATTCCAGAGGAATCGTTTTGAGGTATTTTTGACTGTGATTTCAGAGGAATCGTTTTGAGGTATTTTTGACTGTTATTTCAGGGTAATCGTTTTGAGGTATTTCTGACCGTTATTCTAGAGAAATCGTTTTGAGGTATTTTTGACTGTTATTTCAGAAGAATCGTTTTGAGGCATTTTTGACTGTTATTCCAGAGGAATTGTTTTGAGATATTTTTGAGTGTTATACTAGAGGAATCGTTTTGAGGTATTTTTGACTGTGATTTCAGAGGAATCGTTTTGAGGTATTTTTGAATGTTATTCCAGAGGAATCGTTTTGAGATATTTTTACTGTGATTTCAGAGGAATCGTTTTGAGGTATTTTTCACTGTTATTCCAGAGGAATCGTTTTGAGATATTTTTGAGTGTTATACTAGAGGAATCGTTTTGAGGTATTTTTACTGTGATTTCAGAGGAATCGTTTTGAGGTATTTTTCACTGTTATTCCAGAGGAATCGTTTTGAGATATTTTTGAGTGTTATACTAGAGGAATCGTTTTTAGGTATTTTTGACTGTGATTTCAGAGGAATCGTTTTGAGGTATTTTTGACTGTTATTCTATAGGAATCGTTTAGAGGTATTTTTGACTGTTATTCCAGAGGGATCGTTTTGAGATATTTTTGAGTGTTATACTAGAGCAATCGTTTTGAGGTATTTGTGACTGTTATTCCAGAGGAATCGTTTTGAGGTATTTTTGACTGTGATTTCAGAGGAATCGTTTTGAGGTATTTTTGACTGTTATTTCAGGGTAATCGTTTTGAGGTATTTTTGACCGTTATTCTAGAGAAATCGTTTTGAGGTATTTTTGACTGTTATTTCAGAAGAATCGTTTTGAGGCATTTTGACTGTTATTCCAGAGGAATCGTTTTGAGGTATTTTTGACTGTGATTTCAGAGGAATCGTTTTGAGGTATTTTTGACTGTTATTTCAGGGTAATCGTTTTGAGGTATTTTTGACCGTTATTCTAGAGAAATCGTTTTGAGGTATTTTTGACTGTTATTTCAGAAGAATCGTTTTGAGGCATTTTTGACTGTTATTCCAGAGGAATCGTTTTGAGGTATTTTTGAGTGTTATACCAGAGGAATCGTTTTGAGGTATTTTTACTGTGATTTCAGAGGAATCGTTTTGAGGTATTTTTGACTGTTATTCCAGAGGAATCGTTTTGAGGTATTTTTGACTGTTATTTCAGAAGAATCGTTTTGAGGCATTTTTGACTGTTATTCCAGAGGAATCGTTTTGAGGTATTTTTGAGTGTTATACCAGAGGAATCGTTTTGAGGTATTTTTACTGTGATTTCAGAGGAATCGTTTTGAGGTATTTTTGACTGTTATTCCAGAGGAATCGTTTTAGGATTTTTTTGAGTGTTATTCTAGAAGGATCGTTTTGAGGTATTTTTGACTGTGATTTCAGAGGAATCGTTTTGAGGTATTTTTGACTGTTATTCCAGAGGAATCGTTTTGAGATTTTTTTGAGTGTTATTCTAGAGGAATCGTTTTGAGGTATTTTTGACTGTGATTTCAGAGGAATCGTTTTGAGGTATTTGTCACTGTTATTCTATAGGAATCGTTTTGAGGTATTCTCGGCCTCCGATTTCAAAGTCCTGTCTTGGATAAGGCTTCTGTTTATGGGAGTCTCTTCTCATGACGTTCTTCTAAACCTCCTTAATTCACTTTATAGCGGAAACTGTGGTATTGGCTTTCTGTCTTGATGAAGGTGAAGTGTGAGGAATAATTTCCCTCTGACTAAATGTAGGACAAAGTTTTCATTTCTCTCTAAGAAAATTGATTCAGAGTTGTTGCTATATGCTGGAATGTTTGCAGAAAATATTTTTGTATTATATTAGATGATAGAGGTTGGTTCTCGATTGAGAACCTTTATGCTCCATTTAGAAGAGCGAAAAGCTGCATACGATTTATTTTTCATATTTATGCACCCTGGAGCATTTCCACAATATTTTTAGTGATCAAATAGTCGGTCGGAGGAAAACGTTCGGAAATAATCAATTAGTTATTGAAGTAAGAAAAACGTAAAATCATGGCCTAAACTCTTAATTTTTAAATTCCAAAGTCAATTTATTTTGAATATCGAGTTTTACTGTTACTGTGAAACTTTGCAAGTGAATAACAAAATAATTGCTTCATCCTGGGGATGTGTGCGAGGGAAACAGCTCTGAATGACGCTTTGGGTAAAGCTAATCGCAGCTGAAATTTGATTTCAGAAGTGAAAGTTTCAACGCTGTTAAGCAATAATGCTTGGGTCTTATTTTTAGATATTTTATCATGCACAATGCTATTTGTTCGATAAACCAATTGTTTCGTGTATTGAAGTCGAAGTAAAAATATTAATATTAATGGACACTTCCAACGAATGGAATGGAACCTCAATGGAAACTTCCTACGGAATGGAAACTCAATGGAAACTACCCACGAAATGGAATAAAAACTCAATGGAAACTTTCTACGGAATGGAAACTCAATGAAAACTTTCTACGAAATGAAAAAAAACTCAATGGAAACTTTCTACGGAATAAAAACTCAATAAAAACTTCATACGAAATGGAATAAAAACTCAATGGAAACTTCTTACGTAATGAAAACTCAATGGAAACTTACTACGAAATGGAATAGAAACTCAATGGAAATTTCCTACGGAATGAAAACTCAATGGAAACTTCCTACGTAATGAACACTCAATGGAAATTTCCTACGAAATGGAATAGAAACACAATGGAAATTTTCTACGTAATGAAAACTCAATGGAAAGTTCCTACGAAATGGAATAGAAACTCAATGGAAATTTCCTAAGGAATGAAAACTCAATGGAAACTTCCTACGGAATGAAAACTCAATGGAAACTTTCTACGGAATGGAAACTCAATCTAAACTTCCTGCGGAATGGAATGGAAACAAAATGAAATATTCCTACGAAGGGCCAACCAAATTCCAATATATACATAGAATAACTTCCGAGTATCGAGTGACCTCTGCATGGAATTTACCCAAAAGAAAACCGAAGAACCGGTCTATCGCTCCAGAGCCTTACTGGAGGACCAAGCTTCCTTGCAGCCATGCAAAATGGAGGCAACAATGAGGGAAGGGCAGAAATGAGGGGTGAGTTGGAGAATGAGGGGAAATAAGATGGGGAAAGAGGAGCAGGATGGGTGGGAGATGGAGGAAGAGGAGCCGGATGGGTGGGAGATGGGGATGGAAGTGATGGAAGTCCTCTGAACACACACAGCAAAGGCGCATCGATAGACTGTAAACAAAGGTTCTGGCTTAGATTTATGTGAGGGGACGTAGAGCCAATGACGTATGGCGTATCATCAAGCTGAATTACGAGTATTACGCAACACGACGGTATAACGTTGCAAAGTATATATTTGTGATATTTGCAGGTTAGCAACTTTAGGTTGACATTGAAAGTATAGCAACTCAACGTCATTACATTAAAAAACATATATTTATGCTACTGGCAGGTTAGCAACTTTAGGTTGATGGTGAAAGTATAGCAATGCCACGGTATATCATTGAAAATCATATATTTATGCTACTGGCAGCTTAGCAACTTCAGGTTGATGTTGAAAGAATAGCAACACAACGTTATAACATTGAAAAGCATGTATTTATGTTACTGTCAGGTTAGTAAATATAGATTAATGTTGAAAGTATGTCTGAAATATAGCTCGACAACAAGTTATAACATTGCACTACAACTGGTTATGCCATAGGCAGGTCAGTAACTTTAGGTTGATGTGGAAAAAATTTTGAAGGTCAGTAGGGTGTCACGGCAGTAGAGTTGGTTATGGTACTTCTAATTTGTTCATTTTACTGTTATTAAAAGTACGCCAATTCGTAATTAACAGGCGTGAACTAGGGTTTGCATCCCGGGATCCCATGGTCCTGGAATCCTGGAAGAATTGGGGATTGAAATTTCATGGTCCAGGTATTCCTTTTTCCCGGGAAATCCCGGGATTCTAAATAGCGTACTTATTTCAATATATTAGCGCGAAAATGACTTAAAATCATGCTGTTTCCCTAGAATTTTCGGTGTTCTAAATAGTATACATATGCCAAGATATTAGTGAGAAAATAACTTAAAATCATGCTGATTAAAATGATTAATCACCTAGAGAGCTCAAGATTGGACTTTAGTGTTTTAATATTTTTGCAATTTACATCAGTACACAGTGTAGTCTACGCTATCTGATAATATAGTTCAACTTTTTCATCAGAATCTATTTTGTAGGCTGGTTTTGCAGGTAATGAAGAATAGACTGTAACAGATACGATGACAGCGGCCAATGTTGTAGAAAGATAAGCCTTTTTGTGGCGATACTACGTTAAAGATGCAACTGGAGAAGATGCGAAATGAATAATGTTCGGGAAGAGCTTAGTTTTCAAAGGCTGGTCTACCAGTGGTTTGTTACGTCACCACAGTAGTAAACACAACATAGTGAAGCCAGAAACAGTAGGCCCTGTTGTGTCAAGCAGTAGCTGAAAAAAAAGAATTCGTGTTGGAACAAAGCGCCCTCATGCAAGGAAGAGCAGTAGTGAAAGTCCTAAACCTAAACAAACAAAATTAAAAAGTTTCACGCTGGTACATCAAAGTATTCCGAATGAACAAGTGACCAAGCTTGTAGCCGTTGATGGCGTGTCAGTAAATACAGTTGCAAAGAGTAATTTCATTACAGAATCCTTCCCAGATAAAAGATTTTCGCTCCCTAAATCGTCAAATACTGCGATGGGAATGGGCAACAAATCATTTATTTATTTACCAGGCTTTTTTCCTCCTTAAGGGAGGGTAGCCGACAGCCAGCCAAGCGGAAGAGATAAACAATATACAAACATTTAACCTTTGTCATTCTTAGCCACTAGGAGGCGCGAGAGGCAGCACAGGCCGCACCAGAACTGCTCGGATCAATAGCAGCCCAGCACAACCCTCTTCCACAGTCAGGCCCGACAGCCATAGCTGGTTTACCCCGACAGCTTGATTGAGCTCAGCCCCCGCATATGACGAGACTATCATATACTTCATCACATGCGGACAGGCTTCCAGTGACGGCATCAAAATTTACATCCTTATTCACTGATTCCACTCACTTCTGTCCGCAGTCTCATCCCTTTCGCCTCGTCCACAGCAGACCCTTCTCATACAATGCACGTTTCACCCCATCTATCCAACTCATCCGCGGCCTTCCTCGTACTCTAATATCACTCACCTCCGACGTAAAAATGTTGTTTACCAGTTTTACCAGCCGCTCAGCATTCATTTTTTCAACATGCCCAAACCATCCAAGCACTTTTTCATACTCCCCCCTACTCATCTTCTTGACAACAGCCGTCTGCTCCCTAACCCATTTATTTCTAGTCCTATCTCTTCTTGTTACTCTAAACATGCTTCTTAAACACTTCATCTCAAATACATCCAGCTTCTTTCTCTCAATTGCTCTCAGACCCAAAGACTCTGCTCCATACAGCAAAACTGACAAGGTTAAGCTTTTAGACAGTCCCCTTTCAACACTCATACTCATATTCCTGCATTCAAAAACTTCCCTCATTGCGCCCAAAGTCTTGCAGCCTTCACTCACTCGGTGTCTCACTTCTGCTTCCATACTATCATTCACAGCCACGTCCGACCCGAGATACACAAATTAAAATAGCATTAATGTAAAATATAAAAAATCCTGGGATCCCGGGAACTCCCAGGATTTCTGGAAGACAATCCCGGGATTCTGGGATTTTCATTTTGTCCCGGGATTACAAACCCTAGCGTGGACTATCTTTAGCTGCGGATCGAATAAAGTAAGAAGAGCAAGCGCATGTTTCTTCTACCATATTATAATATTTTTCAAATTTCTTCCCCTTTCATTGCAAGTTTATGGAGTGTTTAAGTATTTATGAAAATATTTAAGCTAGAGTTATTGCATTAAATCACACTTCTCAAAGGATTAAAGTTTGTTGTCAATGTTCCAGCTAGTGTTATTGAATTCGTTTATTTCTTCACAGTCGAAAAATTCCCTGCGTTGCAAAAGCGAGTAAATATTCTCCTAAAGTTCAGTCTTGCTGTCGAAAACACGTTTTTCAATAACGGCGTGCAACTTTTCTTCATGTAATGTAGAAAAAAAGTTTCAAAAGTTGCGAGTAAGTGAACAAATGTTATCACAAATATAACACTTCGTAAGGTCCATAAAACAAATCAAGTGCGCAAGTTTGTTCAATACTGAATTTCTGCGATTAAAATAGCCCAAATAAAACAAACATGAGCGAAGCCCCATCATCCATCATGTGAGAGTGAGAGGAACATTTTGTGACCTTTCTTAAGAGCGAAATAGAACATCACAGTGAAAGAATTCATTCGAAAAGAATTTATTTATAGTGAAAGAATTCATTAAATTTGTTCACACTCGATTTAGCTTAACTGCGTGAAGTAGCAGAGCTAACACGTAAGGCATTAGCGATTGGGCCGGGCTTTACCTTCCATTGGCATGCGAAACAGTTATTTTCATTTTAATATTTCGAGCAACAAAAATATAGGCTTACTATACAGGAAAGTTATTTTCTTAAAACTGTGAACTGTTTCTTAATACTCTTAAAAGATGTATTTGTAACTGAAATTACTCATGCTTTATTCTTCCGTTTCTTCAATTACTCTTTTTCTTTCACTAGCTTCCCTTCATTCTTCAAACTGAACAAATTGCTCAATTATTCGTTCTACTCAATTATTCGTTCTACTCAATTATTCGCTCTACTCAATTATTCGTTCTACTCAATTATTCGTTCTACTCAATTATTCGCTCTACTCAATTATTCGTTCTACTCAATTATTCGTTTTACTCAATTATTCGTTTTACTCAATTATTCGTTTTACTCAATTATTCGTTCTACTCAATTATTCGCTCTACTCAATTATTCGTTCTACTCAATTATTCGTTTTACTCAATTATTCGTTTTACTCAATTATTCGTTTTACTCAATTATTCGTTCTACTTGTGCATAGTCCAAAAGAAACATTTTGAGGTGAATTTGATTTTCCATCTGTGTCTCAACCAATCTTCAAGTTATAACTTTGTTACGGTCTCAAATAATATTTGGAATTTGCTTTACGTAAGTAATCCTATGTCGAGCGAATCAGTTTCGAAGTAAACTAGGAAATAATATGTGCAATTCAATACTAGAAAATTCCTCAGAGGTAAATGAAATATTAGAACATTGTGGAATTAAATTCTAGAAAATACTTAGAAAATATGAGAGGTATCCAAAGCTTACTTTCCAAGTGTGTTATAATTTATTCGATTTTAAGTTTATTTTGTCTCCTCACCTAGTATCTTCAGTGGCTATACTCACATGTACTTCTGTTTCAAAAGTCCATCGTTCTTTGTTACACTCAGTACCTAATAAATGGGTGTAATTTACATCCAGGGGTGTGAATAAATACTTAATAAGATGCACTTTACTTAAACGAGGTATGTTTATTAAGTCTAGAGCAATTCAATAGCGAAATGGAAAAACCGTTCATTTTTAGAAAACCTTTCGAAATTTTTTTTCAGTTTTCAGTTCTCCATTAATCTCTAATCCTGAACCAAATTTTTGACTTCAATATACATATTAAAAAAAGGAAACCAAAAGCCAAGTGGACAATATTAAATAGTATTAAAATATGGAACGCATTAAAATGTTACACATTATTTTGTTGATAAACCACGTATGGCTGAACCCTAAATTATAATAACAAACATTATTTTATCACAAATGAAACCACGTTCATATTTGCAATTTATCCACCCTAATTAGCAATTAAGGTGAAAAAACGTGATCCGTAAATCTGTCACTTAGCTGTCGTTAGGTTCCCTCTCAGCAGAACTTCCTTCGATATCAGAAACCAATAACGCGCTCATCTCCAACCGAAACGCCGCCGATTAAGACCGCTAATGCACCGTAACTTCCGATTAAACGAATCTGAATCCATTGAAGTCGATCGTTGAAAGATCAAATGACCCTAATTTGGGAATGTTCGATGTGATTATCCTATTGCTGTTGTATGCATGGTGAAAGTGGGATTTTAGGGGAACGTGAATTTAGGTTTCATTGAAGGCGTACAACCTAGATTTGACGAAAAGAGGATTTAAGGTTTCATAGAAGACGTAGCGCTTAGACTTAAAGATAAAACGATTTAAAATTTAAATTAAGAAGCAAATGAATGATTTGAAGAGAAGACGATTTAAGGTTTAAGAGAAGACATAAAGCATAGATTTAAAGAAAAAACGCTTAAAGGTTTAAGAAAACGTGAAATGGAAATTTAAAGAGAAGACTATTTAAGGCTTAGAAAAAACGCTAAGCATAGATTTAAAGAGAAGACGATTCAAGATTTAAGGGAAGATGTAGGGCTTAGATTTAAAGAAGAAGCGATTTAAGGAGTAAGAGAAGACATGAAATTTCAATTTAAAGAGAGGACTATTTTACGTTTAAGAAAAGACGTAATACTGAAATTTGAAGAAAAGACGGTTAAAGTTATGAGAAAGAACGTAAAACTAAGATTTGAAGAAAAGACTACTCAAGATTCAAGAGAAGATACAAAACTCAGATTTAACGAAAAAACGACAGAATTTAAAGAGAAAACGTGCGCTCAAGTTCTTATTCTTTGCCTGCGTGAATTTTCGTGGATTAATGGCAAAATGTGGAAGAATTCCAACAAAGCGGGCTATCAGATGAGCGTACAAACTCTGCAATTGAAAAAATTGTAAAGGATGGCAGAAATTGAAAGTGCTTTTTATTTATTGGTTGCTGTTAAAGTTTCAAGTAGTACCTGAATTGGCCCTAAGCAATCATAACACAACAAACATAAAGTTGTTATGTTTTAACATAACATAAAGCAAATTTCACCATTTCACGGCATATAAAGCTGCAAACACATATTAAAGTATGAGATACCATGTACATTGATCTAGATTGAGTCAAAAACATAATTCTAGTTGTCCAGTTTTAGAATCCACACAATGAATGAACATTAGAGTTGATGGAATATTTAGTTCCATCGACTCCAATGTTCATTCATTTTGTGGATTCTAAAACTGGACAACTAGAATTATGTTTTTGACTCAATCTTGATCAATGTACATGATATCACTGAATGTTTGTGGTCCTGAGCTGCGAGTTAGGAAGGCGTTATCTTTTCTTGAAGTAAAATGTTTTTTGCTTTGTAAAAGACCATTTTCTGTCCACTGCTGTCCTGTTTTTCAATACCTTCGATCTTATTCTCCCACTTTTATTTTTCTAAGCCTTCCTTATCAACTTCCTGTTTCTACAGTGCGCGCTCGGGATCTTGTGTGGGGACCACGGTAGAGGAAACAAGGTCGGGCCATTTCTATGGAGAAAATACACCTCTTGTTCGGCTAGCCAATAGAAAGGCGTTATTTCAAACAAACTTTATGACGTCACCAAAACGCAATGTCGTTAATCCAATAGTGAAGTCCTATTTGGGGGTAGCAGTGCTACCAGATGCAATATGAGCGTTGCTATTGGTTCGTTACCGTGACGTCAGAAAAACCAGGCCGTCCACGAAAAAAATACTGGTTTAAACCTACCTTGTTTCCTCTACCGTGGCGGGAACTCACCTTGTGCGTAGATGTCGTTCCCTTAACTCCATACTAAATGGTGCCTTCATCCTTCCTCTCTTTCAACATGTTTCTTGTGCTAAGAGAGGCTAAAACAGTTTATAAACAATGAATAAATATGAATGTTCATTTTCAACGCCCTGCTGTCTGTTTCAGCGCGCGAATTTGAAATTTAACAGCTCTACAAATTTTGTTAAATACAATATAAATAGCCCTATTGGCTGTGCTACTTACTTTCTCTCCAACTGCTCCTCCAATATTTCCTATATTTGTCCTACAATGTACAACTCAAATACATACCACTCATTTCTTAGTAGTGTGTAATTTTTTAGTAGTGAAGTATTGTCATCTGTCCTCTTGTGAAGGATTAATTAGGGAATATTGGGCAGGTAGTGAAGCCTGTATCACAAATACGCTCATCACAATGTTCCAGTGTCTTGAGTTAGTGACTAACGCGTCGAATTTACGAAGCAGAAGTTTTTCATAAAAGAAAATTATCTCCAAGCTGTACAACACATGACGCTACGGGGGAACGACGATAATGCGAAGTGCAATCTCAAAGCTAGCAACTTTTAAAGATCATAATCCATAGATGTAAGCCGACTTAAGTAAGACTTGCAGCCTTAGTCTAGGCTTAGAAAGTGAAGGAGGAAATTGGTTCTCTATGAATTCATTTGAGGCAATATTCCCCAATCATCTCTCAGCTTAGCGTCGCGTCATTACTCGTATGTGTGTGGCCTGAGCACTGTTTCTTAGGAAGTATAGTTCATCTTACATACTAGTAAACAATCGCCTGAACGTTTACTAGTATATAAGGTAGAACAATAGTTAAGCGTATTCAACTGAAATATGTGAGTATAAAGGAATACGTATTCGTAGTTCATCTATTACTGTATGTATGAAAAAAGAACAGACATGATCGAGCTAGGAATGCCATGGCAATGAACAATAGCAGCGCTCAGATAGCATTTGGCAACACTGCTAGCCCCATCTCTGGCACCACTATTGGCCTAACGACTTGTCGCAATGGTGACGTCATAAAGTTCGTTTGAAACAAAGCCGTTCTACTGGCTAGCCGAACCAGAGGAGGTAAATTTTTTCGCATAGAAATGACTCTACCTTGTTTCCTTCACCGTGACCTGCTCTCACGGGAACATTGCCGCGCTGAACTGCGCTGTTCGGGTGTTGCTGCGCAAATTTGCGCAGATACTGGCGTCGACTTACAACTGGTAACACTCATCATTTAAAACTCTTAATTCATTGAAAAATTCAATGAAACTGGTAACATTCATCACTGAAGTCTGTCTTAATACAAAGTTTTATACGTTACTGCTCAATGAAGTTGTTCCAAAAGCCATTTTAACTGTAACTTTATCGCTGTACATAGTTCTATTTAAGAAAAAGTTTAATTCATTTTCAGGTAGTTTTTGAATAGGATTTTTTAGTTGCATTCGGAGAGAACTCTAAGTTTCTCTGACCTGCATCAGTCGAGAAGAGGAGAAAAGACTGAACCTGGATTGAGTACTCCACTGAAACTTCTTTATGGAGCCGCTAAAGTAAGCTTCCAATTCCTTCGATCTTAATTACTCTTCTCTCGGGTCAAAGGATTTCTTCGAGGGTACCGAGGACGAAGTTGAGTAGCTGATAGGAGGCTCCTGTTTCTAAAAGAGGCGCTAAAGTATTTTATTATATAAACATATTTCTATTATATAAGTATAGAAGTATTTCTCCGAGACACAAAATCTGTCTTTCCGAGAACTTATCATGAGTGTCCGTCATTAAAGTTAGGGTTTTGATAATTTAATGCATCAAGTTTTTCAACATGTTGGTCATGATGTGAGCCGCCCGTGTACACGGAAGGTATTCCCATAACGCTGCTGACCGACCAGTAGCCACAAACTCAATTTTCATAAATACTTAATCAAAGCTAAATGAAGGCACGACCCAGTTTATGTTCGCTATTTTTCAAATTGCTTCCAACAATTGGCTTTAAATTTGAGATGAATTTTGAACTTGAGTTCAACCCATTGCGATCAACTTGTTGAAGCCGTTCAATTATTCTCAAAAGTTTTTTTGACATCCACTTGTGGGAAATTTATTAAAAATATTGAATATCGTCATTTTTAATGGGCCCTGTACGCTAGTTAATTAATAAAAATTTAGATTAGAATATCAGTGCTAATTGAAAATTCTTAGATTACTTCGTATAGCTCTTGAAAAGTAGCGTTTCGAAATTCGATGTACGATTTTTTTTTCGAAGTTTTAATTAAGAAATTTCTTTCATAAATTATGTCGATGTTGTCCTCGTGTTTATTATTTTTATGATGAAGATTTCTCATTTTTGATTAGGAAATTGAAACAGTCGTCAAATAGAACCCGGGTTAACTGCAAGCTCCTTAATACTTTGACTGCGGCAGGTAAAACTGAAGTTTAATATTTAATTTAAATTTTAATCAATTATAGTAAGTGTTGAAAATAGCAAATATTAACTAGAACGTGCCTTCATTTAGTTTTGATTAAATTTATATGAGAAGTGGGTTCGTGACTACTTGCCGGTGAGCAGCATTCTGAAAAGTCTCACAGTGACCACCGGTGGCTCACGTCGCAGACAAAATGTTAAGGGAATCAATCATTTGATCTGTTGGATTTAGCGGTCCGGTGAGTTTCTGAGCTGAAGGTTATCCAGGCCTTATTTTCGTTGAAGTAGAAAAGGTTCTTGGTTTTCTAATGGACCATCTTTTTTCCTGTTGAAAGTTGTCAAGTTTTTCAGTTTTCACACTTCTTAAACCATTATCTTGTTTCACAAATTTCTTCCCCGACTAACTTTTTCTGGCACTTTGGGCTTTGATTCCTCATTTCCTCAAGTCCATGCTAAATGGTGCCTTGCTCCTTCTTCTCTTTAGAACGCCTTGGTTGCAGTTTAAGGGAACAGAACGGTTTTTCCTATGAATACTTTGAAAAATAAAAAAAGTACTTCCGGAGGGAGATAAGTTCTCGGGTATTCACAGCATGTTTATAACATTCGAATAGACGTTCAGAGCCATGAAAATTTTTAAATTTGCCCATACACCCTCCCCCCCTCCCTCAGAGGGAAATTTCTTAAAAAAACTAATTTCTCAGCTAATATTGTACATAGAGACGATTAGTTTTTTTGTTAAATTCACAATAAAAATATCTACCAAAGATAGGTCCATATGTTTGGTTTTGCTTAAAAAAAAATTTAAATATTTTAGAATTTTTCAAGTAAAATATACTAACTTTTTAGTTAT
The DNA here is from genome assembly GCA_030386875.1 of Morinoia aosen. Taxonomy (NCBI): domain Eukaryota; kingdom Metazoa; phylum Arthropoda; class Malacostraca; order Amphipoda; family Talitridae; genus Morinoia; species Morinoia aosen. Next base: position 19,878,798 of record CM059556.1, read on the forward strand.
TAATTTACATGTCAATAAAAAGTTTTCTAATTAACTTATCAAAAATAACTAAGCAGGTTTATAGTACTTACCTTGATCTTTATGATGCAAGAAAGATCTCCTCAATAAGTAAAAAACTGTTGGAGAAATAATTAAAAAACTGGAACACTTTTTCCTCATAAATTTTTTTTTTCGGCTTTGCGGCTCAATATCGCCTAGAGTTCTTAACTTATGAAGGAGCTCTTTTTTGAATCGTGGAGAGCAAAGTGAGTACTATAATAGATAGCTTATTTAGGTAAGATAAGTTGATTAGAAATTGTTTCATTGTCCATAGAAATAAAATAACTCTGTTTTTAAGTTTTTAATTTTCAAATAGTTGTAATTTTTTTTAGAGCAAAAACAAACCAACTCAGCTAGCTGTTGTAGATATTTTTATTCTAAATCGAACAAAATAACCATTCGTCTCTATGTACAATATTGGCTGAGAAATTGAAATTTAAAAAAATATTTCTTAGAGGGGGGTATGGGTAAATTTTAAAAATTTTTGGGCTACAGCTATCTTTTCGAATGTTATAAACTTGCTGTGAATACCCGAGAGCTTATTTTCCTCCGGAAGTATTTATTTTTATTTTTTTAAAAATTCATAGGAAAAACCGTTCGGTTCCCTTAAGAGGCTCTAACTAAGTTCTCGAATCTTTAATCGTATGTTTACTCCAAACCATTGTCTACTTGGACGGAATTTGCGTTTTCTTAGATGTTAATATATAAACATGTGCGTCAAATCTGATGGGTACCCTTTTATAAGAACATAATGAACGATTTTTCTGATGTTAAAACGTTACTGATTTGCCAAATTTCACAAATTTTTCTTCTCACTACTATATCAAAGAAAATCTTCACGTTCCGTCAAAAGCTTAAGTTTTAATCTTTGCCCATCCAAAAAAAGGTCATGGTAAGTTGAATGGTCATTAACTTTTTCTCAGCTTATTTTCATCGAGTATCTTCACGTTGACTATCGTCTCAACACGTTGATTGCGATACGACCCATCGATGGGTCGTTTGAAAAGTGTTAACAATCTTCTGAAATTAATTATAATTACTAGACTCATTTAATGGTTGGTATTTATATGATTGCTAAATACTTTTGATTTTGAGTTTGAGTTGTATACTGAACTCCAGTTTAACCGATCGCAGTCAACGTGTTAAGCTTTACTCTCAGCCACCAAATCGAGGGTTTTCACGCTGGGAATGTTTTCTCGACTTATAACGTATTCTTCCCCCTAAAATATCTGATATCTGCACTCAAAACTTGCTATTCAGGGTATTAACGTATTCTTCCCCAAAAAATTTCTGGCATCTGCACCAAAAGCTTGCTATTCAGGGTATTAATGTATTCGTCATCCCAAAAAATTTCTGGCATCTGCACCAAAAACTTGCTATTCAGGTCTGCTGTCGTCTATCTTTCCTCCTGGGTCGTGTTATCAGCGGAGCTGTCTCGCCGAGCGCATCTTATCAGACAACCCTGCCACCACCAGGCTCTCGGGTCAAACCCGTTCATTAGAGGCCCCTTGGATTTGTTAAGCATGCCGTCCAAACATTGAAGCGAATTTTCTGACGTGAGTCACATTGCATTCCCCAATTCCAGAGGCGTCTCAAGATTTTCCACGTCTGCAGCTGCTCGGAATATTTCGAGTCCGTCGATTCTCGCTTTCATTTCGGAGCTGAGTTTGACGGCTCATAAATTTTGTTACCAATTTAGATCTCATTTTTGACGTCGGCAAAATAGTTTTTTATGCCTGTAGCAGCATTTTATTGTTCGTGTTCCAAACTTTCATTTCAGTAGCATATTTTTCATGAAAATATTTATGCAAATGAAAGACTTTGGAACGTTTGTACATTGTGTTTTACTCCAATGAGTGGGTTGTATTGCCTAATTTTACAGGTTGGTGAACGAAAGACGTAATACATTTCTAATTTATTATAGCAAAAAATTGTTGGAATTTGTGGAGTATAAATACTGAAGCTATTGCTCAGTTCTGTCAAAGTTTCAATCATACCTTAAATTGACCCGTTACACCCCTTCTATAAACATGTTTTATTTAAGTACGGCAATAAATAACCTAAAACTTCATTTTTCCCATGCTAAAGTTTGAACAATATCTTGCTCTACTTATGTCATCAAATTTCGTCCTACATTTTGTTAGCATCTCTCAAACAAGGCTTTAAACCATTAAAAAACTCATCCATGATACCTTCCTCATCCGCACCTTTACGTTTCCGAAAATGACTTAAAAACACAAAGTTGTATTCTCACCTGCTGACCTGTCGCTCCAATTTCATTCAATTCGACAATTTCATTTGACTTTATTTTCATGGGGCTTCATCAAATATGAAAAACTCATCGAGCGCATATTCTAAATTGCCTGCAGGGGCAAGGGTCGTAAGAGCACGAGCACGGGCGCGGAAATTTTAATTCCCAGTTACATTTTTCGGGAATTTTAAGCAATGTGGGAGAGATTCCAATCACGGTGAGGCACTCTGTAAATAAGCAATTACGGAGTGCATGCTCTAAACGACAACTCATCTGCGAGCGCTTACGTGAAGCACAAATTTAACTGAGAGCATAGGGTCCGGATCGCCATTATAAAATTGGTAGCCGTAATTTGCTCTAAATAACATAGTTTTGGCGCAGTTTTTTAAGAGTCATTTATGAAACTATGATATCAATAATTCAGTTTATTTGCGGTTTTCTGAGAGTCATTTATAAAGCTGATAATGCTACTCTCCAGAGATTATAAAGGAGTGCATAATCAAGTTTTCTCACAAAATCGCATCGAAATTTATACTATAATAAGAGCCGCGTCCGTCCGTCCGCCGGTCGGTCTGTCCGAAGCCAGCCTGCAGCGTGTGATGAGCGTATCTGTGATACAAGCTCCAGCCCTATATATTTTGACGGGCCGTGTTCACGCGGCCTCATCAACTCTCCAGAGATTGTATTTTTATTTCATTTCTTACGGCCTTTCTCTCATTTCGCCCTCTTTTTTTATTTCAAATAAAGGGGGGTTGACTAGTATCCTTTAAAGCGACATGTCTCCTACTATTCGGTCACTAGGAGGTGTCTTTTACCATAGAATATTAGATCCTACGACCTTTAAAACATAAGCTTAACACGTTCGTAGCGCATTGGGCCATATGTGTCCCACCCGATAAATTTCTAATTCACGTTCTCATATAAGTGAATGATATTTCATCTGTTTTGAGATTTTTTTCCATGAGTAACTGTTATTATACGAGGAGAATTGTCGTGAAATTATATTTTTCATATTACTTAGAAATGAAAGAACTGTATTCGAGCCGTGAAGTCAATTTCCCAATTCTGCTGCTTATAACTTTCCCCAAAGCAACCGAAAATACCGCACAAACGCCATCAACATGTTAATTTTTATAGGTGAGCAATTGAAGAGCTTTCGTGTTTCAAATTAATCACTGCTAATCAATGGTGTCTGTTTACATACTTCTTTCTTCTTTATTTCACACGTTCTTTCTCGTCTGGGAAATTGAATCTTAATCTGTAGGTAATGGTTTTACTGTCTTTATTGACGCGCATATTCTCAAAATTGTCTAATTAATAGAAATTTTGATTTCTGCAAATTGAGGGGAAAAAAACGTCGAATTAAATGCAACGAGAATTTTGAATTCTTGAAATTGATTGGGAATAAAAAACGAAAATTGTGCTTCTGCGTGTGTCAGAGACGAGTGCGTTCCGTCACGTTTTATTTTAATTTTTTGAAGAAAATTTGAGCGTAAAATACGTGAGTTAGAAAGATGTTTATCGTGCAACTTATACAACAGAGCATTGCTGCAAATCGACCTAGAAACCTCGACCGATGTCAGGTAGATTTTTCTTTTGAAAAGTTTAACACGTTGACCACGATCGCAAGGTGGCTACAGTTGCTTAGTTAGATTATTAAAATACGATACTAATACATGTATACAAGTTTTAATATATACTTGATTAGCTTACTTATTTAGGATGGGAATCAACCCGTCAGAGAGTTTTAAACTAATTTGTTGAATAACAAGCAGCCATAGATAAGATTTACTACCAGGAAACATTTGAGATGGGAATGAACTCTTCAAAAGATTTGAAAACTAATCTATACTATAATAAGAGCCGCGTCCGTCTGTCTGTCCGAAGCCAGCCGAAAGTGTGTGATGTGCGTATCTGTGATACAAGCTCTGCCTCATCAACTCTCGTGAGTCCGAATTTTTTATTTCCAGCAGATTGGGAGTCGGAATGAATATCACGTGTATTGGTAGGTTAGATTAGGTTGAATGGAACATCAGCGGTTGAGACTTGGCAAAGTATTGGAATGCCAAAGAATAGCACGGGAAATCATGGGAAAGCCATGTTGAAGCTCAGTTCGTCCTATATCTAATCCTGTCATTTTTTTGACGGGCCGTGTGCACTCGTTCCAAATTAAGGGAGGTGGACTAGCTTGTTTAATAACGGATAAGGTCCGCCATCAGAAAGTCGTCTCTTTGACAATGGTCTGCAGTGCCCACCTGCGTCCTGAGGAGCGTCACCCCGGGTTTTCTGCTCCAGCGAGTTTGAAGACATGTCAAGGCTGCTCGGTCAGCAAAAAATGACTCACGCCGACAGTTCCAAGGTTATGGTAACTTTTTTCCATCAGAAGTTTCCGATCCCTAGCCGTGCTCGCTTGTCATTTCATGAGGCTGGAAGAGTTCGACCCACGACCTTTGAAGAGAGTTGTTTTAATTATAATTTTACCAAAGATGCTATGGTTATAATTATTCTAACTTATAATTTTGAATCAAAACAATAATTATTTTTTAAGATCTTTAAAAGTTCAGTTAGAAGTACTGTACTTTTCCGTGGCCTTAGATTTATGAAATATGAAATTTATTTTCGTTCAAAGCAGAGAAATTTAAAATTCGTTAATATAGTCAAGAAGGATTCATATTTTCCAGGAATTTATTTCTATCGAACTTAATATCGTTCAAAATGTTAGGCGTAGAAATTACTGTGTTGACTAATTTTTTCAATCTCATCTCCAAATCACACAACGATGCATAGAAAAAATTCCTTATGAAAATCCTTATAAACTTCTTTTCGTATAACTTAGATAGGTGCGTTACTAAATCTAAGGCCACGGAAATTAATATACTCGTATTTTCCCAGCTGATACACGCGTTGAATCTGTAGTGCCCTACCTTAATTACACCTCAAATCTCAATTTTAGTCCTTTCATGTTCAGTTACCTTAAAATTTCCCAATGTAAATTTATGCAATAAAAAGTTACAACTTCTCCGCCGTGTATCACCGATACCAACTGTCGGAGAAGCATATAAGTAAGGCCGTTGCTTCACTCGCCTCAAACGGAACTCAATGGCTGACGCAGAAACAACACCTGGCCTTACAAATCGAATAAACTTTGCAGATGTTAATGAGGGAATTTTTATGAGTAGTTTAAAAAATCTGTTACTGAATTCGCACATTTTTTCATAATTCTTGTTATATTATACTTATTGTTTATGAGAACAAATCTAGTGACCTTGCAATATAGACAAGCGAGAAGTGTTTTTTAATCCGTTAATTTTTTTCGCATGAATGTTTCTACTGTACATTCAACATATTAATAAGTCTTTGTACTACGAAAATCAAAATTTTATTTGATCTTGATTTTTTCTTTTCTGTTATTGCAAAGGATCACTTAGTTGCATTGGATTATTCATCTTACCTGACAAAAAAAAATAAACTCTCATTTTTTACTAATGCCTTCAATTGATTAAGAACTCTGCTCAAACTTCCATCGATCAAACCGTTCAGCTATTAACTCTTTCTTTAGTTTAGTAGAGAAGAAAAACCGGAATAAAAAGGAATTTGCCCAGATCTTATAGCGTTGATAAAAACTATGAAACATTTTAAAGAACGCAGGTGTCAACTCAAAATTTTCATTTTTCAATTGGCTCACCATGCGACCTCAAGTAAGATATGTTTAAAAAAATATGTTCAGAATCTCAACACTGCGCTGAGCAGAACCGTGTATAGGGGACAGTAGTCAATCCTGCCTTTTCGAAAAGGCGGTGGAAGCCTAAAATTCAGGATTGACTTTGGTTAGTATTCTGTTAACGTTCATTCGCCGTCGTGATCGCAACAGGCCGCCGTCAATCAGAGCTGCATTCACACTGCTGGTAACAGCGCAAAATATTTCATCGGGATTTTAGTAGATATTTTTATTACAAATATACCGGTTAGTTTAGCGCAGCCGCAATTTATGATGCTGTGGTGACCTGCCCTTACTCTGACGTTACTGCGCTAAACTGCGTGACGACACTGGGCTAAACGGCGTGTACTTACTGCGCTGAACTCCGTGTACTTACTGTGCTAAGCTGCGTGGCGATACCCACTACGCTAAACTGCGCTAATGCCGGAGGCAATTTAATTTAACTAGGCTCTAGTCAACTATTTATTTATTTTAACTAGATGTGATCACTACATCTCTTCCTTCAACACATTGAACCCAAAATTTTTTGTTTTTCTATAGGAAATATGCACAAATTTACCAACCAAATTTAGGCCAAACATCGCCTGTTTTCACACCAATACGAAATATTTTAGAAGCACTCATTCCACTGAGTACGATCATTGTACAAATTACTATTTATTCGTTTGTTAAAATTCGGTACTGAATGACGTATTATGCCTTGTTTTTATTCTCTTGGTTTTAACAGGGCTTAAATTGTTGCAAATTCAAGCAAGGCTAACTTCATGTGAATTTGAGCGATTGATTTGTCTTCTGTACTTTTATAATCAGAGCATTCAATGCATTCAAATTAAATTATAATTATATTTTAATCAGCGCATTCAAGCACAATGTTTGGATTGTGTTTCCGCAATTTTTTGTGGTAACAATAAGTATTTTTCTACTTGTTTTTATAAAATTCAGTTTTTGTTAATCCAAAACGTGTATTTTTTTGAATTTGTGAAAGTGTGTTCCATTTAAATTCACAGAATAAACGAAAGTTGGGAAATTTTGCCATTATGTAACTCATTTCCATTCATAAGTAAGCAAATCAAACAACTTTAAACTACGATATTCTAGTACCTTTGAAAAGTAGAGAATCTTATTTCATCTCCCTTACTTCTCATTTCAAAAAAGTGAAGTTAAATTCTCGCTTCGGGTAGAACACAATGCCGAAATTCAACTTTAAACTACTCCTCCTATAATCCAGTACTTTTAAAAAAAATATGAAGTTTTATTTCACCTCGCTAAAGCCAAATTCTCGCTCCGGTCGAGCACAAAGCCGAATTTCTTTCTAGAGTTTTCAGAGAATGGTTCCCTTCCTCCCTCTCTCTCTCTCTGGGTTGAGAAATTTAGACCTCTGCTCTATTGGTATTCTGCAGCAAACGTTTGGTGGCACCCGAAGTTTTAGGAGAGAAGAGAACTCTGGAATTGTCACTTTTTCCTGTTTGAATGCAAGGTTTCGAGGGCGTCCACGCCATCGCCGTTTCTTGAATGCAGGGTTCAGAGAATCGACAACTTTAGCCCAGCAAAACTTTTTTTGAGGGCATATGTATGCGTTAAGTTTGAATGCTTTGTAAAATGCAAACATTGGTCTCCAAAAAAGCGAAAATAGTGGTTTTCTTATTAGGAATGAGCTTAGAAGAACAAGTCTTCAAACCTGTTTCACTGTAAATGCCAAAGCATTAATTTCATGATATTTTGAAGATTATTTCATTAATAATGATAAACGATTGCAATAGGAGGGTTGTTATTGTACCGAAATTTTGATCGAACGATGGTAAACTTTTGCAACGAAGCAATGGATATCTTTAATGACTATTATTCTGCACATTTTTTTGTAACTGTAAAATGATTCGCTCAATTTCTTATTTTATGAAAGACTCATGAGGTTATAGAGGAAAAGTGATGAAGGTATAGCTGGTCAAGAGTTCCTAATAATAATTTCCAGTTTCGCATAATAATTTACACGAACGATAATACTCTCCCAAGAAAAAAAAAGAATTTTAATTGCACAGATGTTCGTGTGTTCTCATACAATAAATTCCTTAGCTACTACGTCTCTAACAAAAATATTTTTTCAACAACATTCTAAATATTTATTTTTACGAGGGTCAGCACTATCGTGAAAAACATCCCGTTAAGTTAGAAAAACGACCTTCGGAGCTTATTAATCGATTGACGCTTGATGAATAGTAAATATAGTAAAAATTCTCAGGGACGACTTTTCGACATTCCTGATAGTTATTTAGGACAGGCTACAAGCTACAGAGCGTGCAAAAAAGTATTAATTGGAACTCTGAGAAACCTGAAACATAGATACGAAAAAATTTTGATTAGTGAAATTGTCAGTCTAATATCTTCTTGATATTTCCAAGTAGCTTATAAGAATCAGGATAAAAACAGGTGAAGCAGTATAAGATGCGGGTAAACAGTTTAGAATAGGGTAAATGATGTGAGAACAGTGTGAACGGTATAAGAACTGAGTAAACAGTATAAGAAGAGCGTAAACAGTATAAGAATAGGATGAATAATATAAGAACTGGGTAAACAGTATAAGAAAAGCGTAAACATTATAAGAATAATGTGAATAAATAAGAACAGGGTGATCAGTATATGAACAGAGTAAAAAGTAAAAGAACAGGTAGATAGCCGATTCACCAAAGAAAAATTCGGGTTTCACTTGATACAGATAATTTATATTTTTCGAGTGTGTCTCTTTGTGCTTCTTCTTCAAACTTTGATGCATTTTGATATTTCATTTCAATGACCTACATCGGTTTGTGCCTAAAGGTCATTTTCAACGGTCGTCATGTACCTCAAGCAATAAAATTGTCGGTCACGAACGGCATAACATCACTCAGTCCAGCTTTTTCACCTAAGTATCCAAAATTTCAGCGGTCAAGGGTAATGGCTGCGTGGGTGTCAAATATCGTAAATGCTCAGGCAAAAAAATTAAACAGGATTGCCAGTTATTTGCATAGTTATTCCTTAAATAATCATTCTTAAGGAAGACCTGTGCGGGATACCCTCAAACCTATTGTTTCCATGACAGACGTTACCTCACTACTGCACTGCCGCGTTAGATTAAACTTGAATTCACCTAAGAATGAAGCGTGAAACTTATTTTAAAATGATGACATATTAAATTTTTCTGTCATAATTCGTCAGGTCTGAAATCAGACAAAATCTTCGAAGCTTTCTTTGATAAGGATTTATCACTATGTAGTAACAGAGAGAGAAATTCCAGGAAATTAGTGGAGATGAAATTTTAGGTAATTCAAATAGTTAACCATTATAAATAACAGATTTGCGGAAACCTCTAGTGTAGGTACGAACGAATATTTTAGGTTTGCTGATGCACTTTGGATAGATGTAAACTATGTTCGCATAATTTATGATTCAAAATACATCAATAAGGTGATTTTTAGAACGTTCGCTGATGAAACTCACAAGAATAACTTGTCTTTTAGCTGAAATATTTTTTGTATCAATGAAACTAATTCATGAGTACTAAGTTGATTGAGAAAGTTAACTTAGCAGTTGTGGCCAACTCGTAATATGTACTTGCGTCAATCAAAATCATATTTGAACAATTTTAAGATTAGTTAACAGATGTGACCTGCTCTTAAATCTAGGGTGAGAGTTGACTTTTGCTTTTTGAAATAATTGAAATCCTTCTTCCATAGAACTTTTCAGCTGTGAAAAAAATACATCAACATCAAGTTTTGCTAAAGATTTCTTTCATTATTTTCCAACGCTCCAACAGAGTCGCTTTTCTGTGAATGAATTTTCAGATTTCAGCAGAAGATATATACTCGCCAACGCTTCTAAGAGCTCACTGACAAATGACCGGCTTTCTTTACAGGACGAGCCCATGGCTGATTCTGAGAATTAAGGCATCCTCCATGGAAGTGAAACACGGAAGTTGCCTGTGGAGTTCACAGAATGAGATAGAGTGAATGTGCGAATAGCTTACTCGAGCAGTTGATATCTGATGTAATGATATTTTGGTATATTTTTCAAGTATTCCAGTTAGTGTTTCATGATTTGCGATTAGCCAAATGCAGTGCAAGTTCTACGTTGAAGTCATATCACATTTCTGTGTGCGTAGTCGAGATCTGGAACATAATATTTTAGTCTGTATTTCTAGTATTCGAGTTAATGTTTTTTAATTTGTATCATACAGAATGCAGTGCAGGTTTTATGTTAAAGTTATAACACATTTCGTAAAATCCATGATCGCTTTTCCCTGAGGGAGTGCTGAGGCTGAGTTGTGCATGCTCAAAATTTGATAATGCTTCGCCATAGAGGAATTCCATTTTCTTTAGAGGTCATTTACTTTCTGCAATAAAAGCCATTCGATCGTTTTTGGCAAGAGTTCCAATTGTTAAATTAGGAAGGGAAAAATTCAAAACTTTCTTGTGCGTCAGAGGTTGGTCAATAGAACCTTGTTTGGTTCAGATGAAAGCGGCACTTCTTACACAGTGGGAGAACAATTCATTAATTTTTCTGCTAGCCCTAAAAAGTGGGATAACTACAGCTGTCGTTGAAGTATTTATTTGGTGTAGTAATATATTTTTGTTGTACTCAATTGTGTTATATGATAAAAAATCTCAATTCTTAGAATTAGAATAATTGCTGCGAGTGTATGAAATATCTACGGATGACGTGGAGAATATTTTATCGTTTTCTATGACTTTGCTCACAATTCCTTGTCAGAAATGTGTGATCCAAAATTTAATACGCGTAGATATAACAAAATGAGCTACCACAGCTATTTGATGTGAAATTATTTATAGCATGGCGTTATATGTTTATAAATTACTGTGTTGAATTATTTCCAACTATGCAGTAAAAAATAAATGCTTCGAGATAAAAATTCTAGCAGGACGGAACTCAGAATTGTATCAGCAAAAAAAAAAAACTTCAGAGCATCTATTCTCTACTAGAATTTTCATGAGTGATATATCATGAATTTTTACCTATATTTGATACAACACAGTTGATTAATTTTTTCACTAGCGTAAATGACACGTGTAAAATTTCAGAGCATGAGTAGAAACAGAAAATTTGCATATGCACGTGTAAGAATGGCTTTGATTAGTGGAAATCTTCGCGTGTTTTTTCTCTGGATTTCTTAAATTTCGCCAACCGACTCCAAGAATTATAGCTTCACTATCGAGCTATGATCTTGGAAACTGCGATAAAGCTAAACAGTCCTGAAAGTGAATACGTATCGATACATGTTCGCCAGATGTAGGATATATGCGTTTTAAGCGGGAGAATTTTAAAGCTATTTCGATGGCTGTTGACGGGCATGTACAAATTCAAATTATATCTTCAAGTTTTTAAATTATCTAATAAACAGCTACTGTTTACAAATGGTAGAATTGCGTATCCACTCTAATATAACTCTTTATTAAACTACCACTACGTGTAGTCCACTGTATAAATAAAATATTCTCCCGATGTTGAAACCCGGATGAAAGTTGGTGCTTTGAAATTAATTTAGAGCTCGTAATATAAAAATAAATGCATGCTTGAAATCGTAATTCAAATTATGGAGATTGAAATCAGTATGATAAATAATTAAAATCGTACATGTTATTTGTTATTTAATCTACGGATAATGAAACGAATGTTCTAGTTGTCCTGCAACCACAGTTTAATTTAATCTACGGAAATTGATACCAATATTTTAGTTACTCATCTGAGATACTGAACCATGTTAAATCAATAGCCTAGGTTATCGCAAATGTTACTTCCGTTAGTTGCTGCATCTCGGTATTCATTGTAATTTATTCGATAAGTGCACTAAGTTGCAGTTTCGTATGGAACACAAAACAACTACAGAATCGTAACGTTAATTCATAAATGTTTATTCTGTGAAGGTTTTTGGAAGGTTTTTAGACTTAATTCTCGCAAGTTAAAGTTATCCTGCAAACCTATTTTCTGGTTTCTATACATTATCGTACCATGTCATTTTTTAATGTTTCATTAACGACGGCTCAGACAAATGATCATTCGATGATCTCCGGCAAAGCAATTTTTAGTCAGGAAATTGAGTCTTCATTCGCCATTAATTCGGTCCATCCATAAGATACCAATAGCAATAGAGTGCCGCGACGCCAATATGGTCTGATGTTTAGGTGTGCGTTATTGGAGGTGCTGTCTTATTTCCAGCAGATCATTCTGCTCTCGCAGGTCTTTCTCCTTTGTTATTTATTAGGACAGAAAAGACGCAACTTTATGAGTTCCTTCCCAGAATATTTCTCCAAAAGTGAAGAAAAACACTTCGCTTGATTTTTTTTCTAAGAGTTTTTCTTCAACTCAGAGAGCAGCTGTGATTCGTATTTGATTAATTTACTTGCCGCTCGTCTGCGAGATTTTTCAGTTTGAAGTGCTCTGTAAAATGAGCGGGTATATTTTGTTAAAGAAATTGAATTTGAGTTGTTTGATTTATTAACTGCCATTCTTGATGATCATCTATCATCATTCGCTTGAAATTTTTGAATTCCCAGCACTTTTTATTTAAATTTTCAGGTAAAACTTTTTAGTTCGTTTTAATTGGTCTGCCCAATTTTGAACATCGCTTAGACAAATTCCTTCTTCATTAAACGCCTGCTTGATTGCTTTATGATCATCCATGTCTGATATCCATGCCAGACAATAAACGGAACAATTATACCGAATATGCATAAAATGCTGTTAAAAATGATTGTTAATTGTTAACGAACATTGATGATAACGTTAGTCACATAAACTTTAAGCTTCTTACCATCATCGACGTAGCCTACTGGTACCCTACGGGAAAAAGACCTTTTCTCAGTCAACATTTCTTACATTATGAAAACTAATCTGACAATATAACGTATAAAGATGAGGCAGTGAAGAGGATTAATCATTTTATAGCATACTGATGAGTCACAAAGAATTATTCATGAATAACGTTTCCGATCAGTAAAACCTGTTCGATCTCCTGGCTCGAACTAAATCGCGTAGAAGAAAATTGGCTTTCTTTTCTCTTCTAAGAGAAGAGTGGGCTCGTCTCACCTCAGGCTCGTCTTGTGAAATTCTTCCGGGAATTTTTGCTCAACTTTACAGAGTTTTGCTGTCTTAGTGAGATAGTTTTTATAGAACTCATAAAAATTTGCAATGGATCCACTCGTAAAAGAAACGTCTTAGGGATAAATATTTTATATGGATGTATGTAATATTCTGTACTTCATGATAGAAACGCTTTCGGGATTAATATTAAATACGGTGTTGTTGAAATTGCCAATACATTAAGTTATCCTTCTGCCCACCTGTCCTTAATATAGCGGCTTATGTAATTATAGATAGTTAGTTGCTGCTTGCTTTCTCAAGAACTTCACTGATCAGATGAATCCCACTCTGTTAACTGGACACTGGAACACTACGTGACACTTCACTGGTCCGATGACTCCCACTCTGTTAACTGGACACTGGAACACTACGTGACACTTCACTGGTCAGATGAATCCCACTCTGTTACCTGGACACTGGAACACTACCTGAATGTAGTTGCTTTTTTAATTAGAATTTCGATTCCTTTATGGAACAAAACATTTATGAAAGAACTCTGGTTACAATGTTGTTGTCCCTGCTTTTTAAATTTTTTTCAAATTATTTTAATCATTTAAATATATGAATTGGGGCTAATAGAGTGTGAAAAGTATTTTTATGAAAGAAATTTTCGACTGTGCGAATATTTTCAGTGCAAATAAATAACCATTTCTATTTTCCTTTTTACATAAAGTTTTCAGCAGCTCTTTTGTTCTTTATCTACGTTAACGTCTTTTGGACAGGGCAAAATTTGAGACCTTGTCGACACGCGCTTTCGAAATTATGGTCATTTATTCACAGACTTGTTAATATCCCCGATGAAGTATCAAAATACCGAGGAGATACAACCTCTGTTGCCAAACTTAACTCTAAATTTTGTGTCCATAATAACACCACTTAATTTCTCCAGTGATACAATTCATGAAGAAAAGATAAAATATTTTCAGCTTTAATTTAGGAATAGCAAAGGTCATTTCACTACTAATTGTTACATATAATTAATGACGAGGTAATAAATACTCTATTTCGTTGCAAAATATTATTTTTAAATTACACGTCCGTTTTTAAAGCAAATTTAATTTTACAGGGCTAAAATTTGCAAATAGAAACTTCTCCAATTATACTTGAACAATTTCAACGATCTTAAATACTGAAACAACACAAATAATATATGGTAAGTTGTGATATCCTCTAAAGTAAGGTATAAGGTAACCAGTTTATAAGTTTTAGAAGTAATAATAATTAATCCTTTTTGGGATTTCCTTTTCAGAAGTCCATCAGCAGAACAAGCACATTTTGCCAACCGCGATCTGCAATTACGAAAATTGTGGTGTGTTTTTCAACATTTCCTTTTTTGGGATTTCCTGTCCCACGTGCATCATCCGAAAAAACCAATTTCGTCAACCAAGATCTGCGATCACGAAAATTGTTGTTGGTTTTTCGCTATTTCCCTGTCACTGTGGTAGACAGAACCCTGCTTACCATGTCGTCCGCGGCGATATTTTGGCGTGTAGCAGCAACGCGTCTCCTAAACAGTCATTATAAGGACCGTAAAGAATGGTTACGATCTGAAGACGGGCGACAAGGAGCTCGGCTTCGAGTAGCATCTTTGGACTCTGACTTGTCAAGGAGAGGTGTAGCTTTGGCTCCGGGATGAAGTGAGTTGTTGGGGATGGGTTCGGGTAGGGATATGAAATGAATTGTTGGGGATGGGTTCGGGTTGGGACATGAAGTGAATTGTTGGGTATGGGTTCGGGTTGGGAGATGAAGTGAATTGTTGGGGATGGGTTCGGGTTGGGACATGAAGTGAATTGCTGGGATGTGTTCGGGCTGGGATGTGAATAAGTGAATAATGAATTGCTTGGGATGGGTTCGGGTTGGGGTGTGATGTGAATTGTTGGGGATGGGTTCGGGTTGAGATGTGAAGTGAATTGTTAGGGATGGGTTCGGGTTGGGATGTGAAGGGAATTGTTGGGGATGGGTTCGGGTTGGGATGTGAAGGGAATTGCTAAGGATGGGTTCACGTTGGGACATGATGTGAATTGCTCGGGATGGGTTTGGGCTGGGATGTGATGTAAATTGCGGAGGATGGGTTCGGATGAAGAGAAAGACGGAAGGGTAACTTAAGAAGAAATACACTCACTATACGTTTGTCAGAAGGAAAACGTATGCGGAAGTATAAGTGAGTTTGTCAATGTCATGATTGATATATTCCGGGAAACTATTTAGAACAAAGGCAGGTGTTAGATTCGAGAAAGTTACAATAATTTACCTAACATGATTAATAAGGGAGGAATCATGAATACGTCCAGACAGACTTGAAATATTTCCAATGGATTTGTAAAACAAAAAAATGCTCATTTTCCATCACTCCGAGTGAAATCTACGTAAAAACAATGTTATCGATTACTTGAAAAATCAATTTCAATTTTTCCTTATCTTGATAACCATTTCAAACATTAATTTTTGAGTGGTAATAATACTTTAATTCAGCTCTAAAACATGTTATGCTGAGCCATTTTGCTCTGAATTCATGTGAAATTCACATTTTCGTTCTTCCAGCTTTAAATACTCGTAAATTCTTTTTCTATACGTTATGTTGACACCAACAAAATTCATCTCTAGAAATAAAAAATGAAGGGCCTTAATCGAATGCTTGTTGTTTACTTCTAAGAAATGATGGAAACTGATGAACGTCAATGGAAAAATAAGTATTTGTAGAGACATATGTTTTAAAATCCTCCCGTTAAAAGGTAAATAAATATTCTTTCGTCATTCAAAAATTCAAATTTCTATTGCATATTATTTCATCTAAATTCATTCACTCCGTTATACCTAGTAAACAAAAACAAAGCAATCAAGTTTAGAAAAACATTTCATGAACCCAACTTTCGCGCTCATCTAGCAAGTTTGGAAGTTATTAGCAAAAGTTAGGTAAATTGCAGCTGCTAAAAGCCGTGCTGTACCTCCCTGGCTTCTCTCATCAGTGTCCAAGTTTAATTGACGGCAAAAGTCCTTACATAAAAATGGAGGTTCAATAGTTCTGTACTGAATATTTGAGTGCGCCGCTTGTATGGTATACAAGCAAACTTTTTTCATAAGTTTGCGCAAAACTCGCGCAACAAGCTTTTGGTGCTCTTAAGTATACAGCATCCTTCCCTGATGAGAGCGTGGGCTTAGAGCTCGAAGATCACATTGAATCAAAAACTTACATAGAAATTTGTTGCAGAACTTTGTGCGCACTCGCAACGTAAAAGTTGGTTACGAAAACATGTTTTTGTAAAGTAAAGCATACGAGCTCAATAATTTACCTGAAGAGCCCAATCGACTAATGGCATATATACATCTCATGTACGGCGAAGCTGCCATTAAATATGCTCGATATTTTTATGAACTCCCTTTAAGAGCGAGCGCAATTCGTGATTTGGTGTGATACTTTCTGAAAGTTGCAAAAAAAGTATTTCATTCGATGAGGGAAATGATTCCAACCCATAACAGAATGTTAAACAGAGCTGAAAAGAAAAGGTAGAGAAGAGCAAAAAGAGACAGAAGACAGAACAAAAACAATTTTTGCATTCCCTGTTCAAACAATTAGGAACGTTCAATGTTCTAACATTTAGGAACGTTCCATGTTTTAACATTTACATTGGAACATTTTGGAACGCTTCATGTTCTGACATTTTGGAACGTTCCATGTTCTATCATTTAGGAACGTTTATGTTCAAACATTTAGGAAGTTCCCTGTTCTCACGTTTAGGAACGTTCCATGTTCTCACATTAAGGAACGTTCCATGTTCACACATTTAGGAACGTTTCATGTTCACACGTTTAGGAACGTTTCATGTTCACAGATTTAGAAGCGTTCTCTGTTTTAGCCTCTTTTGAATTCCGTGATTTCACAATGAAGAACGTTTCTTGTTCAAACATTTCGGAATGCTTTCTAGTTTAACAATTAGGAATGTTCTCATACCAACGTTGTTCAGTAAGATTAGAGCATTTTGAATCTTCATTGGAGGGATTATTTTCAAGCCTTTTTCATTCTTTGCATGAGTAGCATTGCTGATAACAGAAGGTCGTTAGCGATTCATTGTACCGTAACTCAAATACCTCGTTCAGGTATATTGAGTTATTTAGCTATGTTCAATAGAGAAGCGGAGTGCGCATATTTCCTCAAGTCAGAACAGTTGATCGTGAAATTTTTAGGTTCTATTAAAATTTTTGTTGTGTTTTTATTTTTGTAGAAATATTTAATTCGAATACCAATCTGCATTATTTCTTGTAGATAGTTCTGATGATTCACGAAAACGTAATACCTGCAGGTTAAATTCAGATCTGGAATTTTCTCACTTATATTTTGAAAGAATATTTGAAATTGTAATTTAGAAACTTCAGAAATTTATTATTCAAAACTGATTTTCCTTCATTTTCAAAAAAATATTCTACTGAGCTACTTCTCCCAGTATAAATGCAGGAGAAATTTACAGAATCTCAATCAAAAAATTACCCCCTAAGTATGTAGAACACTTCCTGTTAATAAGTCACTATGGTTGATAGCTAGCATATGAGAGAGCCAAAAAGCTCAATACATTGTTCATCTTTGGTTTTCTTTCGGTCATTGAACCAGAGAAGGTTCTTTGAGCGCATATCAGAGTCCGGAAACTGAACGCTCTCTCAAGTTCAGTTTCCTTTCGCCTTTGTCTCGGTTACAGCGCTGGGCTCGGGCTGGCATCATGACATTATTCCTAAGAAGTCAACGAAGCCCTCCGTTAATTACACGCCTAAAGCCTCTTCATTCACAAAGCCTCCACCGCCACCGCTAATGGTGTTCATGATGCATTATCCCTCGTAAATTTCTCCCTGAAAAAGTCGACTTCTGACAACGAGAGTTAATCAAGTGCAGTTATTGACCAACCGCGAGAGGTTAGCTCCTAAAGTGTCCGTCGAATAGCCCAACTTAACGTTCTTTACTTCAGTCTTGAGATGAATGGCCGTTTTGGTTTTTTGCAGCAATCCCATTCAGCAGAGGTAAATGGTGGGAAAACTTTGACCCAAAAATAGAGTTCGCTTCACCAATAGCGTTTAAATTAGAGCGGGGAGAGTTTTCAATGCTCTCCAGGATATATTTGGGATGCTTTCAACGTATACTTCGAGAGGTTTGAGTTTGTAATGATAGTCAGGCACCAGTATCCAACGTTGTGTCGTAGTTGTTCATTTTTTCACATTTCAAGTACCCAGCCTTTTATATTGACCGATTATCGTAGAGCTGACGTATATGAACAGTGAAAAAAATATTTTGTTTAAATGTAGTTTTTCGTTTTCGATATACCTCCAATTGTCATTCACTTTTTCGAATTTAATTTTCTCCTCAGCATTTGTGATTGATTTTATTGCATCATCTTCATTAAAAATTCATGGAATTGCTTATCTCACATTTTTAAAGAAACAAGAATCGTTTCTTTAATAAATAAATAAATACATTTCTTCATACTCAGTTTCAATGACTCAAAAATGCCCTTCAATATAATCCGTCCTCGGTCTGTGATATTTTGCGTTTATTTGTGTTCGCGACGTTGTGACGTGCCTAGTGCTACGAAATTTTCTGATTTAATAATAACATTCGTTTAAATATTGGCTGCGTGCGTGACTTCAATGATACGACCAGCTATCGGGTAAAAGGATCGCTTCCAGAACCCTTCTTTATGCAAATTTACACTGAAAATGCGCATCTGGTAATGTTTTCTAAATGCATGCTAAACATGCTGAAAAATTGATGTAATATAATTTTTTTCATTAAGATTGCTAACATTGAATGAACTGATGCTGCAAAAATTATATTATACAAAAACATTCGAAAGATTGATAGAATTGAGTGATCTGATGCTGCGAAAATGATATAATATTTTTTTTTCATATAGATTGATAAAATTGAATGAACGGATTCTGCAGAAATGATATAATATAAAAAATTCGTAAAGATGGGTAAAATTGAATGAACTGATCTCAATAATTCTAATTTACTACGACATGTTCTGAGCTCCAATCTGAAGTAAGCAATAAGAACAAAGAAGACCTAAATTAACATGATGTATGCAGAGCTGCGTTCTTTTCTTCAGCTCATAACATTTTGCTCTTTGTATTTTGTTTAGTGTTCCAGAAATAAGGCATTATTTCTATCGTTAAGTTTTAAGAGCGAAGAAAAGTTTGTCATGAGGTGTCCAGTTAGATTGTCAGTTTTGAATTTTAGTGTGATATAATTGAAGTGTTAATTATTACTAACTGTGAATTTTATAAAGTGCTCACCCAAAATATTATACGAAACGCTTTACCTCACACAAAATTAAGTTTAACCAGTGGATATGATATTGATGATAACTTTTCAAGAAACAATTGCTGCAGCTTTAATAACTTGTTTTCATTGACATTGAGTTGCAAGACAAATTTCTCAGCCACATTTACAAAATTTCACAAAATTTAAATCGCTCATGAACGAAAATTCTCAAATGCTTTCTCCAGCATTTGTATGATTTCATTACGTTAAAAAAGAAAAATACCTGAAATATAAACCAACAAATTCTTCCATTAACATCAGTTTATTTCTCTGATATTACAAACTATGGGTAGTTCGTCCAAGAAGTATTTTTGACTGACATTTACGAATTATTCAGATAAGACCAGCCTAATTCTATTTTAAGGACAATTCAGTAAAATTTCAGACCAACATATACGAATTCTTCAGATAACACCACATCGATTCTATTTTATGGCCAATTCACTAAAATTTCAGACCAAGATTTACGAATTCTTAGTTTTATACCAATTGAATTCCTTTCAATGTCGAATTTTAAGGTTTAACAACGTGTGCGAAATCTTTTGCTCTTATTCTACGGACAATCCACTGCAATTTCAGACCAAGATTCACGAATTCTTCGTTTTACACCAATTGAATTCCATTCTAAGCAGAGCCAGAAGTTAGCGTATATTTACGAATTCTTTATTCATCATCAGTTTAATTCCATTAAACCACTCACCGTGCGCTGTTCGCAGTGAAACATTTAAGACAAGCTACTGAGGTGCCTAATTTCGAGCTCGTGGTTCGCATTAACATAATCAAATGAAGCACGAGGATAAACGGCAGTCGGACCCGAAGAGACTCTCGTAATTTTAGGGGAATCGCATTTCAAGGTGTACTAAAATATTGTGATGAAGAGTGCTGGAAATGAAACAGATATAAAACACGTATACATTCTCTTGCAACAACCGTTATCAGATTCCCACCATCTTATTTGAATAATTTGTGCGGTGAATTTATTGTCAGTATTGTTTATGGTTAAAAATGGATCCCCTATACATAAATTTAGTGACTTGAGTTTTGTTTTTGGCTTTATTAAAGAAAAGTATTCGACTGTGAAAAGATTGTTCAGTGGGAATTTTTCTAGAGCGACATGTGAATGCAAAAAAGGTCACGTGAAAATTATTAATGATATGTTAGGCTTTTTCAGTTGCAAATGTATAAACTAAAAATTTTCACAAAGTTTTCTGACAAAATACAAAAAAATTCGAATTGTCAGACGAAAAAGAAACAATAGGGACTTTTCATCGTGTGGGGAAGTCACAAACAGAAAATACAGAAACACTTTCAGTTGCAAAATTGATTGTACAGCCGAAAACATAGAAGCGTTTTAATTACAGAGGAGGTTTCTTTGATTAGAAGAGAAGAGGAAGAAGCCGCTCAAAACGGTGAAAACCATGTTCAAAGTCTTATGCCTTTAAAAACATGTTTGACTTTACCATATCAAACCCATATCAAACCCATGTTTAAAGCCATCGGGGAGAGATCTTTGGCCACTGAAGAAGATGGCCTGTGGGACAAATACTTCATGAGTTCCAGAATAATATAATGACTGGTTCGTTCATGAAGATCTATGAATGCCGTTTTTCACTTTCGAGAGGTGACAAATTCCCTCAGAAACTGCACGGCAAAGAAAATACGCAAAGCAGTAGAAAGAAAATTGCGTGCTGCGTTTTTGCCTATTTGCATTATTTTACTTCCGAGTTCAGTTGCTTGGGTAAAATGTACATAAAAATATCCTAGAAGCGTTTATTAAGTTTTAAAGACCTGTTCCAGTGGATTTAGAATTTAAAATTTTCATTTACATCGTAGAAATTAGGAACCGTGGAAAGGACCAATCAGTATTTAATAAAAGACGCATCCCGTGATTTCATTTTACGGAAAAATCAAACAGATGCGCTGTAAAAAGATTGGTGTATAAAAATCGGCGTTCATTAATGCAAGAGAGACTGGTATATAACGTGAAGATTTAAAAACAATTTCTCAAAGGACTGTAGTCGAGGGTTAATGAAAATGAAGTTGGAAAAATGTAAATCTTTCATAAAACCATTGGTGCCAGCAGCAAATCGGGAAAAAGTTTATTTGCTCACGAACATCAAGTTTGGATTACTGAGGATTGAAAGCATGTAACGTCGACCGATTTGTTCAGATTCCTCCTCTATCAGAACGGTGTGATTGTTAATGTGTAGAGAAAGCGACGTGAAACTATGGATCCGTCTTGCATCATCTGAACTGTCCAGGCATCTGGAGGTAGAACAATGCTTTAGGACTGTTTGTGCTGGGATGGACGTAGATCTGCCACTCTTTGCTGAAACAAATGAACGCGCGCGACTATTTGCAAGTACTTTTCGACCACGTCATCCTAACATGCAATCTTATTTTCCTGATGACAATGGGAATGAGAATGCTCTTCTCCACATGGCTAGAAATGTTCAAAATTGATCAAGTGCAAGTGAACGAACATTTCAACCTATGAGCTTGGCCACCACAATCTCCTGATTTCAACCCAATTGGCCATTTATGATATGAGCTTGACGGGAAACCGCTTGACTCAATGCCTCTTACTTCAACATTGACTTCTTTGGAGGACAGGCCACTTCAATTAAGGTAGAAACAAGAGCTGCCAAGGATTCAGAATCTTGTAAGGTTAATATGAGGTACAAAGAGAGCTGTAATTCGAACTATTATCAATTTCTGAACTACGAAACTGGTTTTTGGGCCTTAGTAGAGTATTGAAATAGTGGTAAAATCCTCACCAAGCTGGGGATGGATTTGGAGAGGATTGTTATTATATGTATCTCTTAAATGGATTCAATTTTCAGCCATCATATAAAATTGCTCCGAATTCTTTGCGCTTTTTAGTTTTCTTGGTATCAATTTTCAAAAAGTTTCAAGTTACTTATGGGCAAATATGTACAATCTATCATCGATCTTCAGCGGAACATGATTAGTCTTGTATGCCCCTAGGTTAAGTAAATTAGGTTAAACATAACTCTACCCTTAAAAAAAGCTTTTGATTAAATCATGCCCTAAAATTTTTGAACTTATTCGGGCCCACAAGTAGCTATACTCAAATATGTCCATTGTACTAGACTTAAGATACAATCTATTGCTGCATCACTTGTGGTAAATAAATTGTTTAAATTGTTTAAAACTGTTTAAAATTGTTTAAAATGCTTAAATTGATTTAGTGTTAGTAGCAGGCATCGGTTACAGCCTTGAAGCAATTATCATTTAGGTCTCAGCTTTCAAGGCCGTAAGTGTTCTATTCAAATTCAGGCTTACAGTTTTTCTTTGCTCTAAGGAATAGTTGATTCAAAATGATAGTGGTTTGAATTTGGAAATATTCTCGCTGAATTTTCCAAATTTTAATTTAGCCATTGTAAAATATCTCTTTATACTCATGCTTTGTTCTTTGAAATAAAAATTGATCGGAAGCATCTTTGGATGAGGTCTTGGTTAGATACTGTACGCAAAATGTTTCTTGTGTGAAAAAGCGAAAAAATAAAGAAGCTCCCAAATGATATAAAAGATAAAGGTTTTCTGTAATCCTGGATACTGATATTTAATATTTGCCTGATCTGCATTACACCCCAGTGAATCCTTTTCATATTCTTAACAGTAAACAATAATTTTTTTTCTCATATTACCGTAATAACAATGACTATTACTCGCTTGGCTCTGGCAATATATTTTCACCAACTGACGATGTATAATGAACTGCCACTCGGTAGTGAATTTGAAAAAACCCTTCAGGGCAGAGATTTTTTTTTGAAAATAAAATGTTTCACTATTTTCATTGAGGTAACCAACCCTTTAGGGCTGAGATTTGGCAAAAAATAAAATGTTTCACCATTTTTATTGAGGTAACCAACCCTTTAGGGCAGAGATTTGGCGATGAATAGAATGTTTCACCATTTTCATTGAGAAAAACACGCATGACAAGTATTCCAGGTAAGAGTTGACAAAATTTACTCATGACGTCGTTGAAAATTAATTCTTTTTAGTCTTCCCAACAATAATCAGCTTTCAAATGAACGTGATACGAAAGTATATTTTTTTAAGTCCGCAAGGAAAAAACTTCTTCTCGAAAGATCTTGCGACGTCCCTTGCTAAAAACAATTTTTATGTCAAAAGACATTTCCAAAAGTATTTTAAATCTATCTCGAAGATTCCTTTTGCTTTGAACACTTATTGCTGTCTCACCTTGTTGCTTACATTATTGTGCACAATTTCACATATGCAAAGAAGCGAATGTGATAGCCATTTAACAAAGCTCAAAATCCTTTTATAGCGATTGCATTTTTCCGTACAGCTGATGTAACCACTTTACATGTTTTTTAAAAGTTTTTTCATTTATTCTCCTTTAGATTATCATAAAAAGTACGTAGAATCGTTCTCCAAAACTCTTTGTACTTTCCTACTTGAATTAACACAAAAAGTACGTAGAATCGTTCTGTAAAACTCATTGCGCTTTCCTACTTGAATTAACGCAAAAAAATACATGGAATCGTTCTGTAAAATTTGTTGCACTTCCCTACTTGAAT
The DNA here is from genome assembly GCA_030386875.1 of Morinoia aosen. Taxonomy (NCBI): domain Eukaryota; kingdom Metazoa; phylum Arthropoda; class Malacostraca; order Amphipoda; family Talitridae; genus Morinoia; species Morinoia aosen. The sequence continues at coordinate 19,902,809 of CM059556.1, forward strand.
TAACGCAAAAAATACGTAGACTCGTTCTTTAAAGTTCGTTGTTCGTTCCTACAGGTTGGTGTAGCACTGGTCTCTGACTTCAAAAACCAGTCAATCGGCGTCATTGTTCGCAATTTTCTGATTCGAGCGTACAAAGATTACAGCTCTCGACCGCTTCAGGATCAGTTGCGTCCACCAATTGTTAGCAGCGAGCGTTAATTTGAGCGAAAATTTTCCGGTCTCCACAGCTCTCGACTTTAATTGGACACTAGATTGACGAGGCAAGCGATCTTGCTGAGAGTTTTTTTCAGCGATTCCGTTGCAGCTAATACGAAGTTTGCGGTCTTACTTGGCATGTGCTGAGCTCAGTCTTTTTAGCGAAGTTTCTTCGCTGCTAAATGGACTCCAGTCCACTCGTTTTTTACGAGTTCGACGAGAGGAAAAGTTTTAACTAATTTTAAAACCTTGGATGGTTGATTTGTTTCATAAAGTTCTTTGGTTATTCATTCTTTCCGTATTCACTTTCGCATGTACAAACATAAATTTTACGAGCACGACACGCTATATTTGCTCTGTTCCCAACATTCCGAAGAGTATTGATCTGTTTTCATTTAATACGACAATACTTCGTTTGTCTGCACATTCTCATTTGGCCATTGTCTTCCTCAGCTTTGTGTGTAAGAAAATATGACACACAGACCAGCATTGTTAGGCATGCTGTGCAGTGATCTTTAAACGTTAAATATGAAAATCCAGTAATGTATTTTGATTTTATAATAAAGCGTCATTCTTTCAGTGTACAAGGAAGCAAACAGAATTACTGCACTGCCTGGTGACAACCTGTCTATTTTGGAAGTATCGAAAAATGTGTCGGATCATCGTACAATAAGCGCATACGTGTTTAAGAGCAAAACATATCGTAAAATTTCAAAGAAGATCTCATTTAAAGAGATTAAGCGTGATCATCCTACAATAAAAGCTAACGTTGCAGGAAAAGAAAAATAGTGAAACATGTCGTAAAATCTCAACAAATATATCATTTGAAAAGTCAAGTGCGATCATCCTACAATAAAAGCTAACGTTGCAGGAAAAGAAAAATAGTAAAACATGTCGTAAAATCTCAACAAATATCTCATTTAGAAAGTTAAGTGTGCTCATCCTAAAATAAAAGCTAACGTTGCAGGAAGAGAAAAATAGCAAAACATTAAGTAAAATCTCAACAAATATATCATTTAAAAAGTCAAGTGTGGTCATCCTACAATAAAAGCTAAAGTTGCAGGGAAAGAAAAATAGCAAAACATGTCGTAAAATCTCAACATATATCTCATTTAAAGAGATTAAGTGTGATCATCTTGCAATAAAATCTAACGCTGCAGGAAAAGAAAAATAACAAAACATGTCGTAAAATCTCAAAAAAAGCTCATTGAAAGAGATCAAGTGGGAGAGACACCAGTAAACTCGCTAGGGAGATGGTTCGACAACCTCGTTTAACCAGTAAAACATTATTCGGAGCCGCAGGAGTAACAGCAATGGGAAAACGGTGAAGTGCAAGATCCTCAAATTTTTGAAAAGTTAAGAGTTCAACAAAAAACCTCCTCTGAAGAAAATTTCCACGGGTAAAAGAGTTGAATGGACAGAAAGATAAATGAAAGTGAAATTCCAATGTGTCATTTTTACTGACAGATACATGAAAATGAATTTCCACTATGTCTTATTTACTGATAGATACATGAAAATAAATTTCTAATGTGTCATTTTTACAGACACATAGATGAAAATGAATTTCCAATAAGTCATTTATAATGATAGACACGGATACATGAAAATGTATTTCCAATATGCCATTTTTACTAAGGGATAAACTAAAATGAATTTTCACTAGGGTATTTTACAGATAGATACATGAAAACGAATTTACAAAATGTTATTTTTACTGTTAAATACATGAAAATGAATTTCCAATATGTCATTTTTACGGATAGATACGTGAAAATGAATTTTCAATACATTATTTTTATTGATGAATGTCAAGCCACCTTGGACGGATGTGCGTCCAGTGTGCAAACGGTTCCGTCGTCAGAAAGGGGTGCATGTGTAATATTTTAAGCTGGGATCTAAAGAAATGAGATAATTAGGCCATACAAGGTACTTTCTAGAGTTGAAGTGAATTCTAAAACTTATTACCAGCATCTTGAAAAATATTTAATGACCTTGCCAGAAGACCAACCTTTATTAGAAAGGAAATTCTTTGTGTTTCAGCAGGATAATGCTCCTGCTCACAGATCTCAGTACACGAAGCAATGGCTGACAGATCGTGGCTTCCAGGAAGGCTAGCTGTTGTTTGGCCACCGCAATGTCCGGATTTGAATCTAATAGAGAATTTGTGGTTTATCAACAAAAGGCAAGTTTACGTTGATGAAAAGCGCTACAGCAATTTCGATGCTCTCTGAAATGCAATTCAGATTATCTGTAAGGCAATTAAGCCTTTTAAAATATCAAGTTTAACATCTGTTGTTGATAAGCGCGTCATGCAGATTTTAAAAATGGGGCAGGCTTTGGAGCTCATAATAGCCATCAAATGAATAGTGCAGTCTTGTTTCAGTGCCTTTGTGTTAAATGATGTCTTTTTATTGAAGCAACTTCTTATTTTATACGGAAAATTAATTTGAAACCGCGAAACGTCCCATTTGTAGTCGTTTGCGAAATCAAAGTGAACATGCACAATTACCTAAATATGGTTTTTCAGTTATTACGTTAAAAGAATTCGCATCTCCTTCATATTTGTGCGTTTGAACATGTTTGATGGTTTAATGAATGATCAATTTTGAGCTTGAAGAGAGATATAATTTAGGATGTATACTTGGAATTATTTTAAAAAATGATGAGCGCATAATCAAAGTGAACGCACTGCACATACAGCGAGTTTTGCTGAGACTCAACTAACGTGGCATGTGTCAGTCTACTACGAGTCTTTGCCCGTCTAAGTTCGTGTAGCAAAGGTTGCTTCATTTGAATCAACACTGATACACATCATCTTGTATATTGGTTTTTCAAATGTCTCATAACTAACACCAGGACGTAATTACGGTTACCCCCAGTCATGCCGGAACCCATTTTTGACGCCTGGGTAGAGTGGGGAATTGTGGCTGAGTTCTCCTTTTTCCCAACGGGGAGAAGTACCGGGCGGCACTGCCGGGATTCGAACTGACGACCCTTCCCGTAAAGGGTCGATTGCGGACGTGATCGATCGTGAACATGAAGGGTCCCGTGATGGGCAAACATCAGTTTCCAATCAACCTTGGTAGAACTGAGTAGATGCAGCATCCAGATGTGTACGTCTGCAGCGAGTGTTTGAATATCTTTGTCAATCTAGCCTACATGAATTATAATAAATGTTAGTTCAACTGTAACTGTCCAGCTTGCGCCACTCTGCAGTGTCTCGCTCTGCCTGCGTCAAATGCGTTTCCTATGAATCATTGTGGAACTGAGTTGGCGCAGCATGTGTCAGTCTGTCGAGAGTCAGAGAAAAAAGGTTTAAGTGCAACATGTATGAAATTCCTTAGACCATCAGGACATTAAGTGCAACAAGTATGAGGTTCCATAAAGTAAATGATGAGTCAGAGCAGGAAAGTTGAAACGCAACTTGCACGAGATTCCCTAGCTAGACCATCAGGACATTAAGTGCAACAAGTATGAGATTCCCTAGACCATCAGGACATTAAGTGCAACAAGTATGAGATTCCCTAGACCATCAGGACAACCCACTTGAGAGCTCCGTGTCCCACTGCGATGGGCATCAGTCGATAGCACCGACGACTTCTGCTGCAAGTTTGGCTCCTCTCTCGTCAGTTGTGTAGAGTTGGTCGATCCCATAAGTGGCCTCCGCCAGTTTAATTTTCGAAAGAGGTTCCATTTTTCGCCTCTAGGCGTGGATACACGCCTAACTTTCAGGACAAGTTTTCTCACACCTTTGGAGTTTCGAGGCTAGCCGAATTCTTCGAGTTCGTTGGCAGAAGCTACGACCAACCAAAACCTAATTGGGGTTTTGAGTGGACGTCGGACGGCAAACTTATCTTTGAAAGACGCTCTTTTGGGCTCTTCCGTAGGTGTACTTTGAGAAGAAGGAGAGAGGGAACATTGTGGCTGATAGCAGATACGGAGAAAATATTTAGTTTTGTATTTTCCCTGTACCTTCGAATAAGTTGAGTATTCGAAAATGGATTTTGTGTGAATAATAGTTTGCTTTCTGATTTTATTAGCTTTTAATGAAGATTTCCCTCCCAGTGATTTGATGAAAATTATATCATTGAGGTTGACAGACAAACCTTTCTTAGAATTTACTACTCTTTCCTGCGGCTGACCGGAATTACGCCTCTGGAGAAGATTTACTGGATCAACCATCCTCCCGTGCGATTTGGCTGTAATAGACCACAGATGAAGACATACGGGCCCAAACATTCTTCTTTCTATCCGAATGGGAAAAATATACCTACCAGGAACACAAGAACTCAACTTTCTGTTCGGTTCGTAGAAATATACCTACAGGGAATACTAGAACTCAACCATTCTTCTGTACGATTGGCTAAAATATACCTACTGGGAATACTAGAACTCAACCATTTTGCTTTCGATTGACCAAAATACACCGACTGAAAAAACAAGAACATTTTTCTAAACGGTTAGTCGAAATGAATCTGTGAGAAAATCATGCACTCGACCACTCGTATGAGCGATTGGCTGTAAATATGATTTTAAATATTAGTTGTAAATATTGATAGCTAATACTTGTTGTAAATATGGTTGTAAATGCGGTTGTAAATATTGGTTGCAAATATACCTCTCCGGTTCGATGAACTATTCCATTCAGTTTCAGATTCTGTCATTCTCTCATTTAGTTTCAGATAAAAATCACTGAACAGAGTTAGCGCTGGTTAGTGCGTGTTTCAATGGGGATTTCTGAAATTCTTTTGAATTTATACCCTAAAAAGACAACATTGCTTGTGACGATGAGGATTTCTGCAATTCTCTTTAATTTATACCTTAAAAAGACAACAATGCGTGTGGCGATGAGGATTTCAAGATGTATTTTGCATTTATATTTTAAAGATACAACACTTCGTCACGCGGTAGGTGTACGTGTAGTCTCCTAATATTTTTTAACAACGTTACTGTACAAAATATAACTTAATATTATTCATAGACATGAGTTTAATATTAAGCGCATGGACTGCACGATGATCGTTTGATTTTGTAATTTTGATAAATTCAATATTTTGTAGTTCAGTCCTGAAATTTTTTACGTCCTTTCATTCCACAACCATTGCACATTTTGCCTCAAATGAAGCCCTCTGACTGATTTATCAGAGTATATTTAAATATTAACAGACTTCTTGTGCTGATATGAAACAAAATTTGCATATCTTGACATTTTACATCTTCAAGTTTCACGCTAAATATTATTTCTGGAACCCTCGTTATCGACATTGCAGAACACTCAATAACAATTCACAAGCAAAACTCTGCTAGTAGTTTCGGAACATTTTTGGTGTATGGGGAATTTCTATTTGCACAGCAAGTTGTCCGAATTTGCTTCAGCTGAAATTCCTGGACTTCCAACGAAGTCCAACTAAATGAACTGGCAGGAATTCAATACTGAATTAGCACGCTCTAGAGGAAAAGATTACAGTACTGAATGGAGTCCGGATATTTGTGAGCTTACACCCGCAAAAGAGCTTTTAAAAATACTTTCAGGAATGTGCTGTGCGCGTTCCTTGTTTCGAAAATATTTCAATCATTCAAATAAAAAGGTTCAGGGCACAGAAGATACGTTGATCGATTAATAAAACTTTTATTGCAGATTTTCATACAACGCATGCAATCACGGGGGTGAGCTATGAGCAATCATGGTTGTGATCTATGAACAATCACAACCTTGAACTATGAACAGTCACGGTCTTGATCTATGAACAATTTCAGTCATGATCTATGAACAACCGCGGTCTTGATCTATGAACAATTTCAGTCGTGATCTATGAACAGTCACGGTCTTGATCTATGAACAATTTCAGTCGTGATCTATGAACAGTCACGGTCTTGATCTATGAACAATTTCAGTCGTGATCTATGAACAGTCACGGTCTTGATCTATGAACAATTTCAGTCGTGATCTATGAACAGTCACGGTCTTGATCTATGAACAATTTCAGTCGTGATCTATGAACAACCGCGGTCTTGATCTATGAACAATTTCAGTCGTGATCTATGAACAACCGCGGTCTTGATCTGTAAACAATCACGGCTATGACCTATGAGAAATCTCAACTATGATCTACAAACCGTCATGGATGTGTTTTATAGAAACAATCAAAGCTGTCTTGCATTAACAATTACGTTTCTGATCAATGAACAATCATGGTGGTGATTTATGATGAAACTTGTTTATGATCTGTGAACAATCACGGTTGTGATCTATGAACAATTGCGATCTGTTAACAATCACGGTTGTGATCTATGAACAATCACGGTTGTGTTCTGTGAACAATCACGGTAGTGATCTGAGAACAATCACGGTTGTGATCTGTGAACAATCACGGTCGTGATCTGTGAACAATATCGGTTATGATCTGTGAACAATCACGGTTGTGATCTGTGAACAATCACGGTTGTGATCTGTGAACAATATCGGTTATGATCTGTGAACAATCACGGTTGTGATCTGTGAACAATCCCAATTGGGAGTCATATGGCTTTCCTGTAGAGTCTTTAAATACTGGGTTCTTCCTACGCTCAAATTTCATTAAAAAAAACTCATTTATTTCGGCCAAAAAAGCAATTCTAGCAACTTTATCCCGAAGGCGAAATGCAGATGTGAACCCTAAAAATACTCAGAGACAGAGAGAGATCTAAAGCTATTCTGACTAATGAAAAACGTAGATTGGAATCGTGATATACTTGCAGACAGAGAAAACAGCTCGAGATCTACACTAGGTCAGCTGTTATCATAGAAGCAGCTCAAGAGCTACACTATGTCAGCTGTTATCTTAGAAACAGCTCAAGAGCTACACTAAGCCAGCTGTTATCGTAGAAACAGCTCGAGATCTACACTAGGTCAACTGTTATCATAGAAACAGCTCAAGAGCTACACTAGGTCAGCTGTTATCGTAGAAACAGCTCGAGATCTACACTAGGTCAACTGTTATCTTAGAAACAGCTCGAGATCTACACTAAGTCAGCTGACGTACTGTTATGGCCGGACAGTAAAGATTTCCCCGCACGAAGCAGTTTGATACAGACGGCATCAGTTATGAGATCCTGTGAAATATACGTCGCATAGCAACCGAGTCGCCGCATTCCAGCCGGGAAAATTCTTCTTTTCGCTCCTTCCTTGGATTTCTAGCGCCAATATTCGAGTGAGAAAACTGAAAAAGTCGTCTCAATAAATGGGCCGGCTCGATTGTTTTGTTTTGAGGTATAAAAGGTGAGTGTGATTTGTTTGCAGCTATTTCTGCAGGTTAAAATTTTTGCGTGTATAACTTGCAGAGAAAAAATTGAGCTTCATTTTGAGGAGAGGGGTTTCCGAAATGTAAATTCAAATGAGATTGATGTTATTTAATCCGGCAATAAATACATTTGTTGAGTAATGCTTCATTGTAAAGGTTGAGCACGTTACGCTCTACATATCAACGTGCAATTCACGGACACCTTTTCATAAAGTACGGCAGGAAATGTATACGTAAAACTTTTCATAAAGCATAACAACATTTCATCAAGCCTTTCGTAAAACAGGTAAATAAACATTTTCACATCAAGCTTTGCACGACATAAAATGGAACGAATGTCTTTCTGAATGCTATTTTATCTGTGATCTTGATTAAATGTAGTGTTCATCTCAATAAAAATATGTTAACATTCCAAGCACAAACATAAAGTTAATGTTTAAACGCAGAATATTTATTTGAGGTTTAGTTGTTGGTTTTCATTATATCTTTTACCATGTATTAATATTTACATTTGTAATTTAAAATACAAACCTTAATTTATGAGCTCTAAATTTGGCAAGGCTTGGCAAGAGATTTTCTGTTTCACGCTCACTTTTAAATTGCAATTTAAAATTTGATGTGCCACAATATTATACATTTCTACGAACGACTTTATAAACTATCGTCATTCGAGCAGAGAATCGGGGGCGAACATTTTACACAGCGAATTTTCAGGTAAAAACAGGTTTAAAATTCGATTTTATGTAAATGAAATTATAACTGTTGCAAACCTTATTTGATTACTAGGGGACGTTTTTTCAGAATTACTAGATGCTTTAGAGCAGACACTGCATATCACTGCATATCACTGTATGTTTTAAATTGCATATTTCGGTCACTAAAATATGTTTTTTATCATAAGAGGAAAGAGCAAGTTCACTCAAGAATGTTTACGAGCCTGAACAAATCAAAACTTCATCAGATCAGTGTGGGAATTAGTCTATTCTACTCATAGAAATAAGTACCCCTAAAAAAACTTATGAGAAACAAAATGCGAATTATTTATCTTACGTAAACGACAGCGTTTGAAGAATAACTTTGGTTGTCAAAGAAGATGAAAACATTTCATTATACATAAACTAAAGCGCTTGAAAAAAACTGAATGTTCCCAAACATGATGAAAATAATTCATTATACAGAAACTACGCCGCTTGAAAAAAGCTGTAACCTGCCAAACATTTGGAAAATGATTCGTCATACATAAACTATAGTGTTTGAAGAAAACTGTTTGTTGCCAAACATTTTAAAAACGGTTCATCACACATAAACTACAGCGCTTGAAAAAAGCTGTAAGTTGCCATACATGATGAAAATAATTCATCATACATAAACTACAGCGCTTGAAAACAGCTGTAAGTTGCCAAACATGATGAAAATAATTCATCATACATAAACTACAGCGCTTGAAAACCGCTTTAAGTTTCCAAACATGATGAAAATAATTCATCATACATAAACTACAGCGCTAGAAGAAAATCTGTCGGGTTGTAATCAAGAAGAAGAAGCAAATTAAGTAGTCCTGAGTCGAAGAGGATGAAAGAGTACAGTTCAATAGTGTATTGGATAGGCTGGAAATTGCCGAGGCAGCTCCAATATCTCTCTATCTTCTGGATGCCATTGAGTGGTGGTCGGTGGTCGATATTGGAGAATCAGCTTCTTTAATGTGCTTCTGTCCAATGTGATTATCGGCTATAATTGAACGATGGTGATTATGCACTAATAGGTGATTGGAACGAACTTTTGAGTCAATGGTTGAGGAGAAATGGCCAGGCCGTGAGTTAATTTCTAGCCGGGGATAATTAATTTGATTTAGATTATGACGCTATGCGACGACGCACTAAATCTAAGAGACAACACCCATTAGATTTAAAATGGTCGAATTGCTTTGGATGATTTCATTGTTGAGGAATGGAAATATTTTGTTACAGATGGGATCGATGAAGAAAATACATAGGATGCCTGAGCACCTAAATAGGATGGATGAACAACTAAACAGGATGTACAACGTAATAGGATGTACAACTAAATAGGATGCATGGCCAACTAAAGAGGAAGTATAACTAAATAAGATGGATGAACAACTAAAAAGGATGTACAAATAAATAGGATGCTCCCCGAAATAGGATGGATGAACAATTAAACAGTAGGTGCAACTAAATAGGAAGTGCGACGAAATAGGCAGGACGGATGTACAAATGATCTGTTCCTGAATTGCACACACTTTTCTACTGCAAAAAAAAACTACCTCTGCGTTCACGCTGAATACCTAAGTTCACTACAAAGATTACCGTCCATCATTACTCATGGAAACGAATCAAAAGAACAGTCTTCTTGCCGTCAATCTTCCCAATCCTTCGCTCGTCCGATGAAGCCTCCTATAGCCTCGCACAAATGATTTCCTCCCTCGATTTTTTGCTGACGAGACAAACGAGGTCGTTGCCAAAATTTGCAGCGGACACCTGCATGGGAACTTCATCTGGTAGTTGTGAAGCCGGCAAGTTTCTTATTGCTTCTTGCGAACGGAAGCGAGAGCAGAGGAGCAGAAAAGAATGTTGGGCTTGACTGGGATAGGTCCAACGCAGGGTTTCGCGGAAAGTGATCGATAGTAGAAATGTCCTTTGTCTTGAAGGTTGAAAATACATTTAATTTCGTGACGTTTGCAGAAACGTTTTACTTGCTTATACATTTTATTTCGTGCTATTTGTACAGCCCTTTACTGGCTGATACATTTTATTTCGGGGCATTTACACAAAAATATTACTTGCTAATGAATTTTATCTTGGGGCGTTTACACAAAAGTTTTACTGGCTGAAACATTTTATTTCGCGCTATTTGTAGAATACTGTACTTGTTACCACATTTTATTTTATGGCATATGTATGTAACATGAAGACAGGTCTTTTCCCATCACCTCATGGACATACTGCAGTAGCTGTACTGTGCAGTAGCTATCCACGTAAAATTGACGGCATTCGCCTATGGTGGCTAACTGTGCTATAAGACGTCGATAAAGCTCTCGTATTTTTTATATTTTAATTCTTCTAGCTAGGACCCAAACACGCAGGATTTATCCTTTAAAAAATTTATAATCGTCAAGTTAGAGGTTACGAACAGAGTTTAAACTTGCTTACCGAGATCAAAAATCGCCTTTTTCTAATTTTTAAACTTCAATGAAGTGAAGAAGTCAATGTCGAACAGTAGCCTCATTCCAACATAGAGTGGGTGGAAATACATCAAAATAACAAGCAAAAAACATCCTAAAGCTAAACAAGCATAAAAATTCTACAGCAAAAGGAGGATCGAAATCCTAAAAAAAAGCGAGTCTAGAAATCATACGGCAAAACCCGTATAAAAATCACAAAGCATAACAAGTATAACAATCATAAATCAAAACAAGTATAAAAATCATAAAGCAAGACAAGTATGAAAATCATAAAGTAAAAACAAATAATAACATTCTTGAGCTAAACGAGTATAAAAATCAAGACCAAAAACCGATAATAAAATCCTAAGCCAAAACGAGTATAAAAATCGCAAACCAAAACAAGTATAAAAGTCCTAAAGCAAAACGAGTATGAAAATCATAAAGTAAAAACAAATAATAACATTCTTGAGCTAAACGAGTATAAAAATCAAGAACAAAAACCGATAATAAAATCCTAAGCCGAAACGAGTATAAAAATCTTGAAGCAAAACAGGCATAAAAATCCCGCTTAATTGCGCTTCGGCTTTAGCATATGGTTAAACTTCACTAAATGTGTCAGACAGGTAATGAGCCTAAATGGTATCCATGTGATATTTATTCCACTAGATGATGCTAGAAAAGTTATGAACTTAAAACCGTCGGTCAGAAATAACTTTGATGAAAGGGACATTAACGCTTCAATTGCTGTCTCATTAAATACAGAAAAATTTTCCTATGAACCAATACAAAGTGCGAGACAAAATTTTAATCAGTCTAAGCATGCGTACGTGTGTACATGTGTGTGTGCTTGTACGAGTATGTGCACACATATATATATACACAAAGTCACTCACACACATACAGAAACACATATATACGCGCACACACATACACACTAACTCACTCACACACACACACACACACGTATACATATATATATATATATATATATACACACACATACAGAGATATATACAGCCCACATTAACATATCACACACACACCCTCACAAACACAGATATGCACACATACATAGATACACATTAAGCTTTGGACACATACACGCACAAGAACTTAAATGCACACTCACACAAACACAAACACATAGACACACAGCCCACACTCAGCACAGAATCGCGGGTACAGGGCTCAACACTGTACAAGGGAAAGCAGGCAGGGTGTGCCCGGCTGTCTGTTCCTACATAATTGGATCAGCCACAATAATTGTCACCATAATTGTATTGACAACCGCTCATAAGTTCGAGACGACACGAGTCTCCGGTGGAGGCAACCGGGTAGCTGTTGTGGTGGTAACGTGGTGGTGACGTGGTGGTGACCTAGTGGTGATGTAGTGGTGACGTAGCGAGGATGTAGTTATGACGTCGGTGACGTAGTGATGACGTAGGTGATGCAGTGGTGTGACATAATTAACTTTTCTAAAAAGTGTTTTCTGAAAATAGTTCCGTCATGACTTAATTGAAATTTGTTGATTCATCAATTTGTGAAGGTACCTTGCGTGCATACTTAGATTGTTTCGAAATTGTAATTATATCCAGGAAAATATATTACCAAGAAAGATATAGGAAAGATCTTTTGCCTACAACACCCCATGCTAAATTTGGCAAATACAGTGGTACCTCGAGATACGAGCAGCATAACATATGAGTTTTTCGCGATACGAGCTCAAACTCGGGCCATATTTTAGTTCATGATACGAGCCCAAATCCGAGATACGAGCAGTGTTTCAGGAGCGTCCCGCTAGCTGGCGCGCTTTAATGACGCTTCTTTGTCACATTTTCGAAACATTTTGAAAGCAGGCAAAAGCAAAGATCTTTAGATACATTTTTCTTGAGAAGAGCTGCGAGTGAAAGCGCAGAAAGTGCAGCGCCGAAAAGGCAAAAGCAAGTGATACACAATTAAATTCACGCACATGTTAACCTTAGTTAAGCTTAAAGTTAAGTGTGTTGTTTTACGTTTTTTGTTTCATTTAAAATAAGGAAAGTGTAGTTTTAGTTTTAAAGTTACGAAAATTGTTTTAATTTCTGAAACACCGCTTACGTACCTGTCTAGAGTGCCTGCATCCCTTCCCTCTCCCTCCTCCTTGCAGTTCCCCTTCGTTAGGCTATGGTTACAGTAGAGCCGAATTCGGACGAAAAATTGTTCGTCCGAATTCGTCCGAACAATCAAAATAATGGAATACACAGGAAGTGGTTACACTGGCAGCATCTTTTCGGACGAGTTCGGACGAATTCAGACTAACAATTTTTCGTCCGAACTCGGATCCACTGTAACATGCATAGCCTTAGCCGCAATGGTCTGTCTCCAGAGTAAGACTATTATGCTAAATAACTCTTTATTTATTTATTTCATATTTTGTTACGTTTTTGTTAATTATACATGTTTATTTGTGATTTAAAAACATATCTTTATTCATAATTTACAATGGTTTGGGGATTTGTCATGGGTCCGGAACGGATTAAATAGAATTCAGTTATTTTAAATGGGAGAAATTCGTTTGAGATATGAGCTGATTGACTTACAAGCTCGGTTCTGGAACGAATTAAACTCGTATCTCGAGGTACAACTGTATTAAAAATGCATCCAGTCATCAACGATTACGCGTAATATTAGTTCAGTATTGCTATGGGTAGCCACTATTACTATTGATATTCACTATTGGTATCCACTATTACTATTGATATCCACTATTGGTATCCACTATTACTCTCTATATTCACTATTGGTATCCACTATTACTATTGATTTTCACTATTGGTATCCACTATTACTCTCTATATTCTCTATTGGTATCCACTATTACTATTGATATTCACTATTGGTGTTCGCTATTACTGTTATATTCACTATTGATATCCACTATTGCAGTTAAGATTCACTATTATACTTATGATATTCACTATTCGCATAACATTGATAACAGTCCAATATTAACAGTGAAAGGACACATGAGTCATGTTTCCAAGCAGGACTAAGAAACATCAAATAAAGAAATTTGAAATTTTGACGTTAAGTGCAATAATTCTTTCAGTACCCCAAATTAAAGCTTATTGGTCGAAGTCGAGCAATAAAAAACTGAGCACAATGCACCTAGTTCAGCGCATTCTTGGGTAGAATTGAATAATTATACCTTGGGTGGAATAAATCCAGCGTTTTTTCAAGGAAAAAATTGCCTTAATTCTTGCATTCAAAATCTAGCCTAAGACAAAATAGCTTTTGCACGCTGTTCAAATCTGGGACGTCTTTGAAATGAAGCCAGAAAGAAACTTGGAATTCACATCTTCAGACCACATATACAATTTGTCTGTGTAATTTGGAGAGACGTTAGCTCCGTCTATTCATAGAACATTTTCAACGTTTTTTAAATGAAGCTCAAAAGAAACCTGGAATCCACATCTCCAGACCTGATACAATTGTCTTTGTAAGCTATGGAGAAGCGGTATTTCTATTCATTAAATCTGGCACATCTTTGAAATTAAGCTCAAATGAAATCTGGAATTCATATCTTCAGACCTCATATACTGTTTTTCGTAATTTGGAGAAACAATATATCTATTCGTTAAAAATCTTAAGAGTCCCTAAAATGGAGCTGAAATAAATCCTCAAATTGACACCTCAAAACCTGATATATTTATCTATGACAACCCCGAGGAGGCGATAGTAAAATGAAGCCAAGAAAAACCTGGAATTCACATCTCCAGACCTGATACACTTGTCCATGTAGGCCTGGAGAGGCGGTACTGGAAACCAATATTTAATGCGCCACGAGGTGACGCGTTTCCAGAGAAAGTGTCGTCAAGAAATGCTGGCGCTCTTTTTCCTCAAATGTGAACAATAAAAGAATGGTTTGCCCATGTTTTGTATTCGTGTATTGGGAAACCAGCTGTGGTTAAAATGTGGTCATGATTTTGCAGGAATAAAATGTTTAAACAAATAATGTGTTAAAACGGTAAAGTGTTTTATTTGGTTATGATAAAAACAGGTGCAGTATGACCACACAAAAACGATAGAGTCTCAATTAAAATGGTTAAAAAAAATTATTTTCATAGAATAACAGGATAGCAAAAATACCACGTTCATACTAAGCCTATTTACGTGATAAAAAACCGTACAATAGCCCAAATATTACGTCCATGTCAAGCCCATTTATGCTATTAAAAAACTCAGGGAAACTCAAATCCATCATAGCTATACTAATCCTACGTACAAGATAAAAATTTCAGAATAAAACAAGCATTACCTTCTTACTCAGCCTATTTGCATGAAATAACATCAATAACTAGATATATCAAAGCGTAGTACCAGATATTCCATAAAAAACATTATGTAGGTATTAAGTTCACAAATGTAAATAAAATATCTGCAATAACAACTCGTCAACCTGAGAATAACATGAAATATATTGAAAGAAACGCTGTAACTAAAACTTATAGAATACGGCACCAACAATAAATCACCTTCAATATGGGGGCAAACAACATGGTGTCACTCAGTAAAATAAAATATTATTAACGGACCTGCTCCAATGAAATAATACCTATACAAGCTTGTTGTCATTCTAAATCCCGTAGCGTGGTATGATACCAATAACCCTTTATTATCATTACTTGCCTATTCTGTGAGCGATTTTCTATTCACGAATTTAAAGTTATATCAATTTAGGATTTAAGAACCTTATATTTTAGTTTCTATGTATTTTCTAATGTTATAGACGATTCTGATATGAACATTACTCATGTTTTTCAATATTTATTGAATATATTATATTATAACTGAATGAGCTTTGGAAGGTATGCTCCACTGTTGCTTCTGAAGAAAAATTTCACGCATTTAGCTTCTATTTCAGACTTTAATGTTACCATGCCTCATGTGTGAACCAGCCAAAATATACACAAACCGAATAATTTTTTCAATGGCCAAGACTTCTTTTCCCCCAAAGCTTGCTTTAATTTTTGCTTTCGAAGCCTCTTTCGAGACATCCTTGATGACTTTTTGAGGTGAACTTCTTTCTCGAGATATAATAATTTGTCAACGACAAGTTTTCGAAATATTCGAAAACATTTGTAAGCGTTGTCAAAGAAATGCAAAACTATATTCCTACGCTTCTTTTGGAAATTTTTGGAAAACTATATTCGTATATAATATAATTTTTAGAAAATATATTTTTTCTATTATTTTCATAAATTTTTTATATAATTTCATATAATTTTTTATAATTTTTTATATAATTAAATTACATAATTATATAATTCATATATAATTTCTATATAATTAGAATACAATTATATACAATTTTTGTAAAACAATATTCCTACACTTCTTTTGGATACTAGCGTTACGATGCACCTAACGCATTTACTCTCAAAACACTACGCAATTGCGACGCGATTCTTACCGTGCTCTGAACAAATACTTAGATTAGCCCGAGATACGGAATATTTTTCGCGAAAGTGTTCCAGAAGAATACTTTTGAATACTGTTAATTTCAATAAAATACCATTCAACTCAACAACAAGGTGTATTGAATTAAAAACTCTCTGGTTGCAGTTGACTCGACAGCAATATTCTCGCCCTGTGGTTGCATGTGTTTTGAATAAAGTTTTCTTGTCGGAGTTAGAAAAGTCAGATAGTCAAGCTAAAACCTCTGATGTCAGAAAAAAGCATGCAAGTACATCATTGTCCAATCGAATTTAATTTTCAATATATATGAATGCGATGAAAATATGCACCTAATTTTACAAGGAACTAATACCTCTTCTTGCAGTATTTGATATCTTCAGCCTTTTCAAAAGTGTGAAAGCCCACTTATTTCTAGGCTCTCCTCTGACTCCTGTTGGCCGGTCGAGAGAAATGAAAGAAAAACCTCCCAATTGCTTCCCATTCACATGCATCACGCGATGGAGTAAAATTCAGTGCAATAACTTCATGTAGCTCTGTGCGCCAAGCGCCATCCATGCCCTCTTCCCCCGTGCACCTCAGAGGTCTTATAAGCGGTGAGCTCTTTAGGGCCCGCGCATTTGGTTCGCATCTCCACCTGTACTACATCGTCACCAATAAACGTCGCACGTAACCAGCATGATCTCTAACCTCTGTCTGCCTGTATATTTGGTGGCCAGAGAGTTGACGGACCCACGAATTCGTGAAGATATATTTGGGAAGTCAAGTAGATATAGTATACGACGTACAGAAGTTTGAGAAGAAGAAGTTTGAGAAGTACAGAAGTTTGAGAAGAAGATCCAGTGACTTCAGCAAATCAACACGGCGGAGGAGATTACTGATAACTACAGAGAAATTAAGAGAACTACCGAGAAGATCGTCTGGTGACGACAAGAATTATAACTTCTAAGAAGAATCTGAAGAGACAGTCAGAGCAACAAGAAATCGAGAATAAGGACAGCGTCTACAGAGAGCTTCAGAGATCTGCGAGAGGGCGGCTAGAGATCTTAAACTACATCTACGAGGTGTGTCAAGCGACTACAGCTACGTTATTTTCGTGCTACGGACGAAGCAGTAACGGTGCATCGCTTCCAACGACTGCAGAGACCGCGACATCGTTCGACAATAACGACAACTAAAACTACAATTTAAGATAAGTAACGCAGCAACAATAAATATTTATAATTGTTACAGTTCCGTTGCAGCCTAGATATTTATTGAGCGTGAGGCAGACAGCGTGCAGTGCGCCTCCCTTCATACATTCATCGGCCGAGCCGCGTAAAAGCGCTCGTCAGCAGAAGTAGAGTTTTTGCCAGGCAGTTTTTTTGCATTTGCAGAGTGCAAGCAGTGTGTTCAATAACCCCTAAACATGAGCTGTTTTTAAGATGTTATGAGAGCTGTTTTTAATGTGAGTGGCACTATTTTCTCGAAGTGTTGCTATAAGTGTTTCAAGTAATTTTGTATTGTAGCCTGAAACACTAATTTTGTATTGTATTTGTATTGCAGCCTCAATTAATTTTCGCTTGAGCAATCATTAAGCTCAGTTGAGCAGTAAGGTAATTTGTAATACCTAAACATCAAACTAGTAACGTAACTATGCCTGAAATTTCGGTAACCAGCGCTCCTGTAGTGAGTACAATGACTGCCACGAATATTTTTCTAGCGATGATATGTTGGCGAAAGAGACATAAGTATCCTTAAATGCCTCCTGTAGCCAGTGCAACAGTTAGGTCATGTAATGCTCCCTGTAATTTGAGCGAGGCGGTCAGTTGCAAAATGCTCTTTAAAAGTATCCCTGTTTGTTTGCGGGCAGAAAGGTCATTTTTGGGGTGACTATTTTTTGGACATTTATTGTGTCATTTTTAAAGATCATATGAGTTTTTTTGCTGGTTGCGTCTGATGGGATGCTGCAGGGGGAGGTGCGTTTCCAATTTGCCCAAAGGTAATGCTGAAGACCTTTGTAAAACTCAACGTTCAAGCAGTTAGAGAGTAAGAGGAAAATTGTTTGCAAGAGAATCATTGCATTTTGATTTCGAGGAAGTACTACTGATCAAAGGATCAATTATTGAAAGAACAATTCGCTGTATTAAGATGACAGGAATTAGTTAAAAGATGATGTAAAAGTAGTACAATGCATTGAAATGATGTAATAGTGATGAAATATGTACTGAGAAATGCAATGTGATTTCGAGAATTAAAAATATATTAAAGTTGGAAGATACTCTTTCAAGTGAAGTAAGTAATAATGGATGTTCAGATGATACATTCCTGATGTTATTGCTCTGAGTACGATAGAAGAAATATGTGAGAAATATGTGAGAAAAATAGAGCAAAAAGAGAAGATACCGCGGCAGAGTGAATGTCCGTGAGAGAATGAATAAAGCGTTGCAGCGCTTGGTAAAGATACCGACAAGTCTGTGGATATATCTGGTAAAATGGTTTAAGGTTACCAGGTACATTTACCAGCAAGGTCGAGTAATACTGTTGAGTAATTCGCGCAGACAATTAAGTGAATAAGCTTTTGCAGAAGCTGTTACCGTTGATTTTCATTGGGACTCTGATTTCAGTTCATAATTTCATGTGGTGGAAGTAATACCATTGATACCATGACGGTCAGAGTTTAGCATTGTTGATGGCGGTTGTCATTGTGCTGGCGAATAATAATGAGAGGCGATAGATGCCCGTTAATTAACCACACGTGGTTGTCTGGTAATAAGTTAAAGAGTAACGAGTATCGAGTATCAAGTATCACTGGTAGAGAGTATCGAGTAAAGTTACCAGTGCAGCTGCACTGCAGCGCACACGAGTGAGTGTGATGTTTTTTTTGCTTGATGCAGAGGCAGATGTTTTTTTTGTACGCCGGCGCAAGGCCGAGAGCTGTGCTCAGCATTTCGTACGCGTTAGTATTGGCACGAGGCAGTAATGTTGGTAATACTGTGGAGGTAGTAATACTGTGAAGCAGTATATGACTAGGTAACTAGTTATGATAGTGACCATTAAAGATTATGGTAAAGTGCCACAAATGTCATTAAATGTTGTTAATGTTGTTAAAAATTTTTTAGTGACTGGTGTGACTGGTGGATAGTCATGAATTAGATGTGTTTTGGACGTGAGAGTCCACACTAATTCAGTGTGAGAGTAAAATTTAATTTACTTCATAGTCATTTGTCAATGAGAGAGGCTTCATTTAATAATCCTTCAGTTAATAATTTTTGAGCACGTTGAAACGATCTAGTGCATCATTAAAGTCATTTTACAAGCCTATCTGAATTTCATGTTCAGTAAAATTTTGTGCTATGAAATTTAAAGTGTTTTAATTCTAAAAGAATGCAATTTATTTTCTTGAATACCAAAATTGTCCAATTGACAATTTACAACTGATTGAAAGATTATAATTGATTGTCAAGCATTTAACGTGAAAATTGATTTTGATTTGATTTTTGAAGTACGTTCTTACGTATGTTTCTTATGTATATACCAAGTATTTTCAGTGCTTTTGCTATGTTTCGTTGTATTCTCGTAAACGTTTTGCTTATAATCTATTTGCTTCTAATTTTGCATTGTAGTGTTCGTTTGCAAAAAGCAGCATGGTGAGTCTCTTTGAACTGAAGTAACCTTTCTGGTTATGTTTTTAAATTCGAGGTTTTATTTTGTGAATACGTGCTTGTGAGGAATTTGCTGTTTATGAAATTTTTTCTATTTTTTTTGTTTTTCCTTGCTCACGCCTGTGGATTTTTAATTAGTTCGCAGCTAAAAATAGCTCGTTGCCGGCGAGAGGCATGCGCTGACTTGGCTGACGAGTCGATGCGGCGGTGCACTTTTGCTGTCTCAGCAAAATTAAATTAAACTTGAAATCGATTTGAAATCAGCACTCACGTGACTGGAAATTTCCCGAACGAGACTCAAAAATGTAGTTCTCAATTTATAGGTAAATACTTTAGATTAATGGGAGGTGAATGGACTTTGCCTAAACTTATGCTTTAACATTTGGGGTCATGAGTAGACTGTTAACTCAATTAATGAGATTCGTACTTAGTATTATTTACCTGTTTGAATTTTAATTTCTTTATATTTTTAATTGGTTGTTAACTCATGTTGTTGATATCGGGCCATGCTAATTGTTTCTTTGTTTTCGTTTCATTTCAGCTTCGCGTGCTGTGCGAGTGACAGCGGGTACGGGCAGGTACCGCGTGTTAAGCACGTGGCGAGTACACGTGGTTGAGCCGTGCTCCGCTCAGACGGCGTGGTGCCTCAGCGTCTTTGTTCTCAAAAACCAAAAACACATAAACTTTGACGACAGTAGAGTTTCAGAATTGGAAATTGAGATTGGAAATAATAAGAAAAATTATGAGAAAATTGAAATTGAAATATTGGAAAAAGGAGCTGGAAAATATTACAAGAAAAATTTATGCGCTCGTTGAAAACCGAGTTTATTTGTATTTGAAAATGCGACTAAAATATGGACTGAAGATGGGAAAGCGTTGTTGAAAATTATGCAAGAATTATGCTTTTGTTTGGATGCGTTTAACTCCGTGAAAATTGGAGGGTAAAATGTAATAAGAAACATGTTGAAAAGTTTTATGCGTTTAAGGGTTTATGCGTTTTAATGTGTTTAATCCGTTTAGATGTTTTACAATCGCATAAGCTATATAATCACTATTTAATCTAGTTCTCGCTATGTAATAACTATTTAATCATGCTAATGCTGTATGTGTTTTACGCTCACTATGCGATCGAGCGAGTGCAACATGTTTGGAGAAAACGATGGTGTTAACATTTTTAGTTGTGCGAAATTTAATTAATGGATTTGCTTTAATTTTGTTTAGTTATTATTTCGTTATTAATGTTGTTTTTTGACTTATTTGAAATTTCTTTTTATTTTTCATGCACAAGGTTTTGCGAATTCACCTTCGTGAACGGTGAACCATTGATACGGTGAACCATTGACTTTAAATACAAAATAACCCAACTTGAAAAAGAGTGCCTATGTTCTACAATGTTACTTTACCATGTTCGTGGTGTTGCCAACGTGGTTTAAGTATATTTGGAAACTTGAAGTAGGTAATTATAAATTCAGTCGTTCAAAATTATGTACTTTGTTTACATTTTATTACTATTGGATTACGATAATTTGAAACGGTTTACCGAATTTCCATATTCATACTTGATGTTTTAAACTAGCGTGTGTTTGATTTTACTACATGTTTTCTTATATCTTACTCCACATTCTATATCCTTATGTATCGATAGAATTAAGTCTTACGAGTCTACGGCACTCTGTTTATTTCGATTATTCTTTTACTAATAGTGGAAAAGTTCTGTTCTAATTGGAGCTATGTTTGGCTTTAATATTATAAAAATCAATAACAATAACATACGCGTATGATAACAATAACATTATCTAACTTCTATTTTTAAGTCTACGGTAACGCAGACGAGGTTTTGAATTTTTCTTTTTGGTGAAAACTTTAATGATGCTTTAATTTGATTTTCAGCTAATTTAATCATCCTTTCTGAATTATTTTCTATTACCTACGAGGTAATAGTTTTTATTCTTATAAAATTTTCCGAAATTGCCTTGCCGGTGAACTCGTGTTTCACGTTGCAGTTAATCTATAACCCCTATAATCCCTAGGGTTATTTTGTTTTTTAATAATAATATTTGTGTTATGCGCGACTTTGTTAACGTCAAGTGGCGATGGTCAATTAATTTGGTGATGATTTCAGTGAAGGAATTTTGTTTTTGACGGTTCTGAAATTATGCATGTGATTACCTGATGTCGAAATTGCTTGTCATTTACATAATTGTTGCGGTATTGAAATATTGTGCGACATTACACCTTTAATTGCGAGGTATCA
This sequence comes from Morinoia aosen, assembly GCA_030386875.1. Taxonomy (NCBI): domain Eukaryota; kingdom Metazoa; phylum Arthropoda; class Malacostraca; order Amphipoda; family Talitridae; genus Morinoia; species Morinoia aosen. Next base: position 19,924,823 of record CM059556.1, read on the forward strand.
TTTACTGGGTTTGATCAAATTTAATTGTTTAGTTAATAGATTTACCTTTGAGCATGTGAGGCGGATTTTGTGTTTGAAATTAAAATTTTTGTTTATATCCGCCCGAATATTATTTTTTTTTTTGGTTTATAATTGAATACCTATCCGGGTAAAGGGGGGAGGTATGTGCGCCAAGCGCCATCCATGCCCTCTTCCCCCGTGCACCTCAGAGGTCTTATAAGCGGTGAGCTCTTTAGGGCCCGCGCATTTGGTTCGCATCTCCACCTGTACTACATCGTCACCAATAAACGTCGCACGTAACCAGCATGATCTCTAACCTCTGTCTGCCTGTATAGCTCGGCAAATTTTCAGTGATAAGTGCTAAGTTATTTCAGATAGCGAGTATAATTTTTTTAACCAAATTATAAATGTTTGGGAACAAAAAGCTGTAGCGCGTTGAATGGTGAATTCCAGACAGAGAAATAGTACATTTCAAGGCCAACAAGTACTTCATTCGCTTACAAGTTTTGTCGTTATACAAAGAGAGATAAAAACTTTGTCCATCTTGTATTGTGCCACTGTCGCAAAAAGTGCAATGGAATAACTTCGTGCTCTGAAGTTGCGAGAGACATTTCAGGATAAGCACAGCGACTCTCAACAGTCGAATGCGTTTGCTCAACGCTTTATTCACTACGCGCATAAAATGAAACAGTTGTGCAAATTTTTTAAGAGTGGATGTATGATAAATTGACTCTGATGAATTCGCTGCTTAAGTTGAGAGTCATTTTTGCTTCCTGAATTTAACTGCATATTAAACTGGTGTTGAGCATTCACTTTTCTAATCAGCTATTATATATTTTATTGTTCGTTTCATTTGTGCTTTAATGAGCTCTTTGAAATTTACTGTCGAGTGGCAGTTCTTTCATCATTTTGATGTCAGTGAAAACCTGATGCCAAAGCTAGTCTCATGACGGTGTTGTAATGACGGTGGTTGCAATGACGGTGGTGGTAATGACGGTGGTAGTAATGACGGTGGTTGTAATGACGGTGGTTGCGATGACGGTGGTGGTAATGACGGTAGTAGTAATGACGGTGGTTGTAATGACGTTGGTTGCAATGACGGTGGTTGCAATGACGGTGGTGGTAATGACGGTGGTAGTAATGACGGTGGTTGTAATGACGTTGGTTGCAATGACGGTGGTTGCGATGACGGTGGTTGTAAAGACGGTGGTTGTAATGACGGTGGTTGCAATGACGGTGGTTGTAATGACGGTGGTTGTAATGACGGTGGCTGTAATGACGGTGGTTGTAATGACGGTGGTGGTAATGACGGTAGTAGTAATGACGGTAGTAGTAATGACGGTGGTTGTAATGACGTTGGTAGCAATGACGGTGGTTGCGATGACGGTGGTTGTAAAGACGGTTGTTGTAATGACGGTGGTTGCAATGACGGTGGTTGTAATGACGGTGGTTGTAATGACGGTGGCTGTAATGACGGTGGTTGTAATGACGGTGGTTGCAATGACGGTGGTTGCGATGACGGTGGTTGTAAAGACGGTGATTGCAATGACGGTGGTTTTAATGACGGTGGTTGCAATGACGGTGGTTGTAATGACGGTGGTTGTAATGACGGTGGTTGCAATGACGATGGTTGTAATGACGGGGGTTGTAACGGCGGTGGTTGCGATGACGGTGGTTGTAATGGCGGTGATTGCGATGACGGTGGTTGCAATGACGGTGGTTGTAATGACGGTGGTTGTAATGACGGTGGTTGTAATGACGGGGGTTGTAACGGCGGTGGTTGCGATGACGGTGGTTGTAATGGCGGTGATTGCGATGACGGTGGTTGTAATGACGGTGGTTGTGATGATGGTGGTTGATGTATCTGCTTCCGATTTGCTTGGTCGGCATTAGTGACCTGACATACACGGTCTCGATGGGTCTAGCAAATTAATAATCAGGATCTGAATAGCATTATTTGGCCACATATGATATGAATTCAACTCTTCCTCATTGTCTCACGTTCTCTTTTGACAGCTTGGGTACTTGATTGTCGGTTATAAAGCTAAGATATCTACACAAGATATTAATGGGATCCAACGCTCCAACTATTGTTATATGATCTGCAATCAATTCCCGGTTTGCACGTAAAGGTTCCGGGCTAGACTGAAGTTCAGTTTTCCACTAAAATCAAAGTTATTTTTAGCTTATAATTGTGAAAATGAGAGACATAAACAGTTCGTGCATATAATTGCTTTTGATTGAGAATTGCTAAAAGATGAGATCTTGAAGACATGCAGGTAGGTCAGATGCGATGATGAAACCTCCTGAGTGATCCAAATCGCTTCACGTGGCAGTTGATTATATTGTCTCAATACTCATTCTCACTTATTGTAATTATTGATGTGTTAGTTGAACACACTGACAACCATTTGTTAAACTTAGGTTAAATATTTAACTCAAATTGTGTCGATTGTACTAAGTAAGCAATCTCAGTAATGATTCTCTCCTGTTATTATTGGCATATTAGTTTAACACATTGATTGTAATTGTTTAAAGTTGAGTTCAATACGTAAGTCAAATTTTAAGTCAATTGTAGGGAATAATTTGGAAAATAGCAAACATTGACTGGATCGAGCCTTCATTCAGTTTTAATTAAGTATTTATGAAAATAGGGCTTATGAATATTGTTCGATCAGCAGCATAATGAAAATCCCCTCCTTAGCCACCGGTGGCGCATGTTCGGTCAAAGTTAAACACATACAAAGGCGATCCCAAGAGAGTAAGGAGAAAAGATTTTTTAAGTGTTATTAGCGTCTGTACGAAATTGGCGATAGCGTAGCTACCTCAAGTTATTTGAACAAAATATACAAAATTATATACCGCACAACTACGCCGAAAAAGAGACAAAAGCCTAGGATTACTGTAGATATCGTGATCAATATAAAGAAACGTCAAGCGCACCTAGCCTTACTAGACGAAAAACGAATATCTAGAGTAACGTATAACAGATTCAGGAATCATGTGACAAATCAAATACGAACATCGAAACAAAACTACTTTACGCGCAAATTTACTGAATACAAAACCGATATTAAAAAAACTTGGCGCCTGCTTAATTCATGCTATCAACCGAATTCATGCTATAAACCATGCTACAAAAACAATTGAGTCCATCGTTCACGAAAATGTAAAATATCACGAGAAACAAGATATTGCAACAGTGTTTACCAAATTTTTAATACATATAGGGAAAAATATAGCCGATAGTGTCGTTAGTGAACCTACGGATCACTTGCAATACTTGGACCATGTCCGTGAACACAACTCTGTCTTTTTCACGCCAACTAATCCCTCCGATGTAGTTACGTTCATAAACAAGTTAAAAAAAATCAAATGGGTTAAAAACATTCTCAGCTGAAGTTATTAAGGCAATAGCTGATATAATAGCACCAAGCATTTCTAATATTATCAACCATTCACTTTCTCAAGGTATCTTCCCTAACCCTCTCAAAACTGCCCGAGTGACCCCTATTTTTAAAAAATGGTGATAAAAATTGTATTAATAATTATAGACCTATCTCTGCACTGGTAATTATTAGCAAAATATTTGAAAAATTGTGTATGAACAAGTGTATTCGTATTTTGAACAAAAATCTTTTCTCCACGACAGACAATACACTTTTCGTTCTAGAAAATCAACGACACAAGCTGTATTAAATCATTTACAGTACCTTTACTCTAATGTACATGAAGGAAAGCTTGTTTTCTCCGTATTTCTTGACTTTCGAAAAACATTTGATTGTGTGGACCATAACATATTACTCTCGAAACAACACTGGTATGACATTCGAGGAGTTGCCCATGATTGGTTCAAATCATACCTAACAATACGTTGTCATTGACAATGCAAAATCAGACCCACAGACAATTAGCCATGGAGTTCCACAAGGATCTGGCTTTGGGCCTCTCCTATTTCTGATATTTATGAATGAATGATATTATTAAATCTACACCATTTTTAAAATTAATACTCTTTGCCGATGACAGCACGCGCTCTGCGGTCCTTCCGAACCAAAATCCCGCTTTGATTGCGGAGAGTATATATAACGAACTGTATAATGTTTCATTGTGGCTTAATGCTAATAAAATAAGCCTCAATATCGATAAAACAAAATATATTACATTCTCATACAATAAAAATATATCTCTCCAACGCATAAAAATTGGCGAAGGTGAAATCGAAGAAACCAACTCATGTAAGTTTCTGGGCATCATAATAGATAAACATCTGACCATTCAAAAGCACATCGCTCATATTAGTTTTAAATTATCAAAATCCATCGGAATCCTGAATAAAGTTGAAAATTACCTGCCTGAAACAGCTTTACAAATGCTCTACCGAACGCTCATTTCACCATACTTGCATTACGGAATAGAAGCATGACACGGAACTGATGAAAATGAAACCAATATAATTTTTACTCTGCAAAAAAGAGCCATCAGAGCGGTAAAGAATCTAGAATATAATACTCACACAAATGATTCATTCAAAAATTTACAAATACTTGAACTTTCGGATTTCTACAAAATCTCCATTTGCGATTTCATTTATAAAACATTAACAAATGCTGGCGAAAATAGCCTAAAACAATTATTAACTGCGAAAACTGGTCATCACGACCATTTAACCCGAAATAGAAGTAAATTCATGCTTCCTTAATATTTAAAGGCCCGGTCGCAACACAGTATCCTCTTCTTTGGAACTAAGACTTGGAACTCAATACCTGAGGAGATCCGTGATAATAATTCTTACAAGGTATTCAAAAGAAATTTTGAGTCTCACTTCCTTTCGGAATACTAGTCATGTAAGATCACCAAGTCAAATCTTGTCTGTTACATGACTGTTTCCAATAATGTAATTTGTCATGGGTAATATCACCGATCTTCAGTGTGCTATTTAATCGTTTATCGAATATACTGTTAAATATAGTCAAAATGACCGATATTGTAAAATGAAACATCTGATATCGAGTAAATTATCACACGGATCAGTCTAATGCGAAACTAGGTTAGGTGATTTAGGTTAAACATTATTGTGTACCTTAGTATAACGTTGATGGTAGGATGTCCCAGAAGTCGCTGAACTTATTCGGGCCCACAGGGGTCGCTTCGGGTCAAATTTGAATATAGAATTTCAAATTTGACCATTGTACTAGACTTGAGAAACATTCTACCTCTGCATCTCCTGAAGTAAATAAATTGTTTAAAATTGTTTAAAAATTAAACTGAATGCGTCAGTGAGATAATATTATCCTGAACTTTAGAGTCATTGTTCCTTAAAAGCTAGCAAACTTATACTACTACTACCGAGTAAAGGTCAGGGTTGAACTGAGAAAATACTCAGCGATGTCTTTCATTTTCCAGTTAAAAATTAGAGAAAAAATTCGCTGAGCGAAACCATGGGAAAAATTGCGTTTATCAACGTGAGATAATCTCCAGCAAACGCTAAAAGACTTCGACCGAACGCAAGACCGGAAAAATATAATTTCTCTGTCAAAGCATCACGCAAACAAGAGCGTTGCTGGATTTGACGCTTCGAGCGGCAAGTGCAAATCTCTAATGCGCTTTGTGCCCTCTCTTGCGTTTCCATCAGCGATGCAACTCGTGATGTGCATCGCGAGCTTACGTTGCCTTTGCTAATTTTTGATTTTCAAATTGCACTCTAAGAAGAAAATCTCCCAGCGGAACTTCGAGAAACATAAGGGAACATTTATGATCATCTATTTCATTCTTTCAAAGTTTTCCGAACGGTCTGTGGTATTTTGATGTACCCTGACTCTGTACCCGACTCAAATCTGCTATTTTTTGTTTTTGTCGTTGGGAATGCAGGTTTTCTTTAAATAATGTTTCGTCACCGCTATTCCGATGTGCAGAGGTCAGATGATAGACGATTAAATTTAAATCAACGAGCACACGTTAAAAAATAGGCTAAATATTTTTTGGGTGCTAATTCGATTTAGTAATTTATTTTTAATCAAAACAGTTATACATCTACGTATTTTTGTGAAATACAATCATGTCATAGTCAAATTTCAATCCTTTCTCTTCATTTTCAAACGCCATTTGCATTGAAGATTCACGTGAGCTCCCAGAAGAGAAATTTGTCACCTTTTACAAATGTTGAGTAGGATCTTCTGCAAATTGGAATGATTGTGGCAATTACTTATGACACTGACTTTTCAAGTGTATTAATGTACATTTGATCGACTTTAAACCACCTTTACATCAACAGATCTCGTGGTGCTCTGGAACGCACGTAGCTGTATATATGAATAACCTTAGACGTATGTTATCACTGAACTTCACGCCATGCGTTCCTTTCAATAAGCAGCAAGACAGACTTCAAAATTTGCGGAAAGTGTTTTTCACGCCCAGAATTCTTATAACTTCCACATCACATTCTGAAACATATTTTTGCCGTGCCTTCTTTAGAAGCTTGGACTTCCATATCACATTCTGAAATATATTTCTGCCGTGCCTTCTTTAGAAGCTTGGACTTCCATATCACATTCTGAAATATATTTCTGCCGTGCCTTCATTAGAAGCTTGGACTTCCACATCACATTCTGAAATATATTTCTGCCGTGCCTTCTTTAGAAGCTTGGACTTCCACATCACAATCTGAAATATATGAATGTCGTGCCTTCTTTAGAAGCTTGGACTTCCACATCACATTCTGAAATATATTTATGCCGTGCCTTCTTTAGAAGCTTCGCAAAAGTCAGTTATTCGCTGTAGGCCTTTAAGGTTCATAGGAATAAGGCAGGCAGCAACATCAAGGCAAGGAGGGGCTGCAATTTGTTAAGTTTAAGGCGCTACTTGAGGCGATTATACGGAAGTGCTAAAATTATACCGACGGGCGACTGCCTTTACAGCCGACCGGTGCCCAATAAGTTAAAAGCTAATTGTCTCAGTCACGCACCGTCATTCTGGCGTTTCTTCACCGTCGTTTTTCCAGCAGAGTTCAGGGCAGGCGTGTCCGTTTGAAAGTTGTGAGAGGTATTACGAGCATATTTTGATGGTAAAATAGGATGAGCACTGGGACATTTTGATGGTAAAATAGGATGAGACTGGGACACTTTGATGGTAAAATAGCGTGAGCACTAGGACATTTTGATGGTGAAATAGCATGAGCACTAGGACGTTTTGATGATGAAATAGCATGAGCACTAGGACGTTTTGATGGTGAAATAGCATGAGCACTAGGACGTTTTGATGGTAAATTAGCATGAGCACTAGGACGTTTTGATGGTGAAATAGCATGAGCACTAGGACGTTTTGATGGTGAAATAGCATGAGCACTAGGACGTTTTGATGGTAAATTAGCATGAGCACTAGGACGTTTTGATGGTAAAATAGCATGAGCACTAGGACGTTTTGATGGTGAAATAGCATGAGCACTAGGACGTTTTGAGGGTAAAATAGCATGAGCACTAGGACGTTTTGATGGTGAAATAGCATGAGCACTAGGATATTTTGATGGTAAAATAGCATGAACATGAGAACATTTTGATGGTAAGATAACATGAGCACTGGGACATTTTGAAGGTAAAATAGCATAACACTTGGACATTTTGATGGTAAAATAACATGAGCACTTGGACATTTTGATGATAAGATTACATGAGTACTAGGACATTTTGATGGCAAAATAGCATAAACACGAGGACATTTTGATGGTAAAATAACATGAGCACTTGGACATTTTGATGGTAAGGTAACATGAGCACTAGGACATTTTGATTGTAAAATAGTAAAATACCATGAAAGGAAGTACATTTTGCTTCTGAAATAGTATGAAGACTACGCCTTGCTGATCGTAAAATGGTATGAACACTCTAATAGGCTATTGATAAATGGTATGAACACTATAACAGGCTATTGATAAAATGGTGTGAACAGTATAACAGGCTATTGATAAATAGTATGAACACTATAACAGGCTACTGCTTAATGGTATGAACACTATAACAGGCTATTGATAAAATGGTATGAACAGTATAACAGGCTATTGATAAATAGTATGAACACCATAACAGGCTATTGATAAAATGGTATGAACACTATAACAGGCTATTGATAAAATAGTATGAACTCTATGACAGGCAATTAATTAAATAGTATGAACAATAAGAGAGGTTAGATGTATAATAGCATCATCATAATAACATGATATTCGTAAAAAAACAAGAAAAGAGGACAAACATTCTACTGGTAAAACAGCATGAACACAAAGATATGTCGCTTGTACAATAGGATGAGTGCTAGGACAGGCTATAGTTAAATTAGAAGGAACTATATCAAAGCTTACATGCTAAACAGATGCAGCACGAAGAAAGTTAAGTAGAAATATAGTATTAATTCCTAGGCGTGTTTGAGAAAATAGTTTTAAAATAACCTATAACTGTTCAGGGGGTCAAAAATTTTTAGTGCAAAGGAAGAGACTTTCAGTCGAGTAACTATTTACGTCTTGCTATTTGCCTCTTTCCATCGACCTTTTTGTTGGAGGCTGTTCATTTTCAAACGAAATTTTTATAGTTTTTACACTGTTTTCTACGCTGAAAATACTGACAGCAGAGAAGGGCTTTGATTCGACCTAATTAATGTCTGTAAATACTTCTAATGTATTATATTTATTTTGGACGAGTTTACTCGCGCCACTCAGAAAAAGATTCAAACGATCTTTTTCAGAGTGGCACGAGTTAATAGATTATAATCTTTGTAAAAGCATGTTTTATAATTTATGCAAAACGTGATTATATAGCATGTTTTATAATCTATGCAAAAACGTGAATATAAAGCATGTTTTATAATCGATGCACAAACATGATTAAAAAACGTGTTTTATATTCTATGTTAAAAGGTAATTATATCTACATATGTTTTTACATTGATTACAATCTATGTAAAACATGATTAATTCGATCTTTCCTGAGAAGAACATTGAGCTAGCTGCAGAAATCTAAGGGAGTTCAGTGCGAGAGTGAAATTTTTTATCTTTACGATTTACCATTACAGTATCACCGCTCTATGTTACCACTTTCATTAACACATTCCCCGCGTATCGGACCATACGTGTACCAGTCTTTAGGTTGCTCATCCACGTACGAGTACTAATAAATACAATTTCTTCTATTTTTGGATCTCTTTAAGAAGCAACTGATGTCATACCGAGTAAAATGCTATCGTGCAATTGTACTTTCCATATTGCTAACGAAGGGTATAAATATATACATTAAAGTCGATTTACCTATTTTGCTACGTATAACCAATCCAAACCAACCGCGGAAACGCAGGGGAAGTATTAAATCCTCGGTTTGGTACACACTTACTTCAACTGCGTGTAAGAAAATGAAAATACTGTAAGTAGAATAGCATGTTAAATGAAGGTTTTCAGTTTCCAAACTCTGAAAGCCTGAAATGTGAAAGCCTGAAACTTCGCTTTGGTTAAACCTGAAATGAAAAATCGTAAATTTTTTTAATCAACTTTACATTGCTTTTAAAAGTGTGTATTTTAAGTGTGTTTAAAAAGGTGTTTCAAGAGTTCTCTTGAGCATTTTTAAAGTATCATAAAACATTTCTGAAAAACCTCCTTCACGAGAGACAGCTCACAAACTTGTTTTTAAATGTTCATTTCCCATGATCTACTTATGAACTGCTTCCCTGAATGTGACCATGGGATACTTCTGTGTTATATAAAATCTATGGTTTCCTGGGTATGAGTATATCATTAGCTATTCAACTGCACTTTTGATTTCTTTTGAACATCGCTTAAAATAATCTCAGATTATGTTCAAAGCAAAATTCCCATACGCTGTCGGTGAAATTCTTCTATTTTCATTAATATTCGTGGTTGGGTAACCTAAAAAAAAATTTACCGCGTTCTACACACTTCTTTTATTTTTGCATTTAAAAAGCCTGTGGTTTCAACTCATAAAAAACGGCAGCTTATTTTAACGTAAAGTAGTTGTATATTCATGCACACTCAACAGGTTGCATTTTTTTTTAAAAAAACTTTCCTTAAATTGAATAACTGTTTTGGAACTGTGACGACCAATTGGAACAAAATAATGTTTAAAACTGTTTTCAAATGAAAGCAGTTCTTAAATCACTGCCTAAATACGGGTCCTTTTTCGATAGCATTATTTTTGGGAGCATTTGAATGAAACTCGTTGAGTACATCTAGTAGTAGCCAGTCTACATGATAAAAATCTGCTAAACTGTTTTCAATTGAAAGTAGTTCTTAAATAAACTGTATAAACGGGGTCCTTTTCATTTGGCAGCATTATTTTGATAACATTTGAATGGAACTCGTGGAGTAGATCTAGTCGTATCCTGTCTACAAATTATTCTTGATAGCATTTGAATGGAACTTGTGGAGTAGATCTAGTCGTATCCAGTCTACACATTGTTTTTGATAACATTTGAATGGATCTCTTGGAGTAGATCTAGTCGTATCCAGTCTACACATTGTTTTTGATAACATTTGGGAACTCGTGGAGTAGATCTAGTCGTATCCAGTCTACACATTGTTTTTGATAACATTTGAATGGATCTCTTGGAGTAGATCTAGTCGTATCCAGTCTACACATTGTTTTTGATAACATTTGGGAACTCGTGGAGTAGATCTAGTCGTATCCAGTCTACAAATTATTCTTGATAACATTATTTTTGATAACATTTGAATAGAACTCCTTTACTAGATCTAGTCGTATCCAGTACACACGACTCCAGTCAACGCATTATTTTTGATAGCATTTGAATAGAACTCGTTGAGTAGATCTAGTCATATCCAGTTTATACGAATCCAGTTTACACACTATTTTTGCTAACATTTGAATAGAACTCGTTGAGTAGATCTAGTCGTATCCAGTCTACACGACATCTACAGGAAGCCTCTCACTTGCTGTGGAGGTTCTAAGACGCGCAGGCTGCAGCCCTTAGGCCGAACTCATCCACGTGATGGTCAAGTTTGCATAATTCCTCAATTTTACGCCACACTGAGCCCGGCAGCAACTACATTTTCAAATTTTCTCAGTTCAGCTCTTGTTATAACGTTCATAGTGAATGGTGGACTTAATTAAATGCGGCGAGCGGCACCCCCTGAGCTCTTAACGCAAGCTCTTAACGCAACTACGCCTTGTAATCGATGAAATACTCCGTTCAATATTACTCGTCGCAGAAAAAACTTTATTCCTAAAAGAAAGAAATAGAAAACAGAAATAAAGATGGAATGAGAGAAAGAAAAGAAAAAAGAAATAAAAGTTTATTTAAAAAACAGTTGAAACATGAAATCTGTCATTGGTTTTTAAAATTTCTTAATAAAAAGTATGAAGGTCCTTAATTGAAAGACCAACCAAACGAGGTTCTCTTGTAAAAGGAAAGAAGTCCGTGAATTAATTTAAGCATTGAACTTAGGCAGCACGTTTAAAATTCAGCTGAAAGTTGTGAAGGTTATCAAACACCAAACCCTCGTTTGAGGAACGTTCAGTAATCGTGGCTTTTGCGAACCACTTCAGCTAAGTTGAAACAGAAGCCCACAACCTGAAGCTGATCGTACGATGCACAAAATGTTGAAGCTGATCGTACGATGCACAAAATGTTGAAGCTGGTCGTACGGTGCACAAAATGTTGAAGCTGGTCGTACGGTGCACAAAATGTTGAAGCTGGTCGTACGTTGCACAAAATGTTGAAGCTGGTCGTACGGTGCACAAAATGTTGAAGCTGGTCGTACGGTGCACAAAATGTTGAAGCTGGTCGTACGGTGCACAAAATGTTGAAGCTGGTCGTACGGTGCACAAAATGTTGAAGCTGGTCGTACGGTGCACAAAATGTTATCGATAGCCGATGCAGAGACAGCAATTTTATTCTGTCAGTGAAGAGCAAACTTCAGAATACTATTTTGAGTCGATACAGTGGCAGTAAGGTCATTTTGTCACTGAAGAGAGAATTAGAAAATAACGTTTTGAGTCTATTCAGTTCATTTAACAATGAAGAGAGAACTACAAAATGCTATTTTGAGCCGATAAAATTCATTCCATCAGCGAAGAGAAATCTACAAAATGCTATTTTAAGTTGATAAAGTTCGTTTTATCAGTGAAGAGAAAACTACAAAATGTTATCTTGAGTTGATACAGTTCATTCTTTCAGTGTCGAGAGAACTACAAAATGATATTTTGAGTCGACTTAGTTCATTCTAATAGTGTCGAGAGAATTACAAAATGATATTTTGAGTCGATACAGTTCATTCTATCAACGACCAGCGAACTACAAAATGCTATTGTGAGTAGATACAGTTCATTCTATCTGCGAAGAGAAAACTACAAAATGATATTGTCGCTAATTTCCTGCGACGCATCAAAACTATACGTAATGTCGTAATCGACTTTGAGGTTTAAGGAATACAATATACGCAACGAGGAGATTTTTTAATCGATTTTCGTTCTACAATACTCTCAGGGTTTTTTAAAGATTCCCGCTTCATCAGAATTTATCCTCCTGCAGGTGCAAACAAATAACTAATTAAATTAAACCGATACAAATGGTATTTCACAATATTACAATATGTCAATTGTTAACTCAAAAATTATACTTTATTTAATGGCTACACCACTCTCCTGCAACCGTCCACTTACGGATAGCACAACTGCTCGGCGCTCATCAATATAAGAATACCGAGGCGTACGAAGTGCGCAGTGCACAAGAAGTTCAAGTTTGAAGAATACTTGAAGATTTACAAAACCCAGGGTTCGAACATTGTCCCCGCTGGTTGAGATACTGAAAAACCACAGTATCGTTAGGAGCTAAGCTTAGGAGTTGCTCGTATGACATTTCATTTAAATTCCACATATTACATAATCAAACACTTTAAACCTCGCCTAAAGCGCACCTTCAACTTTAATACCATTGGCACTGACAAGATGAAGTTAGCTCGGGAAGCTATTTTAGGAAGTTAGGAGGAAACACAATTGAAGGAACCTATCCTCGGTATAGGACAGGTAGAGTTGTAAGCGTTAAGCTAATCGTTACGTTAGGCTTAGCCCGAAAGAATTAATTTATTTAACTTTCTCTTAATTTGAGAGCAACTTTCTCAAGAATTAAAAATTTAGCAAAATTATGCAAGACGAAAGTTTACTCTTTAAGTGAAAAGGACACAGTCCAACATTTTAATTATAAGGTTAAGTTGACGTGACTATAGAGTCACTCTTCCAGTGACGTTGGCCACATTGGAAGTTTAAATTATCAATTCGCTCTTCTTTCAGAAGATTTTCTTTATTACATTTAAAATTCGTTTATTTAATCTCCTTAATTAAGAGAAGTTAAAAACCGAGGTAAGGTAAAGGAGTGACAAAACACCATGCGAAGAAAAACTAAATGAACGAAATTGAAATAGTGGCCACTACAAATAATAAATAGGAAAATTAGAGCGCAGCTAGTGGAAAATTAACTGAAGAGGCTTCCCAGCAATACTCTGGTGCTAAAAGACCGATTCAAAGAGTGGCCTCTCAGTCCCCTCCACTCTGTGCCGCCTCGCTCCTTTTTGTCTTTCGGTACTTGATCGGGACCTCGGTTCATACCGAGGCTCTTCTTTCGCCGTCGGAGCGAAGAACATCGGATGATTTGCGACAATATTTACAGCCGATACAGCGACAGTAAGTTCACGCTCTCAGTGAAGAGACAAGTCATTCTAATTCAGGTCCAGTTTAGCTGCGATCAGAGCCTTAAACACTTCAAATTTACGAGTTGCTGCGCTCACTCAGCGATATTGGCCCTCACTCCGATTGGAGGAGTCTCTTCCATTCATCACCAGCTGATATTCAGCCGAGTGGAGGAATGGAAATATTACGGGACGGTGAAGTGTTCTCGAATCGCTATTTTAAAGAGTGCAAGATCGATATTCTTGGCAGAAAGATATTGAGGATTTGTAATTTTGTTTCGACGTTGTAGTTTACAGGCACAAATATCTCTGAAGTACCATTCTGTTCTTTTTCTCATAACCATAGTGAGCTCGTATCTTTATTGGAAAAGACTAATATTTTTGGCAGAACGATATTGAGGATTTGTAATTTAGCTTCGATTTCGTGGAGGATATCAGACACAATTTCAAGGACGCAAAAAATTCAAGTTTTACAACATTTGTTAGTCAGGTGACGTTTCTTCAGTAATCTATTGAGTTTTGCGTGATAATTTGAATGATAGGCTCCCTCTCAGCTTTTATCATGTTCATTTTTAAAAATTTATTTACACGTCATTTATAACGAAATCAGGAAATAATTCATACCTCTCCCATATGTGCTGGAATACAGCTCCAAAACAGCTGATACATGAAACAGTTGATGTATGCGCACCAAATGGCATAGCTATTTAATGTTTTGATGACGTTCAGATATTAGTATTAGTATTAATATGATTAGGAATTTAAAAAGGAAGAAAGCACCACGTATTGAAATCATATACAATTATGATTTCACACTAACTATAAATTTAAAACTAAGTTAGTTCGTGTGTAATCTTAATTAAACATGATTTCAAACCGTGGTGTTTTCTTCGTTTTTAAATTCCTAATGATCATTCGCCTTAAGAAAAGTAACTTCTCTGATTTTATCAACATGATGTTATACCTGGTTGACAGTACAATTAAGAGAGTGTGTATTATGAAATGCTCTTTCACGGGACTCGATACTGAAACGAGTGAAAGTTGATTTCGGACGTTCGATAACTAACATGTTTTTCACGCTGAACAACCAAATAGTACAATATTAGTGTTGAACCAACAATTTACGTCATTTAAAAATTTCGAAAAAAATTGCTTCCTTTGTTATAGTCGTCGTGTTTTTGTTTAGTTGCTATAGTTAATCAGACACGAAGAGGCACTTTGAATAGAAAAAGATTGGTGTACAAGTTTGAAAATAGAAGCTGCTAAACAAAGCTTTCAATAATCCTGAAGTTCAAAACGAGTTCGATAATGCGACGTTTTTAGAGAGCGTCAAGTTTCGCCAAAGGTTTTAAAAATATCGTGAATGAAAACTTTCTCCACAAGTTGTAATTTTGAGCTCTGAAAGGACTTTTCCTTTCAAAATGTACAGTAACTTCAAACCTAAGAAGCGAAATTTTTATTTTATTTATAAGCGTACAGTTACATATCTACATCAGCATGTATCATAAGGCAAAGAGTAAACAACAAATGTTTGTTTTTACCGCAACAGTTGTGTATCAATATTAGATTGTGTCATCTTCCAACTCCCATGCAAAAGAAGCGAAAACAAACTTCAGCTCATGTACGTATAGTTATTCATTAATATCAAGCTGTATATTTACTCCAATTATCAAACATAAGAAGCTAAAGCCAAATTAGCTTTTATATGCCAAGTTAAGAAACAATATTTGATTAATCATTGTTCCAATTCCCAAATCTCGGATTTATTTTATTTATTTATTTATTTTATTTTTAGTATCTTTATTAATTCAGGTAAGTGTGCGTGTCGGTACTCCAACTTCAAATAAGAGAACCGAAAACAAATGTTTACATCTATGCGTACAGTTAGGTTTCAACATCAGCTTGCATCATTATTCCAACTTCAAATCGAAGACTTGATAAGAGCAAAACAAACTCTTGCTGTTATACATGCAATTAGATACTAACTTCAGCTGGTTTCGTAATTCCAATTCAAATGAAGACATTCTGAAAAACAACACAGTAGAAGCCTACCATTTTATTTCCCTATAATTTGGAAACGGGAACAATGGATTCAATTGCGGTAATATCGGTAATTGCATTCGCAATGAACATATCCTGAAAAACAACACAGTGGAAGCCTTCTATTTTAATTCCTTATAATTTGGAGAGAGCAACAATGAATTCAATAGCGGTAATTTACAAGAGGATACCTGAATCATGTCGGCAATTATTTGTTGCCGCTGCCAAAGTTCTAATCTGAGACGAAGCCTCGCAAAAGCGCTTCATTTGAGGCCGTTCGTTGTAGTGCTTCATGGATGATGGGGTTATTAAAACGCTTCTGTTCGTGATTGGGTTATTGAAACGCTTTTGTTCGTGATTGGGTTATTGAAACGCTTTTGTTCGTGATTGGGTTATTGAAACGCCTCTGTTCGCGATTGGGTTATTGAAACGCCCTGTTCGTGATTAGGTTATTGAAACGCTTTTGTGTATGAATGGGTTATTGAAACGCCTCTGTTCGTGATTGGGTTATTGAAACGCTTTTGTGTATGAATGGGTTATTGAAACGCCTCTGTTCGTGATTGGGTTATTGAAACGCCTCTGTTCGTGATTGGGTTATTGAAACGCTTTTGTGTATGAATGGGTTATTGAAACGCCTCTGTTCGTGATTGGGTTATTGAAACGCCCTGTTCGTGATTGGGTTATTTAAACGCTTTTGTGTATGAATGGGTTATTGAAACGCCTCTGTTCGTGATTGGGTTATTGAAACGCTTTTGTGTATGAATGGGTTATAGAAACGCCTCTGTTCGTGATTGGGTTATTGAAACGCTTTTGTGTATGAATGGGTTATTGAAACGCTTCTGTTCGTGATTGCATTATTGAAACGCCCCTGTTCGTGATTGGGTTATTGAAACGCCTCTGTTCGTGATTGGGTTATTGAAACGCCCTGTTCTTGATTGGGTTATTGAAACGCTTTTGGTTATGAATGGGTTATTGAAACGCCTCTGTTCGTGATTGGGTTATTGAAACGCTTTTGTGTATGAATGGGTTATTGAAACGCCTCTGTTCGTGATTGGGTTATTGAAGCGCCCTGTTCGTGATTGGGTTATTGAAAAGCTTTTGTGTATGAATGGGTTATTGAAACGCCTGTGCTCGTGATTGGGTTATTGAAACGCCCTGTTCGTGATTGGGTTATTGAAACAATTTTGTGTATGAATGGGTTATTGAAACGCCTCTGTTCGTGATTGGGTTATTGAAACAATTTTGTGTATGAATGGGTTATTGAAACGCCTCTGTTCGTGATTGGGTTATTGAAACGCTTTTGTGTATGAATTGGTTATTAAAATGCTTTTGTGAGTGAATGGGTTATTGAAACGCCTCTGTTTGTGATTGAGTTATAGATACACTTTTGTGCATGATATCGTTATTGAAATGCTCCTGAGCGTGTTTGAAATTTAAAACGCTAATGCCTGTTATTACGTTTTTAAAACGTTTCAGTAGGTGCTTGGGATATTGACATGCTTCAGTGAGTGATTACGTCGTTAAATGCTTCAGTGAGTGATTACGTCGTTAAATGTTTCAGTGAGCTATTAGATCATTGAATGCTTCAGTGAGTGATTACGTCGTTAAATGTTTCAGTGAGTGATTACGCCGTTAAATGTTTCAGTGAGTGATTAGATCATTGAATGCTTCAGTGAGTGATTACGTCGTTAAATGTTTCAGTGAGTGATTACGTCGTTAAATGTTTCAGTGAGTGATTAGATCATTGAATGCTTCAGTGAGTGATTACGTCGTTAAATGTTTCAGTGAGTGATTACGTCGTTAAATGTTTCAGTGAGTGATTAGATCATTGAATGCTTCAGTGAGTGATTACGTCGTTAAATGTTTCAGTGAGTGATTACGTCGTTAAATGTTTCAGTGAGTGATTAGATCATTGAATGCTTCAGTGAGTGATTACGTCGTTAAATGTTTCAGTGAGTGATTACGTCGTTAAATGTTTCAGTGAGTGATTAGATCATTGAATGCTTCAGTGAGTGATTACGTCGTTAAATGTTTCAGTGAGTGATTACGTCGTTGAATGTTTCAGTGAGTGATTAGATCATTGAATGCTTCAGTGAGTGATTACGTCGTTAAATGTTTCAGTGAGTGATTACGTCGTTAAATGTTTCAGTGAGTGATTAGATCATTGAATGCTTCAGTGAGTGATTACGTCGTTAAATGTTTCAGTGAGTGATTACGTCGTTAAATGTTTCAGTGAGTGATTAGATCATTGAATGCTTCAGTGAGTGATTACGTCGTTAAATGTTTCAGTGAGTGATTACGTCGTTAAATATTTCAGTGAGTGATTAGATCATTGAATGCTTCAGTGAGTGATTACGTCGTTAAATTTTTCAGTGAGTGATTACGTCGTTAAATGTTTCAGTGAGTGATTAGATCATTTAATGCTTCAGTGAGCGATTACGTCGTTAAATGTTTCAGTGAGTGATTAGATCATTTAATGCTTCAGTGAGTGATTACGTCGTTAAATGCTTCAGTGAGTGATTAGATCATTTAATGCTTCAGTGAGTGATTACGTCGTTAAATGCATGCTTCAGTGAGTGATTAGATCATTGAATGCTTCAGTGAGTGATTACGTCGTTAAATGCTTCAGTGAGTGATTAGATCATTTAATGCTTCAGTGAGTGATTACGTCGTTAAATGCTTCAGTGAGTGATTAGATCATTAAATGCTTCAGTGAGTGATTACGTCGTTAAATGCTTCAATGAGTGATTAGACCATTGAATGCTTTAGTGAGTGATTACGTCGTTAAATGCTTCAGTGAGTGATTAGATCATTAATTGCTTCAGTGAGTGATTACGTCGTTAAATGCTTCAGTGAGTGATTAGATCATTAATGTTTCAGTGAGTGATTAGATCATTAATGCTTCAGTGAGTGATTAGATCATTATAGGCTTCAGTGAGTGATTACGTCGTTAAATGCTTCAGTGAGTGATTAGATCATTAATGCTTCAGTGAGTGATTAGATCATTAATGCTTCAGTGAGTGACTAGGTCGTCATCTGTTTCAGTGTGAGATTAGGTCGTTATACGCTTCAGTCAGGGATTAGGTTTTTATACATTCTCCAACGTCATTTCGTTATTGATATCATATGCCTCAGATATGTAGATTCTAAAATAATTTCTGTTGCAATACGTCTCTTGATTTCAGAGTAAAGCATAATTTGGGACAAATATAGCATTCATTGCCCTGTCGTGTGCTGAGTTATGATTGTTATTGATTCAAATGACCTAATTTGGAGAGATAGAGTATTTACTGCCAACTCGTCTGAATAATTATGATTGTTATTTGTTCAAATAACATAATTTGGGTCAAATGGAGTATTTACTGCTTTCTCATCTGCTTAGTTATGATTGATATTGGTTCAAATGGCCTAATTTGAGAGATATAGTAAAAACTTTAACCGCAACATGCGCCACCGGTGGCCACGGGGGGATTTTCATAATACTGCTGACCGACCAGTAGTCACAAACGTAGTTTTCACAAACACTTTGTTAAAGCTAAATGAAGGCTCGATATAGTTAATGTTTGCAATTTTTTAAATTGCTTGCTACAATTGGCTTTTTGGTTTGAGTGAATACTGAACTTCAGCGTCACAAATTGCTGCCAGAGTGTTAGTTATGATTAGTATTGGTTCGAATACAACACCTCCCACTTCCCTAATTGGCACTCCTTTGGTCTCTAAGTAACCTTCCCGCCCCTTTCCCCTAAACTTCAAACATATCTTCTAGTGTATTGATGAGTTTACTTATTTTTAAAAGCCCAGAGGAAGTTTCCTCTCGATGTTTAGGGTCGAGTTGGACCGTAACCTGCCGAATTTACGTCATAAAAGTTCTCCATGGATGGAAATTAGTTCCAAGCTCCAAGAACTTGAGGTGTTTTGGGAGAGTGATCTCTGTTGTACGAAGCTAGTAACATTTTGGGCTCTTATGTTCTTGCTTTATTCTCGTCCGTCGAAAGCCGTGTTTCTAGGGCTCATTCAAAAAATGAATGAGCCAACGCTCTGTACAGTGTTTTTGAGGGCTTCTCTACGGAATATATTTTATAAGTCAGTGAGAATTCCAGTTGTTTTAGATACTAATAAACGAGGTTTGTTCCTTAAAATTTGGGAGAGTGGTCTCTGTTGTACAAAACTCGTGACATTTTGAATATTATGGGAGGTCACGTGAGCAGCTTTTGCTCACACCGATTAATGATTAGATATCGTGTCACTGTCGCCTCCATTTTATGGTTTTATACTACAATTTCATGGTCGACCATTTGATGTTTGCGTCTTTTGTGTTGTTATTGACATGTTAACTACGTATTGAGACATATGTATACCGCTGGGTATACTGCTCATTTTGGATACCGACATTTACGGATAGCATTTCAATTATTGTATAACCATTTTCAAAATTGGTTTCAGCATAAGACGTAAAAAATTATCATGCAATTATATTTTGTCCACTTTTTAGACAGGACACGAATAGGTTTGAGCAGTACAGTCGGTGTTTCAATTTTACTACTCACTACCTGGCCGAACCAACCGTAGCAACTGCATCAGCATTGTCAGCGTGTTAATTGTATCATGCGTAGATACTCGCATTTATTTTCATTCACAAGTTCGAGGATAAATTCAAAGCTGTTGTTATTTCATTGCGTAAAAAAATAGTTCTTCAACCTTCTATGGCTTATTATTCAACTATGGAAGTGTGCTGTTTATATTTTACCATGTATATTATATGGAAGTGCATACGGAAGTATAGGGGGCATGAAAGTGCATATGGATGTATTTAGTGCATGAAAGTGCACATGGAAGTGCATAGTGCATAGAAGTGCATAGTGCATGGAAGTACATAGTGCATATGGAAGTACATAGTGCATGGAAGTGCATATGGAATAGTGAGTGCTTGAAGGTGCAGATGGAAGTGCATAGTGCATGGAAGTGCGTAGTGCAAGAAAGTGCATATGGAAGCATATTAGGGGCGTGCAAATAGAACTGGTTGGTTTCGATTTTTTTATTGAATTTAGTTTCTCAGAAGCACGCTCAAATTGGCGCAAAGAACGAAAATGCACGAGCCGAGGCACTGTAGGTGTTGTCAGTCACCGCTGCGCGCTGAAACGACAGTCAAATTTCGAGAAGGAGTGCAAAGACGAGCCAATTCTATTTGACTGCTTTGAGTTATATTCTATCGTATGCATCAGACATGCGATATAATATAATTTACTTGTCTGCCAACTCTATTCCACTCGGTGTCTTTGTTTTTGCTTTCGGTAAATTGAATGATACGGAAATTACTTCAGAGAAAAGATATACGATATAAGTATTTTGTGATATAACAACTGAAATGTTTCCCGTTGTGATGTTTCCAGGGTGAAATTGTGTTGTGTTGTTTAAAAATAGTGTTGATGTTGTTGAAATAAAGGTGTTGTTTTCATAGAGAAATTCTAATGAAACGTTGACCAACATAAAAACAGTGAGTTAAGAACAAGTTTGTGGGGATTTCGTGATATAATAATTTTTTAAGCGACAGCCGCTTCAAAATATATAACTGGAATGGCTTGGGGTACATTTCCTAAATTAAATAAATTGAAAGGAACGATTCACTTGAGGGTCATCTAACCTCAGCGGGGAAAGTTTATATTTTTTTCAATTTCATACGCGTAGATTTAAAAAACTCGCCTACTTTCCTTAGCTGGTCTACAAATACTATCAAAATATCACCAAATGGAATGATATTTGGCTCTTTTAAAAATTACTCCCTTAAAGTCGTAGTTGAAGTTTAGACAGTTCTGAAAAGTAAGTACTCGTATATGATCTATCAGACCAATGAAAGTAAGGAGGTTGGTTTTCGATGAAAGATGCGGTGACAAGCTGATCGAGTTGGCTCTAGAGAAAAAGTGAAAATATAGAAACATATTCCTAGATATACAACTGTTAATTTGAAATTACGGAGGCATTAAAAGGCTGAATAATATTTTGATGTACTCGAAATCATTGTAAAAAGACCTAGATCTACGTAAATATTATAGCAAACGTGTTGGGCATTAATGTAGAGTGGTTAAATTTAGCGTAAAATTTTGTAATTTTGCAGGAAAGATGGTATGCCATTTTTTGAGATATTCATTGCTTGATAAAAATTATTCATGACTGTGAGCATGTCGGAGTCTGGGCTTACTCAGCAGAGTAACTCTTCCAGTATACGTAATGGTTACCGGTTTTGAGTATAAAGTTTATTTTTTCAATTTGTAATGAAACTGTTACTCTACTAAATATGTGTTTCAACGAAGTGTAAATAAAATAACGCGGTCTTGACGTCTGAAATGTGTTCCGAACTCGTCCTGACATCTTCATCTAAATTCTTTAAATGTTTTATCACCTTGCAAATAGAGAGTTGTTTTGATACGTGAAAATATGGCATTACGAATGGTATCCCATGAACTAAAAAAGCTATAGCATTCTGAACTAAACTCTACAAAAGTAAAATCACCTTTCCAACTGACAGATATTTTGATAAGTAAAAGCAATGGCATCACAAATTAGATATGTTTTTTAGAACCTGGCATTAAATTACATCAAACATAAATTAAATTGCATTACACATAACATTGCGAAAATATTTACTGAAATACCGAGGCACAGTAAGAACTCCATAGTAAGAACTCCTTAATCTGTAAGGCATAGTAAGAACTGCGTTTTAGAAAGTTCGCACTTAACTACCCAATGTGCCGTATATGGCACACTCACAAAAAATGCTCAACACAATTTCTTGTCGAATTTGTGCCCTAATGTAATTTTTGAAGCTTTCTGCCAGACATCAGTTCCGTCCCTATTCTGATGTAGGTCATAACCTGGTGCCAGCCAGCGTCAGTCTAGTAACAGAGGTTGTGATATTGGTAATATAAGTAAAAATTAATGCAGTTGAAGGTTAAGTTCTATAACGAATGAGATACTTGAAGATTTGTGTCGCGTTTTTAAAGCATCAAAGGAAACATTCAGTGAAGATCCGTGCCTGACTGCCGGGTCGTGCCAGTGTATCAGAGAGACGGCGCGTGATCTGCTCAAAGAAGTCGAGAATTTCCAGTTTACCTCTCGCAGTGTTCTTGCAATGATCAGTAAGGCTGTGTATTTGTTTCAAGCAGCGTAATGTATTCGGGCGACGTTGAAATGTACTTATTTCAATCATCCAAGCATGTCCGAAAAAGCATTTTGTGGCGTGTATAAACACATTAAAACAAGCGCACAAACATTTCAATATATTCGAACATCGACAAAAAAAGAAATTTCCAGATATTTTCTCTGGATGCTGGAATTAGTTAGTATGAGATCATATGATTTATATACATATGTGATTTAACACATATTAAACAATCAATGAGTATGATTTTCTGAGCACGGTTTCTGTAGCTGAAAGATGTTTGAAACTTGAAGGAATTGGATTTTTTAATTATAGGCTCTTCTGAACGAAAATAAATTTGAAATAAAGTATTTTCATGACTGGGCTTAACCCACTTTCCAAAATACAGACTCGTTTGTAGCTGAACTAAATTTTTATTTGGTAATTGACGCCGTATGCTCTTCGTAGCCTCGTGGTTAAAGTGCCCGCCCTTCCGAGAAGGTGTCGAAAATTCGTTCAAATCCCGGTGCTGTGTGGCGACATTCTCGGTTGGGTATAAGGGAAAAATTCAAAGCACAATACCCTACTTTACCCGGGCGTCGGAAATTGGTACCGGTCTTGACCGGGGGAAAGCGTCATGGCGTCCTAGTGTTAGTTATATGGCATTTGAAAAACCAATGTACAAGGTGATATGTACCAGACTTGATTGGAAATAAAGCAGCCTTAGATACGATGTTTGTTTGTATGTCGTACGTGGGAATGAGGGCTACATTCTTGTTTTTTCCTTTTTAATTGCGATTCACTTTGTGTTATTTCATAATCATGGAACTAAAACCTTTGCTTATCTCCGAGAAGTATCCTGGTCTCTCAATCTGTTTGTGATATTTTATCCTCGCTTGAGCTTGTTTTTATGTGTCCGCGCTTACGCATTTTTGATCGTTTGAACAACCACTTTTCTGTGTTCGAACTTGCGAAGCATCTTCAACAACCATCGAACAATTGCTCATTATTGAGTCATGACGACTTCCGCTCCCTTTCGAAATTTAAATTCGAACTGAAGAACCCACCTAAATTTCTTACTGCTTCTGCACTACTTTTCGTCGATTATTTTCCAGCTGCTGGGCTATAAAGCCAACAAACGAGTTTGAACCTCTGCTCGACCCAATACGGAGTTTATTTGGTCATTTAATAAAGCTGACGATTGTAATGCAAACAGTAACCTCGGGCCTAAGCGAGCTCGTTAACAATGTAAACTCCAGTTGAGATTCACAGCTTGTGTTCATCGCTTATTTGAGGTACAAAATCAATATGAAAATAGGGCCTTCGTTAACTTGATTTCAGTTATTTGGGAACGAATAAAACACTGTAATGTCACACCACGCGTAGTGTTATTTGTGTTTGTTAAAATTAGCGTTGAAATATATGCGTTAGGTTCTTTAAATTATTGGAAGAATACAAAATTAATTTCCTACTTCTTTCAGTGCTAAAAGTGATAGTTTAAATCTGCATTAAATTAAATGCATGAGGTTTTTAGAATTCTTGAAGGAATAAAAAAGAAAATTCACACTTTTTGAAAAGCTAAAAATGATCGTTTAAATCTGAATTGAAATAATTCTATCCAATTCATTATGAATTGAAAAAAAACATAAAATTATACTTCTCGTTGTGTTAAACGTGGTCGATAGTACCTGCATTGAAATGATTACTTTGTGATTCGTTCGATTGAAAAATTAACTAACCAAGTATAGTAGCGTGAAACTAAATGTAATCGTTTGAATCTGTATTGGAATAACTTCATGTGATTTCTAACTTGCTGGAACCTACCATTTTTATCACACGTGTAATTCATCCCTGATGGTCTAGTAATACTGTGAATTTTCCAGGGAAAACTCGGGGTATAAATGCCGTTGAACTTTATGAACAGTTCAAAAGTAAGTTCGAAATGTTATTTTTCATTTATTTTACATATCAGAAAATTAGGTAAAATTGAACAAATGGAAAATATACTGGTATAAATGCAAATTAACTTTATGAACAGTTTAGAAGTAAGTTTGAAAAGTTATATTTCATTTAAATAGGTGAATTCTTAGAAACTAGAGAAAATCATTCCACGCAGCGGAGAAATTATACCATAATAATAATTTGTGACATCGAATAACTGCAATCTGTGCATTCACAATACATTTTTAAGACAATTTTAATATTTTCAAACAATTCCAATTAGTGCAATCAAAATATATTCATATAAAAATCATGACATTAAAAATAACAGCACATACTCCAATCACAATACATTCTTACAACAATCATAATATTTTCAGATAGCTGCAATCAATACCATAACTGCCGTAGCAATTCTGAATAAAAATTTTGCTTGAAATTCATTCGATACGCGTCTTCGTTTTATAATTTTATTCAATAAACAGTTTCGAACAGTTTGTATAATACAAAGAGCTGAAACAAAAATAAATAAATGTTAAATTTACAAGCAGAACATATTCAAATCAGACATGCAAGGCCAGAACAAGGTCCCAATCAACAAAACTCTACAGAACGCAGCGAATATTGAACCGTCTCCACACCACCCGCCACCAGAACGAGCTCAGCCAGACGCAGAGCTCCAACCGAAGCCAAACCCAACCAAACAAATCACGGGAAATAAAAAACAAAAGCGGACGGCACTTACACAGTGCAATCATTATACATTCGAAGTACTGTATAATGATGTATAATGTATAATGATGTACTGTATAATGATGTACTGTACAATGATGTACTGTATAATGAATGTTTAAATTCGAAGTACTGTAATGGAGTGTTGAATGTGGGATTTAATTAGGGAAAGTAAAATAAATTCGTGGAAAACTGAGTTATGCGGATTTAGCAAGATTTTTCATATTATAATGTACGTTCTAACTGGTAGCAGATCAGGAATTAAAAAATTATTTTCAAAGGTCAATTGACCCGCATTTATTTTATCTGTTATACCTGTGTCTTACAATCAGGAACATTTCGAACATTTTAGGTTAGATTAATTTTTAGATAATAAATTGTTTTAAGGTTGCATTTTATGTATTTTCTATTCCTTCTCTGTAAAAATACTTTTCATTACATGCGAAAACTATAATTTACCGATGAAAGAAACACCTTGCGTACATTTAAAAAAAATCTAATTCAATTTTTCATTCAATGTTTTACAAATATGAACGATTGAAAGGCTCATTCCTGGAAAGAACATTCATTGATGAATGCAAGAAACGAATCGGTCTCGGTAGTCTATGGTGATAAAAAGAGCTGAATGGCAGGAGAATCATTAGCTAGTTCCGGTCGACGGTCCTGCAATCAACTAATGCATCGCAGCATCAAACTTCCTCGCAGGAACCAGGCGTTCCGGTCTCGGATCTTTTACTGTTATTCCACCAATTATTTTCGAGTAGCTTAATTTGTTCGTTTTACTCCACGAGTTCACAAAATTAGAATGAATTTGATTTTCTGATAATTTGATTTTCTGAGCCATAGGGTATCAGAATATGATTTTCTGTGCCAAATAATTACGGTTATGATTTTTGAAATCAGCGTACCCGAATTAGTCTATATCAATTTACACATCTCCAGTAAGAAAAATTATTTGAAATTTGTTGTTCAGTCAAAATCAAATTATGGTACCATTTGGCACTGAAAATCATATTCTGATTATATATATAATCAGAATATGATTTTCAGTGCCAAATGGTACCATAATTTGATTTTCTGAGCTGAATATCATCCTAAGAAATGGTATCAAAATGATTAAATTTTCTGAGCCTTGTTTTTTTCTATTTGCTAAGTTAAGAGACGTACAAAACAGGTTCCCACTTGTGAATTGACTTCGCTGGGCAATACGGCTGGAATCGTACCAGGAAATAAATAGTACAACGCACTGTCTATTCGATTCAACTGAAAAAGGCATTGAAGATTAGATTATATGAGATATTTTTAAGCATTCATAAAAATTCAAAGCACTCGAAAATATGGAAAACCTTTGCAAAAGTTGAAGACTGATATGTATTCAAGGAAAGACGAAATCCTCGAGTATGAATCGAATTTATATCACTGTCACAAAGCTGATATGCTTGTAGCGTGAACACTGATTCGATACTTTGTTGATGTATAAATATGCAACTCTTTTTCCCACAAGAACAAGCAACTCGCATTCTCTTATGAAGCACGCGATATAATTCATCTAATACATTACGAGGCAAATAATGCATTTTTATCACTTGATAGTTTATTTTTGCACGTAGAGTTTTCTCTTCTGATGAAACAGAACACCCAATTTTTTGCGACGTGTGTAATCACATCGAGAAATTATGTTTGGACGCAGAGTTTTTTCTACTGGTGAAACAGAACCATCAGTTTTTAGTGACGTGTGTAATCACATCATACACAAACGCGTAAGTTCCTAGTTTGCAGCCCACGTTGATAACTGTACGATGGCTAAATGTGGAGTTAAAGGCGACTGTTTTTTAAAGCTTGTCTCTGAATAGGCAGAGTTGGAATGTTCGTCCTATTGCAAACCTCTTCAGAAAAACATCATTACGTAGAAGTTTTTCTAGCACTGCGGCAAAAGCTGCAAACTGAAAATTTCGCGCGAGCGCTAAGCGTACGAATATTGAAGAAACGCTTGTTCACCGACAAATTACTCGAACTTCGTTGAAAAATAAATAAAAATCATCTGTCTATGCAGATGGCTTATTTATGGTCAAACTATTTGTTAGAATCAGGAAAAAATAATGTTGTCGTAAATATCTGATAAAGAAAACTATTTCGATTTAAAACAATGCAAAGCGTATACATTTGAATAATTTTATGATACGTAGCTTGAGAAATTTTCATGGGCTGAAATTGAATAGTTGAAATAGTTGAATAGAATAGTTGAATAGTTGAATAGTTGAAATCAATGTGTTAAATGGACACACTCAATGAAACAGAGTGCATAAAAAACAGTGAAAATTGATTCAAAATAAATATAATGATACCAAGGCATTAAATCGATGAGTTTTTGAAGCCGTTACCAGCTGATTAACTTTATGAATTTAATTTCCTTTTTTCATAGACGCGAAACCCAACGAGATCGAGAAAAATTATGGGTTATGAAACTTGAAGAAATTTTACTAGTAAAACTTATTTTCCTGTCATAATTTTCGTCTAAGTAAGAGAACAGAACCTCTCCCTGACGCGTTATATTTCTCTGTTAATTTTCCGCTTGGGCATCTATAATTATCGCTGCCCAGTACAACGGCTACACTAATCGGCTCAAATCAGAGAAGGCCGCCCAAAGAGTTAGACCTGACTGCAGCTTTCTCAGCGCCGCACCTCGGACAGACCGGCAAAAAGCTAACTTGAAGAACAACCTACTTATATGAAAAGAAAAGCTGACTCAAAGCACTTCATCTCGACTTCCCTCGGTGTGGAGTCCTCTCAAGGGCCCTCAGAACTTCTCTCTGAGATTGGTTCCAAGTTTCAAAGCAATGCCTGGGTTCAAATCTTGACGGAAAATGTAAATTGGTGAACGACCCTTCTATGTATTGATGGCAAAATTGTTCAATGTCTAGGGAACACTTTTTCAGTAACCATGAGTTGCATTTTAACTAATTCCGGAGTTTTAAACTCTGATTTCAAATCTGAAATTAGTTTTTCTGTACTAAGTCTAGTTTGTATGCAATTTGAGGTCGATGAAATAGTATAAATGTAAACTTGCGTGATGTCAATATCGATGGCCAGTCAATCGTGAAAATGGGTCAAAATCTTGAGTAACGCTTTATTGATGTGAATGAAATTACAAGAACTCTAGAGCAAGGTCACTGAAATAACGAGTGTTTCTCACAAAAAATGAGGGTTAGTAACCAAATTGCGCTTTTTTCAACCTTATCAATTTAAATTGTAAAATTCTTGAACGAATAATTTCTTAACAGTCCTAATGCAGAAAAAAACTACAAAAATGAAAACAAACATTTCAGTTTATGTATATATGAAAAACAGCAACCCAAGGGATCCTCCTGGTCAGCAAAATATTTTTTTTGTGTTTCTGCAGGCGATTTGATTCAATTTCTTCAGGGAGGAGAGAGCTGCGGTTCGACCGTTCAGGAAACGAAGCAAAGGATGAAGGTAAATTCGCGGAGCGTACGGAATGCACGAAAGAAAACAACAGTGTGGAATTTTTTGTAATTGGAAACAAACATAAGGTCCTGAAGTGAATAAAACTTCGGGGACGGTGAGGGTTTGGTATAAGACTTGATATAAAACGAGAGCTGAATACTTTATAGGGAAGGAAAATAGTGCAATAGATAACAAGGCAATAACTGTTCGATTGTTAAATTTGGCGATAAGTGTAGAATTCTTCTATCATTTTTTACAATTATTGCCCTTTCTCTTTCAAATTAACTGCATATCAACTTTTTCTTGTAATGGTTGGTGTCTATTCTATTCCAACAACCAAGTCAAAAACTCTCTTGAAATTCTTTCTATAACATTATGCCGATTGCAATTTTCATCATCGACTACTGATATCTATTTGTCATCTTCTTGCTTTCAACCTTATTCACGAAAAGTTCATGCGAAGTTTTTACAGATAAAATTCCCTATAATATTATGAAAGTCCACATTATACCGAGTGATTTTTCAGAACCAGGTATAAGCTGCTTTTTCTCTAAAATGGCATCTGAATATGATTTTCTAGCCCGAATGGTAATCTATGGTCCAGAAAATTTAATGAGCATTAATGACTTGACTGAAGGACTACAGAGGAGTCAAAGGCTTGTTAAATGCTCAATTAGCCAACCCGAATCATTCTGCAATTCGGATATTTGTAATATGATGCTTGATTCTAGTCAGTGTCCAATATTAAGTGCACATTGAACACTTCAGATCGAAAGAATTTTCATAAGTTTATAAATTTTTTAACTAAACGTCCTTCAATAATTAGCTGAGTTCTTCCACTAAAATACTGGAATGTCAAAGAATAATTATTTTTAGGTTTTATTTTTTTCATGTGTTCATTTTAGTTAATCTAAATTAAAAACGTTAATTTCTAAAATTTATTTAATGATTTTTACTTAACTGATAATGGGTAGAAGTTCGCTGTTCTGTTTCATTACCGTTATTTTTCCATTATAATTTCATGCTACTCGTTAATCAATGTCCTTTTATTCGCATGTAAGAAGTGTAAAAAAGGAAGGTACAACGTCGTTATGGAAATTACATTGCAAAAAGAGGTACAGTTTTAATTCTAATAAAAGACTCAATCCTGCAAGACTATGGAATGAAACAAGGCAAACTGCTGTAACTGTGAATCATGTGAAACTGGGAAAAACTTCATCCATCGAAGTAAAACATGCATCGTCATGTGTATTCACGTTTACAATGAATAACAGAAAAAGAACAACCACTCAGTCAAACTTTTTTGCAGGAGCATGCATGTTTTTCGCCGCCTAAGGGATTTAATTACTCGCGCGGCGAAAAACATGCATGCAAGTGTCGAAAAAGTTAGACTGGGCAGCTTCCAAAATGATTTTACGATGCATTTACATGTATTAGATAGAAGGAAAATTAAGCTGGAGGAAAGTACATTTATTAACTCAAGAAGAAAGTTACTCTTTTAAGCTCTTAAATTCAATCGCAATGACATTTGTTTTTATTTTTGTCTTGAGTAATTAACGAAGGATTTTTTGTTAAATGAATTTCAAGTACGTCTGAGAACTTTATATTTTTATTTCTATTTCTGAAGTTTTCGAATTACGACCAAACAAATAAGTCTTCTGCAATGGAAGGCGTCGAGAAGGCGATACCTTTTCCATTTTTTTTTTCACAGACATATTTTACGTGTGAAATATCTCGCAATGCTAACATTGCACATGGCTGCGACTTCAACATTTCTAAAGCAAACTGAGTATGCTTTAATTTCTTCTATTGTGCAAAATGGAAAGATTCTAAATGACTCTTGAATATACACTAAGCTTAGCAACTTGAAAGTGAGAGTATTGTTATTATTCAAGAGTACCGTATGGTCATCTGTTCGAGGCGATTGCTGTTGAAAATTTATCATTCATTTCTATATTTAAATTTCATATGATTTCTTTACTTTGATGTGAATTATTTAAAATGATTATTTTTGAATCTAACTTGGGTCTAATTTTATTTTTAATCTAATTTTCAGGTTCATGAATTATCTCAGTCCCACAAGATCACTTTCTTAAATAGAGTTACATTAGTGAAGTTCGTCAACAAACTTTTTTTTTAAATTTAGAACACTAGCGTAATAATTGATGACAAGGTCAAGAATTTTGATAAAACTCACCCTCTTGTTGAATATTTTGATTCTTGTTCATGATTCTCACAGTATGATTACTGATGAGATTCTAATTCAGTCTTAATTTATTTATAAAATCTTAACCTTTCCACAATCATTGTGAAACACGATAGTTTCTGATATTGAAAGACTCTTTGATTATTTTTAGAAATTCAACAAAATACATCGAGGGATTTCTATTATTAAGAATTAAAGTTCAATGATAAGCAATCAAAAAATAGTTCTGAGGAAATAATCAGAGGAATTTCTTTATCATAAAGGCTTCACCTAAAATTTACTTCATGAGGCGGAAATAATTTCTAAATTTTCGAGTCAAAAATTGAACATGAAGAAAGCTATTTTCATGGCAGTTTACATCAACTACAAGATATTTTTTGTTTGGTTTTCTATCCTGTGTGAGGATTCATAAATCACAACATTACTTCTTTCTACTCCAAAGTTTGTGAATAACTTATTTCAAACGTGTCTGCAGCCTTACTTCTTTTCCGAAAATTTCATGGCTTATTTTGTGCTGCTCTTTCGATAACACTTTGTGATGAGCAATGTTTTATGCTTCGTGCCAAAATAAATGCCAATTCCATCATCTATCCCTCATTTTTTATTTAAACTGATTCTAGCGGATAGAAAAACAACTCAAAGCTCTGTACATATTTTTCTGTATGTTTACGTATCGAGTAAACATACTCCGAACAACGATTCTCTGTTTCTACCATTCTTATCTAACCCATAAATCAATACTTTCCTATGATTTTAAGACCTCAGACTGACACCATCTACATTGAACAGTTTTGCCATCAATACATGTAAGAGACGTTCACCAATTTACATTTTCCTTCAGGATTTGAACCAAGGCATTGCTTTGAAACTTGGAATCAATCTCAGAGAGAAGTTCTGAGGGCTCTTGAGAGGACTCCACACCGAGGGAAGTCGAGATGAAGTGCTTTGAGTCAGCTTATCTTTTCAGATAAGTAGGTTGTTCTTCAAGTTAGCTTTTTGCCGGTCTGTCCGAGGTGCGGCGCTGAGAAAGCAGCAATCCGGTCTAACTTCTTGGGCGGGCATCTCTGTTTATAGCCGCTCTAGCAAAACCGACGCACTGGGCAGCGATAGTTGTAGATGCCCTAATGAAAAAGTAGAAGAGGAATGTACCGCGTCAGAGCGAGATTCTGTTCTCTAACTTAGAGGCAAATTGTCACAGTAAAATAAGCTAATATGTATAAATTTTTTTCAATTGCATATAACTCATAACTTATTTTCGAACTCGTTAGGCTTAGCATATCTGAAAAGTCGAGAATTTTAATTCGAAAAATTAATCAGCTGATGACAGCTTTAGAAACCCAGTTCCTTCAGGTTTGGGTGTCATAATGTATAATTGAAATGAGTTTTTAATTTATTTAGTTGTTCTCTGTTCACTTTAATTCAGGTCATTTTTAACTCATTTATTCAAATTATTCAAGTTATTTCAACTTATTTGGAAAATTTTAAGCGACTGCATCACAAAGTAATTTAAATATAAACGCTTAGGATTAGAAAAGTTAAAGGTCATTCACTGATAATAACATTGTTTTAGATTGGAGCGGTCTACTCTATGAGATGTAATAACGTTATTCTTTGCTTGATAAAATATATAGTTTTACCATTTATAAACCACATGTAAAAACAGATGATTTGAGCTATTTTCGAGTGGAAGCTCGAGTGATTTGTTGAGTATGTCAGCGAACACACGTTCCTCTAGTATTCCTTCGCTGAGCGTTCAGGTGAAATTTTCAATTTTCAGCTTCCAGCGTTATACTAGAATAAGTTCTTTGTAATGAGTTAGGTAACTGTGTTTCTGAAGAGGATCGCAATAAGACGAATACTTGAACTCAAAATATTTAGATAAAAGCTTTAGAATTACAGTTTCCTAAACTCAGCATTTAGCCATCGTACAGTTATCACTGTGGGGATGCGAACGTGAAACTTGAGCGTTTGTTTATGATGTATTCACACAAGTCACAAAAAACTGGTGCTCTGCTTCATCAGAGGAGTAAACCCAATGTCTAAAATAATCCCTGTCGTGAAAACTGTTTATTATTTGCCTGTTATAATGTGCTAAATAAATGATATCGTGTGCTTAATAAAGAGAATATGAGTAGTTTGTTCTTTTGTATGGCAAAAAGAGTTGCACAATTTTCTGTGAGGACACATAATCCGACAGCGCATTTGTTTTCTAAATATCCCGGAAATATTTCCCTAAGACCATTTCCCCTCACGTTATGGTCGGAGACGCTACCAAAGCGTGACCACGCCCTTACTATGGGTGCCCCCCACTGATAAAGAACCTCAGAAATAGCACAGCTTAGTGCCCTGTTATCTTCATTCCGATGTGTGATCTCAAGAAGTGCCTAGCAGCTCACAACATCCCTAATTTGACCCCTAGAAAAGTCACTCGTGCGTGTTGCAGCTTTCTTCTCCTTCGCCACCCTTTGTGAGAGCGAAGAAATGCAACGCGTTTAGTGGTTTCCGATTTTTGCTTTGTAAAACTGAATTTATCTTTTTGCTTTTGAAAGACTCTTCAGGAAAGAAATTAGGTTATACGAGTACAATTGTGAATGAACGCGCAACATAGCACAACCAGGTATATTAATACGAGACCTCAGAACAATCTATCGACACAAAACACGGGCAGAGCACGATATGGAAATTGGAAGCATAATATTTAGAAAGTATTATGCTTATAATACAAAAGAAAATGCAGTAGAGCGGAGATTTATATTTTCTACCGACCGAGGAATAAATTGTACATGTCGTGTAAGATTGAATCATTAATGTGTTTTTAATAGAATTTATTCCATCTGGTGCATGGGGTCCAGCTCACAAGACCCATAATTTGACCCCTCCTGGAGAGGCACTAGTGAGTGCTGCATTTTTCTCCTTCACCAGTCTTTCTGAGAGTGAAGAGATGCAATGCGTTTAGTGCTTTTCGATTTACGTTTAATAACACTGAAATTTTGTTTTCGATTTGAGTGAAACAACGCATTAGTGTTAAGATTTAGATTTTCTTCCTAGCGAGTAAGATACATACATTGACTTGAATCAAAGGTAAATCATGTGCAAGATGGATTCACTTATGTGTTTTTGATAGCATTTAGTTTTATTTGCTGCGTATTCAACTTTTGAGCGCTACTTTCACGCTTCAAATAAAAAATTCGTAAAGTGACTTGCATTCTTGTGTGGTTCTGAGAGATGATTGGAGAAAACGCTGGGATGAAGCCAAAGAAATTCAAGTTCGATGTTCACGTCCTTTCTGTTCATTGTTACCCAATTCCCTTATGAAGTGGTGATTTGTCCGATCATCAGTGTTGGGCTGTTGCGCCGCAACAAGTTGCGGCCGCAATTGCGATCGCAACTTTTTCTGTTGCGGTTGCGCCGTAACAATTTTTGGAAAGTTGCGAATCTGTTGCGATCGCAACAATTTTTGACGTGGCAGACCGCAACTCGCAACCGCAACATCCCGATGGCAATTTAATTTTTAAAATAACTTTAATAAAGTTTGATACGCGTTTCATTCTCATTTGAAACTAAACCGTACAGGGTACAACCCATCTGGCAACTGTTTATCATTAGCATTAGGGGATACAATGATACACATATACTTTGCTTACAGTATATAAGTATATTTAATGTAACTAATTATATTAGGAATATTTTTTCTGCTAAGCAGTTTAACTATGAAGGTTATAGCAAAGAAGAACTTCAAAATCATTTTAATGAAACGTTTCAAGCCTCAGCTCATCATCAGTCATATCTGCAAGTACAAAATATACATGCATTGAATAAAAACAAGATAAAATCATAAAATTCCTCATCCTTCATGCATTCAAACAAGTGTCTAGATAAAAAAGACATGACATAAAAACTGATTAAATCTAAATATCAAAACTTCACTAACTAGAATCGTGAATGTGAGTTAAAACGGAAAATATGAATACGGGAGTACAACTAAAATGCGGAACGGCCATAAGGTCAGCTTTCTACTATAAATAAAATCTAACCAAAAAAGAGACAGAGGGAAAAAAGAGAGTAAGAGAGAGAGAGAAAGAGAAGAGAGTATAAAATAGAAAAAATATAATAATAATAATATTTACATTTGATATTGCTCACTAAGAACCTATAATTTTTAAAGGATAAGCACTCTGCATATCATTCAGTGCCGGTTTCAATTTGTGTATATACAGAGATTCTAGCATGCGCAGTTCACAGGAATTCATAGTCTAAAATTTTAAATTGCTCGTTACTGATAATTAATTAATCGCATTGACCCATACAGTGCTGCCTTATGTTAGAATGGGAAGGTGCCCCTAACGGACGGCGTCCTGTGCGATGACACCTTCCGACATGCTCAGCGACTCTCATAAATAGTGCTCGGTGGGTTGATCCCACATACCGCGATGCGCAATGCGCACAATGCATGTCTATTTTGTACTTGCAGATATGACTGATGATGAGCTGAGGCTTGAAACGTTTCATTAAAATGGTTTTAAAGTTCATCTTTGTTATAACCTTTATAGTTAAAATCATTATAACATATGTTATTAGGGATGATGTGAGTTGTAAGTGTAAAATTACGTGTTACACGGCAAATCTACATAGCTAGATGCTGCGATTTGCTAATGTACTTCACAACGATGATTTTATCTTGGCGTCCTCTCTGCATCCACATTTTAAGCTAAAATGGCTAAACGAAGTACAAAGAATGGAAGTAATAACAAAAAAAAAACTAATCGCCCATCTTAATAACAGATCGGAAAATGGTATTTCAGCTGAGGAGAGCAGTGCCGAGGACGTAGATGACGAAGATGACTTCTTCAACGTCGTAATGATATCGGATGATAAGGAAAAAACGAAGAAAAGTTAGCTGAAACAAGTCAATGATTGGCTGAAACTGGCAGTAATCAACAACACTAGCCACCCTGATGTTCACTGAGCGATGTTTCCTTCAAGTAAATTTGTCGCTTCGTTCATCCAATTTACCACGCCAATACCATCGAGCGCTGCGTTTTCCATTAAGTAAAGAAATTTTGAGACCAGGACGTGCTCGGCTTTCAGACAAACATTTTGAAATGTTAACATTTTTATGTTAACGAAAGGCGAAAGGCGGAAATTGAGGGTAAATGTGAATAAAAGTAAGGTGATGAGATGTTCAAGAGGTGGAGTGTTTGGAACTTTGGATGTGAGGTTTTATGGTGAAGTTTTAGAGGAGGTAGATCATTTTAGGTACCTCGGGTCAGATGTGACTGTTAAGGTATGGAAGTAGAAGTGAGGCATCGAGTGAGTAAAGGCTGTAAGACATTGGGTGCAATGAGGAAAGTTTTTGAATGCAGGAGTTTGAGTATGAATGCTGAGAGGGGACTGTATGAAGGCTTGATTGTGCCAGTTTTGTTGTATGGAGCTGAGTCGATCCTGGGGGTTGAGAGCAGCTGAGAGGAGGAAGTTGGATGTGTTTGAGATGAAGTGTTTGAGGAGCATGTATGGAGTAACAAGAAGAGATAGGATCAGGAATGAGTTGGTTAGGGTGCAGACGGGTGTTACCAAAAAATTGAGCAGGCGAGTGGATGAAAGAGTGCTTGGATGGTTTGGGCATGTTGAAAGAATGAATGTTGAGCGGCTGGTGAAAAAGATATAAATATCGAAAGTGAGTGGTCTGCGTGGGCGAGGTAGACCACGGATGAGTTGGATGGATGGGGTGAAACGTGCTTTGTATGAGAAGGGTCTGACTGTGGACGTGGCGAGAGGGATGGCTGCGGACAGAAGTGAGTGGAAGCAGTGCATAAGAAGGTAATTTTATTTTTGACGCGGTACTGGAAGTTGCCCGCGTGTGATGGGGTTGTACTGTCCTGTGCGGGGGGAGGGGCTGCACTTAATGAAGCGGTCGGGGTAAACCAGCTATGGCTGTCGGGCCTGACTGTGGAAGGTGGTTGTGCTGGGCTGCTGCTGATCCTGGCAGTTCAGGTGCGGCCAGTGCTGCCTCTCTCGCCTCCTAGTGCCCAAGTGTGGTGATTGTGGCCTGCTGTCGGCTACCCTCCCATAGGGAGGATAAGCCCGGTATATGTATGTCTGTATGTAACGTTGATCGTCATTACAGTGCATTGACTTTGTCAAATTGAGATCATGAACCAGTATTAAATCATAACAGAGGAAAAACAAAAGCAGAGGAATATCATATATTACAGGAACAGTTATGCATGGTTTTTCTTTACACAAATGTTCTGCACTTTTCTGTTCTCTAAGTTTTTTGCAATGTATACGGAACTCCTATGAAAATATAGTTACTCGTTAGGTACCTTTTCAATATTATTATTTGAAAATGGAATTCGTTTTATTGTTCATGCTATATTTAAAAATGAAACGTTTCTTTCTTTCTCATTTTTTTTGCAATATATATACGGAACTTCTATGAAAATATAGCTACTAGCTAGGTACCTTTTCAACCTTATTATTATTATTAGAAAGTAGAATTCATTTTATTTTTCATGTGATATTTACAAATGAAACGTTTCTTTCAGTATCTTGATATTTCATTCGATTCTAGTCCACACATTTACTCGACCTATTGTTTTTTTTAGTAAAACAATGCACTATTTTGAATATCATGAAATTATTTTTCTTCATAGCAATATATACGTGAAATGAATTGAATATATTTAATTAAAATCATATTTAATAATTAAAAAGTTGCGGTTGCGAGTTGCGGTTGCGATTGCAGCTTCGGTTTTTCAAAGTTGTGAGTTGCGGTTGCGTCGCAACTTTTTTGTGGCGTTGCGGTAGCGCCGCAACATTTTAAAAGTTGCGGGCCCAACACTGCCGATCATGAATGAGTGATAACATGGAATGATGGGAAATGAAACATAATTTCACGTTCTTTGAAATACTTTGCATATTTCACATGCCAAAAGCTTGTTTAAAAGAAGCTTCCCCACGTTTCATCTCCTTCAGCTACCCTAACATACACCGCCCTGTGTCATGAGGTGGTTCACATCACGGTAGAGGAAACAAGGTAGGTTCAAACCAGTCTTTTTTTGTTGACGGTGTGGGCTTACTGACGTCACGGCAACGAACCGATAGCAGCGCTCATATTGCTTCTGGTAGCACTGCTACCTCCACATCTGACTCCACTATTGGCCTAATGACATTGCGTTTGTGTGACGTCATAAAGTTTGTTTAAAATAAAGCCTCTCCATTGGCTAGCCGAACAAGAGGAGAGGGATTTTCTCCCATAGAAATGACCCTACCTTGTTTTCTCTACCGTGGTTCACATCCCCTGACCCCTCTCGCGGCCCAGCAATATTCGGAGAAGTAATATTCGAATTTTCCACAGAGACGCCGTATTTCTAAAACGCTATACATGTGTTTTCATTTCAATTTTAATCAACTCGTTACTTTTTGAATACAAGTCTTTGAATTCAGGTTCCATTTGGCCAAAATTACGTACTCAGTGAATCTAATAGGTTTTTATTTGTACATAATTCATGAAGTAGACGATGTGAAGTGAGATTGGTATCTTTTTATAGGTAAAAAACAAAGCACAACAGGTAGTTGAGGGAGACAAAACCGAGCTCCGCCCCTGAAAGTGAACTTCCATATTTACAACATGATGTGGAACTTTTTAATTCAGGGGAAAAAATTTATATTGCATACCCTGTCAAACTTTTACGCCGAAGCATGCATGTTTTTCGCCGCCTATTCAATTTGATTACATGGGCGGCGAAAAACATGCATGCAGGCGACGAAAAGTTAGACTGGGTGATAGAGGACCGGTGCACTGAGTCTTGCATAGGACCACTAAGTATAGGTACGTACGCTGGATTCGTTATCTTCATGTATTTCTTTGTCTTATATGCCTGGAATGACTGGTAAATTTAGCGGAATATTATACTCAGTTTAACTTTTTCGCCACCTGCTTGCATGTTTTTGCCGCCCAAGTAATAAAATCGCGTAGGCGGCGCAAAACGCATGCTCCGGCGAAAATGTTTGACTGGGTAGTTCTTGGTGAATGGCGTAAACATTTAGAACTGCTAGCTTCGAGATAATGTTTTTGATACTTAACTCAACTTAAGATTATTTGACCACCTTGCGATGATGAGAAATGCCATTTTTGAGTGCATAACGCTGAAAAACTATCCACCGTTAATATTTGTGCGATGATGTTTAAAAACAACCTACAAATGATGGAAGAATGAAAGACGAAACCGTTCGTTCCAATACATTTGAAAGTCTAGCATTTCGAGCATTGCCAACTAATCTTCTAAATAATTCAAACTCGCATCAAATGTGGAGGGACTTCCGCAAAGCTGCTTCCGTCATTACGGCTTTGCTTTTTTCAAAGGGCTCAGTGAAGCCGGCTTTGAATTTAATTTGAGCAACGTAAAACTCTACGGGAATCATCAGAATTGTCGCAAAGATGTGCGGGACATCCATTGAGATGGACACTGCTGGTCCAAAAACCGGACTGACAACACACTGCTATTTTGTTGTATTTACGATGATTTCAATCTTTGGCGGAATTTAAGCGACGCTTTGTTAGAGAAAATAGAAGTTTGTATTAATTTGTATGTAAAGCGAGGATGGTTCGTGGGGAGGATGATCCGAGAAGATGACAGGATTCTGCCAAATGAACGCCTATCTCTAATGGCTACGTAAATAAATAAATGTGCATTTTACAAGGACAATTATTCCAGCGTTAATTATATCAATCTATGTGCTTGGAATAATGATCAGTAAGAAGCATTTTTATCATATATTTCTATTTTAAGATTGTTTATGAGAACATAATATGACATTTCGTAAAAATCGCTATGTATGTACTTCTTTTCGTTGTCAGAAGATAAAATTGAACATCGTTTTCTAAGTTCACTCCGCGATTGGATGTTGCCATACAAGATGTTATCAGAAGGTCATCTCGTCTGTGAGTCATTTCACCGATAGCTTAATGTTTTTTTGTACTCACTGATTGTTTTTTTCTTGTTTTAGCTTTGTTTTTTTTTTGCTCAACACATTTACACTCGAATCCACATCTTCTTTTAGTGCCAGGACCTGGAAATAGGTTTTGTTACACTTAAATATATATATCTTGGATAATAAAACGGACGGAATTATTCCCTTCCGATTGACATGGATAAAAAATTCACTTTCGAGAGCAGGTTTTTTAGTATAAGGATGGGTTATTTTCATATTCAGGCCTATCTTCATGCTTTTAAGCATGAAAATATAATGAAAATTGCACACGTGCGACCGTGAGTGATGCAATACGGCACCATTATTAACAAAACGTTTGATAATCAACAATTCATGATGATGGAATACAACTTCTTAGCATACGTCTCTATGATGTGATAATTATTTAGTACCCCTGACGATCTGCAGCATTCTCCTGTAATTCTTGAGTCGACCAAAAGTGAGTGATGTGCCTCTTCAGTCAGGCTTCACTCACTGATGAATTTTGTCCAGATTAATCTTTATACGAAGACACTTGACAAAATATCTTCCTTAACACGAGCACTTATGCACATCCATACCCATGAGGTAGTGAAACCGGTATCACAGATACCCTTCTCAAACACTACCAGTTGTATCTTTTTAAATAACACCGTTTTAATACGAAAATATTAAGCCTTCAGAAAATACAAGTGACATCGCCTTCCCTGCTTTGGCTCAACTTCTTGTATTGTGATTGATCACAATTTCAAATATGCTTTTCATCGGATTTCATGTCGTTAAGTGCTTTTTATCGTACATAATTTTGTGAATTTTTATCAACGACTTGTGTGTGAATACAAGCGTTACATAGTACTTATAGGAGAACATATTTTGAAATATCTGCACATATTCTTAAATATGTGTGTTTTTGAAGAAGTGTACGTTTTATTTCCTGTACTGGGATCGTTTTTTTGATGTGTGAGTAAACCAAATTGCAGTAAAATTACTTCCTCTAATTAAGTTTAAATTTGAATTGAATATTAAACTTCAGTTTAACCCATAGCGTTAATGCCAGTCCTGTCGTGCGACACAAGGGTTCTTCATTTAAACTAACCACGTCAACGTTTAGATATATTAAAAATACTTATTTTTCCGCTGATGAAAATACGGACTTCTTGATTCATTGAACAACTATCCACGCAAACTTAGGGAAAAATTTGAAAACTTTAATTGTGGTTATTGTCAGGAAATTTCTTTCATTTCCTTCCTACATCAATTCCTGAGGTTTTATTCAGGAATGAATAAGTAAATGTCATTGTAACTTCCAGGTTATATCGGAGTAAGATATTTTTCTTTCTGTCATCAACTGCGTTTTAATGCGAAATACTGTAATGAATGCGTAAAAGTTATTGTAACTACCAGGCTTTGGAGTAAGATATTTTTGACTCAACTATATACTGCGTTTTATTGCAACATACTGAATGTGTGCGTAAAAGTTAGAACAACTTCCAGGCTTTGGAGTAAAATATTTTTAACTCAACTATATACTGCATTTTATTGCAACATACTGAATGTATGCGTAAAAGTTAAAACCACTTCCAGGCTTTGGAGTACGATATTTTTAAATCAACTATATACTGCATTTTATTGCAACATACTGAATGTGTGCGTAAAAGTTAAAAACACTTCCAGGCTTTGGAGTAAGATATTTTTAAATCAACTATATACTGCATTTTATTGCAACATACTGAATTTGTGCGTAAAAGTTAAAACCACTTCCAGGTTTTGGAGTATGATATTTTTAACTCCACTATAAAAGTGCTTGATCGCGACATCCTGCTGTGCAATAAAAATAAACAACAAACCAAACAAAACACAGACTCTAGCATGGATTTCTACGAAATACGTGGTAATGTCGTGCAACTTTGAAAGTTTATTGGCAATCAGGTGAAGTAAGTACGCGAGACGCGACGCTAACGCGTGAATTTTGCCAATTTATCATCAATTAATCTCTGCTGGATTACAGAGCTTGGCTTTAACTGAGTCAAACTTTCGATCGGCATTGACCACCTTTGTCACGCGAAATAATGCATATCTTATTTATTAGGCACAGTGATTTATGACTTTTTATGTATAATTCATGAATGTAATTAAATATTTTATCATAAAACCGTTTATAGGCCTAATAACGCTCGTCGTAAATGGACTAATAACCAAGAGAAAATAAAATGTTTCTTAGAGAGAGTGCAATGTTTTACCTATTTGTTCATTATGGTAATTTATAGTACTTTTATTTTGAAACGCATGCATGTAATTAATTTTTTTACCATTAGACTGTTTATATGTCTATTATTATGACGCACAATGCTTGCCGCAAATGGCTGCAATCAAAAACTTTCGTAGATATAGTAGATAATACAATATGAACAGCAATAGTTCAAAATTTCATTATTCTACGATTCGTGAGTGAGTCGACTGAAAGTGGGTGATGTGCGTTTTCAGACAGGCTCTAGTCATTGCCGAATTTTGCCCAGATTAATCTCCATATGAGATACCTAACAAAATATATAGCAAAACACATGCACTGATGAACGAACGAAGGATGCGGATAGGAAAGTTAGGAGAGTTTGACGCAGTGTGTCGGGAAGAAAAGAAGCCAAACAGATAGAGATTGATAGAGAAATAAATATGCTCTTTGCTCATAGAATGCTTGTGTTGAAGGGTGTTGATGAGTGGTTGGTTGGTGGTGGAAGTTACATACCCCTCAGGGCTTAGAAGAAGTGAGATTTATGTTAGTAGGACTCGGGTACATTCATAACCGTGAGGTAGTGGTACCTGTATCACAGATACCCTCCTCAGACACTACCAGTTGTGCCAGGCAAGCAATTTTAGTGTTATGCAGAAAAAATACGTTTGTATGAATTAGCAAACGATACTAACATTGTTAAGAACTAAATTACGAGTACATTTAAAAAGGGTATCTCCTCAAAATTGGGAGAAAATCATGAAATTTAGGGAAACCTTGCTTTTAGCTGCTATAGGAAGGGTATGATGCCAGGTACATCCTGTGGAAAATGAGGTTCGTACGTTCGCTCGTTCGCCAGCTACGGGGTTTGAAGTGTGTGTGTGTGGGGGGGGGGGGAGGGGAGGGGGAGGTGGTATTTCATCGTGCTACACCCAACCTTTGCTGTTTCTTCACGGCGCGACGTTGCTATGCCATCTCTTATGTCTCTTCATTACTGTATAATGATAGAAAGGGTCCTAGCACAACCCACAGATGATAATAAAGAAATATTGAGATTGTTTATGTTTCTTTGTTTTGTGTTTTTGGGAGGTCCTGGTTGTGGGGTTTCAAAATGCATCTCTTCCTACAGTTTTAGGCTACAGTAATGATATGGAAATCATTGAATGTGGAAAGACCTGGGCATTACCATAACTTATATGGCAATTCGAAATTTGCTTTCGATCAAAAGTTGTGATGTAACAAGTACGAAATTTTACGAGAAAAGTGTGCTTCAAAATTTTTGCTTTTTTCGATTTCAACGTAGGAATTTGGCAAACTCTATATAAGTTATGGTAATGCCTGAGTCTTTTCGCATCTAATGATACCCATATCATCACTGTAGCTCAAAAACAGTAGGAGGAGATACATTTTGAAACCCCCATTTCCGCCGTTTTCTACACATAGCTATCTCGTTTTCCATGAAAAATTCGCATTTTTTACACCAACGAAAATAGTTTCATTCATGCATTTTATATCGTAATAATAAATTTCATTGCTTAAGGTTCAATAACAAAAATTCTCCCGAAAGGGGGACGCCTCCTTAACTCGTATTTTTCTGCAAATGTGAGGTTTAATTTTGATATGGCAATGTCAGACCAGGCTTGCCGTGTTGGCATTTTTTTTATGGATAAAATGAAAAACATTCTATGATAACAAGAAACGGATGAGCCTGTTTTTAGATTAACTCGAAATTGCATTATTTGAATAAAATGCACTCTTTAGATCGTGCTTTGAGAAATAAATTGCTTCTTCTTCAGAATGTTTTATAAGAAGACAGCAGATCTCTTGATATTATTAGCACCATCATGCCTAATTTATTACGCAAATAATAAATTTTAGTTTGAAGACTCACGAAGAATTTTTCATTTTAAGAGTTGTTCATTCACAGAGCGATCTTAGAAAATAGTGCTGTATGTAACAGATTAACAACAATCTCATTCATAAAAAATCAAATACGTTTTGTTATTATAGTCTACGTTCAATATCAGAGCGCTAAAATCATTTGTATTGAATAATTTTCTTTTATAGTTTTAAACAATTTTTCTCATTCGAATTATCATACTTTTCATATTTTTTATTTAATCGTCTAATTTTCTGTGAATTTAATGTTCTATATCACATCTATAAAATTATTTGCATTTAGCAGGAATTGCAAGGGTTCCTTTGAACCGCCAGGAATTCAGGAATGGGAATGGTGGGGCCGGGAATGAGAATGATTACCGTTGGGATATCCCAGCTCACTTTTCGCTGCCTTAAATTGAACATCCCTGAGAAAAATCGGCTGACGATGTCTCT
Source organism: Morinoia aosen (assembly GCA_030386875.1). Taxonomy (NCBI): domain Eukaryota; kingdom Metazoa; phylum Arthropoda; class Malacostraca; order Amphipoda; family Talitridae; genus Morinoia; species Morinoia aosen. Next base: position 19,969,575 of record CM059556.1, read on the forward strand.
GCGTTTGTTGCATTTAAAAATTTACGATTAAACTTTTTGTAAATTTGGAAAACAATGTTTGCTATACGCAAGTGATAAAGAGCTACTCTTTTGAAACAAAATTAGCAGGTAAACTTGAAACAGACGGCAGGTTATTTCGAATAAAAATACGAAAATACCCGTAGCAAGTTTGTAATTTCAGAAAATATTGTCCGCTGAAGGCTATCGAAAAGAAGCTTCTCTTTACAAGAATAGCATCCAAACCTTAAATAGACGGCAGATTATTTCAAATGAAAATTTGACTGGAATGACAGTAATGTGCATAAAATTTCGTGTACGAGAATCATTGCCAATAAAATTACAAATTGCAATATCACAACTGTAAAAGTATCATTCATATTTATCTTCTAAGCTACATGCGGGATATTTAATGGTAGCGATTACTTCAAACATTAGGTAACAAGCTGAGCCATTCATTCTATTAACAACTTCAAAAGAAGTTTCACGTGAGTTTCGATGGTCTGGGAGCACTGACGGCAGTCAATTTGCAAAAAATTGGCGAATAATTTCGTGCTTCGGTCTGAGGATACTTTCAAAATTAGTCTTAGTTTCTGTGAAAATATAATGTTCTAACATAAATTTCACTTATCCTATATGCCCAAAAGCGTACCACCAAGAATACAGGACTTATCATCAATTCCGAAATATCAGAGACCATTTTCATTCCCCAACGACAATAATAAAGGAAAGCAACCGAAGGATTTCAGGTCAATTCGATCTGCGTGAAATGTGTACGGCAGTGTGACGAATTGACGCTTTCGTCACGCCCATCATTCCGAAGGCAGCAGATATTGGACTGCCGAGTGGGCGGGAATGATGAGAAACTGACAACTTCGAAGGTAGCAGATATTGGAAGGGCGAGTGGACGGGAATGATAAGAAGCCGACGATAACTTCAAAGGTAGCAGGCATGGGGCGACTGAAGCGGTAGGAATAATGCGCATATGGCGATAACTTAGAAGGCATCACGCACAAAATTGTCGAGAGGGTAGGATCGGAAAGCAACAGACGGCAATTTTAAAGGCAGCAGGTACTAGACAGCAGCGGGGACGGGAATGACACTCAACTGACGATTACTTCGAAGGCAGCAAATACTGGAAGGTCGTGTAGGCTGGAATGATGAGAAACCGATAACTTTGAAGGTAGCAGATATTGGAAGGTCGAGTCGGCTGGAGTGACGAGAGACCGGTGATAAATTCAAAGTCAGCAGGCATTGGAAGGTCGAGTGGGAGGGAATGACATTAATCAGTGATTATTTGGAAGTGAAAAAATACCTCTCCACGTAATTTTAGCTTATGATATCACGGTACAATAGTTAGACCTGATTCTGATTCATCAGCTGCTACATATCAGGTCGAAAATGCAACGTCACAATACCATCGAAGAATACCTTAAAATCCTCTGAACTTTTTTTTAAAGTACATCAAGTTCAAGCATTGCACTGTTTTAATTTATTGTTCTTAAATTGGGCATGGCAGGAAAATAAATGTACATGTTGTAGGAAATTTTTTAAACTTCGTTAAGTTAAGCATAGGGCTGTTCGATTACTTTGAAAGATAGCACTTTCATTTAGTCTCAATTTGTCACATTCATTTGTGAAACTAATTTCTACACTCATGTATACTGATTAAGTTTCGCTAAATTTTTTAAATCAGTATTGACAATAGCATTAAGGCGTTCATTTTAATAACCAGAAGATTTAAAGAAAGAAAGCTTACTCCTAACAAAAAAAAATGTCTGCGAATGAAAAAACACACCTGCAAGTTCCAAAGTTGATGGCTCCCAACCACTTACATTTGAAAATAATTAGCACTATTATGAGAATATTTCTTTACGCTCAATTTGCACATTTTCTGTGATGTTAGGCATTAAAACAGAAAACTGTTCTTTTTCCAACGCCAATTTCATTTGCGAAGACCATCTGGCTTGCAGAGCCTCAGCTCCATCCTTTAAGCTACTATCTCTAGACTACAATAACACTTAGAAAGAGGAATACGTTAGCCTCTCAAACAGCCGCACCACAAACACGTGAAATCAATTAGTTTCTCAAACTGACGCTCCAAAGTCAAAGCAAGTTGCCTGAAGTTTTCCCAGCAGTCAGTAATTGCAACCTAAACTCCACAGAGCTCAAGAGAGAAATGCCACTAATTATTCGTCCATGAAAATGAAAATGACTTTAGGTAAGTTTCACTAAAGCTTGGTACTCAAAAGTTACGAGTACGAGCAGATTCGGCAGCGGGGAACGGGCAATGAACAGAGTCCTGTGAACTTGGAGCCTGGCTGAGGATTGGTTGAATTTCTGATGAAGGAAACAAAGTGAATATTTCTGATGGAGGTGACAGAGTGAATATTTCTGATGGAGGTGACAGAGTGAATATTTCTGATGGAGGTGACAGAGTGAATATTTCTGATGGAGGTGACAGAGAGAATATTTCTGATGGAGGTGACAGAGTGAATATTTCTGATGGAGGTGACAGAGTGAATATTTCTGATGGAGGTGACAGAGTGAATATTTCTGATGGAGGTGACAGAGTGAATATTTCTGATGGAGGTGACAGAGTGAATATGTCTGATGGAGGTGACAGAGTGAATATTTCTGATGGAGGTGACAGAGAGAATATTTCTGATGGAGGTGACAGAGTGAATATGTCTGATGGAGGTGACAGAGTGAATATTTCTGATGGAGGTGACAGAGTGAATATATCTGATGGAGGTGAAAGAGTGAATATGTCTGATGGAGGTGACAGAGTGAATATGTCTGATGGAGGTGACAGAGTGAATATTTCTGATGTAGGTGACAGAGTGAATATTTCTGATGGAGGTGACAGAGTGAATATTTCTGATGGAGGTGACAGAGTGAATATGTCTGATGGAGGTGACAGAGTGAATATATCTGATGGAGGTGACAGAGTGAATATTTCTGATGGAGGTGACAGAGTGAATATGTCTGATGGAGGTGACAGAGTGAATATTTCTGATGGAGGTGACAGAGTGAATATGTCTGATGGAGGTGACAGATTGAATATGTCTGATGGAGGTAACAGAGTGAATATGTCTGATGGTGGTGACAGAGTGAATATTTTTGATGGAGGTGACAGAGTGAATATTTGTGATGGAGGTGACAGAGTGAATATTTGTGATGGAGGTGACAGAGTGAATATGTCTGATGGAGGTGACAGAGTGAATATGTCTGATGGTGGTGACAGAGTGAATATTTCTGATGGAGGTGACAGAGTGAATATTTCTGATGGAGGTGACAGAGTGAATATGTCTGATGGAGGTAACAGAGTGAATATGTCTGATGGTGGTGACAGAGTGAATATTTCTGATGTAGGTGACAGAGTGAATATTTCTGATGGAGGTGACAGAGTGAATATGTCTGATGGAGGTGACAGAGTGAATATATCTGATGGAGGTGACAGAGTGAATATTTCTGATGGAGGTGACAGAGTGAATATTTCTGATGGAGGTGACAGAGGGAATATTTTTGATGGAGGTGACAGAGTGAATATTTCTGATGGAGGTGACAGAGTGAATATTTCTGATGGAGGGGACAGAGTGAATGATTCTGATGGAGGTGACAGGGTGAATATTTCTGATGGAGGGGACAGAGTGAATGATTCTGATGGAGGTGACAGAGTGAATATTTCTGATGGAGGTGACAAAGTGAATGATTCTGATGGAGGTGACAGAGTGAATATTTCTGATGGAGGTGACAGAGTGAATATTTCTGATGGAGGTGACAGAGTGAATATTTCTGATGGAGGTGACAGAGTGAATATGTCTGATGGAGGTGACAGAGTGAATATGTCTGATGGTGGTGACAGAGTGAATAATTCTGATGGAGTTGACAGAGTGAATATTTCTGATGGAGGTGACAGAGTGAATATGTCTGATGGAGGTGACAGAGTGAATATTTCTGATGGAGGTGACAGAGTGAATATGTCTGATGGAGGTGACAGAGTGAATATGTCTGATGGTGGTGACAGAGTGAATAATTCTGATGGAGTTGACAGAGTGAATATTTCTGATGGAGGTGACAGAGTGAATATGTCTGATGGAGGTGACAGAGTGAATATTTCTGATGGAGGTGACAGAGTGAATATGTCTGATGGAGGTGACAGAGTGAATATGTCTGATAGAGGTGACAGAGTGAATATTTCTGATGGAGGTGACAGAGTGAATATATCTGATGGAGGTGACAGAGTGAATATTTCTGATGGAGGTGACAGAGTGAATATGTCTGATGGAGGTGACAGAGTGAATATTTCTGATGGAGGTGACAGAGTGAATATGTCTGATGGAGGTGACAGATTGAATATTTCTGATGGAGGTGACAGAGTGAATATGTCTGATGGAGGTGACAGAGTGAATATGTCTGATGGAGGTGACAGAGTGAATATGTCTGATGGAGGTGACAGAGTGAATATATCTGATGGAGGTGACAGAGTGAATATTTCTGATGGAGGTGACAGAGTGAATATGTCTGATGGAGGTGACAGAGTGAATATTTCTGATGGAGGTGACAGAGTGAATATGTCTGATGGAGGTGACAGATTGAATATGTCTGATGGAGGTAACAGAGTGAATATGTCTGATGGTGGTGACAGAGTGAATATTTCTGATGGAGGTGACAGAGTGAATATGTCTGATGGAGGTGACAGAGTGAATATTTCTGATGGAGGTGACAGAGTGAATATGTCTGATGGAGGTGACAGAGTGAATATGTCTGATGGAGGTAACAGAGTGAATATGTCTGATGGTGGTGACAGAGTGAATATTTCTGATGGAGGTGACAGAGTGAATATGTCTGATGGAGGTGACAGAGTGAATATTTCTGATGGAGGTGACAGAGTGAATATGTCTGATGGAGGTGACAGAGTGAATATGTCTGATGGAGGTGACAGAGTGAATATTTCTGATGTAGGTGACAGAGTGAATATTTCTGATGGAGGTGACAGAGTGAATATTTCTGATGGAGGTGACAGAGTGAATATGTCTGATGGAGGTGACAGAGTGAATATATCTAATGGAGGTGACAGAGTGAATATTTCTGATGGAGGTGACAGAGTGAATATTTCTGATGGAGGTGACAGAGGGAATATTTCTGATGGAGGTGACAGAGTGAATATTTCTGATGGAGGTGACAGAGTGAATATTTCTGATGGAGGGGACAGAGTGAATGATTCTGATGGAGGTGACAGAGTGAATATTTCTGATGGAGGTGACAAAGTGAATGATTCTGATGGAGGTGACAGAGTGAATATTTCTGATGGAGGTGACAAAGTGAATGATTCTGATGGAGGTGACAGAGTGAATATTTCTGATGGAGGTGACAAAGTGAATGATTCTGATGGAGGTGACAGAGTGAATATTTCTGATGGAGGTGACACAGTGAATATGTCTGATGGAGGTGACAGAGTGAATATGTCTGATGGAGGTGACAGAGTGAATTTTTGATGGAGGTGACAGAGTGAATGATGCTGATGGAGGTAACAGAAGGAAAAGAAGTTCGCTTCACGTAATATTGTGTTGAGGAGAAAGTCAGGCTGATTTACTCTCTATGTCGTGTAACAGAGAACATAAAGAGTGAAGTTCTTTACCTATTCAAGAATATTTGTTTTACAGCTTCAGGAATTGGCAATGAATGTTAAATCGATTACCATAAAATTTTGAAATACAATTAAGTTGTGAACATAACATGACCTATATTACTGTGTTGGAGGTCTGTCACAATATTTTCAACTTAACCTAAATAACTTTCTTACATGTTACAGCTGGCTAAAGAAAGCTGTTAAACTTGCAAGCTAGAGAAAGATTTTACGCAAATTTCGGTGATATATAAGAGCGAATTTAAATTGCACATTAATTTAATTTTGTCTGTCTTATTTTACGGTGAAAATAATGTGATTCATTCAGAGAAGAAGCATTTCATTTTGTCTTGCGTACATTTAAAATTCAGGTAAATTAGAAAACATGTAAATTTGAGCGCAACTCACAGAGCTTCAGGAATATTTTAATTTCTGTTTCACGGCACCAAAATACAACATACTAATAAAATCATTATCAAGCAAACACGTTCAAAATTGAACACTTGTATTGCCAGATAAAGGGAACCCTCAGAGGAGGCCCGGAAAACAATGACTTTGCCGAAACTCCACCGGTGGGAGTGATGGACAACTATTACAACTATTAATAACTGTTAATAACTGGGCGATATTTGAATATGTTTAGGAACAACCATTAATAAGTGGAAATAATTTTTTTCTGAGAAATAGAGGTTCCCGAAGATGACGTACACCATACCAAGAGAATGCTATTTTCAGCATTTTTTCTTCAGAGTTTTTTTTCAACTACCTTCCTAGTGAGTCCCTTCCCAACAAAATTGATGTACGTTAAAACTGTTATTGAAATTAAAAAAAATTATAACTGTTAAAAATGAAACTGTTCAAAGTGAACTGTTAAAAATTGATCGGTTAATTTAAAACTGTTATTTATCAAAAACGTTTTAATTTCCCAAAGAAGTTATATTTCTGGCTCCTGAATTATTAATGTTGGTGCTCATTTTTGATATTTTTATACAACAGCAAATTGGTGCTTTTTTTGTCATTGTCATGGCATTGTGTTCATTGTGTCCAACGTCATTGTCGACATTTTGTTCATTGTGTTCAACGTTATTGTCATGGCATTGAGTCTATTGTGCCCAACTTCATTGTCATCACATTGTGCCTAACGTCATTGTCATCATATTGTGCCCAACGTCATTGTAATCACATTTTGCCCAACGTCATTGTCATCACATTGTGCCTAACGTCATTGTCATCACATTGTGCCCAACGTCATTGTCATCACATTTTGCCAACGTCATTGTCATCACATTGTGCCAAACGTCATTGTCATCGCATTGTGCCCAACGTCATTGTCACCACATTGTGCCCAACGTCATTGTTACGACATTGTGCTCGCCGTGGCCATAGCAAGTCTATTAAAAGAAGGAGAGTGGCTGCTGCGGACAGTCTGTGGAGGCAATTTTTTTGGGGGGTAAGGACCCTAAGTGGAAGCGATAATTATTTTCTGGCGCTTAATTGTGTTAGTCACTCGCAGCGAGCCATTGTGATGGTCCGAATAATTGTGAGGGTCCAAACTATTATGAGGGTTCGAATGATTGTGAGGGTCTAAATAATTGTGAGGGTTCAAATAATTGTGAGGGTTCAAATAATTGTGGGTTTCAAATGATTGTGGGGATCCAAATAATTGTCGGGTTCAAATAATTGTGAGGGTCCAAATAATTGTGAGGGTACTAATAATTGTGAGGGTCTATATAATTGTGAGGGTCCTGATGATTGTAAGGGTTCAAATAATTGTGAGGTTCCAAATAATTGTGGGGTTCAAATGATTGTGAGGATCCAACTAATTGTGGGATTCAAATAATTGTGAGGTTCTAAATAATTGTGGTGTTGAAATGATTGTCCAGCAGAGGGCCGGATTTCCCAGCAATTTACGTCGTCGAAAATTCTAGCTCGAGTTCACCTAAGTTAACTGGGATACACAGCTATTTTGAATTTCCTTCACCGTATGTGGCAACGTAAGGTCTCATAAGTGGACTTGGATACGCCACTTTTAATACACGCGGTCGTATCTGCAAGCGCAACTTCTTCTACGTTTACTTGGCTAAACTATTTTCAATTAACGCCGTATATTGCGGCGAAAGTTCATTTAAATAAACTTGTTTACTCTGCATTCAATATGCAGGACAAATTTTGGAAAAAATACCGTGTTTACATATAGATATTGATGCTGATTTCTCCATGACCTGTCGTTTTTTCGACGACGAATAAGAATTTTTTCCTGTTGTACGAATCGACCAAAAAAGTTCGTCTCTGTCTCGCTCGGAGCGAAGCTTTTAAAACTATTCCATATTCAATGCGATAAGTCTACCTGGGGAGCACAGGGTTCGACAGTGTCCTCAGCTGCCTCTGAATATTTACGCGCTTCTCTACGGTGCGCAAGCTTCGCAACAAACGTAGGAGCGAATTTTTTCCGCAACTCTGAATTGCTGCCCATTCTTGATATTTTTTATACGACAGTGAATTTATTCCGCATTTTGGATTTTTCTATAACTTTGAATTGGTGCGCATTTGTGATATTTTATACAACAGTGAATTTGTGAGTATTTTTTTTATTTTCTACAACAGAGAATTAGTGCGTATTCTTGATAGGTTATACAGCAGCGAATTAATCCGCATTTTTGATATTTTTATGCAACCACGAATTGGCGCATTTATTATTTTTTCATTCAACAGCGAATTGGCGAGCATTTTTTTATTTTCATGCAACAAGGAATTAGCGTGTATTTTTATTATTATAAAACAGCGAATTGGTGCTCATTTTTTATATTTTTATATAACAGCAAACTGGTGCTGTATGGAGTGGAGTGGTATCATAGACCTTTGAATTATTATTGCATCGTCTCATGTGAACTTAAACATACTGATAAAAATTAGTGTGCTGCTAAGCCGATAATCGACATAATTTATGAACAATTATTAATAACTTGACGATACTGGAATCAGTTTAGGAACAACTATAAAGAACTGGAATTTTTTTCCCATATTGGAGGCGTCCAAAAACGGTGGAAACTCTGAGAGGTAAATTTTATTTTCCTTCAAGTTTAAAAAAACTACCTACTTATTGAGTCCCTTCCTGCGAAATTGATGATCTTTTTCCACATTAATCCTTATTTCATCCAAAACATATCAATTTCTCCAAATGAGTTATATTTCTGGGTCCTGAGTTATGTTGGTTCATGTTGGTTCCTTGAGTTATTAGTAGCTCTATCTTTAGGTTTTAGTTCTGGTTTGATTTAATTTTACAGTTTTGTTTTTGTTCAAATTTTTTCGAAATTAGATACGCAGTGAGCTCCTGACATTACAAGTGACGAATATTTCTAGATAAGAGCTAATGTTCGTAATTGAATATTTTAATTGAATTAACAACAGTTCATTTGTGTTTGATTACTCCTTTTTTCATCGATCACCGTTCTTTTTGCATCCAGTATCGGTGTTCGTTTCGCTCCTCAGTAAGGAGCAAAACCAATACCGATTGCATGGTAAGATGATGGGAGAAAACTGAACTTTTTTTCCATATCATTTACTTTGCTAACAAAGTAATGAAAAATTCACATCCTTCCTAGTCCAAATAGTCAATTGATCCCAAACGCTGTTCTACGAACCCGCGAACACGGTTCGCTACAAAATGTACATTTTACATGAGATTTTTTCCAACATATTTCAACACCTTTGAAGAAAGCTACTAAAAGAAAACGTTTTCGATTCGCACTTAATTATTTAAACTTAAGGGAATAGTATGATTGCCTATTAATTACTTCGATTTATAAGTAGCTATATTGGCAGCCTGACATTAGTGATATTGAAAGCCTGGGCCACAGATATCAGAACTGAACTGTACACTATTCCTGCCAGTCCAGAATGTATTCTAGTCAATATCAGAATGTTGTACCTAACACATTTACTACGATTGCGCGGATCACAAAGTTGATTTGGTAATGTTGTGAAAAACAGAACAGGAAAACAGACTCCATTGTTCGAATAGGTTTCCTTCCTTTACAAGAAATAGACAAAACATAAGTGCACAAGAATATTATTTTCCTCCGATAAAATTCTTTCAGAAAAAGGTCGTGAAATGGTTCGAAATGTTATTCATTTACAAGGGGCGTAAATGAGCAGTTTACCAAGTGGTACACATTTGTCCCACTCCGTAGTCAACGTGTTAAAACATTAATTTTCGAACATTACATTGCTATAAGATATTCGGCGTGCAGGGTGGGAGCAAGGACGTACATACCAGCCAAGCAAACGACTAAATTAAAAATAGTGCACCATTACGCAGGATTATACGAACAATTTAATCCAAACTGAGCGCACAATTAACTCCAACGTATAAAATAGGAGGAAAATTGCTGCAAGTGCAAATCGTCCGTGAGTCCTGAAGTGAGTAAATTTTCTTTCTCAAAAAGAAACATTTTTCACCTCTGAACCATGCGGCGAAGTAATAGCGTGCGCAGCGCACCGTAAAAGACGGATCGCGCTAGTATTTGCAATTCAGTGCTCCTCAAGAGAACATCAAAATCTCGCTTACTTCGCTCCTTCTTAGTTAGGCTTTTGATATTTTCACAGGTCATTTGTTTGCAGCCTTCTCGGCAGCTAGCTGACGTCAAGGATTGGTTGAAATTGGATGTTCAAGTGAATTTTGTAAATCAATACTCCAAGATCGATGGCTTTTGAACCAATGAGGTCAATGGTCCACGAAAGGTGAATAAATATTGCTAAATACCTAATATAAGTCACGGTACAAACGTAACCATAAATATGAAAAGTTAAAATGGAAGCACGTTGGACAAATAGATTAAAGAAATTTTAAATACCAAGTAAAAATAATTAATTATTCATTAATTGAATATTTCCATTCATTAATGATTATTAGCGAATATTTACAGTAATTAATCTACATTTATTTGAATATTTCCATTCAAAAGCACTGATCAGCGGCGGTCATAAAACAGACATTGTTACTTTCCAGTTGAAGGCATAATTTGTTCAAGCGCTTGTTGAACAAGCTGTTTAAATCAATGCCTCATCTTCGTTCGATTCCGTCATGCATGTTTTTTGATAACATTTAACTCATTTGCAGAAAATTTTTTTAATCTGCAATGAAGGAAAATCTCAACATGATTTAAAGTGAATTTAATGAACTGCAATTGTCAAAGGGACATTTGCAGCCAATATGCCCGATGTATCAACGAAACAAACGATCAACTAACTTCTTATTTTCTCTGGGGTAAAATAGAATTGATGACAATGTTGCAAAGTAGCGCAAGGGAAGGGCACTGACCTGACATTTCAATCGACACCTTGGCTTCTGACACAGAAGATGAAGCATTTCCGCGTGATAGCACAATGCAATTACCTTGACATCAGACGTTGAAGACCAACACTTTGAAGATCAGTGAATCAACCTGAAACAAATCTTTCTCTTGATCTGGGTGTCTTTTTAAAAGACGATGCACATGCTGACCGGATTGTTCCTAAGCGAAGCAAGTTACAGAAATTGAATTGGTTCGGTTGAAGTGATCGATTCTTGAAATTAAAAACGAAAACTCCACGAGAGGTTTTGAACTTTGCGCCTGGTATGATGATCATGTACCACTTTATTCTGCGGAGGACTGCTACGTTAGTATTATAACAAGTATTTTTTACCTTTTATCTGAACGATTTCAACATTTCTACAAGCGAAATAACGGTTTTATATTACATTGCTTTCATGAAAACGATAACCAGCAATTTAGAGAAATCGTCATTCGACCAACCACAGCAGATCAAATTAGTAGAATTTGCTTACTCCACAGTTTTTACGGCATTGTGCACATTTTTAGCTGATCATTCGCTTACTATCTTCAGCCTCATTGCGTGGAGCTTATTATTTCCATAATTTGCCGTTTTTCATTTATGTCAAGTTTTTGTGTTGTTTTTACCTGCGTGATGCATGCGTAACTTTATTTGGAATTCACTCAAGGTCTTCATCAAGATGAATTTTAGGCAAGGAGTTAAATATTACGTGATTATAAAGAGGGAGGGGGTAAGAATCTGTGCTTGATAATAGGAAAAAATGTTTTTTAATGGGCTCCTTTTTCCTAAGCAGGTAAATATTACATGATTATAAAGGGAGAATGAATAAGAATATGTGCTTGTTAATAGTGAAAAGATATTCATAGATTCCCAGCGAGGAGTTAATTTAAAAAGCAGTCTAAAAAATTTGCTCATTTGAAAATATTATTGAAATTTTGACATGTACATTCAAAGTAACTATTAAACACTTTTTGGTTTAATTAATTTGGCGCAGCACTAATGTTTCGTAATTAAATGTATATATTTAAATTTTACCGTTTGAAACTATTTTCCCAATAATAGAACAGCACTTTTCTACCACTGAAACTACGCTTTTCTTTTTCGTAAACCACGCTTTCCCATCACCTGAACAACATTTTTCAATGTTTGAGCAGCGCTTTTGCGTTTCTTGGAAAATTCTTAGGCATTTCTTGAGTTTAACTTTTCCAGTTCTTGAACATAACAACTCTCGCGGCAAACACTTGAGCGCCTCTTGAGTTGAACTTTTCTAGTTCTTGAGCAAAAAAATTCTTTTGGAAAACTCGAGAGTTCAATTTTTCTAGTTCTTGAACGTAACAACTTTTGAGGGAAACACTCGATCGAGCGCCTCTTGTGTTCAACATTTCCAGTTCTTGAACACAACAACTGTTTTGGAAAACTCTTGATTACCTCTCGTGTTCAACTTTCCAGTTCGTAAACACAACAACTGTTTCGTAAAACTCTTGATTACCTCTCGTGTTCAACTTTTCCAGTTCTAGAACACAACTCTTTTTAGCATTTTCTAACTTTTATTAAATTAGAGCTCTGAGTCGAAGGCTTTTTTTGAGATGACGCGTGTTGGAAGTGAAAACTTTTATTCGAGGTGTTTTTTTGTCTTGCCCATCATAGGCCTGCCAACCATAGGTTTTGGATGAAAGCTAAAGTTTTCAATCCTAAGACCTGAAAGTTGAGGTAAGACACCAGGGCTTTTCGGTTGGATTTTTGAATTTTAATCCAAGTGTTGTGACTCAGCAAAGCTGGTTATTTTTTATTTTTTACTGTAAACTCAGCGAAATTAGTACAAGAGCTTATTTATGGGTGAATCATCCTATATTAAAGGCTGTTACACTCAACATTCAACATTTCATTTTTATTTAATGACATAGATTTCCGATCATTTATTTGTTACTGCTCATGAATAACCTTTTGTCGTATATCACATGGGAGCAATATTTTCCTCTTTTCACGCGAGAACTGTCATCTTATGTATTTCCAGAAAAAGAGCATCTTGTCCCACTTCACTGAAGAATAATTTTTTGTTTTATTGCCCGTCAGGAAAGTCTTTTCTCTCACCTAACATAAAATTATTTTTCGCTACAACACGTTGACTGCGATAGTACCCACCGGTGGGTCGTGCTCAAGTATTTGAAGCTGCAAAACCACGTATCATTGGGTCGTTTGAAAAAGTTTTACCAATCTTTCAAAATCAATGGCATTTTATGGACCCATTTAATTTTTGGTATTTATAAAATTTCTGAAAACTTTTGAGTTTAAATTTGACTTGAATACTGAACTTCAGCTTAACCCACCGCATTCAACGTGTTAATTACATGCATTTCGTGATTAATGATGAACACATCCTCTCTACATGCACGTTTCTATCATACCTATGGAAAACATGCTGACTCTTTCAAGAAAATGCTAAAACAAACTTGAACACAACTAGTTTTTCTCCATCATGCCTCTCCTCTCTAATCTATACTTCACTGAACTCAAAAGGCCTTTTAAATTCCTTAAAAACTTTCAGAATAACTCAGAGACACATAATGCAGCGAGGTTCCTATTAACTAGTGCGTTGACACACATGTTGGTACGGTCCTCATAACAACACTCAGCTCTGCTCCCACCATCGATGTACCAGAGTACTCTTTTGGTCAACGCCACACCAAATGCATAACGCGATTCCACCTATCCTGTACCCTAGTACACTTTGGTGATCACCATAATACCAACCGCATTACACGATTCTTTCTGTCACGTCTTCTAGCACACTTTGATGATCATTATAACACCGAATGCATTATGCCATTCTTTTCATCTTATACCCTAGTACCTTCAGATTATCTGCATAGCACAAAGTACAGGACGTGATTCATTCCAGCGTGTGTGCTATTGCCCTTCGATAATCCACTTAACCCCACTTAAAAATCCATTCCAATTTTGTGAATTAGCCCACTCTGATAATACACACAACATTCAGCATAAAAAGACTCTTTCCATCTGGTGCACACTCTGATAACCCACTTAACACAACACAAAAAGACCCTTTCCATCTTGTGCACACTGATAATCCACTCAACACAACACAAACAGACCCTTTCCATTTTGTGCACACTGATAATCCACTCAACACAACACAAACAGACCCTTTCCATCTTGTGCACACTGATAATCCACTCAACACAACACAAGCAGACCCTTTCCATCTTGTGCACACTGATGTTCCACTCAACACAACACAAACCGACCCTTTCCATTTTGTGCACACTGATAATCCACTTAACACAGCACAAAAAGACCCTTTCCATCTTGTACACACTCTGATAATCCACTTAACACAACACAAAAAGACTCTTTCCATTATATGCACACTCTGATAACCCACTAACACAACACAAAAAGACTCTTTCCATCTCGTGGCTCAACACTGATAATGCACACAACATTCAACACACAGCATATTTCTCCCCATCCAGCCTCCAGGCGCGCTCTGCCAAACCTTCCAGCAAAAGTTATGAAGCACGTCAACGTCACAACGCAGATAGGATCTGATCCTCAAGACTGGAGACCAGAGCACACGAGATGATGGAGATTGATGCTTGTTCGGAGGATGCAGCGCAAAACTCCACGGAGGCCGAGGTGAGAGAAATATTACAGATGGGTTCTGTGCTTGCCGCCTGGGTATTTGGGTCAGCGCGATGCTTCAGGTTTCTGGGTCTTGATGGCTGCAAAAACCTGGTGCATACCAGCCCTTGAATTTAGGGTCAGTGAGATGTTTGAGGTTGTGATTTTCAACATTGTTATTTAACTGGAACATACTGACCTTATAATATTTGGGTCAGTGAAGTGTTTAAGGTTGTTGCTCCTGAGGGCTGAAGAAACCTGCATGGTGCATACCAGCCTTTGAATATTTGGGCCAGTGAGACGTTTGAGGTTGTACTTTCTAAGATTGGTATTTAGCTAGAGCCCTTAAATATTTGGGTCGGTGAAGTGTTTTAGGTTGGGCTTTTCAAGATTGGTATTTAGCTAGAGCCCTTGAATATTTGGGTTAGGGAAATCTTTAAGATTGTGCTTTTCAAAATTTGATTTTCAAAATTGGTATTCAACTTGAGCCCTTGAATGTTTGGGTTAGTTGAATGTTTAGGTTTGTGGTATTTGAGGGTTTAAGAAACCTGGTGCATACCAACTCATGAATATTTGAGCCAGTGAGATGTTTAATGTTGTGCTTTTCAAGATTGCTTTTAGCTAGACCTCTTTGATATTTGGGTCACTGAAATGTTTAAGGTGGTGGCTCGTGAGGGTGAAAAAAACCTGGTGCATGCCAGCTCTTGAATATTTGGATCACTGAAATTCTCAAGGTTGTGCTTTTCAAGATTGGTATTTAATTATATAATCAGAGCTCTTAAATATTTGGGACAGTGAAATGTTTAAGGTTGGTGTTTCCAAAGATTGTAATTACCAAGAGCAAATTAGCCTTTTGGTATTTGGATCAGAAGAATGCTTAGAGGTTTTCCTTCTTCAGGGTGAGAGAAATGCAAGGCATACCAAAGGCACTTTTGAATTATTTGTTATTTTTTCTCCCTGAAATCGAATTTCACTGAACAAAGCAGTTTGCACTAAAATCATTCAAATTAAATTGTACAAAAGGGTACGAATGTAGTAGTAATCAGTAATGAATTTTTCAGCTGTAATAGATGAAAATTATCAATGGAAACTGATTTCATAAGTGTGGTTTGACTGTGACACATTTTATGAGTGCCATATTTTTAATGTCAAGAAATATACAATAAGTGAAGCAGATAATTAAATGCTCAAAGAACTATGGAGCGTGAAAGATAGCTTGCAAATCAGGGTTCTAATACTGTGAAATTAAAAATTCAAATAATTAAAAATTAATAAATAACTAACTATGAAATCAATACTTACAAGTAATTCTGAAAGCAAATGAGCTCTGGCTCAAAGTTCTTCTTTTCATACAGTATCTTTTTGGAAAAAAGCTCTCTATGGGAAAACACCTTCATTTCTACTTAAGGCAGTTCAGCCTTGCCTTCAGAACCGAAATTTTTTAAAGGAAGTTCTAAGCTTTGTTAAATTTCTTCGAAGGTAGTTCTACGCAGTGCTTAAAGATGATTTATTCTGAAAGGCTATTCTGCGTTTTATTTAAAGATTATTTTTATTCAGGGCTGTTGTACGCTGTTTATAAATATGATTTTTGTTGAAGGCACCTGAGCACTGCATTTGGAGATGAATATTTCTTAAAGACAGTTCTGCGCTGCTTTGAAGATAAATTTTCAAAAGGGCAGTTTTACCCACCTTTAGAGTTGAACTGGCTAACTTTCAACAAAGATGAATATAACAGACAAATGAGGCTTCGTTGCCGTGTGTTAAATTATGGGCGAGTATTACGGAGGATTACGAAGGATTATTACAAGGGATTACACATGATGATTATATAAGCGTTGCCACCAAGCAGAACTGGTCTATTTTTTACATCTATATTGTCAACTAAGTTCAAATGCTCACTTTTGGTTGAGCTAATCAGAGCATAACTCGCTGGTTCATCAAAATAAATTGTAAATGTAGCAGCATTGGAGGCGAATGGAGAGACCCAGGGAAGAACAACATAAAAATTAAAAATAGGATTGATATTTTTAACACTATTACTGCGCCGTGTCCCGGCAGGTGTACACGGAAGGAATTTTCATAATGCTGCTGATCGACCAGTAGTCACGAACTCAATTTTTATTATTACTTGATGAAAACTATATGAAGGCACGATCCATTTCATGTTTGCTGTTTTTATCATTACTTAATATAAATGAAATAAATTTGAGTTAAATATAAAACTTTAGTTTTAATTGTCACAATCAAAGCGTTAAACAAATCGTCCGTCTTTTTATTTGACGCTGTCGAATTTCATTAGAAGGTTTGTGAAAAATAGTTCGAACACATTTTATTTTAAACAATATTTAATTAATTAATTTATTATATAACTCTAAATTATTACATAACCATATTATAGTAAGTATATGACAATCTGAGTCACCCTTAAAATGAATATGTAAAAGCATCTGAATAGAATCTTTCGATCATTTGTGAAATAGGGCATGACTCGCATCCGTAAATTCATGTTTCGGGGGTACGAGCAACTCCTTCAAATAACGTTCAGCAAAGAGCAGAATTTGTCAGTTTTAACTCCATCGAAAAAGTTGCCAATAAATTATTGTTTGAAATTCAGTTTGGGCTCAGAATGCCAAAATATATTTTCGAAATTTCGACATTGCCTCGGGAAGAGTGAATTATTTTACCCGCATCAGCAACAGAGAACAAAGTCGCCGGGTTTGAAATATTTAAGGTTTAAAAATAGCAGAATGATGCTATTTTTTTCTGATTGGTAGAAAATCTGAAAGAATTACAACTTCTAATCTTAATTTATTTATACGCGTACGCGCAAATATCTGCCTTTTATTTATTTTTACTACACCATGCAATATAATGTAGGATTTTTATTTATTTCTTAGGGTAATTCATGATTGCAAGGCGAGTTTAACTAATCAAGTTAGTGTAAGGAATCATTCAAACTTTGTAATATTATTTATCCATCAATGCTGGTATCATTAATTCTCATCGATATGGGGACTTGAACACTTGTTGGTATGAGTAATTTGGGTGCTTATACCTATTCCTATAAGCATTATAACAACTCATATCAATGGGTAAAAGTCCACTTTTCGCACTAAAATAAAATATTTCAGCAGCTTAGAATGATTCTGGGGTTTACACATTAAATTCATTTGTTGCAGTGAACCGTTTTAACGACAGCGCTATTATTTCCGCTATTAGCAGAATGTTTAAGGAACGTATTGGTCGTCGCATTAACCTCCGTTTCCCGGAACCGAACGACTTCTTCCGCAAATAAAATTTGAGGAAGAGTTCATGTCTGAGCCATTCCCAGGCCGTCAGATGGCACAATGAAAGAGTTCAAACGACACAAACCGACCGTGGTGACCGTCGAAGAAGTTTTATTTCGGCTACAATCGCCCCGAGGGTGGTTATGAAGCACTTAATGGACGAGTTTGGGGCGTGTAATGAAAGTATTTCGGGATGGAAGTTGCTTCGAGGACGAAGTCTTGGACCGGAAAGTAGCTCCATGAAGAAGCGTTTAAAAATGGTTAGCAGGAGGGGAAATGTACCCTAATGAAGGATGGAGGACTTTGGTTTTTGGATTGGGGGAAATGGTTAAAGTTTTTAGGCACTTCAATGACTGACAAAATAGAAAGGGAAAGTAGCACAACGAAGAAGCGTTAAAAATGGTTAACTAGAGGGAAAGTGTAGCATAATGAATAATGGAGGACTTTGGTTTTTGGACTGGTGGGAAATGGCAAAGTTTTGAGACACTTCCTTGACTGACAAAATAATGTTGAAAAATGACAGCGATTTTTATTTTAAGAAATTGAAATGTGTTCTAATGGCATGAGATAATATACATATAAAATGGAACGCTGTGATTTTGTTCAATTAATTACCATATTTTCTTCATCGACGTTGTGTAGACCAGTTCACCTCCAATTATTCGCTTAAATTGTTCCGTCGACTCGAGCACAATTTTTTATTTTAAAATAAAATAAGAACTCAGGGATCTTTTTTTCTATAAACGTGATGCTGTTGATTTTTTAGTCACTTTTTTGCATATTTATATATATTTGTGCTTACAGTATTTATAATTTATCCACACAAAATTCAAGTTCCTCAAAATGAGAATCAATTCTCTATGACTAATAATGAAGTATCTAGAACTGAAAATCCATTTATATAAATTAAAAATCAAGTACCTTTTCGTTCTACATAAAAAAATTAACTCAAAATAATCAAATTTGCTATTAGATTTCCCAAGAAACGTTTCTTTTACAGCATGATTGTTAAACATGGGGCGGAGAAGAATATTCAGTAACTCCAATATTAATGAAAGGGTTTAAAAAAACAAGTATTTCTGAAGTACTGAAAAATGCTAGTTATATTCAGGTTACTTTTTGAATATAATACTCTTCACGTGCACACAAAAGTCTGCAAAAAAATCCCCGATTGCACACAAAAATCTGCACCAATACGCAGGCTGTTCTGTAAGGCGCTGGTGAGATCAGGTCCAATGCGCTGGACTTCTTCCTCGGTGGATGCCTGGAGCTGGTGTGGATTTCTTGTATTTTTACGGTAAACTCTTCCTGTAAGGTATACCCAGAGGAAAAATCCAAAGGTGATAGGTAATAGGGACGATGATATCCCAAAGGGAAGTTAAGCTTTTATTTTTGTCCATCTTGTTAAACGCTGGACAATAACGCTAAAATCGTATGCATATATCATTATGCCAGACTGTACGTTTTTGCTTCAAACATAACCAGCACAAGCACTATTTTTCAGGATTTAATAAATATTTCGTATTTTTAAATATATTAAATTACCTAGGACTTATTAAATATTTTTTCACGCTGACTATTTAAAAATAACCCTGTATAATGATTATGATCCGTGGTGTATAATCAGCTGAAAATAATTAATATCTAATGTACGTATATTCTTTTTCTCTTCATATATGAGTTAAATACAAGACACAATTTCAGCTGTAGTATCAGGAGATTTGTACTCTTTAAATTTTGGTGTTAGATGACACCACAATAACAGTAATCTAAAAATGGAGTACACCAAGATAGAATAAATATTTTTCGAGTTATTGACGCAGAAAAGAATGTGAAGGTAGTCGAGGAAATTTTAAGAATGAGCACTAAGACTGCAAATGATGAAGAAGAACAGGCACATTCCCGTGAGGAATGGCGGCAGTAAACCTAGGATGACTGTGGATATCAATGGAGGCCGTAAACCTAGGATGACGGATAATATCAATGGAGGCCGTAAACCTAGGATGACTGGTAATATCAATGGAGGCCGTAAACCTAGGATGACTGAGGATATCAATGGCGGCAGTAAGCCTAGGATGACTGATAATATCAATGGAGGCCGTAAACCTACGATGACTGAGGATATCAATGGAGGCAGTAAACCTAGGATGACTGAGGATATCAATAGCGGCAGTAAACCAAGGATGACTGAGGATATCAATGGAGGCAGTACACCTAGGATGACTGAGGATATCAATAGCGGCAGTAAACCTAGGACGACTGAGAATATCAATGGCGGCAGTAAACCCAGGATGACTGAGGATATCAATGGCGGCAGTAAACCTAGGATGACTGAAGATATCAATTAGAAAATGGCATCTGCTGCCGAAGCGGTTATTTTCTTTACACTGTCGGAAAAGCAAGCACATTCGTCAAATAGCTACCGATGAAATGTACGTATCGATACCATTGAAAATTGGTTGGATGGATAGCTGTTTACAGTCAAAGGTGCAATAACCGTAAATAAATTAAATCAATACTCAAAGAAAAAATGTGAAAGAGATAAAGGTGCATGGCTAATATTTTGACTGGAGGAACCACTAGTAGGTCGCTCAACAGGATAGATGTAACAAAAGCTTCAATTTTTGTTGAAAGCATAAAGAAGGACGCACCCGGATCGGAACAGTAGTGCCAATTTTATTCCCTTTATATAAAGGTAGAATCA
The DNA here is from genome assembly GCA_030386875.1 of Morinoia aosen. Lineage (NCBI taxonomy): Eukaryota > Metazoa > Arthropoda > Malacostraca > Amphipoda > Talitridae > Morinoia > Morinoia aosen. Next base: position 19,990,171 of record CM059556.1, read on the forward strand.
GCACTGCAGATTCTGTAGAAATAAGTAAAAAATAGAATCTACAGCGTTACGCTTTTCATAGCACGTTGAGATGCTTCCAAATCCCCATACTGTAACGAGTGGTTCGAAAATTAGGTTCAAGCAGACGATCAGTGAGGTACTGAAAATCGTTCTAACATTATTGAGACCGCAGAAGCTCAAAGAAGATTGAAAAATCTTCTCCAACATCATCCACACGTCCAGATTTTGTCACTAGAGCGATATCCTCATTTACTGAACCAAATTGCGGCTGGAGCGTTCTTAAAACTCGGATCAAATGCAGGCTCCAAGAGGAACGGGAAACCTGCAGCTAGAAAGAAAACCCGGGAACCAGAAATAGAACCAAGAAAGCAGAAAGGGAAACCAGAAAGGGAAACCAGAAAGAGAACCCAGAAACCAGAAAGAGAACTCAGAAACCAGAAATGTAAACCAAAAAATAGAAATTGAAATCCGGAATCAGAAAGATAAACCAGAAAGGGAAGTAATAAAGGGAAGCCAGAAGTCATGAAGGGGAATCATAACACATGGTGTCAAAACCGTAGCAGTGGATGAGAAACTCCGAATTACTTGTTTAAGAAGTAATTTCTAGAATTACTCCGATTATGCTAGCCAGTTTTTCAAACAGTGCGGAGAAATATTACCGGAAGCAACCAGGCATAATAATTTGAAGAAAACACCTCAGTAACTGAAATTTGAAGATTTTATTAAATGCGTACTAGCATCTATAACTTAAGACCCGAACAAATGATTTGAAGGAAATGCCTGAGTAACTGAACAGTAAAGATATGTATCAAATGCGTACTCACTTCTCTAAAATGGGCATTATTTCTATTGCAAATGATTTTCACTCATGCTTAATTACTAAGCCGTAGCTAGGTAGAATAATGGCTGGATAAAGTTATTTCATGACATATATCATGAATGCTGCCGATGTTATAATTTTCGTTAAACAAATGTTTTCAGATATGCTTATTTCCTTATTGGATGAAATCTTTCAGCATATAGCGACATTTTGTCAAATATTTATCATAAGTCACGTTTATAGAATGCATTGGCATGAACATGTTTAAAAAGGTTGCATAAATGTATGAATATGCGGACCTGCGCGATAAAATCTAATCATGTTTATGAATTGTTTTTAACAACATTAAATTATACATATGAAACCTTATACAATATATGAATTCAAGTGTGAAATTTTAAAGGATTATGACTTTCAAAGATGATAACTTTGAGGAATTCTATATTCACCTTGGATTATATTTGTTTTCGGTTTGTCACATTTGAGATGCATTTCGAAGAAGTTCAACTTCATCTAAAGTGCTTCGGTTTTTAAAATGAGAAACTCTAATTTCAATTGAAAGAAATTGATTGTCACTTCATGGAACATGAGATGCATTTGGAGGAGTTTGTTATTCATCAAAAGGTCATGTATTTTCATTTTGAATAACTCGATTTCCTATTTAGGAAACTAATACAAAAAGGTAAAGTTACTGGATTGAAAATATCAGAAAATTGACTTTCGATTCTGGGAACATGAATGGAAATAGACGTGAATGGAAAAAGGCCTGGAACATGAATGGAAAAAGCCTGGAAATGATATAATCCAGTTTTAAATTGGTACATTCGAGTCCCAATTTAAACTGCTTTTGTTTTTTTGAGACAAATAGTGTCGCTTAATGACGAACTTCAAAGTGATCATTACAAATAAAAATTGATGGGACATTAAATGATGTTCACTGCAGTTGTGTTAGTAAAAGCATGAATTAATGGTTGGTAAAATAATAAAATGAATGAAAAGTGTCCAATAATTTTCCACAATATCTAGCTTGAATCGTCCTCAGCTTATTTTCCGCTTGAAATCATTTTGAAGTCCCCCCCAGACAGAACAATTCTGTTTTTCACGGCTAAATTGACCTTCTCAGTGGCCACGGGATTTTAAATGCATGGTGCAATAAGGAGAAGGGCGAAATGGTGTCTGAGATTCCGCCGTCTTCAAAAGTTCGCTCACTGATGACCAATTCTCAGAAATGAAGGTCCGGTCTGAAAATAGGGGAAATCTACATTCTACGCGCAGTGGTAATCTTCGGCTGCTCAGTTCGCTGTGTTTCTTTTCCTTGGACGTTTTGATATTTTTCACCCATTGGAATTAATATTGTTCATGCTTTGGTCATGTTTTTTTCATAAGAATTGGCGTGGTAATCATCGTCTACTCAGTTCGCTATGTTTTTCCAATTAGACATATTTAAATTTTATGTATCAGATTTGGCGATTGTCTTTGCTATAACCTTCTTATTTAAATTTCTTACCGCTTCGGTTCGATTTTGTTGAGCACGGTTTTGTTTTGTTCTTTTTTTTTCGATCAGAATTTACGTGGTAATCATGATCTGCTCAGTTCGCTGTGTTTTTTTCAGCAGGACATACAGAAATTTCTTACTCCTTGCGTTTGCTGTTCTCCCTATTTTAGTCATGTTGTTTTTTATCTGGATTTGGGTGGTGATCCTTGTCTGCTCAGCTCTGTGTATTTGTTGTACTTTGCCATATTTAATTTTCTTACCCTTTGGGTTTGCTTTTATTGTCCAGGGTTTGGATATGTCGTTATTTTCAGACTCTATTTTAGAGAATATAGATTTTCCTATTTTCGTTCTTGTATGATAGTTTCCTATATCGTTTCAGAATTTTTTTCATCAAAGAATATTTGTTTAACTTTTCTGAAGAGCCTCCTTCTGGGACGACTTCTTGATGATAGTGGATGAATGTTGACAGCTGGTCTTTGAATGAGAAAAAAAAACTTTTCCGCAAATGGGTTTCATTATTATTATTCAGTACAAGTTCCTTGGGATTTACTTTGAGTAATAATGTAATTTTTAATACTTTTTAAACGCATTAATATATTAAAAAAATTACCAACCTCCATGCCCAATCATCTTCGCATTTCTCTGACGGGCTGATGAAAAAAACTGATGAATAGTTGATGAAAAAAACTTGATTTACAGTTGTCCCTGAGAAATTAATGAGAAACGATCAAACATGATGGCATTTATTAATTTTAAGCAGTGATATCACATAAATTGTATTTACCTTAAGTACGCTAGTATGGTTTTTATATTGTCATGTATACAAGGAACAAAAAATTAGCTAATACTTTAGAAAGAATTCTGAAAAAATAATACTCAGGTTTTTAAATTGTTTTCGACATAATTTGATCAAGTCGGAGTAGACTTAACAGACACTGATGGAATGAATGATGCAATTCATTTTTGAATGAAGAAAACAGAAATTTAAATTTCATCATTTATGTTTAAAATTATTAAAAAGAATTTGGCAGGAAAATATGTAGACAAACTGATTTCTGTGCTTTCTCTGTGAACGTACGTACGTAGGAGGCTATTAAATATTTAAAATATTTTTTTTTTCGATCAAATGCTTGGACAAAAACTTTTTTTAAACCTTGTTCAATTAAGTGATATACACGATCAAAAACATCGATTCGAAGTCAAAAATTAACAATTCATTATGCCAGCTGCAGGACGACATTGGAAGAAGACATTGTGTGGACAACATTTAGTGAAACGAAATAATTCAAAAATAACATGGCATGGAGGTCAAAGTTGAATCATATCCTCGACAAGTTGGAGCAAGACATTGCATGGACAACCTTAAATGACACGAAATATTTCAAAGTCGCATCATTTTGTCATCAAGCTAGAACAAGACATTGTGTAAACAACCTTTAATGAAATGAAATATTTCAAAGTTGAATCATATCCTCGAAAAGCTGGAGCAAGGCATTGTGTGAACAACCTTTAATGGAACGAAATAATTCATAAATAACGTGGGCTGGAGGTCAAAGTTAAATCATTTCCTCAGCAAGCCGGAGGAAGACATTGGCGAGCTCCACGGTCACAATAATGGCGCTTTATGAGACAGGGCCCGGCGACTTGGCAGACGCCTTTGTCAGCGCTGGCTACGTGACTGTCTATTCAGGACCGGGGTCAATGCGATGAAAACATAGCCATGTCCTACACTACCTACTATGTGTTCAATATGTGGGTCAACACGTAGAGGACACTATGTCTTACAGCCTTGTTCAGGATGTGTGTCAGCACGTAGAGGACACTATGTCCTTCAGCCTTATTCAGTATGAGGGTCAGCACGTAGAAGACACTATGTCTTACAGCCTTATTCAGTATGCGGGTCAGTACATTGAAAACATAAAGCCTCATTCAGTGTGTGGGTCTATACGATGAAAACACCACTATGTGCCAAAGCTGTATTCAGTGTGTGGGTCAGTACATTGAGGAACCACTATGCGCTAAGCTTTATTCAGTGTGTGGGTCAGAACGTTGAAAGAACGACGATGTTTAAAGCTTTATTCAGTGTTTGGAGCTACTGTGGAGAGTGTGCAAAGCACCAAATTAAGAGCCTGTTCAGGAGTCCGGATCAATACACCAGAAACACTGCTCTGGTCTTTGCCCTTTTCTTTCTTTTGAGCCAACTACGTCGAGTAAACATGATACCAAGTCTATGGAAAATTAATTTTCTTGTACTGTGATTTTCGAAATTCTTATTCTGGCTGATGAAGCTTTAAGTGATAGATTTCTACTTTATCAACGTGACTGAAACAATTTCTGTATATTTTCAGCCTGAAGATGATGTCTGCATATCAAACGTTGCTGTCTACCCAGTCAAACTTTCTCGCCGAAGCATGCATGATTTTTGTCGCCCACCCGTTTTAATAACTGAGGCGCCGAAAAACAAGCTTGCAGGCGGCGAAAAAGTTAGACTGGGTATAGACTTCAGAGTTAGTGAATTTTTTCACAGTGATTAATGAAAAATGTGGAGTAAATTTCTCACTAATTCTATGCCCCATGAACTGGAACCATATGTTCAGACGTGATGAGCAATAAAACGAATTAGGCGGCCACTTTATAATCTCGCAATGAGTGCAAATTAGCCTCAATAATCATTAGGCAGTAATAGGCAATCTACAATAGGACAACAAATACAATTACTGTCTTTGGTCTGCAAGTCGAAGATATTAAATAGATTGTGTGACTGTTCATGAAATCATTAAAACCTAGTCTCATTTTAGCTTAATTTTTGAGCGAACTTTAGGAATTTAATGAAATTTAAGACCTGAATTAAGTACGTCCATCTTAATACTGAGCCAAAATTTTGAATAAGGGATTAAATATGTAGATCCCATCTACGGTGGATTGATAAGACGGCCACAAATCGAAGGCCATAACGAAAAATTTGGCTCAACAAAATGAGGTAGGATCGCGTCGAAGAATGTGGGCCAATACAAATGCAGGAAGATTATGTAGTGTAAGAACATGTTGAAGGTTAAAGAAAATAAAGCGTGAAGTCCTCATAACATCTTATTAAAGATTATCAGTCATAAACTATGTCATAATCTTTGGAATTAAAATTTGTACAAATTGTCGCTTCAAATGTAAAAAAATGCAGGACAATTCCCTCGAGCACAACAGCTTCGTGTTCCATGAACTGAAAAATTCGTACAAAATTTTGCCTTACAATTTAGTAAGGATGCAGGGCAATTCCCTCGAACACTAAAATTCCAAATTGTTTCATGAGTTCAATAGAAATGAGACGTACAAAGATGATTGTACGCCCATTCATACCTGCTCGCGAACAATTACGTTTGAATTGGCTAACTTCAGAGACTTGCTACGGCTGAAAGATCAACTGAGAGACTCAGCTTTTTGTTCACCTCAAACACTGAGAATCCAGTGATTCTATTCACCGAGACAACGAACTAACACTGGGAATCTAGTGATTCTGTTCACAGAAGCATTAGAGCAGCACTGAAAATCCAGAGGTTCTGTTCAATGAAACATTGAAGTAACACTGGGAATTCAGTGATTCTGCTCACTGAAACTGAAAAGCTTTCGCCAACCCTTGTGAAACTGTCATGCGGCTGAATATGCGTTGTTCTTGAATACTGTGATGTAAAGCATTCAGATCTGTTTCTGAACTATAAATTATGTTCACTGCCGGCTCGTGACTAAACATCAAAGTGCTGAGTTGAAAAACAGAATGGCAAACAAGTTCAAACGAAGCTTATCTGACTACATAGCATACAATTCAAAATCAATCTAGTTTTTCAGTATATCTGGGTGAAATCTTTGTGAATTTTTAAATCCGGACGAATAGCTTATGACACGCATGTTTGAAATGGCGTCTTTGGTAGTAATTTTTCAGAAAATCTACGTGGAAATCTATGTCATATTTTAGTTTTCATGGAAAAATGCTTTATCTGCACGAAAAATCAGCATTGCGTGAATTTTAAAAGTATTTGAGAATAAATTTGTCAGTAGATCACAAAATGGTGACGTAAATTTTCCAGTTCAAATCAGAAACGGAGCATAGATTTTGAAATGAATATAAGCTCTATCAGTAATGATATTTTGCTTACTCATTTTAACGCTACAATATAGAGCTCAAAAATATTATAATAAAAAGCATCGAAAGGCTTTAAAAAAGATTCCTTTCGAAGTTTTATTCGATAATTGTAACTCGTAACATAAGAAAATTGGAACGTACCTGGACTACCTTTTAGATTCATGAACACATTTTGAATAGCCTGAATTATTCTTACGACTCTTTAAGAACGTAAGATGAATGATGAATGAGGTTAGAATAATTTTAGAAGGAGAAAACGCCCAACTTTTATGTGTACAATAACAATCCCACTTGTTCTGAATTCCTGTAGAAGGATATGCTTAAAATATAAGGATATCAAATGATAATTACTTCAGTTTAATTTTTCATACGATGACGCAGTTAGCCATTAAAGAAACTGAATAAAAATTGCTTCAGTTCAAGATCTTAACAAGAGGATACGCTTGTTCTTAAGGGACACAAATAATAATTGCTTGAGATTAAGATCCTAACGAGAGGATAGGGTTGTTCTTAAAGAATATAAACAACGATTTCTTGAGTTCAAGATTTTAACAAAACTATGAGCTTATCAGGAACTCTTTTGCACCCAAATGATCGAGAGATGTGAATGGCAAAGTCCCTAGAATTTTTGCAGTTATTGAAGCATGAATAATATCCATTGTTTCAAGGACATCGAACAATCCTAAACACTAATGATCTTTTTAACTATAGTAATAATTTCTGGACACTCTTTCACTAGGTGCAGCAATTTCTAATTTGCATTTAAGGTAAAAGTATTTGTTTTTGGCGACAATTTTTCGTGCTTTTTAGTACCTCAGCCGCAAAGTTTCTAGCCGTCGAAATCTTCTCGAGATTTCAAACTTGTGCCTGAGGATCAGGGAAAAGGGTGACGCTCATGGAAAAAGGCTTTTATTCAGTATAAGACAATGTAAACTTTAGGAATTAACAAAGTTCTCAATTAAGTGACATTATTTTGCGTACAATGGCACTTCTTCATGTTAATTCGAACGATTTGACAACATTTATACTTATTAAATGGAAAAGGCTTTCATTTAGTATAAGACAAGGGCAAATTTAAGAATTAACAAAGTTCTCAGTTTAGTGACATCATTTGAAGTACAATAGCCCTTCTTCATGTTTATCCGAGCGCTTTATTACCATCTATATTATCTGAACTCTCATGGTGCATATCCGTTGTTAAACCTATCAAATACTTTTCAATACCGCTGAACAAATACGCAAAACGAGCTAAAACTTAGGGTGTCTAGCTGCTCGTAATAGTATTTCAGGACCTAAATTCGCCAATTTAATAATTATTTTTCGGTTGAATATGTGTTTCAGCACTTGCGTTTAAGTTTTTATTCATGTAAACACAGTATGGTGGCTGGCAAATAATTTTGCTTGACTTCGCTCGCATTTACTTTTACAATAATAATTGATGTGACATATGATTCAGACATTTATTACAACAAGGCGGTAGCTAAACTGTAGTTACTTAAGTGAATTGCTGCAAAGGTTTTGAAATTTTTCATAGAGATTTTTATGTATTTCGTAATATTCACTGTAGTTTTTATTTTTATTTGAGAGGATTTCTAATTACTTTCTAAGTCAACAAACATTCGCGAGTGTGAATCGTTCAACAGTAATTGGAATGTTATAAATAAATAGGTTTTAATTCAAGTATATGTCAATCATCATAGCACCGAATTTATAAGTCATTTCTCTTACTAATTTTAAGTTGATTAAATTTCGCAATGTTTCTTCAGACCTGAATTATGTCGAAAAATATCTTGTAAGCGGCTTTTCTTTTGTGGGGGGGTGGGGGGCACTGCTATCTAATGCCCTTTTGAAAAGTACCTTAATCATTTATACAGATTTTAAGCACAGTTGATGTAATCAGTTTGAAACGTAGGTTTTTAACTCTCAGGGAATTTTTCCATCACGCTTAACAAATCATTTTAAAATGCAATTTCATAGTTCACAAGAAATTTTTGATTACTGGTGTCAAAACCATTTCAAAGCGTTAATTTACAATTATGATAAACTATTTGAACATAGTTTACGAAATCGTATCAAAGCATTATTTTATAATCATTAAAAAATTGATCAACACATTTAACGAAACCATTTTAAACATTAATTTATAATCATGAATACATTTTTCATCACATTCAACGAAAACGTTTCAAAGCATTCGTTTAAAATTCCTAACAAACCATAGACTTAGCATTAATTTACACTCATTAAAAAATTGTTCAGCGCACTTAACGAAACCATTTCAAAGCATTCGTTTAAATTCGTAATAACCAAACACTTGAGCAGCGGCAGCAACAGGAGGAGCGAAATGACCTGAGGCGTTCGTGTTACTGCTGACTTCATCCCTCGGCTTCTAACGAGACGCACTTCGCTGGAATCGCTTCGGCCGAGCACGTACACGACTCCTGGAGTCTGGGCCTAAATGAGGCTCCAAGAAACTCCTCAGCGAGAATTGAAATGAAGAGTGCTAGCTGTAACTAGAAAGCCGGTTACAATACCACACCCGGAAGAGGGTTGTAACGGAACCCATGCAATACTACAAACCGAAGAGGGATTCGTTGTTATGAAACCCATACAATACTGCACACCGAAGAGGGATTCGTTGTTATGAAACCCATACAATACTGCACACCGAAGAGGGATTCGTTGTTATGAAACCCATACAATACTGCACACCGAAGAGGGATTCGTTGTTATGGAACCCATACAATACTGCACACCGAAGACGTATTCGCTGTTATGGAACCTATGCAGTACCTACCACAAAACTGAAGAGAGTCTCGTTGTTATAGAAACCATACAATACCACACACCGAAGAGTCATCGTTGTTATGGAAGTGATGAAATAACAAACTGAAGAGGCACAAAACTGAAGAGACTTTCGTTGTTATGAAAGCCGTAAAATACTATACACCGAAGAAACATCCGTTGCTATAGAACCCATACAATTCCACAAAAAGAATAATACGCAGGTATGTAAGCGATACAATACCGCAATCATAACCGTTGAAAAACTGATTGTTATGGAATCGATTGAGAAAAATCTCTACTCCAGAGAGGCGCATCATGTTCTCTGAGTTCACTCCAGGCTTTCCTAGTTCCATTGAAACTATAAATTCGATAAATTGAGAATACAATTCATAACATGAGTCCAAAAAATTGAAGGTCGGAAAATAAACACCTGGAAAATCCGTTTATTGCTTCGCTTGACATGGGTATCACGACAAGCGTGTGTGAATATCAACTGTGGATGTTGACATTTGAAAAATCAATGTTATCCATTTCATGCATGAACTTTATTGGGATAAAACTCTTTTTTTTTCGAAATTGGGAGGCTGTCAGGCTATAGCAAGCAATAATGCGTAAAATACCGAGTTGTTCTAATTTTGATATTTGGAACTCAGATGATATTGATGCGAGGATGCTGATGGATTGTGGAGAAACGGTGGCGCCTTATGTCCAACAAATTTCATTGTACTGTGTGTGCTACACATTTATTTATAGGTCCTCTGGCAAGAAAAAAGGAAAATTGGGATAGTATTCCAGTGAAAAGCGTTCTGAAGACTCGTGCTAGCTAGGTCTGAGCTCAAGAATGATCTTTTGTCTTTTATTTTCAGTTTTAACGGATTTAAAAAAACGGAAAAATGAACATGTGTGATCATTTTGTAACATTTTTCAATTTTTTTTTCAAACATAAATAAAGGATCGGATTAATGGTGGTTGATATTAATTTTCGTAACCCATACAAAATCGTGGATCACGACCACTGGCAAGCTTTTACAATAAAAATTAACACAATGAATTTTGTTTACGCAACTCAGGCAACACCAATTTAATTTCTATTACCACCAGATGTTTCAAGGAACATTTTCCTATACTTAATTTTTGCAGCATCCAAATTAGGAATTCAATTATGCTCGCGCGCTCACCCGTACATTTTTCTCTAAGCAATAAAGAACGAGGGAGTTCAATTTCAGTTCTGCTCGACATTAAATGGCTACATTACATCCCTGCTTGTAATTAAAATGCTACAATATTTTTCGATGAAGCAAAGCCGTTGATATCGTCGAACGAAATCCGCCAAATTTGTTTTGTACAGTTGGATCAAATTCTCATTAGGCTACAATTTTTGTCAACTTTTTTTGCATTGATATGGGATGAACGCATGAGATACAAATAATAATTTCCTTCTCACTGGCTTATAGTTTGAGTGTTCAAAAGGCTAACTGGTTTGGACTGACAATATATAGACGCTGGATTTTTTTTTGTTTGTTACACGAGGCTATATGTTTACCAATGTATTCAAATGCTGATATTTATTTGGTGAAATATTTCGGAAATACTGTCGTGTTCTGATTAGTAAATAATCAGTGTTTGACAAAGTCTAATCGAAGTTGTGACCAAGAATTATCGCTCTTCTTTTGTCCATTGTATTGGTGAAGAATTTAATTTCCGTACTTGTAAAGTGAAATTGAATTAAGAACTGTCTCATAAATAGGAACGAAGTAGGAAAAATGCAGCGATTCGAAAAATAACCGAGATTCGCAGTAATTACAGGCATTTGCTGAAAAGGAATTTTTTTTGGGGGCCTACCTTGTAAAGTGGTCGAGACTCGAGTTCACTGGGTATGCGATAGCTCATGTTAGCGAGCATCTAACAAATCATTCATGTTGAATCATGTAGAATTTCGAAGTATTTCTATGGATGGAGAAATGTAAGGGTAATTCGTTTTATTTTTATTTGATGCAGCTTAGATGACAAATTCCATACCTGGTGTTGAATATCCTATCGTGTGGGCCAACTTCTCGCATCTGAAATTCGCTGAAAAGTGTCACAAACTGACTACATAAAATAGCAGACGTCAGTTTAAAATTAGCCTAATGACCTCAATATAGCTTTGTCTATTTAGTGAAAGAACGAAAATACTGAGCTCATTGTATTTTCTTTCTTCCATCTGTCTTCCTAGTCAAACATTTTCGCCGGAGCATGCATGTGTTTCGCTGCCTAAGCGATTTAATTACTTGGGCGGCGAAAAACATGCCTGCAGGTGGCGAAAAAGTTAGACTGGGAATTACTGTGGCATTCGCCTTACTCGAAACCTCTATCATGAGCATAAAAACACATATGTTCTTTTAATACAAAACACACGTTGTAGATAATGGAGACTAATTCAATATTACTTATTCCCTCAGCAACCTGCTCGGATTTCTAGGCATGGCAACGCTATTATTCACTTCATGGCTCGACTGGTGAGGTGTAGCTCTTTTAATTAATCAATGCAATCTTCATTGTTCTAAATTCGCCTCTACTCAACTAGATGCGACAATCTGCTTTATTAAATACAACACTTTTCCCATTTAAGTTTAGCATACTTCCCTGTTAAAGTTCACAATCTGCCAAGCTGATTTTAACTCACAGTTCGACAACATTTTTCACTCTGTTCAAATAAATTCAACACTCTTCTTATAATGCTTTGTGAAATAAAATTCAACTCTGCTTAAGCTGGTTCAACACTCCGTGCAACTGAAACAAACGTAACTACATCCAACTCTTTACTCCATTAAATTCTACACTCAGTTCAACGAAACTCAACACCATGTTAAAGGGAATTCAACACCATGTTAATGGGAATTCGACATTCTGAACTGCTAAATTCAACGCTCTGCTCGAATGAATTCGAATACGTACTCAATTGATGAGTCATTGCTGACTCATTGATGTCTTGTTATCTTCATTGCTTCTGAAGCGAAGCAATGATAAACTCTGAAGGTTAGATTGCAACATCAAAGAGAATGTAAGATTCGCTCGAGGGCTGCCAGTGCCGCAAGCTGAAGACGTGGTTCATTAAAGGCCAAGAATTGCTTTCGATGATTTCACTTACATTATTTTGAGAAATGTTCGGCTGCGATTGAAATTTCCAACGAAATAACTCCGAACAATATTTCGAGCATAAATAATTGTTAGGTATTTCTGGTCGGTGTGCATTCGACTTTCCATTAAAGGTAAAGGCTTTCATAGATTTTTGGAACATATAATTTGAGTTACATTAATTCAAGTTTGTTGCATCAATGATGAGCATTATCACTAATTATTCTAACGAGAGCTTGGTGAGGTCTATTTCCCCACAAGAATGATTTTCAACTGTTCAATAGATCCAGTCCTGACAGCTGTAGGTAGCTAATTTCGTGGCAGCTGTAGGTAACTACTTTCGTGGCAGCTGTAGGTAACTACTTTCGTGGCAGCTGTAGGTAACTAATTTCATGGCAGCTGTAGGTAACTAATTTCGTAGCAGCTGTAGGTAACTACTTTCGTGGCAGCTGTAGGTAACTACTTTCGTGGCAGCTGTAGGTAACTACTTTCGTGGCAGCTGTAGGTAACTAATTTTGCAGCAGCTGTAGGTAACTACTTTCACGTCCCAAGTTTTGCAAAATTGAAGCCACTTACCTCACAACTCACTCGTTCGTTAACGTAAGACTTTTGAACAGCAATAACGATATGTGATCGACATTCTGAGAGTGAATGCATTCACAACGCTGGTCACGTCAGTCTAACTTTTCACATCCAGATATTTGCACTCCATTTCAAGCTCGGTGATGCGCAGCCGAAGGAGCAGTGAAGCTAAAGTACGACTTTGATGTTGAGATTACAATGAGACCAAGCCCAGGGCTCTGTAATAACGAACGCTCACGTATACGCTAGTGGCGCTCGCGAGCTGGAATAAGGAATTATTGAACGGACGAGCGGGTCAGAGCAGAATAAAGAATTTTGGTTCCATGCGGGTATTATTGAACAGACGAGGGAGTCCGAAGTTACAGAGACGCGTTTCAGTGAGAAATGAACTCGAGAGATCTTCTGCAGATATCCGCACCTGATGTTCTGTTTGGAATTTTTCTTTATTGTGGTTGCGGATCTTGAGGGTTGAATAATTTTTTCCGCATTTTTATTGCAATCACAAATCTTGAAAGTTGATGAATTTTTTCTGCGTCTTTATGTAATCACGTACTTGAGGATTGATGAGTTTTTTCTGTACCTTAATAGTAATCACAGAACTTGAGGATTGATGAGTTTTTTCTGTGCCTTTATTGTATTAACAGATCTTGAGGATTGATGAATTAGCACAAAAACCATGCTGCATCGGCTACTTTTTCAATATTGTTTCATAGTTCTAACACGAAAGTTTAGTAGTTAAAGGGCATTGTAAATTTTAAATTTAACGTTTGCCAACATTAAACACAATTTATTTGTGTCATGTTACTATAATCGAATCTTATTAGAGCTACGAAATACTTATATTCTGTTCGATGTCTCACCACGAATTGAATAAACAATATTTTCCCGGTTTTCAGATCGAAGTTCTGACATCTATTCGATGTAAATGTACTAGAATGGGAATTTTTATTTGCCTTTCGTGGAATTTTTAATTGGTAATATTAGCTTGACTTTAGTGCGAAAATTTCACGCAAGGAGAATGTTGTTGATGGTCACGAAGTTGTTGCAAGGGATGGAAAAGAATATTTACACCGTTCAAACTGCGCCCAACCAGTTTTACTAAAATTAACTAGCGCTGTTTAAAATCGAAATTATCGAAATGTTTGAAAAGTACGTAGTTTTTGTGCGCTTGTATCACTAATGCCTGTTCTATGCTGAACATTTCAAAGAGACTCGAAAAGAAGTACTCTGACACGACCATTTATTTTAGTACGGCGAACGCACGACCTAAAATGGCACTCTAAGCACTAGAACAATAATACGTTAATATCAGGCAAATACTCAGGACAGCGTGCTTGTTCTAAAAATCGAGACTCCTTTAATTTCAGTGTGGATTTGTCCACGTGTCTTCAGAAAAACTGAGATGACATTTCAGAAACTGGTCGAAGTATCCGAAGAAAATATTGGACTTATTACGAAGACATGCCGGCCTGACAGCCCGTGCAATCAAATATTTGCATGTTCAAATTGCATGACCTGATATGAGACGAAGCGGCAAAATTCTGAGTCAAGGATGACCTGTTTTATTACTCAAGTTAGATTAGATTTTCATGATGTCACGGCCGGGAGGAGCCGCGAACGCCCCGAGATCGCAGGAGTAGCCCTCAGAGCTTTGAATCATGAGAGAATGCATTTTTTAGCAAAGAATGGTTAAATTTTCTTGTGAAGACGCGAAGTGCATTAATTAAGGTGAAGTGTGCTACGTGTTTTCAATACTTGTCATGTCAGAGAACCATCCCGTAATTATATTTGATGGTGAAGTGGGCGTCATTTGTTAGTCGTTAATGTTCTCATTCGTTATGGGGACAGTTAGAACTTACGGTCAGAGAAACGTATCAATAAATGATCATTGGAAATAAGAACGATTATATTCAACTGTGAACCGAAAAATGAAAACGAAAGATCGCAATTTTTTGAAACTTCAAAAACCAACTTCAGAAATTTTCAGAAACTTCAGTATAAGTGCATGTGCATTTTGCATTTCTTCAATGGAGCAACGCGAAGGCTGAAATAACCAACGTACCTTTGGTTGCACCTCAAGCACTCATGCCATTTATGAATCGAACTATGAGCTAAGAACTCAGAAAAAATTACGTTAATAGTTATTTGGAGACGTTTTTTCTCCAGATGGCGAATGGGAATCAAGGCAGGGGAAAACTGCTGGTTCTTCTGACGTTGCTTTTGATAAAAACTCAAAAAAATGAGATTAGAATGTCAAGTTATTATCGAAATAAAATGCTAGAACAAAAGTTTTCCGATTTCAGTTGCATGTAAATAACAGATGGGAATTGATTGAATACGAGTGCAATTCAAATATATTATTTGATAATGAAGATGTCTAACTTTCAAATATATGTGTTACGAGTCAGATTTTTAACTAGATTACATTTTGTCAATCCTTTCAAGAACCAAGCAATTAATTTCCCCGAAATTTTCAAATCATGATATCATTTTATTTTGCCCATGCTGTAAAAAAAATCGCACAAATCCCTGTAATGTAGAAAACTGACCCGATATTTGCCAAAATCTCGGTGCTATTCTTACCTTATAATATCTTTAGTGTGGTCATTTATTTAAATATTTATTTGGTGTAAACTTCTTCCGTCTTTCTGCGACACTCATAAGGATGCGTAATACCTGTAACACGAGTTTCACCAGCGCAGGAGCACAAGAATATCTTAATTGCAGGTACTATTAGGATGGATATATTTGTTTGACATCCACATCTTGAGACTTAAGGGAACCATCGAATCCCGTCATTTTTGACGGGTCGAATACACCAGTTATTTTACAAAACCCCTCTCTTTTCACTCCTTAAAAATATCCAAACCTTTTTTCTATTCCCTCACTAGCTTTTAACATGAACACTTCCTATTCACACGGACACCCAAAATATTCGCTATTTACATCCATCTTGGAATCGTTCTTGATCAAACCCTGGATGGAAATAAATAGATCCAACGCATCAGCTTTAGAAACCTCCTCTGGATTTGAGCAAACGCCCAGCCGCTCCTCTCGCTCTTAACTTGGCAGTAATTAATATGTTAGTTGCAGCACCATTGATGTATCCTCAAAGGATCGGAAGTATTGGCACACGCCTTTACCATTTCTCCTCAATTTTGAACCCGTATAATCGACTTAATCGGTTGATTTTGTAAAAAAATGCACTTCCTAGTATGTATTGAGTGGGAAAATTTGGCTTTCAGTGTCGATGTCCGTGACACAGTATGGTGATTCTTTGATAGTTGAATGGTAGTAGTTGGATGGAATGATTTGAATGAACAGTGAAACATTTGGCTGTGTTCTTATATTGGAAATAATATATTTGTTAAGGAGTTCTCATATTTTATTTTCATTATACGTTACGGGACAAAACCCATTCTTTTGGTCATTGAACTAGGAATACTTTTCAAAGCTCCTTGGGCGAGTTCGTATTGTAACAGACATAATTAGTGAAAATTAGTTTAATTTTTCTAATTTTCTACTGAACGAGAGAAGAAAGAAAATCATTTTACGGTTATTATACTGCATGTATGCGTAATATATTGCGAATTATCTCACAGGAGCAAATGTCAAAAAGGAGAAAAAAGTGCATGCACTTTTTGTCATACGAGGAAACACACCCATTCCCTTTTCAGTCCTTAATGTTTGAAACTATTTAAAAAATAACTTGTTTACCTCAAGCGACACAGCAGTATATTGTTGCTCCTCACGTCTAGTATAATGGACACATTTGAGTATACATAGTTACTCAAGGGCCCGAATAAGTTCAGTGACTTCTAGGGCATGCTATCATCAACGCTATTCTAAGGTTTTCCATTGATGCTCAATTGCTTTGGTAATTTTCTTCCATTGAAGCAATTTTCATTTAGTCTTTTTTGACGATCTAGATTGCTTATCATGGTGGAATTTGCTTTGCACATTTGCTGAGTGAAAGCTCATATTGATTCGTAATTTCATTTTAAATCAGCGGTGAAGCTGAGCTACGTGAGACGGAAATTCTATTTCTTTCTTTATCAAAGACTCTTAGCTTTTAAGACTTAATAGTTATCATATTAGATGAGATAAAAGTAAGTTTACAGTCCCTAACAAAAACTTATTCGTAGAAAATATACACGAGGAGGGGAAGCAAAGCGGAAATTATATCAATGGGCACGTACTAGCTTGGATGGGTTATAAGCAAAACAGAAAATATATCAATAAAATATGGGCACGTACTTGCTTGGATGGGTTGATGTCCCATCAATGAACTTTTGTGCCGCATTACCACTCTCAGGGGGAAAATGTGCGGCCCCGAGTTGGAGTTAGGTAGGCATTCTTTACGTTGTAATAAGTTTGCCTGAAGAAGCCAAAGCTAGAATCATCGGTCAGACACGAACATTTGTAGACGTGTTCAATAAATGGTTTGAATGAATTTGAGTCACTTGATAAACAGTCTTCATTTATGAGATATTGAGTTTCACTAACCTAATTATTATATGGTGGACATAAATCACACGCATGAGGGTGGAAAGCGTAAACGATTTTTTAGCCCAATGGGGAGAGTAGCAGTTGCTGAGAAAGAGGGAATGTAAGAGATTCTTGTAGAAATGATTGAAAAATCGGGAAATTACATCGACAGTGATGATGTCTATCTTTTTTTTGCAGAAAAGTTATGTACGTTGATTTGCTTCTTCACAGATATTTGATTATCTTGGAAGGTCAACGGACAGAAAAAAAATACGAAAGAGATTCTATGACACATATGCTTCTCGTTAACTGATGACAAAGATTATTATTGTGAATTAATTTACTTTATAGGTAGATTTAACATGCCAAGACATGTCTGAAATCATCTGTATGAGAATTTATTTTTACTCCACTCATATTTTGAATGACAACTGTCTTTAGCGTACATTTGGAATGACAATTGTCATTAGCATATATTTTGAATGGCAACTGTCATCAGCATAAATTTTAAATGACAATTGTCTCCAGCGTACATTTGGAATGGCAACTGTCATTAGCATATATTTTAAATGACAACTGACTCTAGCGTACATTTAGGATAGCAATTGTCATTAGCATATATTTTGACTGGCAACTGTAATTAGCATATATTTTAAATGACAACTGACTCTAGCGTACATTTAGAATAGCAATTGTCATTAGCATATATTTTGACTGGCAACTGTCTCTAGCATATATTTTGAATGGCAATTGTCTTTAGCATAAATTCTTGAATAAAAATTGCAATTAGCAGCCACAAAAAACTTGCCTAGTTGAAGAAAAGTTAATTTTCTGATCGTTTCTCTCACAAAACTGGCAACCTCTTTGGGTTGCATTCAAAGTTAGTGATGTTGAATCTCTGATAATGAATACTCTTTTAGAAAATACATCACTCTAACTTTTCCCACAAACTTTTCTTCAGATGATTATTTAGAAGACATTTTTCTTAATTTCATCGTAAAAATATGTAACACATCAAATCCTTTTCACCCACCAACGAACGTGGCGTACTTTTGACTCACTTATTCCTTCATACAATATTGTAAGACCGTTACACAATCAAAACATGAGAAGCAAACAACAAAAAAAATTGAAACTGAAATCTCACATGTGAGCCTAATCAGACCCAAGGTCATATTTCAACAAGACCCTGTACATACGTGTCATTGGATTTAAAGATCCGAAATCAAGTTATTTAATTAGTAGACCATTTTGCTGAGAAACAACACTATAGAGACTCTAATACACAAGTTTTCAGATCTATTGTCTGGAGTCAGTTTGTTGCACCAGTGCGGATTTTATCGCTGAAAATTATTTTTCATGCGGCGCAAAATACGTGCTTATTAGACTCATTAATCTTAGAGCGGTTCATTTCGCCTGCACGCTTCGAAACTGTTACATTTTCACATCGAAGTCACGAATTCGAAATTTATTATTTCGAATTTTAACTGTTCAACATTTGAGAACGACATTTAAAAAATTGAAGATGTACATATATTTGAATACACATGACTAATACCGGCTTATCAAATTTATAAATTTCAATCTACATGCCAGAAATCGGCTTATTAACATTACACACTATAATCCACACGTCTGAAACCGGCCTTTTAACTTTGCATATTTGTAATTCACATGTCAAAAATCCTAAATTTCAAACTACATGCCTGGAATCGGCTTATTAACTTTGCAGATTTCAATCCCCATGCCTGAAATCAGCTTAATAATTTTGCACAATTGTTTTTCACATGTCAGAAATCCTAAATTTCAATCCACATGCCTGGAATCGGCTTATTAACTTTACTTATCCTACAAAATTTCAAAAGCAACAGACTCAAGCAAGAGTTGTGTTCGACATCTTTCATCACCGTCAACATGGCTATCGCACAACTTACTCGTGTTCTGTCTGGAAGAGTTAAAGGCTGATGACGCCCACCGTGCCGCCTTCATCCAAATTGGAAAACTTCGAATCCTCATGAATAAAATAGTCATTTGATCAAAGTCCTGTAAAAGAAGATTGAGTTTTTGTTCGACAAGGATTAGGAACAATAAAGCTAAAATGAATCACTTTCAACGGAGAGTCAAGTGTTCCGACAGCTCTCCTCGTCAAAACTTGGATTGTGAAGCTGCCTTGTGGATATTAATCTACTCTGGTTAAATAATTGTAGAATTACATTAATCTACTTAGTCTAAATAACTGTAGAATTGGATTAATCTACTTTGAGTAAATACATAATTGTAGAATTCTATTAATCTACTCTGAATATTGTAGAATTGTATTTTTTTTTCTCTGGGTAAATATTTGTAGAGTATTTTTTCAAGTTTTCAAGCGCAATTCAAAAGCTGAGCTCATATTCGTGGTCATAATGTATGAACTCACATTTAGAACAGGATAATATTCCTTAGCTGTTCACCTGCCAATTTATTCCTAAATACTACCAACGTGTTACTTCCCATTTATTCCTAAATAACCGCTTAAAGAATATTAGAATTCCACAAAATATTTCCAATGTTGATATTGAAAATGTTAAAATTTTTATTTTGCTCAATAAATTATGAGTATTTGTTCAAATAAGCAGAATCAATTTAGCCAAATGAAATATAGTTTTAATTTCTGCTCGTTGAGAACAGCATTGCTGGTGTACTCTTAATACTAACATGCCAGGCTGCTGAAATAAAATGAATATTTCATTGTAAGACACATACCTCTATTTCACTTATTATAAACAAAAATGTATGGAAACACGTCTAAGTGAGATCATTATCTTATTTAAGAAATTCAATGAATAAAACTATTTGGAACGTTTCGACCTCCTGGATCAATGTATAATAAGGTCTAAATAAGGTCAATGAATAATATATTATAAGGTCGAAACGTTCCAAATATTTTTATTCATTGACTTTCTTAAATAAGATAATGATCTCCCTTTAGACGGGTTTCCTTGCGCTATTATTCGTAATTCGGATATTCAAAAGGTAAACCATTAATATAAATCCAAATATAACTTATACCATAGAGTTAGAATGACCAAATCGATATAACGCTATGAGGTGAATTACTGTGTTTTCCACGATTCTTGGACACTTCTAGCAGCTTTATTTATAACTCACTAATTCTACATTCTGATATTGAGTTTTTTCTTCAAATTGTACTCGCTCAATTTTGCCGCTCATGATAAATAAACAAATCGAATTTGGCAAAACATTTGTTGATTCTTGGTTTATAATGGAATGATTCTCTACGTTACTAACAAATCAAATTGGCAAACCATTTGCGAAATTTTAGTATATAGTGGAATTATTCTCTACGTTACTAGCCAATCGAAACTGACAAACCATTTGTTGATTCTTGATTTTTAGTGGAAAAATTCTCAACGTTTCTAAAAAATCCAAACTGAGAAACCATTTGTGGAATCTTGGTTTACAATGGAAAGATTCTCGCAGCTTCCCTCAAATTAGGAGTGAGTCGGACAGACGCTACACCACGTAGTGCAAATACACAAAGATGGCAAGAATTTACGGATTTCGAATGTTGACCAACTGCTCGAAGAAAAGTCCTAGCCGAATCAATTCTTTTCTCCATGCAAAATCTATTTACCGCTGAATTTTTACTACAGGTTTTTTCAGGGAGAAGATAAGTAAAATTCAGCAAACAGAACCAATTAATCCAGAAGTGATAATTCTCGAGCCAAATGCAAACCGGAAGCAACCTTACTAAAATCATTATTTTCAGAGCAAGAGACAAAAAAAATCCTGTTCTAGTTTTGTCGGAAAAATTAAAAACCAGCAATTTTTAGCTTTATTGTTTCAAAAATTTTATCAATAACAATGATTTTAGCCTCTAGAAGACCTCCTAAGCCCTCTAAAATTTCTGATATGAACCTCCGAACGGAAGCAGACTTTTGGACCCGAAATTCTGTTCCTAGACCTTGGTTGTACCAGGAGCGGCCTCGAACCTTAAAAGAAGCATCAGTCTGAGATCCAACCATCGATCTCTGCTGCATTGGTCAACAAGACAACGTCTTAGTTGCAGGCTCCGGCCAATGTTGTTGATGGGCGTCTTTAGAAATTCAGAGCTGGCAGAAATATTGAGCCTGCTGACTGGCAATGTTTTGGTGGTGTGAAATCAAAGTGAAATTCTTGACCTGTGAAAATCGTGTCAAGAAGTTTGAAGTCTGGGATCTCTCATGTGAAATAGAAGAGTCGTAAAGTTAAGCTTCTTTGGTGTACATGAATTTTACCCATCAAAATCAGCGAAGTAGATCGATGTTTTCCACAGCATTTGGCGAGTTCAATTTGGTCGTCTGGGCTGAAATCACGCGATCCTTATGCTCGGTAGACGGAAAACAGCTTTTACTGTAGAATATAGTTTTATATTCATTGCTTTATTTCCCGGTTAAAGATATTGCATGGTCCAATCACCTCATAAAGAAAAAACCTTTGAACCACAGGATGCAGGAAGTCAATCCTGCATTTTAAATCCAGGCTTCAATCGTGACGCTTCAATCCTGAAGCCTAAAAATGCAGGATTGATTGCTGCAATCTTCACGAGCATTTTTTTGTACTGTCACTCATTAATTTGCTTGAGACGTATTCACATTAAGTGCGGAATATATTTTATAAGCAGACAAAGACGCTGGCTTGTTGCTTTGAGAACTGAATATCGTGAATAATGAGAAATACTAAAATTCATACAAAATTCAAACAAAATGTTTTTATTGCATATATTGTATAGGAAGAACACAGTCAAATTAATAATTTTTTGACAGTAATACCATTCTGCAGCATTTTATATTTCTCGTATTTGCCCCATTTCCAAGTATATTTACCGACTCGAAAGCACCATGAGTTTATCGCGCAACATATTCTGTAGTCATGGAGTAGTACATTCCACTCGAGTGAAATAGGTGAACGCACCACATTTTTATATGAGAAATAAAGTACAATGGATCGCAAAAACACCTGTAAATACTCCAGTGAATAAGGCATCATACCTACAGCCTCTAATTTCACAGCAGTTGCACCTTCCTATTTACGAGTGAGTGGGGATTAGATGCGGAATAGTATAAAGTAGAAACTGATATCTTGACGTTTTGGTTTTCACGGCTCTTCTGAAAATCAATGAATCAAATTCCAAAACTTGATGATAGAATGACTACCTACCAATGAAGTGACGAATCATAATTTCTTTATGAAGTAAATCATTTATTATTCCGAATTGTTTTCATTTGACCGGAACATGATAGATTACTTAGTTTCTAATTGAAATAAAAACAGTAGCCGTCCGTTTCTTAAGGAAATTTTAATTGAGGAAATTTTATTTGTTCGTATTGGGGGAGTCGATGATAACCATTTTTTATGTTGAGAATTGTACCGGGAATTTTATTCCGTACGAGCAAGATGTCCAAATAAAATACTCGGGTGGCTTAGAAACATCTAAACTTCACATTTTTCTTGCTCGAATAGATAGTTAACAGTGCCTGTAATTAGGATGGAGCTTTGTCTTATCCTTAATCAAACAAAAATAAAATGACTGAAGGGAAATATGACCCGTATCGGAAATTTTGTCTTATGGGGGAAAAAATTTAACTCAGGCCGTTTAGGTAGTCTGTGAACCATACGGATAAGATATGCATGCAAATTAGTTTAGATATGTGAAAAATATTAAGGTAATGAGATAAGATATGTAAGATAATGTAAAATAAGATACGTGAGATAAAGTAAGATAAAATATGTAAGATAATGTGAAATAAGATACGTAAGATAAAGTAAAATAAGATATGTGAGATAACGTAAGATAAGATATGCAATATAAGATTTATTGGTAGTCTATGAGCCATCCGGATGAGTTAAGTAGGCCATAACGTCCTTTTGAAAAACTATCAGACATTTGGACAAGGAGCTCGTCTCTTCAGGTATATTTCATGACTTCGAGCACCTAAACAATTTTATATGAGTGACAACTTTTATTTTACAGACCCAAGTTTGTTTTAATCATGAACACATTCTAAAACGAGCATTCATGATGCATTTTACCTTTAAATATCGATATTCCAAGCAGAAATTAATTGTTTTAGAAGTCACGTCATTTCTATTGAGTAAGAAAATTCTCTCTGGACCTACGCATGGAACTGAAGAAAACAGTGGGTGTATGAAATTTTTAGCCAGGATCATTGTTATTTTGTGCCTGGAAATAAAGATGTGCACATCAAATGTAAGTAGGGACCACAGACTTAGGGAAGTTTTTCGTAATGGTTTTAATTTTCGAGGAGTAAATTCCATAAAATTGAGAAACGTGGTATGTTCATTACGAATGCTTATATTCGACTAGATTCCTACCCTTACCTGGTTATCAAACAGTTCAAGAAAACTTCAGCTTATTTTCCCCATAGTCACTGTTTTCGAAAATCTTGGTTGGGCATCGTAAGGCCCCAAACATCAAAGGATGGGATTCAATAATGGCGACAAAAGTTCTCATTCGTCTTGAAAACAAGATTTTTTCAGGGACAATAATTGCTTCAGTGTTTCCCTTTCTCGGGGCTCGGAAATGCAAGCGGCTTGAAGGAAAGCGAAATTGTACGAGTTCTTTACTTCAAAACTCTCCTTCCTTTGACGTCGCCTTCGACAACTTCATGAGTGGTTGGTTTGCGATTTAATTGAGCTTGAGCGTATTTAGGAATGACCAATATAAACCTACAATGAGGCTTGGAATGCGATTTAGATGAGCTTGAGCGTATTTAGGAATGATCAATATAAACCTAAAATGATGCTTGGAATGCGATTTAATTGAGCTTGAGCGTATTTAGGAATGACCAATATAAACCTACAATGAGGCTTGGAATGCGATTTAGATGAGCTTGAGCGTATTTAGGAATAACTAATATAAACCTACAATGAGGCTTGGAATGCGATTTAGATGAGCTTGAGCGTATTTAGGAATGATCAATATAAACCTAAAATGATGCTTGGAATGCGGTTTAGATGAGCTTGAGCGTATTTAGGAATGACCAAGATAACCTATAATGAGGCTTGGAATACGATTTAGACGAGCTTGAGCGTATTTAGGAATGACCAATATAAACGTAAAATGAGGCTTGGAATGCGGTTTAGATGAGCGTGAGCGTATGCATCAATGATAGATATCAATCTGGAAAGGCTAGAACGCACTCCATTTGTTTCTGAAATAGCTTGCTACTTGAACTACTTCATCAGTGGTTGGTTTACGATTTAGATGAGCTCGATCGTAGTTAAGAACGACCAATATAAACCCAAAAAGAAGCTATAAAAAAGTTTCTCAGACATAAATGAAGGAATCCAGGCTATCATTAAACTCATTCTATTTTTTTTAGAAATAGCTTCTTCCCTGAATCTTTGTGTTGGTAACACACACCGACTTTAAAAAATATTATTAGTTCCTTGCAAAATATCACACTGTCAAATATTGATATATCGATTAAAATAGCTTTTTCAGATTGAAATACTTCTTTTTATTATTTCATTGAACGTAATAAAGTATTTTCTCTATGATCGTGCATATCGGCAGAAAACGCATACATTCACCAGTGCTTAGAAGCATGAGCAAAAATTTTCTCATTGCCTTCGAATATGCGGTGTGTGGCTGGACAATACCAACGTTTATACGATAACACAAATAAATCAATGACAATATTCGTCCGGTGACATTTTCCGACTCCCGCGGGAAAAGGGAATGTTGTGTAACGGATGAAGGGTGGGGAAGGAGAGATGATATTGAGTGAGAAGCGAAGGCTGAGAATTGAATAATAGTGTTGAGCGAAGGGTGAAATATGAGGGAAATAAAAACGGTGTTGAGCGAGGGGTGAAGATGAGGGAAATAAATAACGGTGTTGAGCGAGGGGTGAAGATGAGGGAAATAAATAACGGTGTTGAGCGAGGGGTGAAATATGAGGGAAACAAAAACGGTGTTGAGCGAGGAATGAAGATGAGAGAAATAAATAACGGTGTTGAGCGAGGGGTGAAAGATGAGGGAAATAAATAACGGTGTTGAGCGAGGGGTGAAGATGAGGGAAATAAATAACGGTGTTGAGCGAGGGGTGAAATATGAGGGATATAAAAACGGTGTTGAGCGAGGAATGAAGATGAGGGAAATAAATAACGGTGTCGAGCGAGGGGTGAAAGATAAGGGAAATAAATAACGGTGTTGAGCGAGGGGTGAAGATGAGGGAAATAAATAACGGTGTTGAGCGAGGGACGAAAGATGAGGGAAATAAATAACGATGTTGAGCGAGGGATGAAAGATGAGGGAAATGAATAACGGCGTTGAGCGAGAGGTGAAAGATGAGGGAAATAAATAACGATGTTGAGCGAGGGATGAAAGATGAGGGAAATGAATAACGGCGTTGAGCGAGAGGTGAAAGATGAGGGAAATAAATAACGATGTTGAGCGAGGGATGAAAGATGAGGGAAATGAATAACGGCGTTGAGCGAGAGGTGAAAGATGAGGGAAATAAATAACGATGTTGAGCGAGGGATGAAAGATGAGGGAAATGAATAACGGTGTTGAGCGAGGGATGAAAGATGAGGGAAATGAATAACGATGTTGAGCGAGGGATGAAAGATGAGGGAAATGAATAACGGCGTTGAGCGAGAGGTGAAAGATGAGGGAAATAAATAACGATGTTGAGCGAGGGATGAAAGATGAGGGAAATAAATAACGGTGTTGAGCGAGGGATGAAAGATGAGGGAAATGAATAACGGCGTTGAGCGAGAAGTAAAAGAAGGAGAAACAGAAACGATGGTGAGTGAAGGACGAAAGACGGGGAAAGAAGATAAGTTAAAGGCGAAAGTTAAGATAAGAGCTACAGTGTTGGCTGAGAGGGGTAAAAATCAGAAAGAGAGATTAGGAGGAAAAAGAGAGAAAGAAGTGGGATGCAATGAGGAGAGAAACAATAATGAAAGCTGAGCGATATTAGGAGAGAGAAGAAAAGGAAAGGAGTTTAATAAGGGAACAATGAGGGAGAGAAAGGGGCAAGAAGGAAAGTGGGGAGAGATATAGGAGCTGTATCGCTATAGAGGGGAGCAGGTGCAAGCGAGGGAAGAAACAGAGAGAGAGAGAGAGGGAGAGGGAGAAAGAGAGAGAGAAAAGGAGGGAGAAGTTGAGTGAAAGAAAGAGGAGGAGAGGGGAGAGTGAGAGAGAGGGAGGGAGCAAGAGAGAGGGGAGAAGAGCGGTGTAGGATGAGGGAAAAAGCGCCACGAGAAGGAGGTATCCGTGATACCTTCAAAAGTTAGATGACAGCTTCGCAGGCAGCGGAAATGAAAAGAATTCTGAGGGCATTTTATTCCCACTACGGCTGATGAAGGGCCCGGCCAGTTGATTGGCTTCCGTGTTCAACTTGGACTTGTTTCTCTATCAAACCCTCTCAGATTCGTCAAAAAAGCCTATTTAAAATTAATTCTCTAATGGAAGGAAGTATTACGTTTTTACATGTTGGCTTTGTTTACTCAATTGTGTTTTTTTCACTTTAGTTTACTTTATTTATTTTTCTTTAGACTTGCTAACTTTTTTTACTTATGTTTACTTAGTTTTCCATAGTTTATGTTTGTTTATTTTAGTTTATCTTTAGCTAACCTCTGATTACTTTTGTTTAGTTATTGTTTACTTATATTTCCTTACTGGTATTGGTGTGTTTTATTTTCCAATCAAGCCCATTCAATTGTCATCAAATGAGCTACTTTTGAAATACTTTTGTAAATTCAAAATTAGATACTGAAATTTGAAAATCATCATTCTCGAAAAAGTGCGTGTGCGGCTTAATGCATTTTTTTTATAAGAGTTAGAGTTTTCTGATCCATCAGTTGTAACTCTCATTACAATTGCATCGTTGGCTCTAACATAAATATTTTCCGTTTACTTGTACAACTTTCTTGGCAAACTTAATTTCAAACTTGTGGCGAAGTCACTCTAAAAGTGATGTACGTTTTGATTCTAGCTGCAAGCTGCAGAAAATCTTTGGGAAAATGTATTTGATCGCCTTATCCGATGAAATTATCTCAAAAGTCTCCGTAGGAGAATTCCTGATCAGTTTCTTCGTAAGCCTTGTCCACATCGTAAAAGATTCAAGTCAGTCACAAGCTCTTGCTCAGCTATTGGTCAGAAAACCGGAAAACTTTTGCGAGTGAAAGCTTGGATTTTCCGTTTCAAAGGCTTGGCTTTTGCTCCTCAGGAGCTTGGGTTTTCCGATTCAAAAGCTCGGGTTTCCGTTCTTTACGCTAGAGTTTTCTGAGTTAAATCCAAGAAGGAAGCTGCTCACTCTTCAAATTCTTCCTAAGGCTTGGCATTTTTGGCCACACTTTTCGTCATTTCGAAGCTTATTTTTGGTCGTACTGGCAGCTTTTACAAGACAATCATCCTTCACTCTCGGTTAAAATTTTGTTAACTTTGTTGTTGTTACTTGTGTAACGTTATGCAATGAGCGCTAGACGCGAGACTCAGTTTATTTTTAATTCCAGTGAGATTTTTGCAGGATCATTACACATAATTTTCACTTCTAAAATGCTCATACATGGATTTCAAATTTTAACTTTTACTACTCCACCGAGAAGTATTTTCCTTCAGGTATTTATTTTCATTTTTTTTTCTTCAGGTAATTATATTTTGCCGAATTTTTTGCCTCTAAAATGTCCTTTCAGGTATTCCGAATTTCAACACTTACTATTTTCCTTTCAAAAATTCCAACTCCTACTTTTTTGCTGCCAAAATGAACTTCTATATTTTTCTAGATAAGCTCGACGTTTCCAAACAAGAGTCTCCCAAATCGAACAAACTCGTTTCAAAAAATAACATAAGTTAATATCTAAAACGTTGTACAAATGAAGCATGGAAGCTCGACGCTTCCAAACAAGAGTCTCCCAAATCGAACAAACTCGTTTCAAAAAATATTATAAGTTAATATCTAAAACGTTGTACAAATGAAGCATGGGAGCTCGACGCTTCCAAACAAGAGACTCCCAAATCGAACAAACTCGTTTCGAAAAATAACATAAGTTAATATCTAAAACGTTGTACAAATGAAGCATGGAAGCTCGACGCTTCCAAACAAGAGTCTCCCAAATCGAACAAACTCGTTTCAAAAAATATTATAAGTTAATATCTAAAACGTTGTACAAATGAAGCATGGGAGCTCGACGCTTCCAAACAAGAGTCTCCCAAATCGAACAATCTCGTTTCAAAAAATAACATAATTTAATATCTAAAACGTTGTACAAATGAAGCATGGAAGCTCGACGCTTCCAAACAAGAGTCTCCCAAATCGACAAAAACTCGTTTCAAAAAATAACATAAGTTAATTTCTAAAACATTGTACAAATGAAGCATGGAAGCTCGACGCTTCCAAACAAGAGTCTGCTCGCGCAGGAGTACGAGCAGCTCCGACCATTACTGACACATCAGTCTCCAGCTTTAAAAAAGCCGGACAAACTCGAGTGATCAGGCGTGCTTTTAAGCCTGAAAGGCGGTCTTTGTTTCCTTGCAGTAAAGACTGAGAGTGACTTTAATGAGCGAGCGAAACTGTACGCTAAAAGTGCGTGTGAATAATGGAGCTCGTCCGGGAAAACATGGGATTTGTTTTCGTCGATCTAACAACCAGAGTGCGCTGCGTGGTGGCATTGTTATTTCGGTTATTGCGCTTGCGTTTAATTAAATTAATGACGATGAAACGCTAGGAATTTGAATGAAGGGTTTGTGTAAGTGCTGACACGCTTTATGTTGCCAGCGGGGAATTTAATGTGCGTATTGAGAAATGAATTGAGAAATTGAAAGGGTATTAAGGTCTCGAGCGAGTGCCAGAAGCGCATAACAGAAATTCACTTAATATGAGTATGGAGAAATGAATTGAAAAATTGAAAAGAATTTGAAACAAATTAATGGCTGAAGAAAGTGCCACAAATGCATCAGAAGCCAACGGCGAACTTGAAGTGTGAATCGAGAAACGGATTAAAAAATTGAAATGGAAATAAAGTCACGAGTAGGTGCCAAGAACGCATCATCCTCCAGTGACGAACTTAAAGTGAATTGAGAAAAAATCGAAAAATAAAAATGGAATTAAAGTCTCTTGTTGGTGCCAGGAACGCATAGCAGAGATACACTTAAATGTGTGGGTTGAGAAATGAACCGAAAAATTAGAAAAATTATGGGCTGGTGTAAGTTCCAGAAATGCATTTGTGGTCAGTAAGGAGCTTGATGTGAAGTGAATTGAAAACTTGAATAAATTAAAGGCTCGTGTAAGACTCAGAAACGGTCAGCGGTAAACTGAATGCGTGCATTAAGAAGTGAATTGAAAAATTCAATCAATGAAATAATGAAGTTTATGAGATTTTCTGAAATGACGAACGTTTTTTCGTTTGATAATTTTTGTATAGTTTGAGCTGATTAGGACGCTGTTCACGAGAACATGTGAAGACTTAAATAAAATTCAAGCTTCCTATGTTATTTCACCATCTCTAACATTTTCAAAGACTTTTATTGAATATCATTCAATAGAATATTTCTTTTCTTCTCGTCATTGAGAGGTATTCATAGGATTTAGTACGTAAAATGAGTTACTATTTGAACTAGTAAAACCATTTACTTCAAAGGACACCGACAAAAAGTTCGGACGTCCAGTTTGAAGTAAATGTTTTTGTAAATACATTTTCACAACCGTACATACGAAACAGGGGCCATATTTTAAAGCAACTTACGTCATCGTAGTGGTACCACCAACTTACGTCATCGTAGTGGTACCACCAACTTACGTCCTCGTAGTGGTACCACCAACTTACGTCGTCGTAGTAGCACCCCCAACGTACGTGGTCGTAGTGGTACCACCAACTTACGTCGTCGTAGTGGTACCACCAACTTACGTCGTCGTAGAAGCACCCCCAACGTACGTAGTCGTAGTGGTACCACCAACTTACGTCGTCGTAGTGGAACCACCAACTTACGTCATCGTAGTGGTACCACCAACTTACGTCGTCGTAGTAGCACCACCAACTTACGTCGTCGTAGTGGTACCACCAACTTACGTCGTCGTAGTGGTACCACCAACTTACATCATCGTAGTGGTACCACCAACTTACGTCGTCGTAGTGGTACCACCAACTTACGTCTTCATAGTGGTACTACCAACTTACGTCGTCGTAGTGGTACCACCAACTTACGTCTTCGTAGTGGTACCACCAACTTACATCATCGTAGTGGTACCACCAACTTACGTCGTCGTAGTGGTACCACCAACTTACGTCTTCGTAGTGGTACTACCAACTTACGTCGTCGTAGTGGTACCACCAACTTACGTCGTCGTAGTGGTACCCCCAACGTACGTGGTCGTATTGGTACCACCAACTTACGTCTTCGTAGTGGTACCCCCAACGTACGTGGTCGTAGTGGTACCACCAACTTACGTCTTCGTGGTGGTACCACCAACTTACGTCTTCGTAGTGGTATTGTCGTCGTTCGCTCGAGAGAAAACACGCTGTCAGGAGTGCTGCTACGACTACATAAATTGCTACCTAAATTCAACGCCTATGTCTTATCCAACAAAATTCCACCCTTATGTCATATTCAAAAAATATCAAGACTTATGTTTTATTCAACAAAATTCAACGCCTATGTCTTATTTAACAAAATTCCACCCTTATGTCATATTCAAAAAATATCAAGACTTATGTTTTATTCAACAAAATTCAACACATATGTCTTATTCAATAAAATTCAACACCCAGAGTATGCCTTAATCCACAAAATTAGGCTGCTATGTCTTATTCAGCAAAATTTAGCACCTATGTCCTATTCTCCTAACTTATTCAAGTTCTCAATAAAACAAGAATCAAAAAAAACTTCCGGGTAGTAGTTAGTCATGTCACGTCACACATCATACGCGTTGATTTTCACTAAGGTGTAAGAATTATGTTTTTTTGCTAGAAGAAGTTACTCCAAAAAATTAGCTGATCATCATAATCTGAATAACTGTAAGAAATAACCGTAAGTGACGATGCAAAATGACCAGCAATTCTTCTACTTAGGAATGTTCAAATTTTTTTGCGTGATCTTTGGGGTTGCATT
The DNA here is from genome assembly GCA_030386875.1 of Morinoia aosen. Taxonomy (NCBI): domain Eukaryota; kingdom Metazoa; phylum Arthropoda; class Malacostraca; order Amphipoda; family Talitridae; genus Morinoia; species Morinoia aosen. The sequence continues at coordinate 20,021,711 of CM059556.1, forward strand.
AAATGTGGTAGCTTCGGTTTTTGCAATAAATAACGTTTCTTTAGTTCGTTTGTTTTGTTCGCTTCCACATGCTTAAAATTATAAAATTATATATTTTTTACTGAATTAATTGAACAAATTAACAATTCATTTTGGCAGCCAACTTTTATTTTGACATTGTTAACAAAGCAGGCATGGCATTTGGTATCATTTTCACACTGATTTGAATTACTTTCAGAATCATTATCAGCAATTCTCTTCTTAAGATCTAATTGTGATTTTTATAACTGATCGTATTTTTTTAGATGAACTTTTCAAGTTAAAAAACGTATTTTTCCAGTTTGACCATTTAGGAAACGATAGGATTTGTTTCGATGAATAATCGTCAAAAGTTGAGTGACGTTTTTTACTTATAAGTTATGTACAACTTTTTGGCCCTTGAATTAAGCATCACCATTTTTGCCCTTGAAATGAGCATCACTTATAAGCTATTATTAGAGTTGAGCATCATTTTCTTTGCATTGAGCATCACGTCTTTGTTGTTAAAATAAGCAAAATTATTTTGGTGATAATTTAGCTAAAACTGTTTACAGCCTTGGAGTTTTAACGACACCCACGGTTTTGCTATCCTAATTTACTCGCTTGATTTCAGAATCAAAATAGGGAACCCCGGCAGTAAAGTCTCCAAAAGATTTCAAAGTTGAACAGCCGCCGTCAAGGACCAGTTGAGAGCTGAAAAACAAGGAAATCTTTTCGATCACATTTATCTAGGAACGCCAAAGACACTACGAGCAATGAAAGTGATAGAAAAAACGTGCGACCTGCAAAACCTTCAACCGCTATCAAAAATACTCGAAAAGCCTGAAAGTCTTTCTTCCTACGGAGATCAAAGAAATATTTTCGATGTGCGCCGTCTGAAAAAATGAAAAGAATAATAACTCAAACCCTGTGGCTTCATAGAACAATTCAGGGACTGACCAAAATAGCGCACGTGTTTTTCACGGTTTTGTTAAATGGTTTAATAAAATAGTGATACATGTAAACTACGATTGAAAATTTAAAAAGTAAAGTTTTTATTCCAGTTGTCTTCAATTGACTTTTACAGTGTTGCAGCATTTTGAAAAGCTCCTTCGAAATCTATGGACTTTTAAGGGTTGAATTTGTCAATCTGACTTATAATTGGATTTATCAAGGTCCTTGAGCGTTGAATTTCTCAATTCAATATGTAATTTATTTTCTTAAGGCCTCTAAAGTTTAAATTCCATAATTAAATTTCTGATAGAATTTTGCAATAAATTTCTAAAGGCTTTTAAAATTCCTTAGCTGTATTTTTTATTCAATTTCAATAAGACGCTTAAACATTACACGAAGCATTAAATGAACCATCAGAATTTATTTTAGATATAATTCAAACATAATGTGTGTAGTTTCGCCATTATACAGAAAATGTACAATTTTAGATACAACTATAAATAATGTTCGACTTGAAAAGGCCCTGAAATAATACAGAGAAATATCAATTTTATTAATTTTCCAAAAATTTTTATATTACCTATTAACGTTAAGCACAAGTGTGCGATCGAGATGAAAATTGTAGTCATCTGTGCAGGCTAGCATAGATGTAACTGCATAGAGAAAATAAAATAAAAATCTAACTTCAACGTTATTATTTTGGTCCGAAGAGAGAATGCTTATGCATTTTTCTTAAACACTTCCGAGTATTTCCACAGCGAAAAAAAAAAATTTGAAATGAAATCTGAAAACTGGTTTAAATATTTATTACCAGTGTGCTCCCAATTTATCGCGAATTTTCCAGTGATTCACAACAAATATTGCTACTAACGTACCATAAATTTGCAGACTTTACAGAAAATATACGGGTTGGTAAGTCAACACCGTCAAGTATCGATGTGAAAGACAATGGAGTGTGAATTTGTCACTGAAGTTTGTCAACAAATATAATCATTTCCCAATTACTTTCGTTACAAAGAAAAACACTTTTTCTGTCCTGAAAATTTCACATTTTAAAATTATGCTACAATTTTGAAAACAACATCTCCTTGAAAGCTTCAGTTACTGCAGCAAACATCTGACACATAAAATATGTTTTGTCTACTTTACTGCTTCATTTCCCAAATCGACTACATTTTTTGCACTCTTGTTAAGTATTCTAAATTTTCAATCGACTAAACCATTTTACATCATACATTTTATATTTTTCGCTCACTTATACGTATTATGTCTTTGATTTTCCCACATCAACAACATTACCTATCCTGCTTTAAAAATCATAAATTTGCAAGTGACTAAGACCATCTTACATCTTGCTTTGTAGCAAGTTAGTACTCTACGTTCCTGTTCGAAAGGTTAATTCGTACCTTAATTGCTTCCTTCTTACATTAATTACTACCTTTTCCCACATTAATTAATATCTTTTCCTACATTAATTACAACCATCTCACATTAATTTCTACCTTCTCACTTTAATTCCTTCTTTTTCCTACATCAATTACTACCATCTCATATTAATTTCTACCCTCTCACATTAATTACCACCTTTTCCCACATTAATCTCTACTTACGCACCAGATGCTGCGGCGCAAGTCCAACATAATCCTCAATATCCAAAACGTGGCAAAACTGGAACGGGTTGTCAGGCAAGCCGCGGCTTTGAGATAAGTTCAAGTCGGTGCTTCGGCCAAAAATGCACGCGCTAATAATGACCTACATGCACTTTAATTATCCTGAACGGTGATGCGAAGCAGATATTCGGCCGAGGAGTGGCTAGCTTAATTATGACTGAGCGTTCATGAATCTAAAGTGGAGATAAAACGGGAAGAGGAGCTATAAAATACCTGCCCGCTGAGAATTTTTTTGATGAGATCAGATCCCTTGTAATAATAGATCCCTCGTAATAATATGGCGATATATTATTGCAACCTAAATTAATCAAGGAGAAAGGACGTAAAGTCGAGTCAGTACTATTTTGATAATGGACGAGAAATAAAAAGAGAGAGTATTCATAGTATTTCAAATTTATGTAGACCTTTAATCAATCCTAAAATGAGCAATAATAATAGCAGTCGACGGTTGAAATTCGATGTTGAAAGATATAAATTATAATTGTTTCTTTCCGTGAAAATTGGACATTGTATTCATAGCAGTCTAAAATAATGGATGGACTTATCTTTGATACGTGTTTCACTACTTCACCTGGAATAATCTATACTATATAATAGAGCGGCGTCCGTCCGTCCGTCCGTTTGTCCGTGTGTAGCACCCACCAGTAGTCAGTGTGTGATGAGCGTATCTGTGATACAAACTGCATCAACTCCACAAATTTTGGTGTATTAATCCATCAAATTTGTGGTCGGAATGAATATCTCATGAAATGTTAGGTTAGGTTGTATACAATAGCAGAAGTTGAGAGTTAGGAAAGTATAAGAAGCCATAGAATAGCATGGGAAATCATCGGAAAGGCATGTTGAAGCTAAGTTTGTCTGTCGCTCTGTCACGCTGTCCAGGATGCTTAATGACTATTTTTGATTGAAGTTTCACCAGTGCACAAGCATAAGAACATTTTAATTGTGGGTTCTCTTGGGTTGGACACATTTTTTTCAATCCACATCTGAAATATATTTTTTATGAAAATATCGATCCCCGTCATTTTTGACAGGTCGTGTACGCCAGAAGTTGTGAGTTAGGAAAGTATAGGAGAGCCATAGAATAGCATGGGAAATCATGGGAAAGCCATGTTAAAGCTCAGTTGGTCCGATATCTAATTCTGTCATTCTATGTAGTACGGGCCCTGTGCACAAGTATATTTAGATCAAATTTTATTTTAAAGACAGCGAGCATTTCTGCATTTGTTGTCAGAAGTGTAGGAGTACAAATTAAAAAAAATTGCGTAACAAACCAGAATCATAAATACGCTCACAACACTCTTCCAGTAAAGCAAGTTATCGACGAGTAAAGCTATATTGTACCACCGGTTTAATTATTTGATTTTTGTCTATTTTTGGAATCTGAAAGATGTCATTATTTATGACGAAACGTAAAAATTATTATATGTATTATTTTCAAAGGAACAGTGGCTAGTATAACGGCAAAAATGCAAGGAATTGGAAGAGAAAAGTGTCTAAATCAACTATTTATCATTATTCACCCTTCGTGAGCAATTTATTTCGTACTCATTACACTGATTATGACGCTCATTAGGTTATAATGAACGCCCAGAGTATTACAGATGCCGAGCTGACCCAGTTAGAAATCGCATCCATCATTATCTCTAATACAAAGCGCCGCGTGTCTCCAGAAATTTCCAGATGAAAACATTATTATCTGTGCGTCATTTCTCCTATGTTATCACAATGGGAATCGTACTGAAGACATTAGGTATTGGAGATTTTATGCACTTAGTAATCACTATTATAAAAGGAGCCGCGTCCGTCCGTCTGTGTGACACCCTCTTCTAATCGATAGCTTTGATAGCAACAGGGATAAAGCTTAAGAAATGCAAGAAATTATTCTATTGCGTTATTTTTCTGTTGCGATTCAATTTCCTCTCACTAGCATTATGGTATCCAGAATACGAACTCGGCTTATTTTTACAAATAGAAATTTTCTTTGGAGCTTTCTCAGTTGAAATTCATCATGTTGCATTGATATTTTTAATAGATAATGCGAATGGAAATGTTTTAAATTCGTTTGACCGGTAACCTGGATACCACCTTTTATTATTTATAATTTATAAAGCCCAAGATTTTGGGCTTTATAAATTGAATATTTCAAAGAATATTTTAAACGCAGGTACTATTAGGATGGATATGTTTTTTGTCATCCCTTTCTTGAGACTTATTTAAGGAAACTATCGAATCCCGCCATTTTTAACGGGCGAGTACACTGGTCAGTACATATGAGCTCACCACCATGGCAGAAGAAACAAATGAGGGTCAAGTCTTTTTTCTCCGTCGACCGTGTGGCAACGCTGACGTCACGCCAACGACCCAATAGTAGCGCTCATAAAGCATTTGATAACACTGCTAAACCCAATTCTCGCACCCCTTTTGGCCTAACGGCATGTCGCAATGGTGACGTCATCCAGTGAGTTTGAAATTAAGCCCTTGGGTTGGCTAGACCAGGGCTTCTCAACCGAAGGTACATGTACCCGTAGGGTACATTTAACGTACTGCATATTTTAAAATGTACAACATATATTTCCATATAACCGCACAAGTACGCTTAATTGTTAATCGTTGAGTGTATTTTTATAGTTTATTAAGCCTATAACTGTGTTGGGGGTACATGAAGATACACCATTACGATAAGGGGGTTTAATATTAATTATATTAAATGACGACAATAGAAAGGTTGAGAAGCGCTGGGCTAGACGAACAATAGGCCGTGAATTTTCCCCCATAGAAATGACGCTACCTTGTTTCCTCTACCGTGCTCACCACAGTCCAAAGAGCGCACATGAACGGTATCTTTTATATAGGTAAAAATGCGAAAAAAATGTTACCGGAAAATGCGTATGTCAAGTATTTATTGTAATTTACTCTCTATGAACAATTATTTCGTTCTCATTATACTGATTAGGACGTTCATTCATTAGGTTATAATGAGCGTCCGGTGAATTACAAATGCGGAACTGACATAGTTAGAAATCGCATCCATCATCACAAGATAAGTTCAGGGCTCACAAGTCGGTCATAAGTTGGGATTGGGGCAGGTCTTTATGTTTCTGTATTGGGCTGCGATTAAAGAAGTGAACTTTTTCTCGGATTGCATTGTGACACGCGCGCCATTCAAGAGACATTGGGCCGTGGCTGAAATGGACTAAGTCTGCAAAGACGATGGATAAAAATCTGATCTACGTGAAACCAAATGATTACGGAAATTTTTTATCCTTTGCAGAATGTAAAATAACACCGAAAAAATATTTTGACGGTATGGATAATTTTACCCGAACTATGTACTTGAACTCATTTTCATTCTGAGTTTTCTTCCTGATCAACATTTGAAAAAAATACCGAAAAAATCGTCGACGGTTTGGCCGGTTGCACACGAACTAATTACGAACACTAAAACCAAATTTTCATGCTGAATTTTCACCCAGCTCAGAACATGAAGTAATGCAGGAATAATCATAATCAATAATCGGGCGATTTCGCTCAAACTATCTACTCGTACTTACACCAAATTTTCGTGATGAATTTTCATTGAGATCAGAACATAAAACAACATTCAGAATTCGTTGGCAGTATCGACATTTTCGCTCGAACTACATGCGCGTATTTAATCCAAATTTCCCGTATTGAACTTTCGCCCACATCACAACACAAAATAACACCGGAAAAATTCGTTGTAAGTATGGACAATTTCGCCTGAAAATTTCAAAGCTTATTCGCATCTGCTTTCAATGCCTTGGCTATCAAAGCAGAAAACTGCGAGAGCTCTTGTGTGCCCTCAACCGACACTGACGAAGGACAGAGAAGAGTCCCCAGTTTTAGATCTCCATCATCTCAAATGTCGTGGTAAACGATTTTAAATGGCACATTTTGTCAGCTCACTTGTCATCTTCTGGAAAACATTTCAAATTCAGGGGCGTGGTTTCATGGTTGCGTTCTGCCTTCAGAATTCTTTTCTTTTGTCACTCACAACGGGCAGTCATTTTTCCAATTGCGTTGCTTTTCGCTTTAAAAAATTATTTAACAAGTTGAGTGCGATGGGTTTTTCTGAAGTTCAGCATTAAACTGAAATTTGAATTCAAGAATATTCAGAAACTCTATGAATAGCAAATATTAACGGGGTCCATTAAATCTATCAATTTAAAAGATAAATTATTTCAAGCGACCCACCGATGGGTCGTATCGGGCACACAAGAGCTCTCGCAACATGTTAAGCTGGCCCCGCATTACATTGTTTAGGTTTGAAAATAGCATATCTGTTTGTCACAAAGTAACTGAATATAAAGCTTGAGGTTTTGAAAATAGCATATCTGTTTGTCATAAAGTAACTGAATATTAAGCTTGAGGTTTTGAAAATAGCATATCTGTTTGTCACAAAGTAATTGAATATAAAGTTTTAGGTTTTGAAAATAGCATATCTGTTTGTCACAAAGTAATTGAATATAAAGTTTGAGGTTTTGAAAATAGCATATCTGTTTGTCACAAAGTTATTGAATATAAAGCTTGAGGTTTGAAAATAGCAAATCTGTTTGTCACAAAGTAATTGAATGTAAAGTTTGAGGTTTGAAAATAGCATATCTGTTTGTCACAAAGTAATTGAATATAAAGCTTGAGGTTTGAAAATAGCATATCTGTTTGTCACAAAGTAACTGAATATAAAGTTTGAGGTTTGGAAAATAGCATATCTGTTTGTCACAAAGTAATTGAATATAAAGTTTGAGGTTTTGAAAAAAGCATATCTGTTTGTCACAAAGTAATTGAATATAAAGCTTGTGGTTTGAAAATAGCATATCTGTTTGTCACAAAGTAATTGAATGTAAAGTTTGGTGCATTCTTTATTTATTTACTTTCAACGAATGTCTGGGAGCATTATTAATGTTATAAAATAAGTTCAAGCTATTTAAGAACCATCGTGACCTCTATACCACTTCTATGATGTTCTCAAAGAAAAGACAATTAAACTATTTTCTGATGAAAAGCAATTTCTAAACGCAATAAGAATGATCGTTGTTCTAACAAACACTGAAGGTGAAATATAGTGCTGTGCAATGTAAATGGAATTAAAAAGTGTCAATAAATAGTATATATTTATTAAACCTATACTAGTTATGATATTTATATTTATTAAATATACACTATTTATTACAATATATTCAACAAATTATATTTTTTGCAAGTAAAATATACTATTTAACAGATTGAATCGAATTAAAATGAAGAAAGGAGGTGGGACTAGAATTCCTGGATTTTAAGCGTAGAACATAAGGTTCTAACGATGAAGAATAGAATAACAAACTATAAAAAGGTGACCCTTAGATTGGAAAATTCTATAAGATGGTCAGGAAAGGTATAATATTATGTAAATAAGATGAACCTCAAACAAAAAAAAGAAAAAAAAAACAATTCTACCACAATAAGTGAGACTTGTCGTAATATTTATTAATTTACTTAACGTAAATTGATGATATTTATATTACTGTCGGTCACGTCTCGTGTTTACCTTTTGGTATTTTTTTTGTTCCATTTGTGTTCGTTAGACCTGTGTATATTTAATTTTCAGCCCTGGAAAAGTTATGTGTCTGCAATCACACACAACAGCATTTTATAATTTGAATAACATTTCCCTTTAATAGTTTGAAAAAATTGTAGCATTTCATTACTCAGGGACAACATATAATGTACTAACCTCTCCAGCCCTGGTCTTCCATAATTGACGACGGTTGACTAAATAGCGAAACAAATGTTATCACTTTTCCACACCCAACTCACAAAAATATGACATTCAAGAGGACAGGCCTCCCTCAAATTTTGCAGCATTGCTGCAGCAAAGTTCACGAACAATTTAGTTTCGTCAGGATGCATCGGAAAGTACGAGCTAAACTTTAACGTTTGCCCACCTTTGCTCCGAATTATGACAAGAAAAAAAATTAGTAAACCTGCAACTTTAAACTTAAAGCTGAATCAACAACTTTAAGTAGTAAACCTGCAACTTTAAACTTAGAGCCTAATCAACAAGTTTAAGTAGTAAACCTGCAACTTTAAACTTGAAGCTCAGTCAGCAACTTTAAGTAGTAAACCTACAACTTTAAACCTAAAGCCTAATCAACAAGTTTAAGTAGTAAACCTGCAACTTTAAACTTGAAGCTCAGTCAGCAACTTTAAGTAGTAAACCTGCAACTTTAAACTTAAAGCCTAATCAACAATTTTAAGTAGTGAACCTGCAACTTTAAACTTAAAGCTTAATCAACAACTTTAAGTAGTAAACCTGCAACTTTAAACTTAAAGCTTAATCAACAACTTCAAGTAGTAAACCTGCAACTTTAAACTTAAACTTAATCAAAAACTTCAAGTAGTAAACCTGCAACTTTAAAATTAAAGCTTAATCAACAACTTTAAGTAGTAAACCTGCAACTTTAAAATTAAAGCTTAATCAACAACTTTAAGTAGTTAACCTGCAACTTTAAAATTAAAACTTAATGAACAACTTTCAGCGATGAAATGGTCAGTGAACCCTTCTCGTATTTCATCGTTATTATCCTTGTATTACCCTCAGTTACTTTTGATACGCAGGTATTTCAAGGAATGACTTACCCTCCATACAAGCATGAGGACATAATCAGGATATGTTGCTGTGGTTTTGTGAGACATTCTACGTTTGAATTATGGAGGAAACAGCCGCAATTTTAGGAATGTTCTTGAGTTCCGGTTTTCTATTTATTACTATTATTGTTATTATTATCTTCCTTAATTTCTATATGTACGTATTTTCATGAGTAACATACTCTTCATACCAAGAAATAAAGAGTTATTGGTGTTCTTCAGTAAGGCATTCTACGTTTGAATTTTGGAGGAAAGTGCCATACTTTGAAGAATGTTATGAACTCCCTGTATTCTAATTTGTTCTTTACATTCCAGTTCACCGCACTGCGCACCACGATATCATTTGCTAAAACCGCAGCGCGTCACCTAAACAGCCATTATAAGGCTCGTGAAGTTCAGTTACGGCGTCTAACATTAAGTGCGCAGAGTTATCAACGATATAATAACACAGAGTGGCTACTTGCTTTGTTGGTGCGCGTGTCAGTGACGCGCTAAAAGATGCTAAATGACCGTATCTGTGATACGAGTTTCACCAGAGCACATGTACAAGAATATTTTGAAAGCCGATACTGTTATGATGGATATGTTTGTTAGTCATCTTCATCTGTAAGATTCTTTGAATAAAACGTCCAATTCCGTCATTTTTGAGGTATACTAGTATAAATTCAACTAGTATAAATTAAACTAGTGTACTCGGCACGCATATACTAGTTTTCATGGTGCTGAATTATGCATAGCAAACGCTGCGATTGTACTCTTTTGCTAAGATGCGGAAACGATATGAGAGGATACCGGCATTCGCCGTGCGTTGCTTTGGGAATAGGATGAATTTAATGTAGAATCTGCAATGTAGAGTTCTTACATTAAACCGAAGGAATCTTTTAAAGAACTTCTAAAAACCGAAACGCATCCTGTGATGTAATCATAATAGTTGAATTAATTATTGTACATAATGCTGATATTAATGCAATTTGTCCCAAGCATTTTGTCGTCTGACAAAACTGCTCATCAAACAGAACGAAAATGTCCCGAAAAACTAGAAGCAATTTCTGTTTTCTGGGAACAAAGAAGCAATAAGAGCTAACATGATTTAATCCTATTCATCATCAGGTATTTCAAATTAATTTAAGCTGGAAGAGGGAGTGAAATTTTTAGGCAGTTTGTGTTCATGACGTAGCTTCATGTCCTCTGCGAAAATTTTTCTCTACAAAACATGTTGATTGGAGAACAGAAATTTTACTAATTCCTGATAAAATAACTCATGAAGATAGCTATCTCATTGGGGCAACGCAAAATCTTTAACATTTTCTTTGGCGTTTTCACAAAAGGACATCGCTAAAAATGTCTAAAACATGCTTAATTTATTTCCGTAAAACATGCATCACTTATTTTCTTTCTTTCAAACGGCGATGAAGATGAGTGATATCAAGGTTTTAATGATTCATTTTTAGCAGAACGTTCATTAGAACGAGGCACTTTTGTATACATTTTTGAGCCTTTACTTTGAAAAGAAATCAGTCTGAATTGCAGTTTTTACGGTTCTATGCAAGGTTTATGCATGGCAATTGAAAATTGAAAGTTAAAACTTCGAAGGTTTTAAATTTTCACGTGTTACAATAAGACGACACTGCATGAAATTTAGAGGTTTATTCGCGTTCGATTCTTTTTCACTGCACTTAGTCTGAACCTGTAAAAATGATAAATGATGGTAATTGATTGTTATGTTCGGAAATATCTATTAGAAGGTCGACGAAGTATTTGAGATAATTTTGTGTCACATTATGATAAATTCTCAAATCATAGTGCTTTCAGATGTTGGGGTCGACTAGTTTTCGTTTTACATTTTTACAAGCACATCGTTTTACATTTTTACTAGCACATTTCCGCTCATTTCTGAATCTCCTATTCACGATCCCCTCAAAAAAATCAATCGAACAACGTTCCTAAAAAGCAATCATCAATCCTTCTTTCTCTATAAGATTCACAAGCGAACAAGTCAGTTTGGTGAATAACTACCACACCAGAATTCATAGCTGTAACACCGAGATCACTTACCGTTCACTGATAGTCACGTAGCAGTGGGGGTTGAGCTCTCGTTGTGATGCAAGTCTTCGCGTTGGGGGCGGAAGCTATTCGATGCTCCGCAATTGAGGTCATGGGCTGAATTGCAGATGGGCTCACATCTCGAAGTTCATGGTCCTATTTGTGTTTACCGAGGAGTTTTGCCTCGTGCCCCGGACAAGGCTTCTTCGGGTGATGCCTTCTTCTTTTTGAGGACGGGTGCAGTCATAGGAATATTCTGTTGTAGTAAGGTATTTTTCGTGTCTTTATTCCAGTGCGTGAGTTTAATTCTGTTTATTCATTACAAGGCTTTCTCGGGTGACGCTTTCTTCTTGTTGAGGACGAAGGCAGTCATAGGAATATTTTGTGGAAGCAAGATCTTCTAAGTGTGTTTCACTGTGTGTTTATTTATAACAAGGCTTTCTCATGTGAGGAGTGTTTTTAGCACGGGGGCAGTCATAGGAATATTCTGTTGTAGTGTGACTTTTTTCGTGTGTTTATTCGCTACGTGTGTGTTTATTTACGAATTTCAAGCCATTCTTTAGTGTTACGTGATTTTTGAGGACGGGGCAGTCTTGCATGTAGTAAAATCTTTCTCGTGTGTTTATTTATAACAAGGCCTTCTTGTGTGAAACTTTTATAGGCAGTAATAGGCTTATTCCGTTTTAGTGTGAACTTTTTTCGTGTGTTTATCCAAGGGAGTGAGTTTATTTGTGACACGGCTTTCTTGGGTGATACATATTTTTTGTGTGCGGGGACAGTTATATGCCTATTCTGTTGAAGTAAGATATTTTTCGAATGTTTATATTAATGGTTGTAGGTTTAGACCTGTTTTGGACTAGTGTGAAATTTCTTCATGCGTCTATTGATTACGAAAGTACTTTGTCTAGTCTGGCAGCCAAGAGCTTAGAGTTAGTTATTGGCCTTTTCAGAACTTGAATCTACTTTTTCGAGTTTTATCTTGTTTGGTACGAATTCTATCTCCTTGGCCTAATAAGGGTCATCTAGGTTGCTACGTTTTCTTTTAAGTCTGTTATTAGCCTTTTCTGTTTTAGGGGATTTTTTTTTAATGTTCAATAGTTAGATACGAATTTTTTCTTGTGCTCTAGAGTAAGGCTTCATTGGGGATCACTCATTTTCATTTTGACACTAATGGATCTTCTCTCTATTATTGCTAAAGGTCTTTGGAATTCTGGAATTCTGCCACGCTGCCACGGGCTTTGTATGATTGAGCTCTTGGGTGTTGTGTGGTTATTTTTAGCTGTAGACCTTTTCTGTGCTTTGCAATTTTTGTTTCGACGAAGAGAATTTTTTGTATTATTTCATGCATGCTTTTCTTAAAGTTAATTTGTTTTATTTTTTCGATCTGTTTCGATAAATTTACATTTATAAAAACACTTACTGGGGCCTGTCCTATCTTAAACTATGTCATTATTTTAACCCTGATTAAAAGCGCAAGCTTACTTCAAATTCAAAACGTAACCTAATAAATAGAAGGAGCAGCTAATTTATGATACGCTGTTGTGAAAACTTTTCATTCTAAATAAACACAATGACCGCAACGTTTGCCATCCGTGGCCATGGAACGGATTTTTATAATGCTGCTGACCGACCAGTAGTCACAAACTCAATTTTTATAAATACTTAATTAATGCTAAATGGAACAATGATCCAGTTAAAGTTTTTTTACAATTGCTTACCCAGTCTAACTTTTTCGCCGCCTGCAAACATGTTTTTCGCCGTTTAAGCGATTTAACAGATTGAATCACTTAGGTGGCGAAAAACATGCATGCAGGCGGTGAAAAAGCTAGGCTCGATACTACAATTGACTTTAAATTTGAGCTGAATATTGAACTTCAGTTTAACCAGTTGGAGTCAAAGTGTTAACAAAGTCTCTTCATAATTAATCGCAAATTGCGTCATCGCCCCAGCAAGGTATGCACCAAGGAAAGAGTGGGTCAAAGTAGTCAAAAATTATTATTTCAATGATACTATAAGACGTCTCAAGATCACAACAAATTCTTAACAACAACCTATTCCTTGTGAAGTTGATTCATATGTCGCGATACAACTAAAATTGCATGAAACAATTTAAACTTGAGCACCATAGTCCAAATTTAAATAAAGGTAGGAAATAATTGAAATGCTATTCATTTTCACTGGTACGTAAATTTATAATTTACCTAGTGGTACAAGTACGCACCATTACGCAGTAATTTCCTAGTGGTACAAGTACGCACCATTACGCAGTCATTCCTAGTGGTACAAGTACGCACCATTACGCAGTCATTTCCTAGTGGTACAAGTACGCACCATTACGCATTCATTCCTAGTGGTACAAGTACGCACCATTACGCAGTCATTCCTAGTGGTACAAGTACGCACCATTACGCAGTCATTTCCTAGTGGTACAAGTACGCACCATTACGCAGTCATTTCCTAGTGGTACAAGTACGCACCATTACGCAGTCATTTCCTAGTGGTACAAGTACGCACCATTACGCAGTCATCTCCTAGTGGTACAAGTACGCACCATTACGCAGTCATTTCCTAGTGGTACAAGTACGCACCATTACGCAGTCATTTCCTAGTGGTACAAGTACGCACCATTACGCAGTTATTTCCTAGTGGTACAAGTACGCACCATTACGCAGTCATTTCCTAGTGGTACAAGTAAGCACCATTACGCAGTCATTTCATAGGGGTAAAAGTACGCACCATTACGCAGTCATTTCCTAGTGGTACAAGTACGCACCATTACGCAGTCATTTCCTAGTGGTACAAGTAAGCACCATTACGCAGTCATTTCATAGGGGTAAAAGTACGCACCATTACGCAGTCATTTCCTAGTGGTACAAGTACGCACCATTACGCAGTCATTTCCTAGTGGTACAAGTAAGCACCATTACGCAGTTATTTCATAGGGGTACAAGTACGCACCATTACACAGTCAACATGTTAATATAATTTTTTCCGTGCCGTTACATACATGCGAAGCAGGAGAGTGTCAATGCTGTGTTGGTCATCAACGATTTTAAAGCCCGTGTTTTGAGTCCGACTTCGTGCAGCGGTGGTACCGGTAGAATTACGAACGATCGAATCAATTTCCAATCCTGGCATGAACTTTTGGAGCAGCTCGAAAGCGCACCACTCAACTCCCCAGTCTAACTTTTTTACAGGAGCAAGCATGTTTTTCGCCACCTAAGCGATTTAATTTCTTGGGCCGCGAAAAGCATGCATGCAGGTGGCAAAGAAGTTAGACTGGTTTGTTCCGATGCCATTTCTACATTTTCCCAGGTTTTGCAGAGGAGATCGAAAATGCACCACTGCTCGTTCTGATGCCATTTTCACATTTTCGCAAGTATTGAATAGTATCTCGAAAATATACCACACTGCTTGTTCTGATGTTATTTTCACATCATCACACGCCTTGCATAGCAGCTCGAAAATGTACCACACTGCTCGTTCCTGCTGCCATTTCCACATTTCTACACGCCTTGTATCCCCAGTCTAACTTTTTCGCAGGAGCATGCATGTTGTTCGCCACCCAAGCTATCGAATTAATTGGGCGGCGAAAAACATGCATACATGTGGCGAAAAGGTTAGACTGGGTATCAGCTCGAAAATGCCCCACACTGCTTGCTGCCATTTTCACACGTCTTGCATCGCCGAACTCGCCCGAATTGTGACCTTTATTTTCGGAACGAAGGTCTTCGAGACCTCGTGCTCTCCAAATTCAGCAGGAAAACTTTCTGTCCCATGGGACAAAAAACGAATTGCCGAAGTTCTGCTCAGTTAATTGAGTTTCGAAAATTAACGAACCGCTTGAACTTTGCAATCCGTCCATAAGGTAGGAGAAATTTTGATGCTGCCATCGTCATGCTGTCGGTCGAAAAATTGCATTATTGGGTTCTAAAAGTTTCGAGTCCGATGAAGAATTAGTTTTCATTTTACGACGTGCGTAGGATTCAGTTCTGGTTGGTTGGGCAGTATTTTCAGACACCGAGGATTTTCCGCGAAGAAGGCAGGGTAATTTTGGATTTATATAGCCCTGAAAAAACGAATCGGAATAACACCGGGAAATATGATTCAAATAGGTGTAAAAATGCAAAACTTGTGCTCCTGGAGACATAGTAATTATCTGTAGGAGATGATTTATTGTTAATATTGCAAATGAATAGAAATTACCGTAGTAAATGCTGCTTGAAGAAATCGTGGCGGCTTAAACTTTGTGTCAAAATCTTTACATTTCAAATGAGCAACTCGAATAATTTCCCAATGAATCGAGTGCATTTAATTCGTAATGATCATAATCGTAAGAAGGAATCTGATTTAATGAAATGGAGTCACAGATTCATAAGGATGAAATAAATATTGAAAACGATTACCTATTAGGAAAAGCAACTTTTTGCATCTGTGGTGTCATCAACCGCGTGATGAGAACGATTCTTAAGATCATAGCTTGCTTGTAAATATGAAAATGGTCAGTATAGAATTGTATAGAGAGATCAATTTAATAATGAAATATATATTTTGGTACGCATTATAGAGAAACTGAAAACAGTACGACACAGTGCGTGCTCCATACCAGGGTGGAGTTGTTGTACATACTTCTGATTTTTACATGCAAATGTCAATAAAATAAAAAATTTCCCTTTTTTGCACTGTGCTCAAAAAGCTCAAGTCTGAGACAGACATTCTGGAGAATGCATCCAAACTCCGAGTTATGCTAAATCATCTTATGGAGATTTTAGTCTGTACATATAAAAACAATTCCTAGTTAGTTATAACCTAAATCAATTATTCAATCAGTTGAATTACTGAGTCTAATGTTCATCTACATATTCACCTAATTCTTCTAATTTTCATTTGAGGTTCTCATAAAGTGGTCTGTAATGCCTAAGTTGAATGTTGTAAGTTTGATAAATCGGGAACATTTAGAGATCTGAATCTCACTGAAAAGGCTCTGATTGCCAAACTAAACTGTGATACTGGTAGTGAACTGCTACTTTTTTACGGATTATGAAGAATTTCACGTGTCATACCGACTGAGTATCCCCATTTCAAGCGACCGAAAATCAAAAATGAGCGAAATCTTTTTGAAAATAGACTCATGTACTAAACTTAGTTTTATTTAAAATTAAGTTGTTAGGATCATAATTTTGCACGAGCATGAGCAAAGGATGTACTCGTTTTTACCAACAAACCTTTCTGAGTGGTTATATTATTTAGCTCACCGACCTCGTTTCTCATATGAAATGAAGTGGGTTAATCCAGTTTTAAGTATTTTTCATTATTAAATCATGTTACGATGTATAATATATCTGTAATATATTTTATGACAATAACACGTAATCCCATAATAGAGTATTACCGAATATGAATGAGTACGAGCTTGGATTTATTATTCTGTTGTGTTATGATACGTGAAGGGCTTGAGGAGCACGTTTGGAGTAATAAGGAGAGATAGGGTTAGGAATGGCTTGCTTAGGGAGCAGACACGTGGTGTGAAAAAGAAGAGTGGGCGGGTGGATGAAAGAGTGCTTGGATTGTTTGGGCATGTTGAAAGAATGAATGTTGAGCTGCTAGTAAAAAAGACTTATGCGCCGGAGGTGGGTGGTAGTAGAGCACGAGGAAGATCGCAGATGAGTTGGATAGTTGGGGTGAAACGTTATTGTATGAGAAGGGTCTGACTGATGGTGTGGCGAGAGGGATGACTTCGGACAGAAGTGAGTGGAAGCAGTGTATGAGGATGTAATTATTTGACGTAGTCACTGGAAGCCTGCCCGCATGTGATGGAGTATATGATTGTCCTGCCGTGTGCGGGGGGCTGCGCGAAATGAAGCGGTCGGGGTAAACCAGCTATAGCTGTCGGGTCTGATTGTGGAAAAGGGTTGTGCTGGGCTGCTATTGATCCGGGCAGTTCTGGTGCGGCCTGTGCTGCATTTCTCGCTTCCTAGTGACTAAGGATGAATGATTGTAGCTTGATGTCGGCTACCCTCCCGTAAGGAGGAAAAGCCTGGTATATGTATGTATGTTACGAATAATATTCCAGTGATATTTTGTTTAACCATAATACGTAAAAGATTTCTGGGTATTTTTATATTATTTAGTTTCCTGCTGCTGTTTCAATTATAAAATAAAATGGTTTGAAATGTTATCATAGCGTTCGTATGAAATATTCTCAAATATCATAGATTCAAAAATATTTTCAGCTGCAAATTATTGTTGATTTGATTTTTAAAAGAACTTCTTTCATCCGAAATGAGGCAAGAGAAAATTTTTCATATTCCTCTGCAAGAATTAATAGGAAGCTGAATCCTTGAAATATTTTGACTCCAATAAGTAAGCCTTGCTTTCTCGTATTTTTCAACAGACTATGCATGCAAAAAGCTTCATTCACTGCCTCCCATTTCATTCAAAACCTCCACCGTAAATCTGGAAGTCACATCCTAAACAAATTCCTGAAGCCGTGTTAATATCCCACCAAGTGCTTACCAACATCTAATTTCCTCTATTCACAAACTTTCAAATTGAAAGTCACATCCTAAACAAGTTTCTGAAGCCAAGTTAATTTCCCGTACTGTGCTCACAAACATCTAATTCCTTTTACTCATTAACTTTCAAATTGAAAGTCACATCTGAACAATTTCCCTAAGTCAACTCAAGCTAATTCTGTACAGCGTCATCGCGGCGCTTAGGTAATTTACACCGCACCGTTGCATGTCGCTCACGCCGCAAAATGGATGCCTGGTATCAGGTCTACCAGTTTCAGTGAGGGCTAGCGTCCACCATTTAGCTCTTGAGACCTTCAAATATTACCGAGGGCTCTGATGCCTGGTTTGAAATTCCTGGCTTCTGGCGAATTTCTCCGCGCTTCATAGTGCCGGGAATGCAGGCACGGTTTGGATGCTGCCTAAACTTCGTTTGTCCTTCGTTTCGCGATCCCAACGAATCCTTAGGTTCGTTTCCGGCGGCTCGCTGCAGCTTCTGAATAAACGAAATGTAAAAGGTGGGGTTTGCGGGGTAGAAAAGTCAGACAGGCCCCTGTGAGAATGGCAATGAGTTAAATTCATTCCCTATGAGTGAATAATTATTTTTCAATGAACGAATTCGTTTCACTTTCAATGAACGAATTCTTTTCATTTTCAAGTAATGAATTTCCTAACTTTTAATGAAAATTTTTTTTTTCAATTCGTATGGATGATTTAATTCGTTTCTTATGAATGAATTTTTTGCTTTTCAATGCTTGAATGTTTATAATTTTCAATGAATGGATCCTCCTCATTCTAGATGAATGAATTTTTTCATTTTCTATAACTGAATGCTTGTCAACTACAATGAAGGAATTCGTTTCATTTTCTATGAAAATGTTCTTTCCATTTCTTTGAATATGTTCTTTCCATTTCTATGAATATGTTCTTTCTATTTCTATGAACAAATTTCTTGCCTTTCCAAAGAATCAAATTAAATTTCAGCATAAACAGTTTTTTTTTGAGCTTTAGTTGACGAAATTGTTGTTATAAGGTAGGCGATGTGCAATGCAACGAGTGCAATGTGGAATTTTTGGGGATTGAAAGAATTAACTGAATTAACTGAAATTGAAAGAATTACGAACTATCAAATACAATACAGTGATTTTTTGCTTATAATCATTACTTCACGAAGAGTGGAGGATTAATCTGTACAAAGTGCATGTGACTCCACAAAGTAATTTTTTGGAACTAGGATGAAATCCACTCCCGTTTGTAAACCCTTGCAGCTCTTACTTTTTGAAGATGCCAATACTATTAACAGCGTAATTTTAAATTACATACAACATTCATGCTCTATTTAAACAGCCTAATATCCCATCTTACAGCTCTTAGGCTGGATTCTCTTCCAACACAAATTGCGGCATCACACAAAAGGTTTAAGAAAGGCGCCGGTATTTCAGCAATTCAGTAGCGTAACTCGATAAGGAAATATTTAATGAGAGCCGAACTCTGGAGTAACTCATTATCATTCCTCCCAAAAAACTTTTATTCTTTGGTACACAGCAATTATGACAGGTTGGTTAATTCAATTAAGCTTGGTTAACTAATTTGAAAAATTCAGTTGCTTGACTCGATAAGGGTAAAATGAGAGCTGAATTCTGGGCTCTCATAACTCAGGGACGTTCCCCAGTAAACTTGAAATCTTGGTGCAACGCAATCATGACAGCTTGGTTAAATCAATTAATCTTGGTTATAAGGTATCATTGAAATAACTAGGCGGTTATTTCTTAAGGCAGTCATTTCATGGTAAGGGTTTGCAGCCAGTGTTGAAGGCGGTCATTTCTTGGTGAGAACAGAATGCGCTGTTGAAGGAGGCCTAAATATAGTCAGACCTGAAGCTAATTTGTGCCCTGGTACCTCACATTTCCGACTCCTGGATAAAGTGGGGAATGATTTGTGGCTCTTTTCCAACGGGGAAAAACACCGGGTGGCTCTGCCGGGATTCGAACTGCCGACGCCTTCCCGTGAAGGGCGCGCTCCTAACCACTCGGCCCCGGTGACCACATAAGACAGTTAGTTGTTGGGGCTGGTCTGCTCACACACACTAGCCTGTGCACCTGTGAGCTCAAAATTACAGAACTACTGGCACAGCAATCATCAAACTTTACACCATCAAATTTTCCGCCATCAAGCGTCCCGCCATCAAGCGTCCCGCCACAAAGCTTCCGAATCAAACCAATTGCTCCAGTATTTTGATCTTTTATTTTCTAGAACGCACATTTACAATTTTCAAAGTCTTTCACTCTTTTTCACAAAGTCTGGTTGTGAAGCGAAATAGTTTATTGGGCATCATACTTTTCGTTGATATTACGATTTAAAATTCCCATGTTGCTAAAACTTTACAAATTATTATTAGTTAATTATCATAGATATTTTTATCACTCTCCCTTATTTCTTAAATGAAACTCGGTGCTATTTTAAGAATCGGTGCTATTCCCCCTGTGGGGGGGGGGTTAGAATTCTCCCACCGTGGTCCGCTGCGTGTCGTAAGAGGCGACTATAGTGGACGGAGCGAGGGGACTGGGGATCCCCTTCTCTGTAATGATTTTCCCGAGAGGCAGCAGGCCAATGAAGGGGGTGAGAGAGGTCGAAAGACCACTCAAACCCTAGTACTAGGATCTTTGAATGTAAGGGGTGTGGAAGTAGAGCAACTGAGAGTAAGAAGGAGGAGATTGGAAGAATGATGTTAAACCGGAAGATGGATGTATTGGCCTTGAGTGAGACGAAATTGAAGGGTAGTGGTGAGTTGATGTTTGGGAGTGTGGGAGGGAGAGTGTCTGGAGTACGTGGGGGACATGCAAGAGAGGGTGTGGCTATATTATTGAGTGTAAGAATCAGAGAGAAAGTAGTGGAATGGGGTGAGGTGTGATCAAGAATAATGTGGGTGCGAGTGAAATGGGGAGAAGAGTCATGGGTGTTTGTGAGCGCGTACGGACCGGGATCGGATAGGAGTGGGGAAGAGAGAGAGGAGTTTTGGGAGAAATTGTCCGAGTGTGTGGCTAGAGTGGGGAGTGGTTGTAGAGTTGTGGTGATGGGAGACCTGAATGCAAGAGTGGGTGATGAGGTGGTGGATGGTGTTGTTGGTAAGTACGGAGTAGCTGGGGTGAATGAGAGTGGGGATTTCTTGGTGGGGTTATGTGTGGAGAGTGAGTTAGTGGTTGGGAATAGTTTGTTTCAGAAAAAAAGTATAAACAAGTATACATATGTGAGGACGAATGGAGGTGTGATAGAGGAGAGAGCATTGATGGATTATATTTTGGTTAGCAGGGGAGTGATGGGTCGTTTGCTCGATGTGCATGTGTTCCGTGGCGAGATGAATGGGATTTCGGATCATTATTTGGTGGAAGGAAAGCTGAGAGTTAGTGGTATGTGGGGAGGTGTAAAAAGGAGGAGTGGAAGGGAGGTGTTAAATGTAAGCAAGTTACATGATTCTGAGCGTGAGTGTGAGTATCAGGAGAAGATGAAAGTGGAGTATGGGAGGGTGAAGGAAAGTGAGGTGGGTGGAGTGGAAGGGGAATGGAAGTTGTTTAAAGGTGCGGTGGAAAAATGTGCAAGGGAAGTATGTGGGGTAAGGAAGGTTGGAGGGGGGATTAGAAAGGGGAGTGAATGGTGGAACGGAGAAGTAGGAGCGGCTGTGAAAAGAAAGCGGGGGGCGTTCGAAAGGTGGCTGCAACGAGGCAACCAGCAAAATTTTGAAGAGTATAAGGAGAGGAAGAAAGAGGTACAAAGAATGGTAAGGAGAGCGAAGAGGGCGGCGGATGAGGAATGGGGGAGGAAGTTGGGAGGGGATTTCATGGAGAGAAGGAAGGTTTTCTGGAAGGAAGTGAAGAGAATTAGGAAGGGTCAGGTGGAGAATGAGGCAAGAGTGAAGGATACAAATGGTAGGCTGCTAGTGGAGAGTTGTGATGTGAGAAAGAGATGGGCGGAGTATTTTGAAGAACTGCTGAACGTGAGAGATGATAGAGTTGCGAGAGTAGTAGCTGTTGGAAGTGATGTTAGAATGCCTGTGTTTGGTGAAGTGAATATATGTCGAATAAGAAGTGCAGAGGTGAGATGTGCGTTGGATGAAATGAAAAATGGAAAAGCTCCAGGTTTGGATGGCTGCACGGTTGAATGTCTAAAGAAAGGAGGAAATGTGGTTATAGAATGGTTGGTGCGTTTATTAAATGTGTGTTTCGAGGCTAGTAAAGTGCCGGTTGATTGGAGTAGCGCGTGCGTAGTTCCGTTGTACAAGGGGAAAGGTGACAGGTATGAGTGCAGTAATTCTAGGGGTATAAGTCTACTGAGTGTTGTTGGGAAGTTGTATGGAAGAGTGTTAATTGGAAGAGTGAGAGTGTTGACGGATCGTGTGCTTGCTGAAGAACAGTGTGGTTTTAGGTGTGGTAGAGGTTGTGTGGATCAAATGTTTGCTGTGAGGCAGGTGAATGAAAAATACTTATTGAAAGGAAAGGATGTATATTGGGCATTTATGGATCTAGAGAAGGCGTATGACAGAGTGGATCGCGAGGCTCTATGGCAAGTGGTAAGTTTGTACGGAGTGGGTGGGAGACTGTTGAACGCGATCAAGAGTTTCTACATTGATAGCAGAGCATGTGTGAGAGTAGGGAATAAGGTGAGTGAATGGTTCCCAGTTGTGACAGGTGTGAGACAGGGATGTGTGATGTCGCCGTGGTTGTTTAATTTGTTTATGGATGGTGTGGTGAGAGAAGTGAATGCCAGAGTGTTGGGAAAAGGGGCGCAGTTGGTGGGACGAAATGGTATGTATTGGGAAGTGTGTCAGCTGTTGTTTGCAGATGATACAGCGCTTGCGGCTGATTCAGAGGAAAAACTGAGGAGACTGGTTGCAGAGTTTGGTAGAGTGTGCGAAAGGCGGAAATTGAGGGTAAATGTGAATAAAAGTAAGGTGATGAGATGTTCAAGAGGTGGAGTGTTTGGAACTTTGGATGTGAGGTTAAATGGGGAAGTTTTAGAGGAGGTAGAGCATTTTAGGTACCTCGGGTCGGATGTGACTGTTAAGGATAGTATGGAAGTAGAAGTGAAGCATCGAGTGAGTGAAGGTTGTAAGACATTGGGTGCAATGAGGAAAGTTTTTGAATGCAGGAGTTTGAGTATGAATGCTAAGAGGGGACTGTATGAAAGTTTGATTGTGCCAGTTTTGTTGTATGGAGCAGAGTCCTGGGGGTGGAGAGCAGCTGAGAGGAGGAAGTTGGATGTGTTTGAGATGAAGTGTTTGAGGAGCATGTATGGAGTAACTAGAAGAGATAGGATCAGGAATGAGTTGGTTAGGGGGCAGACGGGTGTTATCAAAAAGTTGAGCAGGCGAGTGGATGAAAGAGTGCTTGGATGGTTTGGGCATGTTGAAAGAATGAATGTTGAACGGCTGGTGAAAAAGATATATATGTCGGAAGTGAGTGGTCTTCGAGCGCGAGGTAGACCACGGATGAGTTGGATGGATGGGGTGCGACGTGCTTTGTATGAGAGGGGTCTGACTGTGGACGTGGCGAGAGGGATGGCTGCGGACAGAAGTGAGTGGGGGCAGTGTATAAGGAGGTAATTTTATTTTTGACGCGTTACTGGAAGCTGCCCGCGTGTGATGGGGTTGACCTGTCATGTGCGGGGGAGGGGCTGCACTCAATGAAGCGGTCGGGGTAAACCAGCTGTGGCTGTCGGGCCTGACTGTGGAAGGTGGTTGTGCTGGGCTGCTGCTGATCCTGGCAGTTCAGGTGCGGTCAGTGCTGCCTCTCTCGCCTCCTAGTGACTAAGTGTGGTGATTGTGGCCTGCTGTCGGCTACCCTCCCATAGGGAGGATAAGCCCGGTATATGTATGTGTATGTATGTAATTATCATAGATATTTTTATCACTCTCCCTTATTTCTTAAATGAAACTCGGTGCTATTTTATTAGAACAGAGTAACAAATTACTATTTAGCACTAGTTATCAAATAATCTCATAATAATACATATATTTTCTCGACAACTGAATTTTGAAAACAACTGGAAATGGAAAAAGGAATTACATTTAAAACTAATTTAAACTCTGGCAATTTTTCCCCCATTTCTTTATCCGAGAGCTGCTAGCCTTTTCTGTATCTATGATACTTACTCTTAAGTTAAAACTACGCGTCCCTGAATAACAATTTTAAGTCCTGGACCAGTCAACTTTTTTATCCTTTTGACCGTGATGTGAGCCACCTGTGGCCACGGAGAAGATTTTCATAATGCTGCTGACCGACCAGTAGTCACAAACGCACTTTTATTAAAACTTAATTATAGCTTAATAAAAGCTCGGTCCATTTAATGTTGGCGATTTTCAACCTTACTACAACAATTAACTTTAAATTTGAGTTGAATATTGAACTCCAGTCTAAACAATTGCGTTCAACGTGTCAAGTCCTGACTAAGTCTACAGCTTTTTAACTTTACTTTATAAAGCTCAAGATCAATTTAAAAAAGCTCAAGTTTAATTTAAAAAAGGTCAAGTTTAATTTAAAAAAGGTCAAGTTCAATTTAAAAAAGGTCAAGTTCAATTTAAAAAAAGCTCAAGTTTTATTTAAAAAGTTCAAGGTCAAAATAAAAAAGCTCAAGTTTAATTTAAAAAAGCTCAAGTTTAATTTAAAAAAGATCAAGTTTAATTTAAAAAGTCTCAAGCAGGCTATATTTAGAAAAGATGAATTTCAATTTTGAAAAGCTTATGTTTCTAAAATATCATACCTACGTAATAATAATAATATAAGTAAAGTTAATTTGTCAGAAGGCATATTTATTTAGAGGTACTGACCCTGAAAATAGAGTAATTCGAATATCAGACAAGGCAAGCTGCTGTGATGTTGTACTTAATTTGGCATTCTTTAAGTTTTACCTACGAATCATTTGCTAAACAGATCATCGGTAATTGTATCTTTTGACACAAATTTTGCAAATAAACTTTATGTAATAAGTAACTGTGGGACAATTAGCAATCTGCACTGACTGAAAAATTTAACATTACTGAGTTTCAATTTTTCAGTCAGTGCAGATTGCTAATTGTCCCACAGTTACTTATTACATAAAGTTTATTTGCAACATTTGTGTCAATAGATACAATTACCGATGATCTGTTTAACAAATGATTCATAGGTAAAACCCAAAGAATGCCAAATTAAGTACAACATCACAGCAGCTTGCCTTGTCTGATATTCGAATTACTCTATTTTCAGGGCCAGTACTTTTAAATGAATATACATTCTCAAGAATTATCTTTAATGATATTATTATTACACAAGTATGCAATTTTAGAAACATAAGCTTTTCAAAGTTGAACTTGATCTTTTTTTTAAATATAGTCTGCTTGAGACTTTTTAAATTAAACTCGATCTTTTATAAATTAAACTTGATCTTTTTTTAATTAAACTTGAGCTTTTTTAAATTGAACTTGACCTTTCTTAAATTGAAATTGAGCTATTTTAAATTAAACTTGAGCTTTTTTAAATTGAACTTGACCTTTTTTAAATTGAACTTGACCTTTCTTAAATTGAACTTGACCTTTCTTAAATTGAACTTGACCTTTTTTAAATTGAACTTTACCTTTCTTAAATTGAACTTGACCTTTTTTAAATTAAACTTGAGCTTTTTTAAATTGAACTTGAGCTTTTTTTAAGTTAAAGTTAAAAACTGTAGTTGAACGAAAACTTTTCGCTCGAAATCTTGTGTGCGGTCTGGGACTCTCTATGAAGCATTAATAGATAGTAGCATGTAAAACTGATGTTCAATATTCAACTCAAATTTAATGTCAATTGTAGTAAGCAATGTGTAAAATGGCAAACCTTAATTAACTGGACCGTGCCTTCATTTAGTTTTGATTTAGTATATACGAAAATTGAGTTTGTGACTACTGGGCGGTTAGCAGCATTATGAAAACTCCATCAGTGACCCCCGGTGTCTCTCGTCGCATTCAAAGCATCAAATTTGTTTTTAAAACCTCAGCTACTGCTCGTGTACACTCGATTTGATTTGCTCTTCAGTGGTTCCATACTTTCCAGTAAACCTCATCAGGAAGCAGCTTGAAACGAAGTCATCAAAACCGATATTTTTTGTAACGTTATGTGGTAAACGTGAGCACAATATTATTGTGAGTGTGTAAGTTAAATAGTCTATCCAATCCCATGAATAAATCCAAAATACTCATTGTTTATAAGTTTCATCAACATTAGACAGTGCATTCAAACGTTACTGAATTTTAAATAATAATTTGCTAATTTAACCGATTATAAAAGTGCTTTAGTTTCCCCAAAAATTGTGAAGTGATCTCAACTGATGTTTAAAATTATGAAAAATTTTATTCAAAGCTTAGATGCAGTACAAACTCAAATTATACTTAAAACTAGTTCAAATCGTGAACAAAGATTTTTTTACCCAGTTAATTTTCTTCCAAGGAACTTGGAAACTCACATTTTTGACTACGAAATCGAATCCTAAATAGAGTATTAATGAATATTTAAGCTCAAGCTCGGTTATAACATGTCAGCTAAATCCCATTACAGGTAAGAAATTTTTCTGAATCGCTTGAAACTCAACGTTGTCAATATAAAATTTTAGAGTACATTTATAATGAATTAAAAGTTAATGTATCAACGCTTTCTACCACTACAATGACATTCTGAATTACACTGCAAATGCATCAGCGTGCAAAAAATTGTGGGTTTTCTCTCAAACTTGGTAGTATAACAGCATAAAACACTGTTATTCATCTAAAAAGCAATGCTGCTGCTGCTAAAGTATTTACAGTTATTATACCTCGAAATTAACCTTCCATTTTAACAGTCTATCATTTTTTAATTACACGCCAAGTTTAAATAAAGATTTAGAATAAATAAAATTAATTTCGTACCCGAGTCAGTTTCCCGCTTTTGACCAGTTGAGTCGCGTAAAAGTCAGCGGAATTGGACAAAAATCTTGTTTGCTGCCATGTGATACCCAAAACATGCTCTGTTCGATCGCTTGTCTCGTCAATCCTGCGTCCAATTAAAGCCCGCCGCTGTAGAGCCTCACAAAGTTTCGCTCTAATGAAAGCTCCCAGCAAACAATTGGGCGACGGAACTGATCCTACAAGAGGTAAATGCTAGGAAGTGTTGCTCATTAAGGCCTACAAATACCCTGGAACTAGGGCAATTAGTCACTTTTTACAGACTGGAAGTAGTATTATCTAGCACTGAGAGTCTAAATAGACTCATTGGAAAGACACAGCAGTATTTCAATAGAAGATGTTCTGATTTTCACTGAGGATAAGTGCTCATCTTGACCATGATAGAAGTTTTCATTTGGAATACCAAAGGTAGAAGGAATATGTAAAATCCTTACATACATTTAGATCAGGGGTTATTTGTTAAGAAAAAAGCTTATGACACACTGTCTTCGTGACTAGTGGGCTTGCCTCTATTTTTTGTTAAAATTGACATAAGCTGACGTTAACTGAATCATTTTAGGTAAATTTAAGATGTTACGATTGTCGTTCGCGTCGTCACAGACACCTCTGCTCTATTGCGTCATGAAGCGCTTGGAGAGTTGCTTCAATGAAGTCTGACACGGATGTATGCGAGAAAACTCGTCAAAAAATGAATAAATAAATGCCTTCTGTATCTTACACGAAGAAGTGGTCAGCCGTCCAAAAATCAAAACATAATTCAATGTACGACCCATTTTCGCAGTGAACGACACAATATACAATTGCATTTAAGACGTTTCTACTCCTGTGCTCGCTTTTCAAAATTAATAAATATTTATAAACAATACGAAACGATAGATAAATCTCTGTGTACTTATGAATAGTCCAATTATAGTTCGTAAGCTTCTCGGATGAAAAATTTGATACCTATTACTGATATGGTTTAGGACGTCCACAATAACGAATTATGGCGTCTATTCTGCACGGCAGGGAGCTAATGGTAACATACATCTGGTCTATTTGAAGCTAATTTTACATTAATTAATCTCGTAGCGCTGCCGTGGGTATTTTCGATGTCCAAAATATTTTTTAGACGCTATGACAATTTTTTTGTAATTCTTGCATATCTGATCGGTTTCAAACTACTCTTACATTAATTTATCTCGTAGAGCAGCCGTAGAACGGGATGGGCTTTTCGATGCCCAACATTTTTTTTAGGTGCTACAACAAATGTTCTACTGATTTCATTTCTAGGGACTTAGGAGGTCAATGTAAATCCTGCAAATCCTGAATGAACTCTGTAAATACCCATTAATGGCAGTTTTAACCCGGTGCTGCTGTCATCCTGAAAAAACAGTCCTGCCATATTTTATTCCTCGTTTCAGAAATTGCGCAAATGATAAAACTTGATTATCTAGTAGCTCAATGCCGTGATGGTTCCGTTAGATCGATGACTTAACTAAAGGATCTCCTTTATAGTTGAAACAGCCCCAGAACATGACAGACCCACCCCATTGTATCGCCTCCTGCACGCAAGCTTCGTCGAAGGCTTTGTGAGGTCAAAGATGAATGCTACGGTGGCCACCAATGCTACAGAAATGCAATCATGACCCATCCGATCCCATGATATTGTCAACTCATCGGTATCTTTCGTCCGTCCTTACTGGTGTAAAGAGAGAGTCAGGTGTCGAGAAGGGGAATTAAATCCTCGACAGGAAAAAAGAGAGATGTAGAAAAGTTAGACAGGGAAGATGCACAGAAAGACAGAAATTAGCGATAGTAATGGCTTCCTGCACTGCATTTGCTTGACCAACATGGGGATTAAAATGACTAGCTGAAAGATTCAATTACCTTATTTCAAGTAAACCAGGAAGTTTGAAAAAAAACATTATTGTGAAGAAATCCGCAACACCGTACAACCAAGTAATTAATACGATACCCCGAAAACAATTTACCGACCCAAAATGAAAACAGAACAGTTTAAAAATTAGAACAAAATTTCCAAATTACCACATTAGTATTTAAACACAAGGCACTTTCTTTGAAGAAAGAGCTGCCAACCGCTATGAAGGGTAAGCCTCATTTTTCGAGTACAGGAATTGAGCACTCGACAGCAGCATTTTATTCTGCGCCACTTCGAGAGTGCCACGACTTTAACTTTACCTCACCTTGAAAATTAAACCCTGAATTTCACTTTGCAGTTCACCCTTCAAAACATTTCTGCATTCTCGAGTAGCGTGCGCCGTCGTTGCCTGTGACAGACGTCTTAATTTATCATCACGCATTTTAACTCTTTAATCACTCATTTTAACTCTTTAATCACGCATGTTAACTCGTTAATCACGCATTTTAACTCTTTAATCACGCATTTTAACTCTTTAATCACGTATTTTAATCACGCATTTCGAATTCTTCAGTAGTCTTCACCCTCTTCATCGACAACATCGGAAGCCCCACACCAAACAGGATAGGAAACAACAATGATCGTCATTTACGGGTTGGGCATTGCCGAGATGTATAACGCCTTCGAATAGCTGCATCGTCTTCGTGTGTTCTGTGTTTTTCACTGGGCATCTTAGAAACTTCTTGTTCCAACGTCAACGGTTTTTCACATCATTTTCGCTCTGCCCTCTCACCTAAGAACAATTTTTTATTGCTCTTGACTGTTCCTTTATAATTTTTTCCTCTGAATAATCAACAGATTGATCATAGTTTTGGTCCATGGTAAAGTGCAAAAATTATGTAGTTTTTCTATTAGTACGCCTATTTAAATTAAGAATGAAATTTTATTCTTATTTATGACAGCATTCAGTTTCTGGCAACAATTCAGAACACAAACGGCTACAGTTTCTATCGATTGGAGTTTTTTCCAACCACAATTTT
Organism: Morinoia aosen; assembly: GCA_030386875.1. Classification (NCBI taxonomy): domain Eukaryota; kingdom Metazoa; phylum Arthropoda; class Malacostraca; order Amphipoda; family Talitridae; genus Morinoia; species Morinoia aosen. The sequence continues at coordinate 20,051,380 of CM059556.1, forward strand.
GGTCACAATTGCTCTTTTCACCTCATAGTCTCCACAGTTGGTAAACCCGCATAACTACAGCAAGAAACACCAGCGAATTTCGTTATTTCTTTCACTGGAGGTCTCCTACCAGATCAAATGCAATAGCTCTTTTCTGCCATTCCGAGATGTCTTACATTCGTCACATCATTTTTGAGGAACTTAGAAACAAGTCAATAATTTTTTAGCTCTGAATGAGGGACGGATGCCTGTTTAGTTAGTGCGTTAAACCTAAACTTCAGTCAAAACTTTGAATAGCGATAGATGAACGAAGTGAGTGAGTAGAGCACGAAAAATAAAGAGTAAGTGGCTAATTCTTCGTATAAGGAGCCTATGTCTTGCATCAAAGGTTGTTATAAACCCCAGAATTATAAGACAGCCATATTTGTTTATGTTTTTAAAATGTTCATGATATTGCGAGGGGTTATGGCTGCGTGAAATACAGATTCAGTTGATTATATGTAGCAATATATCTCGCTTCAGTCGTAGTTGTGACAGCCACAATTTAGAGTCCAACTGAACATCAAAAGCTTTTCCACGATGTCATCCAAAGTCATTCGGGCACCAAATTTTCTCGAGGATTACATAGTTGCGGGAACAAGGATGCTCGATAAACAGAAAGTGAATTTCGGTTCGTCGAAATGAGGTCGAACCGAATATACTAAAACCATAGTTCGTGTAATGAGGATTCCAATTAACAAAGTTATTCTAAAAGTTTTTATTCAGTCTGCTTTCTTTCGCATCTAATAATCCATGCAATATGTTTAGTCCCAAAGGACAAAATTGTGTCTACGGAGAGCCAAATTTTTCCCAGATGAGTTGAGTTTCTAATAAAAAAAATTGTAGCGATACAAGTGCGTTTTCCTCAGAATTGCGTCGCAGCCTCCATGTGTAGCTGGAACTAACTTTTATTTTGATATCTGAGTTTTCAGTTATACTAACTCGAGTGAAATAAATGAATTCTAACATGAACATGATTTTTTTTCAAATCCACTGCAATATTTTTTATTCTACTGTAAAAGCAATCCATTCCAATTTCCTCAAAAAAAGTCCACCAATATTTTCTTGCAAAGTAGAATAATTTATTTTGATAACAGAAACATAATACAGCGTAAAAAACTGTCGGTGTTTTCCACCCTTACCTCAGCGAGCTTCGCAGAAACAAGCGAACGTTCGCAATAACAAGCAAATACAAGAATGAAACAACAGGATATGTACAGGAAACAATGGAAAACTTATTCGAAATTCCGTTAATGAACATGAAGCACGAGGCATGCAATAATGGGATGGACATTTACTGCTTTTTCTAATGATATTTCCATTAGGAGCAAATGCCTAGAAATGATTTGTAACTGTTTCTAATAATATTTCCATTAGTAACAAATGCCTAGAAATGATTTGTAACAAATGCCTAGAAATGATTCATAACAAATGCCTAGAAATGATTTGTATCCAATGCCTAGAAATGAAGCACAATATTTACAATAATGTAACGGACATTTACTGCTGTTTCTAACGTTATTTCGAATCGTATCCAATGCCTAGAAATGAAGCACAATGTATACAATAATGTAATGGACATTTACGGCTGATTCTAATCGTAACATTTCGAATCGTATCCAATGCCTAGAAATGAAGCACAATATATACAATAATGTGATGGACATTAACTGCTGATTCTAATCGTAACATTTCGAATCGTATCCAATGCCTAGAAATGAAGCACAATATATACAATAATGTGATGGACATTAACTGCTGATTCTAATCGTAACATTTCGAATCGTATCCAATGCCTAGAAATGAAGCACAATATATACAATAATGTGATGGACATTAACTGCTGATTCTAATCGTAACATTTCGAATCGTATCCAATGCCTAGAAATGAAGCACAATATATACAATAATGTGATGGACATTAACTGCTGATTCTAATCGTAACATTTCGAATCGTATCCAATGCCTAGAAATGAAGCACAATATATACAATAATGTGCTGGACATTAACTGCTGATTCTAATCGTAACATTTCAAATCGTATCCAATGCCTAGAAATGAAGCACAATATATACAATAATGTGATGGACATTAACTGCTGATTCTAATCGTAACATTTCGAATCGTATCCAATGCCTAGAAATGAAGCACAATATATACAATAATGTGATGGACATTAACTGCTGATTCTAATCGTAACATTTCGAATCGTATCCAATGGCTAGAAAAGAAGCACGATGTACACAATAATGTGACGGACAATTACTCCTATTTCTAACAATACGCCTACAGAGTGGCACATAAGTCACTTTACCATTTTGAAATAAGATATATTTTTGATAAATGAGTGTACTTTATTAATTCGTTTTTATTACATAGTTTAAAAAGTGGGATTTCATTACCTAAATATAAGATTTAAATTTTAGTACAAAGCTTAAAAACTAGAATTTCATTACACAGTTTAAAAGTTTGGATTACTATTTAGATTTATGTATGAAATATAACATAGTTTAAAAACTGGAATTTTATTACATCGTTATAAAACAGGAATTTCATTACATAGTTTAAAAACTGGAATTCTGTGTATTAAATAGTTTCGAAGATTGGAATTTTACTTTGATTTATGCAAGAAAAATGACGTCAGGTAAATGGCCTCCATTTTCAGCCTCGCAAAGACGAGCTCTTTGCAAGGCATTTACAATGACAGTTCTTAGCATCTGAGGCTGTATGGAACGAATTCCCTCCTGTATGTTTGCCCCAAGTTGTTGGATAGTTCGAAGTTCATTTACGTACACCTTTTCTCTTACGTACCAACTGCATGTAAATGTAACAGCATATCTATCTCTACACTGTGTTCCGATAATTGATAGTCCATTTTCAAAATGCAATTCAATTACCTGCACTTTTCGGTTGTAATTATTCATATCCAAATTTCCAACGGTGTAACTTTATAATTCTGAAAAGAAAAATAAAAAATTAATTGATTGAAAAAAACACTTCATTTTAAAATGTTAAAATGGTTTATGCCCGACCATCGTTTTCGATTCGTATCAAATGTGTAAAATTTGAACGTTTTGTGTTCTATATTTGCCGATATCGTCGCGCTTTGTAATTTGGAAAAATGAAAATTCGAAATTTTCCGTCGAATTTCTTTACAAATTCGCTCTGTTATAGCAGTAAGCCGGAAATTGTTCACATTGGGCATTTTCTACCTGCATTGAGTACTTGAGAAAACTTGAGAACAGAGGCTGTAAACTTCAGTAGGCGTTCAAGCACGTCAATATTTATCAAATCCATCAAAATTTAAAAACTAACAGATTCCAAAATGTCACCATAGAACGTCATGGTTAACTCACATTTTAAAATTTTCGAGCGACTCTCCGTGCTTCAATGAAAAAAATAATAATACTCAAATTACGTTAAAGTAGAAGTCCATGTGTTCCCGAAGGCCATACTTTTAAATTTTGCTCCGTCAAATTGCGTCGACCGTCGGATGAAATTTGGCATTTTGTTCCCCAAGAAACGAAGAGCTTTAAACTTGAGTGAAAGCTACTGAGCGCACGACGAGCAACCGCTCAATTGCTTTCCAGAAAGTGTCTCTCGGGGAAAATTTACAGAGATTGCTCAGCAAATTTAGCCCGAATGCGGGCTTGGAGCCATGATTCTATTGATTTTCTCCCAGCTTTGCTCGGGCATTTTGGTGATGAATGCTTACCTGTCAGTTCTAAAATTTTCGTGTAAAATGATTTGCTCAATACGCGTAAATATGATGGAAGCGAGCAACTCACTTCAGTCAGTTGCAAAATTTTCGGTTGTAACGATTTAAACAACATGCGTAAATATGGTGAAAAAGAGTAACTTTTTTGCTCAGTTATAAAATTTTTGATTATAACAATTTGTTCAATATACGTAAACATGATGAAAATGAACCACTCATTTTGCTGAGGTCCAAAAATTTTAGTTATAACCCTTGTTTTACGTAAACACTTATCTATCATAACTTTCACGAGAAAAGTACTGAAAAGAGACCTATCATTTTCATGCATTTTAGTACGAATCGAAATTCGATATTTCGAAATTTCATGCACATTAACTTTAGAATTTCCAATTTTCATGCAGGTAAAATTCGCAGGAGAATATTTAGCATCGTATCATAGAGGAAGGATGATATTCCAGTACCATAATATATACTTTAAAAATAGAATACTTAAGAAATTTTTTTGTCGTGGCTGAAGTTTCGGAAGATAGTTTTCCACTGCGTTTTCCAGAGGAAAAAAGGTTCAGAAGAGAAAAAAAATTCGTATGCATTAGAGTATGAAAAACAAAGTAAGAAACACTTTGAAACTTGTCCAATGCAGAACATTGACATATGAGTGTACTATTTGATCTCTGTATCAGTACAAAGATGAACTGATAGTCATTTTCCAGAAGAAGTGAGTGCAACTATGAATGAAATCCCATATTACTCTATTGCTGCATCAATAGAAAACGGTAATTTCTCGTGGACGGTTAATCTATGTGCTGAATCTATGCCTTTACATTATGCTCTCTGAGTTGAGTTATTCTTAATATGTATGTATGATTTGGTCTCAATGTACGGGATTTATCGGTTTAACTCTACCTTGCAATCGTTTGCTTTGCTCATTCTTCAACTATACCTGTAAATAATTTAGATTCGCTAAGTTTTCAACTTTTTGAAGATACGCTACTTTTTGGTCAGGTTGTTTATGTCACTACTTATTTAAAATATTTTTCGTAAAATGGGAATTCGCAACATATCGTATCCACGCCTAATAAGAACACTTGGGGGTCAGTCTAATGTAATAAAATGCGCCAATAGACCTTGCAGGGAAGATCGATTGCGGTAACTAGTAATTTAGTGCCGTAAAAACAACACTCAGGCTACTACAGTACCTACTTACCAGAAGACACGGTTTGCGATTGAGAGCCACCACCTTATAATCGTAAGTCGGTGTCAATCAGTAGAGTTAACTGACGGAATTGCTGCACTGGCACTGGCAGCCACGGTGCAAAAAGCTTCGGTAAAGCGAATATTACGTCTGCATCGCTTGCTCTATTCAACACTGCTCTGATTCGCTCTATTTCAGATAAATTTTTAATGGGAGACGCAGTTCTTTCCTCATTCTAACGTCGGTGATAGCCTGATAATGTCCTTCGCAATAACGAAACAATGAAAACTAATTTCAGCCTGTTCTGGGTAAAGACCAACGCTGATTGAAGAAAGTAATGAGAAAAATCCTCAGATTTAGGCCACCTAACCCACCGAATTTTTTTCCCTAAGAGATCTGACTGAGATCAACCAATCTGTAGAAAAAAACTCCCTCAGCATCTGATTGAGACTAACCAATCTGTAAAAAATCCTACAGTATTCGATTGAGACCAACCAATATGCTAAGATTTTTCCCAGGAGCTGATTAAGATCAATCAATATACAAAGACGTTTTCTAGCAGCTGATTAAGACCAAACATACACAGATTTTTTCCAGCATCTGATTAAGACAAATCAATATACAAAGATTTTTTCCGATAGCTGATTAAAGGCCAACTAATATCAAATAATTTTTTCAGCAGCTGATAAATACCAACCAATATGCAGAGATGTTTTCCAGCAGCTGATTAAGACCAAGCATATAAAGATTTTTTTCCAGCAACTGATTAGGACCAACCAATATCCAAAGATTTTTTTCCAGCAGTTGCTTAAGACCAACCAATATACAAAAATTTTTTCCAGTCGTTGATTAAGACCAACCAATATACAAAGATTTTTTCCAGCAGTTGATTAAGGCCTACTACAAATATAAACAGATATTTTCCAGCAGCTGATTAAGACCAACCAATATCAAAAAATATTTTCCCGGCAGCTGAGAACAGCCCACCGGTGCTCCCATGCTGTTTGGCATGCACGAGTGGCTTTTGAATTCTAGAAAAAGTTTCATTCATCACCTTCAGTCGCAGACCGCACTCCTAACTTTGGAGGAAAGTTTTCTCACGGCACGACGGCTACGTTTGGAATTCTTCAACTCGATTTTTCGAAAATGGAATTCAAACCATCACTGTTTAAATTGCTGTGATTCCAAACTTTACGGAATTTTTTAAATTCGTCACGAGTTAGAAGACGAAGAAAATTGCTTATCATATTTACTAAAACACTCACAACAAAATTCGATTTCACAGGCTGTATTTCTCATCCTAAAGATGAAATTCGTACATCGAAACGCTTTTCATAAATAGACAGTGTTATAGAATTAAATGAGCGATTTTTGGGAAATCTAATACGTAAAATGAAAAGAAGAACTAATATAAAAGGGTACATTATTTTAATCGCAAATGTTTCGGAATCTCTGATTCCATCATCAGTGCTGTAAAACAAGGAATGAAAAACGGTAATGAACAAATTGTGAAAAAGCAAAAAGAAATTAATATCACTATACCTACATAAAAACATAGCATTCCCTAACAATTAAAAATAAAAACACAATTTCTCTTAAATATTCGGAGCCATACGTACACATACACCTAAATTCTAGCAATCAAACCAACGCACAATAAATATCTACACAAAATGACAGAACTGCATATCACATACATACACACACACACATTCAAGCACATTCGTATTTACACAGTTGGGGAAATATTTAATTTCATAGCACTTTGATCTTTATTTAGCTGAGGTCTATGGGTAAAAATGAACAATGATTCCAAAATTCTAAGGTCAAATTCTCCTGTAGATTTACTAAGTGTGGAGAAATTGGAGCTTTTGAAAGTGACAGTGTTATAGAATTTTGGAGTCAGTGTTTTAGGAAGTGTTCTTCGTCTTTAAACGCGGGATGAACTGGAATAACACCACTGGTTTACTTGCTGTGCTTCTCAAAAACAACGATGAACATCACTGAGGGTTGAAGTCGTGCCAAGAATCTGTTTCCGAGTGTATGTACTGATTAAGTTAAAATCGATTCCGCTCAAAAATGGATAAGAAACGAAATCGGGAAACTGGAAAAATATCTGGTAATCAATGGAAAATCGAACCAATTAATCCAACAAAATCAACTGTATACTTCAAGTTACCTTTTCACAGAAAATTGCTACTCTTAATTCCTGAAGCTTTTGTAAAAAAAGCATAGAAAATAATTAGAAAGCGTAAATATCTTTACGATTAAAAAGGCGTATGATTGATCGCATCAAAGCAGTTTGCACGAAACAAAATTTAACTGTTTTTATTGAAGAAATTTGTGGGGCTGAAAAGCTTTAAATTCGAGGCTGTTGAACCTTATTGGACGATGACAGCTTTTCAAAATTGCTGCAGAGATTATATCGAGGCACACAACGCCCTAAAAATAAAATGTATAGCGCGCGTGAGGCTAAAAGCTTGCATTCTTTTCCTCCATGATGCAACACCGCTCTCATATTTTCATTACAAAACGATGGAAGTGAGTGGCATTCTGAAAGCCAATTTCTCTCAGAAATGCGTGAAGACCCATGTAAATAATACACTTTTTTTATTTGTTGGTGTTGGTTTTTTGAGCATTTTGGTTGAAACGAGCACAAGGCTCTGAACTGTATCGAGAAAATTGCAAAATTCCTCTCAAATTTTGTCTTACGCTATCTAGAAAGCTAAGATAACGGCAGTAGCCACTACTAGTACAGAACTGGTAAAACCAACTGTAATAGCCACTATTACAGAACAGGTAAACCCAACTGCAATAGCCGCCTGTACAGAACAGGTAAAATCAACTGCAGTAGCCAATAGTACGCAAAGTGTGAAACCAACTGCAGTAGCCAATAGCACGCAAAGTGTAAAACCAACTGCAGTAGCCAATAGTACGCAAAGTGTAAAACCAACTGCAGTAGCCAATAGTACGCAAAGTGTAAAACCAACTGCAGTAGCCGATAGTACGCAAAGTGTAAAACCAACTGCAGTAGCCAATAGTACGCAAAGTGTAAAACCAACTGCAGTAGCCAATAGTACGCAAAGTGTAAAACCAACTGCAGTAGCCAATAGTACGCAAAGTGTAAAACCAACTGCAGTAGCCGATAGTACGCAAAGTGTGAAACCAACTGCAGTAGCCAATAGTACGTAAAGTGTAAAACCAACTGCAGTAGCCGATAGTACGCAAAGTGTAAAACCAACTGCAGTAGCCAATAGTACGCAAAGTGTAAAACCAACTGCAGTAGCAAATAGTACGCAAAATGTAAAACCAACTGCAGTAGCCGATAGTACGCAAAGTTTAAAACCAACTGCAGTAGCCAATAGTACGCAAAGTGTAAAACCAACTGCAGTAGCCAATAGCACGCAAAGTGTAAAACCAACTGCAGTAGCCAATAGTACGCAAAGTGTAAAACCAACTGCAGTAGCCAATAGTACGCAAAGTGTAAAACCAACTGCAGTAGCCAATAGTACGCAAAGTGTAAAACCAACTGCAGTAGCCAATAGTACGCAAAGTGTAAAACCAACTGCAGTAGCCGATAGTACGCAAAGTGTAAAACCAACTGCAGTAGCCAATAGCACGCAAAGTGTAAAACCAACTGCAGTAGCCGATAGTACGCAAAGTGTAAAACCAACTGCAGTAGCCAATAGTACGTTAAGTGTAAAACCAACTGCAGTTGCCAATAGTACGCAAAGTGTAAAACCAACTGCAGTAGCCACTAGTACATAATGGGTAGTGTATTATAGTATGAAAACTTGGTGACTAATTTCGCTATTTTATGCAGCTTTAGGAGGCGTTTTCTTCGTAGGCAGAAGGTTCGCGTACTCAGAGAGAAATAAGAAAAAAAATAATTATTTACAATAAAGTTTTTACATCCATTGCGTTGCAGTACATTGTATTTTGAATATATTTTAACATAACAGTCGTAAGTGGAGAAGCAAACCATTAAAGGTATGCAATAGTTGTGTCAGATTAAAATTATGCAATTGGGGAAACAATGAAATATATTTTCTCGGATATTTAACTTTTAGCAAGAGGATTGAGAATTTCGATAAGCTATTATTACTACTGTAGAATCTGTCAGAGGGTACTTGCTATAAATAAAGAAAAAATTAAAGACATGAAACACTTTACTAAACAGACTAAAATATCGTCCTAAATAATTTTCAGGAATGGTTAACTAAAAGTAATCAATAAAAAAAAAGCACCACACACACGTGTAAAACAAGCAAAGCTTAAATATCCACTGTCTTTTTGGCACGAGAATTTGATACATATATTACAACTTTAAACTGTGCTAGTTTTCTAGTGCGCAGCCATAAAAATGGCATCTTTTTACCATAGATGAAACCAATATCAGCTATCAAAGGTTTTTCTTTTCTTATTTTGAAACGCACCCGAGTTCTTAAACATCTTCTGTATATTTGCTTTGAATTTTTCAAGCCTTCTACCCACATATTCTATTATATCGAGTTCTTATCTTAAAACACACCAAACAAACACTCAATGCAATTGTCCCTCCACAGGCAAAAGCTTTCATTGACTTCGCGGTGTGGCAAGGAGCAATTCCGACATTGAAAACCAATGTGCGGCACTATACTCCACTGGATGGATGAGTGCTAATATTTGGCAACGGTGACTATAGACAACTTTTTTCTAGTTGGAATGAGTTGTATAAACTGCACTGGACATATTGGGATCAATATTTGGCAACGGTGACCAAATACGTCATTTTTTGTAGTTGCAAGAGCGTACCTTTTATTACAATGCACAGAAAGTTGTCACGATTGGTATTAATATGCGGTAATAAGGATTTCAGGTTACATATTCTACAGTAGCATGAGTGTTCTTTTACTGCATTAAACTGCTATTAGGCAGGATACACAGATTTCTTGCAACTTTTTACAGTGGTTTGGTGCAGTTTTTTCTTCAAAGTTATTTATGTGAGCTTAATTATTTTCAGAATTATTTCCACACTTCACTTCATGGGCTGAGCCCCCACAAACCGTTGAAGGTTATAAAGATTGCAAGGTATAAAAATGTTTTACAGGTGTGAACCGATTGAAAAAACATGTACAACTTGATGTTAGTTTTAACACGTATACTGCGATGGGACCCTCCTTTTTCGGTTCATTGCTGTCCTGTTTTTCTGCATTTGCTACTGTCTTCTTCAACTTTTTCTTGTTTCATGAACTTTTTTCCTAGCTTACTGTTTTTTTGCAGTTTGTGCAGAGATTCCGCGTTCCCTCAACTCCATACTAAATGGTACCTTCATCCTTCCTCTCTTGGAACATCTTTGTCGCGGTAATTGGAGGCTAAAACTTTCTAATGAAATAATAATAATAACGCTCCACACAACCTCAGACGAGGCCCTGTAACTGCGTGGGAAACCATTCTCAACATGATCTCACTCTCGCCATCGAAGTCTGTACTTTTGCGGGGTAATGAATCTAATAATTTGTGAAAGTAATGATTTCTGAAGTTAATGACATCTGAAGGTAATAATATATGAAGGAAATAATATCTGAAGATAATAACATCTAAAGGTAATAACATCTGAAGGTAGTAATATCTGAAGGAAATAATATCTGAAGGTAATAATATCTCAATGCAATACTATCTCAAAGTGATAACGTCTGAAGGTAATAATGTCTGAAGGAAATAATATCTCAGGTTAATAATATTTCAAGCTAATAATATCTAAAGGTAATTATATCTGAAGGTAATACCATATTAAGGTGATAATATCTGAAGGTAATAATATCTGAAGGTAATAATGTCTGAATGTAATAATATCTAAAGGTAATAATATCTGAAGATTATAATATCTGAATGTAATAATATCTGAAGGTAATTATTTCTGAAGGAAATAACATCTGAAGGTAATTACATCTGAAGATAATAATGTCTAAAGGTTATAATATCTGAAGGTAATAATGTCTGAAGGTAAATAATGTCTGAAGGTAATAATGTCTGAAGGTAAATAATGTCTGAAGGTAATAATGTCTGAAGGTAAATAATGTTTGAAGGTAATAATGTCTGAAGGTAAATAATGTCTGAAGGTATTAATGTCTGAAGGTAAATAATGTCTGAAGGTAATAATGTCTGAAGGTAAATAATGTCTGAAGGTAATAATGTCTGAAGGTAAATAATGTCTGAAGGTAATAATGTCTGAAGGTAAATAATGTCTGAAGGTAATAATGTCTGAAGGTTATAATATCTGATGGTAATTATTTCTGAAGGAAATAACATCTGAAGGTAATTACATCTGAAGGTAATAATGTCTGAAGGTAATAACTTCTAGAGGTAATATCTCATAGCAATGCTGCAACCAATGATTCACTAACAACGACTGATCCAGTGAGTTAAGATTTAATTCAATACTAAAATGAACGCATTTTGACTGATTGTTAGCCCTAGGAAAATGCGCCTTTGCGAACTGAGTTAGAGATTATGTATTATTTTAAGGTTTGAAATTATTGATATGCGTGGCCCGCTTGAACAAACCTATTTCACTCAATGTGCGTTACACAAAAAGGCTTGCAAAAGCTTATTTGTGAGATTCCCATGCGAGATCTTCTGTAATTTTTTTACTTATTCACCCAATTTTTGATGCTATCTTGTTGTTATAATTTATATATAAAAAGATAAATGATCTGTATCGGTCCGGTTTTTTCGATGATGTCAAATAGATCACAAACTACACTTCTCAATTGGCTTTTAAAGCTAGTCTAATATTGCGTTATCATTTCCAACAGCAAATCAAAAGCATATATTTTTAGTATTACGCTTTCTTGATAGCTATTTTTCAACTATTTTATACTTAGTTTTTGTACGAAATCGTTTTTTACTCTAATTTGTTTGTAACCTTATTAGTTAGCAGACTGATTGAGCCTCACTTTCTTTCCTTAAGTATTTGATATTTTCTCAACATTCTCTAATCTCAACAACAGCAGTTGCGAAAATTTTAGATAAAAAACAGTGATTTTCTGAGAGATTCAGTGATGCGATTGTAAAAAGCACACTTTGATTTTCAAATTAAGTCCTGAAATAATATTTATTAACTCCAATATTATCGAATGAATTGCAGAAACTAAAGAATATATGATGTTATGAAAAATACTCGTTTAATTGGGTATGTTTGTAAGCGAAATACACAGTCTGGCATAGGAGCCCATCCAAATGAAAAATGCATACGGCTTTAGCGTTACTTTAGAAATGACAAGCTGGATAAAAGAACGAATTATATTCGTAAAAACTACCTAATCCTAAAAAGAAAGGATTTTTTCAACTGAGCATACCTATAAGGAAGAGTTTACGGTGAAAAACCAACAAATTCAAACCAACTCCAGGGATCCACCGAGGAAGAAGTCCAGCGCATTGGACCTGATCTCACCAGCGCCGCAATGAACAGCCAGCGTAATGGTGCTGATTTTTGTGTGCAATCAGGGGGGCGGTACATGAAGAATAATATGGTCAAGAAGTAATTAGAAAAACTAGAATTACTCGGATCTCAAGATGCTCTTTTTTATTCCCTACATTAGTATAGGAGTTATTAAATGTGTTTTTAAGCCCCATTTTGAAAACTCACCCTATGTTAAATTCATTGAAAATACCGGAAGTTTCAGGTACAAATAGCTTAATGAAATAATCCCTAAATAAGTGAAACAAACACTAAGCACAGCTTCAGGTACAAGTAGCCGGAGTCATACCAACTTAATGAAATAATCACAAAAAAGTGAAACAGACACTGAGGGCATTTCATAATTAAGTACGACACCCTATTTCACCACACTTGCATCGTGTATGAAAAGTATGTCATAAATTTTGCCAAATTCTGCAGAAGATACGCTGTTGTTTTTCTTTACCGATTTGAACACTTTTTTGCGTTTCATTTCCACATTTGGACTCACTTTTTGCGTTTCATTTCCATATTTGGACTCACTTTTTTACATTTAATTTCAACATTTGGACACACTTTTTTACGTTTCGTTTCCACATTTGGACTCACTTTCTTTACATATCATTTCCACATTGGGACTCACTTTTTTGCGTTTCATTTCCATATTTGGACTCACTTTTTTACATTTAATTTCAACATTTGGACTCACTTTTTTGCGTTTCATTTCCAAATTTGAACTAACTTTTTTTACATATCATTTTCACATTTGAACACACTTTTTTGCGTTTCATTTCCACATTTGGACTCTCTTTTTTTTACATATCTTTTCCACATTTGGACACACTTTTTTACGTTTCATTTCCACATTTGGACTCACTTTTTTGCGTTTCATTTCCACATTTAGACCACTTTTTTACATTTAATTTCCACATTTGGACTCACTTTTCTGCGTTTCATTTCCACATTTGAACACACTTTTTCACATGCAAATCCACATTTGGACTCACTTTTCTACGTTTCATTTCCACATTTGGCCACACTTTTTTACGTTTCATTTCCACATTCGAGCACATATTTTCACAGTTAATATCCCAATTTGTACTAACTTTTTTACATTTAATTTCCAAAGTTATACTAACTTTTTTATATTAAATGTCCTCATTTGGACTCACTTTTTTACGTTTCATTTCTACATTTGGACACACTTTTTACATTCAATTCCCACATGTGAACCCACTTTTTTACGTTTCAGTTCCACGTTTGGGCATACTGTTTTACATTTAATTTTCGCATATGGACACTTTTTTCACATTTAATTTCCACATTTGGAAACACTTTTTTACATTCAATTTCGACATTTGGACTAAATTTTTTACATTTAATTTCCACATTTCGACACACTTTTTTACATTTCATTTCCAGATTTAGACTCACTTTTCACGTTCCATTTCCACATTCGGGCACATTTTTTTACATTCATTTTCCACATTTAAAGTCACTTTTTTACATTTAATTTCCACATTTGGTCTCGCTTTTTTACGCTTCATTTCCTCGAGTCTGAGGCCGTAGGGAAAGAAGGAGGCCAATCGACCGCCATTTCCGCCCGAACGGGACGGCGGAATTGAGCCAACCGTCTCTCCTGGGGAAAGAAAATGCGAATTTTCATTTGATGATAAACAGATGTTCCTCTGGGATGAAAGAGACGAAAAATACACTTAAGAAAACAAGTTTCAAGCATGAAAGCATTTGTGACGTTTGAAGCAAATGCTTTGTGTGGCAAACTTCTTTCACGAGTGAAATTGTTTTTGATGATAAAACAGATGTTTCTGCGGGATGAAAGGGACAAAAAACACATTTATGAACACAAATTTGGTCATGAAAGTATTTGTGTACGTTTTAAGCAAATGCTTTGCGTGACAGACTTATTTCACGAATGAAAGTGTTTTTGAAGATAAAACAGATGTTCCGTAGGAAGGAAAGAGATAAACTTCAGTATGACAGTACTCAAGAAATTTTTACGCTAATGCACTGAGTAAAAAAACTATTTTAGGAGTGAGAGTGTTTTTGGTGTAAAAACAGATGTTTGTTTGTGATAAAAATGAAGGAGATACAATTTTTTAAGAAAAACTAATGTTAAGCATGAAAGTATTCATGCCATTTCCTTAACATGGTGGAAAACAGATGTTCTGTCGTGGTGAGAGGGAGAAACATCTCTAATAAAGAAGAAAAGTATAAACGATGGACGTATTTGCACATTTTCTCTGACGTGGCAATTTCGATGAAATTTTGCGAATACGTTCATACCAAAAAATTACATATCAAAGGCTCCTTAAAGAATAATTTATTTAATATACCAATTTTTAAGCACATAAGTGTTTGTTCAAATACTCTAATTTGATGTTGAAATATACTGGAACCAGGATAAGAATGAAAGTACTACATTACGTAGAAAAACAAATTAGGTCTTGAAAATATTTGTTAAATTTTCCTAACTTGGTTATAAAACAAGCCGTTTTTCGGAATAGAAAGGAAAATGAAATTTTGTGAGGCGAAAATGATTTTAGGGATGAAATCATTTGTGCAGTTTTCCAAACTTGATGAAAAACAGACCTCAAGTTGTGGAATACAAATAAATTTAGCTGAAAAACTGATTTTAGGGAAGAAGCAAATGTACGATTCTCTTCAGGTATGTAAATTAAACGAAATAACATTCAAGACCAACTTAGAGGAACAATTAAGTTGTAGTTCATAGGTTTAGCCTCACAAGGTATTGAATGCACTTTAATTGCAAAATTTTGAATGAGAAAAATAATCATTGTTAGAGGTAGCTTAGTTGAAAACATATATACAAAATATGCTGAAAACATATATACAAAAAATTCGTTGAAAACATGCATACAAAAGTTCGTTGAAACAAACAAAAACAAAAAATTCGTTGAAGACCTGAATAAAAAAAGTTGTGACTCCAATTGATTGAAGTACAGCATGTATCCCTTCGTGAACACAATTTAAATATTTTAAAGCGAAAAACCGAATGAAGCGAATCAAAACTGGTGAAGTTAAGTTCATACTGCAAAACTTATTTTTTGAGAATACAAAAGTGCAGCTAAGTAGTGCTTTCAACATTAATTCCCCATTGCACAACTTCTTTTTAGAGGATAAAAAAGTCCATCAAAGCACATAGTGCCACTGAAATGTATTCCTAATTGAAAAACTTGCTGATTGCCCATCAAAAAATTGAATCGAAGTGGTGCTTGTAAAATTATTTCATAATAAGAAAACTTATTTTTGAGACACAAAGGGAAAGTTAAATAGGGCTCGCATAATTTTATTCATATTGGAATACTCAATTATGAAGGTTCAAAACATGAAAATTGAACTTATGACAACAATATCCCCACATCACTCCTTGACGTGTCCGCAATAAATATCTGGGGGATTAAAAGTTCATTAGTCCACACGTCAGCAATAAATGTCAGAACAATTCAAAGTTAATTGGTTCATTCCTTAACATATCAGCAATAAATATCTGAGGTCACTCCTTAACATATCAGCAATAAATATCTGAGGTCACTCCTTAGCATGTCAGGAATAAATTTCTGAGTGATTCGAACACTCCTTAACATATCAGCAATAAATACCTGAGGTCACTCCTTAACATGTGAGCAATTAATATCTGAGGTCACTCCTTAATATGTTAGGAATAAATATCTGAGGGATTCGAACACTCCCTAACATATCAGCAATAAATACCTGAGGTCACTCCTTAACATGTGAGCAATAAATATCTGAGGTCACTCCTTAACATGTTAGGAATAAATATCTGAGGGATTCGAACACTCCTTAACATATCAGCAATAAATACCTGAGGTCACTCCTTAACATGTGAGCAATAAATATCTGAGGTCACTCCTTAACATGTTAGGAATAAATATCTGAGGGATTCGAACACTCCTTAACATATCAGCAATAAATACCTGAGGACACTCCTTAATATGTGAGCAATAAATATCTGAGGGATTCGAACACTCGTTAACATATCAGCAATAAATACCTGAGGACACTCCTTAACATGTTAGGAATAAATATCTGAGGGATTCCAAGTTCATTGGAATATTTTATTACATCTCGTCACAAAACGCAGTCCACTTCAATGAACGACCGCTCCTGGAATTTAGCGCATCCCACACATGCCTCAGCATAGTTTAATGAACGAACTGGAATTTGGTGCGGAATTTTAGAGCAGCCTCGCCAAAAAATACAACCAAATTCTAGCACTGTGATGGAATTTGATTTCTGAATTCGAGCTACAAAAAGTTTTCGAATTTTTTTTAATTATACCCAGAACTCTCTCTTTCTCTTTCCTTCTTTGCTGACATTGACGTTACGGAAGTGATTAAAATGCTCTTTCAGAGTTTTTGCTGTCAACATAATTGTTTTGAGAAGCCACTGAAACTCTCTTTATCTCATTTAAATTTCCGTTCATGATGCAGTGTAGCTGAAATAGATAAAATAAAACGTAAAAGCTATCCAGGATGTGACTCGAATTTAAAAAACAAATTGTTTGTACTTGATTTTTTTGCAGTGTCTTCATTCGTTTTATCTTGAATTGTCAAATAACGTAGCCGCTCTCAAAATCATCCAATTTCTTATTTTTCTGGGTTGTTCAATTGGTTCTACGTAAAATCTACTAGTCAGAATTTTTTTTCCAACTGAAAATCAGGTTTTCTTTTCTTACAAGTTGAATGCAATATGAGTGGGGACACCACCATCAGAGGAGAGAGGCACAGACTTCACATTCGATTTAACCGAAATTTTCCTTACTGCAGTAATTTTGCCGCTGAAAACCGCTGAGGGGTGCTGTATTGTAGAGGACGGATAAGGGCTAATATTTGTCAATTATTGTAAGTTCAGGCAGCATGGTCTGTAACAGCATGAGTGTACTTTTTTCTGCATTGAACTGCTAGTGGTCACGATCGATTCCCATCAACAGTAATAGGGATTTTGTGCAAGGTCTTCAAAATGAACTCTTGACTTCACTTACTGAGTTGATACGCCCTCAGGCGTAGCAAATATTGCAAATATTTTTTTAAAAGAAAAAAAAATCATTTAAGATTTAGCCAGTCCCAAGGTCATGGGCTCGTCAGGTTTAAATTTTACTTCTTTTCCACATATACTTCCAAGTGTTGGTAATGTAGTGTAAGAGTATTATGCTTATTTATAGTATTTCAACCCATGAATTTATTTTTTCTTGCGAATCTAAACATTTAAAATAATTTATTATAATTAAATACCTTATAACATTTAATAATAATTCATTGTCTTCTATTACTAAATTGAATTCGTTCCACGTGTATCTTTGCACATATTATGCAATTCATACACACTCAAATTGAGTTAAATGTCCAATTCTTTGAATTTCAATTATTTTATGTAGGGACGGACAAGCCTTTCGTTGTACGCTACGCAGCCCAAATCATGTCCTCAAGATTTGTATACTAAAGAAGTCACCAGGAAAACGTTAAAAATTTCCTTATTATTTTACTCCACGCATGATTCAACATCACGTAATATTCTAACCAAAATCAACAGCATAAATCAATTTGACATTCTCAAGAATCATCGGCAACCCAATCGCTAACGTTATTTTCCTAAAGTACAATTGCAAAAAAATATTATAAATCAGAGTAGAAAACAGCACACCTGTAACTATAACGTATTATACAAACAAAAAAAACATAAGTCAAATGACGCCGTTCAAAAATCAGCAGCAGCAAAAAATAAATTATCTATAGTTTGGTTCCAAGTAATAAAAAAAAAGCAATTTTGGAAAAAGTAAAATGTTCCAAAAAATTTGGTTCCAAATAATCAAAATGGATCAGATGTCGTAACCCAGGTTTTATTCCCCTCAAGCTGGGCTCGAGAGCAATAAATCTCGAGAGTCGACTAGTAAGATTGAAACTCCGCGGAACGAGGGAACTTGCTCTTCAGTTTAAGGTTTTGTTTAAAAGTTTGAGGTATTTTGCCAGTTGCGCTGTTTAATGGTCTTAGTTTGTTCCTAATTAGCGTTGAGAGGGTTGAGGCTCATGAAAATTTTGCCTAAATTTTTCATAAACAGTTGAACATCTCACACTTAACTGAATTCGATCACAGGGATTTGAACTGTTCTTGTCGGGAACTACGAAAGAGAGAGAACCGTTGGTTTAACTGCTGTTTGAATTAATTCACAGAAATTTAGTAAATGATATAATGAGATTTTTTTGCGTGTGACCATGTGATCACAAATAATTTTTACTGATATAGTGCTTAAGAAATCACGAAGGGAGTTACTAAAGGGAATCAAAATATTTCCATTGAGGAGAATATGCATCGGCGCGTCTTAAAAATAATTTGTAGGTATGTTAAAAATTTTATTTGCACCAAGTAAAAAAATATCTCTTTTCTAGATGCGTAAATAACGCATGCTGAACGTTAAACACTTATTCATAAATTAAGTTGTAATTAATATATATATATACATATATATATACATATATATATATATAAATATATATTAATTACAACTTAATTTATGAATAAATAAATAATGGCATACTATATGTATAAATATCTTTATATATATTTATATATATATATATCAGTATATATATATATATATAAAGATATTGATACATATAGTATACCATTATTTATTCAATGATCTGCGTAAGTATGTACACCGACTCTAACATTATGCCAAAATTGGTACTTCCAATTGAAAACTGATATGTCAGCATAAAACTAATATGTATGAGCCAGCACAATTACTGTTGTACTACCATTTCAGTATTGGATGCATGGAGGTTCGAGTAATTGGATATCGAATTGGATCGGGGACATTGAATGATAATATGCCCGAGTACATTGGATACCAATTGGGCCGAGCACCATAAATGCCAATAAGGTCGGGTACAGTGGATGCCAATAGGGTCAAGTACATTCACGATAGAGGAATCAAGGTAGTGTCATTTCAAAGGGAGAAGATACACCTCCACTTGTTCGACTGGCCAATAGAAAGGCTTGATTTCAAACAAATTTTATGACGTCACCAAAACGCAGTGTCGTTAGGCCAATAGTAGAGCCAGATTTGGAGGAAGCAGTATTACCAGATGCGATATGAGCGCTGCTATTGGTTCGTTGCCGTGACGTCAGGAAAACCACACAGCCAACGAAGAAAAGATTGGTTTGAACCTACCTTGTTTCCTTTTCCGTGGGTACATTGGATGCCAATAGGTTGAGTGCATTGGAAGCCGATAGATCGGGTATAATAAATGCGAGTAGAGTCGAGTACATTGAGCACTAATACTG
The DNA here is from genome assembly GCA_030386875.1 of Morinoia aosen. Classification (NCBI taxonomy): domain Eukaryota; kingdom Metazoa; phylum Arthropoda; class Malacostraca; order Amphipoda; family Talitridae; genus Morinoia; species Morinoia aosen. The sequence continues at coordinate 20,071,096 of CM059556.1, forward strand.
TCGAGTACATGGTAATCTTGGGAAAAGTTCATGGATGTTGATTTTTTTGGCAGGAGCTTCACACGTTTTCCAGTTGAGGTTACAGGCACTCATTAAATCAAATGTGCTTTATTTTCAAATGTGCGAGTACTCCTATTGGTTGAGCCGTAACAAAAGCAGACAGCTGAGTTCAAATCGTTTCAGATATATGACCTCGCTGTGGGTGTTTTCTGTCATTCCGTTTTAGGTGTTACTGATTATAATAATGATGAAAATAATAATGAAGGCATCTACGGATGCTTTATTTCCAATCAAGCCTGATACATATCACCTTGTACATTGGATTTTCAAATGCCTTGTAACTAACACCAGGACACCATAACGCTTTCCCCCGGTCAAGACCGGTACCCATTTCAGACACCTGGGTGGAGTGGGGTATTGTGCTTGGAATTTTTCTCCTATACCCAACAGAGAAAATCGCCACCGCCAGCGCCGAGATTCGATCCCGGGTCTGCCGCACGGCGGCAGAAACCCTAGCCACTTGCGCTATGGCGAGTGATCAAACAAATGTTCGTTTCTTCATGAAACTCAAACTATATTAACTCTATGACGATCCGTTATATAATTCTAAAATCAATGGATTGAAACCCGGTGAATTAACTCTAAGAAATGGTACTCATGGCTTAAAAGTATAGATTATACTTCAATGTTTACATCTGCCAGTTTTGAGGCCATGGTCGCTCATTGAGTGCGAAGCATTCTGATCGCGTAAAGTTTTTGCCAGTGTGATATTTTAAACTAAATGTGTTTTCTTTTAAAATTTGCGAGTACTCCTATTGGTTGAGCTGTACCAGGGCTTCACACGTTCCACATTGGAGGTTACAGACACTTATTAAATCAAATTTTCTTTTTTATTATATTTTCTCCGATATCGGGAGCTGTTCTTGAATGTGCAATTTGCAGTTCGGCGTAAGCTATTTGCGCACAGACGTGTACCTTATATGTTGTTGCTCTAGAATAGTTAAAAACCAAGTTTATGCTGAACATATACTCTCTTGAACCCTTGTTGTGGCAAATGTGAGTGGTTTTGACAAAGACTTCGAAGGATAACGATATGTTGAAGACATCGATAACTGAGAGCATCTATAGTTGAAGACATCGATTACTGAGAGCATCTTCTAGCAGCTGTACGCAAGTTTAAAAATCATTTGAAACGATAAAACTTCGTCGAAGGTATCGATAGCTGATTTATTTGCTGTGCGGTTATCACGCAGTAAAACCATCAAAGGGTTAAGGGCTTTTAACCTTGATAGGCTAAGAGATAAACCATAGTTTTCATGAATTAATTTGTTATGATTGATTTGCTAAGAAATAAGAAATAAAACTGGTATATGAATTTTTTTCCCATTGAAAGGCTGAAAAATAGTTAAAAAACTTGTGATTCAAAGTTTTTAGCGATAGGCTAATAAAGAGCTAATAACTTTGATGATGTCTTAATAAATAATTATTTCACATGTTAACAACATCAACAATGATAATAGAGTGAACTTGCTTTTCCATTCGTAGACGGAATGCATTTCTCTGCCGGAAACAGAATTTCACAGGAGCAGTGCAACATTGCATGAGAGCAGAATACAAGCAGCAGACCATGTTTGTCTTAAAAGAACAATTAAATTAAACCAATTCCTGCAACTGCTCTTCTTCAATAGTGACGAGAACCATTGTCGGCACGAACTCCTGTGTCTTTTGGCGCCGTCAAATTTGCTTTAAATAAACGTAAAATGTGTGTACTAGTTCTGGTAAAATGTCAGTCATAATAAATGAAGGACTTTGAGAATAACAAATGACCATGAAAATGTCCAAAAATTCGAGTTCATTCTCGAATGGAACAATTCTGAAAAATGTCATGCTTGCTTGACGCCATGCCTCGGTCAACACTTGATTTTTGGTAATTCCAAATGAAATACTTAGCTTTCTTCTACTTTTGGTAACGAAATAGGGCAGAATAGATGAATCCCAAACGCTGTATCGTGGATGCACTGTTATAAAAATACTAAATATAAGCAGCATATTTTCCCAAAATAAGTTCCATCAGAAACACGACCTAGTTTACTTTTGAGCCACAAGGATGCGCTAACAAATGAGAACGACAGACAATGGTTTTGTCAAGACCTGAAAGTGTGTATTGAGCGTTTTTGCTCCTAGCTGATCTTCCTGTGCAATTTTTCCTTTGAAAGTACGCCAGACACGTACGAGAAGCTCATACTTCATCATCTACGAATTACTCTTAAAAATGAACGTTAACAGTCATTTTGTGATGTCCAGATGATCATTTCACAGTGTGCAAGACTTTAGAAAGGTCTTATATATATTTTTCATTTATTTTGCTTCTTATTTATTTATTTTTTCTGGAATTATTAAATTTTCATTATACCACCGTGCGTGCACGGTCAGTCGATAAAAGTGTGAACTGATATATACTTGATATAGCGCGTACTATAATTAATCATCTTAGGAGAACTTAACTGGCTTAATTCTATGATTCATTGATAACTAAAATAAATAATGATCCTATCTATAACACACGCATCTCTGCCTAATAAACATTCCTTATAGCAAAAACAAATGAATTTTTTCTTCACACACAAAAAAATCTTTTCAAATAAAGCAGTGTTTCATATCTTTTTCCAGCACAGATACGCTCATCAGTGTTTCATGGAGTGCCGGACAAAAGTACAAATGAACAAAGCATAAAAATTATTAATATGAACAAGACATCTATTATCATAATCTACAGCTCTGGGAAGAACGAAGATATCATTCAAGTGAAATCCAGTCTGCGTATCAATATATAGAGGGATTTATATTTATTTCACAATTTTATCTGGTCGATTTATTTAGGGAAAATTCTAAAGATAGTGAAGGCTGTACCACAGATACGTTAATCACGTTCTTTCAGCAGTTCCGAGTTGATAAGAGGGATTTTTTGATACTGCTATCAACCTATTTATTTGATTAATGTGGTACATCTAACATCAAGTACAGTCATTTTTGATATGCCATTTTGCGTAGCGAAGTAATCATTTACGAGTCATTAATAAGAAATAAAAAAAAAACAAAGTATGACACACAACGAAAACTAAATGAGCTGACTGAGATTTCGAAACTAATGCCTTCCACCATGAGACGGTCGGAAGAAATCCCAATGGTATTTGCGTAGCGAAGGAGTTTCTCCTGTACGACAGATTTCTTGAGCAAGATTTATCCCTGAAGGCACCAATTTAGCTCGGAAGTTTAATTGGTTTTCGGATGTTGCCCAACGACGTCCCGAAACTTGTGACAGATTGCGTCCATATTGCACTGCATCATGTAAAGTCAAATGCAGTCTTTTCTAGCAGATTGCGACCGAGCGCTGGAACACGGTGATCAATCCATTGCGCGTCCGTGATTGTATTCAATTCCCTGAGCATTTTTGGGTTGACCAGCGAAGAACTCCGGCAGTTTATGGGTAAAGAGAAAGATTAAAAAACATGAGTCTTATCGCGGTATTATGCGCATACATGATTGAATATCAGTCCCTGAACATTTTTGGGTTGGCCAGCGAGGAATTCCGGCAGTGTATGGGTAAACGGACGGAATAAAAAACGTGAGTCTTATCACTGTATTATGCTTTCAGACATTTATTTGTAATTACTCATAAAAAAAACCACTGCCCGTGAAGTATGTCATTTTCATGAATCAGTATAAAATAAATTACTAAAAAAAATGTTATGATGATATTTTCAATTGCTTCTTAGCACTTAGAACCATAGAACGCAGATTAGATTCAATTATAGGTAAGTTTGAGTGTTCTTAACAAAAACAAAGTAGTTCCGAAGACAGGAAGCAGTATGGCGCCATTTAACCTGGAGTGAAGGGAACGCTGAATCTATGAAAGAGAAGTATTGTCACACAATGTCTATTTTGCATGGAAATAAAAAAAAATATTAGGAAATAAATAAATAGGAAATAAATTCATGAAACAAGATAAAAGTTAAATAATAATAGGCCCTGAGAGACAAGGCATCGCTGAACCGAAAAATACTGTCCTCAATAAAGCCAAATCCTTCTCAATATCATGAAAAATCCTGTCTAACATTCAGCTCGGAATGCATAGAATGCAAGGAAAATTGAAATATCTTCATAATCGCGTCTTAGGTTACAAATTGACCTAATTTCAATGTCATGCTATAGATAGTAGATATATCAGAATTTAATGGGACTCTTCCATGGTGACCAGTACAGGTTCTATCCAGTTCGCATAATTTCTCTTTTGTTTACTCCCATTTATCGATTGCATTTAGAAAATCGAACCATATTTCATGAAACTTTTATGACTTATTGCACAGTACGTTATCGAAAGTGAGCAAATTGAAGAACGCAGCATGCTTTTATTGGCTAGTATTTCTGCAGGGAAAGTGGAAGGTGTGCTGTAAAATGGCATGACTCAGTGAAATGCTACTTACTGAAGCTCAACTTCAGGATTTGCGAGCTCCCTAAATCAGTAAACTGCAGGCTTCCATTAACCAATTCAGGGACAACCAGTATCGTCTATTCGAAACTTAATAGCCAAATACTCTGCTGCCAGTCAGGCCACAGCCAAAATGAACCTTTGTAATTAGTGTTGTGCCCTTGTTTGTGAATAGAAGAGAATGCCCAATGCGTTTTCTTGAACCAGTTGTCCGTTCAATGGAAAAGATTTGCACAATATTACTTGTATTCAATTGAACATTGATTTTTCTGTGTCACGAGAAATCGCCCCTTCACCTCCTTGTTAACAATTCATTAACAAGAAGATCAGGTTCTCGGAATAGAGGAATGGCACACCTCCAGGCTATATACACAACACAAATTAAATGAATTATAATCGGCAATTACAGTACATATACTAAAATAAAGGTACTCACCGGGGATCGCTGACCCACTTACGCAGCGCATTTTCTGGGCGCCCTCCTTGGTGTTACGATTGATCGCTTCTAATATGGTGGGGCATGATACACAGGATGAACTATGCTTAACATTTATAATTTCCAGTTATACGTCATACAAACATTAATGAGCTCACACACAATGAATGGTGTTAGGAATAATGATAATTAAGTAATGAAATCAAATAGCATACGTCAAATGACTTACATCACATAATTACACAGAAACATTGGCTGGCCAGCCTTTAACCGCAGATTGCTTATGCATCCAAACATAACACAAATAATGCCTACAATGTCTCAGCGCCCCCAGCAGCCCAGTAGGCGAAGGTTACTTCAACCACAAAGTTCGTCCGCGACTCGCTTCAGTTCAAAGGCCTATCTTATGCACTGTTCAGAAAATGTCTAGTGAGGACGTTATCTTGCTCATTACGTTTCAGCATGCTCACACGTCGATTTCCTTCATTCGAGCTGATCAATCCTCAGATGTATGACTGAATAACCGTCCCGCCTGTCAAAGATAAAAATTTAACTTGTTACTAAAAATTTAACTTGTTACTTTTTAAGCGCATCAATGACTGAATGACAATGAATTATCGCAATATTTTATCACAACACTATCTTTACTCTTTCTTTTTTTTTAGAAATGCATGTCTTACCCTCCCTTCTAGTGTGGCATCTCCATGATCCATCAAATGACTCCCACGGTTTGTTATGTTTGATAAATTTCCCCTTAGTGAACGTGGTACCGGGAACACGTAAAATTTCCTCTCTGCAAGTGAAACGAGAATGCATTAATTTCTGGAGAACATTATAGCGTCAACTTTAGTGTAATTTTCAATATATGCAATAATCACTTTTCATTATATCTTTGAGCACGTTTGTTACCGCGAACACACCCGAGTTTTATCTTTATACTTCGCGTCGCGGCGTCAACTGTCGAACTGCCCTCCTGTTCATCACTATGTCTATCGTATATTTTGAGGGTTGTGCCCTTCCTCCTGTCCGACCAATCTGGTCCTTCTATTCGTGGACAGTGCCCGCCTACTGCTTCCCTGGTTATATGTTGGTTTCACTCTTTCCCACGCCCAGGCTCCTTCGAAACCGTTACTCCGTTCACCCTCGCCGCTCAAAAGTCGCGATTTATGTGCGTTGAGAAAGCGACTTTGTTTGCGAATGGGTAGGCATTTTTCGATCGTCTCAAGTTTCCCACGGGCTCGACCGACAACACCCAATGTCAACAGCCGTCGTTCGAGCCATTAACTCTTATCGCTCCCCCTTAAACACACAGGCATAAAAGAAAACATACATGTTTAAGCGACATAAAAACATACATGTTGAAGCGACCCCTCTGTGCTGCTGGGGTTTACTGAGATCTTTCAACACACAACTTTTTACGCAATTACAAGAATTTTCATTTTAAATTCGCAAAAATTTGATCATTCTGAACAGATTCTCGACAGACGGCCCTCCTAGAGTTAAAAAAATTGGCCTGACAATTTTTTTGAATTAGCTTTCAGCTATTTATTGAATAATAAGTACTACAGTATGCAGCCAATATAAGACACACATGGTAAATTCTACTTAAGCACATTATCATCTAAACTTTGTTCCGCAGAAACAGGGTACCTTACAATTAACACTACAATCATTACTATCAGCCACAGCGTGATATATTGTGTCGTGTTCTTCTAACCGATGTATCTGTTTTTCCCGCCGAAGTAAAGTGCGTACTAAATACTTGAGTACTTAACCCTAAAAACATTCACAAAATTTCACGGGCACCTTTCCCACTCCTCAGACATCCTAAAGTATCGATGATTTTATGTCTCGTAGTTTCAATTTACGCTTGCGTTTTCTGTTCTCCAAATCCTTGCCGCTGCAGTTGGCGGTTCGATGTTGACTCCTTTGGTATAGCTGACGAATTTGCTTTTCTTCCATGCCTCTTTTCTGGCATTTCAATAGCTTCACACGCGCGTTGAAGATGAGTGCTTAATTTCAGGAGGAAGTATTGCGAGCCCAATATGCAGACTCGTATAAATTTCTATACACCACATTACTACACGATTGCGTTCTGTAAGATGGATCATTATCACAATTCAAATTACCACTAAATCATGTCAAATGCAATGTTTCACATACATTTTATGACGTTTATTCAAACTCAAATTTTTAATCGGCAGATTACTCATGAATGCCTATTCGTTGATCAGACGAATTGGCAGATCAGGAACTTATGTTGACCTGCCGAAGAATAAGAGTAGAAGCGTCGATAAATTTCATTTAATATAGTCTCCCTTCGCGATAGGGTTCCTAATCCCACGAAGCAATGCTGAAGTATTCCGAGGCACAATCCTGCGCAGTGCACGCTGGTATCCTGTAGAATTTCCCTCAGTATTCCTTGACGTCGACGTGGAATCTGATAGACACAAATAATATTTTATTTTCTCCGAGTGAACATTCTTATTTATGCGAGAATTTCGTGGGTTAATATTCTTTGAAGATCGTACGTATCATTCAAAGGCTATCCGACGTAATCTCTTTTAATTTTTATTTCACGTATAAATAGAGATGCCTAAAAGTGCGGCTTCAATATTCCAATGTGATAATTTGCCTAGTCAAAATTCACAGGAACTTGCATTCGAATTTCAGGAATGCCTTACCAGGCATAAATGTTACGACGCAAACTCCACATTATTCAAGTCAGTTACAATACTCAACAATGCAAAGCACTGTCACTGTTTCATAAGAGTGCCCATTTTATAAAAGCATTTTTGAACGCTATTACAGTTTGGCACCCTAGAATAAATAATCTGCTTTATTTTCACTCCTTCTTCCGTCCTCACGCTGTTGCTGCGTCGTTCTGTGGTGTTTTCCACTTCGAAGCATGAGTGCTAATTAGTCGAGAACTCCTTCCTGCTCTAGCTTGTTAGTGGCCAGTTGGCTTAGCTACAGCTCAACCACAAGCGGCTCCGAGGTAATTACTTGTGCGTCTGGCGTCCTTCTTAGGCATGATGTGAAATTTCCAGCTATGCATTCGTCTTTGTCGCCTCTCACTGCAACGCTTGAATTTGGGCAATCCTTTTAAACATCTCCAATGCAGATGCAATGTGTCCCCCATCTCGTGTTATTGTTCTATCTTCTTCGTTCTTGTAAATGATTACTTATATCCCACGTGATTCTACCCGAATTTGCTGCTTATACGAGACGTATTCGTGTTATGCAATTCTTCTGGCTTGTTTTGTACTGAAGTACATACTATGCTAATCTACCAAGAAATTAATTCCTTAAGTCTGAAAAAAATGTACTATACTTCTACAGAGTAAGAGGAGAATAATTCCTTCCGGAATACCGTGTTTACGATATTCTTTCAGGGCAAGAGTAAGACACAGAGTCAGAAATTCAACGCTACAGTACAAAAGAATACGAAATTTCAATAAGACGCTAAACTTATTTTCCCCGTTGTGAAAATGAACGGTCTAAAGGTATAGATAAAATCAGCTAGCCTGAGACAGCCTCAGCCTAAGAACTTCTGATGAAACTTAATTCATTCGCTAGAGCTGTTTCGTATGAAGCGCGCACGCTTCACGAGAAGGTGGCGAGAATATAAGCATCCTACAAAAAGTCACATGGCATTCCTTTTGAGAAGCACACGACAGCAAACTACTGAAAAGCTCAATTTCTCTTATCTTAGCAACAATTGAATGAAATTTCAAGTACAGCGTGAGATCAGAACACTCCTACAAGCCTCTCGTTTCCAACAAGATCGCTCGTGAGCAGAAATTCAACTTCACCCACAGCTAGTAACACATACAACTACTGAAAAACACATCTCACTCTTGCGAGTGCAAACTATGATAATACGAAACTCGAACACGTCTTCCTATTGAAGAACACATCTAAAATTACACACGAAGGAAACATCCTGAAAAATCAAAAAAATTCATGAACTTAATTCATTGCAGCTGATCATTTTTGGCCGACGATTCACCTACACCTAGAACGTAAGTTATATTTTCGCTGCGTCACCGACGTAGCCTGTTCATTCGCAGCGTTTTCTAGCATATCTTCGTCCTCGCTGTCGATAGCTTCACATCCGGCATTTGGCGGCGCCGCGGCATTCTGGTTGCAGGGGTAAGCTTCACCTCTCAAGTGGGCAATTTTCAATCTATCGAGGTGAACTCTTCTCTCGCAGTTACTATAGAGCGCCTTTATTGTGGCATTCGTCTCTGTTTTTACTGTAATCCGGTAAGGGCCGAGCCAGTCGGTAGGCCATGCATTTGCAACTTCAGCCTTTCCCGTTGGATTATGCAGCAACACAATATCGCCAACTTGCACCTGACTGTTCTTCACTCCGCGCTCCTTTAACTGCACCGATTTATCGTGTGAGGCTTTAGATTTTACCTTCACCATGTTGAACGCATTGTGGAGTCGTAAGCTTACCTCGGCACTGTAATTCTCACCTAGAGAGTAATCCATGCGAGGGGTTTTTAACCAGTCAACAACAGGAATTTCTGCATCCCTACCAACGAATAAATAGAATGGAATTTCTTCAATGACGCTCTGGTAGCTGGTGTTCAGTGCCAGGCACGTCCAAGGAAGTGCGTCAGGCCACGAGGATTGATCATTGGCGGCAAGGTGTGATAAAACAGTCTTGATATTCTGATTCTGCCGTTCCGTCATTCCGTTTGATTGGGGATGATATGCTGATGTGTTGTAGTATTTTATTTTCAATTTTTCACACACATTTCTGAACAAAGCTGACGTGAACTCGGTTCCCCTGTCTGAGATGAGCGTCTTCGCTGGGCCGTACGTAGTAACGAACTTAGTCAACGCTTTCGTTACTTCCTCAGTCGTCTTGCTTCTGAGCGGAAACGCTGCAACATATCTACTAAAGTGATCGACCACTGTTAGGATGTACTTGTGTCCCTCGTTCGAGACAGGCATTTCGATTAAATCAACGCCTATTCTGTCCAGAGGCTTGTCAATTTCAGGGAATGAACCCATGCTAACACAAATGCGATTGTTGATCTTACGTTTCTGACATTGCATGCACGAATCGACGTACTTGTTAACGTCACGCGCCATGTTAATCCAGTACCCAAATTCCATGAGCTTTTTCCACGTTTTAGCACGACCTTGGTGTGCACCAATTGTGCTATCATGCGCTAACGTTATTGCTGCTTCTCTCAGAGCGTCTGGCACCACGATCAGGTGCCTTGTTCTGTTAGGCTTGCGTTGCGTCTTCCTGAAATGCAAGATGCCTCCGTCAGTGAAGATTTCGGCTTTCAGAGCGAGACTTAGAGCGTCCCCTGATCTGTCACCTTCAAGATACCTCTGTACAGGCCCCCAAACAGGATCCTTCAATTGCTCTGCTCTCACATTTTCTTTCTGCAACTTACTTTCCGCCTCTTGTACATTGGGAGTTTCATCTAACATCGTCGTGCCGAACACTGTTTTAGGGGCTTCGTCGTCTCGATTTTCTTCTTCGTTATCGTTCGCAATATTTCTCGACAATGCGTCGGGCACTACGTTCTGAGCTCCTGGCCGGTAAATCCCCTCAAAATCATATTGAGAGAGTGTTAGGGCCCATCTCATAATTCTGTTGTTCTTGGTGTTTTTACCTTTGAACAAATATTTGAGAGCCGTGTGATCAGTAATTACAACAAATTTATTGCCGTACAGGTAAGGTGAAAAGTGGTTTACAGCGGCGACCACTGCTAATCCTTGCCGCTCCGTAATTGAATAACGTTTTTCAGCATCATTGAATCTTTTGCTGAAGTATCCAATCGGTTGTTCCTTACCATTACATTTTTGCGCAAGGACCGCGCCAGAGCCCTCATTTGAGGCATCACAGCTCAAGTAATACGTCTCATTTAGAGAAGGCTTCTTCAGAACTGGAGCTTCTATCATGAGCTGCTTAAGTTTGCAGAAGGCTTGTTCGTGTTCTTCCTTCCACTGGAACCTTGCTCCTTTTTTAGTCAGCGCATTAAGGGGTGCAGCTGTTGTGGCAAAGTGCGGAATGAAGCGCCGGTAGAAATTAAGCGCTGCCACGAACGAGCGCACTTTACGTGCGGTAGTCGGCCTGGGGTAACTCTGCATTGCCTCCACGTTTTGGGGGTCTGGAATAAGTCCCTCACGACTGATGTAACATCCTAGGTATTTTACTTGTTTTTGTGCAAATTTGCACTTGTCCAAGCCTATTTTTACTCCGGCACATTGAAACTCGTGCAACACTTCCCTTAAATTTTCTAGGTGACTCTCAAAAGTCATAGAGTTAACGCACACGTCGTCCAAGTAAATAGCGGCGAATTTTCCAAGTTGCCTTTTCAGAACATGACAAATTACTCTCTGGTACACTGATGTTGAGCACTTAAGTCCCATAGGTAGCCTAGCCCGCGCACGGTCGCGCATCCCTCAGAAAAGTAGTCAATTTACCCGCGTTTCTCTGCCGTTCCCTGTTCACTTACCGCAATAGGCAGAGATGTAAAAATATGAAGTAATGAGTAAAAAATGTTGCTTTACACTTTGATGTTGTCAGATTTTTGATAACTTGAACCGTTTCTTTGTAATATGGAGTCAAACTCTGTAGATTTTTGCACAACATTGCTTCAAAGAGATCAATGGCCATTTTTTTGTTTTGGGAACAATGTAATGTTTTTTACTGCAATTTTATGCAGAAAATCCTTCCAAACCTGCTGATGTTTTTATTTTTCCTCTACAACAATTAGAAAAAAAGTTATGACCATTTATGTCTACTAAGTGTTATCCATTCTTCGTTTTAGTTCCTACATAAATGCATGTTTGCATGTCTGGTTATATTATTGTAAGTATAGTGTTTCGAAACTTGTAATTTTCACACAATATGAATAAAATACTGCTCTACACGCTACTGACTTCAGATTTGTCTTATTTGCCATTTTTGCGAAATAAGGCGAAATAAGGCCGTGAGTAGTTTCGCTGGTAACTGAGGCTGCCACTGACTGTTCGCACGCACACCCTCTCACGGTCGCCTCATTTACCACACTGACTGTGCTTACCCCTCCCAACTTCCAAGTGGTTGGAGCTCTGCCTTAACCCCCACAATGTGGGGGTTTCTGTGTTACGATACAATGCTGGTTAAGCACGTAACGTATGAGGGCTTACAACCTCCACTAATAAATATAATGTACACTTTTGTGCTCGCACGTTATCCATATATATAAGCATGGAGAATAATGAGCCTCAAGATTAAACACATTTATTTTTGAGTGAACACATGGAGCTGACACAGGGAAATTGGCACAAGTAAACATATTTTTATCGCAACTGTTTTTGAGTGAACACATGGAGCTGACACAGGGAAATTGGCACAAGTAAACATATTTTTATCGCAACACTCATTTTCGCACCAGAGCCCTCAGGCTAGATGTTAATGATCTGCGACATGATAGTTTTGTCCGGCATAATGATGTTGCATAGACAAACGGAGAAAATTCAAACACATTCTAATTAAGATGAACACGTTGATTGAATATGACACATGAAATGAGAGATTCAGGCTATAAAATTATTGAACGCCAGCGAACGATCACATGATTAACGCAAATCAGCCTCTCTTGGCAATTGCCAACCCGGAGATTCACGCACAAACAACATGAAATTAGAAACATATACCTGAACATCCTGGCCAGCACAATTCATATTAAACACTGCGCGCCAACCAAAGATTTGCACTGTTCGGCGTGCCTCTTCTTCCCTTCATTCTTCAAAAATTACAACTGGAGTAAATACCCTGTCGTTGGCCTGTCGAGGCTCGAACGCAGCCTCCAGGCTTCGTCATTGGCGTTGAATGCCAGGCTGGCTGCCCGCCTCAAGGTTGCGAACGCTCAGCCGGTTGTGTCGCTACAGGCCCTCGGATGTTAGGCGTTCACAGCCCACGTCTCCGCTATCTCAGCAGCCGCGTAGGCCAGCTTTCCCAACCCGCCTCTGTGAATAGTAAGCGGGGGTTGAGTAATCTATTCCCCGAGACATGAACGTTATATCCCCCTCTGAGAATTAACATGAAGCTTCAACTGACAATGTGGCTATTCCCGACATAGAATTAATTTTCTCCCCTTTTTACAAGAACAAATCATAAGCGCCCTTTTTGAGAACAAGGTCGAATGAGTCAATGAAAATGCTGTTAACTAGTGGGCATTCCAATCCCCGCTTGAGAAAAATCTACAAGTTCAAGCCTTGTGAGAAGTTATATCACGTGAACAATTCTAGAATGATTTGAAATCAAACCCACAGAATTAATTTGTACCCGAATTTTGACTGTAACAAAATATGGTATTGAAAAATACAAAGATGCTCCTAGCACAGAACACAGAATATCATCTCACCTCCCCTTTGGTCGTCAGGAAGCCTACATCCTTGCCACTACACCGGTCAAATAGGCCGGTCCCCGCGCTTGCTCTGCTTAAATACCCCCGCCGCACAAAGGACGCTCATTGTATATGGTGCAGGCTACCCGCTCAAATTGTTAGTGACGTGGCATCTCGCGATTGGTGCTTCTAACGCGTCACCTCTGACGTGTCCCCTTGCGTCACAAACTTGGTATTGCCACGCGCATTTCCCTCTAACATATTCTGCTCAGGTTCATATTTTCCACAGTTCCCTTTCCCGTTGGTAATTAATTTTAATACATAGTTTTTCTCTACTACACAATCAAGTTGTCCTTGTGTAATACTATGTGTAATTTTCCGAGCTAGCTTCTTACACAGCCGTTACCCCTTACGTACTCCTCCCATCTGCTGATGTGGTGCACCCCTCATCCCCTCACGATTCGCGCCCCGATGCAGAGCCGGTTAGAGCCGGTTACCTTGCTGCGTAGCGTCGGTTTCCATATATCCATGCCTACTATAAATTGTATCCTAACATCCCCGCGCCCTTCGCAAAATTTGAGCCAACGGTTCAAATTTTCTTATGACCATATCAAATTTATATAAGGTCGTTGACTTCCATCCGTACTTTGCACATCCGCAGAACTGAACACAACTATTATGGTGTTGACGCACGCTGACATTGATAAACATAGACGTATGACGTTAATCAAACACACATCGCGTCCAAAAATCACATCGAAAAGAAACATGCTAGGGCTCGGAGGACAACACAGCTACATAACACACATATCGAGCAAATAGACACAAGAATATTGAAACACACATGACATTTAATATTGAAACACATATGACATTCAATATTGAAACACATATATCAAATTTATCTTATTTTCCGGCTTGCCTTCGGCATATATACCAACGACATTAGAGATTGTTTAATAGGCGTGTTCCTTACAAGGCAAACATTATCGCGCTTATCAGCCGCCCAACCACTTCTCTCTAAATTTGGGGCAATATTTCAACGTTGAATATCTTCTTATTTATCCTCAGCTCGTTCTCCTTCCAAGCAGTGGTGCATCATTATTGTTATCATCCTCAAATCATCATCAGCATTATTATTACATTTTCTCGGCAACGTTATCATCAAAGGGGGGCCCCCTGGTTCATCAGGATTTGTAACCTACTAATCTTTAATTGTAGATTCATCCAATCCACTCCATCCTTGCGTCACGCTATCTGCGCGGAACATATTTGTTGACATCATCCTTGCGTCACGTTACACGCGGAAAATTAGACATCGCGTTTCCGCGGAAAACTGTAGATTCCATCGTCGGAGCTCGTACGCTGGGCTCGTCAGCCCTTCCTTCGTTTCCCAGGGTAACATATATATTTCAGAGATCAACTTCCACCTACGATTTACCATCTAACATTGTCACTTAGGTGACCGATAGACATCGTACAGTTTGGTTCCTCTTAATTAATTATTCACTTCTCGTGAATCTTTCCAAGCCTACCCTGACTGGGCAGAAGTGAGATCACAAGAGTTTCAAATAAATTAATAAGTGCAGGTATCCATAATGAGCTATAGACAAAGTCAACAATTATCGACGGTGTCACTGATCAGTTACTTTCACCTGACTTCCTACAACTGCATACAAAAAATAACATATGCACAGATGAGAAATTTACCAGGTCGGCCGATATCCCATGTGCTCATATTAAAAAAATATAGAGTGTTAACATTTCATCAGACTTACGCCACACTGCCGTGCACTGCAGCTTAGGCGATCTGATTACTCGTCCGCACCCACAAAATCATGAGAAAATTACAATCACATCCTAATTACCTGATTTGCCAGCCCTTGAGACAGTTTAGCCTTTATTCATATCATGTCATTCCACTCGAAGAGACGTCGTTGAATTGCATGACATTATCAATGTATTTACATAACTCGGGAGCCTGCAGTATGTTTTCCATTCAATGACGGAGAGAGTGTTGTATCACCTTAACATAACTATTATACTAAGAAAATTAAATTAGCATATCCGTCGATGTTGGAGTACGAACAGCTTGAGTGCCTCGAACATCCCTATGCGAAGGAAACACCAAAACTCCAACACATGAACGCAGCGACAACTCACACTAAATTGTATCCAAAAGTTAGTACGTCAATCAGGTAGTCTAAATCCGGTAAACATCGCAGTCACTCAACCTCAGAAAATAGGATATGCTTTTATTTTTCTCAGTTGTGCCACTGCAAATGTAGGTCAAAATCGCAGTTCCTATTCTCGTTCCCTCACACACCGTTCACCAGGTGGAAAGTAGCAAAGTTCCTGGCAACGCGCATGGGAGATTCAGAATTAAGGAACAGTTCTTATTCTATAACACTTAAATAAAATGTAACGTTCCCAGTACACCAAGATTCACGGGATTCCGCCGCAGTAAGAAACGCAGAAACACACCGAGCGAACATACCTTCATGAAATCTCGCTACCCAGGAATAAGTCACATTTCTTTTGTGCAACTTAACATACTACAGTTTCGTGTCATGTGTTATCTATTTACAACGTCTGCAGTGAACCCTGATATTAATCATCCTACGTATTCCTTGCCAAGCCTGCCTAGAGTCTGACCTTCCAGACAATCCTGACATAGGGAAACGATTTATTATTCGCTCTTGTACTTTCATTAGCTGATAAAGGAATGGCATATGAAATTTTCCCCAAACATACAACTCGCAAAGACAGAGCCCAGAAAACGAGCTATATTTCTCGAAGAAATTCCTGTCATTTGCAGTACTACGCATCTTATAATTTTCAGTCGTCATATTTCCAGACACATTTCTATCTATATCCTGTTGTCATGTCCTCCTTTTTACTCTCAAGTGGTACCACACTCGATCCATGAAAGATGAGCCTCGACGAACAAGAATTTTTATGGCCCTGGGATCAGGACAGTGATAAAACTTACACACGTCTCCTCTCCGCTTCGCATCCTCCATCTCTAGCACACACATTAGCACAAAATTCCCGTTTATTCATTACAGTACTCAACTATCATTCATTACTAAAAATTTTCCAACAAAATCAAGGCTTCAATTCAATATATTGTATATTTTCATCGTAGAAAATAGCATATTCCAATGAGCCAAATTTTTCAATACAATTATGTGGACACATCCTCGATATAACATCGCAATTCGCTTGGAATTACGTACGTTACCGATATTGTTACCATCATTAAAAAAAATATATATGGGAAGATTCAAATAAAGTTTCCACTGAACGTGAATTCACACATAGATCATGGTGGACGAATGCATTTAATCATCAATTTGACCTCGCAACTTGTGATTTCTATTCCGGCCGGGTGAATAAACGCACCTAGGGGCGTAGATTCAGGCTCCAATAAAATCCTGTTTCACATCCAAAATTATATGAAAGCTTCATTAAACAACCCACTTTAAGACGTAGAAAATACAGACCTGAATTCAATGTACGGTTCAGTAGATAAAATGAAAATTCCTTCCTCGCTTATATTCACTTACTTAGTCAAAAAAAAATTATCATTGGTCACTCCACGTGTGCAGCTTAAAACTAAGTACACTCAAAATAATGTTCCTTTCAAACTAGAAGAAGCTGAGATTGAATTACCCTTAAATTAATACGCCTAACACGGTCGACACCTGCAAAAAAAATTATATATTCCCAGGAGTTTATGTGAATCGCAGTCTGACGCAATGAGGATTTTATGCCCACGGAATTTGAGAAGGAAAAACAAGTCATTTTGAAATAATAGAGTATCGCAACAGATTAAAAAAATATTCACTTCCTACTCTTGAACACTGGAGGTTCGCATGAATTGTTGTGAATACAGAAAATTTAACGAATAAAGTTTACTTTATTGGTCACGTGTGTAGGCGGTATTTCTAATTTAAGTAACTAAAATTACGTCAAGAATTAGCTGCGCAGCATCTAAGAGATACCACACACATTCCTAAAATCACCACACTAAATTATCGATAATCCTAAATTCCGTCCCTTAACTCAATTTACTCCTACGATTGGGAAAGGTCATCTTTCTCTGTCTATGATAGCGAGAAAAATTGAATTTCGAAACAATTCCATCACTCCCATCAGAAATGTTAAAAAAATTTTTATAGTTAAAGTACTCAAGATTAGCAAATAAAAATGTGAATTGCGTTAGACGTTAACGTTACGTTAAACAAAAATTTATGTTTACGTTAACCAGCAGCTCCCATGAAACTGAGTTCTTCAGACGCTTCACAACTTGTCTTCAGATATTCTGGCGAAGGCGATTTTCCCTAAAATCAAGGCATTAACCTCCTTTGCCACCTATTTCTATTTCTACACAAAAATTTAGCAAATGCAATTGGTGGATCAATCATGGCTACATCCAAATTCACCGTACAAAATTTAACCCAACACATCGTCGAGAAAGTTCTTGCTAAAATGTTATTCTATCAAAAATGCAGCAGAATCAATTCTCTCAAAGCACACAGTTAAAGTTCAAGACACACTAGCATTCGACTGTGATTTTAATTAAAATTAAAGGATAATAGCTGCACCTCAGAACTCGAAATTATTATGATGGCCCTTACATGCTCCCAAAATAACCTATTCAGAAGCTCCGTCATCGTTACTCAAGATACGGGTGAAATTTACTGCAAAATGATCAAACTTACTGATGGTACTCTTCTCTCATGACGTGTAGAAAATTTAATGGCAACATGTAATACAACCAAAAGCCTGCACACTAATTCACGTTCATTTCAACGAGTCACCCAGAACGGTCTGGCCGCAGCAAGGAGAGCTTCAATTTTTATGACTCTAACAGCCGACTCGCACGGTCTTACACAGCGTCATGAGCCTTTATGCTGGAATTTTACTTTAAATATTAAACTGCACTGAAAGGGCCCGGAAACCAGCACACATAGAAACATACATTGAACTACTCTGTATTATACAGCAAGAAAATCTGATTTGAAGGAAAATTCTATAACCGTGTGTCAGAAGATAAATTGTGGAATTCCAGGTTTCAAATGTCATCACAAAGGTATGCATCACGTTTCTAAGGCTTGTCAGCAATTTACCATGGAAACAAATTCACACGACAGCGCACAAAATTCTCTACCAATTATATGAAGCACTGCAAAATATCAAATTGGTTTCAAAGCCTCAACTGAGACGATCAGGTTTTATTAAAAATTAAGGCATAAAATCCGGGGCCATCGTTCTAAACCTCAAGTTCGTAAGTGGTAACAGGTGAAGACATCCTGGAAACATTCAATAAGAAAAACAGCATACTGGAAATTTTTATGAAACACATATGCACGACACAGCTCAGCACGATTACTCGCTCAGCAAATGCATCGGATCCCATTGTTTCACTTCATGCTGATTATATCCTCACTATAATGACACCCAAGTGTCATTTTCTAACTGCCGAATAATGAACAATTGAAAATCAATTTCGAGTGCAGCACTTCAGAATTTGAGAAAGTCATGCTGGATTACTGTGTTTAAATTCCAACTGTATTCCATATCACTACTGCCACTCAAATTTGGATAACAAAATTCAGCAAGATCTATGAGCTGCTCTGAGCCGTCTATCTGCAGCCAAGAGGACTGCCGTTTTATGGCCCTGCGGTAGGTTCGAACATAGGTGGTCTGAGCCTTCATGCTAGAATTTTACTTCAAAATTAAACTGCACTCAAAAGGACCAGGGGAAATGGCACGTAAAGACACACACATTTAACATGGAGCACTTGTTCGAACGAATTTATCATTTAAGAGAGCGTTGCTCACACAAAAAATTTTTAGATAATGAATGATTACTCATGCTCTTCGCATAGATGTCGGGCTCACCCTGTGCTATGCACAATTCTTTTACGTGTCTCATCAAACTGTGGCAGATCTTATCAATTGATGCACACCGACAGTTCCTATCCCACCCATGAACAAGAGGTTATCAAAGAAAAAGAAAAATTCGAGAGCCAGTCCCTGCACAACAAAATGTTACTGCTTTCATCTTCCAATGCACTCAGACAAATTCTAACAACACTCAAAAAAAATGATGGTTTCTCAATACTCAAAATATGCTCAGAAGATTCGACAGCCCGATAATTGAGCAACATATGTAACACTGTTGATATGAGCTTATTAACTTCCCATTACATTTACAAAAAAAAAGTACAGGAAGAAACATCGGTTTAATATCGGGCACTTGTTCGACCAAATTCACTGTTTAAGAGAGCATCACACAAGAATTCAAGAGCAAAGATGCGGCCGATTTCATTTATTAATGCACAACGATTACTTCCACTCATAACACATTTTAATTGTAATTTTTTCCCCTGAAGAATGAAAGAATTTAATCATGATGACTGCACTTCAGCATTTGGCAAGACTTTGGATGGTTTTGCAAGTCCAAGAATTAAAATAATTTAATAAAAAGAAGCATTTAACTTACACACTAGATGTCATGCCAAATTTGAGACAAGAATTCAACACTGAATTTGAATCGTTCATGGTGTCAAGAGAGTTTTCAGTAGAAATGTGGCATTCAATCTTTGCTTGACTCAGTGAGTGCTCTCCAATTATCTAAAATTTGAGCCAGACGCGTTGTGGTAGAGTCGCCGAGCCACACATTCTTATGTATTTATGACTCCAGCTCAATGTCCGGCAATTACACTACGGCACTGCAGCTCCTCAAGGCAATGCTCGCAGCCACAAACTCTCCGCTGTGCTCCACTGATTGTTATTGATATGAATGGAGCTACAAAGAGCAAGCGAAATATAATACTGAATAACTATTTGAAAAGTGGCTGGTAAATTATTTAAATCCTTTCTTGAGAGCTCATCACAACAATTTTTAAGAATTTTGGCAAGTGAAGTATTTAAGAAAATTCTCCATGTTAATGTACAGATATCGGCTTGCACAGTGCACTCGATGTATTTTAGCTGTCACGATACAATGCTGGTTAAGCACGTAACGTATGAGGGCTTACAACCTCCACTAATAAATATAATGTACACTTTTGTGCTCGCACGTTATCCATATATATAAGCATGGAGAATAATGAGCCTCAAGATTAAACACATTTATTTTTGAGTGAACACATGGAGCTGACACAGGGAAATTGGCACAAGTAAACATATTTTTATCGCAACTGTTTTTGAGTGAACACATGGAGCTGACACAGGGAAATTGGCACAAGTAAACATATTTTTATCGCAACACTCATTTTCGCACCAGAGCCCTCAGGCTAGATGTTAATGATCTGCGACATGATAGTTTTGTCCGGCATAATGATGTTGCATAGACAAACGGAGAAAATTCAAACACATTCTAATTAAGATGAACACGTTGATTGAATATGACACATGAAATGAGAGATTCAGGCTATAAAATTATTGAACGCCAGCGAACGATCACATGATTAACGCAAATCAGCCTCTCTTGGCAATTGCCAACCCGGAGATTCACGCACAAACAACATGAAATTAGAAACATATACCTGAACATCCTGGCCAGCACAATTCATATTAAACACTGCGCGCCAACCAAAGATTTGCACTGTTCGGCGTGCCTCTTCTTCCCTTCATTCTTCAAAAATTACAACTGGAGTAAATACCCTGTCGTTGGCCTGTCGAGGCTCGAACGCAGCCTCCAGGCTTCGTCATTGGCGTTGAATGCCAGGCTGGCTGCCCGCCTCAAGGTTGCGAACGCTCAGCCGGTTGTGTCGCTACAGGCCCTCGGATGTTAGGCGTTCACAGCCCACGTCTCCGCTATCTCAGCAGCCGCGTAGGCCAGCTTTCCCAACCCGCCTCTGTGAATAGTAAGCGGGGGTTGAGTAATCTATTCCCCGAGACATGAACGTTATATCCCCCTCTGAGAATTAACATGAAGCTTCAACTGACAATGTGGCTATTCCCGACATAGAATTAATTTTCTCCCCTTTTTACAAGAACAAATCATAAGCGCCCTTTTTGAGAACAAGGTCGAATGAGTCAATGAAAATGCTGTTAACTAGTGGGCATTCCAATCCCCGCTTGAGAAAAATCTAAAAGTTCAAGCCTTGTGAGAAGTTATATCACGTGAACAATTCTAGAATGATTTGAAATCAAACCCACAGAATTAATTTGTACCCGAATTTTGACTGTAACAAAATATGGTATTGAAAAATACAAAGACGCTCCTAGCACAGAACACAGAATATCATCTCACCTCCCCTTTGGTCGTCAGGAAGCCTACATCCTTGCCACTACACCGGTCAAATAGGCCGGTCCCCGCGCTTGCTCTGCTTAAATACCCCCGCCGCACAAAGGACGCTCATTGTATATGGTGCAGGCTACCCGCTCAAATTGTTAGTGACGTGGCATCTCGCGATTGGTGCTTCTAACGCGTCACCTCTGACGTGTCCCCTTGCGTCACAAACTTGGTATTGCCACGCGCATTTCCCTCTAACATATTCTGCTCAGGTTCATATTTTCCACAGTTCCCTTTCCCGTTGGTAATTAATTTTAATACATAGTTTTTCTCTACTACACAATCAAGTTGTCCTTGTGTAATACTATGTGTAATTTTCCGAGCTAGCTTCTTACACAGCCGTTACCCCTTACGTACTCCTCCCATCTGCTGATGTGGTGCACCCCTCATCCCCTCACGATTCGCGCCCCGATGCAGAGCCGGTTAGAGCCGGTTACCTTGCTGCGTAGCGTCGGTTTCCATATATCCATGCCTACTATAAATTGTATCCTAACATCTGGCTCCAGCTGTGTAGCACTCGCTGAGACGATCATTTTGGTGTATAACAACTTGGGGTTATGCCTTACGTCTGGCAACCAGTGAGCCTGGTAAATGAGGCGACCAGTTATAGTTCGCGGGCTAGAGAACTCGAAGTTGCCTTGTCGAGTTTGAAACGCCGTGTACTGCTTACTTTCTTCATCTAGCTCAATTTGATGGAAGGCTGATTTTGCATCGACAATGGAATAGTATTCTTTGCCAGCCACCTCCTCCAGTGTCCCTACAATGTGTGGAATCGGATAATGTTCGTTTATCACCCGCATGTTTACAGCTCGCAAATCAAGGCAAATTTGTGGCCTCCTCCTGGCTTCTTTACGAGTACGAGCGGGTTTTTCCAAGCACTTGTACTCTCTTGCACAACTCCACTTTCGATTATCTCCGAGACCTTTTTATCAATAATTTCTTGGCTGGAGTACGGAATACGCCATCCTTTCGTTTGAATTGGCCTGTAATCACTCAGCAAAATTTTGTATTTCACTCCTTTCACATGGCCAATATCCATCTCGTCTGCACTAATCGTCTTGTGATATTCCTTCAACAGGTTTCTGACTTGTCCTTGTTTTTCAGCATCCAAGTGGCTGAGGTTAAGCTCATCAATTTGCTGAAAGCGCTTCTCTCTGCGGCAATTTTCTGCTTCGCTATTTTCCGCATTGTTTTCTTCTGCAGTTGCATCTTCATTCGAGATTTCGTGGCATGTTGCAATTATTGCTCCCTCAGTCAGAGCGATTTCTTCGGCAAAAGGGTTAAGTACAGGCATCAAAACATACCTGTTTTGTACCTTTGCAGCGGTGGCTCCGACGTACGGCGCCCACTTAATTCTAGGCTCTAAAATTACTTCCTTCCCATCAAACTTGCCATCTGCTCGGCACTTCACCATGGTTTGCGCGCGAGGCTTCACTGTAATATCCTCAGCCAGAGTGACAAACGTTTCTTCCCTCGTTACACACAGAATTTTTGGAGAAGCGTGTCCTGGTGCTGAAAACATGTTCACGTAAGTGCCAAAGAATGATGCCCTACGTTTTCCGAAGTCTAGCTTTGCGTTGACTTTGTTCATTACTTCCACTCCTATTAGCAGGTCCCCTGGGAATGCATTTTCCCGCACAACAAAACATCTCTGAACAATTTTCTGACCCTTAACTTTGATTGGCACATTAATCTTTCCCAGCACCGGTACGGGTTCATCTACAATTGTTTTTAATGCAGTCGATGTTCCTTTCACACTAGCATTTTTAATCCCCGCAACCACACGCTCTTTTACCAAGCATATATTTGCTCCGGTATCAAGAAGTGCGGTAACAGGTGTACCATTCACTTGGAGTATCACGCTGGGATTTATTAGTGAAGCTAACGGTCTCCTATTCCGTTTTTTGGCTGTCCTGCAAACTGTTGCACTCTGCAATCAGCTCTTAGGTGCCCAAATTTTCCACAGTTGACGCACGGCGGTGGCACTGCCCTATACTGGGCTAAGTCCACTGCAGGTGCAGGTGGTACTTCCAGATGCGGCTGTGGCTCTCTTGCGTGGTATATTTGGTGCTGATGACTCCTAAGTCTGCCTTTTTCGCTCCAGTGGGGTGCTTCATAATTTCCTCTTCGATGATAAGGAGAGTGTCGTATCTGTCTGTTCCTTTCTCTCCAGGGTGGCACTTCATGGCGGTACCCTCTAGGCCGTTGTGGTGAATGCCGCATCGTATGGCCGACACGTGCAGTCTCATGCTGTGGCCTCCTCTCGCTTCGCTGCGCTCTCTCTCTCTCCGGTTCCCTCTTCTCTGTCGTTTCCCTTGGTACTGGTACTATCCGTCGATTTTCCACTTCGATTGCCATGTCCCTCAATTCTTGTACTGTCGTAGGTCTCGCATCACTTGGAAAGGGTCTTGTGATGTTCTCCCTTAATCCGAGCCACATCAAATCTACAAGGACTCGTTCCGGATGTTCCAGATAATTCTCGTTGTACAGCCTTTCCAGGCGCGTCAGGTACTCTGAAAATCCTTCTCGGCTTGTTTGCTTCTTGGTCACTATTTCAAACAGCGCTTGAGTCGGATGTTCCACTTGGTCGGCGTATGAGCGCAGCCATCTTTCTGCTTCTCGTAGGTTCGTTAGTGTACCAATTATTTTATTGCATTCCTTTGCCTCTTGTGGACCCAGGCATAGGAAGAAGGCATTCACCTGCTCGCTGTTATTCAGATTGCCCGTCAAAAACTTCAACCTTGCCATATGTTCCCCTACATCGTCGCCCCTCCTGAATTTAGCACCAATGGCCCCCACGCAACTTGTTACCACAGGCATATTAACTTCTTCTTCCTCTTCAGGTTGTGGTGGCGCCACTCGTCCGTTCCCCCTTGCGTTGTTCCTTCTCCCTCGCGCAGGCATGGTGGCGATTTTCTCCAATTCACCTTTTCCAAAACTCAAAATTTTTGCGATCACTCAAATATTTTTCAAACCTACTCACTGTAAAATTTTTACTGAAACTTTGAAATTAATCGTGTGAACACACCAGAATTTTCTTACTGAATCTTATCACTTTTATAACCACTTTCACTTTCTTTAACTATATGGCAGTGTGCTTGCTGGCTTCTCACACCGGAACACAGAAAATCATCACTACGAGTTATGAACCTCTACTGAATTTCTGTACGTTTTGCACATGAAATAACTACGCAAAAAAAAAAAATACAATGCAACTGTCATACTACACTCACAAAATATTACAAAGCGATCGTGTTGATCTCACCAAATTCTGATGTCACGAGAAATCGCCCCTTCACCTCCTTGTTAACAATTCATTAACAAGAAGATCAGGTTCTCGGAATAGAGGAATGGCACACCTCCAGGCTATATACACAACACAAATTAAATGAATTATAATCGGCAATTACAGTACATATACTAAAATAAAGGTACTCACTGGGGATCGCTGACCCACTTACGCAGCGCATTTTCTGGGCGCCCTCCTTGGAGTTACGATTGATCGCTTCTAATATGGTGGGGCATGATACACAGGATGAACTATGCTTAACATTTATAATTTCCAGTTATACGTCATACAAACATTAATGAGCGCACACACAATGAATGGTGTTAGGAATAATGCTAATTAAGTGATGAAATCAAATAGCATACGTCAAATGACTTACATCACATAATTACACAGAAACATTGGCTGGCCAGCCTTTAACCGCAGATTGCTTATGCATCCAAACATAACATAAATAATGCCTACAATGTCTCAGCGCCCCCAGCAGCCCAGTAGGCGAAGGTTACTTCAACCACAAAGTTCGTCCGCGACTCGCTTCAGTTCAAAGGCCTATCTTATGCACTGTTCAGAAAATGTCTAGTGAGGACGTTATCTTGCTCATTACGTTTCAGCATGTTCACACGTCGATTCCCTTCATTCGAGCTGATCAATCCTCAGATGTATGACTGAATAACCGTCCCGCCTGTCAAAGATAAAAATTTAACTTGTTACTAAAAATTTAACTTGTTACTTTTTAAGCGCATCAATGACTGAATGACAATGAATTATCGCAATATTTTATCTCAACACAATCTTTACTCTTTCTTTTTTTTTTTTTAGAAATGCATGTCTTACCCTCCCTTCTAGTGTGGCATCTCCATGATCCATCAAATGACTCCCACGGTTTGTTATGTTTGATAAATTTCCCCTTAGTGAACGTGGTACCGGGAACACGTAAAATTTCCTCTCTGCAAGTGAAACGAGAATGCATTAATTTCTGGATTACATTATAGCGTCAACTTTAGTGTAATTTTCAATATATGCAATAATCACTTTTCATTATATCTTTGAGCACGTTTGTTACCGCGAACACACCCGAGTTTTATCTTTATACTTCGCGTCGCGGCGTCAACTGTCGAACTGCCCTCCTGTTCATCACGATGTCTATCGTATATTTTGAGGGTTGTGCCCTTCCTCCTGTCCGACCAATCTGGTCCTTCTATTCGTGGACAGTGCCCGCCTACTGCTTCCCTGGTTATATGTTGGTTTCACTCTTTCCCACGCCCAGGCTCCTTCGAAACCGTTACTCCGTTCACCCTCGCAGCTCAAGGGTCGCGATTTATGTGCGTTGAGAAAGCGACTTTGTTTGCGAATGGGTAGGCATTTTTCGATCGTCTCAAGTTTCCCAAGGGCTCGACCGACAACACCCAATGTCAACAGCCGTCGTTCGAGCCATTAACTCTTATCGCTCCCCCTTAAACACACAGGCATAAAAGAAAACATACATGTTTAAGCGACATAAAAACATTCATGTTGAAGCGACCCCTCTGTGCTGCTGGGGTTTACTGAGATCTTTCAACACACAACTTTTTACGCAATTACAAGAATTTTCATTTTAAATTCGCAAAAATTTGATCATTCTGAACAGATTCTCGACATCTGCATAATAATTACGTTTAAATTAGCATACAAACTACAAAGCACCCAACTTACATAGGTGAAAAAGTCATGAATCGATACTTAAATTTCATTCTGCAATTACTATAAGTGGTCAGATAGTTTATTTTTTAAATAATAATGTGTTGATATGTCATTTGATCATCCGAAATCGAAGTATCAATGCGCAATGTCAATCAAGTTCGCAGTTACTTCGAATTTATAACAAAAAAACCTTCACGCAGCTCAAATATTCCAGTGCTGGTTTGATTATTCATGAGAATTCCAAGAACCGAGCAAGAACGCAAGAATTTTGGACCGACGTGAGAACTGATTCTCTTACTCAGTAAATTTCGTGAAGATGTAGCATCAAAGCGATGCGTCTGATCGATGTCATGTCAGCAAAAAACTGTACTGCCAAAGATCCGAACTTGGATATCGCAAACTCAGGAGAATTAAAATATTATTTTCTCCATTAGCTAATGGCACTGAGTTTTCGCTATTTCATTATCGGACATTCTTCAGCAACGCCGCATTTTGACAGGGTCGAAAGGCGTTTCAGCGATGCTTGAAGTATTCTTTAAACAATATTATTTATAAACAGTATATCTTTGTGAGTCTCACTTGTACGTTCGCTGTGGATATCGGAAACATAGCGCAGTCCTACCTTTTTTGCTCTGAAGAAAACTCACATTTTGTAATAACTAATTCGAAATCGTGTTGATTGCGTAAAATGCTTGCTATGTGCAGAAAGCTTTCTTGCTTTTGTAAAAGTTTTTCAGTCACCCGACATTTTGGCGAAGCTTGCAAGAAACTGACGGAGATAATAAATCAAAGTCATTCTAGCCACAATTCTGGCGACTTGAAAAGAGCATTTCCCCAGACGTCGGAAAATACCATACATCTTTTGAAGTACAACCTGAGGTCAATTCCGATGCTGCTTCTTCCAGTTGAGGTCTCAGTATTTCACGGATGTAATCAAAGCCTACGTCAACTTTATGGCCGACCAATGAAAGGCTCAGTTGTGTGATCAGCAAAGCAAATTTTCAGCTCCAATTGGTGGTTGCGGTAAGACCAAAGTTGAGCACTTCATTGAGAAATCACAGAGCGGCAAGAACAAAGTGTAATACGTGCTATTCAACAGAATGAATGAAGGTATATCACAATTGTCAAACACCAGGATTCTGCTCCGGGGGAGTTTAAATATTTCCTTACGAGAGTTCCAGTATATTTATAGGGAAATATACAGCTGTGAACAAAACAACGGTGATGGTAACCAGGATTCTGCAACGGGAGAGTTTAAATATTTCCTTACGAGAGTTCCAGTATATTTATAT
This sequence comes from Morinoia aosen, assembly GCA_030386875.1. Lineage (NCBI taxonomy): Eukaryota > Metazoa > Arthropoda > Malacostraca > Amphipoda > Talitridae > Morinoia > Morinoia aosen. The sequence goes on from CM059556.1 coordinate 20,098,965, forward strand.
GGAAATATACAGCTGTGAACAAAACAACGGTGATGGTAACCAGGATTCTGCTACGGGAGAGTTTAAATATTTCCTTTCGAGAGTTCCTGTATATTTCTATGGAAACTACTAAGAAATGCAGACCCTCATCCGCCAAATTACCAAACGGTTTCCAACGACATGATTGAGATGGAGGGCTCGGATCAGCTCTCTCCCTGTCCTTGAGTTATTCTAATGAGCATTGCCGCAGTCTGGGCAGGTCCATCCAGTATAATGCAGCATATTAATGAATGACTGGGTGACAACGATTATGCAGAGAAGACGCCTCTGCTTGTCGCTCGGAGCGATGGCATGCAAATCACTCCAATCGGGTAGGTCTTCCTCTAATTTTGCGGTCTCCTTACTTCATTAATTTGATCTAGAGAAGTGCTTTTTTGTTGTACATTAGCTCTTTGTTATTATTATTATATACGACGTTTCAACACCGAATACGCTATGTTCATGACCTTTGGGTTTTCATGTTTTTGGGTGGAAAAATGTAAAGAGCACAAGAATTAAGGGGAAGAGTTTTAGTTACGTCATTAATTTGTTGAAGAGAGATATTTTTATGGTTCATAAGCTTCGGTTATACATGTTTTGGTCGTGGAAATGAGTGAAAGGTATTAGAATTAGGAGGAAGAGTTTCGGTTACATATGTCACTAATTTGCGTATAAGACTTTTTTTTTGTTGTTCATAATTTACGATTTTCATGTTGTGGTGATGGAAGTATGTAAAGGGTACTAGAATTAAGGGGAAAAGTTTCGTGACCTGCTCGCGTCGCTAATTTGTGCCCAAGTTATTTTTTCCCGTTGTTCTTAAGTTTTGATTATTGCTGTTTTGGCACAGGAATCATGTTAAACTAGAATTAAGGGGAAAATGGGGTCTTTATTTTTGCGGTCTGTTTACGCTATAAATTCACAACAAAGGTGTATTCATTACGGTTCACAAGCTACGACTATTCACAGACTGGCATTAAAAATTAGGAATTAAGTGGAGAAACAAAATATTCGTCGATACCGCTACGAATTAAATTGGTTTAATCTTCATTCATTTATGACTGTCTAACTTTACTCTTTGTTGGCAAATCAGAGGTCTGATTGAGACCATGCAGGGTATATATTGTTCGGGGATAATTTTTTTGATCGAGGATGCTTGATAACAGTGAAACATTTTCGGAAGGCTCGTTTTACAATCAAAATTAGCTTCATTGATGTCCATAAAAAATTCTTAAGCTTACACCACGCGTCTCAGGTCTTCACTGCACTTGGGCTGCAGCGTTGAAACTCCAAAAACTGTTGCCGGAGTTGGTGATAAAACCGACGTTTAGATCAAAGCCTGCAGTAAAATTTTTGGTCGCGGCGAGGAAGGAGGAATAAGGTTCAAATTTCACTGTGACACAAGGACGATACTCACGTAATGTCAGAAATGTGGCTTTGAGACCTTAAACCAAACAAAAAGGGGGTTTTAATATAAATTTTTATTCTTGAGGATCATGTTTCGTTGACACGGACGAACTGAAATTGTTCATTCAAAGAAACGAAGATGGTTCGAATGAAGAGCTCGGCAACACCCATTTGTGACTTTCACGTATGGTTGCACACGTGAATTATTGTTCCTGAGATTGATTTTAACGTTCTTTCGCATCTCCAGATGCCCAAAGCATGTCATGGTAAGCTGAGAAGTACAACGTAGTTGAGTCTCGTTGTTCGGTTTCGATTTCATTTCAAGAACGAGTGCTCTTTTGATTTTTTTATTGATTCGTCGAGAAATCTTTTGTGTCCTCCTTATTAAAGTACAGAAATTTATAATTTTAAAAGAGCCATTGACGACTGAAAACAGAAGAAAAATAACTACTTTTGAGAACGTTCTGTTCACAGGTCATTGTAAGAAGCCACATGAGATGATGTATGCTACTATTTAAATACGAAAATAGAGGAGCTTATAACTCTAGAATACATAGAGTTCATAACTATAGAAATACATGCTGTATAGACTATATTCCCACACTACAAACAAAATACTATCACAAATATGAATGTATACTTTATTCATGCTTCAGAGAAACAAGTTGAATATATTCATGTCCCCATTCAAATTCGTCAATATCGAGCAAAGCTATCATTCCTAACGACCACTTAAGCTTCAATACACAGCGAGGGATCATTGTCGCTGCGGCCGAATCTGACTGAGTGTCACCATAATCTTTCTGAGCCTCTGCAGTCGTTTCTCAAGCTTGGCTTGCCGTACCGCATCCGATTCTGATCGTTAACAGCCGTATCTTCCTTTGCAGGATAACACGAGTCCACGTCGTCATGGAAACCTATTAGTCAGCGCAATCGTAAGTGTTGTTCGATGGAACAGTTATTGTGAAGGCTGGCTTTCCGTGCGAAAGCTCTTCTCATTTTCCCATAAATAGTCAAAATCTGTTGAGTTTCTGTATCCTGTAAAGGTTTACGTAAAAATGCACATCCTTTGATGGTTCACATCAATATTCACATCCTGAGAAGGTTCACATGAATATTCACACCCTGTGAAGGTTCACATGAATATTCACATCCTGTGAAGGTTCACATAAATATACACCCTGTGAAGGTTCACATGAATATTCACACCCTGTGAAAATTCACATGAATATTCTCACCCTGTGAAGTTTCACATGAATATTCACAAACTGGGAAGGTTCACATGAATATTCACACCCTGTGAAGGTTTACATGAATATTCACACCCTGTAAAGGTTCATATGAATATTCACACTCTGTGAAGGTTCACATGAATATTCACACCCTGTGAAGGTTTACATGAATATTCACACCCTGTAAAGGTTCATATGAATATTCACACTCTGTGAAGGTTCACATGAATATTCACACCCTGTGAAGGTTTACATGAATATTCACACCCTGTAAAGGTTCATATGAATATTCACACTCTGTGAAGGTTCACATGAATATTCACACCCTGTGAAGGTTTACATGAATATTCATACCCTGTAAAGGTTCACATGAATATTCACACTCTGTGAAGGTTCACATGAATATTCACACCCTGTGAAGGTTCACATGAATATTCACACCCTGTAAAGGTTCATATGAATATTCACACTCTGTGAAGGTTCACATGAATATTGACACCCTGTGAAGGTTCACATGAATATTCACACCCTGTAAAGGTTCATATGAATATTCACATCCTGTGAAGGTTCACATGAATATTCACACCCTGTGAAGGTTCACATGAATATTCACACTCTGTAGAGGATTAGAGGGGCAAAATAGCCTAAAAGAGATTTCTTGCGTGAAGTGTAGAGCGTTCGAAACAAATGTATGGTTTATTTGCAGGATTCTGTTCAGTTGATATTATTTTAGCAGTTTATAAGATTCTGTTTAACTGGTATCATTTAAGCAGATTTTCTTAATTTTACCGCTACATTTAATGTGAGACAATTATGCAGGCATGGGTGTTGAGGAGTACACATTTACACCACTCACATAATTACAATCATTTGAATCGTAATTTCTTAATCGTTTTTAATCGTTTTTTTAAAGTAAAGTTTCCCCCAACGAGGTTCGAATATGAAAAAATGAAATAAGCTAGTTATTGAGGTACGACACTCACTGTTCTTTGGAAATACTTTTTTACCTCTTGCATAAATTCTATGCAATGAAACCATTGTCATTATTCACGGAATTTGTGTCCAAAAATGTCAAGACGATGTAGGAAGAGTTGTGTTCGTTACACCGTTCTATAATTTGTTGGGAGCCTGGAATTGGAAAGTGATTGCAGAAGCCACATAACATGTTCTTAATCATATCCTTTAAAGTCAGATGAAAATAATACACTCCTGTCCATAAATTTAAATCAAATGCACTTCTCTTCATATATTAAAATTTAATCTAAATTAATTTGATGAAAAATGATACGAGGCTTTTGCATAGATAGACTTTGAAAGTTTTCTAACTGAAACTGAAGTTGCCTCAGTGGTGCAGGAAAAGGGTAATGAAGATAGGCAATTCGTGTTCAAACTACTGTATTCAGTTTTAAAATCATTTTTTAAGTAACTAAGCTTTTTACCAGCTGGCGAAAATTTACCAGCTTCCATTCTTGTTAGTAGCCTCAACTTTTTTTGCCAATCCTGATATGAAGGTTCTGTATACGGCTTGTCTATAAATTTACTCCATAGGGTGATATTGCCATTGCAAGATTGTTTTCAATCTCAAATTGTTGTCCATTTCTATAGGAACACATTACCATACAACCGCGACGCTCTTTACCGGATTTAAACTGAGAAAAGTAGGCTGGATGACTTAAAAGAATGACATCATTCTTCTGGAAGAGTCTCGTTCAAGCGGGCATCGTAGAGCGTGCATTATCATGTTCGATTAAACCGTCTACCCCCCACAAGGACGAGAGTCTTCTGGGGTAATGGAAGTCCTATGCAACTTGCGCACACGGAGGGGGTTCTTTAATGGTGTGGGGTGCCTTCTCCAGACAGGCGTACTGGAACTTCAGAACGGGTATGGATACCAAACAGAGGCTGGCTATCCACTGTTTGATATCCATGCACATTTTGAAGTTCCACAGCGCTTCAAGAGGAGAAGGCACTCCACACCATGACAGAACCCTTTCCTCTGCATCACGTAGAGAACGTTTCAGGGATAGGTCTTCGTCCGTCCTTTTACGGTGGTTCCTCGTGCTTTAGTTCATCCCTACAAACCACTGCTTTATTGTGTTTAGCCTCTCGATTTCACGCGGTGACAAGCCTTGCTTTCGCAAACAACGATCCGGCCTCGGACAAAGGAGGATTGTTTGCTGCCCTCAGGAACTATTAAACAGTGAATGACAACCCCAAACTCGAGTAGAATACATGAATTTTCTTTCATTTTCCTGGGCGACCTGGTATTAAATTTTTGATCAGCTGGCCAAGAGCACAGTTCTTTAAAAGGTGATTAGCTAATGAAATTGATTCGATAAAAATTGTTCGTCTCTGCATCATTTAAAATTTACAACAATAAGTGACCTATCTTTTCAAAAACTTTAAATCTTTCCATTCGAAAAAGTATTTTTAATTTTTCACTTTGCAGAAATCTCAAGATTAGGATTGTACAATGCTGTCTCTATATGTACTACGAGTAGAACACTTCGTCGTCAAAACTGAGGGCCGGTATAAAATTCCTTAATGTAAGCTGTTTTTAGGTGATCTATGTTAAAGTGCTTGATTTCTTATTACGGTTACTTTCTTTGTGTGCTTGATTGGCCTGCGTATGAATTTTTTTAACACATATTTCAAATCGAATTAAAATAAAACATACCAGGTCTTACTCATTGCATTTGGTTTTTAGAAACATATACCGATGAGGCTGGCAGGAATGGAACACACTGTGTATCATATACCTGAATATAGCAATAACTTAAGACTTTCTGATTTCGTTCTCCTCTTTCCCGATTTGATTCCGAGACCTTCGAGTTAATTTTGGTGCGGTCTGACACAAACCTTGAGCTAAAACCTGACTATAGCCATCAAATGTAGTGGAAAAGAAATCAGCTCCTCGAATATCTTTTTTGGAAATTATGCTGCTGGCTATCAACTAGCTCACGGAAGACATTTTGGGGATTATGCAGCTAAATAATTAGCAAAGTCAATCCAATTTTCTCAGATGTGCTGAAGCGAAACAAAATTATGCGTTTTTTGGAAGGGGGTAAAAACTGGACGAGCTGGTGCGTATTTTATCTGGGAAAAGATTAAGTGGTACTTGGAGAAGTGAACCCAAAATGCTCCCAAGGACAGAGGAATGAGAGCTCAAAATTTAAGATGACAGGGATGAAATTATGAAAATTTAATTGACTAAGTAATATATTGGTCGATCAAACAGAAAAGTTGAATGAAAAATTGTTCCGCATCCTTTAATGCTTTTGAAGTTGAGTCAAAAATTGTTCAATGTGAAAATTGAGTTATTCAATTCAACGATTTTGCATTTCCTTCATCTAATCAACGTTCTTCAATGGTGCTGAAATTCAGAACATGAACCTACCCTGCATTTGTTCTTTTGAGGCATAGTTTTTTTAGATGATAGGATCGTAGTTTCTTAAACGGTTAATTTACAATTTACACATTGCACTGCAGTTTTTTTCGTTATGTCAAACGAGTCCTATCTTGGTACCGATACAAATGCTTTAAATACGTATCGAAGCAGCTGACAGTTTTTGATAAATGCGTTCAGGAAAACATTCTGAGCAGGAAGAACTCAAAATTATACTCTGACTAGCGTAATAAACGCATTTCCTGTACATATGCTTAGAAAGTCATTCAACGAATTTAAATGAAAAAACTATCTTTTATCGAAGGAGTTTTGTGCGAGCAATTCAGTTCACCATGAAGCTAGCTGCTTGTGGCATGTGGCATTCCATGATCAGGTCTGTGTGTGCATGGGAAAATAATTACTTAAGTAACGACTACTTGAGAGCTAATATTTAAGTATCATGAAGAAATTCATACAACTCTCAGTGATGTTTCATCGACAGGCTTCAGCTCCTTGACATAGGTAATTAAATTATGTAAGTGAGGTGTTTTTTTATGGACAATCGGCTTTAAATTTGAGATGACCTTCATACCTGTAATACAAATAAGTGAGCAATGTCAAGAAGTGAAGTGTGCTGAATGAGTTTGACTTTAAATTAGTTATGGTACTTAAACTATTAGGATTTTTTTCATCGTGCGCCCATGATATTTTGCAAACCTATGCTATTTCAGTCAAGAAATTACTTCCTTCATAGCACAATTTGATATGAGTTCATTTTAATTTCGTTTACCTATTTTACCACACAATCGTGCCGAGCCATGGAGATGGAAAACGGAATACAGTAGAGTAGTGTATGTTCACATTTCTTAGTTTTCCCTCAGCAACCATTCAAGAGATATGCTGGCAAACATATTCATTATACGAAAACCTTTATGGATTCCCTACTTTGTGTATGATTCTGACTCTCAATTCTACCTAAACTGTTTGAAGTACAGTAGGTATGAAAATTGTACTATTCATCATCAGGATTAACAACTCAGAAGGCAAGCTTTGTTCTAATGAACAAAGGGAGCACTCACCCATATATTGTTAAGCGTAGCACTCTGATCTCTTCGGCTTATGGGTTTGTTTTTAAAAATTCAGAGCACACACCGTAAGTTCAAATATATCACATCAAAGCAGTTAGGTCAGGTTCAAATATTGCATCATATCAAAGCAGACACGTTGGGTTTAAATATCGCATCGTGTCAGAGCAGACACGTTGGGTCCAAATATCGCATCATAGCAAAGCAGACACGTTGGGTCCAAATATCGCATCATAGCAAAGCAGTCACGTTGGGTTCAAATATCGCATCATAGCAAAGCAGACACGTTGGGTTTAACTATCGCATCATATCACAGCAGACACGTTGGGTTCTAATATCGCATCATAGCAAAGCAGACACGTTGGGTTTAACTATCGCATCATATCACAGCAGACACGTTGGGTTCAAATATCGCATCGTGTCAGAGCAGACACGTTGGGTTCAAATATTGCATCATATCAAAGCAGACACGTTGGGTTCTAATATCGCATCATAGCAAAGCAGACACGTTGGGTTCTAATATCGCATCATATCACAGCAGACACGTTGGGTTTAACTATCGCATCATATCACAGCAGACACGTTGGGTTCAAATATCGCATCGTGTCAGAGCAGACACGTTGGGTTCAAGTATCGCATCAAATCACAGCAGACACGCTGGGTTTAAATATCGCATCGTGTCAGAGCAGACACGTTGGGTTCAAATGTCGCATCGTGTCAGAGCAGACACGTTGGGTCCAAATATCGCATCGTATCAAAGCAGACACGTTGGGTTCAAATATCGTATCGTGTCAGAGCAGACACGTTGGGTTCAAATATCGCATCGTGTCATAGCACTCATGTCAGATTCAAATATCGCATCGTGTCATAGCACTCATGTCAGATTCAAATATCGCATCGTGTCATAGCACTCATGTCAGATTCAAATATCGCATCGTGTCATAGCACTCATGTCAGATTCAAATATCGCATCGTGTCATAGCACTCATGTCAGATTCAAATATCGCATCGTGTCATAGCATTCATGTCAGATTCAAATATCGCATCGTGTCATAGCACTCATGTCAGATTCAAATATCGCATCGTGTCATAGCACTCATGTCAGATTCAAATATCGCATCGTGTCATAGCACTCATGACAGATTCAAATATCGCATCGTGTCATAGCACTCATGTCAGATTCAAATATCGCATCGTGTCATAGCACTCATGTCAGATTCAAATATCGCATCGTGTCATAGCACTCAAGTCAGATTCAAATATCGCATCGAGTCATAGCACTCATGTCAGATTCAAATATCGCATCGTGTCATAGCACTCATTTCAGATTCAAATACCGCATCGTGTCATAGCACTCATGTCAGATTCAAATATCGCATCGTGTCATAGCACTCATGTCAGATTCAAATATCGCATCGTGTCATAGCACTCATGCCAGATTCAAATATCGCATCGTGTCAAAGCACTCATGTCAGATTCAAATATCGCATCGTGTCATAGCACTCATGTCAGATTCAAATATCGCATCGTGTCATAGCACTCATGTCAGATTCAAATATCGCATCGTGTCATAGCACTCATGTCAGATTCAAATACCGCATCGTGTCGTAGCACTCATGTCAGATTCAAATATCGCATCGTGTCATAGCACTCATGTCAGATTCAAATATCGCATCGTGTCATAGCACTCATGTCAGATTCAAATATCGCATCGTGTCATAGCACTCATGTCAGATTCAAATATCGCATCGTGTCATAGCACTCATATCAGATTCAAATATCGCATCGTCATAGCACATCGCATCGTCTGACACGATGGCTCACGCATGTTTTCTATCTTCATGAAGTAAGTGGTTTCGTGATGAATCAGGTATGATAGCACGATTATGTGCTGGTATGAACTGTAATGTTTGTTTCAAAGATAAAAGAGTTGAAAATTCATATTTGTGTAGTTGATACGAGCAATGCAGAATTTCCCACAAGCTTTTTCCATATGAAAAAAATTTTAAGCTACGTTTTAATGATATGAAAAAATTCAGTAGAATTTTAAATATTAAGTTCGGGGTAGATTTCTTTCAGTTCATGGAGACTGAAAGAGCACAAGTGAAGCCATTTCGTATCAAAAATTTTTCATTCAAAATTATTGTGCCTTCCGTTCAACCGTGAAATATTCTCAGACAAGTCTTTTATTTAAAATTTCAAAACTTCAATAATGATTACTTTCTTTTACCCATGGAAAGAATGATTGTACAATTACACGAACAATGTCTGACATGAACAATGTGCTTCCCTTTAAACGCCGACGAGAAATGTACTTAAGCCAAGTCTTTTTTGCATAAATTTCTCTGTAAAATAATGGGCGATTCCTTGTAACCTTGAAAAAATAAACAGTATCAGTTATGTTTTTATTACGTAATATTTTCACTTCAAAAATTATAGATTATTTTTTTCTAACCAGGAAAAAATTGTCAACAAGTTTCTCAGTTAAATATATTGTTGTCCTTTTATCCTTTAAAAGAACTTTTCTCAATCAAGCTTTTTATTACATAAATTTCTCACTTCAAAAATGATTGTTTTTTTTAAACCATATAAAAATTGTCAATAAGTTCAGGTTTTCATTGCATAAACTTCTCAGTTGGATGAAGGGGGATCCCTTTAAGCTTCCAAAGAATTATCGTCAGTCAAGTTGTTTACTACATAAATGTCTCACTTTAGAAATAATTGTTCTTTTTGATCATGGAAAGAATTATCAACAAGTCTTTTTTTTAGCGCATAAACCTCTCAGTTGAATGAAGCGTGGTCACTTTTTAGGCTTGCAAATCATTTTTGTCAGTCAAGTTTTTTTACCACACAAATTTTCCACGTAATAAATGATTTCTCTTTTTAACCACGAAAATAATTGTCAACAAGTCTTGTTTTTACCGCATAAACTTCAGTTGAATAGAGGGCGGTCCATTTTAAGCCTGAAAAGAATTATTTTCCGAGAACCTAACTCGAAATTAACTTTTAGGAAAGCATCCCCCCCACAGCGGACTTCCAAAACTCATTAGATCCCCATAATGGGCCTGTCAGTCTGTTTCCCTAGTTAATGTGGCTGCAGGACAGAATTAGGAACTGAGGATGTGATTCCGTTATCTAAATTCGGCGAATGAATCTAAATATCACTCTAATCTTGAGAGTTGACTCGAACGGCGAGATTCTTTGAAGTTTCGTGAGAGTTGGATGGCTCATTCGTGAACTGGTCAAGAAAATTGATATTGTGAGTTGATATTGTACTTTGAAACGATAACGTCTCGGGATAGTGAAATTCGAGGGGTTAATAATGAGTGAATAATGGGGTTAATAGTGAATGTTTTAGAGATTAAACATCTAGCCGATCTCATTTTTCTTTAGGAAAGCTCTGATTCACTACATTTAAAACAAAAAACATAGTTTGATCCGCCGCGCTTCATTTATTTAATTTTCTAATGAAAAGAGACGAAGGTGTGCGAAAAGACGGAAACAAAAAGAGTTCGACTAACTCAGAAATTCAGAATTCTGTAACTTTCGGAGTTTAAAAGATTATGACAAGTGAACAAATTCTTCCTTTTCGGCAAATTAATGTTCCTATTGTTGAAATTCAGCTGAGAAACTATAGTTTTGCAGTGACCAGGCAATTTTGAAGCTCTGATTACTTCCAGTTAAATCAAGAAATGAATAATTGAAAATTTTCTTGTGCGTCTGAAAACGAAATTTTTTGTTTCATTTGCACACAAAAGCTTGAATGCTGAGGTATTCATACCCAAAACCAGTATAAAATCGACGCTGAAAACTTCTGCCCCTTGAGCATAAACCATTTCATTGTCGTGGTAAATATTATAATTTTAACAATAGACGTGAATCATTTCATCGTCTTAGTTAGCATTATAATTATAACAATAGACGTGAATAACTCATCGTCTTGGTAAACATTATAATTATAGCGGCGAATCATTTTATCGTATTGGTAAACATTGTAATTACAACAATAGTCCCAGCGTTCCTACGCCAGCAATAAATGAGTTATCGTTTTGAAGTTAGGGCTGTAAAAACTGAAGGTATTTTCAGTATTTTCAAAGTTTGACCTTCTTTATCTGAGCTGTAAAGATGGAGCTATAATATTGCGAAACGTGAAAAATAATAAAATGCTCATTTTGACCTTGGTTCTCTTTTTTATCTCACCAAAAACCGAAGTTAAGGGGACAATTTACCTGCAGATCCTTTCTTCATCAACTCCATTTGGTGAATGTTAAAATTTTTAGCTGGTATGAATTTCAATAAATTCAAACTGAAACATACATTTGCAAAGACTATATAATGATCAGACATTCCCTAGTACAGCAAAGAACAACAGTATTCTAGCAATTGCAAAACTGTTAGTTTCACGTTATCTCTTAACTCAACTCACACTTGAGGGTTGAATCAGCATTAAGCTCTCCCTTTGATGATAAGTGGATTGCTGTGTCAACAGTTTTGCCCTACACAATAATCTTCTCTTCACAGACGCTCGCTTGTGTTGCGTGCAATGCAATGAACTAGTTCAACGAATCCATATCAAACAGACCGTAATTGCCTTCCTCAATACTCTGCTAAGTTAATAATTATTGCCTTATCCAATTTTTTGTCAAGTCATTTACTTTCACTCAGCCCTCTACTTTGCCAATTCATTAACTATTACTTAGCCCTTAACTTTTCAAAGTCATGTACTCTTACTTAGCCCTCAACTTTTCAAAGTCATGTACTATTACTTAGCCTTCTACTTTTCAAAGTCATTAACTATTACTTAGCCCTTAACTTTTCAAAGTCATGTACTATTAATTAGCCCTCTACTCTGCCAAGTTATTAATTTTCGCTTTCCTCGTTATTTCGCCGAGCTACTAACTATTGCCTAACCCTGTCCTCTACCAAGTTATTAATTATTGATTTACCAATCACTGTTCATTCTCATTACTCATTACCTTCCAAATACACAAATCATTACATTTTTGTCGTACTAGTTAATTCACAAAATTATGAACTATTGCTCAACCCATTACTGCGCTAAGTTATCAATAACTGCCTTTACCATAATTTAGACAAATTATCGAGTATTTTTGAACTCTGTACTTTACTAAGCTAACGGATCAGACTGCTCAGTTGATGAAAAAGTGAACTTTATTGTGGCGCAGAAGGGCTAACACCAAATCCAACACAAAGCTTCTGCTCTAGCATGACGGATTTTATATGATATTTGAATCTGACTTGAGTGCTATGACACGATGCGATATTTAAATCTGACTTGAGTGCTATGACACGATGCGATATTTGAATCTGATATGAGTGCTATGACACGATGCGATATTTAAATCTGACTTGAGTGCTACGACACGATGCGATATTTGAATCTGACATGAGCGCTATGACACGATGCGATATTTGAATCTGACTTGAGTGCTATGACACGATGCGATATTTAAATCTGACTTGAGTGCTATGACACGATGCGATATTTGAATCTGATATGAGTGCTATGACACGATGCGATATTTGAATCTGACTTGAGTGCTATGACACGATGCGATATTTGAATCTGACTTGAGTGCTATGACACGATGCGATATTTGAATCTGACATGAGTGCTATGACACGATGCGATATTTGAATCTGACTTGAGTGCTATGACACGATGCGATATTTAAATCTGACTTGAGTGCTATGACACGATGCGATATTTAAATCTGACTTGAGTGCTATGACACGATGCGATATTTGAATCTGACTTGAGTGCTATGACACGATGCGATATTTGAATCTGACTTGAGTGCTACGACACGATGCGATATTTGAATCTGACTTGAGTGCTATGACACGATGCGATATTTGAATCTGACATGAGTGCTATGACACGATGCGATATTTGAATCTGACATGAGCGCTATGACACGATGCAGTATTTGAATCTGACTTGAGTGCTATGACACGATGCGATATTTGAATCTGACTTGAGTGCTACGACACGATGCGATATTTGAATCTGACTTGAGTGCTATGACACGATGCGATATTTGAATCTGACATGAGTGCTATGACACGATGCGATATTTGAATCTGACTTGAGTGCTATGACACGATGCGATATTTAAATCTGACTTGAGTGCTATGACACGATGCGATATTTAAATCTGACTTGAGTGCTATGACACGATGCGATATTTGAATCTGACTTGAGTGCTATGACACGATGCGATATTTGAATCTGACTTGAGTGCTACGACACGATGCGATATTTGAATCTGACTTGAGTGCTATGACACGATGCGATATTTGAATCTGACATGAGTGCTATGACACGATGCGATATTTGAATCTGACATGAGCGCTATGACACGATGCAGTATTTGAATCTGACTTGAGTGCTATGACACGATGCGATATTTGAATCTGACTTGAGTGCTACGACACGATGCGATATTTGAATCTGACTTGAGTGCTATGACACGATGCGATATTTGAATCTGACATGAGTGCTATGACACGATGCGATATTTGAATCTGACATGAGCGCTATGACACGATGCAGTATTTGAATCTGACTTGAGTGCTATGACACGATGCGATATTTGAATCTGACATGAGCGCTATGACACGATGCAGTATTTGAATCTGACTTGAGTGCTATGACACGATGCGATATTTGAATCTGACTTGAGTGCTACGACACGATGCGATATTTGAATCTGACTTGAGTGCTATGACACGATGCGATATTTGAATCTGACTTGAGTGCTATGACACGATGCGATATTTGAATCTGACTTGAGTGCTATGATACGATGCGATATTTGAATCTGACATGAATGCTATGACACGATGCGATATTTGAACCTGACCTAACTGCTTTGATGTGATATATTCGAACTTAAGGTGTCTGCTCTGAATTTTTAAAAACAATCCCATAATCCGAAGAGATCAGAGTGCTACGCTTAACAATATATGGGTGAGTGCTCCCTTTGTTCATTAGAACAAAGCTTGCCTTCTTAGTTATTAACCCTGAGGATGAATGTTGCAATTTTCATACCTACTGTACTTCAAACAGTTTAGGTAGATTTGAAAGCCAAAATCATACATGAAGCAGGAATCCATAAAGGTTTTCGTATAATGAATATGTTTGCCAGCATATCTCTTGAATGGTTGCTGAGGGAAAACTGAGAAATGTGAACATACACTACTCTACTGTATTCCGTTTTCCATCTCCATGGCTCGGCACGATTGTGTGGTAAAATAGGTAAACAAAATTAAAATAAACTCATATCAAATTGTGCAGAGATGGAAGTAATTTCTTGACTGATATAGCATAGGTTTGCAAAATATCATTGGCTTACGATGAAAAAAATCCCAATAGTTCAGGTAACATTACTAATTTGAAGTCAAACTCATTCAGCACACTTCACTTCTTGACATTCCTAACTTCTTTGTATTACATGTGTGAAGGTCATCTCTAATTTAAAGGCTATTGTCAAAAAAAAAACACCTAACTTAGGTAATTTTATTAACTATGGCAAGGAACTGAAGCCTGTCGATGAAACATCACTAAGAGTGGTATGAATTTCTTCATGATACTTAAATATTAGCCCTCAACTAGTCTTTATTTAAGCAATTAATTTCCCATGCACACACAGACCTGATCATGGAATGCCACATGCCACAAGCAGCTAGCTTCATGGTGAACTGAATTGCTCGCACAAAACACCTTTGACAAAAGACAGTTTTTCATTTAAAAATGCTGAACGATTTTCCAAGCATATGTGCAGGAAATGCGTTAATTACGCTAGTCATAGGATAATTTTGAGTTCTTATAGCTCAGAATGTTTCTTGAACGCATGTATCAAAAACTGTCAGTCGCTTCGATACTTATTTAAAGCATTCGTATTGGTACCAAAATAGGACTAGTCAAGCGTTTTGACATAACGAAAAAAAAAAACTGCAGTGCAATGTGTAAATTACAAATTACCCGTTTAAAAAACTACGATCCTATCATCTAAATAAAAATTATGCCTCACAAGAACAAATGCAGGGTAGGTTCATGTTTTGAACATCAGCACCATTGAAGAACGTTGATTAGATGAAGGAAATGCAAAATCGTTGAATTGAATAACTCAATTTTCACATTGAACAATTTTTCACTCAACTTCAAAAGCATTAAAGGATGCGGAACATTTTTTGACTCAACTTCAAAAGCATTAAAGGATGCGGAACAATTTTTGACTCAACTTCAAAATCATTTAAGGACGCGGAACAATTTTTAATTCAACTTTCCTGTTTGATCGACCAATAGATTACATAGTCAATTGAATTTTCATAATTTCATCCCTGTCATCTTTAATTTTAGCTCTCATTCCTCTGTCCTTGGGAGTATTTTGGGTTCACTTCTTCAAGTACCACTTAATCTCGTCTCAGATAAAATACGCACTAGCTCGTCTAGTTTTTACCCCCTTCCAAAAACCGCATAATTTTGTGTCGCTTCAGCACATCTGAGAAAATTGGATTGACTTTGCTAATTACTTAGCTGCATAATCCCCAAAATGTCTTCCGTGAGCTAGTTGATAACCAGCAGCACAATGTCCAAAAAATTTTCGAGAAGCTGATTTCTTTTCCACTACATTTGATCGGTAGTCAGGAATTAGCTTAAGGTTCGTGTCAGGCCACTCCAGAATTAACTCAAAGGTCTCGGAATCAAATCGGGAAAGAGGAGAACGATGTCAGAAAGTCTTAAGCTAGGGCTATATTCAGGTATATAATACACAGTGTGTTCCATTCCTACCAGCGTCATCGGTATATGTTTCTGAAAACGAAATGCAATGAGTAAGACCTGGTGTGTTTTATTTTTAATTCGATTTGAAACATGTGTTATAAAATTCATACGCAGGCCAATCAAGCCCACAAAGAAAGTAATCGTGATAAGAAATCATGCACTTAAACATAGATCACATAAAAACAGCTTACACTAAGGAATTTATACCGGCACTCAGTTTTGGCGACGACGTGTTCTACTCGTAGTACATATAGAGACAGCATTGTACAATCCTAATCGTGAGATTTCTGCAAAGTGAAAAATTAAAAAAAATTTTTCGATTGGAAAGATTTAAAGTTTTCGGAAAGACAGTTCACTCATTGTTTTTAATTTAAAATGATGCAGAGACGAACAATTTTTATCTAATCAATTTCATTAGCTAATCACCTTTTAAAGAACTGTGCTCTTGGCCAGCTGATCAAAAATTTAATACCAGGTCGCCCAGGAAAATGAAAGAAAATTCATGTATTCTACTCGAGTTCGGGGTTGTCATTCGCTGTTTAATAGTTCCTGAGGGCAGCAAACAATCCTCCTTTGTCCGAGGCCGGATCGTTGATATGCGAAAGCAAGGCTTGTCACCGCGTGAAATCGAGAGGCTAAACACGATAAGCAGTGGTTTGTAAGGAAGAACTAAAGAACGAGGAACCACCGTTTCAGGACGGACGAAGACCTACCCCTGAAACGTTCTCTACGTGATGCAGAGGAGAGGGTTCTGTCATGGTGTGGTGTGCCTTCTCCTCTAGAAGCGCTGTGGAACTTCAAAATGTGCATGGATATCAAACAGCGATAGCCAGTCACTGTTTGGTATCCATACCCGTTCTGAAGTTCCAGTGCGCCTCTCTGGAGAAGGCACCACACACCACTACAGAACCCCCTCCGTGTTCGCAAGTTGCATAGGACTTCCATTAACCCAGAAGACTCTCGTCCTTGTGGGTGGTAGACGGTTTAATCGAACATGTTAATGCACTTTTGAGCTGTCGGGATTAAACTAGAAACTGGTGTTTTCGTCGTATATTGATGACGTCGTAACTGTCGTCGCGCAGCTATTTTTGAATGCATGTATATTTTTCTTGCGTTTCTTACACTGCTTACAATTTGTTCATCATCGTTTTCGTTCTTTGTTTTACAGCACTGAGGATGGAATCGAAGATTTCGAAAGGTTTGCAATTAAAAGGATGTTCCCTTTTTCATTGTTGTTTCTCTTCATTTTATACTGATATCATATCATTAATTTACGATGTGATTGTCCATCCTTGTGCAGCCATGCAGTGCGACTGGTACGTCTCTACTGTGTAAAATAATGTAGGTCTGCACAGTAGTTCCGCCCAGCCGACCTGCAACTATTTTAGATTTTTAGAGTGGATGTGTCAATCTTAGTACCAACAATGTATGCTAAATATTTATTGAAGCTGTTGCAACTATTTCATGTTTTAAGAATAGATGTGTCAATCTTGGTACTTACAGTGACTGCAAAATATTTATTGAAGCTGCTGCAACGATTTTAGATTCTTAGAATGGATGTTTAAATCTTGATACTCACACTGACTGCTGATTATTTATTGGAGCTGTGTCTCTTGTATGTAAATACCTTCTATTTTTTTATCCCATAAATTGAAAAGACGTTGGATGTTCTACCGTGTCCTCTCATCTGTAATTTTGTGATCTTTTACCATTCAAGAGTTCATTACATTTTCCAGTGACTTGACTATGACGACCCTGAAACAGAAGTGAACAGTGCAAATATATTGAGATTCAGTTTTTAATCATTTTCGTATCGATCATAGCTGAAATACCTCGAATGAAATCCAATATTCAATTTCATGAATAGTAAATGTTCTTGAAAAAGAATTCATTTAAATATTGGAAGCATTGCACGTTCATTTACTTGCCTGTATTCGTCGAAAATATATTGATGTTTTTACTTTGAAATTATTGAATAAAACTGCTGCTTTGAAGGTAGCAAACTTCCGCATGATATTCCATTTCGCTTCTTTTTCTGGTGGCCTTATCAGAAATCTCATATGACATGAAATTTTTGTGATAATTATATTCGTACTGAATGACTCAACAGAACATTTGTTTTAACACTCAATTTTATTGAAGTTGGTGTTAACAGTTTTTGGACGCTCAAATTCGCTTTGGTCATACTGAGGGATGCTTTATCGAAAATATGTAGAGCTATCACTTTTGTTCTGCAGCTCACAAACGTGGGCACATACTCGAAAACTTTTGGTATTAATGGAAAGTGCGACGTGTTTGCGTATGAATAGATGGCACGACTAGTTTTGTTATACATTTGAATGCACGAAACATTCACTCATTAGAGTTGTCTCTCCATCACGCTCTCATGCTTTCGTGTAGAAATATTATCTTGGAACACAAATAATTTTTAAAATTCTTTGTCCGCTTAACGCACAGAATAAATAACCAGTAAAGCCATTAAAGAGGGCACTCAAATTGCAGTTTCGTCTCTAGCAATGTATTGATTTATTTTCTTTTAAACAACCTTCTGCTAATCTTAAGGCGATACAAGTCACATTTGAATACTTCAGCCCTCCATTTCGAGGCATCAGCAAGTCATGAGAGATTCACGCAACACGCAAGTCCATCGATTGTGAGTATGCACATGCATACAGGAAGCTTTGTGCACTTGCTCAAACTCTGCAATTTAAATGAATTCAGCAACTGTGTTGTTCTGAATATTCGAGCAGCAAACATGTTTATAGATGAATTAAAATTACTCATGCTGGTCTTACTCCGTTGGAAAATCTTTTTGATGTTTTAGACCTGGGTATTTTGATGGTGTTTGAAGTAAAATTCTCATGTCCGGTAATCCCGTTGATTCTAAGTAACAAGGGCCAGTCTGATTAAACAGCACGAGCGAATTCAGTTTCTGTATTCAACGTTTTTTAAGAAGTCAAATATTGAATCTTATTAAGTAACAAAGGGATGTAATATAAATCAATATCAACATAAAATTTACATTCAATTAACAATTTTTTTATGTTTTAGTCGTGGGAGCACTTCCATTCGGAGTAGACTGAATTAAATCATTTTAGGATGCAAATATCGCCCATGTCTAGTTCCTATTTTAGAATCCATTTAATCTTTCATTAATACCTGCTATTTTCAATTTTTCTCCCCTGCAGGTGATTGCTGTTCCTGCATTCTAGATCGAGCTAGGGCACCAAGTACAGGAGAAAGAAAAGGTTCAATGATAGTTAAACAACTATTTTTTCTATTACCTCCTTTGTGTTTGATAACTGTTCCTGTATATTTAGATCTATCAAAATTACTGGGCGCGGGAGAAAAAAAGGGTTCAATGATAGTGAATGAGCAATGGAATCGGGGGAAAAAACAGTTCAATGATAGTGAATGAGCAATGGAATCGGGGAAAAAACAGTTCAATGATAGTGAATGAGCAATGGAGGCTTCTTTGTAACCAACTATTGTTCTCAATTTGCAGAAGGCTTTGATGCGTGCTTTGATTGCATGACTACTTCTTGACTATATGTGAATTTGCTCACTGTGCGTTTTCTTAAGTCTGTTCAAGGACATATCGCTCATTGGGAAAAACAACGTCACACGTCGAAATTCTTGATATTCCAGGAGAAGTGATTTTAACTTTGCAAACTGCTGTACGGAATTAGTTGTGATCGAAAAAAGAAATTCTTTCTCTCGATCAATGTAAAAGGTACAGTTACGATGATTTTTATCAAAATACGGTGAATGAAATGGCGAATTTAACAATATGGATAAATAAATTTTTTAAAATTTTGAGTTATGACGTTCGTCTTCACAATGAGCGATATAATAATTGACATGTAATTTCTCAAATGTGCCATCCTTCGACGATCTGATGAGACTGGAATATATATTTGGACAGAATTTTGCTGCCGTGAACTTTTTTGACGAGCTGAAATAAAAATGTAGCTGTGAATCTTGGGTATTAATAATTATGAATATAACAAAAATACGAAAATTTAAAGTGGTTAGAATTCTCTATTAATATAGCTGCACTTATGTATTTCAGTAAGTAATTGAAACTAAATCCATCTTCACCATAAGTTTCAAAATGTCAGGTCGTGTTAACAACTGTCTACCAATTTTGCTGAAAAAATTGGCTGTCGCGTAAAAAATTGCCACTGTTACAATTGCCAAATAAAAGAATATTTGCGAGTTAGTTTTCTCAGGAGCGACATGCTCGAATAAAAATGTTTCTTATGATTCACTTCTCTGAAAAAGAATTTAAATTTTTTTTTAGTATCAGGAAATTTTGCATCGAATATTTAAATGATACAGTCGAATTAATTTAATATACTGAATATGTCTGTACAGGAATGAAGGAGGAGAATGCTGAAATAGGTAATCTGTACCATAATAAGAGCCGCGTCCGTCCGTCTGTCTGTCCGAAGCCAGCCTGCAGTGTGTGATGAGCGTATCTGTGATACAAGCTCCAGCCCTAAATATTTTCACAGGCCGTGTTCACGCGGCCTCATCAACTCTAGCGAGACTGTGTTTTTTGATTTCCTACGGCCTTTTTCTCATTTCGCCCTCATTTTTTAATTTCAAATAGAGGGGGGTAGACTATGTAGTACAGCATAATACAGCGCACTTCGTCAGACCACAAGCTAAGCCTTAGGCTTGTAGATATAACGGAATTATCGTTATTACTTAGTGATACAGGTTCATTAAATTTAAATGAAAAATTTTTACGCCAGGTCTTAAAGATTTTTTATCACGAACGCTCCCCCGTACCAATAGTCATACTAATATGAAACAACAATAAAATAAAGCCTATGTTGCGGTTTACTCTGAGGTTACGAAAAGTAATAATTCTAAATAATATTATTCTAAAATAATGTTTTCGTTATTTTAAATGAGGGCGGCACGTAAAGGGGAAAACTATTCATTGATCCATCCCATTCATTAAAATGATTTTCCTAAAGAAATTTAATTTTTCTGAGTTTTCAAGTTTTTCGAAAATTAATGTTTGCAGGAGTAACTGGTTGGTTCTTGCAAATTAAAAAGTACGAAAATCCTGATTATATATTCCAAAAATATTTCAAATGAGAATAAAACTAGTTTAATGAAGTTCGAAGAACTTTGCCGAGTGCAAGAAATAGTAATAACAACATTGCATACTGTTTACAAATTTTGGAATGAAAATTAGGTCTTCCTATAACCGGCACTTCCAAACGCCGGAGGCATTCCTAGGCATAGAAATTGTGGCATAGAATAATTACATTAATTTATGCATCCATAACCCGATTCGAAATTGTAGCATAGTGGATATAATGAAAAAATTGCATTACATTAATTTATGCATCTATAACCCGATTTGAAATTGTGGCATAGTGGATATTTTGACAAAATTCTTTTACATTAACTTATACATCCATAACCCGATTTGAAATTGTAGCATAGTGGATATAATGAAAAAATTGCATTACATTAATTTATGCATCTATATCCAATATGAAATGAATTTTGAATTATAAATCACAATTACAGGATGATTTGATGAATTACACTAATTTTAATTGCGTGAACACTGACGAGGGTTGACTTATTGTACCTAATTTGACTGAAACATTTCTGAAAGATATTTTTCTACATCTCCGCAAAGAATGTTAGTTTTATATTAGATGTGAGGACGAAAATTCAATACAAAAACTTGTTTCTTCAGGTTATAATGGACATTAGTTCTCCGGTATAAGGCCGATTGATTTCATTACACTACATCACCAACAAATCATGACACAAAAGCGAGCAACATAGAACAACAATTCTTCAGAGATAATTTTCAAGGAGTTTGTCTCTGAGAAATTTCTGTTATGAAATTTTCTCAGAAATTTCTGCGATGAAATTTTTAAGAAATTTCTGTGATGAAATTTTTAAGAAATTTCTGTTATGAAATTTTTAAGAAATTTCTTTGGTGAAATTTTTAAGAAATTTCTGTGATGAAATATTTATAAATTTTTGTGTTGAAATTTTTAGGAAATTTCTGTGATGTGAATATCTCTTGTGTCGCATCAAATTTCTCTGGTTGAAAATACGGTACCTCTGAGTACATTTTCTTGCGCATACCGAATTAGAGAATAACGAAGTTTTGCCCGAAATTCGTTCAAAAAAGCGACAAATCTTCATCAATGCCAACCACAAAGACAAAAAACGAGACTTTTATTTCAGCGTCTACGACTCCGAGGTGATGGATGTGATGGAAAGTTATTTAATTTCGTACGGAGGAGTTGGAATACAAAGACGAAAGATCTTCAAAATGAATGCCTTTAGACTGTGGTTTCGGATTGTTTTAACTGGATTACACGGCTGGAAGATCTACAAAATGATTACCTTCAGCTTGTGATACTAGATAATTCAAAGTTTACTTGCAAATGACTTTAATGATGATGACTCGCATAATAAGAGCCGCATCCGTCTGTCTGTCTGCCTGTCCGAAGCCAGCCAAAAGTGTGTGTTGAGCGTATCAGTGATACAAGCTACAGGCTTAATATTTTGACAGGCACTGTTCGCGCGGGCTCATCAACTCTCTAGAGATTGAATGTTTATTTTATTTCTTACGGCCTTTCTTTCATTCCGCCTTCTTTCTTTTTTTCAGATAAAGAGGGGGGGGTGGGGGGTGGACTAGTGTTTAATAATGTTCGACAAATCACATGACACACGTTCCTATTTCCAAAGAATTCACGTGATGTTCATTCCAACTCGAATCTGACAGATCAATGCACTGGAAAATGTGTGGGGTGGATGAAGCTTGTATCACAGATACGCTCATCACACACTGCAGGCTGGCTTTGGACAGACAGACGGACGCGGCTCTCATTATAGTATTAGTGTGCACGGCCCATCAAAAATGACGGGATTCGATACCTTTCTTCAAGAAATTATCCATATGTGGATGACAAACAGCTCGTGATAAAAGTACTAGTTAAATTGAAATTTAAAGTCAATAATTTATTGTAATTAGCTATTTTGAGAATAGCAATCATTAACTGAATCATGCCCTCATTTAGCATTAAATAAAGTATTTATGAAAATTGAGTTTGTGACTACTGGTCGGTCAACAACATCATGAAAATCCTCACGTGGCCTCTGGTGGCGCATGTTGCGGTCAAAGTGTTGAGCAAATGATTATTAATTTGGTTTTCTTCTAGCTGTTTCTATTTAATTATAAATATAGGCAATTAAATTAGTGTCAGCTGCTTATCACTTTTATTACGTTCCTTCTCAAAATGTTTCGTAACTACCATTTCATTGCATATACCTTTTTTGTACTTGCTTGATTATTTGCTTAGATTCACTTCCAAACTAGTGAAGAAAACGGTCAAGAGACCTACTGAAAAGGTTGAAATAAATAACGTTTATTAAACTCCTCAAGAACAAGTTTAAGAATTTAATTTTTAAACACCATGTTTCAGACGATAAAAAAAGTATTTCCTTAAAATTACAATTCATGTAGAAAAATAAATTGTAAAACCTTTTTTTTCAATTTCAGAAAGATTATAAATTACCGGAACACGTCGCGAACTCTTGATTCTAAGGCGAGAGCAATAAATCTCCCCTTGGATACCTTGCTGTGAAAAACGAAGGGATTACAATAAGTTCCAACTCGAGAACCCTTGAATACTAGGCTAAAAAAACGAAGGGACTGAAATAATTTCCATTTCTTGAGCCCTTAAATACTAGGCTGGGAAAACGAAAGGATTGAAATAGGTTCGAACTCGCGCCTGTTGTATGAGAAGCGAGGTCACTAACCACTGGTCACGTTGACCCCTGGGCAAAATTATGAAATGCCTAACCACGAATAGCAACCCGGAAATACTATTTTTCTCAAATATGAAACAGTTCGTATAATAATTAGAGTGATATTTTGAGTGGGCAAACCCTTACTTTAATAAACAACAAAACGACAGATTCATATCCACACACTGCTCCAATTTGAATTCGGTAAAATTTTTTTAATTAGTTAGCACAAGCAGCGTTGCAAAATATCACGGTTAATGACGTAATTCTATTCGCTAATTACCTTTGGAACAAATTTTTATACGCCGCAAAATTGGAAGAGAAGCTCAAAATGAAGCTCGCTTCATGAATGCATTATTTGCAAAGGTCCGCACCGTTCTCAGGAGAGCAATTAGCTCGCCTGATTAAGTCTCGGTGTCAGAATCAGCCATTTCTGCTGATAAAAATACGAGCAGTCGTTCATCATGAGCGCGGTCCGTTTCCAGAGCCCTGGGGATCAAGCGAGTAAAGAAATGACGCTTCAGGCTCATAGATCTACGCAACCCAGGTGAGGGTTAGCGAAGGATTATACATTCAGGATTTTGCATGCGGTCGATTGTCTTTGTTGCTGTTATATTAAAGATTAAAAAACTAAAAACAAATGAGAAAGGATAAAACTCATCAGGGAGCCGTAGCAATCGTAATAAAAATGAAAGTGCAAGATAAGCTACTTTACTCATTTCATCATTTAATGTATATATTCGAATAAAACCTTAAATGATGAAATGATTGAAGTAGCTTATCTTGCTCTTTCATTTTTAAATGAGAAAGTATTATACACTCAGGATTTTGCATGAGATCGAGTGTCTTCGTTACTATTATACAAGGTGGTCTAGAAGTCTGACCCTTTTAATATGCTAGCTGAGTAAATAGGATACCGAAATAAACCATAAAAATGTTATTCTTTCAAATGAAACAAATTTTCCATTTACTATCAAATTAAAAGGGTTAGTTACTTCTGGACCATCCTGTATAAAGGATTAAAGAACTAAAAACAAATAAGAAAGGATTATGCATTCAGGATTTTGTATGAAATCGAGATCCTTTGCCGTTGTTTTTCAACTGTAGGAGCTCCCACTCTATACGTAGGATTAAAAAAGCTAAAAGCAGATGAGGAAGGATTATACATTTAGGATTTTATGTAGGGTTGAGTTTTTTTGTTTCCTTTTGTAGCTAACTGCAGGTGTTTTCAACTTTTATTAAGAAGTAAAATCATGAAAATCTTTACCACAGGATTATAAAGTTTTGGATTTTGTATGAGGTAGGGTATAATATATTTGTTTGTGTTTCGCTAGGGCAGCAGCTTGCATGTTTCACAGAGGATCAAAGGACGAATAAGAGGAAAACAAAGGACAATCAATTTAGTATTTTATATGAGGTCGATTGTCTTCGTTATATCTTTTGAAAAACCTCTTGAGCCTCCATTCTTTACGAGGGAATGAAAAAGTAGAATAGGAAATTTAAACGTAGAATTTGATACGATGAATAGGCGAATTCGTCAAAATTTATGAGTTTAACAGGTTTTACATAGATTGTTCTCAAGATGATAGCATTAGACGATTTTTACAGCGATTGGAAGAACATAATTTTCCAAATTTTAACCGTTGTTCATAAATAGTTTTCAGTCTTTTGTTTCATTCAGTTAAAATATAATTAGTTGCGAAAGATGAGCAAGAAATGGAGCGTTTTTGAAGAAATCTTCCAGGAAAAAAAAATTAGATATTTTTTTCGCGATGCATTTGTTAAAAAGGAAAGTACCGATGTAAAAATTAGCGCGAAGAATGCCTGGAGTTTTATTCACAAATGCACTCTTTAGCAGCATCTCCGGGCTTGAAGTTGTGAAGGTCATTCAATAAGATATTATTTAATTTCCTGCATCTCTGGCGGCGGCATGTGATAAAGTTTTAGAGTACGAACATAATTACCACAGAAATTTCATGTTATTTGAGATTTCTGATAAGGCCACCAGAAAAAGAAGCGAAATGGAATATCATGCCGAAGTTTGCTACCTTCAAAGCAGAAGTTTTATTCAATAATTTCAAAGTAAAAAACATCAATATATTTTCGATGAATACAGGCAAGTAAATGAACGTGCAATGCTTCCAATATTTAAATGAATTCTTTTTCAAGAACATTTACTATTCATGAAATTGAATATTGGATTTCATTCGAGGTATTTCAGCTATGATCGACACGAAAATGATTAAAAACTGAATCTCAATATTTTTGCACTGTTCACTTCTGTTTCAGGGTCGTCATAGTCAAGTCACTGGAAAATGTAATGAACTTTTGAATGGTAAAAGATCACAAAATTACAGATGAGAGGACACGGTAGAACATCCAACGTCTTTTCAATTTATGGGATAAAAAAATGGAAAGTATTTACATACAAGAGACACAGCTCCAATAAATAATCAGCAGTCACTGTGAGTACCAAGATTTAAACATCCATTCTAAAAATCTAAATTCGTTGCAGCAGCTTCAATAAATATTTTGCAGTCACTGTAAGTACCAAGATTGACACATCTATTCTTAAAACCTGAAATAGTTGCAACAGCTTCAATAAATATTTAGCATACATTGTTAGTACTAAGATTGACACATCCACTCTAAAAATCTAAAATAGTTGCGGTCGGCTGGGTGGAACTACTCTGCAGACCTACATTATTTTACACAGTAGAGACGTACCAGTCGCACTGCATGGCTGCACAAGGATGGACAATCACATCGTAAATTAATGATATGATATCACTATAAAATGAAGAGAAACAACAATGAAAAAGGGAACATACTTTTAATTGCAAACCTTTCTAAGTCTTCGATTCCATCCTCAGTGCTGTAAAACAAAGAACAAAAACGATGATGAACAAATTGTAAGCAGTATAAGAAACGTAAGAAAAATATACATGCATTCAAAAATAGCTGCGCGACGACAGTTAAGACGTCATCAATATACGACGAAAACACCAGTTTCTAGTTTAATCCCGACAGCTCAAAAAGGAAATGTATTAGACTCCTGAAAGTCACGAACTCGTCATTTAAACACATTCAAAATCAATACCATAAATAATATGCGGGAGCAAAGTAACAAGGTGTAGTTTCATGGGAATAAAACAGCACATCTTAGTTTTACAAGAATGAGTGTAAGAATATAGAATATCACAGGATAGCTGTACAAGAAAAGCACAGGATTGTTATACAAGTTAAATAGTTATAGTATATGACAGTTTAGTTATCCAAAAATAGAACATTGTAGTAGTATGCTAGACCAGAATAACACACTTTACGTGCACATCAATCCAGTAGCACAGTATTGTTGTACAAGAAGAGAACGGTGTAATTAAATAAAATAGAATTGCAGTACACAGCTGGAGAACGAACTGTCACGGCATGGAAATACGAGTCTAGAAAATCCAGATTATGTATGCTTGAATTGGGTAGCACCTTTCAGTTAAACAGAGAAAGATTAGAAGTGAATTCACAAGCTCTCGTTGTCATGTTGTTCACTCGAATAGGGGTGAAAAAAATTCAGTACGGAAAAATCAGGTATCAAGCGTGTTTTTTGCACAAAGAACCATAGACCTCGAATGCTTAAAAGTGTTTAGATTTTTTCTCGACTTGTAAGAAATTATAAAGCATTTTTTTGGCTAAAGTTAGGCCACACAATTTAGCAACTGTACAAATTTGTGAATATTTAGAAGTGTTCATATATACATGCAGGACGCTGTCTTAACATCAGCACGAATGCAGTACAGTTTTTACAGTCATGTAAAAGGTTCTAGTGTCGCTCAACGGGGAGAATGTTTTTAACTGAAATGATGGTGCAGGTGAAATTCTTGTTCTAGCATTGTTCAGTGCAAGAGGAGTAAATGGATCAGGTGCGGGTGAATTTCTTATCTTTGCATAGTTGAGTGAGGTGTAAATGGATCAGCTGCCGATGAGGCCAGAATGACAAAATAAGTGATAATAAGAATCTGAAAACTGATGACTACGAATTTCACAAAAATTGAAAGTAATTACATTACAACACTCATGAGCTAATAAATTTGAAAAAATAAGCTAGGTAAGAAATCAAAATCTGAAAACTAAGAATTTCAAACAAACAAAGACCGAAAAACTCTCACACCTAAAACTATATTGAACTCATCACCATATGCTACATAAATCACAACTAACTCACATCCCTGTTGTTCGCTGTGCATGATGGATCTTTGAAACGTCTCTAGCGTTTCTGGCTGATTTTCTCCGGAGAATATGGCACCTGGAGCCTGTTCATATGCACATAACCATATCACCTCGAGGTTTAAGAGATCGTCTCTGGCACGAAGGAGAGCTGATCATGTATGCGCCGTCATGCACAGATGCTTGATGTTTGCATAAGGGCCTCATCAGCGCTCCTCTTCTCTGGCTCTGAAGCCCAACTTATTATTTATGTTTGTGAGTGAACGCAACTTGTTGTTAATGTTAGTGAATGAACGGAGCTTATTATTTGTGCTTGTGAGTGAACGCAACTTGTTCTTAATGTTAGTGAATGAGCCGAACTTGTTATTTGTAGTTGTGAGTCAACGCAACTTGTTTTTTATGTTAGTCAATAACGGAACATATTATTAATAAAATTGAATGGATGGTACCACCAATTTATGATCAATATTTATTGGTGAACGACATAAATTCGTTATTAGTACTAGCTAATGAACAGAACCAAGTTATAATGAATATTAATGAATTTCACTAACTTATTATTATTATTATTATTAGAGATTTAACGGCACTAACTTAATATAAATATAAGTTGATGAACGGCACCAACTCTTTATTAAAAAGGATGAACACCGGGTATTCGAAAACGCCGCTCAACTTCGGTCATTTATAAGCGTCGTAAGTTATATGACGCTAGTGAGCTGTGAATTCTGAATTTATTCAATTTATTCCATTTAAAAAAAATAATAATTCAAACATGAACCGCAAACACATGCCTAAAATGGAGAACATAAATTGCGCTGAAATATTTTGGAAGTTGGAAGATCGTAAAAAATTCTCAAGCCATCAACTGCAAACATATGCCTAAATTAGAGAGCGTGAACTGCGATAAAATATTTTTGAAGTTCGAAGCTCGTAAAAATCTGCGATTAAATCCGTCGTTGGAGAATCATTATTTAACGAAAAAAATATGGTTAGAGAATCTCGGGGGAAGAATTTATTTTATCACGGGCATATTATTACTTCTAAAATGCTTTAAGTGAATTTCACCTGATAGAGATTTTGACTGTCATTTCGACTAGAATGAACTTAGGAATAGAAATTAATTAAGAACAATTCAATTCTGATGTAGCGATTGGCTTTTACTCTATTTTTTTTATTCATAGTCGTTCCTAAAAACGGCTGCGAGACTAAAATGTTCTCACATCACTAAATATGTCACTGATGTAAAAACGTTTACTAAACACGTGTTCACTACATTCAATGCTATGAAAATTACAAGTGAAAAAATGAATTCTAAATAATAAAATGCAATTTTTTTCACATTTGTGATGCATTCATTAAGCTTCAATTGTTTTCGAATTTGTGATGCGTTGATTTAGCTTCTATTGTTTTCGTTATTGGGATGCATTTTGTTATGCATCCCAGTGGTAAAATATTAATATTGCAAAACTTTGTCTTGTGCTATTTCAACGCTACCGCTCTAGCTACAGTAGCTTATTAGTTACAGTAGTTCATTAGTTACAGTAGCTCATTAGTTACAGTAGCTCATTAGTTACAGTAGCTCATTAGTTACAGTAGCTCATTAGTTACAGTAGCTCATTAGTTAAAGTAGCTCATTAGAAATACTTGAACAATGCTCTAGAATTTCATCGCAAAATTACACTTAACACATCAATCCATTTCCCATAAATGAAGTCATAGTGATGATAAACGTCTGTATGCTTTTTCCCACGAAGAACCCGAATTTCGCGTACAACGCTACAATCGCACTTTCGCACTCACCTCTCCAGTTAACTAGTCATCTCGTCAAAACGAAAACATTACTACTGAATGCATTGCAGTGTCATTGGAGGGAGTATTTTCTTTGTCTAGACGTCTCAGCTCCAAGTCATTAAGTCAAGGGCAAAAATCCCCTAAAATGTCGAGTTTTTCACGAAGAACTAAAGCCATTCAGTCATTTCGTTCAGCTCTGTCATTCGTCCCAAGATTGAGATTTCGCGTATTTTAAATTCAACACAAGACCATCACGTTCTTGGTGAAAGATTGACGTTTGATTCAAACGACAGGGATCGGAGACACTTTCAGAGAAATGACGCGGCACTTGAGTGTGAAATATTCCGGATGACCTTCACGAACCAGATGAGCTGAGCTGCTGCTGCTTGCACTTTGTTCTTTTTTGATCAGATATATATCGGAAGAAATATCCGTTCGGGAACTTAAACAGCGCACCTGTTGCCGCGTAAGTGAAATAAGTTAAAATAACAGCTGCATTTCATTCCTCAATGGAGGTTTTAGGGGAATATTTATTTAAATGAAGTGTCTGAAAGAGTTTAAATAGTTGATTTGCCACGCAAGTCCAATAAGTCCAATAAGGCAAAATAACATAGTTACACATCATTTCTCAATGGAGGCTTTAGGTGAATAGATGTTTGAATAAACTGTCTGAAAGAATTTAAATAGTTAATTCGCCACGCAAGTCCTATGAGTCAAATTAGTCGAAATAACTTGGTTGCATATCATTTCTCAATGGTGGCTTTAGGGGAATAGATATTTGAGTGAAGTGTTTGAAAGAGTTTAAATAGTAAATTTGCGGCGTAAGTCCAATAAGTCATATGATTCAAAATAAAAGAGCGGTACAGTATTTCTCAACAGTGGCTTTAGGTGAATAGTTATTAAGTGCCTGAAAGAGTTCAAATAGTGAATTGAATAAAGAATTAGTATCACAAGTGCTTGAAAGTACAATAAGTAGATATTTGTCTGCATCTCAGTTGAATTCTGTCATTCGGGAAGTATTGAATGTGTCCAGGTCGGCCAGCTATTATTCTTCCTATATATTATGTCATGTATATATTATTTTATGTTTTATTTAACACGTGAATAGGACAGTTCGAATGCCTCAATAATTACCATTTTAACTAATGAATTAACCGTTTTTGAAGCAAATTTTTCGTAATGCACACATATTTACCTTATACGATGGTTTCTCTTGAGCTATTCACTTTTCCAGGAGTCTTGAAATACTATACAAGCTATTAAAGTTTTCGGTTTGGTTTTTCATTTCAGTCTCGAAATTTTGTGATGTGTTTATGATACTGGTCATTCAGTGACAACGGATCGAAAATTTTCGCAGAATGTTAGCTTTTCTTCAAGTATTTTAGTCAGGTTTAAATTCCCCTGCTTAAATTAAAGTAACTACAGTTTTAGAAATAAATCGGGTTTCATTAAAATTGCGTCCCAAACCTGGAACCAAAGAAGTTAAAAGCGAATTTTTTTCAGTACCAGGTATAAACTACACTTTCTAAATAAATTTTTATGAATATTTTTTTAATATTTTAAAATAAGTTATTCAAAATAATCGCTTAAATTACAGACACTTTCCAAAAACAAATCCCGAATAAGGAACTTGATAGATCCAATCTATCGTTTCTTTGACAAAATTAATGAAGCTCTTGACTTATGCATGTAGCTGTCGCATGTGTGCAAAGATTCTACAAGATGCTTCTGACAACACCAACACTATATTTGTCAAATGAAATTCGTATTCAGCTGGAAAATATTATTTTCGGTCGAGCTTTCGAAATTTTTAACAAATTTCGTTTTCAGGACAAGAGACTGAAGTTTTTGGAAGCAAAGTTATGGCCAAAGCAGGTATCCTGGATACAAGGGAAAGATATTACATATAAGATAAACGAAAGCGGACATCGGTGGAACATGCAGTAGTCACAGTAATTATTTCAAAAGTGGTTTATAAACATCCGGAATTTAGAGATATCTATTGTAGGAATTTGAATTAGTTGTGGAATAGAAAGCTTCTTTGGAATTTTGGAATTTTGAGATATAATTTAATAATTTTGAAAATCTATTTAGTGACCCGTATCCCGAACATGTTAGTAAACTAAAGAATTAATTTGCTATTTTCCACATTTTGGCAATGTTCATTGACACGGATTTTTAAATTCCTGCAAGTTTCACCGATATACACTTTTTAACAATTTTTACAACCTAATTTGTACACTACATCGCAACAGTCTCCAGGTGCTTGTTTGTCTTTAATTTTTGATAAATTTCTTCCTATCAGGTTAATTGACTTCTTTGCTATTTGTACATTGAATGGCCGGAGTATCCTGTTGACACGTTCAGAATGTACAAATTCAGCCATTCAATGTACAAATAGCAAAGAAGTCAATTAACCTGATAGGAAGAAATTTAGCAAAAATTAAAGACAAACAAGCACCTGGAGACTGTTGCGATGTAGTGTACGAATTAGGTTGTAAAAATTGTTAAAAAGTCTATATCGGTGAAACTTGCAGGAATTTAAAAATCCGTGTCAATGAACATTGCCAAAATGTGGAAAAATAGCAAATTAATTCTTTAGTTTACTAACATGTTCGGGATACGGGTCACTAAATAGATTTTCAAAATTATTAAATTATATCTCAAAATTCCAACAAGAAACAAAGAAGATACTTAGAAGCTTTCTATTCCACAACTAATTCAAATTCCTACAATAGATATCTCTAAATTCCGGATGTTTATAAACCACTTTTGAAATAATTACTGTGACTACTGCATGTTCCACCGATGTCCGCTTTCGTTTATCTTATATGTAATATCTTTCCCTTGTATCCAGGATACCTGCTTTGGCCATAACTTTGCTTCCAAAAACTTCAGTCTCTTGTCCTGAAAACGAAATTTGTTAAAAATTTCGAAAGCTCGACCGAAAATAATATTTTCCAGCTGAATCCGAATTTCATTTGACAACAATGGAACCTGGATGTCCGCTATTTCAACTAATAACCAACACTATAAATAGTGATTCAATAAGGCATCTTTATGAGGCAAATTTTGAAGCATCACTATGTTTGCGTTGACGAGAACTCTCACCATTATTTCAGCACTAATGTTCATTGACGTCAAAAATGACGGGATTCGATATTGTCCTTCAATAAATCTTGCAGTTGTGGGTGACAAACAAATATGTATACCCATCCCAATAGTACTCGCGATTAAGACATTTTTGTACTTGTGCACTGGTGAAGCCCGTATCACAGATACGGGCATTGAGTATCCTTAGGAGCATCACAGATAATTCCTTAGGATAATTTTCGTTACCATTTTTTATTTCATGTTGCATTTGGATAACTTTCATTTTCTTGTACAATAGATTTGATTTTCATTGTTGAAATCTATTGTGACTTTTAAACAAAAGTGAGCGGATGCTAGTTTTTTTATGTAATTTGAATGGTACTGTATTTATGATGCCATTGTAAAGGAATGAATAATTGGGAATGTCACAGAGAAGCGATATACTCGTATACTTATACATCGTCTGTCTGCAACACTCCCGATAATTCATTTCTATTATATTATTATTCATCCAAGTATATATATATTCATATTAATGTACTTGGTGATGAATATATCAATATATATATATATATATATATATTTCAATGAGAATCTGTTGTTCTTAGAAAAAAATTACTAGGTATCACAAAGTTTTCGACTACGCCAACATTGTTACTTGCTTCAGTAGTCATACGTAGAGGAAGAATGTGAAGAATCACTGTGCTTATTACTATACTAAGTACAGTAGTGAGGTGCCTTCACCACTATTTTCTCCAGAACAATAGAATAAAGAGAGCTCGAGCTTCATGACTTATTTCCAAGACCCCGTTGTCGTCTCGATTAACATGAAATCAATGACGCTGCAAAATAATGAAGCACCATAAAAAATTGATGTCAATCTTGGCTGCAGCTCTGAATAAAACGCGCACTTTAACACAAGGTGAATAAGAATGACAGATGAAGCTTCCAAGTTAGCCCCCCAAAAAACGAAGCACGTTCATTCGCAGGGTAAATTTATATTTCAGTAAAAAGTTATCAGCTTAAGATCAATGTGGTAAGAAGCCTCACCGGGAGATTGGTCCTCCCGGAAGAAAAAATTGTGGATGACCACAAACCTCCACAATTTCTCGTACTCTGCGTATAGCATTGAGCGATCGATGACGGTGCTATGAACAAAGGAAGTGCTAGGTACAGTGAGAGCTTCTAGCCTAGTGTACAATTTAGTAACGAGTGTCATTAATTTTTAGTAGATGAGCAGAACCAAGAACTGAGACTAAGATTGCCCGTGCATGCCCTTGAATAATATAGTCAGCAAATTTGTTCGTTTGCCTTGCACCGAAATATAACTGTGGATGTTATGAATAATTTACAGAGAGCCATTCTGTAATAAAATGATTTGAGAAAATTAAAATTCCTATGCAGAAGGAACTTCCCAATTTTCATGCAGCGTACTAGATAAGATACCCTGCGAATATAATGTTTTTGCTGTGTTATCTGGCGAATGAATATTACGAGAAATACCTGTTTCTAACAAATCGCTGTCAACTTTCTTGGCCTCTGGAGGAGAGACATTTCCTTTGAAAATAAGTGAATTGTGTTAGCCTAACAAACTTTTGCATAAAAAAAGGTAATGCAGGGAATGACATATTCGAAAAATCCCTGATCCAAATGAATCGCTGTCAATGTTCTTTGCCTCTGACGATGAAATATTTCCTCAGAGCGTGTTACGTACATGCAAAGAGCCACTTATGAGCTGTAGTGTGTTGTATTTTAGAGTCTGCAAAAGGCCGAAGTGTTGCAGTTGTCATCTAAAGAGACGTGTGCAGCAGCTGGTGGAGATTTAGGGGCCTCTCGAGACCGAAGTAATTATGGGAGTCGGTCTGCTCGTCCCAACCGGGACCGCTGTCCGGCAGCGGGACGGAAGTTCCAGGATGAAGTGCAAGTTGCTGGTCGAACTGAAGGCTCCTGAGGTGAACTGAAAGTCGTAGGTGGTACTGAAGGTTTTTGGGGTGAACTGGGAGGCTTCTGGATGAACTGGGAGGCTCTAGGATGAAGCTAAAGATTCCAGGATAAAATGCAAGTTGCTATCCGAACTGAAGGCTCCTGGGGTGAACTGAAAGTCGTAGGTGGATCTGAAGCCTTCTGAGGTGGACTGGGAGGTAATTGGATGAAGTGAGAGGCTCTTGGATGAAGTGGGAGGTTCCTGAATGAAGTGGAAGGCTCCAAGATGAACTGGAAGTCGTGGGTGGAATGAAGGTTACTAGGGTGAACTGCGAGGCTCCACGATAAACTGGGAGATTCCTTGCCAAACTGAATGTTCCTGGGGTAAATTGGAAGTCGTAGACGCCCCTGAAAGTTTCTGAGGTGAAGTGGTATGCTCCTGGATGAACTGGGAGGTTCCGTGATGAATTGAGAGACTCCTGGATGAAGAGGTAGGTTTTGGCCGGCTTTGAGGTTCCTGTCTGAACGGGAAGTAAGTTCCTGGTCGAACTCGAGGTTCTGGTCGACATGAAAGTTTAGGGCAGTAATTAAACTTCGAGCCAGCAATGACAATTCGAGGCAGCAATGAAAGTTCCCGGTTGAAATGGGGGATCCTGGATAAACTGAATTTTCGTGATAAATTTCAAGTATTTATCCTAATTGGATAATCGTCCAATTCCTTAATGAATTGGAAGATCGTTGGATGAACTTGGCGTTTTTGGATACCATAGGTGTTTTTGAAACTTCAGTTCCTCTGAATGAACTAACACTCACGATGAACTGAGAACTCTTCGATCAAATCTGAATCGAAATTACTGAGTGAAATATGATTTTGTACGGACTGGAAATTTGAAGATGAGCTAGAAGTTCTTTGTTGACTAGAATTTTGTCGATGAACTTCGTAATTATTGGTGAATTAGAAATTAAAGAATATGCTAAAATTTCCTCAATGTAGTGGGAATTCCTGTGGGGACAGGACATTCCTTAAAAATGAACTGAAAACTTTTCTTTGAACCGGAGTTCTTGGGTAAACTTTAAGTTTGTGGGAAAAGGAAAACTTTCTGGATGAATTGGAAGTTACTGGAAGAACTGAAAATCTGTGGGTGAGGGGGAATTCTTATGTAATTTAGATGTTTCTATATGCACTAGAAGTTTGTGGATGAACTGGAACATAAACCAAGAGTTCTTTGATGAGGTAGAAGTTGGTAAGTGAATTATGCTCTAAAATGGGAAATTCGGGATAGTACCTGTTAAGAGTATTGTTAGTTCAATGATGAGGTTGTCACTCACTTCCATGAACATTGAACACAATGCTAGCTAATTTGTAGTTGATTGTCCAAACTGAAAGCATTTATGAATTTTTCAAATAATTTGTTTACTATTTTTTGTACAACGGTATAATTAATAAAATTACTTGATAAAATTAGATTTCTCCCCTACTCCCAAGCGTTCTCATCATAGAAGCAAAGGTTGTGGCAGCCAATGCTGTATTTTTGAGAAGGCTGTGGAAGACTAAAAATGCAGTATTTATTGCCACCCCCTGTATATTGAAGAACAAAATAGCACTACTTCCATCATTTTCATTATAAAAGAACAGGGTGTGGCAGTCAATCCTGCATTTTTATGAAGGCTGTGGAAGCCTCAATATTCAGAATAGATTGCCGCACCTTGTATATTGAAGAATGAAATGGCACTACTTCCATCATTTTCATTATAAAAGAACAGGGTGTGGCAGCCAATCCTGCATTTTTATGAAGGCTGTGGAAGCCTCAATATTCCGAATAGATTGCCGCACCTTGTATATTGAAGAATGAAATGGCACTACTTCCATCATTTTCATCATAAAAGAACAGGGTGTGGCAGCCAATCCTGTATTTTTATGAAGGCTTTGGAAGCCTCAATATTCCGAATAGATTGCCGCACCTTGTATATTGAAGAATGAAATGGCACTACTTCCATCATTTTCATTATAAAAGAACAGGGTGTGGCAGCCAATCCTGTATTTTATGAAGGCTGTGGAAGCCTCAATATTCAGAATAGATTGCCGCACCTTGTATATTGAAAAATAAAATGGCACTACTTCCATCATTTTCATTATAAAATTACAGGGTGTGGCAGCCAATCCTGCATTTTTATGAAGGCTGTGGAAGCCTCAATATTCCGAATAGATTGCCGCACCTTGTATATTGAAAAATAAAATGGCACTACTTCCATCATTTTCATTATAAAATTACAGGGTGTGGCAGCCAATCCTGCATTTTTATGAAGGCTGTGGAAGCTTCAATATTCAGAATAGATTGCCGCACCCTGAATATTGAAGAATGAAATGGTACCAGTGTTCTCTCTTTTATTCTCAGTAATATATTTAAGTATGTTCCAGTTCAACAAACGCTAACATGGGCAAAATTACGCCTCTTCTGCTGATGCTTGTAGCAAAAATATCAATATTATTATAACTGTAATTTGCAGTTTGTGAAATGAATATTATTTTATGACTGCATTATGTCTTTCAAACGAATCCGCTCGCTTCTCTGAAATGCTCGACAAATATTTTTTAGCATGGAATAATTTGAAAGATTTGTAAATGCCACACGTATCCATTTTGAAAATTGTATCTTGAATTCATTGTAAATTGCTTTCTACCATGGAACAGTCTGAAGGATCTTTTATAATGCACAAGTGTTCAATTTAAAAATTCATGAACATGAAATAATCTAGCATCAGAATATCACTGTGTATTAAAGACTTTGGAAGCTAAGTCACACGATGTGAAGTGCTCCTACAGACATTACATTCTTCTTTCAACATCAATACATTTTTCATTACAAATTTTAGGTTCTAATATTCTATTATTACACGAAGTATCAAGTAAACATTTGACATTCACAATTCAAAATTAAAAATAATATAAAAACACTTAGCAGCGACAAACCTTGATGTTACTGTAATTCCAACCACTTTTTTTTACTGGGAATGACTACTTAACATTTGTATAATTTATCATGGAGAATGATTCATAGATCACTTGATACACGTTACATACATACCTCACAATGCAAATTACCAACCGTGCCCTTACGCAAACTATCGTACCAACTCACGTACAGCAAACAAACATCCCAACCAAACACACATTTACATTAATTTCAGGCCCGGAGGGACCATGCACCCCCTTCGTATTTGCATAGAGAACTTCCTTTATTTCTCGCGCTGAAAATAAAGAGTACTTTTGAAGGCGAACGCTAAATTCCTTCCGAAAATTAACAGAACAGACACAGACTAATGGCATTGTTTGTTGCAGCTGTTCTCGGTGCTGCAACATCTGCCTGAGACTAAGTTGCTAGTTGAAATAATTCGGAATAAATTTTTACGTCAAGAGCGAGCAAATATGCGAGAGAAGGCTGAGCATTCGGCACAAAAATGATACTTTGAGTTGCGGAGGATTGCGGAAGCACTCAGCGCGCGACCTACGAACTCTTGAGTTTTGCACCGCTGAATCACCGTCTTTATTTTGCTTGAATGCATAACGAGTTGATAAATTTTTAAATTAGTAGTTACGTCTGAGGCTGGAGAAAACATGAACTTCGTGTTGGACTAGAGCGGAGGAAAATGCGCTTGTGATTTGGCGACATACGCAGACTAAATGAACCGCTTAGGAAAGAAATGAACTTCCTCATCAAAATTGAATAGTATTAAAAAAATATGCGGTTTCAAGAGCGCATGCCTGATGAACCAGGATAGTGGCATCAGTGGAACGAGGTCACAGGTGGTACATGAATTTCATTATTATTAAAACTCAGTTAACACAGAGATGAAAAGTATTTTTTATCGCTGCAATCGTACCATTTAGTCAGTAAAAGCTAGAATTTTATGTGATGCCTCAAAATATGTGCAAAAATTAATGGGAGGAAAATTAACCAACTTTAACTTCACGAGATCCTACAACTTTGTAGAAAAAGACTCTTCGAGGGAATAAATTTTCACAATCATTCACTTACAATCCCATGTGTATAAAACACAATATCGGCTTCTGCATTCCACATCCACCGTAAATCATTTATTGCATTCGTGTTAAGGGACCTCAATTGTGCTAAATATTTGAATTAATTATTAGTTGTAATGGTCGAGCGAACTTTCACTCCTTTCCCATTATACCGTGAAAAAATCACTCCGTGAATATCTTTGTCTCCGTCAAATTGTCAAATTTAATAGAAATTCCTGATTAATATTTCCAGCGTATTCTTCACGAGTGAGTGAGAAATGTCCTCTGTTCACGCATGTATCCACAAATGAGTTTGTTTATAGAACGCTTTCACTGGAAACAATGAAATTACGAATAAATATTGATTTTATGAGGTTCACAATGAATAGGCGAGACGTAGTTGGCGTGCGCTGACTCTCTATTGTTTGAGAGCCTTAAAATCGTTCATTGTCCTGCTTGTTGACAAACAACGTAGGCAGGACTGATCCACTCACAATAGAGCGTTTGTTTGTTACATGGATGCATGGTGCTTCAACATCCAAGCTTGTGAAAACAAAATAGAAATTATTTACAAAGCTGGATCGTCAAAAAATAACAATCTTGAATTCGAAAATATGATAAAATTTAATTATAATAAAAATTGAACTGGAGGCTGGATCCTATCCTAAAAAAGGACATTCTTCAATGTGGATATTTTGGAGGATTTTATTATGTTGCTGATAGAAATTACACGTTTCGCCCGCTCCTATACTTAATCGTTATCTCAAACATAAATACAACGTTCACTTTCAATCTGCATATCAAACACTGGTTCACAATTCTAACGCCATCAAAATTCACCCGTATGTTATAAGAGCATATTAAAATCTTTCTACCCGTTTTCAAATGATTTATGGGCAGTTATCACATAACGAATTGCCTGCCTATGGTATCAACTTCCACTCCTACCTTGAACTGTCCACGGTAAGAAAATACATACTTCGTATCATACAAGTACTTTACACGAGCGCAAACCTAGCAATGCTTCACCTAAAGAATGAAAAAATGTCTATGTTGCTATCAAGGGGCGAGTCAATAATGGCTAGTTGTGCTCATTTTAATATTTACGTTTGTTAGTTAAACATTTTTTTCAAGCCTATTTTGAATCACTGCCCAGTTGTTTCTTGATTTGTGCATGTGTCTGTAACGCTCTTTTAAATGCGGATGCCTAATGACCGTATCTGTGATGCGAATTTCACCTACATGTGCACAAGTACAAGAATATTTTGATCGCCGGTACTATTGGGACGGATATGTTTGTTGGTCATCCACGCTTTGGAGATTCAAAGAAAATAACGAAACCTGTCGTTTTCGACGGGCCAGATACACTATGTAGTTTAGTGAATAAATAGCTGCACAAATTCTTTTTCTAACCTTCAAGGGTATTCTCGCAGTAGTTTTAAATTTAACTTTAGAAGAAGTTCAAAACCTGGAGTGATGGTTGAAACACTTCAGTCACGATTGAATTTTCGCCAAAACTAAATATGCAACATAACGACCCAAATTTTGTTTCTTTTCAGCTGACAAGTGTCGCCCCTTATTGTCGATAAAAATATCGGAGGAGTAAGCAGTGTATGAAAAATATATAATTCGAAATGTAACGTATGTTTATTAATTCCATTACATACATCAGAAGTTGATCGAAACAGTCCTAATAGTTGATTGCCTGTCACCTTCAAATTAGAAACAAAATGTTATGATTTGAATGTAATAGTTAGACTACATAATGAAAAATTTTGAAGCCACATGATATGATTTCCATGTGATGATTGTTTTTCCCATACTCTATTCTAATAGATTTTAGCAGGGAGAGAAATATGAACATTTCCATTATATCATCATAACTGCGGTTAATATCACAGATCGTTTGAATGATTTATACAAAGGTCAAAATAATAATTCGCTTATAAATTGTTTTCGAAGTTTCAATTTCTTGCAATTCTATTTCTATCTAATCATAAACAGGAATTCTTTTGCCGGTGAATTTGAGAATTATTGAATAGTTCACTTGACAAATGTGCACTTCATCAGCTACCGTAATCAATCACTGCGGAAATTTTCGAACTGGTACTGCAAGAAATAGGTAAATACGTTGCAACCAATCACAGTGCTATTTTCAAAGGTAAAACTGATCAAGTGAACGCTGGAGAGCTGTTATTTAACACTGATTATACAATTTAATTCATACGTCCATAAACACCAAAAGCCAAATATGAGTAAAATTAAAAAGTTTATTAAATTCAAAACTCCAACAGATTTTAAACGCATTTTGATTTGAAAGGAAGAGTTATCAACTGTGTTTAAAATTTTGTTTTCGGTAACTGGATTTTTAGTTGATGAAAATTCGTACTTATTTTCTGACATGGGAATTGAATTGAGAACCGGTACGAGTTTAACCTCAATATCTTTGAATCAAAACTTCGAACTAAATTTGTCTAATTCGATTTACGTAACAAAAATATTGCAATACTATCCATGTGAATGTTCGTGTTTTAGAATCCCTAGAAAATGCCAGTCATATTTTGTTGGTGAAGAGAAATTTTTACAACATTCAAAACGACCAATGAATATTTTTAAATTCAAATATTCAAAATATAGTGAATATTTAGAACGATAGTGAATTCATATTCGGTTTAATTTCCATAGATATTGCGAGTCATTTTTTACTGGTGAGGAGAAATTTACACAAAATAAAAAACCGCGAGTGATTATACAACGTGTCTACAAAAAAATTATCCACCGGCCGTTATATGTGTGTGTGATACTGGAACCATATTTCAGAATTAAACTGTTTTATGGATCCGGTATCATATACCATACATCGGTAAGAGGGATACATTTCATGCGAACACCCACCCTGTAGAGGAAACAAGGTGGTGTCATTTCTATGGGGGAAAATAAACTTCTTCTAGTTCGGCTAGCCAATAGAAAGGCTTTATTTCAAACAAACTGCATGACGTCACCAAAACGCCATGTTGTAGGCCAATAGTTAAGACGGGGTTGGGAGTAGCAGTGCTACCAGAAGCAACATAAGCGCTACCATTGGTTCGTTGCCGTGACGTGAGCAAACCCACACAGTAGACGAAAAAATACTGGTTTGACCATACCATGTTTTCTCTACCGTGCTGTATATGCACATTCATTTTAGGCTCCCTAGATACCTCCAGTTATGTTTTGCGGGAGAAAAGAGATTCGCATAGGGAATCAAACTGTATTTTGCATCAGTTTCTTCACGAATGTATTCAGTTGTGTGGTTTCAGCGAAATTCAGGGATTTTAAATCATAAGTTCTAGTACTTCG
Organism: Morinoia aosen; assembly: GCA_030386875.1. Classification (NCBI taxonomy): domain Eukaryota; kingdom Metazoa; phylum Arthropoda; class Malacostraca; order Amphipoda; family Talitridae; genus Morinoia; species Morinoia aosen. Next base: position 20,141,089 of record CM059556.1, read on the forward strand.
AACTTAAACACGGTATATGCAAGACAAAATAACATTCTTTACGTACTTTAGAAGTGTAATTTGGCTTAATTTCAACACATTCCAGAAAATAAGACAAATCAATGCTGTTGTTCCCAAACCTGTTTATGACAGGCACTTTTGATCCAGAAGGACTCGTTAGAGTTTATCTATTGCAAATCTAATTTGTCAAGCGGGAAAAAAAGTGAACCTGCTTCCAAGTTCTTAAACTTCAATTGGAGAGCTCAAAATAACCAATAATAACCGACGATACAAATTTACTCCTCTCCGAAGTTAAACAAAAAATATGACAAGAGACATCGCGTCTAAAACACGACTGGAGACAACGCGTCTTCTGTTCAATAAATTCCAAAACAAACTAACAAAAACAATCTCATCCCTGAGCGATACAACTGGCGCTCTCGGCAGCAATTGACTCGGTCTGGCAGACATGAAAGAACAGGCATCAGTTCGAAAGGAACCAAACGAAAATTGTTCGCGAATGTCAGGCTGTCATTTCTGTTTTGAAAAAATGCTAAAAGATTGAATCTACCAATAAATGATTGAGGTTGTCATAGTACGGTGTGGATGATGGCTATTTCAATGAGAAAACTACAATAAAAGGTTGAGATTGTCCTAGTACGGTGTTGATTATGTCTATTTATATAAGAAAACTCCCAATAAAAGGTTGAGATTGTCTTAGTATGGTGTGGATGATGGTTATTTCAATAAGAAAACTCCCAATAAAAGGTTGAGATTGTCTTAGTATGGTGTGGATGATGGCTATTTCAATGAGAAAACTACAATAAAAGGTTGAGATTGTCCTAGTACAGTGTTGATGATGGTTATTTAAATGAGAAAACTACAATAAAAGGTTGAGATTGTCCTAGTACGGTGTGGATGAAGGCTATTTGAATGAGAAAATGTCATTGGTGATTCAACGAGAAAAAATTGTGTGCTTTGTGTGCTTTGTGAAAATTAACCACCTTGAAATCTGTTCAATTCATCGTTTAAAATGTTTTTACTATGAATAAGATTAAATTCAGAAGAGAGTGTTCAAGTTCAGCGAATGAAAAAGGCAACCTGAAAATTGTTAAAACTAAGTTTGATTTACAGTTCAAATTATGAATACTGACTTAATGAAACGCTAAGACTGATTACTCAGAAAATGTTGAAATATTTTTCTTGGGTAAAGAGGAAATTGTTGAAGTAATTTGGAATTGAAATTGAATTATTGAAGGTAATAGGAAATTATTGAAAATTGTTGACGAATTTTTTATTTTTTTCTTGGGATATCAAAATGCTTTAGGTAACATTCTGAAATAAAACATAAGCATTCTTCAGTAAAAAATGATTCATTTCATTTGCAGTAATGTGAAATTGAGTGAGAATATTGCAAGAACGAATTTCTTAAGATCTCAATTCACAAATTTGGTTCTAAAAGTTAATTAGCTTGGATGATTATTTTTTTACCGCAAGTAGCCTTGACAAAAAACCGTTTCACTTCGCAAAAAACTTCATTTTAAATTAAACAGTCAAAACTCAGCGTAACATCATGCTTGAAAAATGTTATTTTATAAGAAAAAAATTGTAAAGTCATTTTTCTCTTATGACCCCGTTATTGTTAACACTTTCCTATCCTATGCACTAGATGAGATGAAATTTTGTGTCATGAGCTAATGAAATAGATTATTTGTTGCATATTATTACAACTCGTATTGACAGCACTTTTAACCGAAAAACATTATTAGTATCTTTCAGAGTGTTAGTCAATCTTATTTTTTCCCCTTTTCACTCTGTGCACTATTTTTTTCACACGCGTTCACTTTTTCTATGATTTTTCCCTGAAAATGGCTTGGGAATTGGGAAACGCTGTTTTAAATTTGTTGCCTGCTTATTCAGCATAGGAGAAACTTGAATTTCAACTTACGGATTTGGACCCGTTCTTATTAGAATTTCATCAGAGTTTTTGGTCAGTGGATGGATACTCGTTTCCTTATAATTTATCCACGAAAAGGTAATGTTATCAGAGGATATTGTACAGCATTCAGATGTTGTTATTTGAAATGCTTCAGTTTGAAAGAAATAAATGTTTAATTCTCACTTGGAATTATGAACACTACGCTAAAGCTTGTATTTATTCTACCGTATAATTATTTACAACAATTTTAATGACTATACCGTATGACCCAACGTAATGAACCGACACATTTGTGCGATTAATTTTAAGCTTTACGGGATTAGTGTCATCAAACTGCCTTTTTATAGCGGTAAAACAACTTTATATTTGTAGAGTTTTCCAAAGAATTGTAAATACGTATTAATTAAACAGCGTTGGATTAACTCTCTAGTCTCAGATTTATATGCGTTAATAAGAGTCGCGTCCGTCCGTCCGTGTGTCACACCCACCCGCCTGCAGTGTGAGATGAGCGTGTCTGTGGTACAAGCTTCATCAACTCCACAATTTCGGTGCCTTAACCCAGCAGATTGGGAGTCGGAATGAATATCACGTGTATTGGTAGGTTAGATTAGGTTGAATAGAATATCAGCGGTTGAGGCTTGGCAAAGTATTGGAAAGCCATAGAATAGCATGGGAAATCAGGGGAAAGCCTTGTTAAAGCTCAGCTATTCCGATATCTAATCATGTCATTCTTTTGACGCGCCGTGGCACTGATATACATATATAAATGAAAGACATGTGTTCATTATCAACGGCAGTTGTGTGGTACCTGAGACGATTCGAACTTTCATAGAGCTTTTTCGGTGTTCTCCAACACATTACAAATTGAGCGGATACTGAATCGATTAAAAATACTGCTTTGAATATGGTTCGGGGGTTTCAGAAAATTTGCTTAATTAAAAAAGGCTTGAAAGCGATAACTTGCTCGTAAAACGCTCATTTATTAAACACAATATAATATTGATCGTTCAACATAAAATTTTTTGACATTGCCATTTATATAAGATTTATAATGTTTTCATATAAAGGGGAAACATAAAATTTAATTTGCTGTACTCGAATAGAACCTTTTTAGAAATTTTTTATAACAATGAGGAAGCCGTCAGTGTTTCTTTCTATCCTTTTAACCAGGGGTAATATTTTCTGTTCATTTTAATACATACATGTGGTTTTATTTTCAACAAAAATGCTAGCTGTTTAACGGTACAGCCAGCTCCCTTCAGCCAAGTTCCTAATTATGCCAGGCCTTCCAAATTATGCTCTTCTGTAAACTAGATGCGCATTTCAATAGATCTTTATGGTGAGTGCAGGTTATTTCGAGGCTTTGATAAAAAGGCTCGTATACTACATTTATTTTGGTCGGGGACACTAACAACACACTCAATGGAATCGAAGAGTATGCCTCGTTGAAGCCTTTCAATAAGAACTATTAAATCATTTTTACGAGAAATTGCTAATGAGATATTTTACACCTTTCAAGTCCAAGTCAAGGCTAATAACACGCCCTAATTAATTCTTTGAAAACACGATTGGAGTCGAAAATATTTATTCGACATGTTGCAATGCTGGTAATAATGAATAATATATTTTGTACCCTTATTGTGTTTCCTGGTGGGATGCAACAAGTTCCCATTGAATATTGCTAAAGTTAATGGAATAGAATGGGAAGCCAAATGCATACGTCTTTTGATTGCTTAATTAATGTACGTTCATTAGCAGCGAGTGTTGCTCAATTCTATCGTATGAACAATTGCAGAAAACAATTACAGAAAATCTGAATTATAACACCGTGTTTGGGAGAGAACCTCCATTTCAGAGAGATTTGAAAACATTATTTCTGAAATTCATACAGCGCAGTTCCATGAGTGAAATTCGTACAACACAGTGAAATTCGTACAACACAGTTGTATGAATTTCAGTTGTATGTATGATTAAATTTTAATCATAAAACACAAGTTTATAAAACACAAGTTTAGCATGTATGGATCAGAATATTCGTGAAATGGATATTATAATTTCATTTAAAACAATTTTTCATAAGCTTCTTGAGCTTGAACTTGCTGAAAGACCAAATCTACGAATGAGCAAATTGAAAATTTGCAGTTTGCTTAAAAACTCCACGGTGTTTACTACCAGTATTATACTTACTTTTTAAGTTTTGGTCTCTGTTCAACCGGAATGGTATTTTTTGTGATAAAGATTCAGAGTAATTTTTCATGAGTTCCAACAAATCCGTTATTCTATGTTATTCAGTTTAAACATGCGTATCTTTTGACAATTATTAGCATCAAACAGAAGTTGAAATAAATTCTTCTATTTGAGGAAAAAATTCAGAGCGCATGTGAAGCAAAATCTATGTTGACTTATAAGTTCGGTTTGATTTGAATTTCCCTCTTCTCCCAATAAAAATATGATCATCCCTATAGACTAATTATTTACTGAGACGAAATCACTTTGTTCTCAATAACGCGAGAGACGTTATGCAGAAGCGCTTAGTTCGATGAGCATCTTATCTGCTTGCTTTCAGAGAGGCGATATATAAATTACTGATATTTGATTCCCATCTCTGAAGCCTAGCATTAATCCTTAACCAAAAACTTGATTCTGTAGGCTTTAAATTGTGTATAGCGTGCTCATGTGCAAACAAACCTCCACCTGGAGATAATTTTGACTGGGTTTGCAGCCTTAACAACAAAAACTGTGCGATAAAGGGATAAGAGCCACTACCTATAAGCATATACTGTAGTTCAAAAGCCTATATTAACGAGATTGGTTACATAAGAGATGCCTCGTTTTGCATGCTTCCTTTGCCAGTAAGATTGAGCCGTTCAAGATTTGACAGTTTGATAAGTGCGTCGTATGATCTGGACAGAATATAAACGTGAAGTATTTTTCTGCAGGAGGTATTCGACCTCAGGGGGTCTCGAATTCTGTATATAGCGTTAAGAATTTGTGCTGATAAATTTTATGCAGAATATGGACGTGAAATATTTTTTGCACCAATTGGTGTCTCGATTTATACGAAGAGCGTTGACAATTCGTGGAATTGAGTTTTTAGTTGAAAATAGACTTGAAATATTTCTGAGAAAGCTGTTCTCCATACCTTGGAATCTTCATTTCTGTGCACAGCTTTGATAATTCCTGCCGTTGCATTTTGATTCGTCCTTATTTTCCGATACAGCAGCTCGTTAAACCCATAACTCGTGTCACAATATCTTACAGGTATGTGAAAGTATCCAAAGTTTTTACGGGAATAGAAATTCCTCGTCCTCGAAAGAATTTAAATCCGAATGTTGAATATTTATTAAACATGAAAATATATGTTAATACTCTTTGTCTGTTCAGTAGATAGCAAGGCGGAACAAAAGAACACGGTTTTATTTATTTAACATCCTTGAATCATATAGTGAACCTGCTAATGATGAAAGCTACTTGAAAAACTAAATACCTTAGAGGCAAATTTTGAACAAAAACGTTCTGTAAGCAGAAACAGAATGCTTCTATTAATTAAGCCTAAAATAGCTCTCTCATGCACAAGAAACTACAAAGAAACTTTTTAAATGGCAATAGTTACCCTGAATGTACTAAGCTCATTGATTGACACGAATAATTTTTCATTTGCGGTCAAAAATGTTCAGGCCGAGAGAAGTTCTCTGATTTTATTCAAGGACTTGATTAACACCTCTCTTGGTTAGAATTGATGTAGTTTGTTTTTTACGACACTCAAAAAACGCAAATGTTGCTTTAGAAAATATTAGCAACCAAGCTACAGTGAACATTGCCATGCTGAGGCCCAGTGCCTTAATCATTTTCAACAATATATTTGACCAAAATTCAACGTAGAATTTTCACCTGTCTTCAGAAGACAAAAAACAAGTTTTAAAGCATCTACTGTTCACATGTGATAAAACTAAACCGAATCTAAAACGAACAAGCGACTTTGATTTCTCATTCTATCGCAAGTGTATTTATTCCAATACTTTCTTGTGATATTTTAAGAGACGTAACATAAATTCTACAGTTAGTAGGAAGAGAAGTTAAGTTACAGAGTGAATTACACAAGTTGAATAATTGATGAGCACAACATGGAAGCTATTCTTCAATGTTAATGTGCTTAAATTTCATTGAAATCTTTACAAGCGCACTCATTTCAATGCTTTATTGTGTTATTTCACTTCTGCATTCCAAAAATCACTACGGTTAGGTAACGAGAAATTTAAAAACCTGGGAAGTTATATATTTTGTGCAACTGATGTCACTTATTAGGAAGTTATCCTCGCACTTCAATCCGCTCAATTCCGCTAAGAAAAAGTTTCAACCATGATGAAATAACTCAACTTCCTCGAAATAACGTCGAGTAATTTTGACACCGAGCCTTGAAGAATGGCGGTGTTTCTAGAAATTGAATCAAAGTTAACTCACGTAAAATTGTGTCTTCCGGATACAGAACAATCTTTTGTTTTTATTCCTTGTGCAAAGGGATATGTACCTTGAAGGTTAGTGAAATGTTTTATCTATCTTACGTAGAGGGTGGTTCTTTTCCATTTTTGGGACTAAATTAAATTAAATTACCGACTAAAACGATATGAACGATATTTTTGTCAAAAATATTTGCTTCTTTACACTTAACAATATCATCACCAGAAGGAAAAAATCCGACAGTATTGACTCAGAGTGGTCACTTGTATCATCACCAGCAGGACAAAATCCCACAGTAATGACTCTGAGTGGTCACTTGTATCATCACCAGCAGGACAAAATCCCACAGTAATGACTCTGAGTGGTCACTTGTATCATCACCAGCAGGACAAAATCCCACAGTAATGACTCTGAGAGGTCAGTTTATCATCATCCGACTGTATTGATTCAGAGAGGCCACAATGTTCATGAGGGCCAAGTACGAGAATAATGACTCAAGATTCAAGCTACCAAGATGAATGCAGCGTTTGGGTGTTTGAAATAAAAATATCCAAATAAAATGGCTTATTTTTCAGAAGTGGATACCTCAGTGTGAAACATAATTCCAGGATCTCAATAATACTATAAAAAGACTGATGTTGGTATGCAAAGCGTCTTCTTCATTTACCTTGAACACGTGATTTTGTTAAAAATATGCATTCCATTTTCAGCCAGAAACATTCTAATATGTCGAGAATGAATGACTAGAGCTCAAAAGATCTTAGGGAAGACAGAGCGATGCCAGAAATATGGCGAGGTATATCCTCAGTCTAACTTTTTCACCCCCTGCTTGCATTTTTTTCGCCGCCCAAGTAATAAAATCGCTTATATGGCGAAAAACATGCATGCTCCGGCAAAAAAAGTCAAAAGTTGGTTGGATGAAAAATGGCGAAATAATAATGTTCCTCAAAATTTAACATGCATAAAAAAGATTTTTAACTAGAACTCTGTGTGTATTCATTTTAAGAACCTCTCAGAGCAATTTCGAAATTGATCATAGAGAGGTATAGGTATATATATATGGAATATAGAAAGACTGAGAAGAATATGAATTCATTCTTGCATGAAGTGACATTTCAAATTTCAAATCAACTTCAAACATGATGATAGTAGATTGGCGTTCAATGAACTGAAATATCCCAGCGAACTGGTTTGTGCTCCACCGAAATAATAAAAACGATTATTTCTACCCGAAATGACCAAAAAATAATGCATTAGTGCCTCGTTATCTAATCAAATTCTTCTAGCTTTCCGCTCTCAAAAACTCCTCTATTTTTGGTCCAGGTTTTGTGGGGGACCAAACTGTCATTCACGCTTTCACTTTCTCGCCGCTAACAAAATTGCTTCAGCTGTCCACCGGCAATTCAAGTCCCTCACTCAAATGTCTGAAAATCAGATTGCGTGCGTAAAAAAAAATTTATTATCACCACGGCATTTTTGGAAAAAAACATTTCAGTATAAGTTTTTGTATTTTTAACATTTCGAATCAGGAATCCTACGTATAACTTGTTTCGTGTGTTCAACAATCCCGAAGGAGTGGATACAATGATTTTCCCTTATAAAGCCTACAGTTGAATTCACAACTGGAAGCCTCACGTCATCATTTTTGTAAACTTCTTATCGTTTCTTGTTTTGCTTCAGTACCATTAAGAGTTTTGACTGAGAGGTCACTGGTGTCATCATCAGGACGTCAAAGTCCTAGAGTATTGGCTGAGAAATGTCACTAGTGTTGCCACCAGGACAACAAAGTCCGAGAGTATTGGCTGAGACATGTCACTAGTCCCCTCGTGAGGGGAACAAAGTCCAAGAGTATTGACTCAGAGAGGTCGCTAGTGTCACCACCAGAAGGACATAGTCCATTCCATGATGAAGATGCGACATTAAGTGAATGTTCTCCTGCGCACCAGAGCCCGGATCACAAGCAGCCAAATGGCGGCCGTCAATGACACTAAACCCGTAATTTTATTACCCGGACGCTCTCGTATCATCGACTCCTACTTCATTGGAGGATAAACGCTACGACCGTCGTTTTTGAACGAGTGACACGGTTTTATTGGGCAGACATCAAATTGCACCACTTTTTCTCCATGAAGCTTCAAAAACGATGATCCAATTGGCTTGATTCAGATATGTGTCTGGAATTGTGCTCAGAATTTAGTATTCATGATATCTTCCAATCGAGAATATGTGTTTTTTTCAATACGTCATCAACCAATGATGTCATAGAGAAGATGCACATCGGGTAATATGCATGTTATTTGAGATATTTTGAAATGCACCCATCACTATAAAGGAATAAACGGTTTTAACGAGAGCAAACGACCATGAAAACACTCAGTATCCTGCCACATGGATTAGGATTATACATATGTATTTTATTTCAAATTATGTTCAAAAGTATTTCGATTCCGAAATTCTATTCGAGTCGCAAAAGCCCTCCAGCGAATTAGGCATCTTGAGCATTCATCATTTTTCACCTCACAATGCAGGAAAAGGCGCAATCTATACCTCGTTATCTACCACTGTGCATCGAAGATATCGTCTATTTGAATAATATATTTATTGAGTCTTTTCTGTAAGACCACCAATAGAATTTGACTTCAGGTGCGAGTAGGTATTTATGTTGTTCAAGGCGACAGTATATCGAAAGCGAAAGATGAATTGATAAATAAAGTCCTACAATGGTCGAGCGTGGAAGACCCTTTGACAATATTTTCGACTTGGTATAGAAATTTTGACGCTCTTGCTCCGTACTTTCAATTGGAGTTTGATCTTTTTCTGTCGTTACAGATTGTTTTAATTCTGCATGTTTTTTTTATAAGTGGAAATTTGTCACAATGTACTGAAAAATGAGTCAATCCTTCAAGCTATTCCCAATTCTGCGACGTCTTTCCGCCTATATAGTTCTTATCAAGCGAAAGAATTGGATTACACAGGTGCAAGCTAAGCTGAAGAGTTTTGGCGCCATTAAAAATGAGCAGAAATGTGACTTCATTTTCTGACTCATTCACGTACACTTTTACAGGACGAGCACGCTGAAAAATTAGTAAATTTCGTACCTAAAGTGGTTAAAGTTTGAGCGATGAAAAATTGGATTTCAGCCACGAAATTTTCGAGGACACATGGTCCTCTAATTTCGTAGCAATGTGAATTTCATTTAATTTGCTCTCGGTAAAATGTCACTAAATTCCAAGAGTCGGTGATTTCATATGATATATATCACAATTGTTCAAAAATATATGGTTGAAGTCAGATATTAGGATTCGATGATGGTTACTTAAGATGAAATATGCAGAACGAGTGTGTCATACGCAGGACAAATTTTAACCTGAATATGAATTAATTATACTGTATATGACAAACAGTTTCCAATCTTGTACTCATATATTGAACATAATACTCATTTACGCACCAACATTTAACTCTACCATGATTAACTTCAGTTTGTGTTTTACCTACCGTTGACATTTCAACTTACAAGTCGAGGGTACACGACCAGCAACTAATCCATGTTGGTTTCATATATTTACCCATGCACTCGCCGAGAGTAGCTTCATCTAATTACAAACATGCTATAGTACTGCAGCAATCCTAGTTTACGCATTCAGTTTCGAGAATAAAATTTGAGATACAGTGTATGGATCTTAATTGCTTGGCACCAGCAACCAAATGTGTCCACAAATGTTCAGCTTGCAGAGGCTTATGCGAAATTACAATTATTAGTTGGAGCACTACACGTTACCAAACTAGCTTGTCAAGTTCATTATATACGTAAAATAAGATCAGTTTCACGACCTTGTTGGAAATGGAAGTTCAACACCTTCACCTGAATGAGATAAAGTTAGTTAGTTTCGTTCAGTACACCAAAAAAGCAGTATGTCCCAGAAGTCGCGTAGCCTCCTGGCTTTTATAAAAATACACAAGCATATAAATTGTATCGATCATTAGACTCTTTAACCAATGATCAATGAGGATTTTTCATTAACCAATTGAAATCTTGTACTATCTGTTTCTCATCCATATCAGATCTAATCTGAAACATAAAAGACTTACAAATGTTGTATTGTGCAGGACTTCTGGGACACACTGTATAACTCCACGTATTTTGCTCAGCCGCCGACGAAAAACTACTCGGTTTCTCCAACCTCGCTCAGCTTCGATATTTATACACGTAACAGAGCTAGCAAAGCAAAGCCAAGCCCATTCTGCTGAGCACAGCACGCTGAGCCTTAAGCATATTCAGCTCTGTGTATTCCGCTCAACCATCGCAGCTCAGGGCCGGTTCAAAATGCTAGACGCGTTTAGCGCGCCTGCTAAAATGACACTGAATCTGTGCATGTGAGCCTCTCGTGCGCAACGGAGAGGGCTTGGGATTTCCTTTGAAGCAACGAGCGATTTGATTTCAAAATTTGGAACGTGTCTGGTGTTAGCAGATGTTTTTCTGCCAATTGCACGGAAAATCGAGGGACTTGATTTTGAAATTTCAAACCTGTTTTTGTGCAAGGGAGATTTTTTTCCAATTATAGAGAAAAAACGATCGACTTTATTTTGAAATTTGAAACGTGCCTTGGGTTTGCCGAATTTTATTATCAATTGTACGAAAACAGAGGGACTTGATTTTGAAATTGGAAACTTGTTTGGTGTTAGCAGATGTTTTTCGCTAGTTGTACGGAAAATCGAGCCTCTTGATTTTGAACTTTGAAACCTCTCCTGGGAAGGCTAATATTTTTATCTAAATGCAACATTTTCAGAGCTAAATTTTATGAGACTTACTTGTTCATTGGAAGTAAAAGCAGAAAAAAGACTTCAATGAAACATTAAAAAGTTTCTGAATTAGCGTTAATGATGAAGCATGATCAAAAAGCTTAATTTACGTGGAGATGAAAGTGTCTGCTTCTTTCTCGCTAATAAAATATCTTGTTCAGAACTTTCTTTGGTTCAGTTGACTTCTGAAATTTTCTTCTTCTCGTCAGAATCAAAAGAAGTCTCTAACTTTGAATGAAGAGGAGATCTTCTTTGGAGAGACTCACAGCGAGTAGAAGGAGAGAAATGAGCTTCCTGCTATTCAAATGAAGCGGACAAATGATTAGAATAATTGAACAGCCTGAAAGGAGACATTTGGACCATACTTGTTCTCAACCAGGCCGTCAAGAATTACGAAGAATAACTGACTCTCTGTTGAGGACCTAATTTATCATCATCACCAAGTGTTGTGCAGAAATGGGAAGAGGAGTTTGCGATTTTAATTTCAACCTGATTGAACATAATGTAAATATTATTAAAGTGAGACATCGACAGAATAATCGATGTCGGCTGATGACATACAATGGATCTCATATTCAACTTCGTTGAATTTTCAAATGGAAAAATCAAATGGAAAGAAGGCTGTGTTGGTTATTCACTACATGCATTAAGAGACTCTACGCTATCAGTAATTTTTTCACTAGGTCGTATGAACGCACTAATGTGCCTAAGTGGGGTGAAAATTTGCTGGTAAAGATATGTCTAATAGAATGTGTTTTTTATAAGACGTAGACTCGTAGAGCTTTATTAATTCTTTGTTATGTGTAATGATAAAAATTTGCCGGCGAAGATATGCTTATTGTCATGCAGTTATAAAAATACGTGGAAGTACAATAATATTTTGTCTAGCGGGATGATAAAAATTCGCTTGCGAAGATATGCTTAATGTAATGCAGTTATAAAAATATGTGGAGGTACAATAATATTTTGTCAGGCGGGATGATAAAAATTCAATGGTGAAGATATGCCTAATAGAATGAGGCTTCACATGACGTAGAGCTTCAACAATATTCTGTAGAGCAACACGATAAATGTTCGCCAGTAGAGGCATGCTCAGTACAATGTAGGTTTTATAAATAAAAGGATTAAAAATTTGTTGAAGAGCTGCCAAAAGTTGCATTGGGTTGCAGTGTCTATTTGGTAGATACATTCGAACTTAGTCAGGTATTTTACCATTGAAAAATTAGCGTTCCGTTTTGAAGTTCACCACAGCATAGCAGTTTTGGAGCCTATCACTATTCATAATTATCGGTTGAAACAAACTTAAATCCTGATTTTCTCGTCTCAAATTGACCGCTGCTTTGCCTTGAATTTTTTCTTTTGTTTTTGTTTAGAGTAATTGCGTTTATTTTTCTGCATCAAAAACGATTGTTTGCGTATTTTCTTGCCTCTGAAATTAATTTTTCTTTTATAAAAAGGATGTTTCTATGGATTTTCTTGTCTGTACAGATACTTCTTTTGCAGGAAAAATATTATCTGCATGTTTTTCTTGCATGAACACTTCTTTTTCTGCGTGAAAATGATTGCCTTTAAGTATTTTCTCTGATTATTTATTTATAATTAAACAAATTAACATTAAAATTAAGATAAACAAATATAAAACAATTCCTGTATGTATTTCCGAGCGTGTGCACTTATTTTTCTGGATCAAAATGATTATCCGAAGGGATTTTTTCATCTATACATACACTTATATTCCTGTATCAGAGAAGATTGTCCGCATGTGCATCTTCGTATATACACTTATTTTTCAGCGTCAAATAAGTATTCACGTTTTTTCGTATCAGTACTCTTATGCTTCTGCTTTTCAAAGTATTTTCAGGTCTATACTTCTATTATTCAACAGCGCAAAAATTGGTCATTCGTTTTTTTACATTAAACTCGATATTCAATCATTTTAAAATGAAGTTCACTGGAAGCAACCCTGTCCCAGTTCGCATGATGCAGTAGGAAATAATTATTTTAAGCTAATTCTTTCTTTACTCATAATTCATCATACCACTAAAATACATTATTGTTTCCCCAATCACATATCTCCTCTATGTAAATAATCTCTTAAGCAATGTCGGTGATTTTCTTTCAGAATGAAGGGGCTCAATAAAAATGCCTTCTCTTCAAAGAATTCATTAACAATTCTTCATAATAGCTCAAACTCATTCAAATCGTCAGAAGTTCAAAACAAAGCTTAACACAGCGTACAAAAGTCATTCGTTAAATATTTCAATGACGGAGAGTTTACTTTTCTACTTCGCGAACAGAAATTTTTCTTTGATATTTTCAGTCGATCAATCAACAAACTTCCTCCTAGCACAGTCGGGCTTTTTTCAGTGCTTCATCTCTGCAGTCAATAATTTAAACCGAATCAAAGCTTGGATCAAATTAACTTTCATTGGAAACAGCTAGGGGATTTAAATGCGTTACCATTTCTATATATATTTTAATAGGTCGATTTTTAGGGTATCTCACGCGTAAGATAAAAAGGAGAACCAACATAAAAATATACATATTTTTTTTCTTTTTTTGGTAGCTAACGTTTCGGAATCTTATAATTTCATCTTCAGTGCTGAAAAACAGACAAAAATGTCAAAAAAATTAAAATGCAGAAATTTCACATAAGTCTATATATTGTGCATTTGCAGTGATTTGCTTTTAAGGGCAGATGAAATCCTAGTTTTGCACACATTTCTGTATGCACACATTGCACACATTTCAGAGGTTCATTTTTTTAAACTTCTGTTGTTCATTTTTCATTTCAACTATAAAACACGTACTTAATCAGTTTGAACTTAATTTAAATTTGAACATCTCTGGTCAGTATATCATTTACGATACGGTTTTTCCACCTGTGTCGTTAGTTTGAATATGTTGGTAAATCTATTTTTTTCAAACAATTTTCATGCTGTATCACCATAACCAACTGCTTAGAGATGAGTAACGAAGATTATTTTTAGCCATTAAACTTCATGAATTTTAATTAATGTCACTATTAGCATCTGCACAAGTTGAAAATGCAAGGTCAATTTATCAATTAACATCACGGCTTGTAATTTGTGTCACTGTTAGCAACTACTAAGTTGAGCACAAAAAGTCAATTTATCAATTAACACCGTGACTTTTAATTTTTGCCACTGTAAGTTGAGCCAAATTACCATCACCAAGTTGAGCATAATGGTAATTTCTCAAATAAAATCCGACTTAAAACCTGAGTCATCCTTGTCAACTTAAAGTTGCACATCTTACACTATTTTGTAGCGTGACACTACAACTTGTAACCTGCGTCTCCAAAACTCTCTGCATCAGCGTCTAAGGTCGACTTGCAATTTGACCTAACGACCAGCATTACACTTATTACGCTTATTGCCTCCACATTACGCTTATTGCCTTCAAAGCAAGTTCATTTAGACGCAGGAAATGGTTTGGAATTAGAACACACACAATATGATTTCATCCCAACATACAAGAATTCTCATACAAGCCTACGTAGCATTTATATGCGTCACTGAATGTAGTCGTTGCATCACGCATCTATGTTTAGTGAATGCATTAGCTCGAGAGTGCTGTTTCATGGCCAATAAAATGTGGAGTTGAAAGCTTAGAAGCACTTCAACAATGGCTGATTAAGACGCGCTTTTTCAGCGTAGTGCAGTATGGCAACTTAAAGTTGCTGGCGAGAACGCTTCTCATGATATCTTAGTTCAAATTTTGAAATGAGCGTTGATTTCAAATCGAAATAACTCTAGTGGACGGTTGTGGACTTTGAATCAGTTTTCCTTAACCACAGTGTTTTTGCAATGAATAATGTAATCGTGTTCACTGGTTTGTCCATGCTTTTTGCACCTTGCTGAGTCGATGTAACAATCCGTTAAAGAATTTGTGACGAGTTCCGGTGAATAATTTTGTCGCGCTTAAAAAAATCCGTCACGAAGACCTTCATATGCGGACTATTTTAGCTTACGTTGTCTTTATTTTCCAAACAGGCTTCGTTGTTTTTCCAGTAACGTTGCACGACTGGGTTCTATTGCAAGAAAAACGCATAACGTAATTTATTTACCAGCAGCATTTGGCTTTGAGGAACTCAATGTTGCACTTTTTGCTAGAGGAGAGCGTGGAATGACGCATGTAAAATTCAGATTGCACATTGCAATATTCTAAGAGTCTTGAATTTTGAAAACGTACGACCTAGCATCAATGTTCTGCTTGCTACCTAGACTGAGTTAATAAAATAGAGCAAAAATGCCCAAGTTAACAGAAAACAAAAACTCTTAAAGTGACAAGCTTATGCACCTAAATCTATACATTGAAATTGCTTTTTAAGTAACATCAGAAATTAGAAAGGCTTTCGCAAAGTAATTCACATTCTGAGTTATTTTAAAACGTTCAAAAGCTGCATTCGAAAGGTTATACACTAGAATCTATATTTTCTTCATTTCCTGGAGAGTTGTTATTAGAAAATTCTCCATTTTTAGTTTGTAACCGTACTGTTGCACTTGTAACCGTACTGTTGCACTTGTAACCGTACTGTTGCACTTGTAGTTCTGCCAATTATTTCAAATAATGGAACAAAGTATTCCAAATTATTTTTTTCAAATAATGAAATAATGAAACGAATAATTCGTCGCTGTTTCGTCCGGCTATTGAATAGGAAGTTCGTTGCCCAGAAATTATAAAGTTGATAGGACTTTTTTGCATGCAAGGGAGAAAGAGAACCGCATCTAAGAATGTATCAATTTGAAGATAGGGGCGACGCGTTAAAATTAATACAATTATAACTGTATTATTCGTATACAAAATTTATATTATGCATTTTAATACGATATAATAATTATCCACAGTATTTGTCTAGAAGCCACAATCTCTCTCTAAAGTGAGTCATATTTAAAACGAAGAAAGATTCCTAGCCAAATGACATGTTTTTCTTCACAATGTGATTTTCTACTTTTCTTCACAATATGACCGGCTACTTGTCCAGTTATGCCCATCATGAGCATATGAGCATCACTCATCAGCACATTTATTTTACTTTGACATGCCATTCAGAAAATATTCGTTCAATGTCCATTCACTATAATGAAACAACCGCAATTTAGACCAACTCACACAGTACCAGTAATCTGTCATGAACCACTCATTTGTGGAGTGTAGTTAGAGCATCAGTACGTTCTCTTCTGGGAAGAATTTTCATTTGTATTTGGCTGGGCCTGTTCATATTTTTCTCTTTTTCGACCCCAGAAAAAGTTTCTGGCGCGCGCCTTGAATTTTCATCGCAAATCGCTCTAAAAACTGCACTATATGAGCCGCTCACAGTGACAAATTGCCGGGCATATTACGATAACGGAAGAATGCTTCGCAAGAAAGTTTATTGCATCTCTTCGACGTAAAAGCTCTGCAGCGCTGGCAAGAAACGTTTTTTTGAGACTGGTCATTGCATCCATCTCAAATGTCTTAGGTTCGATACTTGGGTTTGTTTCTTTGCTTGGTGTGCTGGGTAAAATTTCACTGCTTTGAATTAAGTAAGATCAAATCTGTTAGATATGATCCTTTTCAACAACTGCAAGGTAAAAGTTTACAACACTGAATTAAGCATGTTCAAATTAATTAGAGATGATACTTCTCAATTATTGCGAGGTAAAACATCACTTTGAATTAGATAAGACCAAATCTATTCGATAAGATACGAGGCCTGTCGAAAAAGTATCCGACCTTAATTTTTCCCGCGCAAAGTAGTGATTCTAAGGCGGCGCCACTGTGCACAGTGGAAGGAGGAATCTTAATGCGCATGCTTGACTTTTTTCACCGCATTCACTTGGGCCAGTCACTGGCTGGTGGTCGCCAAGTAAGGTGCTGTTCTAAGTGTTTGTCGGATTTAGTTTTCTTGCAAGATGACTGAACGAATTGAGCAAAGACACTGCATCAAATTTTGTCAAAAGCTTGGTGATTCTCAAATTGAAACAATTCGTAAGATTCAGCAGGTGTTTGGGGAAGATGCTATGGGTGTAACACAAATTAAGGAGTGGTTCAACCGATTCAAAGATGGCCGCACATCAGCGGAGAGTGAGCAGCGTTGTGGCAGGCGTTGTGGCAGGCCGCACATTCATCCCATTTGATCCGCAATTTCTTGGCCAAACATGGAATTACGACCGTTCGCCAACCTCCCTACTCTCCAGACCTGGCTCCTTGCGACTTCTGGTTGTTTCCAAAATTGAAGACACCACTGAAAGGATCCCGTTTTGAGAGTAGAGAAGAGATAATGCGGAACGCGACGACAGAGCTGAACACCATTCCAAAAGAAGACTTCCAGAGGTGTTTCCGGCAGTGGAAGGATCGGTGGGCTAAGTGTGTGGAAGCACAAGGAGCCTACTTTGAAGGGGATTAGGGTCCCAACCCCGTCAGGTTGTTGAAGTATTTTTTCTGGCCAAAGGTCGGATACTTTTTCGACAGGCCTCGTACTTCTCAACTATAAAATGCACTGTAAAATTTTACATTCATGAATGACGCGAGATAAAATCAATTAGAGATGATTCTTCCCAACTATTCCAGCACGAATGTTCTTGACCGATTCGAAGTCCTAAGTAGTGCACCAGCATCCATAAAACAACGTCAATCCTGTTAATTTTTATAATCAGTAATACGAACCAATATGAAATATTATTATTGGGGGTCGTAGTCCCAGATCAGAAATATTCTTATTGGGGTCGTAGTCCAAGTCCGAAAATATTATTATTGGGGTCGTAGTCCAAGACCGAAAATATTATTATTGGGGTCGTAGTCCAAGACCGAAAATATTATTATTGGGGTCGTAGTCCCAGACCAGAAATATTATTATTGGGGTCGTAGTCCAAGTCCGAAAAAATTATTATTGGGGTCGTAGTCCCAGATCAGAAATATTATTATTGGGGTCGTAGTCCAAGTCCGAAAATATTATTATTGGGGTCGTAGTCCAAGACCGAAAATATTATTATTGGGGTCGTAGTCCAAGACCGAAAATATTATTATTGGGGTCGTAGTCCCAGACCAGAAATATTATTATTGGGGTCGTAGTCCAAGACCGAAAATATTATTATTGGGGTCGTAGTCCCAGACCAGAAATATTATTATTGGGGTCGTAGTCCGTAGTCCCAGATCAGAAATATCATTATTGGGGTCGTAGTCCAAGACCGAAAATATTATTATTGGGGTCGTAGTCCAAGACCGAAAATATTATTATTGGGGTCGTAGTCCAAGACCATTTGCATTAAATGAACATAAGTTCAATGATTTCGATTCAGCGTTTTCTACAAATGTTGCCCCTTTTTATTGGAGAAATGGAATATATTTTAATTACATTTTAATTCAATAATTAATACATCAAACTTTTTATTGTATAAAAATTGTTTAGATCTATTTACTATATATTTTGTCTGTTAATCGAAAATAAAAGCTTACTCATTAAATAGTGAAAATTCTGGGACTAATAAATTAACTGTCAAAATACCCCTAATGTAATCGAAAGCATTCTCGGTAATCATGTGTTCATTAATGTAATCAAAAGTATTCTCGGTATTGTCTCTATAATCATGTGTTCATGTGTTGAAGACACTACTGCGCGCTGGGAAATTCCTTACGTGCGCAGCAAGTTCTTTTATTTCTTGCAGTCACAATCACCTCAACCGTCTGACAAAAAAAAAATGCAAGACCTTCCATGCACAAAATTGTTTTCTGTCCATCGAAGTATTATGAGGAACATGAGCACGTTCTGTCCTTACTGTTGGGATAATATTAAAAGCAGCATTTTTTAAAACTCAAATTGAAGTATTAAGAGTCAGAAAAGAATGAACATTTGATGACATATTCTGCTTCATTGGACACAATAGTTATTTAGAATCAAGTGTCATGACGTTCAAAACGAAACGCTTTTAACTGTGCATAAATTCCCAAAGGTTTCTACAAATTTGGGAGTATTAATATGGTCTTGCAATCAACAGTGCTGCGGACGTTATAGAGCAGAGCGTCTCAACCATTCTACTGTCGTGTACCTCCGTAGCTTAATGGTGTATCTTCATGTAGAGTTAAAGACTTAAGGAACTGCAAAAATACTCTTAATGATTAATAATTATATATACTTATACGGTTATGGGTAAATATATATTGTACATTTTAATATATGAAGTATATTAAATATACCCCCTGGGGTACATGTACTGAGAAGCCATGCTATAATGCGACGGAAATAAAGTATTTCAAGTTCAGAAATTGTTGATACAAGAAACGTTTCAAAAAATTGTAGTTAATACTTATGTGATGACGATAATGGAAAAATTGAAGATCCACTAGGCGTAAATTTATTTGAACTTTATTTTCAGTAATATATTTGGGTGCGGAAATAATTTTTTAGCTTGAGGGTAGTTTTTGTTCCAGAAATGACAGCTTTATTATATCCCCATCAATTTTCCAGATCCCTTGTCTTTATCAGTACAAAGATTTCTTGCCTCAGACAAAGCCTTCTTATTAATTAAACACTGCGAGACTATTCTTTCAATAGAATGGCATGATGGCCATCAGATTTATAGATAGATAATTCTTCAGAAGAACACTAACAGAGACGTAGAATGACGCACTGCCCTCATTCGATCTCGGTACTTCAGTCAAGTTCTTATCCTTGTGTTATTTATGGGATAATAAATCAGGTAGAAAATAGCGATATGAGTGGTGCGTTACCGAGAATTTTTGAAGTCATGAGAGTTCCTCGCCTTTTTAATCAACTTAGTTAATTTTCCGTCAGATGATGTTTGGATTACTGCTATTCATTCTTCGATTCACTGCTCAGGCTTTTCTTGGTATTCATTTCATGATTCAAGGCTCAGGCTTTTCTTGCTATTCATTCTTTGATTCAAGGCTTAGGCTTTTCGTGCTATTCATTCTTTGATTCAAGGCTTAGGCTTTTCGTGCTATTCATTCTTTGATTCAAGTCTCTGTCTTTTCCAGCTATTCATTCCTTGATTCAAGGCTCAGGCTTTACCTGCTATTAATTCTTAGATTCAAGGCTCAGGTTTTTCTCGCTATTCATTCTTTGATTCAAGGCTCAGACTTTTTTTGCTATTCAATCCTTGATTCAAGGCTTAGACTTTTAATGATAATCATTTCTGGATTCAAGGTTCTGCCTTTTTCAGCTATTAATTGTAAATAAATCTTCAATTCAAAGATGGAGTGCCGACTGGAATGATCCGAGCTAATGTCATGAAAGAAAGGGTCAGTGATTCCTGCTAGAATCACCGCAGGAACTCGTGGTAGTTTTCCTGCATTTGAAATAAAATTAAGTTCATTTCAACCAGTGGTTCTTATCGAGAAATATTTTCATTTGCTGGTTTTATCAATAAAATAAAAAATGATAGTCAAGCCCCTGCTATAAAATATAACTAAGTTTTTACGAAAAGTTTTTAAGATTTTTGTTTGAAAGCTGCATTGTGCAAGCAGTTGAGGGTGCAATTATTTCTATTTGCACCTCGTTCGCTGATTTTAATTTGGGATGTGTATTACAGAGCTACGTTTTCCCAATTTGAGTAATTCATAATGGAAACCATACATAAATTATACAGTTCTTTAGAGAAGATTAATATTTTTCCTGAGTATATTTAATATCAGTATAAAATATTCTAGGGCAAACAAAGATTGGGATACGCTCAACTGAAAACCAGACCATTCATAACATAGCTAAAAATAGAAAGGTCCAAATATATGTATGAAATTTTTCGAGATTTACTCATGAAAAGTTTCTCAGAAAACTAGATCTAGCATCGAGTATTGAAAATATTTCTACCTTTTAAAATTGATTTTAGATTTCATATGGTATTTTTCAACAAAAAGATTTTGCCTGTGGAACAGACTTATTTAATATTTTCTTGCGATTTTTTCCGTGATTTTTGTCAATTTGTTCGTCTCATTTCAAACAAGAAAACAGTCTTCTTAATTAAATTTTTGATTCACAACACTAGAACACTTTTTAAGACATTGTGATCTGTGTGATGTAAACTGATAGTATTGAATTTAGTATTTTTTCCAAATTAACATTTTTCTCGAGAAAAATAATTGTTGGAATATTCCCAATCCTTCACCGAAGATTGTTTCTCGGATGATTTTATAATTAGCAAAGAGTTAAGAAATAATTGAATTCGAGTAAAAAGTTTACCCCTTCATTTCATTAACTGCTAAAAGTTCTGTTTACTTATTCTACACTCTGTCTCGGCACTACGTGCGCATATCATTTTTTTAAACACAAAGTATCATCTAATTTTTTACTTGTAAAACATCGTTTCACGTAACGTATCTTTACAAACACATGGGAATCTCCTAAAGGAATCACGTCATTATAAACGATGCGACAACTAACAACACGCTTCAAATACATTTCACCTGAACTTACCTCGGTGAAATTTTTTCACTCCAACAACACTGGAGATAGACGTGTGTGCTTCGATGTTGTTTTTAGAGGAGCTTGACTTTCTGTGACTTTGTTAACGAACTAAGTCGAAATTTATTGCCCTGCGCTGGGAATCATTTTAACACGATTTCTATCAATTGCACTAGCAGAAAAAACTTTAACTGTTTTTTTTTTCAGGTGAATGTGTTGACGAAAACTCTTAATTCTACTTTCGAAAGTGTTTCTTTCAGTGTTTCCACAAAAGTTATTAGAGATATAATTATAAATCCAACGTTTCGACCATGATTAATTAGAAGTTTAATTTGAACCATGTACGCGCAACTGCACTTCGCAGCCTGAATTTCTTTGTTCTTTGCCGACCGTCGAGAGTAAATCGTTGATTACTTTCTTGTGATGGATTTCCTCATATACTACTACAAAAATACCGCCTAAATTTTTTACCAAATTCTATAGCATTGTAACATTGCTCATCATAGGCTCAACGACTAAGCAAACGATAACAATTTTTGTACAAGCAATCCTTGGGTTACACGGCAGCAATTTATGCACAAATTGTCTGAACTGTTCAACTTTTCAAGTGTAGGATGGTAATATCTGATGGTAAATTTAATGTTCGCGAGTTCCGCTTTGCCCAGAATGCAATAGTTTCTGGTAGAGCCAGAATCAGCTGCACTATTTTCAAAATCGATTATACTCTTTCATTTGTTTGAAAAATCTGCGCAGCTGCTACAACAAAAGTGCCAATGAAAAACTCACCGGAATCAGCCATGCCTGTTCACCGACCCTAATGTCAAGTCCGCTTTTACGACTCGTTTCTTGCACTGTAATTCCTAACCACTGCAGCAATTCCGACAATGAACTCGATGGAGTAGCAACGAACACAGAAGTGTTAGTAATCATATGTTTTCCAATAGTGACCCTACGCAATTAAGCTATGGAGTGATGCCTGCATAGTTTTACATTAATTACCTGCTACCGAGTACGATTGGTTCACATTAGCCTGAACTACTGAAGCTATGTACTGCGTTGAAGCAGCCTAAAACGTCTTCACTGCGCTGATCTGCTGAGAATCACCGGCAGACAATGCATTTATTTATTACATGTGGGCCTTTATCAACGTTCTTTTGAAGCAGGAATGTGGGACAAGCAAAGTTAGCGCATGGGCCACCGAAAAAAGAATCAATATCGAAATTTTACTTTACTCTTTCAGTCTTCTCTAAAAAAGTATTGGAAGGGTGTCATGATACGAGGTCAGAAAGAAAACGTACTTATTTGCTCGTTTTATTAGGAATGAAAAATGTACTTAAAAATGGACACCAACATGAAAGAAGTCATGGCGATTGATCCTAATTTTTTTTCGAGAGGCTTTCGCATTCATACTACTTGCCTCGATTATTCATTTCTTGCTTCCAAATGATTTGTATTCAACCTATTTATTTTATCAGTATTTTTGAGTACTCATGGGCTCAATATAATGCAGAGTCTCATACTAAACAAAAGTGCAGTGTATTTCGATGCTCGATTCGCGGATATTAATTGGGGAGGATGGGCTGAAGTGCTGTTGTGACGGTGTCGTCTGCCTCTCTTTTGAAACGAATTTCAAACATAATTTCAATGTACATTGTCATTCAGGGTCAGATCTGCTCAACTTGCTACACTGGACGTCGAATACAATGAGCTGATTGATGGCAGAGAATGAAGAAAGGGAAACTCACCTTTTAATTAGAATCAATCCTATGCAAAACGAGTCGAATGACACCTTTGTTAATGAGCAGCAGTGTTCATACAATTATTAATTAACCATTCTAAACTCATAATTATATTATTTTTTAAAGGAAATAAACTTAAGCATCATGTTACGCTCAGGTGGTCTTATTCTTTTCTTATTTAATCTTCTTCTTTTGATGCAATCGAGTCTATAAAAGCATTGAAATTCATGCCTTAAATCAAATAGAGTAATACATGTACTCTGGTTTTGTTTCAGCTGATTTACGAGCGGTGCATTATAAAAAGGATTGATCATTCTGTCACGGGTTTCCCGCCTGAAAGAACTGGTAGAACCCCTTTCAAATAGAACTGATTGTATTAGATTATTAGTTAGCATTAGCCTCCCTAACCGTTGCAAAGGCGATCCAAAGAGAGGAAGGAGGAAGGCACCATTTAGTATGGAGTTAAGGGAACGTGGAATCTAAGAAAAAAGCCATAGAAACAGTAAGTTGAGAATGAAGATTATGAAAGAATATCAAGGGTGAAGGACAAATTAGTAGGTATTGAAAATAGAATAATAGAACTACAAAAATATAGAACTTTTTTATTTTATTTCTCAAACAGAACAACAAAAATCAATTGGCGTGTAATTAACTTGCGGGTTAAGTTGTGGCGCATAAGTAGTTATTTGCCTTTTTGAAAGCTTGGAGGCATATAACTACTTATACGTCACAACTTAACCCACAAATTTGTTAGTTGTCAATTTAAACAATTTAAACAATTTATTTACCACAAGCGATCCAGAAGTAGATTGTTTCTTAAGCTAGTACAATGGTTAAATTTGAGTATAGCTACCTGTGGACCCGAATAAGTTCAGCGACTTCTAGGGGATCCTGCCATTAACGCTATTTAAAGGTTTACAATAATGTTTAACCTAATTCACTTTACGTAGTTACGCATTAGACTGTGTAATGAATTAGTTAACTCGATATTCGCTGCTTCTTGTTTAAAAATCCATTAACTTTTGCTGTTCTATTTTAGCAATATTCTGCCTTTCTTCCTACCTAGAAATCTATGTCGTAATGATCGGTCCTCCATACAATGCGCAGCGCTTGAGTCTGCTAAATACAGGAGCAGAGTATTAATCTATTTAATTTAGGACATGTATCTTATAGCTCTTTTGACAAAATATGACTTATCCAAATTTTGCGGATAATTTCTTTCTCTAGTTAATTTATTGAGTATTTTGAGCGACTCCCACACGCTAATGAATTTCATTGGTATGAAGTTTCGATTTTATTTTATGCGCCTCAAAACTTTTCAAATTGTGGGGATTTTAAATGCAAGAAAAAATGTGCATCACCATTGAACATATTCTCAGAACGAATATTTTGAACTCACTTATTCCTTAATAAGAAAAAACACATTTCAATATCAGACAAATTCTCAGCCGGATATTTTGAGCCACTCTATCTTCAATAACCTGCTTTGGAGTCATTATTTTTAAACAATTTGAATGAAGAAACTCTTCTCAATCACTGCATTTTTCGCATACTTTTGGTGACTGATATGAGTAATTATTCTTTGCTTACCAGGCACCTCAGGGAAAGAGAACGGCCTAACGTAAGCCCGCAAATCTCCCCAGCATTTCTTGCAGCGAAATTCTCTTCCAATGCATAGAAACAAACTTAATAGGTTTCAGGAAACCTTTTACGCCGAAAAGTCTTCAAATTATTCCCTCCGGTCGCATTATCTGGGTCATAATTTAAGGCCATTTGCATTGTAATCTTGCAACATCAGCCGTATGGTTGGAAAATTATCGCAATATATTTATTGCACGGCCGAGGAATGCATTGGATGGCTTCTGAAGACAACTGCTAGCTCGCTGCAGCTTTGTGGACAAGAAATGTTCTCGACAGATAACCGTTCAGAAAGCAAGTGGCATTTATTGCTTCCAGTTGAAAGGAAAGAATGTAGCCTTTCACATATTCTCCAATGAATTGAGATTCTATTTAAATGCTCAGTCCTGTTAAAATTGTTATGTTTGATCTCTCATATCTCCAATGAATTAAGCTCTTATTTAAATGCTCAGTCCTGATAATTGTTATGTTTGATCACTCAAATCTTCAAAGAATTAAGCTCTTATTTAAATGCTCAGTCCAGTCAATGGATATGATAGAGCTCTCATATTTCCAAAGACTTATTAAGTATATATTAAAAAGTTAAGTCTTGGTAATTGTTATGTTTGATCTCTCATATCTTCAATGAATTAAGCTCTTATTTAAATGCTCAGTCCTGTCAATGGTTATGCTTAAGCTCTCATATTTCCAAAGATTTAAGATTATATTAAAACGTTAAATCCTGTTATTCGCTATGGTTGAGCTATCAGGTAGAATTTTGTGTTTATGTAAAAGGATCATGAATAAAATAATATGGATTAGATTATTATAAGTTAGGTAAGCCTCTCAACCCACATCACAGCATTGTTATATTCTTTGTCTTCACATATAATTAGATGTTACATTGCTCGATCTGTGCAAAAACAATCCTCCATTTCGTTGAAGGTTTCACGCATAAATCCTCCATAAACACGATAACAGATTGTGTTTTTACAGCTTTGAAGACAACCAATGTGTGCATCAATGAAAAAGGCAAAAACTCAGAAAATTGTGAAATAAATTTAGTTTTTTAAAAACGGTTTGAATCTAAACGTAAGATTGGATTAATAGTGCATTTACACATCATTTGCAATGAAAAGGTGCTAAACAAGCTAGAAGTGCCACTTCGAATGAAAACGAGACTTGGAACACTAAAAACATAGAAAACAAAAAATACCCACAGACAGAAAAAACATTCCCGGCCATATGTTATCAACAGGTAAAGGGTAAGAACTGGGATTGTTTTTGAAAATTTTAACTTCATTTCTTGGATCATGAGTCTTTTTTGAGGGGTCGTGAATTTAAAGCCAAAGCTTTCCCGAGTCCGTTTATTTTAAAGCTTTCCCGAGTCCGTTAACATTGCTAAAAAATTTATGATAAATTACATAAATGTTGAGTGCGTTGTAATGAAAATGGAGCTCGAATTTGTTCCAAATTGCATCGGCTCAAATATCTTCAATATTTTGGCCGGACATTCTGAACTTTAAAAAAAATTAGTGAGTACTAAATACGCTACGAATAAAATCGAAGTCCTTCCTTGTAATTCAATTTTATACTCCTGGAATATCTTCTACGTTTATCTCTTTCATCAAATTTCTTCCATTTCACCTTCTAATTTTTCTTGGATCAACTTCGATTCTGTTTTGCCAATTTTATTCGCATCGAATAGGTTTGAAATTTATCACTTCAAATGAAATATTTCCTAATTTTATCGATTCCTCCAAATTTCGCCAATTTATTTTCAATGAATCTTATTAGCTCAACTTGCACCATCATTATCCAATTTTACTCCATTCGAATATGCTTATAAGTGATCATTTAAAAAAAAATGCTCAAAATTTATCACTTCGACTAGAATATATTCGAAATTAATCCATTCCGACAAATTTCATTAATTTTTCTCGACCGAATCTTTTATCAGCTCAACTTTCATAATCATTTTTTGCGCTATCCTGAGCTCGAGCAGAGAAGTCAAAGAGCCAGTCGCTCCCTCTGTTCCCCTGAGCAGATATGGCACTCTCCTCAGCATTGGTATTCTGCAGGCAAGGTTCAACGGAGCCCGAAATTCTGGAACGAAGGTAAAAGTTCCAGAATTGTCACTTGTGCATGTGAATGGAAGATTGCTAGAGCTGTCACACACGCGGCAGTTTTGGGTTAAATAAGTGCCTTGAAAGACGCAATCACGTTGACCTGAAAAACTTCTTGTGGTATTGATGGAAGATGTTCAGGGTCAACTGCTGAGTAAAGCTTTCGACACGCGCTATGGGAGCGTGAGGTTCGAAGAGACGAAGGTGATTTGAACAGTTCTAATCATTACAAGTGGATTTTTCCGCCAATTTTGTGGGAAGAAACTTTTTATTCCTTGACATCATGAATGGCATGATATGAACTCAAAACTCGGTAGGTGTTTCGATGAATGCGAAAAAATATAGAGTAAGATAAAACAAAAATATAAACGTTGACGTCATAAAAAATATCAGATGAATTCGAAAACTCCGCTGCTGTTTCAACGATCTCTGCTTCTTCAGTAGTTTGACTCAGATTTTTGTCTTATTTTGTTAGTAAACCTCTCTTAGAGACAGATATTTTGGTCTTCTAGACGCCGTTCTTTGAAATCAAAGAGAACCGTCATGAAGAAAAAAGCTGAAGACCGAAAAAAAAATTTCTTTACAGAGAGCCGATGATTACGTTTCCTATTCTGGGAATTGTTCAGGAAAAACTTTCTATCTGGCATTGAAATGGTATCTAGTTTCCATGCTCTTTACAGCTGATAATATTAATCTACTAGTTTACATTGAAGGAGGGAAAACTTTACGTATGTATATTTAACCTAGAATGCAGGTGCCGGCTCGATACTTTTGCATACTGAATGTCAGTGGTTTCAAATAACCGTGTGTGGTGTTCCCTCCGAATTGACAAACGATCCCAAAGATTCTGAGTGATACGTAACTACCGAAGCACAGTAACATCAAGAAATTACAAAATAAATAAAAATACAACTCCGAAATTTTATAGGTGTCCTTGAAAACGAATTACATTGACACAGTTTGACGCCGAGATTTGTGTACGGAATGTTTTTTATGTGACAAGTTTACTGCTGCTTAAAATGAAATAAAAACATATTTAAACCAAATTAAATTGCCCATGGCATGTTGAAAACTTAAGTAATTTAAGTACAAAAATTAATTAACGAAAATAAAAAAAAAATTAAGATGAATTTAATAATTAAGTAAACTCAAATTTAAAAATTAATCAACTTGAATGTACAAATTATTTAATTCATATTTAAAAACTAATTAACTTACATTTTAAAATTAATCACTTTAAATTAAAAAAATTTTAACTAAAATTTAAGGATTAATTAATTTCATTTAATTACTTAAAATAAAATTCAGTAACATTTTTAAAAGAGCTGTATTTTTCTTGACTCAGCTAGTGGGATTTCTTACTCTAAGAGGACCGAAAATATTGATTCAACTGACCTTATACCTACACTCAAAGTTTGAGTCAATATATGACCATTTAATAATCTTTACAAAATTGGTTTAATCTAGCAAAGAAAGGAGAATGCAAATGTGCAAAGGAACTCCAAGTACAAAGTGACGTTTTGTGAGTAGTCGAAAATCACATTTTTCTCTTGGATGATTCTTACTAGAGCGCGTTAAAGAAATATTCTGAAATTCTTTGGCTCGCATAGCCGTTCCGCTTGAGACGCACTGTACGTCTAGTTATCTCTTTTTCTCCAGATGAGCTTTATCTGAGTTAGATTTACCTTTCTTGGCTTGAACTATTTTTTTTGGCATTACATATGTTGAGGTGAGAATGCCTAACCCTCCGACTTAATTGTAAAAATATTTCCTCGAGATGGGAGAACAAATAATTTTGGATTTTGGCCCTAATTTCAAATTACACGATGAAAGCTGGATTCCCATAGAACCTATTTTATAAATGATGGAAGGAAAGCGCATTCTGCTGCAGTTTTATTCTGTCATTATTAGCCAAAATATGTAAAAGTACTTAATTCATATTCAAATTTGTTCTGTAATAAATTAGTCTCAACTGAGAGTTACAGTGCTGCGCAAATCATTAGTTTGCTGGCATGAACCCCAGAGGTTCACATTTTAGATGTAATGAGTTAGGATTTTAGCATTGATAAAAAATCCGTTGAAAACGGGATTCATCAGAACTGATGAGTGGGAATTGATTCCAGAACTAGAAAAATTGCTGAATATATGAAACATTAGAGGCGTTCTCGTTTCTATAAAGTCTATTTCAAAGATTAACATCGATGCTTTTCAGGTAACTGACATCATGAACGTGTTCCAACTAGTCATTCGTGCGGGCAGCAGGTAGAAAATTTTTATTTTAACCACCAGAAATGAGCGGATTTTTCTCATTATTAAATGTTTTTTAGGTCGTGGAATAGAAAATGGAAAATCGATCCAACAAAAATTATTCATTAATATCATTGTTTAATGTTTAATGTCGTGGTAACGCATTTCATTTATCGAAAGAACATCCAGCCAGGCTTAGTGTCGGATCTCCTACGTGGGGCCACTGCTTGCCTACGCTCTCTATTTGCCATTTTAAAACACCACTCCAGTTATGCAGCTCGACTGCCCTGACTTAATGGAAGACGAGCTTTTTTCCGGAGCGCATATAAAATGGACGTTAGAACTCAGATAACATACGTCATTGAACAGAAAACAAAGCCTTCCAGTCACTGTGGTCATTCATTTCGAACTTGAAACTAATCTGCTAATGTGAATCCTAAATGGATGAAAGTTTGAAATTTTATGTGCGAACATATGGTCTTTAAAAATTTCATTTCCGTTCGCGAAAAATGAGAGGCATGTTATCTAAGCTTCGGTGGCGGAATGTTTCCAAATGAGAATTTTGTTTTTGTGGTTTCGTTACGCGTGGCTGAAGAATAGTGATGCTGCTGAGTTTTTGGCTGAATAATGCAGTCATGAAGGATAAAGCAAATGTAAGAAAATCACTCCAGAGTTGCAAAATTCCAGGGATAACTCACGAGGTTTATGTAATACAAGTGGTGCATTGTAAAATGTGCCACAAGTTAAAATGTAAATGTAACGCCAGGCATACCTGTTACAAAATGAATTATTAATCATATCAAGGCTGGCAAAAACAAGAATAATTGTGCAGCTATGAAATGCTCTCGTAAGTTTTTCAACATATTATATTTCTTTTGGAGTGAAAGTTTTTGAGGATTTCATTACTCTGTTGAATGCAATTGAAATTGTTATTGAAAATTTGGCGTCAAGACGCTCCTCTGGTATTTATGAAAATTAAGCTAATTTACTTATGAAAAAAATCCCAGAAGAGTCTCGGCACCACATTCATGACGTCATCTCAAATACATCTTAGCACGCTCCTTCGAGACACCGCGTTTTGTACCATGATTGAGATTTTGAGAGGAATATAAATTACCGGTTTCTTTAAAAAAGGCATAGCAGGAAAGAAGGAAACAAACTTCAGAGAATATTGTAAGGGTATTATGTTTATAAAAAACCTGGAAAATAAATCCATGCTCACACTTCCCTTGGGTCACCGCTGCGATTCTGATGGTGAGAGAATTGAAGCTGTACTAGAAGAAATTGTCACAACTGTGTTATAAATTAGCCGCGAGAAAATGACTGTAAAGTTTATTCAATGATGTTCTAGTCATACAAGAAATACGATCTTAGATAAAATTTTTCTCTTCTATGAAAATGTACAAGGTATAAAAATACATTTTAGGGTGAAAACACCTGGAGAAGTTCGTAGGAGACACATGTTGGGCGATGTGATGACAAATACACTGTAGTTAACGGCGGTACTCATAGTTCAAATCTTTCCATTAGATGTCTTCGAAGACTACCAAAATGGAACCGGATTTTTTTCTCGATAAACAATTCAGTTTGCCATAACTAACCATAAGAGTAACTGCATCATTCGCTTTGGGAACATCTTATTTGAAAATTATTATGTAAAGCCTTCATAAATACAATGTCCGCATGTACTGTGAGTTGAACTGCGGGTGCGAAGCCACACTAGGTTCGTACAAGCAATCTACATGTGACACCCATCCTGTAGGAATTACTGAATTCATCCCGTAGGAATTACTGAATTTATCCTGTAAGAATTACTGAATTTATCCTAAAGGAATTACTGAATTTATCCTGAAGGAATTACTGAATGTATCCTGTAGGAATTACTAAATGTATTCTGTAGGAATTACTGAATTTATCCTTAAGGGATTACTGAATGTATCGTGTAGGAATTACTGAATTCATCCTCTAGGAATTACTGAATTTATCCCGTAAGAATGACTGAATTCATCCTGTAGGAATTACTGAATTTATCCTGAAGGAATTACTGAATTTATCCTGTAGGAATTACTGAATTCATCCGCTAGGAATTCCTGTATTCATCCTGTATGAATTACTAAATTTACCCTTCTGTGACTCGTGAAATTATCTGAAAGATGAATCAAAAGTTACCATGATTGGATTGACCCTACATTGCCTGTAAAGGAATTTTTTATGTGTCTCATTTCCCAATGACAAATTTCCGAGAATTGCAGTCATGAGGTATCATAACGAGGAAATGAGCCTTCGCGTACGATCTGCATGGTTGCACACTGTTAATATTGTGAAGGTAAATTATTAGGTTCAAAGACCGTGCGCAGGGAGTCTTAACTAATAATACTCTTGGTGTGTTTATTTGTATATTGGTTTGGTGTCCGCTTTTTCGTGTTTCTTTCACGCTCATATGATGCTTAACACTCGAGCACAAGTACAATAATATTTTTATCGCGTTTACTAATAGGATGAATATATTTGTTTGCCATCCACATCGGGAAATTTTATACAAGGAAAATACTGAATCCCGTCATTTTTGACGGGTCGTGCACACTGTTCCGGAAATAATGTACCTAAATGAACTGCCCCAACCTGAAAAATTCTTCACAAATTTTCATACAACCGGATAACTTCATGTGATGGGTGTGATCATCCATTAACTCATTTGCCATATGGAAGTCTGGATTGTTCACCTCATAAAGAATGACGTGAGGTCTCCCAAGGAATTAATCATTGTCTGGAACGAGAAAAAATTTTCAATTTTGGAGATGCCATGACAACTTTTCAATCAAATGAGACACTTGTTGAAATGTGTTCAAATGAGACCCCTGAAATCTGTTCAAATGAGACCCTCGAAATCTGTTCAAATGAGACCCTTGAAATCTGTTCAAATGAGGCACTTGAAATATGTTCAAATGCGACACTTAAAAAGTAGCAATGTTATATTGGGTTGGTTATGAACCCCGAAATATTCCTTAGACGAAGAATGAGCTTGAAATTTCTTTTCAAAATTTTTAAATTCAATTATTTTTTGCATAGCTTTACAAATAGCGTCTAATGGACAGCACTTGATATTCAATTTACTAAAAATGGCCGTGTTGGTGGGTCATGAACATTACGAACAACAATTACCATCTCCGTGTTCAAACCAAAATATAACTCATGCACAATATTTATTTTCATGAGATTGTGGGAAGCAATCACATTCTAAAAACCCTCATCTGCAAAAGAGCTTGGTTCCGCTCCAGCGAATACACGCACCCCAAATTATTCCGGACAACTTTCGTCTTGAAGCCTCTATTCATATAACAACACTATGGTTCCTTGGTCCAGGCAGTACTGAAAGCAAACAAATCAGGAGCGGGTGGCAAGCTTCAGGAAAGTCGCATCCTTTTTGCGAGAAAGAAATCTGAGCTCAACAAAGGAGTCTTCGGACCGCGAGTAACGCCTGTCTTGCCACGATATGAGTTCCGACAGTCGCAGCTAAGAGATGAACTCAAAAAAACGAACTTTCAGGGACTCACCGAAGTTCTTCTGAGTCTCCTAAAGAAGAATAAAGAACTTTTGTCCTGAAGTATCCAAGGCGTATTCAGGTTACTCTAGCGCTCTTCTATGACATTCAAAAACAAACAAAAATATGAGGCGTAGAAAATTGCTGTGAGAGAAATTCGTTTTTCCTGCGAGAAGGAAACTTCTCAGGTCTCAGATTCTGGGGTTGGTATACCCGTTGATAATGTAACTAGGAATTATCCCATAGCGGTTTAAATTAACTAGTAAGATGCATGACTGAATAAGTTATTTAGAACTCCGCGTTTAAATTACATTACTCACTATCAGCATGCATTTTCTCTCGATTTTGCACGGCTTTAGTCGACCTAATTAACAGTGACATGAATACTATATATTTGTCAGGCTATTTCATCATATTTTCGTACTCCTAATCATCTGTACTAAAGTTTATAGTGACATAAATACGGTATATATGCCACGCGGTTATCACGATATTTTCGTGCTCTTAACCACCATCCGTACTTAAGACGCCTTTATGCTAATACATAGTACATTACTTCACTTCAAATTAAACGAGATCTCCACAAACTTTGGTTTACTTGAAGATGTCAAAGTTAGTGACTTAGCACCCATTGAATAGCTAATAAAGTTACCCGAAGTTTCAAAGTATCGTTCACATGACATCTACACAGCTATAAAAATCAGTTATTCATGTATGAGGAAGTTAATACAACAGTTTTATTCATGGTCAGAATTATTGAATATCGTATTGAATATCGTTCTCCATCATTTCTCAGGGGGAAAATCAAATAAAATAAAATAGAACCAGGAAAGCAATACCATCGAAGCAACAAAAAATACCTTTTTCTCAATGAAAAAAATGTCTACGTTCATGGCACTCACAAGAAACTTTCGATTGACACTTTTGCGTTCCATCAAATACGCCTCGTGTAGTTTTTATAACATTTTACTCTGCAACTATAATTCCGTGATCACCCTTTGAATAATAAATACTAGATTGACCGGAGTGCGGTCGGCATTAAATATTGAAACACATCGCCAGAATTTTGTGAAACTGACGGTTGCGAAACCTAGTTCTGATTTTGGAAGATATTGATGTACGAGATATTCTAAAGAGAAAAAGAAAGAATAACATTTAACTTCTCATACAGATGGTAGAAAAAAATGCTATATCATTGGTTCTTGAAGTATCATACATGATTATCGTAATAACCATGTCGCTAATCGGAAAAAATGATTGAGAGGCAATGTATTCTTAGTGTTGCTTAATCTAGATTTGATAATGTACGTAACTACAATTAGAAAAGAGGACATAATTTCAGTGACCAAGCGTTGTTGGTTCAAGTATAATTATAATCCTTGACAGTATGCACCAGAAGAAGCATAAAAAATGTACCCGGAAATAGAAAAAGTGTTATCTGTTTTCAGGAAAAACTGTACTAAATGAAGCATTCAAAGAAACATGACATTGATTTTTAAAACTGTTTTATCAATACGGTAGAGTGTTTGTAATAAGTGAAGTATTCATAAAAGACGGTGATGAATACAGGAAAATGTTTTACGTGATGTATTGAATAATGTATGGTCATTTACAAACAAATGTAATGCAGGAAAATGTACTGCAAGAGAGAAGAGTGAATTGTATTAGTCCTACATATGGTAGTTCTTTTAAAATAATTTCGGCAGTAGAAATCCATCTACGTGGAGCGAATGGATTTTCAAAGCAATAATTCTGGTTAGACGGTTCCCGACGTCATTTATCTGGAGGTGTTCACGAAACATTTTTATTGAAGCAATCACTCCGAATTTCTTAGCGATAAACAATACTTCAAAATTAAAAACTCATCCTAAGACATAAGTTAGCATTGGTCAGTTCATGCATGAACTAATATCATTTTAACCTGAAAATTTTGCAAGCATTTATTGCGACTTTGCTACACTTGCTAAGTTACAGTTTGTTAAGGGGAAAAAAAGTTACGGAGAAATCCATGTGCAAAAACGCACTTTTGTCAACGAAATATTACGATTAGGAGCAAGTTAGTGCTCTTAACTATTCGAAGCAAGTAACCAAATATTAGGAGCTAGTTACGCTAATAATTCATATAATAAAAATTATTTGGCGCTAGTTTTCCTAGTATTCCGGTAAGGAACAAGTTAGTGCTTCTTATTATTTGAAGCAAGTTAATCGTAATTACGATGATTAGGAGGTAGTTATCCTATTTCCATTAGGAACACGTTCTTTAGGAGAAAGTGAATTAATGTATAAACACTACGCGGTTACTCATTATGCACTCTTTATTGGAAAAATTTGACTTTCTAGACGAAATTGAAATTCATGTGTACCTGTAAACCAAATTTCATTTCTATTGCATTACTTTCATTCGAAAACAAATATCAGTGCTTAAATGAAAATCAGAAACCTGATATAAAAATCAGAAACGTAAGTAAATATCAGAAACCCAATTGCTAAATTCACAACGAACTGCTTAATTTTCTCCACATATCATGGTTTGTCGTTTATTTCTGTAGTGAATACGCTATTCGGAGAAAATGCCCTCTTTTCCATGGTGTTTGGTGAACGTACTTGAGATGGCTGATAAGTTTTTATGATCACCAGCCAAATTAAGGAGCTTTAGGAGAAGATTGCGCGCCCACTTACCGGCAAATCATGCCCAGTAAATAATATGGGAAGTTTGATAATAGTAATAAAACGTTAATAATATGATAATGAGAAGTTTGGTAACGGTAAAGAATTTATCCAGTCTCAGTGTTAAATACATAACTCCGTTCAAAGGACAAGATCAATAAATGCGTTGGTACGCAAGTTTTAGTGTTTCATTGTGAAAGCAATTAACCCTGATGCCAGAGTGAGGAATGTGAATGGAAATATTCCCTTGTTAGTAATACATACAATAATATTTTGAGTGTGGTGGGCGTGTAGTTAAGTTTGGAGAACCACAAGACTAAAAACTTCCTACTTATCCATTTTATTGTCTTATCACAAAATCAGTTTAGCTGTGGTACGCAATGATAACTTATACACAATCGAAAACTGCCATACCTTGACATGGGCGCAATAATTTTCAAGCTGAGAACCTGAAACCTACAAAAGAAAATCTCGAATATTAGTCAGAATATTAGTCAAATATTAGTCAGGAGTATATAAACTCTTGACCCTTGGCCAAAAATTTTACTGTTTCACTGCGCACTTCAGCACCTAATATCACTGTCAACTTCTGTTATCAATTAACACTCAACATTTATGAACTATACGCTGAGCCATTCAGTTTCCAAAAGCCCTCAAAATGGTCTATCAGGAATGCTCATGGGCCCTAAAGACGTCGTTTGCACTGGAAGACCACGCGTTGTTGAGGTTATTTGGCGTGGTCTTGCACTCCATTATGATCGAGATAGAGGGATCGTTTACGTGCGGCTCGGTCTCAGTCGCCGTTTTGGACATCGTTTTCACAGTCATTTTCGTCTGGATGCATCTTCGTCTTCGTTTTCACAGTCATTGTGTTCGTCTGGGTTCATCATCGTGATCGTTTTCGTCTGTTTCCATCATCGTCATCATTTTCCTTTGGATTCATTATCATCATCGTTTTCGTCTGGCTCGATCTCAGTCCCCGTTTTGGACATGGTTTTCTCTGTCATCGTGTTCGTCTGGGTTCATCATGGACATCATTTTGGACATCGTTTCCACAGTCATCGTGTTCGTCTGGGTTCATCATCATGATCATCATCGTTTTCGTCTGGGTTCATCATCGTCATCGTTTTCGTCTGGGTCTATCTCAGTCCTCGCTTTGGACATCGTTTTCACAGTCGTCGTTTCCGTCTGGGTTCATCATCTTCATCGCTTTCGTGTGGGCCCATCACCGTCACTTCGCAGTCCATACCTCACGACATCGTTCATACGTATTTATTGACGTCGTTCATTGGCCGTGTACTGTAAAATCGTCGTGCTTAACCCTACGATATCGGCAAAAGATGAACAAACAGTAAACGAGTCAGGTTCGTTTCTTTTATTCATCATCGTGAGATGAAGATGTGCCGCAAAAACGAAAAAAATATGCGTCGTAGGAGCAAGTTGTACTTCCAGATGCTCCAAGTTCAGGCGTTGGAAATTGCGGTCGTTCACGCTGAGAAATAGCATTTCCTCCACTTTTTATCCAAGCAAAGGTCAGCAACTGACAGTTGAAGCCTTTTGATGGCTGAGTTTTAGAACTACTTCACGACTCTGAAGAGAAGCAGTGCAGAGATATGATATTTGGCTGCATGGCCGTCGTTTTAGAATATTGTTACGTATAAATTAGAAACTGTAAGAGGAACTTTGGAGGCATTATATAGAGCAGCAGTGCAAAGATATGAAAGTTTGATGCAGGGTCGGCATTACTGTATATTGTTGAGTATAGATCAAAAACAGTGAGAGGAACATAAGAGGTATTCTAAAGAGCAGCATTATGGAGATATGACAGTCTGCTGCATGGTCGGAATTAGAGTATAGTAAGTTCCAATAATATGAAACAGTGAGAGCTTTGCAGTTCGGAGACATGATATTTTGGTGCAAGGCCGGTATTGCAGAATATTGTTGAATATAAACTAGAATCAGTGAAAGGAACATAGGAGGTATTATAGAGAGTAGCAGTACAGAGATATGCATTTGGCTGCATGGTCGGCATTACAGAATATTGATAAGTATAAATTAGAATCAGTGAAAGGAACATAGGAGGTATTATAGAGAGTAGCAGTACAGAGATATGCATTTGGCTGCATTGTCGGCATTACAGAATATTGTTAATTTTAATTTAGAATAAGTGAGAGGAACATAGGAGGTATTATAGAGAGTAGCAGTACGGAGATATGCATTTGGCTGCATTGTCGGCATTACAGAATATTGTTAATTTTAATTTAGAATAAGTGAGAGAAACATAGGAGGTATTATAGAGAGTAGCAGTACGGAAATGTGACATTTTGCAACACAGTTGGCAACGCAGAATATCTTTTTGTAAACATTTGAAACATTAGTGAAAGAAACGTAAGAAGTATTTTAGGGAAGAGCATACAAAAGTTACTAGAGGAATAAAATTCTCAATAAAGTTTTTTCCTAATAAAATAGAATAATTGTTGATAAACGTTATTCACTAGATAAATCAACTTATTCAATTTTTAAGTAGGCTTATCTTTAGATAAATTGGAATCAAAATTATATTTAGGAATAAGGGATAAAAAAATTTATTATTAGTTTCCAGTAAAGAATGTTTTTACTTTTGGACCAATAACTGGGACTAGTTTGTCCCAGTTTCTGTGAATTCGTTGTTGTTGTGTTTTA
The DNA here is from genome assembly GCA_030386875.1 of Morinoia aosen. Taxonomy (NCBI): domain Eukaryota; kingdom Metazoa; phylum Arthropoda; class Malacostraca; order Amphipoda; family Talitridae; genus Morinoia; species Morinoia aosen. Next base: position 20,179,310 of record CM059556.1, read on the forward strand.
TTATTGTTTACTTTTCGAACCATTATTTTGTGACGTTACTGTACGACTGAGGTAATAACACATATAATTTCATTCCAGTCAATTTTTTCGATTATCGTCAAGTGCTATCTTTTAGTGATGGAGTAAGTGCGTTGTTGTTGTGTATTATTTTCCATGTGCACGACAATGGTCTTCATGAATTTGCTCTTTATGAATTTATGAATGAATTTGGATTTATTTTTTATGTTGTGTTGACAACACTCATGATCTTCAAATGAAAGAAATAAATCATTCACCTACACTTCGAAATAATTTTTTCATAGATATATAGCTCACGGGTTAAGAGTTTTTATCCTGTAATATGGTTGTTCAAATTACTGTTCAGAAGTCATCATAGCTCAACGTTAGCATTAAATTGATCTTTATGCTACTGGAGACGTAGAATATGCGATGCGCTACTTTCATTTTCAAGTAACAGGAAATTTTTTTTACATCTTTTGCGTAAGTCTGCGAGTCTACCGGTATGATACGAGGGAAATGGTCTCTAACAGCTTTTGAGTTATGATACTACTTGTGATCATTTTTTCATAACACTGCACGTTATTATGAAAGTTCTGAAAACTGAAATAATATTTTAATACCTTCATAAGAAGAAAATGCTGTTCGGAACACAACGATGAAAAACAGTCATAGAAAATTTTACAATGAATATTCACATAGTGAAAAGTTCAGAAGAATCAAATGAATATCATTTTGCTTGAGCAAGAGGTGCGAGCGAAGGCTGTAACTATTTTCGAAACAATTTATTTGTGAATTATTTATTTTGAACCTAATGTATTTGATAATAGAAAAATAATTACTCAAATGGTCTTTCATGAAATTTTGACGTCAGAATTAGGATTTGTTTAATACCATTCCTACCAGTTATTCACAAAAAACATATAATAGGAAATTTACTTTCACTGATCAACTTTTCACAACTCCTGCAAGTTATCTTTAAAATTTCGCTCACTAGTTCACGATAAGTTATTTTCAGCAGCTTTTTGCTCATTAGACAGAGTACAACGAAGGTTCTTGAACACTTCCGACTGCAGAAGACTGAGCTATAGATCCTCTTATTCAACTTTAAATTCAACTACAGCCTACGCAACTCATTCCATAAAGAAGATTTTTTCACATTCTGGACGATTCAAGCGTCTTTATGTCTGGTTTATTTGAGGAGTTTTCCCATTTGTTTTCTAAAGCAAAGAATCTCCCAGATATTTTCAGCCAATCTGCTCTGCAGAGCTTCATTTCCAGAAATTCTTAGTGGGTTAATTAACTAGAGCTTCTGTGTCGCACAAACACATGCTTTCTTGCAGTTTGTTTTCAGAAAAGATAATTCTTTAAAAAGATAATCGAAAAGAAATTGAACTATTCAAACAAATAGGTAAAATATAAGTTTACTTTTTACCATTCAGGTAAATTACGTTGAGGTACTTGAACATTGTAGGAATATGGGAGATTTTGGTAGTGTATCGGGTCGCAATATGGAATTTGTGTTTGCATCAGCCACTCATAGATACTCATAGCTTGATGACACAGCAGATCCTGTGAAGGATGTTGCAGAGTTTCACTTGTGCTCGTGTATTTGTCGCTTGTGCAAGATTCGAGGTTAATAAAACCACTTTGTAATTATTGTTATCACCATTACTCCGATCTCCCTTCCTCGAGGCTCTCAAATCACCAACCATTTTAAATATAAATCTCAGATAACGAATATCGTTATACAAAAACAAAAAAAACCTAGTTAATAAGAAATAAATTTAATTAATAGGTTGTTCGTATTAATTTTTGTGGGAATCACCAGCCCATCTAAATTTGCGATATTGAATGATAAATGCACTACAGTGATCAATTTTCAAAACGTAAAATAAGGAAGAACAGCGGCGATATTTATAAATTTATTTAAATTTTGCATTAAAATGAGTGAGGTAAAAACTGAATGCTTTTCCACACTTTCAAAAGATCAAATTGAATAAAGGAAATAAAATTCAGTCGCCCAACCGTCTGTCACCAAATATGATATGATACCTGTGGAATATTAACAAATGCTTGGCTTAAAGATTAATCTGATTCCACTAATCCGAATGCTTAGCTTACACAACTGAATGATACCGTTGCATTGTCCGGCTACTAAAAAAACATGTTTGGCAAACTAAAATACTTTCGATATGTAATAATTTTCTACAGTATCTCAGCTGGCCAAGCAATTCACTTCGAAAAACATCCCATCCTTTTTCAACCTTCAAATGCGATTTTCTAACGAAGGTATTTATATTACGGCTTCTGTATTTTCAAATTACAGTCACCTACTCAAACAGCCCAAGATGCCACTCAAAACGCTTTTTTTCATTAAGACTTCTGTATTTTCAAATTACAGTCTTGTCTTCCACAAAGATACCGCGCAGTTAAGACAAAGGAGTCAAGCCACAGCGAACAAAAGGCTTTAACAAAATGTGTATTGTATTGGAGGGAGAGTGCATTAGTGAGTTGCGGACATTTTACGGGAACGTTGAAGAATGGAAGTGAAATTTATGGCAGTGCGCTCAATGACGGAAACAGTTTGAGAACAGTAGGAAAATATTATTTGTGGAGCTTCAAACCATTATTTTTTAGCAGACTTTAGAGCTTGAAAGCTGCGTGAAAATTTTAGCCTTTATTCTAAATGCACTCAGTCGCTGTAATTGTTTCGTTAATAATTCGAATGATCCGAAGGAGCTTTAAATGAAAGAGTTCTGTAGAAAAGTACTCATGTGCAATTTGAGCCGATGTTTTGAGAAATATATGAATAGATTTAGTTTTCGCAATTCGAGCCGATGTTTTGAGAAACCGGTGAATAAAACTTCTAGTGACCTCTGAAATGACAGTGTCGGGGGAGCAATGAGCCATAGTTCTCCAAGCACTTCTTTATTTCATGTCTAAAATCTTGTATTTTTAACTTCTTCGACTTTTTATATTTATTAATTTTACAATCTTTTTCAATTTTTTACTTGGACAAACACTTTCAGCCTATTTCATACACAATAAAACGATTAATTGCGCGTTTGATATAGGTTTGAAAATTTTCAACTTTTCATTTCTCAAAATTTAACTTTCCCGTTTATTAAGAGGCCAAATGTTCACCTCTAACATTTCATCTCTTTCAAGAATTTGCACTGCCACTGTCTAATACTAAAAAAACAACACTAACGAAGTATTCAACACTTTGACTGCGGCTGGTAAAACTGAAGTTGAATGTTAAATTCGAATATAAAGTCAGTTGTTGTAAGCAATGGTAAAAATACAAAACATTTATTGGATCATGTTTTCATTAGGTTTTGATTAGGTATTTTAAAAAACTGAGTTTGTGACTACAGGCTGGTCAATAGCAAAATGAAAACTCTCTCAGTGACCACAGGCGGCTCACGTCACTGTCAAAATGTTAAACTACTGAATTGCTGTTACAATTGCCCTCAAAATTTGGACAATTATAACGGAATATTTAAACTCTAAAATTGCTATTAAAATTTCCAACAAAATTTGGATAACCATAACGGAATATTTATACTCTAAAATTGATGTTACAATAATTGCCCACAAAATTTAGACAATCATAACGGAACATTTAAACTCTAAAATTGTTTTTACAATTGCCCACAAAATTTGGAAAACCATAACGGAATATTTAAACTCTAAAATTGCTGTTACAATTGCCCACAAAATTTGGACAATTATAACGGAATATTTAAACTCTAAAATTGCTGTTGCTATTGCCCACAAAATTTGGACAATTATAATGGAATATTTAAACTCTAAAATTGCTGTTACTATTGCCATAAAATTTGGACAATTATAACGGAATATTCTATTACTCTAAAATTTCTATTACAATTGCCCACAAAAGTTAGATAAGCATAACGGAATATTTAAACTCTAAAATTGATATTACAATAGCTCATAAAATTTGGACATCCATAACGGAATATTTAAACTTCGGAATTGCTATTATGTACAATTGTCCATCGAGCAAAATATTGCACCAATCTTTACTAACGGCATTTTTGCTCTAAATCCGCGAGTCCTTGACCAGACTTAGAGGTAGCAAAGCGCAAAGATGATCGAAGGAACGACTGCAGATCTCTTCAAGGCTCGATGCCCAGCTACTCGGTCGGATTTCACGCATCGTAATCTCCAATCAAGGGAAAGCTCACCGAGCAGAAAAAAATGAGATTAGGTTTTGATCTGAGAAAGATTGCTCATGATACCAGGACCTGATCGGTGATTTAGGTGATGTTCATGTCAAAATAAAAAAAACATAAGTGGTTTGGTGTGTCGGGTTTTTGCGAAGAGAATGAGCGATGGTTTTGAAAGGATTTTATAGTAATTTGAAAATTGTTTGAATATGTTATTTGCATATCGTTTAATTCGGCTTCATTGCATATAACATATACGCCAGGTTTATTGAAGACACAAGTTAAGCACTTTTAAGTTACGTGTCTGTAGACTAGCGAGCATCACTCCAGGAAACTATAAGTGCAGTAAGGAAGATAATTCGAAAATACTTAATCCTAAATATTATTTCATGTCGAATAACTTCAAAGGTTTTCGCTACTTGGCGTAATGTAAACTGATTTCTTCAGAGAAGTGAACTGCTTTTTGAGAGATGATCTAAATATTTTTTAGCCAATGAGAGTAGAATAAACTTTTTGAGTGTATTCAATCTAGTTTTTTCCTATTCTAAATTGTTTGAAATACCGAGGAGATAAAATTCTGACAAGTGTATAACTTTTGTCTGATATTATCAGGAGAGTTAGGTCTTGATTCAATTAACTAGATCAGTTTCGGAACGCGAGTCTAAACTCTCTAAATACGATTTGTAGGTATCGAAATAATTTCTCGAAATGCATTTCTCGAAATAATTACCTTGTTATTAGCGTTAAAATTTTTTGCATAAAATTAAGAAAACGTATGCTCTATGCTATGTTTTGAATTTTACGTTAGAAAAAGGCCGGAAAAGTACTTTAACTCTAGGAATAATAGAGAACGCTCGAGAAAAAATCGAAGCAATGAGGTTAAAATATTTTAATGGTCTCGTAGACTAACTTGTAGAAAATGTAGAAAACTGAAATGTAAAGCTTCTAATTATTCACATGTAAAATCATTGTGGATCTTTTTTCATAAATTATTGTCGATCTTATCACATAGAATTTTTAAGATTTTGAACAAAAAAATTTAACAGTTTCCCCACACAAGCCTTGTAGATGCAATTTCTCATGCAATATTAAATATAAACTAAAAAAATCATTAGCTATTGCAGATATTGTGGGAAAATCTTGAGAGCCAGGAAATTCCGCTAGAGGGCATCGTGCAATTTTTCAAGTCCCTGACGTCAGAACGGCATCACGTCAAATCACAGACGCTTCCTACTTGAGGAAGACACATGGAAAAGACAGGTTGCCGATCGTTAGGTTAAGAGATATGGAGGATCTTTTTAATATGTTTTCAGAATTTCATCACTGGTTAATTATTTTTGTTATTTCTTAGAAATGAATTTGCATACAAAAGGCTTCAAGAAGGCAGTTCCAATCTGTTACTACCGAGTTGAGTTCTCATCCTGATCTGATTTTAAAAATCCAACGATATTTTTGGATAAGAAAAAGGGATGAACATAATCAGCGTTATAGGTGTTCGGAAAGAAACTTGGAAATGAGTTGAAAGTAAATAAAAATTAAAAGTTAAATTGAAAAAATGAAATTACGAGAGACATCGATTTAAGAAGCGTGGCTAGGGGGAATTTACGGGTAATTAGTTCTCTGTATTAAAGTTTTTAATACGTGAGCAAGCACAAAATTAGATTGCAAAATATACCAGCCTCAATACAATTCCAATCAACGATAAAGTAGATCCAAGATAAAAAATTTAAAAAAAGGTTATGTTCAGTGAGCGTTATAAAGACCATAGTGGCTACCTACACCCCTGAAGTTTTGGTACTATTGTCTCAGAACCGTAGGAACTTAAATTTTAATGTCCAACATCAAATTAAATCTCATTTCGCTGTTAAATTTGGATTTTTTCAAACTTTCAAAAAGTAGCACAGTTTTTACTACGCGTTGCGTGCTTGCATCGTTGTGATTTGTCTTCAACGCACTGTAGTTGAGTCATGTGGAATAATTATCATTGGGACTAAGTCGTCATCGATGAGCGAGGAAAAAACCTAATTTTTTAGTACATTTCTCAGATACCACGTCCGTATCGCTTGTTGTACCTGCAATGTTTTTTTGACAGTGAAAAGCTCAACATCGATCACCGATATAACCTAACCCATGAAAATGAATTACCATGGATAGTAAATGATCATCGTGCAGAGATTTGACGATGAACCCTCATCTCTTGAGTATATGTTTCACTTTCTCACTCGAGAATTTCGAAAGCCATTTTGTGCAAGGCACCGTGGGCGAAGAACGACTTACCTCAAAATGCTGCTGCCATTTCCGCTCGGAACGTCACATCCTTCAAATCCCGTGCCAAATTTTACAGTGCTTCAGTATTCTCACATTGTGTGAACGACTAAATCCCCGGCAGGATTGAAAAGGATTTTACCGAGTCCAACGCTGAAAGCTAGGAAAGAAACCTCGGATGCCTCGCAGTGCCTAAAGCGATTGAAGCCATTTGTGAGCACCGGAATTTTGCGAGCGTGCAGTCGTCGGCTCAAATTTCGCAATGAGCATTGTGACCTGAGAAGGAAAGGCGTCTGAACTTCCCAATGAAGAAAAATTGAGGGATTCAAATAGTGCAAAACGGAGGTTCATAAATTGCAATATGGAGATTCATATATTAAAAAAAAGAGATTCATATATTTAAAACGGAGGTTCACATATTGCAAAATTGAGATTCATATATTGCAAAACAGGGGTTCATATATTACAGAATGGAGATTCATATACATATTTCAAAACGGAGATTCATATATTGCAAAATTGAGATTAAGTTATTGAAAAATAGAGATTCACATTGCAAAACGAAAATACATATAGTGCAAAATGGAGATTCATGTGTTTTAAAATGGAGATTCATATATTTCAAAACGGAGATTCATATATTGCAAAATGGAGATTCATACATTTTGAAATATAGATAGACCTGAATATACGAGTAGACCTGAATTTCTAACAGATCTTTATGAACACGATACAATTAACATGACGTTCATATGTCTAATATTGGCTATGTTGTGGCCATATGTAAGTTAACTAGCTAAAACGGTCGTCATTCTGGAAGTGTTGAGATGTGAAATGTAGTGTTTTCTGGACTTATGAAAATCTAAAATGTATTCACAAAGTATTCGATTAGGCGTCATACCCGAAGAACGTATGACTGAATGGGTGTTGAACGATTGCCTCGTCATAGGAAAGGACGACTATGAGGTGCATGAGACGCTTCACGATGTCGCATAAATTAAACGAAGCGCGAGAAGAAATACTGTACAATAATATTATGGACGTCAAATGGAATGAGTCAGGAAGCTGAATAAAAAAAGATAGTTCACTTTACCAATTTCTTGACCATACGAAATTTTAACGCGTAAAGAACTGGAAAAAAAAGAAGATAGTTGCATGAACCCCAAATTAAACGAGCCAGGAGAGGGAAAAATTTTAAATACAAGGTGTCTCAAAAAAATATCCTTACACGTTAAATAACGCGAAAAACATCATTTATGAAGATGGAGTAAAATCAAATCGTTTCAATTAAGAAATTAAATGTAATTGAAGAATCACGTTTGCAAATGTTGAATTTATCATATTTGTCCAGACAACGCTGATAACGAGCACCTACAGATTCGCGAACGCCTTGAAACAGGTCATTAGGAATATCGCTATATTGGCTTCCAGCTTCCAATTTCAATGCATCGGTCTTTAAATAATATTTCAGGACAAACTTCCTCTTTTCCAAACTAAATTAATATATTGGCATGCTGTGATGAATTAAATACACTTGCAATTAGAAAAAAACAGCATGTTATCGACAGCTATAGTGTGAATAAGTTTTTTTAAGCCCCCCGTAGTCATTTGACCTTCAAATTAAATTAGTCAGGCAGGGGAAAACTAGGCAATAGTATGGTGAACCTCAAAGTAAATGAGTCAGGAAGGAGAAAACTAGGCAATTGAAAGGTTAACCTCAAATGAAATGAATAGGAAAATTAAATAACAGAAAATAGCTGCATAAAATTCAAATTAAACAAACTAAGGAGAGAAATACTAATTGGTAGCTTAATTGATCTCCAATTAAACGAGCCATGAAAAGTTTAACCAGACGATACAATGGTGGACTTCTATTCAAACACTTCTGGAAGTGGAATGAAAAGCGACCCTGGGATGGACCACTAGCTACAGGAGCCAGGAAAAGTAGCAAAAAACGATGGTTTGCTATACTTTCCATTTCAACACTTTGACTGCGACTACTTAAAATTAAATTCAATGCTAAACTCAAAATTTAAAGTCAATTGTAGTAAACTATTTTGTAAATACCAAACATGAACTGGATCGTGCCTTCTTTTAGCTTTCGTTAAGTATTTATGGGAATTAAGTTTTTACCACTGGTCGGTCAGCAGCATTATCAAAATTACCTCCGTGTACCACCGGTGGCGCACGTCGCACCCAAAGTGTTAAAGAGTTAACCTCTTCCTGCCACCGCGAGCCAGATGGGCACAAACAAAATTATTGAAAAAGAGCAAAATATTCGATTAATATGCTTGTGTGACCCTACCATTTATGCGTAACTCAGCCATCACCTTTTTACCGAAGTTTTACTTTGTTAATGAGAGCAATTTACTCCATACTTCATTTCAGTGGACATTTAAAGGAAAAGTTTGCCGTTCTTATCTTTAAATAGTGTTAGAAAGGGCTTAATAAAAATCAATAGAAGGTGTCTGCCAGTAAGAGAAATGTCTCTCTCTCGAGAGAGGAAAATTCTCAGCCTTTTCGTCTGATAAACCTGGGCACAAAAAGGTTATTGTTAGACTGTCGCTCAACTAGCGTGAAAACATCGAAAGACCCCAGGACACAAAACTGCGACGTTTAAGATCAGTGAATCAGGCTGTAGAGTGCTCTGTGGCAGACCGGACAATGTGTTACGGTGAGATACATAGCCCTATTTCACCAAAACTGATATCGATATAACATTATATAAGGATATCAGCGTTGATTCAATGCTTCCCTCGGAACAGGTAGAGCCTGGGCCATAATAATCACGTATTCTAGTGGCTAAAAGTGTTAACCTTATTGTGTCCCGTCTTTCTTGTACTTGATACCTCTGGACAAGCATCGTCTGCAGGTCTGGAAACACAAAAATACTTTCACAGTGGGGTTACGGGCCTGCAAATACGAAAAACTTTTCCAGCGTTATTTACGGGCCTGGAAATACAAAAACACTTCCATGGCGTTGTCTATGGAAACATTTATGTTGTGAACACCCTACCCATCACGCGAACAGCGAATAGTGCTCGTCATACCAGATACATTTTTTTTTAACAAACCCGGATTAAAAAATTAAAACTTCACTCGAGGTCTAGAAAAACCAGAATTCATTCCGACAAATCATGTGCAAACTTAAGAAGAAATTCTTACCCGACTGGACCCAAAAATACTGAATAAAAGAAGCCAGCCATACCCTGACACCTTCATCTCACGGAAGTGTCCAGGCAGTTCAATGAATTGGCATCTTCGGCCCGCCGATTATTCGCCGACAGCCGATATTGGGAAATGTCCCACACGCTAGACGAGCGAGCCTTCTGGAAGTCTTGGGCCTCGAAGTAAAATGAGTTGAAAGACGACTTCATACTGTAAACGCCATACGTTTTCATTTTCCGTCAAACGTCTTTTGCTTGCACTTCGCAAATTAATGCATGAAGAGCGAACCTTTTAAGGCCTTGAAGTAAAAGAAGTTGAAATACGACTTTATACGATACATGCCACGCGTGTTTCCATTTTATGTTTTTGATTTGCAGGTTTTGAAGTAAAAGAAGTTGAAATACGACTTTATACGATACATGCCACGCGTGTTTCCATTTTATGTTTTTGATTTGCAGGTTTTGAAGTAAAAGAAGTTGAAATACGACTTTATACGATACATGCCACGCGTGTTTCCATTTTATGTTTTTGATTTGCAGGTTTTGAAGTAAAAGAAGTTGAAATACGACTTTATACGATACATGCCACGCGTGTTTCCATTTTATGTTTCTGATTTGCAGGTTTTGAAGTAAAAGAAGTTGAAATACGACTTTATACGATACATGCCACGCGTGTTTCCATTTTATGTTTTTGATTTGCAGGTTTTGAAGTAAAAGAAGTTGAAATACGACTTTATACGATACATGCCACGCGTGTTTCCATTTTATGTTTTTGATTTGCAGGTTTTGAAGTAAAAGAAGTTGAAATACGACTTTATACGATACATGCCACGCGTGATTCCATTTTATGTTTTTGATTTGCAGGTTTTGAAGTAAAAGAAGTTGAAATACGACTTTATACGATACATGCCACACGTGTTTCCATTTTATGTTTTTGATTTGCAGGTTTTGAAGTAAAAGAAGTTGAAATACGACTTTATACGATACATGCCACGCGTGTTTCCATTTATGTTTTTGATTTGCAGGCCTTGAAGTAAAAGAAGTTGAAATACGACTTTATACGATACATGCCACGCGTGTTTCCATTTTATGTTTTTGATTTGCAGGCCTTGAAGTACAAGAAGTTGAAATACGACTTTATACGATACATGCCACGCGTGTTTCCATTTATGTTTTTGATTTGCAGGCCTTGAAGTAAAAGAAGTTGAAATACGACTTTATACGATACATGCCACGCGTGTTTCCATTTTATGTTTTTGATTTGCAGGCCTTGAAGTACAAGAAGTTGAAATACGACTTTATACGATACATGCCACGCATGTTTCCATTTTATGTTTTTGATTTGCAGGCCTTGAAGTAAAAGAAGTTGAAATACGACCATATACGATACATGCCACGCGTGTTTCCATTTTATGTTTTTGATTTGCAGGTTTTGAAGTAAAATAAGTTGAAAGACGACTTCACATTGTGAATAAAACTCGTTTCCATTTTAAATTTTTTGCTTGCATTTCACAGATTAGTGTGTGACGAGTGCGCTAATTAGGGCATGATGAGTGTCATGCAAAGAGACGATCTGCATCGAGTGACGAGTGTCCTTCTTTGCACGAAAACCATCAGTGAAAATACAGAATTTCTGCCAATTTGGTGAACAAAAGAATGCATTCTATTAGTTGAACGATAACATAGGAAAATATTATTGTACATCGTCAATAATTTTGTAAACAGTCATGAAAATCTAGTGAACACATTTCATAAGCTGGCCTGGTGTAGTTTTGTTTCTACATTTTGATTTTAACTTCTTACTTGATTTATTGTTGCTTAAAATCAATAATGCTGCAAGGTAATGCTGATTTTCAAATTAAGTCGAACTTTTTTCACTGGGGCATTTATTATTTTAGTCGTTCGATCATCGCTTCTGCATATGGTGACCAAAATTAACGATGCTCGTTAATTTAGGCCGCTTTCTGCAGAAGCTATGATTGAACGACTAAAATAATAAATGCCCCAGTGAAAAAAGTTGGACTTAATTTGAAAATTGAACTACGGTGACCAAATTATGCTGGGTATCTGAGTTTTTATCCCTCATTTCTCGAATGACTTAAATACAGGGTGAGGCAGTCAATCTTTCATTTTAGGCTTCCACAGCCTTCTCGAAAATGCAGGATTGACTGGCGCACCCTGTACTTTATCTTAATTGCAAACACGAACAATAGCTTGCTGCCTCTCGGCTAATAATCGGAGGCACATCAGATTTCACTTTTATTAGGCAGTGAATATCAACGCAAAATGATGGATAGCTGTAAAACTTTGAGTAGAAATTATTTTGAAATGTTTTTCAAAGTGAAGAATTACGAGGAAGTTTACTGTACAGCAGAAATTTGAATGCACAAATGAACTCAACGGGAATGTTCAGTCGATACTTTTTACCGTATTAAATATCTGCAATTTGCATAAAATAATCTCGTGCATCAATTGGAGAATAAATCATGATTCCTGAAACAGCGCATGATTCATTATGTGCATCTGAAATGCTGAGAGCGTTGGAGCCAAAACCGCCGAATAATTAATATTCTACAATGGTTAGGTCTTTAAATTTTTAGAAAACCAAATTGTGCATTCAATTGCATTGGTTTTCATCCCGTCGAGCGCACAACATGTGAACTGATCATGTAAAGATACCTGTGTATTTTTGTCGTGAATAATTTCATTACACATCCGTTTGCGAAAAATTTCTGCACTGAAAAGAGACATGAATATATTATCGTAAAGAATTTCATTACACTTCCGTTTGCGAAGAATTTCAGCACTGAAAAGAGACATGAATATTTTTTCGTGAAGAATTTCATTACACTCACATTTGCGAAGCAAATCAGCGCTGAAAAGAATCTTGAATTTTTTGTCGTAAAGAATTTCATTGCACTTACTTTCGTAACGAATTTCAGCCCTGGAAAGATACTTGAATATTCCGGTTGTAAAAAAATCATTATACCGGCAATTGCGAAGAGTTTCATAAATGAACAGATACTTGTGTATTTGTGTTGCAAAAAATTCAGTACACTTGCATTTACGCAGGGTTTCAGCCTTTCGAGCGTGCAACACGTGAAGTGATCATGAATAGATACGAATATATTTTTATCGTTGGTAAACCTCAATGGCTGAAATTGAGGCAAGTTTAATATTTGTTACAGCTGCAACCTCCCTGAGAGATTAATGTATCCATTAACTTGTCGTGTCCTACCTTAGTTACCCCTCAAGTCTCGATTCTAGTCTTTTCGTGTTCAGTAATCTTAAAGATGTTTCGATGTAAATTCATTCAAATAGAAAGTTCCGACTTCGTCTCTGCGTATCACCAATACCATCTTGAGGAGAAGTGTAAGTAAGGGCGCAGCTTCACTCGCCTCAAATCGAACTCAACGACCGAAGCAACAACACTCGATCTTACAAACTTATTCCTAATCACAAACTTTTGCCATTTTGAAATTATGGAGATCCAAATTCCGTTTTGTACATCTGAGTGTGTTCCAAATTTCCAAGTCCAAAGCAATGAGCAATGAGCTCCTTAGGTGTTGTGCTAAATTTCCGTAGACTCTAAATAAGGTCAATTATTTTGAAAATAAATTCAAAAAACATCTGTCCGAACTTCTAGTTTTGCACGTCAATTTACGGGGGATTTGACCTAAAAATTCACATCACGTCATTCAAATGCTGCTCATTAAACTCGAAAACAAACATGAGAAATTTCCATTCCAAGATCTGGATATAAAAAGTATTTCACGTGGGATATGACATAAAATGCTGACATCAAAACGTAATACTTAGTTCATTTAGGTTTTGTTTCCGCAAATATTAGCAAGCTGCTCTACTGACATTGAAGGCATCATTCGTACGTTTTCGAGTGGCAATTATGAAAAGAATATTGTGAAATGTAGAAGGTGAAATGACATGTCATTTTTTGAACATTAGAATGTAGACCAAAAATTCGTGAATACGATGTTAAAATGTGGAGATTTTTTCATGCTCCTTGAATGAATGCTTCCTTTTCTGGTAATGACAGATGAATTAGTTTGAGTACTACTTAGTTTGCTACTAAATAAATAGGGGAAGCTTGCAGCATGTTGTAATATTTTCCGTGTCTTTCAGCTCATGTGAGTTTTTAAATTTATAAGGTGTCTTTCGCTATTTCAATTCAGAGAAATTATTCGTAAGCCAAAGCATTCCTGAAGCACTCCATTTAGTTCTGTATAAATTAGAAAAACATCCAGAATTGAGCAAAAAAAACAATGAATTCAATAAAAAATATCCTTATTAGTGCGAAAAATCACAAGATTGTTTTCCTCAATCTTTGAAATATTATGTGACCCAATGGTGCCCACGACACCAATGGCGTATATTTGTCGAGACCTCTAGATCAGAATCTAGATCAGTTATAAGATCAGAATCAATTTGCTGCCATGTCAACAGGAAACAAAGGTGACTGTGATCCCTTCAGTCGATTGAGGACATTGGAAAGAGTCCGGAGGAGGAGATCCCTCAAGTGCAGGCAATCAAATAAAGTTTTAAAGCATGGATGTTTTGAAATAAATGAACTCTACATTGAATTTCGCTGAAATGTGGGTCTCAAAGCCGGCCTTAGAAGCCTGTTGCCATGGAAGTCTTTCCTTAGAAACACATTAAAATAAGCGAGTGTGCTTCGTATCCAACTAGTTAATTACAGCATGAAAACCTCAAATATTCTGGACGATATAAGAAGTAATGACGTTTGGGTCACAGAAGCATGCTGCCAACTTTTTAACCAGGAGTATGTTATAATTACAAAGTCATTCAGACAATGCCGTTCAAATTTAGCAACGATGCTTCAATTCTTCTGTGAACCCACAACACTGAAATGCATAGGTTGTGCATAGTTACCTACGAAGCTGGCAGTTTGCATTTAATGTTCGTTGCATGAACATTAGGCATTAGAGTAGTAAAAATGTTAAGATATTAGTGAACTTCATCCCACGAACCTAAGCCCAGCCTTCATTGCAAAATTTCTCCAGTATCATAGGCAGACAGGTCACGATGTTTGAAATCTTTTTGATGAATCTGGCCAAGATTGTACGGCGCACCAAGAAAAGATATAAATAGGAAGCCTCGCTCTCTGGCCAGCTTCAAAAGAAGCGTCGAGGCCAATCCAACTGTGTCTTTTTCAAACATTAGCTGAGAAGAGGCTTCACATCATAACTCACATAGCGATCAAAGGCCTTGGCCTAACCTTTCGTTCGCAGCGTCGGAAGCATCTTCTACCCTATATGTTGAAAAAATTCGTAAAAAGTTTTAAACTAGCTGAATACTGACATTTTTCTTTTATGAGAAGATGTTTACCCCAGACGGGGCATTTAGGATAAAATTATAACTATTTTTTTAAACTAAAACTAAAACTAAATTATTTAGGATGCAACTTTCCTAGGAATTAATCTACTTCATTTATAAACAGGGCTTGTAATGGACGTAACGATCGCTGGATTGTCTATAGTCTGCCCACAGGTTTAGGCCCACGACGACCTCGAAAAAACTAACTAGCGTCACGACCTTTTGCGAAATTTTCAGTAAGAGAAACGTCTTCCCCAACTTCTTTGCCCACACTGAAAAAGTGAACACCAAGCCCTCGAATACGAACTAAATGTGAATACGAACAAATGGCATCAAATACGAATTAAATGTGCCAACGGGATGGTCTCCCGCCCACGCGGTGAGCAAAACCGTTGACTTGCTTAAGAGATCCAATGTGTGAATGTGAGAGAATTACTCTTGGCCTTCCAACTCGCCTGACAACAACCTGATACCACAAATTGAGGCTAAAATGAGCAAAAACGTTATCTTGCTCATGAAATTCGGTGTCTGATTGTGAGAGAATGGCTAAAACAAATTAAGGCTAAAGCTTTACGAAGTCCCAAGACAGTGTTAAAGCGCTGAACACTTTGTCTGCGAAAGGTATAACTAAAGTTTAATACTGAACTTGAATTTCAAGTCAATTGTGTTGCGCAATTTAAAAAAAAAACAATTAACTGGATCGTGCACGCCTTCACTTAGCTTTAAGTATTTATGAAAATTGAATTTCTGACTACTGGTCAATCAGCCGCTTTATGAAAACTCCTCGGGTGACCTCCTGTGGCTCACGTTGCAGTGAGAATGTCATCAAGAAGGCCCGGAGTGTTAAAAACGCTAGATGTTTTGTGCCATGCATACAGCATTCGAAAGTGTGTAGGAGCCGTCATTGCGGCTGAAGGAGGTCGTATGAAGTTAAACTTTTGTTCCCACGGTCTGCTAAATGAACTGTCAAAATTTAAAAGTATTTTGTTGCATTTTCTTTGAGTTGTTAGGATTTTAAAACTGAAGGACACTTTTACAGCTTCACCTGAAATACCCGGTGTGTAAACTTCTTGTGATCGTTGTAATCGCCATAGTATATATAATTACTCGAATATAATTTATGCAGTTTTCAAACACAGCATGTTCTCCTAACCTTGCCGACATACGAAGCGGAAAAAGCAGGCTTTTCTTCTCATCAATGTATAATAAATTTCATTCTGGTAACAAATATGTCGTTCATTAAAATTATGTGGTATTTTGACATTGCTTTGGAATTCAGACTCTGATGTTGATGTGTAAAGCCGAATTTGAATTTTTATTACATCTACATGGCAAAAAAATTGGGTTATGAATAAGTTTATTGATGTATAGATACCTGTAACATTATCAGAGGTTATTTATACACATATTTTAACATGAAATACCATGTACAAGACTCGTAGTTCTAAAAAAAGCAAATTTATTGCTCTCATACTCTGGAATCTGCCTCGGTATACACGCAGACTCAATGAATTCAGGGCCCGAATGAACACGACTTCTTCAAAAGAACCCTCAACTCGAACACGACTACTTCAAAAGAACCATCAACTCGAGCACGACTTCTTCAAAAGAACCATCAACTCGAGCACGACTACTTCGAAAGAACAATCAACTCGAACACGACTGCTTCAAAAGAACCATCAACTCGAACACGACTGCTTCAAAAGAACCATCAACTCGAACACGACTGCTTCAAAAGAACCATCAACTCGAACAAGACTGCTTCAAAAGAACCATCAACTCCAGCCAGTGCTGAACATGACCAGGATCTACTCAATGACTGGAATGGTGATGAAGAGAAGCTTCATCCATCACGGAAATGGGAAAAATCCCAACGAATTTTGTTTCCTGGCGAGCAGAATATATCATGCGCTGGTAACTGGCTAGACAAGGAGTGAAGACACAGAGCAGTTACACGGCCAACACGGAAGCTTAATCGCTGGATTATGCATGAATCTTTCATTACAGCGGAAACTGGGCATTTCGCGGGCTGTTAGCATGACGAGGTAGAAAAGAGAGAGCAACGAGCTGTGCTTCATTGTGAGACTCCTGTACTTGTTATACACGCAGCGGACTCCAAAATAATTTATATTTTGGCTGTGTAAATTTTCGACAACTTTTCACTGCAAATCAGACTTTGGAACTTAGAGTTCCAATTATGAAGTTCCTGGTTATTCCTGTTCTGCCATTTTTTCAGCATGATTTTGATGAGGGAATTATGACTGTTTTAGGGATCAATACGCTCATGAAGGAATTTTTCAGTCATTTTATCGGATCAAATAATATGTTATTTTGTAGCACATGTGAATTGAAATAACTGTTATTCTTAATAAGTCATGATAATAATTACTCATATATCAATATAAAATTGACATTGATGGGCAACCACTCGATCGCTGTTTTTTTACCATTCGATCCCGTCATGCAAAAAATTTATGGGGAATATACTGTAAATAGCAAAATTCATTGAACAAGGACACAGATTATTTTTTACGAAATAGTTCATCGATCCAAGAACGATAGTCACCGTTATGAATCCAGCTGTACATGTTAGCCTCCTCGTACTTTATCATAAGTAACTGCTTTTGGGGATAGGGTAGTGCTCCAAGACAGATGAATACGAAGGGTTAATGTTTTTCCTACATTCCAATAAAATATCAACAGATGCTAGAATTAGATGGCAATTACATATATTTCGCAAAGCTGTGTCTGTTGGAAAATCAGGCAATCATTGCGATGTGAAGTATTGTGATTTTATTTGAGAAATGACTGAATGTTTTCACATGAATAAAAAATAGATACTGAAACTATGTAAGCAAATAGAAAAAAATTCGTCACAAATTACTAGGTAATGCCAATTACTTCAGTCAAATGAGTAAGAAAGAAAATACTTCTGCGTGTTTTTGCGGAGAAGTCCTTCGAAAATGTGTCAATGAAGTATTTATTTCGTATTTTACTATTTAGCTGCTGTAGAAATACCAAATGACACTCTGAGAACTGGTTACCTGAAATCTGTGCACTAACTGCAAATTTATGAATATCGGAATGCAGTTCAGTGACACTGATTGATATTCGGGATATTATTCCTACGAAAATGAAGTAATCGGAAAAATGAGAAGAAGAGTACATATGCCATTTGTCTTTTATAAGTTTTCCCTCATCATTTATACCCCCAAGTTTAAAATTATGTGATTTTTGCAGTGTTGGTACAAGCGCCGCTTTATCAAAAGTGACAGACAAAAACAAAAGAAAACATTAAATGGCATTAATCAATTTCAATTTGATCCAACTACATGTTCAAGCCCAATCATCCTAATAAATCACACTGAAGCTGATCTGCAGTTCGATATCATCTTCTCATGATAAACACACGGAAACAAAGATACTGAGAGTACCAAGGCAAAACAGAAATAACAGCACTTTTACAAGTGTAAAAGAATGAAAATAATTTTTCGAGCGTAAAAGAATGACAATTTGACCTCATTTGATTTGAGGTTTCTACGACAGTGCTTTCTTCAAGAGAAATGATTTTTGCAGCGCCTTCATTGTCCCACGACAAGCCTGGAAGCCCTAGGGGAACATTAGTCTGTGTTTGAACCATCGCTCTCTGCAGCATTGGTCAACAAAGTATCGCCTGCGCCGCCGACTCAGGCCAATATTGAAGCTGTGTAGGCATCCAAACAAATGCCCGTAGTTGCGGAATCGTGAAATGTTCTGACTGGAATGTGTTTCTGGGAAGTGAATGGCAGCTCGTCACAGCTTCACTTGATGCCATTTTTCTGCTAGGAATCGTCTTCTGTAAATTGGAGCCTGAGTGGCTTTAGTTATCGTTGATATACAGTGATTTTATTAAAAAAGGTGAACATAAATAGATAAAGTCCGCTGTTAATGTTACGTTGCGGGGCTTCAGTTGTCGTTGATTTACAGTGATTTTATTAAAAAAGGTGGTGAACATAAATAGATAAAGTCTGCTGTTAATTTTACGTTACGGGGCTTTAGTTATAGTTAATTTACAGTAATTTGATTGAAAAGGTGGTGAACATGAATATATAAAGTCCGCTGTTAATGTTACGTTGCTGGTCTTTAGTTATCGTATATTTTGAGTGAGACTTTTAAAAATGTGATCTTCAATCCATCCATCGCGCTGTAAATCTTACGTCGCGTTACTTTTGCTATCGTAAATAAGATTTCATAGAAGTTAATCATCAATCCATCAAGTGCACCGCAAAATTTACGTCGCGTGTGTTTTTTTACATTTGATGTTCAGCGCGATTATCATCGATTTCCAACATCAATATCTATGATTTTCAATGTGATTATTCTTGATTTTCAATGTGATTATCGTTGATGTTCAATGCGATTATCACTTAGGTGATCATCAATCCATCAAGGCATTATTTCTTATCATGTGAATATGAGAGGTAGAATCCTAAAATAAATATTTAGCTTTTCATGAGTAAAATATGTTGTTATCAGTGTGATTCTTATCACCGCTGAAGAATTGGCTGCTGTTGAATTCAATTCTTATTTTAGGATAAATATGCAATTATAACCGAAGTGCACCAGGACATATTATATCTAATCATTTTTTTTATCAACTGCTGGCTGATCAACAGCTGCCCGAGCTGGGGTACAGACAGGGTATATGTCAGACTCAGTGAGAAAAGCGTATGAGCGTGCATCCCTTTTGGAGGGTATGAAGATGTACAAAAGAGAACGCAGGTGTTATACAAACAGCTCCAGGAGGCAAAAAATTGTGCGAGTGGGCTGAAAATCGACGATGTTATTTCTACAAAAAATATAGTAATCGGGAACCGAAAAGACAAGCATTTAAGCAGTTTGACTTGGAGATTTTTCACTTTTCCTTTACAGTATACATCTTGTGTAAAAATCTCTTGCTTTTATGGCGTTGATACGCAAAGCACTTTATCAATAAGGTGTTTATACACTCGTATTCATATTTAATTAACAGGCGAACATTGACCCTATACGCCTAATAGGTCTTTGGTAGTCTTTCTTGAGCGTTCATGTATTATTACAGCACAGAACATCTCTTGGCCATGGTGTGGAGTATAACAAGCTGCAGCGTATTGAAGCGCTTACCAAGACTGGTAAAGTTACCAGTACATCGCTTATTTAGATCTCACTCGTTTGAACGTAAATTTCTTCAACATCAGCGTATTTCTGCTGCTCATTTTGCTGTATTAAGCTCAATGATCAGTTAACGAATTTTTTAGTTATGAGTCAATTTATATTCTACGTTTTGGATGTATACATGTAATGTGATTCATATCACACTGTTGAATCAAGTCTAACTGATGAATAATTTAATTACATCGTAAACTGATGTTCATCCTCCTCAAGGAAATAAAGCACTGCTCAAGAGTGCATTAAATTTGAACTTAGCTCTAAAAAACTAGGGATTATTGCCGGACGCAACTATAAATCCGCTTCAATTCGATTAAAACCTCCGTTAGAACAGTGTAAAGTAGAGTTATAGACCTCAATCAGCAGTGAACATATTTTCCCTCAATAAAGAGTAATGCTCTAAAGCGCGTATCCGTGGAAGAGCGTTTTTCCCACTTAGGAACGCGGCAGCTTTATTTCCTGAATATTTTTTCTGGAGTTCTCCATAGCTTGTGAATAAGTGGAACGTATTGCTGGAACCCACTTAATTCTAATTACTTGGAAATGTTTACAATATGCACGTGTGTTCGTTAAAATAAATAAGAATATATGTATTTGAAGGAAGCTTTAATCTACGACTCAATGTGAGCCCACACACAATGCAACTGCCTGTCTACCGGGCGATGCAAGAAATTCGTTGACGGGTTTTCTATTTTTAAGCTCACAAGGAATTATTGCACCCATGCGATATTTGGGGAAAGTCAAAATTTTGGTAAAGAAAATAGTATTTTAAAATCTAAATGAAAGTACTGCTATTATGGGCCGCTGAAATGAGTTACGGAACGTTTTTAATTTTAGAGTCATTATTTTCATTAACAATATTTTGAGCTGATTTACTGGAATGTTGCGTCAATCACATATTTCTAAGACTTTGAAAGAATTTTTCGATTTTTACCAAATATTACTTTAGACCGAAAAAATTCTCGTTGAATAATTATTTCCTTCAACTAATTCAGATTTCTGAGTAGTCCTCAGATGAATCTAAAAGGATTTTTTAATTAGATTTTCGGTGATTTTTATCCCCTCAACTTCAAAACCTCGATACAAGGAAGTTTCGACCTTTTAATTAGACAACACTACGAATTATTCCATAGACTAACGAAAAAAATTAAGATCTGTATCTTTTACACCTAAAAACGAACAAAACTAATTCATTACAGCGGTCTGGATCATATTTCTGAGAAGAGAAATGTTCAGTCCCTTCAGTTTTTTAAGCCGTGCTGACGTTTCCTGAAATTAGTTTCAGACTACTGCATTCATCAGACCAACACTCAATGAAAGAATGCGTATATATGTTTTCACGGATGTAGAAATTTTTCACGACTCCTATAGGGGATTGAGCAATCTTTTGATCCTGAAATAGCCTCGGATATGTTGAAATTTATTTATCCTGAATGAAATCTCGTCTCGAACTCCAGGATTTTTTTCAGCAATTGCGCATCCAGTAGTAATTTAAAAAAATTATGAACGCACGGAACTGTTTGTGTTCGGGAGAATATATCATTTATAACTCTTTTTTGTGATGTAAAACAAACCGGCAATTTTTAATTGTTAATTACAGAGCGACTGGAATTTGGCGTGGTGAACCCTGAGTAAAAATGTAAGGGTAGCTGCACACCAAAAGACGGCAAGAGACAAAGCAAGCGAGAGAGAAAGATGTTTGGCGAGATCTATCACACACCAAAAGAGAGCCAGTTTGCTCCTAAATGTCATGGAGAGAGGTTTATAACAAAAATAAGCGGAACTAGCATGTGTTTGTAACGTTGAGTATCATTCATACTTTGTCCCATTGCTTTGAAACATGTTATCTGTCATTGTGTTTTGGATTTTTTGACTTCCAAAGGCACAGTACAGCATAAACTTTGGATATAAGGAGTTCAGTCTTTGTTGGAGAAATTGTGTAGCACACCTCTCCCTTCGACATCTCGCCGCGCACTGCCAGACGCAGCGCTGCCACTGCCAGAGGCTTCTCACTGGAGCTTTCAAGCGTGAAACCATCTTCAAGTCGCTTTCTCGCTGCAGCCAATCTTCAATCTTTCTCACTCGCTCGCTAGCTTGCTTGTGGTGTGCGCACTCCCCTAGGAATACATGTATATCGATTCAAGCTTGCTCGCTTTCTCGCCTCAAATCTTTTGGTGTGCAGCTACCCTAAGCCTCAAGATCGATGCTAAATGCTCAAAACAGAAAAATTGTGTTAGTGCTAAGTTTAATGGAATCTAATCGCATCACTTCCTTTTGGGTTCTAAAATAGTCTTTTCGTTCACTAAATGTTCAATTTCACTTGAAAGCTCACGGTGACAATAATTGCTTGAGAATGGTACCGGTGAAAATTTTAAAATTCACTTAGAAAAACAGGTTCGTATACTTTTTTATCCAAATTTCCCTTCAGCCCTATTAATCTCTACAAAAACTAGAAATTCGAACGATACATTCAAGTACGGAATTAAAAACTCAATCCCCGAGCATTTCCGAGAATCACTGCGCTACGATGCTCACTCGAATAGCAGCATTCCCGGAAGCTACCTCTTTCAATTTGAAAACCATTATCCATTTGAAGTAGCTTATTTTCTTTATGGGGTGCTTTGTTATTTTCCGGGAATCTCAGTTCCAGGTTTCCGGTCTCTGAAAAATTGATCAATATTTTATTTCAGCCACCACTGTCACTGCCTCTGCCGGCACTGACACAGCCTCAGCCGGCACTGACACTGCCTCAGCCGGCACTGTCACTTCCTTAAGCCCTTATGAGACGGTGGCAAGGAGTGTGAACATTTGCGCGCGGCATCGCTAGCTCCTCCCATTTCCTCTCTTTCTGTCGCAACTCTGCTCTCTGTGGCCGTGTTCGACGTTACACGAGTGTCGAAATTCGTGATCGCTTTCTGCACGATACGGCGAACATGCACGCCGACGCTGTCTCACTAGCCAGCGTGGAGGGAGTATATATGGAGGGAGCATAGCCGTCTGTGAAGAGAACCAGTTTTTGAGATTTCTCCTCTGTCTGTGGTAACCAATAGCCGTCTCGCGAGAGTGACGTCAGCACGGAAGCCAGTTACCTACCAACTACGCTAGAGTGCGCACACGCTTGCTGAATGCTCTACCAGCTGTTTAGTTAATCATTCAATCGTTAATGATTAATTTGGGATTTTAGGACTCCGAAAGATAATAAATTGTGTTTCCTAACTTGAGGACACTTAATAATATCGAAGTTACTAGCAAAAATACATTAAGAGTTGAAAACTATAACGATTACAGGCACTTGATTATAACAAATTAGAGCGAATGGCACGCACACCTCACCCTTTGACTTGTGGTGAGGTACTAATCTTGCTTTGGAAAATGAGGTGGGGTTGTAAGGAAGGTGGGTGGAGCCAACTTCAGCCAAGCGTATGTGGTTGGCTAAGAATTGTGACGTGTCGGGCATTGAGAGTGCCCGAGTGTTTCAACCTTTGCAGCTCAACCAAATTGAGCCCGATCGGAGTGCGCTATGCTCCCTCCATATATCCTAGCTCCATGGTAGCCAGCCAGGCTTCGTATGAGAAGGATGTCTGCGACAAGTTGTCCTCTCCCTTCACCTCCGCCGCTGGCTGACTGGTGCAGGCGGTCGACCACATTATTTATAGAAATTCTCAGAACACACCCATGTTTATGTAGAGAGATAAGTAGCGAGTATAGAGATAGTTCTCTACGAAAAATAGCACTAAACAACATCTTTAAAGAAATGAAGCCAGAGATTGAATTAACTCCAGAGTAAATAAATAAATACACTTCAGTCGCAGTTCAGGCAGGAAAACATAACTAAAAAGATTCCCAGAAATCAGGTACAGGAACTGACGAAATGGTATTCCCAATTTGCGATTCCCATTTCCAATAGTATTCCAATTCTTAGACGAAGGTGACATTCATTGCGCCTCTTCTTCGTCATTGTATGAAATACTTCATTCTCAGCCCAATGTATGTAACAAATTAATTCTTCCACCTGTATTATTACTTCTCTTTTTTCCTGCATAAAAATTACTATTAGGATTTTTTTTCAGAAGTTCGAAATCACAGTTACATTATGCAGAAGTAAAAAATAACGGAAACTAGCATATATACGCTATTTGTACTTTTTCAGGAGAGTAAGTGTTCTAGTATAAATTTATACTGTACCGCTATGTACAAATTTTCAATTCGTTTCTCTAATACTCATATTTATTATTGTTCAAAATATAATCAGTACAGTGGTAAAGTTTGTATGTCAGCCTGATGACTAAACCAAGCATTAAATAATCAAACTAAATATATAAAATGTCGTGATAGTCATTTCTTCACTTATATCAGAGCTATTTTAATGTACGATGAAGTATTATTTAAGATGGTACCTGCTCTTAAAATTAGAGTTATTTGTACCAATGCACATGCTGCAATTGTGTGTACAAGTGCCTGGGTATTACCAGTATTGGATGTTTTTCATATTTACGACAATCAATCTGCAGTCCACCGTGCAAAAAAAAAAATTAATTGCAATCAAGCGTAGTTGCATTCACGGGCGCCACGCATTCCACACTAGTTGTTCATCATATATATGACGTAGATATTTAGCCGTATTAATTTCATAATTCTTTTCTAAATGGTATATATGTTTTGCTGGTATCAGAACCCCTAAAATAATATCAATGCATTTAATTAACCATGTTTTAATTTTGAATTTCTGTGAATTAACCGTCGAAAATGAACATGACTTGAAAGACATGTATTGGTGAATAAGAAAATGAAAACAAATCCAGCTTCCGATTTCCGTGCGCTATTGCGCGCCGTGTCTGTGGCCGGCCAACACCGTGCAGTGTGTTGGTGACGGCGGCAGCCATGACTTCGGAGAAGAGAGCGCGTCTCTCGCACCCATGAGTGCCACTTCTTGCCACCGTCTCATACGGGTTTTAGCCGGCACCGCCACTGCCTCAGCCGGCAGCAAACAGTGTCATACACGGATTAAATTTTTGAGCTGTTTTACTTGCTGGAGGTTTTATATGAAGCCCGTTTTATGGAAGACATTCACTTAACCAATTCTTTACTCCCAGGCATGTGTTTCTTAGATTCGAGAGGAAGCATTTTCTGTACTAAATTGATGTAGCTAAATGTTGTGAAATAGCTAAAACACCACTTACAACTTCAGCTAACTATGTAGAATTGTAGATGTTATCGCGCTGTGTATACGCCACTTGAAACTCTCAAGCATTTTATATATCTACATATTTAAAAAAAATCCCCCTTAAATCTTTTGCGCACTTTAGGCATTATTTAAATCATAAATGTGAAATTTAGATTCTTCGTGCGTCCGCAACGAGCAACTTAAGGAACGACCAAAGAATAAGTCTCAGATGATCAAATTTACTTTTCCATTTGTTTGTACATCACATTCATCTTGCAACAATGATTTTTTAGTGGTGAAGATGCAAAAAGGAATGATTCGGCCATCTTACCTAATGATAGTTTCTATGTTTCCGCTTTTTCTGTCTCTCTGTCACGCTCATAAGGATGCTTAAAAACTGTATCGGCTATACGAGTTTCACCAGTGAACAATTTCAAGAATATTTTTATCTCGGGTGCAATGAGGATGGATATATTTGTTTGCCATCCACATCTAGAAGGTTTCTTCTCGAGAAAAATGAAGTCCCGTCATTTTTGACGGGCCGTTTAGTTTAACAAAATTTTTCAATCGGCTTGTTCTACAGCTCCTGTTATGGTTCAAGGTTTGTTTATGCACAAACCAAGTCTAACTTTTTCGCCGTGGAATTAAAGTTTTATCAGCCCAATGCGGAGGCTATCCTTGAATGGCTAAAATCGTAGATACTTCAGTGTATAATTTTAGACTGGGAAGATAAGCTAAGGTGAAAAGGTCTTGGAGGAAATATTGAAAAAATTTTTGACCGAGCTGTGCAATAGTTTTTACAATCATATTTCTACTGAGTGTTGAGGGGCAATGTCGGAGAAAGAATCTTAAAACAGAGTACAGTATTACTAAAAATGAAAATATTTTTTAACCCTGGTAAACTACAGCAAAATTTCGTAGATGGCATTAATATATAGCTTCAATGTTTTCTGTTTCGTGTGAATCGAAGCAATTGAAAAATGTAAGAAATATATTTAATTTTGTTAGAGGTTACTGATCATGGTCCGCTTAGGGTTTTTAAATTCGATAGAGCTTATGACTTTGTAATCGTGGTCACCTCGCACTTCGAAACCCTCGCCTTCTACGAGAAAGGTTGCTGGTTCGATACCCTATATTCCAAGCCTGATGTTTATTTTCTTTTGAAAAAATCAGCTTTAATCTTCCGCTCTTCTCATGTACGGAATGAGTGAATGCGTGATGAGGATAATTTTCATTGTGTCCTGATAGCAAGTTAGAAGCCCATTGCGTGATTCATCATGATGTATGTTGTCTGTTATGAAAATATATTTTGTAGTTGATCAAATTATTGATTACTCTCATCATGCGCAACAAGCTCAATGACGCGTTTTTATCTTTTTTTCATTTTTTTTCAAAGCTTCTGATAGATTCTGCCGACACGGTCGATTGAATGAGGGTTTCAGATTAGACCAAATCAACTGGAAGTTTGAACTATCATTTTAATCTGATTTATTGTTTGAATTTTGCAAATTTTTGTCTAGCTCGCCCATTGCGGGTCAGCTTCACCAAATATGTCAATGGTATGTATCATGGTCACCTAGTTAGATCAGGTCAATAATTTACTTTAATGGTATTTTCATACTTGTTGCCTCTCTAATCACGGTGCACTTTCCCAATCTAAACTGACGATTCCAACCAAGGTTGTTGATTCCGATTCAAGAGTTGGACGCAAGAAAAAACTTGTGCATAATTATTTTGCAAATATAGTCATCCTTTCTAAGAAGCATAGTACTTTTTTCTCATCTTCGGTAACGAAGAGAGAGTAGTCAGACTTCACTTAAAGTCCTCATTTATCTCTGGCCTAGTTATGATGGAAAGTGGGACTTCAGTGATGTTTCAGTAGCTCTCAGTTCAATTTATCTCGAGGGCAGCCAACTTCGAAAGAGCTCTTGAAAGGATTAAGTGCGACTTGTCGAGGAGCTCCAGCGTTCGTGAGGAACATCCCAAACTTCTGGAACGCGGCAAAAATAGTTTGCCGAGAGCCGGGACTGTGTGCTTAGGAGTTGCGAGATTTCATCCCATGGCATCGGTTTGGAAGGTGATATGAACCATTGCAAGACTGTGCGAACGAAGCGTCATCGCTTTCCATTACATGCAAAAGTACTACGAGAGAGAGTGGATGTTAACTGTGTGCTAAGAAGTGTCGAGATTTCATTCCCATGGCATCGGTTTGGAAGCAGATATGAACAATAGGAAAATGGTACCAAAAATGAGTCATCGTTTTCTATTACACGCCAAAGTACAACGCGAGATAGTGGATATTAACTGTGTGCTCAAAAGTTGCGAGACTTCATACCCACGATCTCAGACTTAACAATTTATGCGGACTTGGTTTAAATGAAGTCCCATAGTCTACTCACATTCATAGTCAATAGTAATAAACAATTTCGAAAATAACCAACATTAACTGGATCATGCCTTCACCTTCATTTAGCTTTAAATATTTATGAAACTTGAGTTTGTGACTACTGGTCGGTCAGCGGCATTATGAAAATCCGCTACGTGGCCATCAGTGGCGCACGTTGCGGGCAAAGTGTTAAAGAATGCAGAGTCGGAAGTGGTAAAGAATGCTTTTCTTCTATGAAGTGGTCCCTTATCTGGTGGAACGGGTAACTAATTGCCGACAACTAACTCGAGGACCCTTTAGTGGTTTCCCCATGGTCTTTTCCGGTACACGTTCCTAAAATACGGCTGGGGAGGAGAATAATTGGGGCCAGCTTTCTTCTTTCTCTTAGCAGCGATAAAACACCTGATTTTCTATTGCTATTTTCCGCACCCTTGATTCCTATACATAAAGGTTTGAAGCTCTTAGTCACTAGGCCACGGTGAACCATGATGCAAGGTTTCAGAAGTTAGATGTTGTACCTTTTCACATACACTTCTCTCTTTTAATTTTCCTTTTCTCTTTTCTTTTTATAAATTTCCTGCTCTGATATGGCAGAAATAGTTAGAGGAAAAAAATTGTGCGGATGACTTCATAATCTCAGAAATACTTTTAAGAGAGAATATGCATGCCATGATAGTTTTATCAAAAAGTTTTTTTATTGAGATCTGTTTTCCTAACAATTGCTTCGGATTACGATCGGGCTGGCTTCTGCTGAAGCTAGGCTTCTATACTTTGATTAGTCAATTATAATTTCATAGAGTGAGTGAACTGAAAAAAATTGCCTTCATTTCATCAAAAATTAAAGAATTCAAATTCCTTATTACATATGCCGATTTTCTTCGTTGGTGTTGCTCTTGCGACTGTATATAACTAATCTAATTACATTAACATGCATGAATTAATTTTATCCAATTGCTATTTATGTCATCTTTCCTAGTGGAGCAAAAGTTAACGTCTTGGATATCAGCCTTTGAAAAATGGTACCGTCTTCATTATATGCATTACGCTAAGCAAATGGAGTCCATTTTATAATGTAAGAGTTCTGACTTTATGAATGACGCCTATGACATTTACGATCAATTTTAAGCAGGCGAATTAAAATTTCTAAATTGGTCGTGCTCAAATTTCACTGAAATTAAAATTTGCCACCTCTTAAGTTGTTCATGATACTCTGCCTTTCAGTTATTTAATTAACAACTTCCTGTTCGTCCAATTCACACAACTGGCAAGCACAATTAACTTATTGATATAAGTCTGGCATGTCTGCTATTGCACAGAAGCCCTTCTATACTGAAGTGTAAATTAATACTGCAAAATACTAATAGGCTTTTATCATATCAACATTTTTATGAGTATTTAGTTTTCAAATAATTTTGGTACATTATTTTGTGATGGGAATTTCCTATAGAAAGAAAATGCTAATTAACTTGAAGAATGAATAAGATGATCATAGCGTACAATCTTGAATTATTTTACCACCACAGTACCCAGTTAAAATTTTCCGCCGCCTGCATGCATGTTTTTTTGTCACCAAAGTAATTAAATATCTTAGGCGGCGAAAAACATGCATGCTCGGGCGAATAATTTGACTGGGTACTAGAACAAAAAATTAGTCGAATTTCTTCTTCCACTCCTAGAAAAAATATCGAATGATGCCTTGACGAGCATTCTTAACATTTCAATTGTTTCAAAACTTCTTCAAATAGGTTTGGAGCGCATAAGGTAAAATATTACCTTACTGCGCAATCACATTTTGCGCGCTACTTTCGAAAGTTAGAAGTTTAGTCGAGCGGAGAAGTCGGTTTTTCAATTTTGATGCAACCTTGTCATACGTACCAAACGTAGTCAACTTGTAAGTAGTTTGTGCAAATGGTTTTATATTATAATGTTTTTGGTAAAATGGTCAATAGCCCATAATTTGACAGATATGAATTTGTGAATGTCGCTGGATGTCGCATTGATTGATCTACTTGCCAATATTTCTGATGCTTCTCGAATGCAATACGATTCCTTCATTGTATTCGAGGACATAAAAGTACCAGCAACACGCTCCCTTCATTGTATTCGAGGACATAAAAGTACCAGCAACACACTCCCTTTATTGTATTCGAGGACACAAAAGTACCAGCAACACACTCCCTTTATTGTATTCGAGGACACAAAAGTACCAGCAACACACTCCCTTTATTGTATTCGAGGACACAAAAGTACCAGCAACACACTCCTTTCATTGTATTCGAGGACACAAAAGTACCAGCAACACGCTCCCTTCATTGTATTCGAGGACATAAAAGTACCAGCAACACACTCCCTTTATTGTATTCGAGGACACAAAAGTACCAGCAACACGCTCCTTTCATTGTATTCGAGGACACAAAAGTACCAGCAACACGCTCCCTTCATTGTATTCGAGGACATAAAAGTACCAGCAACACGCTCCCTTTATTGTATTCGAGGACACAAAAGTACCAGCAACACACTCCCTTTATTGTATTCGAGGACACAAAAGTACCAGCAACACGCTCCCTTTATTGTATTCGAGGACACAAAAGTACCAGCAACACACTCCCTTTATTGTATTCGAGGACACAAAAGTACCAGCAACACGCTCCCTTCATTGTATTCGAGGACATAAAAATACCAGCAACACGCTCCCTTCATTGTATTCGAGGACATAAAAGTACCAGCAACACGCTCCCTTTATTGTATTCGAGGACACAAAAGTACCAGCAACACACTCCCTTCATTGTATTCGAGGACATAAAAGTACCAGCAACACGCTCCCTTCATTGTATTCGAGGACATAAAAGTACCAGCAACACGCTCCCTTTATTGTATTCGAGGACACAAAAGTACCAGCAACACACTCCCTTCATTGTATTCGAGGACACAAAAGTACCAGCAACACACTCCCTTCATTGTATTCGAGGACATAAAAGTACCAGCAACACGCTCCCTTCATTGTATTCGAGGACACAAAAGTACCAGCAATACGCTTCCTTCTTTGTATTCGAGGACACAAAAGTACCAGCAACACACTCCCTTCATTGTATTCGAGGACACAATAGTACCAGCAACACGCTCTCTTCATTGTATTCGAGGACACAAAAGTACCAGCAATACGCTTCCTTCATTGTATTCGAGGATACAAAAGTACCAGCAACACACTCCCTTCATTGTATTCGAGGACACAATAGTACCAGCAACACGCTCTCTTCATTGTATTCGAGGACACAAAAGTACCAGCAATACGCTTCCTTCATTGTATTCGAGGATACAAAAGTACCAGCAACACACTCCCTTCATTGTATTCGAGGACACAAAAGTACCAGCAATACGCTTCCTTCATTGTATTCGAGGACACAAAAGTACCAGCAATACGCTTCCTTCATTGTATTCGAGGATACAAAAGTACCAGCAACACGCTCCCTTCATTGTATTCGAGGATACAAAAGTACCAGCAACACACTCCCTTCATTGTATTCGAGGACACAAAAGTACCAGCAACACGCTCCTTTCATTGTATTCGAGGACACAAAAGTACCAGCAATACGCTTCCTTCATTGTATTCGAGGATACAAAAGTACCAGCAATACGCTTCCTTCATTGTATTCGAGGATACAAAAGTACCAGCAACACGCTTCCTTCATTGTATTCGAGGACACAAAAGTACCAGCAATACGCTTCCTTCATTGTATTCGAGGATACAAAAGTACCAGCAACACACTCCCTTCATTGTATTCGAGGACACAAAAGTACCAGCAACACGCTCCTTTCATTGTATTCGAGGACACAAAAGTACCAGCAATACGCTTCCTTCATTGTATTCGTGGACACAAAAGTACCAGCAATACGCTTCCTTCATTGTATTCGAGGACACAAAAGTACCAGCAACACGCTTCCTTCATTGTATTCGAGGACACAAAAGTACCAGCAATACGCTTCCTTCATTGTATTCGAGGATACAAAAGTACCAGCAACACACTC
This sequence comes from Morinoia aosen, assembly GCA_030386875.1. Lineage (NCBI taxonomy): Eukaryota > Metazoa > Arthropoda > Malacostraca > Amphipoda > Talitridae > Morinoia > Morinoia aosen. Next base: position 20,211,050 of record CM059556.1, read on the forward strand.
CCTTCATTGTATTCGAGGACACAAAAGTACCAGCAATACGCTTCCTTCATTGTATTCGAGGATACAAAAGTACCAGCAACACGCTCCTTTCATTGTATTCGAGGACACAAAAGTACCAGCAACACGCTCCTTTCATTGTATTCGAGGACACAAAAGTACTAGTAACACTCTCCCTTCATTGTATTCGACACATAAGTACCAGGAAGCGCCGATGAACGCAGCAGGGTATAGAAGGACATCATTAATTCAATATAAGAAAAAAACAGTGCTTGTTACTCATTCTGTAGACCGAGTTTTGCCTCTCATATGACCCGGAAAGCACTTTTGTTTGTCTCAATTATTTTTATGTTAGTGTTATGGAATGACGACGAGAGCATTCATATTGAACTGAAACATTTCAATTTTGTACGGTATTTTTTTTTTGGCACTCGCGTTTGTTATTTTTTTGAGAGGTTGTTGGTCTCATTCAAAGAAAATGCTCACTTAAAACAACGAGATTTTTGAGAACGAAATTCTAGATAAATGATTACAATGTAGCTGCTGCTATTTTTCCGTGTTATAAAAATAGACTAATATTTTTTTTAATTTTACGAGCTTTCTTCATGAAGTAGTTTGTGACGGCGATTTTTTTCGGTCATTGAATTACCAATGAATGACGTGAATTGCTGGTTGATATGATTTGATTACCCATTGAACTATTCGTTGCTACTGAATCCTTCGCTATAATATTTTAATTACTCGTTAAACTATTTTTTGCTACTGAATTCCTCATTAAAATACTACAATAATTGCTAATTAAATTAGTGGCGAGACTGAATTACTCGTTGGCAACACGTTAATCATAGTTAATCGACCTTCTGTTATTCGTTTAATCCAATTAGTTATCCATAAACTATTCATCCACCTCAGTCAGTTTGAAATAAGACTCCAGAACCAAATGCAGTAAATTTGTATATCCGTTTGAACACGACAATCGAGAAGCAATGTTTCAGAAGCTCAGACAAACTAATGCATTCTCTAGCCATTCTCCACAGTTAAAAGGTAATCCTTTGTATCGACAAATAAGAACATTTTGAGCTATAACTTTCGCATGTTTTATAAGATTTATATCTTGCGCAGGTGGCGTCGCAGTACGCAATTCATTTTGCGTTTCGAAGGCTGCTTTGGAGCGTCGGCAGTAAGGTTAGCGCACACATAAATTGAAACTTTCTTGGTAACTTTGGGCAGCAACTCAACGCTTGTCCAGGCTAGCGAGTAAATTGTATAGAGACAAAGCAAGTGATACGGCCTTGCTGCTGTGCAGAGGAACTTCTGGGGGTACAAAGAGCTGGTGATACAGTATTGCTGGTGTAAAGGTTTGTGATGTGTGTAAAGGTGATGCAGTACTGCTGGTGTATAGGTTGGATACAGGAATCAGGTGATACAGTATTGCTGGTGTAAAGGTTGGAGATACAGGGAATAGGTGATGCAGTACTGCTGGTGTATAGGTTGGATACAGGAATCAGGTGATACAGTATTGCTGATGTATAGGTTGGAGATCCAGAAAACAGGTGATACACTATTGTTGGTGTATAGGTTGGAGATAAGGGAACAGGTGATGCTGTATTGCTGGTGTATAAGCTGGAGATTCACGGAACAGGTGATACAGTATTGTTGGTTGGAAAGTAAAAACGTAGACTAAATATTCAAATGGTAGTGTCTGATTAGAATATTTTCGTGCAGATCTCCAATAAAATTGCTAATCTTCTGGAGGAAGGTAATCATTGTTCGATGCCTTGAAGTTAAATGCTTAAGGTTTCAAGTGAAGTAATCATTGTTCGATGCCTTGAACTCAAATGCTTAAGGTTTCAAGTGAGGTAATCATTATTCGATGCCTTGAACTCAATTGCTTAAGGTTTCAAATGAGGTAATCATTATTCGATGCCTTGAACTCAATTGCTTAAGGTTTCAAGTGAGGTAATCATTATTCGATGCCTTGAACTCAATTGCTTAAGGTTTCAAGTGAGGTAATCATTATTCGATGCCTTGAACTCAATTGCTTGAGGTTTCAAGTGAGGTAATCATTGTTCGATGCCTTGAACTCAAATGCTTAAGGTTTCAAGTGAGGTAATCATTATTCGATGCCTTGAACTCAATTGCTTAAGGTTTCAAGTGAGGTAATCATTATTCGATGCCTTGAACTCAATTGCTTAAGGTTTCAAGTGAGGTAATCATTATTCGATGCCTTGAACTCAATTGCTTAAGGTTTCAAGTGAGATAATCATTGTTCGATGCCTTGAACTCAATTGCTTAAGGTTTCAAGTGAGGTAATCATTATTCGATGGCTTGAACTTATTTGCTTAAGGTTTCAAGTGAGGTAATCATTGTTCGATGCCTTGAACTCAAATGCTTAAGGTTTCAAGTGAGGTAATCATTGTTCGATGCCTTGAACTCAATTGCTTAAGGTTTCAAGTGAGGTAATCATTGTTCGATGCCTTGAACTCAAATGCTTAAGGTTTCAAGTGAGGTAATCATTATTCGATGCCTTGAAGTCAAATGCTTAAGGTTTCAAGTGGAGTAATCATTGTTCGATGCTTAGAACACTAACGCCAATGTTTTCAATGGAATTAACCGTGGTTTGATTATCAAATGGCATTTCGAGAAGCTTTTATATTGTGTTCATATATCAGACCATGGGGCAGTTTTTAGGAAAGGAATCTTACTCAAAATTTATTCTCAACTAATAAGGATAAATTCGGAATTTACCCAATTCATTATTTTCTTATCATTCTCAACCAATAGTGAAAATAATTTTACCTTAGTTATAATAAATTCTTGTAAATAATCTTATAGAGGTTCAGATGTAATTGATTTTGTTCATTCGATTTGATTGGAACAGTTTTCAACGAAAATAATTAAATTTGCTAAATGAGCAATAAATAATTATTACGCTTCTTGAAAGGTATTTTGAACATTAAGCATCGAATTCAGAATTATCCAAAACAACAGCAAATTTCGCTCAGAAATAAATTTGCTATTTTTTCTAAACCAGTTCTTTAAATCTAAAAGAGATTGCAATTATTTACTAAATGCATGGCCAGATGAGTAAAATTTTAAGGTGTCTTTTCTTTTCATAGCCCCATATTCACATATTTTAAAACCTGCGAAGTTTCTCTTATCTCTAGTGCTGGAAATAGGTTAAGAAATTTGAAGAACAGGGCTTAAGAACTTCACAATATCTCTCTTGTATTACATAACTACTGTTGAGTGCAGTTTAAGAACTGCCAAGTGTCCCGTCTGGTCTTGAACATCTTTTCTACCTATTTCAAGTACTGCAGTTTCTCTTATATGATCTTAACATCTTTTCTACCTATCTCAAGAACTGCTAAGTATCGTGTCTGGTTTTAACATCTTTTCTACCAATTTCAAAAACAGGAAAGTATCGTCTGTGGTTTTAACATCTTTTCTACCAATTTCGAAAACTGGAAAGTATCGTCTGTGGTTTTAACATCTTTTCTACCAATTTCGAAAACTGGAAAGTATCGTCTGTGGTTTTAACATCTTTTCTACCAATTTCAAGAACTGGAAAGTATCGTCTCTGGTTTTAACATCTTTTCTACCAATTTGAAGAACTGGAAAGTATCGTCTTTGGTTTTAACATCTTTTCTAACAATTTCAAGAACTGAAAAGTATTGTCTCAGGTTTTAACATCTTTTCTACCTATTTCAAGAACTGTAGATAATTTTTCCAGCTGCTAAAATATTGTCTACAAAGCTTCATGAACCGTCACGTGCCATTTAGAGTTTAGAAAAAGTGATGTACTCCACGTAATTTCGGAATTTTGAAGGAATTTGCCACGACCTTTTGCAGTAAAAGTCAGTAGTTATGTAAGAAATGATTATTGGACTACTTATGACTTCGTTAAAATTAAAATCACTTTCGAGTTCGCTGTACGTTAAGAGAAATACTATTTAGCAATTAGGGAAAGTCGTCGCTTTAAAAACACGGGTAAACACATTCAAGCAAGCTTATGAAAGCAAATCTGACATCGACAAAATAATTTATTTTCGAAAGATAGTGAATAAAATTCCATCGCAACATTATTTTCTTAACAACGATATTTATAATAACATTTCCTCTCCAACTTCCTTTCGGGAAACAGAATTAAAAGCGACGAAATTTTCTGGTCAATTTTAGTACTCGCAGGACTTAAGTTAGCCAACACAAACTTCTGGGGGACGGAGAAGCTGGGAGGGAAACGTTTTTTGGCCAAAAATTGTGTTTGTCATTCGTTAGCATCACTGAAGAACAAAATGAAAGAAGACATCGCAATTTTAGTTCATTAGAAGCACCCTGAACGCACAGAAATCCGCAGTTTAGTTAATTGACAACTGATATATCTTTTGGGGAAGATTTTCTTCATATGCAGGTTCGTTATAGCTCTGATTTAGGTTTGATGCGCAAATGAAAGGAAATGAGTGGAATGAAATTGGAAATCTTTCGTGAAATTAATAAGAAAGCATGAATGGTTAATTTTTTACGATCGCACTCAATTATCAGGCAGACTAGTAGCGAACGGGCATTTGAAAGTTAATTTCTACGCGTATTTATGAATGATGTAAGTGTATTGCTCTTCCTTGCACTCCGAGATACAATGAGCGCTAACTACTATCGCTGACAAATAATAACTAATTTTTACACTGAAACACGCGTATTTGTACTTCAATTTACAGCATAATTTTTTTTAATGTATAAGGTACAGATATTTCTGTCGTCATTTTCAGTACACTCTTTATTATTTTCAGCAACAGAGTGAAGTCCACCGTCTCGAAATCTAGCGTGTAAGTGAAATGAAAATTCAGAGACAAATATTCAAAGAACTATTGCACAACCTGAACTAGCATTCTGTAGAGCAAATCCTCGTTATTTCTCGGTATAAATCTCGTGAAATGATTTTAAAATTTTTCTTCTACCCCCAGATTTTGACAAATGTTCTTAGGTTCCGAAAGACGTTCTTTGCTCTGTACTCCCAGTTTTCTAGGACTTTGAGAAATTCTGAAGGCAGTTGTACGCGTCTTTAGAATTCTAGAAAATCCAGCCATGTTGCTTTTTATTTATGTTTTTTTTTAATTATGTTTTTACACGAAGTATGGAGCTACTCTTTTCTGTACATCAGGTACGCGATAAATGAAATCTTAAATCTCCGAAGGGAATTTAAAAGATGGAAAAATTTAAATCAAATTTCATGGCGTTCAATACAATAATATTCTCAATGGAAATCGAGTTGCATTTTACTAAGGAGATTATAGTTGCAAAAAACATATTCAATGAAGTTAGTGCCCATCACAGAAAGATGAAGGTGAAATTTCAAGAGATTCAATTGCAACAAAAATTTTAATGGACTCTTCCGTTGCGAACGCCCAGCGTTGATAGATTTTAAATCCTGAAATGTCTTGATTTTTAATTTCGCTTACCAATTAGTTTTTTTTTGCTATTAATACTTTCAGGTTATTTTGATTTTTGATGAATTAATTACGTACCTAAAATCTACAGAATTCATGGAACAATATTATTTCTTTTTGAAATCAATTTTCCGCCATCAATGAAATCCATCAAGTGATGCTAAAGTATTTGCGACAAGTGTTCCAAATTTCAGTTTGAATTAATAACGTTAGTTTTCACGAATTATATCCTTAAATTCAAACAACATCAATTTTAACTCATTAATGAACTTTGCACATGACACCCTGCCTGAGACAACTTATTTCCTGTACAAAATTCTTAGCTTGCAATAGTTTCTTTGCTTCTGCATATGCTAACTGAATTTAATTATAAAAAGCCTGGTCATTAATGTCTCTGAAAAGTTCTGGAAAGCCTGACAGGCTGAAAGTTCAGCATAACTTCGCGTGCAGCGAAGACGCGGTTGTTTGAAAACTTTGACTTTGTTATTACCTGCAGTTTGACAAACGTCAACGGAGAGGAAGCTGAGAAATGCAGTAGTTTTAAATTAAACCTACAACATGGCACGAGTCCAAATTTTTCGGAACTTCGCCGAGAATACATGAAATTTAAATATGGTAATGGCTTATTAGAGCATGAACTTTCAAGAGAAAGAGGACTTAGTTTCATCTCACCACTTGAGAGGGAGCTTCAGAGCACTTGATAATGTAGTTACTCATTTATTTTACCCAAATGCACATTTGATCGTTTTAATATATTAACATCCTAGAGAAAAGCTTGGTTAATTTTTGCGTAAGAGTTTGCGCTCATTAATAAAGGGTGGTTATTCGTGGTAATCTTGACTTACATGCCTTTCTTATTGCATTAACTTGTAGACCACGATGGGTTAAACTGAAGTTTAATATTCATCTCAATTTGATAGTCACTTATAGTAAGCAATTTTTAAAAAAATATTAACTTGATCTTGCTTTCATTTATGAAGCTTAATATTCATCTCAATTTGATAGTCACTTATAGTAAGCAATTTTGAAAAAACATTAACTCGATTTTGATTTCATATAGCTTTGATTAATTATTTATCAAAATTGAGTTAGTGACTGCGGGTCGGTCAGCAGCATTATGTAAATTACATTACACCGGTGGCTCAGGTCGCAGTAAAAATGTTAAAGCGCAATCCATCTCGAGGGTGCGGTCAATTTAATCAGGAGTATTAAATTTTTCTGACATGCTGATGATCGTTACGCACTGGACAACTGTTGATTATTTCCTAACATTAGCTTTCAGAAAAATGAAGGAAAAAGTGGGGTATTTTGTATTCAACTCCACTGCACTTGGGCATGCGACGCCTCGAGGATGCATTTGTAGAATATAGGAAAGAAGTTTTTTTTTCATTTATGTTCATGACCTTCGCTTGTGTGAAGAAGAGTGAGACCTGAAGTTGTTGGGGGAGATTTAATAATGTGATTTTGTTACTCTTCAGAGAATTTCAATATACTATGCTTAGTATCTCTTTTATAAATAATGTGATTTTGTTACTCTCTCTAGAATTTTAATGTACTTCGCTTAATAGCTCATATATAAATAATGTGATTTTGTTACTCTTTAGAGAATTTTAATTTACTGTGTTTAATAGCTCACTTCCAAGTAAACTTATCTTTCCAATAGATATTAACTGGAATAAAAGTTTCATTTGTAGCAGAAGTTATGCTTAGCAGAAGTTAACTGTTATTGTATATTTATTGTAGAAAAATTTTTTAGGTTATCTAGTTATTTTTTTTAGAAAGAAATCAGTTTGAATAATGAGCTGATTTCATGCAATAACGAAATAGTGTCCTGCTTTCTCGAACAACATGTACAAAGTAAAAATTTTACTACGACGACTTTCCGATTGAGTAATTCCATGATTTCGAATGAAGTAAAAAAATATGGACTAGTTATTAATTAGAGTTCTTAATTTGAATGTTAATCGCCGCCAAAATTAAGGCCCTCTCATGTCAACATTAGCGTTATTTGATCAATTTCAGTGAAGAGTGCGAATTTCAATTGCTAATGCCTGCAGAATTTTTTTGAAAAAATTGAATAAGTTGATGTGGTATTTAAAATTGATTCAATGCATCAGGTGTTGCCAATTTTTTAAGAAAATTTTCGATCATCAACACACACGCATCAAATCATCAATTTTTGATAAAAGAAAATGACACCGGGGGATATGATAATCAATATTATTTAACCCTTTAATGCCCACATTTTTATACTCATATTACCGTTATCACAACCACTATCACTAAACCGACACTGGCATTAGGTAGTCACTGTTATCAAGATGTGGAAGGAACTGCCACTCGGCAGTGAAGTTCAAAGGACACACTAGTGAACAAATTGAATAAGAAATACAATATATTATTGTTATTTTTCAAAGAATACCGTACAGTCCACTTGGGCGTTAAGGGGTTAAACCACTTTTTGGCACAAGAATTGATTCATGAATTTGGTTCAAATTAAACATTAAATTTTACTACATGCTTTTCTAATGAAAAAAATTAAATTTTAGAAAAGATGAATTAGTTAGTTTAAGGCGCTTCAAATTTTTACGGGCTAACAAACCAGCATAGGAGTATATGGGATATGAATAAATTACCGCCAATGCCACTATAAAAATTGAATGTGTCACACCTTAATTAAAAATGCTAATCAATCATCAATACTATAATAAGAGCCGCGTCCGTCCGTGTGTCACACCCACCAGCCTGCAGTGCGAGATGAGCGTATCTGTGATACAAGCTTCATCAACTCCACAATTTTCGGAGCCTTAACCCAGCAGATTGGGAGTCGGAATGAATATCACGAGTATTGGTACGTTAGATTAGGTTGTATAGAATATCAGCGGTTGAGACTTGGCAGAGTATTGGAATGCCATAGAATAGAATTGCAAATCATGGGAAAGCCATATTAAAGCTCAGTTGGTCCGACATCAAATCCTGTCATTTTCTGATGGGCCGTGTGTAGTAGTGAGAATTAAAAGCCAAGTGCTCAGGCAAAAAATTTTACTTTTCGCTGTTGAAAAGAACCCCAAACTTCTTAAAAAAATCAGTTTATGTCGTCAATATACAGTACATGTGAGGTAATTGATCTCCATCGCTGTTCTTGCCAGGATATCATACCGCCCCTGACAGATCGTAATAAGGACTGATCTGACCTTGCATCAGTGTGTTCCAGCTTTTATTGTAGCATCATACTATCCTTTTCCACCCTGGGTATTATTGTGCCCCAGTCTGTACTGTTGCGTCATTTTTCTCAGCCTGGGCGTTAGTGTGCTACAGTCTCTACTGTTGCGTCATACCATTTTTCTCTGGCTGAGTATTGTTGCAGTACAACTTATACAGAAGCATCAAATAATTTTTCTCTGCATTGATATTATTGTGGCATAGTTTTCACTGCAGTATCAAAGCAATTTTCTCTGCGCATTATTGTGCTCCATCTTTTACTGTAACATCATAGCAGCCGTTTGCTCCTGGGCATCAGTGAATGTATCACAACGTTCACCTTGGTAGCGAAAAAAACATTTTGGTTGTTTAATGATCACAGGATCAATGTGATAAAATCTTTATTGCAGCGATCTGATAATCGTTTTGACATAGAGATCATTGTGATACAACTTTTATTGTAGTATCATACCTACCCTTTTGGACAGGGCATCATTGTGATACAACTTTTACTGTAGTATCATACCTTGCACTCTGGGCAGGGCATCATTGTGATACATCTTTTACTGTAGTATCATACCTTGCACTCTGGGCAGGGCATCATTGTGATACATATTTTACTGTAGTATCATACCTACAGCTCTAGGCAGGGAATTATTGTGATACAACTTTTACTGTAGTATCATACCTTCCGCTCTGGGCAGGGCATTATTGTGATACTACTTTTACTGTAGTATCATACCTTCCGCTCTGGGCAGGGCATTATTGTGATACTACTTTTACTGTAGTATCATACCTACCGCTCTGGGCAGGGTATTATTGTGATACAACTTTTACTGTAGTATCATACCTACCGCTCCGGGCAGGGAATTATTGTGATACAACTATTGCTGTAGTATCATACCTACCGCTCCGGGCAGGGAATTATTGTGATACAACTTTTGCTGTAGTATCATACCTACCGCTCCGGGCAGGGAATTATTGTGATACAACTTTTACTGTAGTATCATACCTACCGCTCCGGGCAGGGAATTATTGTGATACAACTTTTGCTGTAGTATCATACCTACCGCTCCGGGCAGGGAATTATTGTGATACAACTTTTGCTGAAGTATCATACCTACCGCTCTGGGCAGGGCATCGTTTTGAGACAACTTTTACTGTAGTTTCATACCTACCGCTTAGGGCAGGGCATCACAGTGGTGCACCCTTTACTGTAATACTCATTACTTTTTCACAGTAATGTACCCTGTTCTGAAGCTCCCTTTATTTTATTACAGTGATGTACACTTTACTGAAGAACTCTTTACATTATTATATTGATGTACCTTTACTCAAGAACCCTCTACTTTATCACAGTGATGTACCCTTTACTTTAGCATCATACCTCCCGCTTTGGGCAGGGGATCACAGTGGTATGCCCTTTACTTTATCACAGTGATGTGCCTTTTACTTTAGCACCATACCTCCCGCTATGGGCAGGGGATCACAGTGGTATGCCTTTTGCTTTATCACAGTGATGTGCCCTTTACTTTAGCATCATACCTCCCGCTGTGGGCAAGGCAACATTGCGATGCAGGACGCGGAGGAGGGCCAGAGGGTCCAAGGGTACCCCGCAATTGTGGTCATCGCCAGAATTGCAGGCGCTCTCTTCCGCAGATCCGGGAGCTTCTGCGCCCGTGGGGGTGCTGCTGGCTGCATGCTAAGAAAATAAACCTCAGGTTTGTCTTCTTGGTCTCAGTCTGACATGCTTCACAGTTTTGGGGCTCTCGAATATTGCACGAAGATTTTAAATTGTGCTTTTTTAGTTTTGTGTAACACTTGTGTACGCTGGAGAGTTTTTGTGGTTCTCTTATTTTGTCTGAGGAATGTAAATCATTTTTTTACTTTTTACATAACACGCGTTAGGTTTTTTTTGGCTCTCGAAGTTTGTGTGAGGATTTGGAATCATTTTTTTTATTCATTTTATCTAACACGCTTCATAGGTTTGCAACTATCTAATATCGTATGAGGATTACAAATTCAGCTTTTTTCATTTTGTTTAACACGTTTCATGGTTTTGCGGCACCCCAATTTTGTATGAAAATTTTAAATTATGTTTATTTCTTTTGCTCTGACATGATTTAGTATTCTATGACTCTAGAATTTTGTATGAGGACTTCAACTTGCATTTTTATGAAATTTCTTTATAAATGCAGCTTTTTATAAAATCTGCTAAGCGCACTTCAGAGCACACCCTTCAGTTGTAAGGATGGGAAAATAGAGCTCGATTTTGTCTCTCTGATCCCAGTCTGACACGCTTCACAGTTTTTGGATCTCGTATGAGCGTTTTAAATTATGTTTTTATTTTATTTTAACAAATACGCTTCGTAGTTTTGTGGCTCTCAAATTTTCTATGATAATTTTAAATTGTTTTATTTCCTATTTTATTGAATACGTTTCATACTTTTGAGGCCCATGAATTTTGTATGCGGATAATAAATAGTTTCTTTTTCCTATTTTATTTAATACGTTTCATACTTTTGTGACCCATGAATTTTGTATGAGAACTTCAAATTACGCATTTCTATTCAATTCAATGCGCTTCCGAGTCGTATGACTCTCGCTTCAGGGCTTTAGGATTCTCGAATTTTGTTCGATAGCTTTAATTTGCGTTCCATCATTTGGTCTAACATGCTGTATGGTTTTAAAATTTTGATAGAAAACTTCGATTAACATTTTTTCGCTTAATCCAACACGTTTTCAGACTTCTATGAAGATGAATCTTCTGTAAGAGCACATGACGTTTTTCACCCTACAAAGTAGGGATCAATACAGGAAAAATATTGAAATGTAACTTTGTATGGGATAAACCTCAATGAATTATTCTGAAGTCCCTTCTACTGCACATTTAACATAGAGCAATACATTCGTTTGGACATGTTTCGCTTCACACAACCTATTGTGATTGATGTAATTCACTCGAAGGTTATGTAACGCATGAGTGGTGTTATGTAACCATTCCCAGTCTAACTTTTTCACCGGGGCATGCAGGACTTTCGCCGCCCTAGCGATTTAATTACTTTGGCGGCAAAAAAACACGCATGCAGGCGGCGAAAAAGTTAGACTAGGCTTCGGTGCTGCTATAGCGTGAGGTCTACCACACTATAGCATGAGATCTACCTCTAGCTAGCAATATAAGGTGAGGCTACCGCTATTTTTTCAATCCCTAATGGATATTACTTATTTTTATTCATGTAATTAAGCGATAAACACTTAAAATATACATCGGAAACTGCACCTGGGTAGGCGATATAAGACGGTAGACCTCACGCTATAGTAGCACCACCGTTTCTTACTTGTGTTTAAACTTCGTTTCACAAGAATTTTGTTTAAACTAAAATTTTTTAAGGTCTTTCGGTTAAATTCTGTAATTCTCTTCTAAGCTGCCTGTAATTACAGAACTAAGCTGCCAAAAGAAATACTTCTTTCCCCTTTGCCGCACTTGTTATTGTAACCTAAAGTAATTGTTGTCACTTGGTTTATCACGGTTTATTGATAATTGTTTAATTATACTCTTATTGACCACATTCATCATTCTGGAATTTAATAAAAAAAATTTATTCCATGTGTAGCGCTCTCATCAAGAAGTTCAAAGTTAAAGAAGATTATGATTATTTCTTCATGATGTTTTAAGATTGTTGCTTCAATAACTTTCAACGACAACTAATAATTCACTGATTGATTGACCCTCTTAATGCCTACGGCATGTGCATTCGAACTGACATTGCCTTCCAGAGCATTTTGAGCGAACGTAAGCGATCGGAAAAAAATATTATTTACATACGAGTTTGACTGACGCACTGCCATCCTTGCAATGTAACGCGTTTAATACACCCTCCAAATGCTCATCTGAGCCTGCATACTAGCTTTTACTTCCGTCTGCCTCACAAAATACACCGAGATTTACAGACGTTCAGAATTTTGAAGTAGTGTGCAAATGAACCAGAGGCTACGGTTTATGCTTTGCTGTAGCAGACTCCAATATGAGCTTGGTTGATTACAGATGCATTTCAGAGAAACGCTTCCAGCTGAGTGCGTTCACTGTTGAACTAGTCTCTCACGATTCAGTCAGACGTTAAATAGAAATCAGAAACTGTACACTGTTGAGAGCGAATCAAATGAGAAATCGTTGATGTTGAATGATTATGATAAACCTACGCTCTAGAGCAGCCGTTCTTAACCTGTATGGAATTCATCACGGGTGGGGAATGGAGGAGTTGCCAGGTGGGAAATCTCGTGCATTTTTTTCTACCCACAAAAACTCGAAAGTATTTGAAAATCTAATACATAACATCCAAATGTTGGCTAACTTTATTAACCACCAGCATTTACTGACCGTTTTAATAACAAAACAACAATAATGAGATATTGTATGTCATATTTGGATAAAAGTGACATCACTGTTGGGTTAGGAATGTCACAGATACGTAAAAGGAAGCCACTGTGGTGGGGAGTGTTCCATTACCCACTGTTGCTGTGGAGGGGAATGGAGAGTTGGCTCACTAAAAAGTGGTGAATTTGAGAAAGAAATTAAGAACCACTGTTTTAGAGCGTTGGATGATGTTTCGACTTCTTCACAATAATTCATAGTAAAATTCGATTAATTCAATAGAATAAATCAGCTTTCAAAAAACGCTACGATTTAAAGGTGGAAACGAGCAGAAAAAAACTGTTTCAAACAACAGGAAAAATTAAATTATTTCTCTAATTTTTTAGCAGACTATTGCACTAACGAACAGCCCGCCGCTGCGACAAACTAAACGGTTTCTCCAAGAGTTTTCGGCGAAACAAATTGTATCATTTGTAGTTGCAAGTTCTGATTCGTTGAACTGCGCTCTGACATCCGGCAACATTCTCGGAGTTGCGTAGAAGAATTTAGAGTCCCAGATGCCGACAGCCAACTTTGCTGTCAAGCGTAATTCAGAAACTTCCTGAATTAACGAAGAGTCTGTGCGCTGCTGTTTCATAAATGCTCGAGTTCTCCAGGCATAAAATCTTGCGGATGGCTCTAACTTCATTGTTAAAAGACCCTGTACAAAGAAATGAACTATGTACTGTATCTTACGATATGGACATTTTCAAATTGTTCTGATCGTCTTTACGTACTAAGAATGCTTACATAAAATATTTTTGTGTTATTCAATTTATTTTGTACCTCGAGAACACTTAAAAAGTACAACATTTGAATCCGAAATTGATAAATTAGAAAATATTTTCAAAAATTGGTGTTATTCAACTCTCTACATTATTACGGCGTGATATGCAAATATATTTCTTAACTCACTTTAAACAACCTAAGAAAGAACACGAACTATGGTTTAAAATGTACCAGATTATGGAGTGCAGAACGTACCGGAGTAAAAATAGTCTATGAGACAAGAAAGCTTGCACATGACGAGAGACGTTCTCAGATACAAAGAGGTTCTTCGAAACAGGTCTAAATTTAAAGCCTATACGTTGTACCGGACGTAATTCTCTAATTTCTGACTCACCTGTCACGCTGATAATAATAGATCACATGCCTTCATGATTCATGAAAGCCGTTTGAGTGTTTCCAACTTCGTTGATTAATATTTGAACTTAGATCTGAAACCTGAGTCGGTTGTCTGACTTCATTGACTAACCTATAAATTTACATATTAAAGCTAAATCGGCGTGTCCGAAATCATCGACTACTCTATACATTCAAATTTGATTGCTGAGTCGATGTGTTCGATTTCATTTATTAATCTATGAATTCAATGTTTGGAGATTAGTCTAAAATATATTTCAAAATCTAATTTGGGAAAAATAAAAGATTATTGTGTAACACATCATTCATTGATGCGATTGTAGATTATCATGTACTCTTACAAAAGTCTCCTCTTCATCTTCAATTCAAATTTAATTAAATAGAACTTTGGTTATCGTGTGAAACATTGAATTTAGAAGCCATAACATGCTGTAAAATCACTAATGTTAATCGTTCGCTCAATTTTAGCTGAGAAATATGAGAATAAATCATTCGCAAAACAAAGATATTAACTAGACTGAGCTCAAACGCTCATAAAAAATGAACGAAAACCAAGAATAGTGTTAAGGCAAAATAGTGTAAATGCGTGTCAATTATCGGCAATTTACCCTTTTCCCACGGAGAGACTCAGCGGTGGTCACTGAAGGGATTTTCTTAACACATTCACCGCGTTTCCGCTGTTGTTAACGGTGGGTTTGGTCTGGTTGAAGGTTGCAGAATATGAGGAAATCGACTTTACTGCTTAAATACATTTCTGACCTTCTTAAGAAATATGAAAATGCAATTGCACGATAACATTTCACCATGTATGATAATATTCATCTTTTAAAAAATGCCACGAAACCCATAAAATGAGATTCAATTAAACTGAAACGTGATTGAGTAACTTGCCTATCGGTACACATGTGGCCCAATACGAGGGGAACGTATTAATGCTGCTGACTGACCTGCAGCCATTAACTCAATTTTTATAAATAATTATTAGGAGCTAAATAAAGGCCATTTAAGTTAGTGTTTGCCATTTTCAAAATTGTTCAATACAATTAACTTTAACTTTGAATTGAATATTGAACTTCAGTTTAAGCTGTAGCGGTCATCGCGTTGAGCTTTAGAATAGCCAAATATCGAGGCGCGAATTACCGAACTAGAAATATTAGAGCAACTTCTTCACATTCAGCAATATAGGATCATACTGATGAGTGCATCCCTTCGATTAAGAACGAATAATTCCAACGTTTTGTTGAAACAAATTTTTATTCAACGGCTAAATTGCTCGGAATTTTTTTTATTCAGGTGACTAAACGTTTCTTAATTGGCCCTCTAAGTTTTTGATAGCACGTAGCCAAAATATTGTCTATTCAATCAGAAATGAACGTGTATTTGTGAGTTTCTCATTCTAATTCAATACATTATTTAACGAATGACCTATTCCTTCGTTTTTTTCTATATTTTATGTTTCTTTTTCTATCTTTCATATTCTATATAAATAATTTTATGCTAGAATTCTTCATTTTTTTATTTGTTATTCCTATTTTAGGATTCTTAATTGAACACTTGTATTTAATTCATGTATTTTATTCCTATTTGTTTTGAAACATAAATCAGCCATCAGTGAAAAACTTAAGCAAAATGCAATTTCATGAAAGCATTTACAAGTTTCAGGATGCGAAATTTCTGCGGCATTTTTAATACGATTGACCCCTTCATGCGGCATCAGTATCAAAGTTTACGTTACGTAAGAACATTATTATATAATCATTGCGTACTGTTTATATTTTGTTACATCTAAAACCTGGTTGATGCTGTGTTTAATTCGTAGTTTTTTATTCCTCTCATTCTATCTGAAATAATATACAATTCTATCGTTTATGTTTCTTGAGCCAAAGAGTCCTTTTGAAGCATGAGTTTGTATTGACGTCAAAATTGAATATTTATGCTAGAATTTTGAAAGAACGCGTTGTAAAGCGAGATTTGATTGCGTTGAGTTGAAGATAAGTAATAAAAATACCATTCCGATTCTCGATTTCGATTTTCGATATCCATTTCGATTTTAGACGTGTGTTTTGTTATGCAACAATAATTCACGTTGGTTGAAGATTTGGAATGCAAATACCTATCGCGATCGAGTGATAATTTTAAGTCCTCCCGACGTATGCAATTGACTTTTGAAATGCATTAATTCACATATCAGAGTCGCACAAAATAGTAGGATAGAATTTCAAACCTTTTTAGTGAGGTTTTCAATGCATGGCAGTTGAATTAAAAATAATTCTGAAGAAAATAGCACTGAGAAAAATCAATCCACCTTTTTGTAAAAAAATTAGGTTGACAGTCATGCACCCCTGAACGACTTCACTTCACTGCAGGTAATCAGTGCACTGATAGGAACCAACTTACGTGTACTTCAGACTCGTAAATCTAAATACTTCACTTAAGTGTAGGTAATCAGTGCACCAATAGGAATCAACTAACGTGCACTTCACACGACCTCGCACAATTATTTTGACGTAGCCCATTCGACCTCACTAATAGAAGGCACGGCTGATGCAGGTGGTCTTACTGGGCCGGGGATCAGCTTTATGGAGCGTGAAGGCAACATCACGCGAATCTCTTGTTGTGTTCATGGGAAGCTGTGTTGCTCTAGCAGTGTTGCTGCAGCAGTGTTGATGTAGAAGTGTTGCTGCAGCAGTGTTGATGTAGCAGTGTTGCTGCAGCAGTGTTGATGTAGAAGTGTTGCTGCAGCAGTGTTGATGTAGAAGTGTTGCTGCAGCAGTGTTGATGTAGAAGTGTTGCTGCAGCAGTGTTGATGTAGAAGTGTTGCTGCAGCAGTGTTGATGTAGAAGTGTTGCTGCAGCAGTGTTGATGTAGAAGTGTTGCTGCAGCAGTGTTGATGTAGAAGTGTTGCTGCAGCAGTGTTAATGTAGCAGTGTTGCTGCAGCAGTGTTGATGCAGCAGTGTTGATGCAGCAGTGTTGATGCAGCATGTTGCTGCAGCAGTGTTGCAGCAGCCAGAATTATTACACCAAAAAGCAAGTAACGAAACATGTATCCTAAGGTTCGAATATTTAGACAAAGGTTCAAGGCTTAGATAATTTATACCTAAATTTTGGCTAGTTATTTTCCCCGCATGTTAGATTTATGGTACTTCAATCTGGTTAATAATGCTGTATTTTGGCCTTAGTCAAATTCACTGTAGCTTTGATTTTAAAAATTGCTTTGAACTCCATTTTCCAGTCGCATCTTAGGTTTAAATTGTTTTAGCGTACTAATGATCCAGTGCTACTATGAAATCGTTATCATCTGTCGTACAAAACAAGTATCTCTGCTGAGCCGATCATTGAATAATTGTTAAGAGAAACTATTTCTTCTCAACAACATAACAATTTGAATTGAGTGTGAATGTTCACTTTTCCAGGATTCTTAAAGTGACATCATAGTTTCATTTGTTCAGCTTCAAAATTTCATGTAACTATTTTTCAAAACCTAAAATACCCGACATAATTTTTAGGAAAATTTCTGTCTAAGAAACCGATTTGATTAACTGTAATGAAATTTGATCAGTTTCCCGCGCTTACATGAGCTCATTTCCTTCTTTCTCATCAGGTGCACATGCCACGTAAGTTCAGGTGGCTTCCAATGGCGAAGTCAATTTCTTGATTTTCTACTGTCAATTTGCTGATTTTCTCCAATTAAATTTTTCATTTACCACCCGGGAGCATGGATGTAATCAGGTATCATACATGGGGAATAGTTTAAACCCTTAATAAATGCTCTGAATAGTCTCTGAAAACCATGCACTGTAAACGTGTGTAAAAAAAGTATCATTCTTGAAGTTGATATCTATCAACCTTGTGTACAGGACAGATAGGTAAACTGTTGTTCGTGCTGAAATAAAATTAATTCCTACAATAGTTGAAGTCAGATTTCCTCGAATGATCAGGTGTCATACATGAGGAAATAGTTTGAAACCTTAATTAATATTCTGAATAGTATCAGAAAACTGAACACTGTAAGCGATCTGATTGAAAAGTTTTATTACATGGCATATAAGTGAACTGCTACTAGTGTAGGAATGAAACTATAGTTGCTAAAATAAATTACACCTCACTGAAGCACATAATAGTTGATGTTTGGTTCACTCGAGTAATACGCCACATTATGCTAACTTCGTTAATTTTAAGCAGGATTATGCAGCTGTTGCAGCGCTCATTACTGGAGAAGGGTGTGGGTAGAGACTACTCCTTGAAGACGGAATAACTTTCACAGAACGTAAATCAAAAAGGGAAGCATAGTTTTCCGTCCACATTTCTGTTCTATATCACTTTCACATCACTTTCTGCCCTTTCCGTATTTACAGAGATAGAAAACTAGTATTTTATATTTCATTCCAACAGGAAGTAATTTTTGCATTAAAGGTTACTGTCCACTTAAAAAGTTACGTGAACATTTAAGGACGGTGAAATCACGGCATCTATTTTGGATGTCCTGATCCCTGACGTCAGAAGACACAATGGAAAGTGTGGGCGGCTTTGATCGAAGTGATGGCAAACTTAGAAGCCCTCAGAGGCATCGATGCTGATGCTCCCTAATTTGAAGACATCCACGAGAGAAGAAAAGAGAGAAAGAAAGTAACGCGGCCTTGTACCTGATTAGGCTCTGTTCGTCTGCCCTGAAACGTATGATCTACGGCGAGTGCTAGAAAAAACGTCCTCCATAGAGGGCTCTCGAGACATGTTTCATGCTTCGTAGTGGGCTTCAAGCCTGATTGCAAATTACAATCAAAGCATGAACAAAAGTCTTGAGGTACCTCAAAGAAGTGCTATTCAAAATCTTTAAACTCGACGTTTTTTGGGGGCCAAAGGAATTTTTGAATGATCAACTTGGTAAAAAATTGTTCACCTGAAATACACCTCGTCCTATCAACGTGTTCTGCTACCTAATTTGAAGCTGCTTATTGAATGTCCATAAATTTTTTATTCATTTTTTGATAATTCTGACGCAATACCCAAATTTCACTCCGGAAGTGTTAACTGTTTCATCTCAATTAAAATTTTATTCTCATATGTTGTGTAACTTCGATCAACGCGTAATATTGCACCTCTAGGTGGTAGAACCACTGTGACAGTTTTTCTCATTCAAAAAATAATTGCCATCCAGCATTGTGTTGAATATTCTCATAAGAGCACAAAGCTAAACATCAGCAATTATCTACCACCCAAGCTCAGACACAGTTGAGGGTACAAAATGAGTCAACTTGTGGGTTATCTTGCGCTACATTTTCTCTGTTTCATTCATAAACCCACATGTAACAAATGTCGAGGAAAAATACATTTCGTTATCAATTGAAGGTCAAGATTAAATTTGTTTGTGCTAGTCCTCTTATAAAGCTTCATCACAGTTCTTCTTCATTGCGCGCTTGTTGTAACTGTTCTATTCAAAGACACTGCTTTATTTTTCGAATTTGTTAGCAGAAGAGAAAGAGCAGTGAAATAACTTAGTTTACCTGTGCTCTTCTATCATGGTTGCACAGTACACGGTGGATTTGTACTGAGAATACTTGAAATAATCTGATTCTATTATTAAGACAGAAAGAAAAAAAACCTGTTTATTTAAAAACCCGAGTTTCTCCTGGACGTATGAAACTAATAAATGATAAACATGGCAGAACTGAACTGAGAGGAGCGAAGCAGATAAGTATATAATAAAACATTCCATGAACGACCGAAAATACCAAATTCTGGTCATCTCGACCGATAAGACCGTAAACACGAATCCCGCCTATATACAAGTGTAGGTGTAGCAGATAAAAAAACCATACTCAGTCATCAGTCATCACTCACAAGTTATTCTGAATTCATTTAAATCTAAGAAAATAACAATGCAGCTTTTCAACAGAAAGTGATTCCCTGACAGAGCAATTTTTTCTACTTACCTCCAGTTGGCGTTGGTTCTCAGCCGTCCCATCTGCTCTATCAACACGACTGAAAGCCGACCTTTTCCGAGTCCGCTCAGGCTTGTAGTGCAGAGCTGGAGATCGATTGCCTGGCTCATGAGAGAACAAACTGGTCCAAAATTTTTCAGTGTCTGTGGTGGGTCACTAAAGAAGATGCAGTATTGGTGGTGTGTCACTTAAGTAGGTGCAGTTTCGGTGGTTGGCGTGTCGCTAAAGATTTAGTATGGGTGGTGTGTCACTAAAGATACAGTATCGGTGGTGTGTCACTAAAGATACAGTATCGGTGGTGTGTCGCTAAAGATACAGTATCGGTGGTGTGTCACTAAAGATACAGTATCGGTGGTGTGTCACTAAAGATACAGTATCGGTGGTGTGTCACTACAGCAGGCGCACATGAGCGTCGTGTTCGTTGGAACCGGAGAAGCAGCCCTCTCCCCATTTTTATTTTTAATTGGACTTACTCATTTATGTGATTTACAGTAATATAGGCTACTTGGAAAATTTCTTGAACCTACCTGCCCGCTCATCTTTAAATCAAAATAGTATATTTGCAAAGAGTTTCTTTCTCGAATCGAAGAGACAGTCGTTGCTCCATTTTTGTTTTTGATCACGGTTATTTTGCTACATGGTTTACACAAATACGCTTAAGAAATAATTTGAGCCTACCTGAGCGGTTTAACCTCAACTGATATTATAAAATTTTAGAAGTGTTTCAGTCTCCTGTAAGCTCAATTTGATAATTTGCGCAAAATTGATTCCATAGTTTAGCTACCATTCTCAAGAATCGATACCTTGAGCTGGAGTTAACTGGATACGTAATAAAAGTTCACCGACTTTTTCTCCAGTCGAAGTTGTCGCGCTAAAAAAAGGTAGTTTTTTAATATGTTTTTTCAGGTCAACGCCCATTTAAGCGTCCTATTCAATATTTTCATACATGCTAAGCCTTTCAAAGCTTAAAGAACCTCGCTTGTTTTATGCCTTGCAATAATTGCTCATAATTTCGTAACAAAAAAACAAGAAACTTACCTCATCTAAAGTCGTTCAGTGTGATTCGTTCACAATAAAAACGTCTCCCTCTTCATCTTGCAATTATTAAAAAAATAGCATCATATCTTAACATTTACACCAGCAACCTACAGTGTCAATATAAGCTACAGATCAGTAGCGACGCAAGGGGACCGGTGGTCGTAAGCTGGAATGACATACGTTACAGAATATGATTCAAATATAATATTATTATTCGATGCCCATTTGATGTCATTTTAATAATTTTTGCAAATCTATCGTCACTCGTTGAGCATTGCATTATGTTGAGAGTATTGAGTTTTTAATTATTAAATAACAGTAATATGATTATTATTACAAAAGTAATACAATTATATTTGTATTGAGTAATACAAATAAGTATTGAAGACAAATGGTTCCAAATGAAGTTGAAAAAGACTCTTTGAAAATTCACATGCCTGTTGGTTTTGAATTCAAATTGAAAAAGACACCACAGAGTAACAGCTTTACTGGTTAAATGTGTTGTGGGTTTAGTTTTTTAAAAAGAACCTAACATGTTGTCTTGCTGTCCATATATTTTTAAATAGAAGGAGTTTTAAAAAACTCACATTAATTTTTTTCACTAAGTCACTAGGGATACAAAGAAGCATGCAGTAATTTTGTGGTCGTGAAAAAAAAGGTTCTAAAATGTAGAACTGCATTTCAAAATCCGTTTCCCAATTAGGCAAAATTTTCCATATCTTCTTTTCCAAGACTGTGATTTTGACAACCGTTGCTGGTTCTGAGCTGATAAATGCTTCTACCGTTTATTGATGTGCTTGAAGTGATGCACAGCTTATCTGACACTGCATCTACCATCATATTTTCATAGAAATAAAGACAAAATTGGGTGAAGGTCATAAAACGAATACATTGCCTCACTGCTATGCGGTTTTTAAATTATTTTTCTCGTTAAGATCGCGCAAAATTCAGCTTATTCAGTCAAAAGCGATGAAACATCTGTGAGTTCTCAACCGCACCAGTAGCAACTGCATTTTCTAAAGAGGTCTCATTCTTCGCACAAGTTGTAACTGCTTTTTTAAGGAAGTCTCATTCTTCGCACCAGTTGCAACTGCAAACGCCCAAGTTGTAACTTGATTTTTTATAAGATTTCATTCTTCGTACCAGTTGTAACTGCAAACGCACCAGTTTTTAAATGCATTTTTAGGAGGCATCATTCTTCGTACCAGCTGCAGCTGCATTTTTTAAAGTGGTCTCATTCTTCGTACGCGTCACAACTGCATTTTTTAAAGAGGTCTCATTCTTCGTACCAGTTGTAACTGCATTTTTTAAAGTGGTCTCATTCTTCTCTGCCAGCCTGCGGCTGCCGGCCTAACTTTCTCGAGAAGTTTACCTTTAGCCCAGCTGCTTCGAGGCTGCCAGAATACGCGGAGTTCATTGCTGCAACTGAAAACTCCTTTATTTTAAAAGGAAGCTAACGACACCTTCAGAGGTTCAAAAAATGTTCATAATGTACTGGAAGGATTCTGATGCAGCGATATTTCCAAGAACTTGAATTTTGGGGGTTCATGCTTATATGAGTAGAAAAGCCGTCTATTCCTATTATATTTCAAACTTGAGGTATTATTGATATTTAAATAAGAAAATGCTCATAATGTACTGCAAGGAGTTTAACGCATCGATATTTTCATGTAACTTGAATGTTGTTAGTCTACATGTTTATTAAGTAAAGAAAGCCCTCTAAACCTACAGAGGTATTTTAGGTTAACTTTTTTTATATATTGAATGATATAAGATGTACGAGGTCGAAATTTGTACATAAATAATACTAGCCAGTCAGATTTATTCAACCTATTTGGTGATTCATGCAGACATGGTGTGAAGCAAAAAAGCACTATAACCCAGTCTAACTTTTTCGCCACCTGCTTGCATTTTTTTAGCCGCCTGAGTGATTTAAGCGATAAAATCGATTAGGCGGCGAAAAACATGCATGCATGCGGCGAAAAAGTTAGACTGGAAAGGTAACAGACTGTAAAGTACCTGTTATTGCTAATTAGAGAGGACAAATATTAATAGACTGTGACAACGTGATCAAAAAATTCGAGAATCTCATTTGTATTACGTATCAGCATCGAATAGGTCCGATGTTTATTCTTCTGCGGTAGAATTGATACAGTTTTAGTTTTCATATTAAGACAAAATTAGTACTTTGAATTGAAATAACTTTTGTTTAATGAAATGAGCCACAGTTGTCTTAAGACCCATTCATGGAAATTACTTTAACTTTTAAAGCTCACATTAAGACGAAATTACTATTCTGAATTGGAATCATTTATTTTACGAAAATAACATATTTTCTTCTCAAGACCCGTTCTTGAGAATTGCCACAACTCCTGTACAGATATCATGACAAATTTATTACGCAAATATTTTGTAAGCCACTTCGGGGAAGTGAAAAATGTTATTGTGATTTGTGAATATTGAAGGCGTTTCAGAAAGAACTAAGAGATTTGAGTAAGTGATAATCTATCTTACACGAGCATCATCATCAAATTCTCACAAGACATAGCTCTACGTTAAATTTGTTGAGTATATTAAAAACATATTGAACATACTAAAATATCGCAAGTGACAAAAGCTACCTAGGTACGAAGGCCATCTATATACACTATATGATTCCAATACACTTAAGTTCAAGATCTCCAAACACAACTTTATCCTCCAACTCTTGCAGTGCCTGCCTCATGCGTCAACAGAAGTTCAGCATCTCACAACACATAACTTATACCCTAATTCATGCAACAGCTACCCAGTGCATCAACGGAAGTTCAGCATCTCACAGCACATAATTTTATCCCCTAATGCATGCAACAGCCACCCAGTACATCAACAAAAGTTCAAGATCTCACAACACATAACTTTATCCCTTAAAATTTACACCAGCAACCTACAGTGTCAATATAGGCTACAGATCAGTAGCGACGCCAGGGAACCGGTGGTCGTAAGCTCTATTCCGACGTCTGATGTACTGTTATTGTCCGGCAATAAAGATGGTCCTATAGAGCACTTTCATACAGATGCCATTAGTTATTGGATCCCGTGAGAAACATCACAGTAACTGACTTGGATTAGTTGCCTAGGTAACACGCAGTGGATTGTCTAGTAAGATTTTCGTACAGATGCCATTAGTTATTGGATCCCGTGAGAAACATCACAGTAACCAACTTGGATTAGTTGCCTAGGTAACACGCAGTGGATTGTCTACTAAGATTTTCGTAAAGATGCCATTAGTTATTGGGTCCTGTGAGATACAGCGCAGTAACTGACTTGGATTAGTTGCCTAGGTAACAAGTAGTTGATCGCTGGCTTACTAATATTTTCATACAGATGACATTAGTAATTAGATCCTGTGAGAGACATCGCAGCAACAGAAGGGACTAGTTTCCTAGGTGACAAGCAGTTGATCGCTGGCTTACAAGCATGGCGATCTTATACGGAAAAGTAACATAAGGGATAAAGGCGTCGCGTTTAATGCCAACTTCACTTGTATGTTTAGCTGAAATTGAAATCTGAAAAGCTCTGCAGTCTCATGAGACATTAGAACCTGGACTTCACATGTTTGTTTAGCAGCTGAGGGCATGGGAAGATTTGGAAAAATGTGTGTTGATAATTTTTTTCAACCAGGTGCACACTTTTCCGTTTCTATTTTTTGATTCGTTAAATTTTTCAGGCACAAACAAAGTTTCTATAAATTTTGAGGAAAAGTAGCAAAAGGCACAAAGACGTTGAGTTTAATGCAGACTTCACACGTATGTTTAGCCGCTAAGGGCAAAGAAACTGTTAAAAAATTCCTGTTGATAGATTTTTCTAAGCCAGGTGCACTGTTTTCTGTATTTGTTTTCGGTTTTCCTAAACTTTTTAGGCACAAAACAGAGTTTCTACAATAGTGAAGGCTTGAGATAACAATTTATATAGTACGACGGGGAA
The DNA here is from genome assembly GCA_030386875.1 of Morinoia aosen. Classification (NCBI taxonomy): domain Eukaryota; kingdom Metazoa; phylum Arthropoda; class Malacostraca; order Amphipoda; family Talitridae; genus Morinoia; species Morinoia aosen. Next base: position 20,236,190 of record CM059556.1, read on the forward strand.
AAGGTCCACTGTGTGTGCAGCATCGTATTTTTCTAAACTTTGAAAACTCATGTCTCTCTATTACAAAAAATCAAGTTTTACACCTTTGCTGAATATTAAACACATGTCCAATCCATGATTTTGTATGTTTTCTTGAAATGTTGTTTGAATACATGATTTGGGCTCTCGATCACAATATATCAAGTTTTACAACTTTGCCAAATATTAAACATGTATCCAATCCGTGATTTTGACTTTTTTGTGTTACGCAGATACCATTCATACTTCTTGCCACATTCCAGTTGATAAAATGGAAATAAAAAGATATAATTGAGTCGTTTTAGAAAACGAAAAGCTTGAAATTTAATAGTCTGGTTCTTTATAACTTTTGATTATTTGAAGTCATTGAAAGTTGAAACGAGAACATTTTCCAGGTCAATGACAGTTTAGAATTTACCGAAATCGAATTGGTTATCCCTATATAAAATCAGTCAGCATATAATAAATCCCAGTAGAGGTGTAAATAATATTCTTCATTCAAGTCGCTAGAGTTGAGCTATAACGTTAAATTCGAAAGACTCAGTACTATAGCAGCGCAGGGCAGATTTCCGTGCGTTAAACTTGGACGAAAAATTCATGCCATGCAGTCACTGGAATTCGGTCTTCAAAATCCGAGGGAATTTGCCACCGCGTTCGAGATTTGCCGTGACGGTGAGAGCTGAAAAAATGAGCATCGGCGAGCTGAGCCCTTTTATTTCACCTTCATACGGCCAGCAATAATATAAATGAGCGCGTGAAACGTCTTTTCCAATTGCGTTAGTGTGAGATCACTAAAATGAAACCGAATTTTGAAATTGTTTTCTTGCATTCTTTTTCAGTTTTCTTGTTTTGGCCCAAATTTTGAAACTCATATTTTTCGGAGCCACATGTTTTGGCCCTAATTTTCAAATTCATTTTTTTCGTAGTTTCATGTTACAGCCCGAATTTTTGAAATTCATCTTCTTCGGAGTTTTATGCTTTGGCGGCTGGTTTAGGGATACATGTTTTCAAATGAGAATACAATTCACGTTGAAACCCTTAAACAGAAAACAACAAATCACTGAGAACTTTTTATTTATCGAAAGTCAGTCTTTGCAAACATCGAATGAGGGAAGTTTCATTTCAGCTCAAAGAACCATACCTTAATGAATGTCATGTACCCAAAAATTTGTCAAATGATTAATTCGAAAGCAACGAAACGCTATTTAACAAGCCTGAGTTGAACAAAGTTCAGCAATATTTTGCAGAACAGGAAACAAATGAATTAAAATTGATTACAAATTCTGTCATCATTTATGTGAATATTTATAGAGTGCTTAACCCTGCTGCTCATATATCATAATTGTACATCGTTATAAATTTAAGCCGAATTTATCGTTACTTCGAATGTATATATATATCGTTATTAAATTTGAGCCTAATTTATCGTTATTTCAAATGTACATCGTTATAAATATGAGTCTCATTTATCGTCACTTCCAATGTATTTCGTTAAAAATTTGACCCTAATTAATCGTTATTTCAAACGTACGTATATCGTTAAAAATTTGAGCCTAATTTAACTCTATTTCAAATGTATATCGTTATAAACTTGAGCCTAAGAAACGTTATTTCTTAATCTAAATCGTTAACTACTTCATATACTGAGGTTCGATTCTCGAATAAAAAAAAGAGTAATGTAATTTCTGCGGGCCAGAAGTTTATCGGAACATGTTTTTGCCATGAAAGTTATGAAAGTGTCTATTCTCTAGCGCTAGGTATATACGAGAATGCAAGCACGTGAAACACGTAATGAACAACTTCATCATTTAAATTAGGTTTACTTTGTATACAACACTTTTGTATTCCAGATGATTTCGAAGCAAGTTTTCAAAATCTCATTATGCTTTAAAAAAATTTCTGTGACCGCAACATTCTAGAACTTTATGCAAGATAATGCATGCGTGCATGTAATTACTTGCGCAGGTTAAAAAGGTGCTTCATTTTCCTTCACCGCCCAATATTGGTAAACAAAATGTTTGGGATTTCTGGGAGGAGGGAATTTTACATCTTATAAAACGTCTTTGCGCCTATATCATTTCGTGTTAATCTAAGAAAATGTATGAGCGCTTCAGAGACAGGTACTAATTTCCGACACAGATAAAATATTTGCACAACTTTTGAGTCCAAAATATATATGAACTTAAAAATGAGAAGCATTTCACACAGTAAAACATCAAACATCTATAAACATTGCCAAATGATCACTCACGCTTTGCTCTAATGAACTGTGGGGCTCAAATGTATCTCAAAAAACGCTTAAAGGTAAAATGCCCAATCATAAATCTTGAAGAAAGCGCTTTAAAGGTGGCAAACTCAAAATTTCGAAAGGAAATAGGTAAAAAAAGAATGGTTTACGGCATCGTGCGGTATTTTTGAGGCCTTCAAAAGTTGTAAAAGAAGTTCGAGGGCCTCGATAAATCGGGTGTGTGGCTGGCCAATAATTCGCAGCCAGTCGATACAAGCAAGCGTTGCTATGAGAGAGGGCTTTCTGGGACGGCATTGTACATGCGGGCGATTCAGGAGCCGAACGATTAGATCGAGTAAAGTCGATGAGAAGATAAAAGCCCGTGACGTAAATAATGAAGAATGAGGGGTTTGACTTCGGTGGGTGGGGGTAAGTTGTATGACCGACGCAGACAATAGCAGCATGTGACGTAAATAATAAATAATGAGTGGTGATAGATGGAAGTTAGATCTAAGACTTATGTGGTGAAACACCGATGCAGACAATAGCAGGATGTGACGTAGATAATAAAGAATGGGTGGTGATTAATAGAAGTTAGATGTGTGACTTAGGAGGTTTTATATCAATGCTACATGAAATATCCTGCGCATCATTTACTAGGGAATATTCGTCATCAAGACCGCACTTCATGTTGTAGAAGAAAAATGTTCTGGACAAAGGACTGAAAAAGCAAAGCGTTACTATAAGCGCGTGTGAAATTACGAATGTGATGCTTGTTGGATTTAAATTGCTAAATCATGTTTTTAGAACATTTTGATGGCTTTAAATGAAATTAGAAGAATGTGAATTGAAACAGCTGGGTAAAAACAGCCGGTACTTTTTGGTCGCCGAGTAAACTACGATGATAGAAAATAGATTTGCACACTTTGTATATCCTCTTCATAATACCTCATTCGGAAAATTGTTTTTTCATATAAATTATTACTTAACGACGAGAAAATAATATACGGGGAGCACCTCACCGATTAGAGAAAATTAACAAAATCTCATAAAAGCCAGTCAAAGTTTTCCCAAGAATTGGAAAACTATATTAGTTAAACACAGTCCCGTGTTATGAAAATTACGGTAATATTTTCAAAAAACAAAAATATATCTCAGTTAAACATAGTCATAGTTAAACATGTTATACAAACTACATCCATCTATGGAAGTTTTGACTGAAAAAACAAGCACTGTTTCTGAATAATATAGATTCTAAAACTTGTGTCACACGTTGATGATGGTAAATTTTCAAGTCATGCTTAAATGACCATGCTTTTTAATTTTTTTTGAGAAAATTATACCTCTATTGACTTTGTTCTGTCCTTTAACTTGTCTAGTTACGATAAAATGCTGAAATCACCTTACTTTTTGAACTTTTCTTAGGAAAAATGCTACCTCTTTTTTGGTTCGTTCTGTCTTTCAATTTGTCTTGTTAGGGTCAAATGCTGAAGCCATCATGTTTCTCAAACTACTCTAAAGAAAAATGCTACCTCTTTTTTGGTTCGTTCTGTCTTTTAATTCGTATTGTTAGGATCAAATGCTCAAATCGCCTTGCTTTTTAAACTTCTTCAAGGAAAAATTCAACCGCTTTTTTGGTTCGTTCTGTCCTTCAATTTGTCTTGTTAGGGTCAAATGCTGAAATCAACTTGCTTTTCAAACTTTTCTGAAAATAGTTCTTCCTCGATTGGGTTCGTCCCATCATTTAATTTATCTTGTTGGGTTTAAATGATAGTGGGCACTCCTACAAATTGTGCATTACTGGAAATGGCGGAGATAAATGGGAAGATGAATACCACGTCATAAATTCGGAGATAATTATCTTGGCATTAATTATGCGTTGAATGCCTCCTCATAAATTGTACGCTGTAATTTAATGAATTGTACTTCAAATACTTATTGACTTTTTTCATTAAAATTGATCTTATCTTTCATTCGGGTGAAGTTGTTTAGAATCACTTTCCGTTTTAGAGAAAAATGAACAAACCTGACAACTAAGCCAACTACTTTTAAATTTGCGTCTTTTTGCTCTTCTCATGTCTTTTAAATTGCAAAATACTTTTTGGGGAATTCCATTTCAATTTTTATCGTTTAAATTTTGTGAAAGCATTTAAATTGGCTATTTGTTGCTAATTTCATGAATATACAAAGCGTTTTTGTGACGCCAATGATATAATTAAATATATAAGTATATTCATGACGTTATTTGTACAATTTCAGGTACTTCAAATATTGGTTAAAATAATTTAAAAAAATAGGTTTAAAATAAATGTAGCAAGAGAAATCCATTTAGAAAGAGAGATCCAATAAAGAGATCTAATCAACAAGAAATTTCCGTGTACACAGCGAGAAATTGTAGCAACTTCTCTTACGGTTATCTACAGTACATAGAAGTAGGATTCATAGATTCATACATAGAAGTAGGATTCATAGATTCATACATAGAAGTAGGATTCATAGATTCTTACATAGAAGTAGGATTCATAGATTCATACATAGAAGTAGGATTCATAGATTCATACATAGAAGTAGGATTCATAGATTCATACATAGAAGTAGGATTCATAGATTCTTACATAGAAGTAGGATTCATAGATTCATACATAGAAGTAGGATTCATAGATTCATACATAGAAGTAGGATTCATAGATTCATACATAGAAGTAGGATTCATAGATTCATACATAGAAGTGGGAGTCAATCGTGGTCGATTCAAATAAATTCTCGTTTCAATGCTTAGTATTGTGGAAATTCGATGGTGAGCACAAACAGTTCACTGTAGTTAAAGCTACAATAATGCAAATGCGGAATACACTCACACTATCTGGACCCTAACATGGTAAATTGTCGCTGAGTTCAGTGCCGCTCAGGGGGGTTCACTGGTAGAATTTCTGCAGTGGCTATAGGCGACAGGTGAACGAAATATTCTCCTCAATCTTACTTGTCGTGTTTGTCTCTGCAGAAGCACTACTCCGTCCAGCTATTACCACTACGCTGGTGGTGCACTAGTGCTACTATGATTTTATACAAGGGCGCTAAAAATATTTAGTACCGATATTTTAAAGTACATGTATTCAGTGAAAGGTACGTAGCAACTTATTTCACTCTCCCTGCCTAGCGGAGAAATCAATAACACACTGTATTTCACCACATTCAAAGTATATGGCTTTCTCATTAAAGTAATAGGTAATCTGCTAACAAGTTGAATGAATACTGTTAACCTCAGCTCAACATTTAAGTCATAATAAACTGAGTTTCAACACTGAACATTGGAATGATCAAAAGCGTACACTGAAAAAAATCAACGACAAATCGGAAAATTCCTTTTAAGTGCATTGATGTAGTAAAAGTAGAACTACAGGTTGTGTCAATCGATAGTCACTAGTTTTATGATATCCCTTTAGTGACCAATGGTAAACCACACGGGAGTTATTGTGTGAAACGCGTTTTCTATAATTTTAAAGCGAGTATCATTATTTCTAATTGCGTTGAAAAGGTTTTAGTGATCTTTCACAGTAGATATGCTTCCAGAATTCAGTAAAAGAGACGGCTATGATATATATTTTTCAACAGTACGCTTCCATTCTCCACAAAATAGACTATTCCAGCATTTTTTATCGATTTCAATGAATCACTTAAAATGTTTGCAATCATGGTGGCTTCAAGAATTTATAAAGATGACGGTGGTCGTCAACAGATGATGCTTAAGATGTGCTCCATGCATTTCGTTCGAGACTGAGCCCAACACACCTAGAAGCAATGACCATCTCATATTCATGATATTTTAAACTTACATCCACTGCTTTCGCCAAATATTTCATACCTACATCCACTGCTTACGCCATGTATTTCATACCTACATCCACTGCTTACGCAATATATTTCATATCTAAATCCACTGTTGACGCAATATTTTTCATACCTACATCCACTGTCGACGTAATATATTTCATACCTTTATCCTCTGGGGAAGCCATATATTTCTTACCTTTATCCACTGCTTACGCCTTTTATTTCATACCTACATTCATTGTTGACGTAATATATTTCATACCTACATCCACTATTTACAGTTTATATTTAATACCCTCACCCACTGTTAGTTTCTAATTGTAAACCGGAATTATTTTCTCACAATTTCCCCTCTTAATTCAGCCGACCAGTTTCCGCCCTAAATCCAGTCAATTCGCGTGAACAGACCTCAAGTTTGTCTGGAGCAGCTGGGGCTTCTCGCCGAACCAACTTGTAGAAATCGAGTGTGCTCTCTGCCTGGTGCTCCGACTCTTGATATAATGTTCGCTGCTTCTAATACTATGTATTTCAGATTCATACTCTTGATGTAACCCTCTTTGCTGCTAATACTGTAAATCTGATGTATTTCAGATTAATACTCTTGATGTAACTTTCGTTGCTTCTAATACTGTAAATCTGATTTATTTCAGATTAATACTCTTGATGTAACCCTCGCTGCTTCTAATACTGTAAATCTGATGTATTTCAGATTAATACTCTTGATGTAACCTTCGTTGCTTCTAATACGGTAAATCTGATGTATTTCAGATTAATACTCCTGATGTAACCTTCGTTGCTTCTAGTACTGTAAATCTGATGTATTTCAGATTAATACTCTTGATGTAACCTTCGTTGCTTCTAATACTGTAAATCTGATGTATTTCAGATTAATACTCTTGATGTAACCTTCGTTGCGTCTAGTACTGCACAACTGACGTATTTTAGATTAATACTCTTGATATAACCTTTTTCGCTCCTAATACTTCAAAGCAAACAAATTTCAGATTAATACTCTTGGTATAACCTTTGAAAGTTGTCACATATAAGCTGGTATAAGTGACAATAATGAGCATGTCTCGAACATTGGCTAAATATGCCAATAGAGTCTAACTCGCCATTCGTGTTGTGTTATCGCTTGTTATTCTGAAAATCTGATATACCTCAGATTAATAAGGATATCTGAAAGATTTAATTTATATGCCGATAGAGTCTAACATGTCGTTCATGTTTAATATGAGTACTCGTATTGACAAGCGTGGAAATGTGGAGTTATGTATTTTTAAAGACAGATTAATAAAGATATATGAAAGAATTATTCAATATATCTGTTGTATATGAGTACTTTAATTGAAAGGCGTAGAAATGTGGAGTTATGTAATAATGAAGGCACTCTGATATTATTCTTCAATTTTGAACATGTTTCTTGATCTTCCTTTTTAACTTACTGGTTTGGTGCCCAGCGGATCTTCTGTGGGAGGGCACTTTAGACATAATTATCTGCATTTCCTTTACTCTACTGGTTGTAATAACTATAGGAGACTTCTTTCACATTTAGGGAATATAAACACTATTATTTAAGACAGTTGGAATAAGTATAAGAGACTTCTTTCACACGTAGGGAATATACACACGATTATCTAAGATAGTGGGAATAAGTATAAGAGACTTCTGTCACATGTAGGGAATATACACACGATTATCTAAGACAGTTGTAATAACTGAAAGAGACTTCTTTTACACGTAGGGAATATACACACGATTATATAAGACAGTTGTAATAACGAAAGGAGACTTCTTTTACATGTAGGGAATATACACACGATTGTATTAGACAGTCGTAATAACTAAAGGAGACTTCTTTTACATGTAGGGAATATACACACGATTGTAAAAGACAGTTGGAATAACTATAAGAGACTTCTTACATATAGCTAGAGGACATTCATTTCAATAGGAAGCCGAATCTGTTCCAAGCCAAATATCATCTCACGTTCTCTAGAACTCTGGAACCAATATCCGCTCCCTGAAAAAGTTTTCATCGATGATAGTTTAGATGTAATATTCAGTGAGCGATTTGCTGTCTAGCTGCCCTCGGGGGAGTTTTTCTCGGTCGTTGTGTGGTGCTAACGTTTTGGTGTTGTGGTTATTGGTGTTGGTGTTAAGGTGTTGGTGTTATTTCTGTTGGTGTTATTGCTGTTGGTGTTGCTGCTTTTGGTGTTAGTGGTGTTGGTGTTGCTGTTGTTGGTGTTATTGGTGTTGGTGTTGTGGGCGTTGGTGTTGCTGCCTTTGGTGGCATTGGTGTTGGTGTTATTGGTGTTGGTGTTAAGGTGTTTGTGTTATTGGTGTTGGTGTTGCTGTTGTTGGTGTTATTGGTGTTGGTGTTATTGGTATTGATATTATTGGTATGATTGGTATTGGAGTTATTGGTGTTGTCATTGGCGCTGGTTTTATTGATGTTGGTGTAATTGGTGTTTGGGTTATTGATGTTGGTATTTAGATTTTTCATGTTGGGATTATCGGTGCTAAGGTTATTGGTGTGTGGTGTTAAGGTTATTTGCGTTGGTGTTATTTGCATTTGATGAGCAGGTTATTGACGTTGTCGTTATTGGTGTTTATTTTTAGGGGTATTGTGCAGGTATTATTGGTTAAGGTTATTGGTGTTGGTGCTGCGTAGCGATATGCTACTTGAGAGTTATTTCCAACAAAACGTTCCAATAATTTATTTTTCGAGGCATGTTTAAAAACTTTTTTGTGGAACAAAAGATTAGTTTTCATGAATTTTAATTTCTGATTGTATTATTTCAAGCTCATGGTCGACACATCATTTCCCTGAAGACTGCATCTACATTTTAATGTGGAGTTCATGAACGGACGTTGAAAAATCTTTCATTCTATTTTTTAGTCATAAGATTAATAAATTAATACGTCACACTTCTCCCCACGTGAGATGTCCTCCCTCTTTAGAGAATGAACTATTTTCAATAATTTATTCATTCTAAAACAATAAATTATTTTAATCAAATAAACAACATTTTGGGCTACCTGTTGTCATTGGCGATAAAGTTTCAACGTAGGTATGTTCTGTTCAATTTAAATCGTTAACGTGTTTCGGTATAAGAAAATATACAACAAAAACTGTGGCATAAAATTTTCGCAATTCAAATTTATTCAGTCACGCGTCTGAATAACCGATTTTTGAATAGGATTTTTTTTCACAACATCAGGCAACGATGGTCAGAGAGCTTTATGTAATTTTTTAAAACTGAGGATTTACCTTAAAGTCGAATTTAGATTATTGAACAATGATGCAACCTATTTTTGTCCAGTCTTCTAACTCAAGCCGATTTAATTCCTCGATTGATTTTTCAAAACTGCTCACGTATCTTGAAAATCACGCTTTGAACATGAACATCGTTCACTTTCTTCATAAAATGATGCGGTCGTCACGATACAAATAGTTGACTCCGATACCCTTTTATTCCACAAATAACCACTTTTCCAGAGCTTTACAGCACGCGATGTCAATAATTTCAGTAAAAATCACGCTCCAATTTTCTGCATTTGAGTCTACAGTTGTCTAAAATTTCCGTACACACATTTACTTACGAAATAAGTACATCCGAAGTACGTCAAATGAAACAACAACCGCCAAAACCGGTCATTCAATTTAATATATTTTTTGCAGTGCTGACCACATGAAAACTTTTGAAGTACATGGAATATAAAACGAATATTTACGTGTAACCTGACATGTTTTTTTTCTTCGTATACCCATTGAACTATGATATTTTGCTTGCACATTTTTTGCAAAAAAATTCCCTGAACCATAATTATTAATCGTAAAAGTTTCACTCCTAAATCATTTAATATATCAAGACTCGTTTAATATTGGGTACGATTGCTCGTAAAAAAGAGAAAATATTCTTTCCTTTTGTTCTGAGATAAAAAAAATCATTCGAGAAAATTGAACTGTTTTGAAGCATTCTTCAGGCTTCTCAGGTCAAGCCAAACAGAGAATCTCCTTTCCTTTTTAGTTTGCATTTTGTTTGTTTTTAGAAGCAATTGACTTCAAATCAAAATAAATAAACATATGACAGAGCGAAGTACTCTAATTTTGGAGTTTAAAGCATTTCTGAAATCATTTATGAGGCTCTTTGAAGAAAAGAAATACAGAATATCACATCTGTAGATTCATGATAGCCAAAGTACGAGTTCATCACTTCTATGGTGAACTAATCAGGACCGTGATTTAGGAAACACGGTTATTTTCACGAGGGTTTGGATGAACAAGTGACTTTTTTCTCAGACTCTATGTACAATAAACGATCTGAACTTGTTGGAACGCTATTAAATTCAAACTTTGTTTCTGTTGTCATTAATTAAGTTTTTTCCAAGTTTTCCTTTGCTCGTATATTTTAATATTTTTATAAATATCGATAACTTTCCCAAAAGACAGACTTGTTTTGGCCTATGTTTTTGGTTGACATGGGCTTATGAGTGTACTCAAAAATACCCAAAAAACAAATAAATAAATCAAGACATGTGTTGCATTATTGTTACTGTATTTCAAGTGTCACATACTGGCAAAACTAAATGGCTCATTAGACATGCCTTGTCCCCACATAATTAAAATACTTGGTTGTAATTGATAGGGTATTGAGATTAGTTTTCCACGAAGGAAAAAATATTTAACACTTAGGTGTCTCACAGAATTTAAGACGAGGATGTGGCTTACCTGCCTGCTGGATGCCCTCCCACTTCAACTATTGGCAGCAACAGTCATTGCTGCATTTTAGACTTCAATAGTTTTCTTTAAAATGCATGATTTACTGCTGCACTCTGTATATTGATTAAAAGATGCTTCAGTTTCATTTTATCAATCATTATATATTTCACTTATGTAGGCTCTACAGTATTTGTTTGAAACCAATTCGACGGATTTTCCACCGCAATTTAGATAGTTGAATAAAAACCAAAAGCCAGATACTGAGAGCTAAATATGATATTTCCACTTGATAGAGGCTTTTTTTGCTAGAACCTGCTAGTTTAACTTCTTGAATGAACAAATAATACCATTAAGCTATTTTCACCAGGTACAGAAAATGGATAACTTTGAAACTTTTTCGTGCTGTTTTCACTCATTGCAGAATTTCGTCGCAGAATTCGTCCTGATTTATAGTTTTAAACATTTAAACATTTTGTAAGTGGGACTATATTACTTTAGCTTCATATTTTCAGTCTATAGATGATGTCATTAAAGCCGGAACATTGCTTGTTGCAGTGAATAGGAACAACAATTTTTTTCGCCTTCTAACACGTGGTGAACTGGAACAATTTCGCGAGGTTGAGAAGCAAGAATATAAATTTTTGGTTTTGCAGTAATGTGGTATGAGTTATTGCTAGAACAATGATATAGAGCGGACTTGGATGTTGTTCGAAATTGTTTAAAAAATGCCTATTAATTGAAGGAGGGAGAGTTGACGTTTGTTTTTGTTTACTCCAAGCATAGAAATACCAAAAAAAAATGTCAAGCATTACAGAATTCCATTTTCATTTTTTTCATATTCCGTTCATGGACAACCTGGATTTTCTATCCCAACTTTTTCCCTTAAATAGTTGGAAATAGATGACTCAGTGTCTCTTATTTGAGAAAAATTCTAAGATCTCAAAAAAACACAAATCGCAATTTCTCAATCTTTATATGCCATGAAAGTGAGCTTAACGCAATAATTATTCAAGAGTAAAACAGCTTTAAACTGAAAAAAATACGATTCAAAGGACACATTTATCATGTACATGCAGTTCATTTATCAGCCGTAGTGATTTATTGTAGGTGTCTCATTTCAAATGATCTGTAAATAACGAAAGGGTCTCATTTTCAATGAACTGTAAATAACAAAGAGGTTTCGTTCCAAATGAATGGTAAATAACGATAAGATCTTATTTCGAATGTGCTGTCAATAACGATGGGATCTCATTTCAAATGTACTGTTACTATAATAACGATAGGGTCTTGCTGTAAATACGCTGTAAATAACGATGGGACCTCGTTTTGAATAAGTTCAAATAACGATGGAATCTCATATCAAGTGATGTGTAAATAACAAATATTTTCTTGAGCCCGTGCTTGAACAACAGTCTAAAGTTGTATCTGCAATGTCTAGGTGATATATTGCAACATTTCGCACGGTACATCTGAGAAGTAGGTAAGCCTCTTTGCATTGGCGGCGAGCAATAAAGCTTCTTCAGGGCATTTTGGCGAATATGCAGCCCTTGAGAACTCTCAAATTCTTACTTATGGGAGTATTTTTGAAGGACCTTATAATTCTGTTCAAGCAGATATCACTGCGATAAACTGGTTGCAATTTAACAATGCGAATTTTTTTTCACAGGGTTGGTAAAATTTATACTGAGAAAGATGCAAACGTGCATGGTCTAAAACTCATCATTTTGATGTAAAACATACGAGAATCATTTTACCGGATGACGGGTGATCGTGAATATGACTTGTAGAGGAAGGATATCGAGATGAGACATCTTGATATTGAAAAAAAAATCAATGAACTGAGACAGCGTTGAACAATCCTAGCGTCACGAAAAATATTGCTGTTCGTGTATTGAATTCAATTTGGAAATCTTTAAAAGTTCGCTTATATGCTTATTCTTCCACAAAGCGCATATTGGGATATTATTAAGCGCTTCCTTAAATTTTTCCTTAGCGCGTTAACCGCCGTGTGAGCCACCGGTGGCACACGAAGAATGTTTTTATAATGCTGCTGATTGACCAGTATCGACACACTCAATTTTCATATATACTCTGTCAAAAATAAATGAAGGTTCGACCCAGTTAATATTTGCAATTTTCTAAACTTCTTACTGCTACTCATTGACTTTAAATTTTAATTCAATATATAACTTTAGTTTAACCCATGGCGGTTGATGTGTAAATTTGAGTAGCTCTTCAAAAAAAATTAATCTACGGTGTTTAGTCCCAGTATTTAAGTATCACTGACGGTATCGGTTGTATGAGCGCCAATAAAAATAAATCTACGGTGTTTGGTCCCAGTATTTAAGTATCAATGACATTGTCAGTTGAAATAAATGACTAATTTCCTTCACTTCCTCTACTTCACTTGATCAATTAAAATAGTAAAATCCAGGGTTTGCTTATGTTGAATTCGATATTTTTTGCTGCATAATGTATGATACGAAAAACAACAATGAATTTCGGTAGATGAATTTTTTTCTTTCTTCAATTCCTTTTTTCGTTGAACTGATCCGAATAATATGAGCTTTTCGCAGACTAATTTAGCTCATGGCAAACCAATTGTCCGAAATGTAAATTATTCATTTCATTTCTATTGTTCATGTTTGTTTGAGCTCGTGTTTACAAGCAAAGACTTGAGAATGAGTTGTCATGAGCATATTTTTATTTTAATCAGACAATAGAGACAAACAATTGTGAAGAGGAATTCTGAAAAAAATGTATTTCAAGCCTAACTTTTGAAATATGATACGCGCTTGGCCAAATGAAACAATCACATTACTCCAAATGCTCGTGAAAATGATGCTATCACATGAATTCAACTAGTAAAATAAAACACGAGCTCGTGGAAATGATGCAATAACACAAATTCAACTTGTAAAATAAAGCACGAGCTCGTGGAAATGATGCAATCACATGAATTCAACTTGTAAAATAGAGCACGAGCTCGTGGAAATGATGCAATCACATGAATTCAACTCGTAAAATAAAACACGAGCTCGTGGAAATGATGCAATCACATGAATTCAACTAGTAAAATAAAACACGAGCTCGTGGAAATGATGCAATCACATGAATTCAACTAGTAAAATATAACACGAGCTCGTGGAAATGATGCAATCACATGAATTCAACTTGTAAAATAAAACACGAGCTCGTGGAAATGATGCAATCACATGAAATAAACTTGTATAATAAAAAACGAGCTCGCGGAAATGATACAATCACATGAATTCAACTCGTAAAATTATACTATGACAAGAATTGAACTCGTGAACTGAAACGTTAGCACTAGAAAAGGACATAACCACCAGCCTCCATCTATAGCTTAATGCCTACATAGTCAAATCTATTAGGCCACACATTTCTTCATGGTCAAAATCCGAAACACCTAGATATAAAAGTATTAGTCGGGGAATACGAATAGCACTCTCATTACTTCACCTAAATTTTCAAAATAAATTTCAGCGTGCGAGACAAAATACAGTTGTACAATTTATTTGTTCACACTTCTTAGGAATGAGAGAAATGCAATCGAAGAGTCGGTTTACAACTCTGTTACTTACGACCTTAAACAAACCAAGCATAACAACTGAGATGACGTAGGCAACGTATCAACCACGATCACAGTCACACTACATCTATTTCGGTTTAATATAGGTTCCCCATCAGCAGCTTTCTCAATTCAATGATGTCTTTGATTTTAACACTTTGGCCGTGATTCTTTAAATTGAAGTACGATGTTTAGCTCAAATTAAGAGTGAACTGCATTCAGCAGAGTTCTCAATTGCATGATGTCTTTCATTTGAATACGTTGGCCGCGATTGGTTAAATTTAAGTACGATGTTCAACTCAAATTTAGAGTGAACTGCATTTAGCAGAGTTCTCAACTCAATGATTTCTTTCATTTGAACACGTTGGCCGCGATTGGTTAAATTTAAGTACGGAGTTAACTCAAATTTAGAGTGAACTGCATTCAGCAGCGCTCTCAATGCAGGTGAACAATGATATCTTTCATCCAAACACGTTGACCGCGATTAGTAAAAGTGAAGTGCGACATGCAACTCAAATTTAAACTCAATTGCAACATGTAATTTTGAAAATGACAATCATTAACAGGTTTATCCATACATTTATTTTTGATTAGGAATTAATGAAGATTCAGTTTGTGATTACTGTTCGGTCAGCAGCATTTCGGAAATTATCTCCGAGACCACCGGTGGCTCACGTCGCAGTCAAAGAGTCAAAAAAGTGTATCTGAATCCATCTAATTTTCTATGAGGTGTCTCATTTCGCAGAAACAATTTCCAAGTCTGAATCAGGGTACGAGCCGTCAACAACGTGATTAGTAAAGGCTCCAAAGTTCACTCGATTAAAAAAAATTACCTTCTAATTCTATTCGATTTCGTGTTCGGAATTTATCCGGAGCGACTGCAGCATGCCAAGAAGTTTAATTGGTTGTCAGTCGCCAGGAAATGATGCGCCTAAAGTTTGAGCCTTTCGAGTAAAATATTATTGTACATCAGCTCCGCCAAATTATTGTGAGTTAGCCTGTTCTTCGATGTCAGCATATCATACTGATGCAGTGCTTACTTATGTCTTACCAAATTTCATGCGAGCAATGAGCAAATTCAGTACAAGTTCCTTCTAGAGACAGGTGTTGGGGCTGATTATATTCACAAGAATCATATCGGTTGTAACGTTTTAAATTACAAGAAAGATTCCAACCGTAATGAAATATTAAACGTATTATTATTTATCTGTGGACATGTAGGTGAGCCTATAATACTATAGGTCTGATAAATTTCATCAATACCGATCAATATTTGGCAACTTTAAGCTGAGTACAGTATATATAAATAAAACCTTAAAAGTTGTCACAAACTATAACGGCATAACAATTGTCAAATTTAAAAATGAAAATACCTTAAAACATATATTTTTAAAAATCGAAGCCTTTTTTATGAAGACAAAAACGATTGTAACCTACTGTGCGTATGTTGAACTTTGAATTCTGCATCCACCGCAAAATTCATCCTCAAAGCTTCCCTCAACTCACAAACTCTGAAGAAGTACTTCAGAAATACAATGAATGATTATCGGGAAAGCAGTTCTACACCGGAGTTCTTAAATTCTGTCAATAGTAATGGCAGGTCTGCACGCACCACCATTGGAATCATACGCATGGTGGTGGTAAATAATCTCTCGTACTCATGCATTGTATCCAGAGACCTGTGAACCTCCCAGCGTAGTGTTTTAATCATGCTTGGAGCATATTTTCACTAAATTTTCTATCAAGAAAATAGTTTTTACAGGGGATTTTTGAATTTCGATCCCAAGCCTTGACACAGCTGGAATAAAAGCGTATAAATTGGCTGGGTAAACTCAACTATCTCATATGCTGAGAATTCAATGTAACATAGATTAAATCAGGTTTTGAGAATGCAAAGGAATAACTATGGACTCATATTCGGAGAATGTAATGGAACATTATCAGACTCATATTCTGAGAATTTAATGGAACATTATTAGTTTGACTCATATTCAGAGATGGAACATTAATTGACACATGTTAAAGAAATGCAACTTATCATTAACTGAGTCGTATTCAGAGAATGCAATGCAGTGTTAACAGACTCATATTCAGCGAATGCACTTGAGCACTAATTGACTCATATTCGCAATGAAAGTAATGGAATTCACTGGGTTCGTAGAATGCTAATTTAACTATCTGTATTTTAAAACTACCGTTGCTAAGGTAAGTTGTATAATTTTCTTTAGGCGCAAGCAAGCTGAAATGGTGAGACGAAATCTCAGTTGAAAAAAGTCTTATTATCTCTTTTATCATCACCTTAAATCTACTCCTTCATCTAAAATTATTCAAGAATCGTTTATTCAGAGTTAATATAGACTATTTATACGAGTAATACACTCATGCACTCAAAATTATTCAACAGTCGTTTATTCAGAGTTCATATAGACTATTATTGCGAGTAACATACTCCACCTAAAATTATTCAAGAGTCCTTTATTCAGAGTTCATGTATCCGTTCCTCAATGGAAAGTCCCTTCTGCAGAGGCAGCGTTGCTTATACTGCTTTGTTCTTTGACGGTTCGAAACGTTTAATTCAAAAATTTCTAAATCCTTTGATCTCTTCTCGGGGGCTTTATCAAACAACAAAAAAACCTAAAGCTGGGTCCAACGTGAAATTCCCTGTCAAAAGCAAACGGAGCTGCGTGCTGTGTTGCTCTAAATATACAAGGAAACCAGGCAGCTTAGGATATTCAATGGTATTATGGAACCTTCTAGTTTATTTTGATTAGGAGTAAAGCAGCTTTCCTTTGAATAGAATAAGGATCTTTATTTTACAGAAATAATTGTAGACGTACTAAAATATGAACAGATACGGGATACATAAGGCAGCTTTTCTTTGAACAGGATACGAATCTTTGTTTTGATGAAATAATTGTAGAAGTACTAAAATATGATGGGATCAAGACATATGTAAGGCAACTTCCTTTGAATAGAGTATGAGTTTCTGCATGGCTGAAGTCTTAATGGACGTCCCAAAATACAGCGGGATCTGGGATAAGTATTTGTATGCGATGAGATACTCGTTTTTGACCGGTGAGGAAGTCGTGTTTTTCCTTTCCTGATACTCGCCACTAGTTTGTATTCGAACCAAATAAGTTAACTTTAGCTGCAGGTGAGCTATTTGTAAACTAATAAGGTAAATTTTCTGTAATACACTTCCAATGTAGGTATACTTATACGCTGTCTAATTTTTTCCCGGTGCATTTATGAGTTTGGCCGCTCTGTGCAAAGGCTGCATAATAGGGCAGCTAAAATCCTTTTGCTAAGGGGATAAAAGTTAAACATAGTATTACTATGAAGTCATCGAAGCGTACAGTGATGGAAGCATCTGGTGAAAAATACTGAATTGGATGGGTAAGGCAAAAAACAACGATGAAAGTGTAACTGATGCCAAGGTTGTCTGATTGACATTTTTCTGTAAAAATTCCCACATTTGGCCATTCTTCCTTGTAAAATTAGTCAAATTTGAACATTTTGGCCGAAACAGCCAACCACACAACTCTGGATATGGTAATGCGTGGAACAGAGTGATATGATAAAATAATAAACGAATGTAAACCTTAAACAATATTATCACTTTACTCTTGTTGTTGGACCAGTTTCCTTATTCACCAGAAAAAGAGTGCCCCTATAAATTAAGATTCATCAAACTTTTGACCCATGTCGTTTTTTCTTCTATACATCGACTGACCATTTTTTGTTTGACTTCCGCGTAATGGTTAAGAAGCAACAAACCGGAAATTTTAGCGAGGTATTTTATTCTTCTCCATCGTCAGGCTACTTCAAGCTATATTTTTTCTTCCAGCAGAGTTTTGTGAAGGGCTATTCTCGGAGGCATTTTGCACTCAGAGGCCTAAATTTGTCTCGTAAAATTTCTCAAGAAAAGCCCTGAAGTTTGGCTTGAGATTTCAATGGGGCCTGGTGAAACTATAGTATAGGAATAACTAGAAAATCGGGTTGCTGATGAATAATATTTGTACGATTTTGTGCAAAGAGAAAATAAATTTTTCATCGTGGAAAAGCGGATTTTTTACGTAATATATTTTGATTTTTCTCTTGCAAACAATGGCTTGTTTTGCAGTTTTAGAGTTACGTTTTTTAAATTTTTTCACAAACTGATACGCTTACCGGCGATTTTGAATAGGGAGAAAACATACATATTTCATCGTGTCTTCTTATCGTCCTCTTTCAAACAAGGCTTGTTTTGCAGTTTTTGACTTCCGTTGTTTTTAAATTAATTAACAAAATGATATCCTCAGTGATTTTCTCTGCTCTGAAGATCCAATCCGACAAGGATTCTTCTGCGAGAGCAGCGTCGAACAATAAAAGAATTTGAAATCGCTTCAAAAGTAATTTATGATTAAAAGCAATTTCAGCAGAACAATTTAAAATCCTTTTTTCAGCAAGCAATCTCATTCTTGCGCAACCTCAATCTTGTCATAAAAAATATGTAACTTCTTTTCACTAACATGCAAGCTGATAAATTAAATGCTTCATCTGTTTGTTCGCCATGCCTACGTAATGCAGAAAATACGAACGATGTATTTCAGTGAAATTACAGGGGTTCCCAGTGGTGAAAATTACAGGGGTTCCTAGGGGTAAAAATTACAGGGGTTCCCAGAAACTGCGACTTGGTTAACGAGAAACGATTTTCCCAAACTTTTGAGCTGGGAGCTCGGAATTTAAGACAAGTCCAAAGAGACACATTTTTTCAAGGAACTTCTACAAAGTCTTCAGACATATTTAATGATATCGTTGATTAATGCGTAAAAATGAAACTCGGAACAGTGCGTCACACCAGAAGTTTAGCGAAATATTATTTCGATCTTTTATTACGTCAAAAATCTGATTAACACTATTCACGTATATTAACCCCTCAGATTAATAAAATGCTTGCGAAAAAGTTGAAATATACACCTTACGGAATAACATCAACTTATATTGAATCAGTAATCCGAAGAAAAACAATTCATTCGTATTAGAATAGAATAAAAAGGAGCACCGAGAGCAACCAACCAAGACGATTCATGAATAGAAAGTACAAACCACTTTGAAAATATAAATTTACTTCTTTTTAGTCTGCAGCTGAGGTATTTTGCCTAAGGCGTGAAAAGAATACATATCACTTAAAAAAGCGTGTACATTTTTATTTACTAATAGCCATGAAAAGATCACTAACGGTATTCATGTCTACCAAAAAAATAAAAAATAAAATGAATTGGTGAAACTTCAAACACTGTTAAAAAAAAGATTGATTAATTCAACCTTTGAGAGCAGTGCTCTGGAAATCAAAACTAACAATGGAAAAAAATGTCTTCAAGAAAATATAGACTCACAGCTTTTATTCACGGTCAGCTGTCGCTGCCATGTTTTCTATTTGTTCAAGTTAACAAAATAACTTGCATTTTTTAGGCGAGTAGCGTTTTCTATTTGTATTAACTAACAAGGTAACGTGCATCTTTCATATCATCCAAGTAGCGTTTTCTATTAGTATAAATAAACAAAGAAACACACATTTTTCATAATATCCAAATAACATTTTTTATTAGTATAAATAAACAAAGAAACACATATTTTTCATAATATCCAAATAGCGTTTTCTATTAGTATAAATAAACAAAGAAACGCACATTTTCTATTTCATGCACACCTTTGGACCGTGTCGCGCCATTTACGTGTTGTGTCGTAAGTTAAGTTATGAATAGTAAGTATTGAATGCGCTGCTCATACTACAAGTAGATTATGACGGCGTCCGTCCCTCCTTGTGTGTTAATCCTTTGAGACCATCAAAGTAGGCCAATCCTCTGAGCAGCCGGTGTACACGGAGGAAATTTCCATAATGCTGCTTGAGTCAAAAACTTATTTTTTATGAATACTTACTTAAAATTAAACAAATGATCAATTCAATAAATATTTGCTACTTTCTATAATTTACTTTAAATTTGAATAGAATATTGAATTTCAGTTTTACCCATCGCAATTAACGTGTTAAGAACTTAATGAATTAAATCTAGGACAGTCACGTGAATCAGTGCACGAAATAGAGGTCTGTGGAAAAAATGTCTTTTGAGTAAACGCTTTCATTCGCGGTGGAATTCCCAATCGCTCGAAGTAGTAAAGAAATCGAATCCGCAACTCGACAAAGTTTCACTTTCCTCGAAACACTTACAGTCACTGGGAGTTAAAGTGCTTTAGAAATTCAATGTTCTCAGCAAAAATAACAACAGATTATTTGCGTATTTTAACACGTGACGAACTTTAGACAACATCGCAAAGTGGAAAAGCAGGGAAATAAATTTATTGGAAACATGAAGAAGTTCATTGTTCTCGAGCAGTACTTTATGTTTTCTTTACTTACGCCAGTATTGTCATAACGGAGAGCCAAACGCTTCCTTATTTCAACTGACCTACTGGCGATAAATCCTGACACGATCGATGAGGCCTAGAGACCGGCGCAGATCAAGACTAGTTGGATCCGGTCTGCTTTGTCTTGAAAACCGCACCTGTGTGCAGCGCTTTGGCCGGAACGTGCGCCACCGGTGGCCACAGGAGAGATTTTCAGAATACTGCTGCTCGACAGTAGTCAAAAACTCAATTTTCACTAATACTTAATTAAAGCTAAATGATTGCGCGATTCAGTTAATGTTTATTTTTGCAAAATTATTTACTACAATTGACTTCAAATTTAAGTTGATTATGTGAACTTCAGTTTAATCATTGCGGTCGAAGTGTTAACTGATCGAAAGCTGCCAGTGTTTAGAAACAACGAAGCTGATAGTAATTATTCGACACTATATCATTTAATCTAGTTACCTTCTCAATTTTAGATGCTGTGCAATTAATCTTGATTTTCCGATGAAAAATGACTCTCATATGAATCTCTATTGGTTGACACCATCGTATGAATTTAGAAATTAACTATCAGAAACAAACTGAACTATCAAGCATAAAAGTAATTATTGTGCCCCTATTATAATGAATCAACTGTGATGAGTGTGTCTATGAATTTCAATTCATTTTAGGCTCATACTTTCAAATAAATAAGAACGTAATCTTAAAGATAGAAAGACTCTTAGTATAAATAAGGATCTTATAAATGATTTTGATAATGATAAACTTTTTAGGTCTTTTGTGATGAAAATATATCACATATGCATACTATTCTAAAGAACAATATACATTTACTATTACTAATATTTACTGAACATTTGCGTCAGTGACAGTGAAGGAGTGAAGGAAAAACGTAAACATAGGAACTGAAGGTCTTCACCACTAGCGTTACCAAAATGCAGAGCCTGTTGTCTGATGTGGCCGCTCTTTGTTCCTTGTAGTCATTTTTCCAAGCTGGTGCTTTAGATGCGCGAGCAGTTGAGGATTGGAAGCTTTGCTGAGCAAACATCACCGAGGTCTCGTTAGTCGATACGAAACCTGACTTCCTCTCTGCGTGCTTCTCATCTGCCAGCTCGTGAGAGTAGGAAGATTTAAAGTTATACTCTGTATTTAATACTGATTATTAGGAATTTAGTTTTCATTCGTTTTTTGTTTATTTATTATTGATTTTTTTTTTCATTCGCCATAGGAATCTGACTTCCTCTTTGCGTGACTCTCATCTGCCAGGTTGTGCTAGCACGGAGATTTAAAGTTATACTCTGTATTCAAGATGAAATTTTAGCTATTTAGTTTCAAGTTTGTTTTGATTTATTTATTATTTATTTTTTTATCATACGCCAAGGGAATCTAACTTCCTCTCTGTGCGCTTCTCATCAGCCACCTGACGGAAGCACAAAGATATAAATTTGTACTCTGTATTTAAGATGAATTTATAATAATTGTTTAGTCTGTCTTTAGTTTTTATTTACTCACTATTTATTTTCTATCACTTGTTATATGAAATGTTTAGAAATAATTCTGGATTCATAATTTCAATTTTTAATTTTTTATTTTCATATTTCATCACTCGCAAATGGTCAGATGCTTAGAAACATTTACGGATTTCTGTTTTACCCTGACTGAACCACTTTATTTATGTGCTTTCAGAAACCCCAAAACTTCTATTTATACAGTAATTAATTCATTTTTGAACTAATAGAGACCTCGTGTCGTATGGAACATTCACATCCAAAGAGACGCTTTTGCAAAAGAAAGCGATTTTGACACGCGGTGATATTGAGTATTGGACTTAATAATTCTTCAAAATGGCCGCTTGACCTAAGTGAACTCATAAACATGACAACAGCCTCCATCGAAATAGTGATAACGACTGCCACACTTTGGCTATTATTTTTCTGGTGATATGCTAGATTTTCAAACTCCGCAACAAATTTGGTCGCAGAGTTTGAAGTAAGTATAGAACTTTGGATACAAATACAGCTCTACTGATAGAAGACTTAGAAGAGATAAAGAAGCCAACAAAATGCTCGGAAATCTTGCTCGTAGTGATTAAATAATATTGTTTTGGAACTTATTTCAAACTCCGCAACAAAAAGCTGATGCTGAAAACCAGAATTCACAATTTATTTAAGTAGATATCAAAAGAGCATTTAAATAAGATACTATATGTAGTTATTTACATTTTCATGCACTTGGATGCCCACTCTTTTTTTACGCAATAAGAGAAAAAAACTAAGAGCTAATAATTTTACCATGAACAAAAAAAAATTGGTTTCAAAACTAGCATTTGAATAAATTAAACATTGGAAATGAGAAACAACTATTGTTTAGTGATAAAGTGATTCAATTTGTACATTGTCTGTTTGAATGTGGAAAAGAACTATTTCAATTTTTCTCTCTCAATTAAATTTTATCATTATTCTTTATTTTTTACTTACCAGTACATTATTAAACTTCAAGCTGGCTTTCATGTAATGCACATTTAAAATTTGTGAAAAAATTGGTGAACCATGAACAAAAAAAATTGGTTTCAAAACTAGCATTTGAATAAATTAAACATTGGAAATGAGAAACAACTATTGTTTAGTGATAAAGTGATTCAATTTGTACATTGTCTGTTTGAATGTGGAAAAGAACTATTTCAATTTTTCTCTCTCAATTAAATTTTATTATTATTCTTTATTTTTTACTTACCAGTACATTATTAAACTTCAAGCTGGCTTTCATGTAATGCACATTTAAAATTTGTGAAAAAATTGGTGAACTGAATAACTAAAGCGCTACGACATTCCAATGCAGAGTTTCTGAATACGTTTTGAACTATATCAACAGTGTGCAATAATTCAAGTGTCACAGGAATTTTCGCTGATAGCAAGAAAGTTTGAATTTCAGTACGAAGCACTGGTCATTTTATTTTGCCAAATTTTGATCGCGTTTTGCCCTCTTTTTTGTCACATAATAACGAAATAATTTGGTTCGCGAAATTTTCATACTTTGTTAATAATTTCACCTATTGAAATAGCAATCATTCATAATAAAATAAGCTTCTGATGTAATTCTCATGCAGAATATTAAAACGATGCAATAAATAGAATAAAAATGTATATTATTTTTTGTCTGTCATCACGCAAATGAGAGAAGGCATACATCTCGGTCAACCTGTGTAACCATCATCCATTTTTTTTAAATTGTCCACTTCAATTATGATCCTGAATATTATTTTCAATAATTTTAAATTTCCCTCGTGCGGCATTCCTCTTATATCTGCTTTGTTGACAATGGTAGAACTCTTTAGCCCAGATCTTGAAATCCTACAGAAGGCGTTTTCTTTCGGCGTCCAATCTCCTGCAAAAATCCGAACAAATGTCTCAATTGGAGCCGCGTCCTCACGCGCGTATTTTCTTAAAGTAGAGACACACTTTACTTGTAAATCCCAATCGACAGCCCCAGAGAGCCAATTTGTCGCGCCGTTACAAACGGTTAAAGAAAGAACTAGAAAAATCAAAGGTTTCTAGATTATTTTTGTCGTTTGAATTCACTTTCCAGAGATGGAAATGTTTAACTGGGAGGGTGACAGTAGAACTAAATGCGATGTGTGGTTTGAATAAAAGTGTAAATTAACTCCACACATTGCTACAACTTCGTAAGAACTCTTGATCCAAACTTTTATTTGATGATTGACTTTCTCTGAAATGCTTTAATTTTTAATTTAAAAAAATTCTGTTGGACCTCTATAAAAATGAGAACCGTAACGCAAATATATATTTGCATATTCTCAAGAATTCCAGTAGTCTTGAGTTGTTTTTGTATGCAACTCACTATATTTATGACTTTTATCATGAATCTTCTTCGAACTTATTTTTTTGCATTAGAATAAAATGTTGAACAGACAAAATATGAAACAATTTACTGATGTGCTAATTGAATAAAAATGAATTTCAATTCGGAAAATCTGCAAATCTTTAAATAAGTTTCTTCTCAATTCGTTACTACTGTTTTTACACTAACATTTATTTCCAGCAAATTACAAATGCATAAAACGTCTAATGACTCGTAAACAACTACAACTAAATAATATATCAAAGCAAATCAGATCCTAAATAGGCCGAAATAAAATGGCAATCGCATTTAAATTATCGTTATGGTTGTATGGAATAGCACCGCGTAATGCCGTTCTTGTTCCGTTCTTATATTATATCTGAATCCTAAGTTTTTGGGCTCATGTTTGGTTTCTCAACGCGGTGCTTCCGTGCACTTCAGCTCGCAGAAGTCGTGCTCAAGAGCCTGTACTTGATGGCTTATGTTGAGTACCTGCTTTGAAATGAAGGGAAGCTCAAGTAAATACGAAGAATGTAATTTTGGGATTGACGAGACATTCACGTAACTACGAAAAAATGTGGTTGGTGCATTGATGCCTTATGTTGTGTTCGTGCTTGTATTTTCAGAGAAATGCGGGTGAATGGGAGAATTTAATTTTAGCAATGAAGAGATATTCAGATAAAGAAAGAAAATGGAATTTGTTCTTGATGTCTTTTGTTCAGTTGAGCTTGTATACTCTAGGAAATTCTTATGAACGCGAAAATTTAATTTTTGAAACGAACAGATATTCAGATAAATACTGAAAATGGAATTTGTTCATGGTGACTCATGTGAGTTCGTGCTTGGAAATGAAAGGAAATTCAGGTAAACACGAAAAATGTTATTGGGTATCAAAATGCTTCGCACATTTCCTAGAGAAAGTAAAATATCCTGTTATCATTCCGTTTGAAAATATAATCTCTGAAATCTATGAAAATAAAGTATGTTGAGTGCAAGAGATTTTTAATTCGAGTTTCGTTATAGGTTGTCTCTGAAGTATACAACGATATATTTGGGATACCAGCCAATATATTGTGTTACATCTGTCATCTTATTAAGCCAACCAATAATTTTCTGAGTCAAGTTCCTCAGAAAAATCTTGAATTATTCAAAATTTTAGTAACAGAAGGATTAATCAATGCGGTTCTGTGCCAGAGCATTTTGAATAAAAACTTTTTGCTTCTCTGGATGATTTTGAAATTTTTCTTACAGAGGGATTAGTCAATGCTTACCTGAGCAAAAGATATTGAATGAAAACTTATTTGTTTCACTAAAAAGTTTGTGATTTCCGATGGAACACGCGTTAATTATTTTTTCGACAATGAAGCAAAGCAAAGTCAGCGTGAAACAACTCAATCACTCACACTTGATTTCAAAGCAAAATTTGTTGATTATTTGGAAATAAAAATCGAAAATTTAAAAAACTCAAACTTGAGCTAAAAAGATTTGAAAAACACGAATGTTTGAATATAGGAACGAAACCTACAAATTCTTATGGGGTCATAAATTATTAAAAATAGTTGTTTTCGGTCAATTAAATTAACTAAACATAAAAGTATTGACAGATGATTATGTCATTATAAGTTGCAAAGACATAAAGACATATTTTATTTGCGAATGAATTTAAGGCCACAAGATTTACATCACTTGTACAGCACTTCCACTAAAAATTAAATTCATATTTGAAATATCAATTCTATTTTCAATTATTGTAATGCATTTAAAATGAACGGTTGCATTTTAAATATGCTCCTTCAAAAATAGTGGGACACCTCATCTAAAAGTTTGAGCAAGTGAACGGAAATGTAGATTTAGCGTGACTATAGCCTCTATCGAATGTTTTCTGACACGCGATCGCAGGAAATTATATCAATACGAATTGCGAGCTGGGCAAGAAATGTTCTGCATAACTTCCAGCCTCCAGCATTTCAGCAGCTCTCGATTGGTGATCAATCATGAACTCTATGTTCACGCAATATTCTAATAAACAAACAATTTATGATTTATCATCCTCACTCTGGCTGAAATTTCTGTTGCATCTCGTTGTTTTTCTTGAATATGGTGAAAAAATTAGTTCAGATTAGTTTCAGAATGAACGTAAAAATAATTTCATTTGTGCAAGCACGGAATAATCGTCATCACTTCATTTATTTTTATCGCATTTTCGTAGAGTATGAATTAATCATGTAATCAAATATTCATTTTCGTACTCAGGGGGATGATTATTCATTATTCTTTTCAGGGGAAATGACTTATTTCAGAATGGCATTTTGCGACACGATTTTAGCAAGGCATTGGATCATCATGCGATAATTTTTCATCTAACCTAAATAATTTTACCACAATCTCAGAAATGGAGAAGAAGTACTTTAAAAACATTTAATTTGAACGTTTCGGAGTCACGGCTCAGCCAAGGCTCGAATGAACCAGGACTCGAAACGTTCAAAGTAAATATTTTTAAAGTACTTCTTGTTCATTTCTTTTACTGTTAATTTGCTTCGCCAAAAATAATTTTACCGCATGTTATCATTGGCGTATTTCCACTACGTTTGTTTGCGTGCTGCTCAAAGCTCATGTCATCGACCCAAGATATTTCTTTTCTATGAGAACCGAGTTTGAGAAACTTGAAACTAAGCCCATCAAGGCAGTTCAATTTGTCACAGTACCCCTTGATGGGCACAACATCGGAAATCGATATTAGAGCATCACGAAGAGAAGCACGTGCTGGTTTTTGGGAGCGCTGTAATTTGTTTAAGAGACCTAAACACGTCGACCTGCACATGCGTTTCTCAATATTTTGTTGAAGATGTTTATATCTTGAATGGGAAATAGTGAGCTACGTGCAACGCGACTCACTGCCAGACCGCCATTTTTGCCGTAGATTTGTTTGAAGAGGACTCCAGTTTGCATGCGTAGTTGTGAACGATAAAAATTTTTTTACGCAACGCAGATAATAAGTACAGTCGATTTTTTCCAAGTATCATTGATATTTCTATCAAAAACAGTGCTATGGAATGATACATCCCAGATGCGATTACTTTAAAAATCATAACCGTTTATATCTTGCAACTTTAAAACCACATTTAGTTTATTTTATTTTCGAGTCAAAAGTGATTTCACGTTCTACAAGAGTTTGCAATTTTTATTTTCGGCTATGAAGTCCCAAACTTTCATGTTTTGCAGCCTGAACTTCACATTGTTTTTTATTATTGCGTCAGCAGTGGTTGCGCGTAATGCAAGACGCAGCAATTTCACCATCCAAGTTTCGAAGCTCCTCCCCACTGTCTGCAATAAAGATATGATATTTATTTCAAAGCGTAAACTACAACGTAAACCAAATCTGAGCACTGTTGCACTTTGTGGTAGGGTCGTTTGCTTAGGAGGTACCTACGAAAAATATTTAGAAACAAACTATTCACGTAGATGCCCTTGAAAATTATAATTTTCAAGTACATTGCTCACAAATGTCAAATGATTGGGTCAGTTCAACACGGGTCATTTTATCCTGAGTCTTACGTTTTTAGCTTATAGAGCAATCATCGGTAGTGTTTTTTTCATTTTTTGTTCCTTTGAAATTGGAAATTAGTGATAAACAAGGGCTACACAGTGCATCGTTTCCAAATTTTACATTATTTTCGTATCAAATGAAACTCTTGCAGCAATAAATAATCCGCCTGTGACATAATTCGGTCAAAAATTGATTCATACTGGGAAACACTTTGATCTGAAAATTCTGTGAACCCATTGCATTAAAAATTAATTGAAGTTAAAAAAAGGTTACGACATTTCTTTGAACAAGTACGAGCCTGGAAAAAATATTCTCGCTTCATCAGGTATTTATGCTTTTACAACACTACACGTATAGACTGCAGTCGTTCCCACTAAAAACAGAGTGGTTTCAAGTTCAGGGTGCTACAGTGCGTGGGGTAGTTGGAGGACTTTAGTTTGCGCTCGACTACCACAACTTACTCTAAGTTGCTGCATAATAGAAACTTTCAGGCTACTTAACCTCCATTTGGAGCGTCGTCTGTGGGGGAAAGCAGCGTTGCAGCGAGCTTACAACATTGTGATAAACCTATAAATGAAGCAGCGAGAAAAGCATCACAAGAGGCTGCTTGCAACATTGTGATACCCCTATAAATGAAGCGGTAAGAAAACATCACAAGAGCCAGCTTGTAGTACTGTGATTCACCTATGAATAAAGCGGTAAGAAAAGTATCGCAAGAGCTAGCGAACAACATTGTGATAAACCTATAAATGAAGGAGCAAGAAAAGCATCACAAGGATCAGCTTGCAACATTGTGATACACATGTAAATGAAGGAGCAACAAAAGCATCACAAGAGCCTGCTTACAACATTTTGCTAGAGCAATAAATACGCAGTAAGAAAAGAATCACAAGAGCCAGCTTGCAACGTTGTGAGAAAGCTACAAATAAGCAGTAAGAAAAGCATTTCAAGAACCGCCTTACAATACTGTTATAAACCCATAAATAAAGCAGTAAGAAAACATTGCAAGAGCTAGCTTACAACATTGTGATAAGGCTATAAATAAGCAGTAAGGAAATGATCGAATCAGCCATCTTGCAACACTGTAACAAACCTATAAATAAAAAAGAATGACATCGTAGGAGTTGCCTTAGAACTTTGTACTAAACAGCCCGAAAAAGGCATCTCATTTGATTGGAGCATGTTGCGTTTTTCGATGAATAATGTTATTGCACCGAAACTTCACTCATGAACAACATTACATTCATTTAAGGTACTAAGCTAAATTTATGTTCTTAATTTTTAAAAGGAATTTATTTCGACAATTGAACACAGAAAAACTTAAAAGATGAAACATTTTGTTACCAGCGTGCTCGAGGTGTAATCTACGTTATTGTTCAATCTATTTTAACAATTTGTGTCCAACTTAAAAAATGATTGAATATGTCTTCGAATATTTAAAGACCTTCAATACTGTTTTTATACAAAATTAAGTTGCCGGATTTCTTTATAAGTTTAAAATGGTTTCAAATTTTTCAAGGAACTTTAAATTTGTTTGAGATTGTGTTCGTGCATGAAAAAATAGAAAACTTACAAAATAATTCGAAAAATTAAATCTTATTATTAATATAAAATCGTCTGAAGACATACAAACGTCATTTTGATATTGTTGTAGAACTCAAACCGGATGATCTACTGCTACCAGTAATGGTAATAATAACAATGCTTGCAGGTTCATCCGTGTAGAACGTGTACTTTATTTTGTATTTCTAAAAACGTGTGTTTGATAATCGTAATATTATTATGAAATAAATGGGAAATTCGTTATTGAAAGCGCAACTCACATAAATCCACAGCAAAATGAATGCTCCGAACGATGGTGAACCATAAAATTTTAAAATTCCGTTTTCTTGTGATTGAGGCACTTTAATTTGATTAAAACGATGGTAAAATTATTTTGCATCTTTTTTATGTTTTATTATTTCATTTTATAGCTCTTTTAAAGAAACTCACATCTTCCTCACTGATTTTATAATGTTCATCATGATAGTAATCAACTACATAAAAATTTAATTTCATATAAAATGAAAAACTCTGAAGGTCTGTTATTCATAATACACACTACAGGTGACTCTTCAGTTTAAGCTACCTTCCTTTCATCATTTCCATAAGAAGGCTATTCTGTTAGAGTTTCTACGCAAAACATGCAAGTGAGACTCTCTCAGCATTTGCGGAATAAAATTCCCGTAGTCTTTCAAATCTATGCTGCTTCTTTACTAAAAACATATTCAAGTTTTCTACTGCGTTAAATTTTCTTTCAATTTGATAAGCCTGGTTTACATTTGTAGACATCCACATGTAAAATCATTCTTTTACATCAGGTCATTAACATTGCCTGCTATCAGTTTCATTGGACTCATCAGGTATCATTTCGATCACTTCTAACGTATGTTCAGTGGGAAAGCTTTCAGTAGATTGTTCTAATAGCCAAAACTCGTAGTCATTTTACGGAGTCTGGCCACTGAAAGGAGCACTACTTTCTTCAATCGTAGCGAAAGAGATAGGTTGGCCATTGGTGCGTATGTTAGCGATTGAGGGTATGTGTTAGTTCTACTGCTTTTGAGTGAGGATTGGGATCTACGTTTTTAAAGATATTTGTTTACTAATTTTATTGATTTTGTCTGTATTTAAAAGTTTTTTTATGCTTCAGCACAGAAGATGGAATTACAATTTCTTAAAATGTTTGCCTTGTGAAATTATACAAATTTTTTAATTTAGTTGGGATCTCTTTTTTATCTAACGCGTGAGATTCCCTATGAATCGATCAATTGGCATTACACATACAGTGATATATTTCCTAAAAATATTTTGTAGTGCAATCACGAACAGATTCTCTTCAATTAGTAAGCATTGCATTTTGATAGTTTACGCGATGCATATTACTTGAGTTAGAATTCGCATTATTATATCTTTATTGCTAAATTCAGAGTTTGATAATCAAGTGATCCCTATGTTAGTTTTTTACAGTTTCAGATATGTTACGATTGTGTCACCAAAGTCTTGCATATAAGTACTGTGTTTGTTCTAAATAATTTATTGAGAATTTGAAATGTAGAAAAAACCCTTAAAATATTGCATTGAATATTTGCATAAATGTTTTTTTTTTCATTTTTACTGAATTTATGACACAGCATAACATTTATTTCGAATTCTTGATACATATAGTAGGGAACGTTTTTCAAAACTTTACTGTAGTTTGATTTAAGCAGTTTGGAGATTCATAATCTTAATATTCTGTGTTACTTTAAACATGAACGATCTCCTTGCTCTAAACCTAAACGATAATTGAACAAAACATGCCTTCATAGCGTGATCAATATAATGAGAAACAACATACAAGTATTTTCGGTTCATTCAATTCGTTAATCATGTTACCAGTGCAGCACTCACAGCAATAATCATGCATTTCCGGAACGATTCGATAAGTTTTTGTTTCCCCCGCAGCACTCACAGCATTAATAATGTATTTCCGGAACGATTCAGAACTCAAATGTTTCCTATGCAGCACTCACAGCATTAATCATGTTTCCCTTCCACCACTTACATCTTAAATCCTCTGAAGCCAGTTTCGCATCATTTCATCCGACCGTAAAACTAATACCTCAATAACGGACGCAATGCTTTGAGTTCGCCGCCCGATTTTATGTAGCGTTGATGGCTCTGCAAATTCCGAGCATGTCGTTAACGCTACAATCCTAGACTGTATCTGGGCTCTGCCTCGATTATTGAGCAGGTCAATGGAGTGAATGTCCTATAGATGTCACGTCGGCTTTTGCGCTGCTTGTCGCTGGTGCCCGGCACAGCGCGCGCTCAAACCCGTAAAATTGAAGTTGTCGTGTGCGATTTCGCTCACGTGAACGGTCCCGTGTGAACGGTCGCCATCGTTTTCTTTTGCTTTATATGCTTGCATTCAAATCAGTTGAGTTTGTTTTGTGAGGTTCATATGTTTGGCAAGGTTAATTCTGCTGTATATATATTTGCATTTTCGAGAATTCAGTTTGTTTTTGAAAATTCATATTCAAGGCAAGGTGGAGCATTTTATTAGCGTTAGTCGCGGTTAGTGAAAATGTTAGGGCTGAAATTTAGAGTACGTACCCCTGTTGTACTAACTAGTTGATATTGAATTTTTTTGGTAACTTTAGCATCAAAATCTGAGTACGATTGGGATTCTGAAAATGTATTTGATGTGTTAGTTTTCATCCATTCAACGTATATTTGTATAAATCTGTTTGATCTACACATGCATTGTTTATCGGCTGTCACTTTATACATCGAATTAATCAATTATTACTGATCTGTGCATGCAAGATTCCCGAGCATTTTGCTGACTTCTTTTTTTTTTTACTCGTCTATTGGTAGAACTTATTTAAATCCTTCATTCTAGGCTTGTAACAGCATTCTTATTTCGGACCACGGCAACAATGAACCAATGCGAATTTGTGTCAGCATTTCGAGTTATTTCATGTCTCTACAAACCTTCTTTGTTCTTGTAATAAACTTTTGGGCATACGAAAATTGCGTGAAACTTCAGGAATTACTTCGATCATAGGATGATATCCTATTTCACTAAGTTATGTTTACGTTTTTTACACTGATTGCTCTGGTAACGATTGACATTCAGAATTGCACTTTAGATGTCAAATTCTACATACGCTAATAGAACTCATAAATAACCCATCGTGATTCTTTGTCAAGCCAATGGAAGCCCAGAAATGCAAGCAAGTTCTACAATGCAAGTATCTTCCACATTTTTAACATCCTTTCCAATTTATCCTAATCTCGGTTTACAGTGACTCACCTAAACGATAGAAGCTGCGAAAATGATAACCTCGATACATTCTGACCTAATGAGCAAAGTAGGCGCTCCATGGTTCTCTTTTCGCCCAACCTTCAAAATGTTTTGAGAATTAGGAAGGCTATCTTGCAGGCTCCCTCTCTTTTACCCAGCGCTAACGAGGGGAGTGCATCATGAGTTTTTGTGCAATCATTTTCTGACGAGCGAAATTTTAGGCACAATAACATTTGCCCTCTTTTTGAAATTAAATAAGTGTGGGCGATAGAAGGGCAGTATTTTGGACATGACGCATCTCAGGACTAAGTGCATTGAGTCTAGTACGGTATGAAAAAAATCCACTTATGTACCATAAGGGCTAATTTTGGCCTTTTTATTCGAAAAATTCAACATGTTGATTTCTAATTTTGTTTGAGAGCTTTATTTTATGTTGCTAATGCTCTTTTTTCTGTTTGCGCTCGACTACCCCAACTTACTCGAAGTTTCTGCATAACAGAAACTTCCAGGCTACTTAACCTACATTTGAAGCGTTGTCTGTGGGGGGAAAGCAGCGGTGCAGCGAGCTTACAACTTTGTGATAAACCTGTAAATGAAGGAGCAAGAAATAGGTAAAACTGCTCATAATTATGGAGTTCAAAATTTAAGTAATAATGAATAAACTGGCGAAAGAAAATGAAGCACACCGTATTTCTGTAATGAATTTAATATAGGATGAAGTATGTGACGCTATCTTTCGAGACCGACAACTACATCAGTTTCAGTAGTTCATCAGTTTCAATTTTAATTTACTTCGTGAAACCAAGAACAAGATCTTTGGTTCAGAATTTACTTAGTTGTATGCTATCTAGGCCCATCCATAACAGATGGATCAGAGTTAATTTTAATTGGCGCAGTTTTTTCACCGAAACAATTGATTTGACTCAGAACCTAATTCGGTTCATGCATATTAAAGTTTTTCACTAAACAGAAAACGAAATGACATGAAAGCGCAGATGTGTTCATGAGTTGTAAAACTTAGCCAAAGTTTGAAGACACCTTACAAAACTGTCATCGCATATCTGAGTCAGATTTATTAAAAGGAGACTTGGAACTGTGTCCTAACTTTCCATATCACCCTTCAACAATCTTGCCGTTCATTTTCGCTTTGTAACCGGAGCTACCCTTGTCTTTGTGCTCAGTGCAGACTGATAACACATGCGCTTTAGTCTCGATCATTTTATTTCGACTCTCCACGATGACGTTGAAACACTAGTGAATATTGAATAAGTTTTCAAAGCTAAAAGTTTCCAAGTTTGTCAGATTTGGACATCCATCGTCGCAGTATTCCGTTTCACAACGTCGCACGCGAATTCGAGAGCTGGGTGATGGGCACTTTGAAGAATTTCTTGGCGTTTGCTGCAATTTTATTACAAATTCAATTTCGACCGGGATGAAGCCGATTGCAAATCCTCAATCCCTCACGCATGAAATGATGTTTCTTGACAGAGATAGGAAATGAGTTCATGACACACTGTATAAAATGTTCTGAGAAAGGGGCTTGTATGACGATGTTTAATTTTATTAGGAAATACCTTCGGTTTGTGGCTAAGAAATTTAGGAAATTAGGCGAACCTTGAGCCAATTTCATTGCTACACTACCAACAAGTAGAATTTATCTGTGTCAACATATAATGAGTATTAACGAGCGTTTTAGACAGTTTTCATTATAGCGTTGCTTAGCCAAAGTAAGCCAATCCCTAAAATGCGTTTGCTTGTTTAATTTTGCAACAATTCAGTCAGAAAGAACTTTCTAGTACGTCATATTTTCATAGAAATTTTATAAATATTGGGATTTGACTTTAAGAATCCCAAGAATAAACGAGCGAATAAAATTTTGCCTGTGAATTACAGGCATTGAATTGTGTTACCGGGAATCTACAAACCAATTAAAAGACGATACTATGTTTAGTTTTTAGCACTATTTCCTAGAAGCAACAGCGAGGAATTTTGTTATAAATTTTTTTTTAATTTTGCGAAACGAGCGAAATGTGATTCCAGAACTTATAACGGTTTTGGAACTGCGGTCACAATTCATTCACAAAATATTATTTCTTTGAGACGTTTGCCGCGTGAATTGTCTTTTTATGTTACTACTATGCTTTCATAATTTTTTAACGCAATTTTAACGCGCCTCTTATTTTTGTGGCAGTTGATTTTTCGAATTGTTCATGTGTGGAAGAAGTGATGTTTCCAATTTTAACTTCAGGATTGAAAGAAATGTCAATTCTGATTCTAATGTTCATAGGTGGAAGAAATGATGATTCTAATTTCAGTTTTTGGGATGGAGGAAGTGATGATTCTAATTCTCATGTTTAAAAGGTGGTAGAAATGCCGATTCTAATTCTAATTTTCCGGGGCAGAAGAATTGACGATTCTAATTCAAATTTTCCAGGGTGGAAAATTGTTAATTTTAATTTTCCGAGGTAAAGAAATGATGATGCACTCAGATCATTTTAAGCCGGACAAGGACACTCCAACACTCACCAATTATGCAGATTAGCAACAAGCCTGCTCTGCTCATCTCCGTCCCAACGCACTTATGTATAAGTGCTAAATTTTCCCACGACGCCCGTTGGGAAATGCTGCATTGCAGACTACATTCTACGGTCCGGAGTTCTTATTTGAATCCTAATTCGGCACCAAATTCAGGAAGTTGAGTTAACGTTTTGAACATCACAGAAGGCTATTTCCTGTTGGACAATGCAATTGTTAACGTATCGAACGTCACATGAAGCGATTTCCTGTTGGACAATGCAATTGTTAACGCTTCGAACGTCACGTGAAGCGATTTCCTGTTTGACAATGCAATTGTTAACGCTTCGAACGTCACGTGAAGCGATTTCCTGTTGGACAATGCAATTGTTAACGTTTCGAACGTCACGTGAAGCGATTTCCTGTTTGACAATGCAATTGTTAACGCTTCGAACGTCACGTGAAGCGATTTCCTGTTGGACAATGCAATTGTTAACGCTTCGAACGTCACGTGAAGCGATTTCCTGTTTGACAATGCAATTGTTAACGCTTCGAACGTCACGTGAAGCGATTTCCTGTTGGACAATGCAATTGTTAACGCTTCGAACGTCACGTGAAGCGATTTCCTGTTGGACAATGCAATTGTTAACGCTTCGAACGTCACGTGAAGCGATTTCCTGTTTGACAATGCAATTGTTAACGCTTCGAACGTCACGTGAAGCGATTTCCTGTTGGACAATGCAATTGTTAACGCTTCGAACGTCACGTGAAGCGATTTCCTGTTGGACAATGCAATTGTTAACGCTTCGAACGTCACGTGAAGCGATTTCCTGTTTGACAATGCAATTGTTAACGCTTCGAACGTCACGTGAAGCGATTTCCTGTTGGACAATGCAATTGTTAACGCTTCGAACGTCATGTGGAGTGATTTGCTGTTTGACAATGCATGTTTTCAGTCAAGATAGATTTTTGGTTGCGAGACACATAATTATTTCTTGAGAAAGACATTCAGGCTTAAAAATTAACGGAACTGAATACACGAAATGAGTTACCGAAAAGCGGCATGAATTGAAGCTGAAATTGAAGAAGCCATTGTATATTTCTCATATTCCTCAACTGTTATTTTATGAATATAAAATCCGTTGGTGGTTCTACCCCATGAGAGATAGCCATCTACGTAGTTTCAAAAACTTGATTGACTTTATGCTAATCTTTCCACTTTTTTTAATTCAATCCCATTGCCAGCACAGTGTTCGTTTCGCTGTTACAATTTTCTATCGAAGGTTTACCGTATTATGTCTCCTAATGCTTGGTTTAAGACAAAGGTTTCTGCTGAAAATTTTATTTCAAAAAGAAACTTAACGTAATCAAATGAGTCGGTAAGGGTTGAAGAATAATGTTGGGCATTCACCCGTAAATTCTTCAATTCGCTGGTTCAATATTATTCGTTTGGGTTTTAATATTATTCTTTTGGGTTTTAATATTATTCTTTTGGGTTCCTTGATTTCACAATGGAAAAGGCCTAGCAATTTGCTGTACGAAACGTTCAGAAAATTTAAAAGAAAAATGTTCGTAAAGCTGGATAACTCTTGAACTAGAGCACACAAAACAATGCCAGGTTTGCTTTCACCGTTTCTATCGCATGTTTAATTTTCTGTAAACATGAGCTCTATGAACAAGATCGTAACTTATCGCATTTTTAGCTTTAATTTGAACATGAGTTCCAGGAACATGATTGCAACTTTTCATATATTCGTAAGATGATTTTATTTATTGTTAGGGACATGTTCACGTTTAACCACGATTTTTAAATAATTCCGAAAGAGTGCCACTTATTCAGTTCCTCGCTCTGTTGATTTTTTGATCATTGCGAACACGAAACATTTTTCATGACTGCCATTCGCTCTAAATGCAACTCTAAATTTATTCCCGGCAGAGACGGAAAAAACAAATTAACGCGGTCGATAATTTACACTCATGCACGGCAGAGACAGAAAAAACAAATGAACGCAGTCGATACTTTACACTCATGCATGGCAGAGACGGAAAAAACAAATAAACGCAGTCGATACTTTACACTCATGCACGGCAGAGACGGAAAAAAGCAAATAAACGCAGTCGATACTTTACACTCATGCATGGCAGAGACGGAAAAAACAAATAAACGCAGTCGATACTTTACACTCATGCATGGCAGAGACGGAAAAAACAAATTAACGCGGTCGGTACTTTACACTCATGCATGGCAGAGACGGAAAAAACAAATAAACGCAGTCGATACTTTACACTCATGCACGGCAGAGACGGAAAAAACAAATAAACGCAGTCGATACTTTACACTCATGCACGGCAGAGACGGAAAAAAGCAAATAAACGCAGTCGATACTTTACACTCATGCACGGCAGAGACGGAAAAAACAAATAAACGCAGTCGATACTTTACACTCATGCATGGCAGAGACGGAAAAAACAAATTAACGCGGTCGATAATTTACACTCATGCACGGCAGAGACGGAAAAAACAAATAAACGCAGTCGATACTTTACACTCATGCATGGCAGAGACGGAAAAAACAAATTAACGCGGTCGATAATTTACACTCATGCACGGCCGAGACGGAAAAAACAAATAAACGCAGTCGATACTTTACACTCATGCACGGCAGAGACGGAAAAAACAAATAAACGCAGTCGATAATTTACACTCATGCACGGCAGAGACGGAAAAACAAATAAACGCAGTCGATACTTTACACTCATGCACGGCCGAGACGGAAAAACAAATAAACGCAGTCGATACTTTACACTCATGCACGGCAGAGACGGAAAAAACAAATAAACGAAGTCGATAATTTACACTCATGCACGGCAGAGAAAGAAAAAATCAAATAAACGCAGTCGAATTTTAGTCAGAAAGCAAGTCACATGTAAACCGAACTGGAATAGCGTTATAGAAGTCATTGCGACAGCATCTCTCGGACATCCACCTATTATTCTGTTCCATCATCAGGTTAGCGTGAATAATTTTCAAGCGATGATGGACTGACAGTTCTATTATGGAACTCAGATGAAACCTTGTTACGGGAACGCCGAAAAATTCTATGGGGCTGAAATTTAGGTGCAGAAAAGGCAGAAGTTCTACTCTCGTCGTGAAGAGAATATTATCAACAGGCTAGGAATAAAATGCAAGAATTTTATTCACATTTTATGGAATGAAATTTGTGGTTGAAGTTAGTGGTCCGTGGTCGCGTCGTGAAGAGAATAATATCAACAGGCACGGAATAAAGCGCAAGAATTTTGTTCACATTTTACGGAAAGAAATCTGTGGTTGAAGTCGAGGTCCGTACGTGGTCGCGTCGTGAAGGTAATAATATCAACAGATTAGGTATATAACGCTTGAAATTTATTCACATTTTATGGAATGAAATTTCTCTCTGAAGTAATTGGTCAGTGAAATTGGCGAAAAAGAAATGTACGTCGATTTATTTTATTTTAGCCTTAATTTCACGACGCTGCAATGCTAATTTAGTGGATGTATGTTTAAGCGTCATTTAGGTAAAAATTGAATGAGAATTAAGTGCTTGAGGGAGAAAAAAGCTAATTCAGAGAATCTCTAGCTATTAGCACGGTATAGAAAACTGAGTGGTCTCAGTTTGTCTGAGTTCCATTTAGGTATTTAGATGAATGTTTCCATTCACTTTTACGAAAAATGACCAGATTTTCAACATGAAATATTGTTTCAGTTAATCATTGATGGTTAGGCTTCTGAAATTGTTAATGTAAGTTTCACTGGCTGGGAATTTAAACTTGTATTTCCTTTAAGGTCATGAAATCCTTTTATTAATCCAAAATATTTCCAAGATATATCACAACTCTTATAAACTCTCATCAATGTAATCCCTATAACTTTCATCTTACGTGATCTGGGAACATCACTCAATCGAGAGAGAATGTTTTAAATAAAATGAAAAATGCAATAACTATATACAAGCTCCACGTTTCATATGCTGTTCTCAAACACATTCCTTTATCAGATCACAAATACGCCAACACGCTTTCAAAAAATAATATTTGTTCGAGAGGGATGCAATTATAGTTAAATAAACCAACATTACATTGCTTTGTATACAACCAATGAGATAATTTAACCCTCGTGTCAGCAAGGAGCTTCTCTACCGAAATCATTATCAGGAACAAAAGCAGATTAAAAATCGCGCAAATACATTTGAAAATTGTGATAAACAATGCATTACAACTCAGCTGACTAATAAACAACAGTCGAAGCTTCAAACTATTGTTGTGAACATGATTTCAGCTGTAGAGTAATTCATTCACTTTAGTTCTTCATTTGCTGTATTTGATCATTTCATTTAATATTTCATTTGCTACAATTGTTCATTTACACCAATTATTCTTTAGCCATAACTGATCATTTTCTTTTATAAGATATATGTCATAATTGTTCATTTCCCTCAATAGTTCATTTTCTTCCATCATTTTCTTCAAGGTTTCGCTCATAAATGTTGATTTCAAGTGCTAATATGATGAGATTACAATAATTATATTATTCTACGAATGAAAGTTCAAAGCTACAATGTTTCCAAAATAATATTTAAAACTCCTTACAGGAATTCAATATCAATATTCAACTCATATAAAATAAGTCAAGGTACGCTGAAACAGAACAAAGTAACATAATAATTTATTATCTCTGGAATAACATCATTTGCGCTCGTGTATTTAATGCATGGGGTGTATAGTTTTTATTGTTTTAAGCCCTGGGATTCAGGTTTGTAAGACATTATGCAACTGCGCCTATCTGAGCTCAACGAAAATAACTGTACAAAATATTTTTGTAGCAACAACATAACAGCCAGTCATTATTAATTAGTAAGATGTGAAGTGAATGCTGACAAACGATTTATTTGTCAGTCAAGCAGGATTATGGATATTTGAGTTGAATGAACACTTTGACTGTGGCAGGTAAAACTGAAGTTTTTCTTTCAACTCAAATTTAATGTCAATGGTCGTAAATTATGTTGAAAACTAACAATAACAGGATCGTGCTTTCATTTAGCTTCAATGAGTATTTATGAAAATTGAGTTTTTGACTGCTAGTCGATCAGCAGCATTATGGAAATTCCCATTGTGTACCACCGGTGGGTCAAGTCACTGTCAAAGTGTTGATGAAAGTTATTACAACAATCATATTTTCAGAATTACGATTTCGTTTACATGGTGGTGCCCAAGAAATAGCATCACATCAATTACAGCTCATATTAGATTGCGAGGCAGTTCTTAAAGTTGTTTCAGTAAACGCAAAAATAAAATTATTTTGCGCCCAAACAAATAAATAATACCTACCCATTCGCGTAATTTTTCCAGCTTAAAGCTTCGTGCATCAAAGTTCGTGTCTCAAACTGTTCATTTTTTCCGTGACGCATTCTAACGTGGATTTCAATTACACCTTGGATTTGGAATATGCATATAGCCACCAATTGCTAAAAGTTTTTGAAACACTTAAAATTTATTTTTGCAATTAGAAGGTTAGATGTTGTTTCAAAATGATAGCGCTATAAATCAAAGAAATAGAACAGACTATTTAATATTCTATTTTCAAAATGAAAATAGAATAATTTCGCTGTAAGTCCTGCTTCATTTTCTCGGTTACATTCATTAAATGTACTGGTTGGTGCAAAAAACGCATGGATCTCAAACTAGTAGAGCAAGTTTTATATATTCATACTAGTTGTAACCATAAATTAAATATATTATTTTACTAGGTATAATAATAACCAGAATAATTATACTACACATAATTACAACTAGAATAATTGTACTAAACATAGTTTTAACTCGAATAATTAAAATAGGTATAATTAAAACTAGAATAACCGGGTGGTTTAATTGGCTGTTCTACACCGCATGTTAAACCAATACGTTCTTTTTGCGCTGCCCTATACTTCCTTCTCAAGTCAGAATGTCAGGGCCAAGCAACGAAAGAATTCCGTACAGCTCTAGTTGTGGGGATGTCAGGTCAAAACGCTCTCGACACCCCGACCGCCTCGGGAATTGAAACACGAAACAACCAATAGTTTTATTGATTGCATAAATAAAGAAAAATATATATATATCTTAACTTATAGTCAGCAATCTAGAATGCAGGTAGAGAACCGTGATGGTGGGCGAGCACAACAGCGGTCACAGAACACACGGCAGGACGGGGCACCCAGGACCCGTGCAGGATAAGGCACCTAGGACCCGTGCAGGATAAGGCACCTAGGACCCGTGCAGGATAAGGCACCCAGGACCCGTGCAGGATAAGGCACCCAGGACCCGTGCAGGATAAGGCACCCAGGACTCGTGCAGGATAAGGCACCATAGGACCCGTGCAGGATAAGGCACCCAGGATAAGGCACGCAGATGCACTAGGCTACAAGCCAGCGAGTGAGCTAGTTAGGAGACTAGACGGACGAACATGAACCGACTCGAGCGTGGCTTCCCGTGGCACAGGGTAAGTCCAGCCTGCGAACAAACACACCACTTTTAACACTGCTCGCGGCTTGCTAGGGTCAAACCTTGAAATATCGGCGAGAGAAAATCTCACTAGCAGGTCTAGCGGGAAATGTAGAACACGGGGAATTTTCCCCTCGTATTAATTACAATTGCTCGTATTCATTCCAGACTTTGGCATTGCAGTAGACTCAATGCCACTTCAACTTGGTTTTCAAGGGCTCATGATATGCTCGTCTGCGTTGAGCCTTTTATGTTCACAGCGCAGCAGAGCTCCTTCCGCGTGTACGACTGCGCAGGAGTTCACGTTCAGGTCGGAACGGTGCTGAATAAGGGGCAAGAAGCACCGTGAAAAGGCCGTGTGGCAGCGGTTATAAGAATGTGTTGTGTACTGTGTACTATATTGAGGTACAGCGTTGGTGGTGTCTCTACGGTCACTGTTGAGATCACGGCTACATCTTCTGCTACGGCTACTGTTGAGGTCACGGCTACATCTTCTGCTACGGCTACTGTTGAGGTCACGGCTACATCTTCTGCTACGGCTACTGTTGAGGTCACGGCTACATCTTCTGCTACGGCTACTGTTGAGGTCACGGCTACATCTTCTGCTACGGCTACTGTTGAGGTCACGGCTACATCTTCTGCTACGGCTACTGTTGAGGTCACGGCTACATCTTCTGCTACGGCTACTGTTGAGGTCACGGCTACATCTTCTGCTACGGCTACTGTTGAGGTCACGGCTACATCTTCTGCTACGGCTACTGTTGAGGTCACGGCTACATCTTCTGCTACGGCTACTGTTGAGGTCACGGCTACATCTTCTGCTACGGCTACTGTTGAGGTCACGGCTACATCTTCTGCTACGGCTACTGTTGAGGTCACGGCTACATCTTCTGCTACGGCTACTGTTGAGGTCACGGCTACATCTTCTGCTACGGCTACTGTTGAGGTCACGGCTACATCTTCTGCTACGGCTACTGTTGAGGTCACGGCTACATCTTCTGCTACGGCTACTGTTGAGGTCACGGCTACATCTTCTGCTACGGCTACTGTTGAGGTCACGGCTACATCTTCTGCTACGGCTACTGTTGAGGTCACGGCTACATCTTCTGCTACGGCTACTGTTGAGGTCACGGCTACATCTTCTGCTACGGCTACTGTTGAGGTCACGGCTACATCTTCTGCTACGGCTACTGTTGAGGTCACGGCTACATCTTCTGCTACGGCTACTGTTAAGGTCACGGCTACATCTTCTGCTACGGCTACTGTTAAGGTCACGGCTACATCTTCTGCTACGGCTACTGTTAAGGTCACGGCTACATCTTCTGCTACGGCTACTGTTAAGGTCACGGCTACATCTTCTGCTACGGCTACTGTTAAGGTCACGGCTACATCTGCTGCTGCTATGGTGGAACGGTTACACCTGCCGCTCCTATGCTGTACGTTTACCAAACGTATATCTGCGTGGAGGCATTCAGCCAGCGCGATGAGCTAAATCCATTCGGTCTGCGCTGGGAGAGGGTCTTCTCGGCACGCGGGAACCACTTCGGGACTCCTCGTGGGACGACTCTCGATGGAGGTTGGTTGGAGAGGTAGTGGGCGCTACTAGCTTTGACCATTCGTTGGGAGGCCTTACGAGCAATTGTAATTGTCCTACAAATTAGGTGAGAACCCATAAAAAATTTCATACGGCAACTTGTATTTCATCGAAGTGATCTCGTTACGTTCTCTTGTCAAATTTGACTATTTTAGATGAGATCTCTTCAGTATAACGTGATTTTCATTGCAATGCGTAAGTGCGTAAACCTAAAGTATTCTTGGGAATGTCCTTTCATTTAATTGTAACTTACTGCACATCTCTCTATTGCTTTAGGTCATGCTCCGCTAGTCTCGGGCTATAATGCGTGACTCTCTCTAACAGGTTGCCGTTTCTTGGGAAACTTCGGGGTGCTGGGAAGGGGGTCGCCCTCCGTTCTCTACCTATGGAGAGCGGAACCCTCCGACCGGCTGGGGTGACGGCCCGGGAACCAGCCAAGTTTAACTTACTTTAATAAATTCTGTTCTCGTGAGCTGTCATTACTGGCCCATCCTGAATTATTTTCAAGAGGAAATAATGTAACTAGTAACTCAATTTCAGTAATATACAATAAGCAAGACAAAGCAGAAATACTTATTAGATTTGACTTAAACCAACAGCCAGTCTAAGCCTATCGATTCGCACAAAGGCGATCCAAAGAGAGGAAATAAAAAGGCACCACTTAGCACATAGTTACGGATACGCAGGATCTATATAGAAAGAGAATAGACATAGTTAACGGAGAAA
This sequence comes from Morinoia aosen, assembly GCA_030386875.1. Taxonomy (NCBI): domain Eukaryota; kingdom Metazoa; phylum Arthropoda; class Malacostraca; order Amphipoda; family Talitridae; genus Morinoia; species Morinoia aosen. The sequence continues at coordinate 20,280,560 of CM059556.1, forward strand.
GAAGATTATGAAATAAGATACAGTTGGGGTAGAAAGTAGTAAGTCCTGAAAACGGAACAACAATGAACCGAAAAAGCGAGTACCTAACGTTACAAACATTTAATTTCAACACAAAGAACGCCTACCTAACTCTAAACTCGGGCCCTAAGATCACGGAAAACACAAATGTAAACAACTTACTCGTCATAATTGGTGACACTATCTAGTGCTTGCAAGAGTTGAGTTCACCAGGGTTCTATACGGTTCAAGTCTAGAATGGAAAATAAACAAATTAGATACAAGGCGTGAGCTACTAGAAACTGTAATAATAATACGTGGAAGGAGACTACAGAAGGCTCATTCCATTATCCTAGAAAAATGTAACAATTTGCGAAGCATCGCAGGCTAAATGCAAAAATGCATTGCGGCGTGCTGCAAAAAATACTTCGAACAGCCAAATCGTTAGTGACATTCCTGGAAGAATGAAAACGTCAATGGTTCGAGCAAGCACACTTAAATTGTAAACGAGCGAGACCGTTAAAGTAACATTGTAGGGTTTTTTTCTTTTCAATAGCACACGATTTTATGAATTATACTAACATTATCAACTTTTCCAAGACCCGCAACGTCGTTTAATCTATGTCTTCCGACGTCACCGGAAAGAAGTGCGGAAGGCCGGCCGGGTCGCCCCTACGCAGAAGAAACGCTCAAACCTATTCAATAACGCTCGTCTAAAACCTACCTGAATCTCACGTAAAAATGACTACGAAAAAGTACCACGATATATTTTTTAATTTAACTCATTAAAACCATCACCGACCAAACGTTATTCAAATCTAACAAAATGAACACATATTTATAATTGTAATTTATTTTAGATATTTTGTAAAGGAAATAGAGCTCTTGGTATAGTATACCAATTATCATAAAAAATAATTTTTGAATTTAACTAATTGAAATCATCATCAACCAAACGTAACTCTAATATAATAAAATGCACTCATATTTAGTCATCTTCTTTATTTTGCATATTTTTTTAAAGCAAATGGAGCAATTGGGAAGAATGCTATCCCGGCTGTAGAAAATTCTCTAATGAGCCTCCCGGTTTTTTCTGTTTTTTTTTGCGTCATCGGCTGTCAAAGAACATGAGTGGAAAATATTCAGTGATTTTCAGTGGCAGTAAAAAGTAGAGCTTGAACGTATAATTTTTTCAGGTAAAGAGAACATATTTCAAATTTCGATGCTCTGAAATTGTGTAGTTGAAAGATGCATTGTTGTTGGGTTAGCAGCTAATGCTGGATGGGTTAAAGCAAAGTTTCAACTCAATTTTAAAGGTTTAAATTCAACGCAAAAAAGGTTTTAATTCAACTCAAATTTAAAAGTTTAAATTCAACTCAAGTTTGAAGACAATTATAGTGTACAGTTTGAAAATAGTAAACCTTAACTCGATCACGCCTTCATTTAGTTTGATTATGTATTTATGAAAATTGAGTTCGTGACGACAGTTCGGTCAGCAGCATTATGGAAATTCCCTCCGTGTACACCAGCGGCTCACATCGCGAGCAGCGTGGTAAAGAAACGATGCTGCTGTTTGATTTATTGGCATTTTGGCTCCCATCACGAGGCGTAGCGGGTCTAGAAAAAGTTGTTAATGGTAGTATAATTCATAAAATCGTGTGCTATTGAAAAGAAGAAAAACCTGCAATGTTATTTTAACGGTCTCGCTCGTTTACAATTTAACTGTGCTTGCTCGAACTATTGACGTTTTGATTCTTCCAGAAATGTCACAAACGATTTGGCTTTTCAAAGTATTTTTTGCAGCACGTCGCAATTTGTTCCCTAGGAATAAATCCTATTTTTTTAATGTGTTTGACAGTTAGGTTTTTTCCAGTTCGCCGAATTCGTACATCGAATTTTAGATAAAATTTTACACACCTGGTTTTGAACCACCCGCAAAATATTTTTGACTGAACTAAGGAAATCTGGTATAGAATAAAACTTGGGGATTTTTCACTCAGTTATGGCTAACCCACAATCAGTGTTGAAGGTACATATGTATACTTGATGCAAAATTCATAAATTATTCTTAATTTTCGTCAGTCGTCTTTCACCAGAAAAACGCCTCAGAGTGTTTTGGGTACATGTGAAACCGTTAAAATTTATCCGATTTTTTTCACTTTTCGTCAGTAATTTCTCTCTATAAAAACACCTTATCAGTCCTAGTAATGTAGAGTGACACATATGTTCTGCTTATTTTCCCTCGCACCAATCTTAGCGAAACACTGAATACAAAATAATTTGTTTCATCAGCGGCCGTGCAACAGATTCTTCTTAGTCGTTCGACTTAAAGAAAAAGCATCAGACAACATTGCGTCATTTTTCAGCGCTCGGATAGTGTTCGTATTTTGGCGTCTCACAGAGCCATTCGTCACCTGCACCGGAGAGGAACAACTATATTTCTGATTGACTACCAGGCATGGTAGAATGTCATGACGTGACGCCATTTTTTCGCTTCCAACTTCGGACTTGTACTAGACGAGCTCCGTGGATTTTTAAAGGAATCAGTGTATATCTAATTTAATGTCAATACCGTGCCAAGGAGAATGTCGTGACACCATTTTTTCACAACCAACTTCCGACTTGGACTAGACCAGCCCCGTAGATTTATAAAGGAACCAGTGTATTGACGGCTATTGATCTTAGATTTGCAACCAGTCGTGGTAGAGAGTATTGACTGCATTTATTCGTTACTAACTTCCAACTTGAACCAGCCAAACTTCGTGGATTTATAAAGGAACCTGTGTATTGACTACTATTGACCTTAGATTTGCAACCTGGGATGCTAAAATACCGTGACGCCATTTCCTCGCTACCAGCTTCCCACTTGAACTAGCCCAGCTCCGTGAATTTATATAGGAACCATTGTATTGACTGCTATTGACCTTAGATTTCCAACCAGGCGTGGTAGAGAGTAGTGACTGGATTTCTTCGTTACCAACCTCCGACTTAGACTAGCCCACCTGTGGGCTTAGAAAGAAACCAGTGTATTGATTACTATTGACCTTAGATTTCCTACCAGGCATGGAAGATTAGATTGACGGCATTCTCTCGCCCGCAACCTCCGACTTGGACCAGCCCAGCCCCGTGGGCTTACAAAGGAACCAGCGTATTTCTGATGGCGCTCTTACGGGTTAATCATTTACTCCTTGAATTTTTTCCACGACCAGTAGGAAAGCTGCGAACTATTTTAGCCAGTGTTTCTCCTTCAAAGGGCTGTGTCTTCTGAGGAAAAAATATACAAAACTTCGTGAAATGGCAAGTATATTAGATTTAAATGGCTCATCCACACAAATAACATTTGGGGCGTATATTTGGTGCAAGCAATTAAATTTTATTTCTAAAGTAATGTCACGTCAATTAACATTTTTAAACCGGTCTTCTGAGGAAAACAATTAGCAAAACTACCTAAAATAGCATGTATTAGATTATTTTGTATGACTCACCCATGTCTATATTCCTAGCATGCTATATATTTTGTGCAGGACGTTACATGTTATTACTAATGAAGTATCACGTTAATTAGTATTTTTGATATGAATTTCTAAATTTATCCATGTGAAATGTCCTTTTGACTGTTATGGATGGGAATAGCACATTGATTATTAAATTTAATAAGTGCAAGAACTTCAGGAGCGGCCTCTGATGGAAGCACTGGAAGAAAAGCTGTAACAGCTTAGGGGGTAACTTCAAGCTCTCAGGACGCAGCTACTCAGGGAGAAACCACGAAATTTTTATTTGTGTTTCTCTTCTTTACCGTTCAACGAAAAAAAACCGCTGGTTCCAATGAAGCCTTAGTGTCTCAACAGCTGATATTCTTCTTGTTACTATTTTCATGAATATCTGTTGGCCTATAAGATTGTGGTTATTATGAACCAACGCTGCATGAAAACCAATGCAGCATGAACATTAAACCTCCTTTCAATGAAAATCGAACTCGTCATTCGCCCTTTTTTTAACCTACCTCAAACAAATAAGTTCTCCGATACAATTTTTCTTACAAGCGAATTGAAAGATGTCTCACGAATACGGAAAATATGATCTTAAACAAACAAGTTTTCTGATTTAATTCGTCCTACAAACGAATTCTGCGACATTTCGAGAGTACGGAAGACAATATTTAAAACAAATAAGTTCTGCGATTTAATTTGTCCTACAAACGAATTCTGCAATGTTTTACGAATACGGAAAACACAATCTCAAACAAATAATTTCCGCGATATAATTCGTCCTACGAGCGAATTCTGCGATGTTTGAAGAATAAGGAAAACAATTTCAAAGCCCTCTTCGAAGATTTGTAGCGGCCGAGCCTCAGGAGACAGAAAACCCTGTCCTGGTCTCTTAGCGTCCGCCTCGGCAAAAGAGAAGAGTCGTCGTGCGTTTTGTTGGTCGTAATGAATGTTAGGAGACACGGAATGTATGTTAGGAGACACATGAGAGCAACAAAGACAGAACAAATTAGTGGAGAATGGTTAGAGAGGGACAATTAGTTACCGAGTGCAGGACCTGAGATGAGAGGCAGACCTGAGTCTGACTTAATGAGTCTTTTGTAGCGCCTTTTGCTCAGGTACGAGAAGCAGGCTTTTTAGAGCGTGCTTGCTACAATATCAAAGAGTTTTCCGAGGGTATTCTCTGGCAGAAAAGTTCTCAAACGCGCCTGCTACTATATAAACAGTATTCCAAGGGTATTCTGTGGCAGAGAAATAATTTTAAAATGTGCCTGCTACAATGTAAAGGAGTATTCCAAAGGTATTCTCTGGCAGAGAAATTTTTAAATGCGTCTGCTACAATATCAAAGAGTTTTTCAAGGGTATTCTCTGGCAGATAAATTTTCAAACGTGTCTGCTACAATATAAAAGAGTTTTCCACGGGTATTCTCTGGCAGAGAAATTCTCAAACGCTCCTGCTACAATATAAAGGAGCATTCCAAGGGTATTCTCAGGTATATAAATTTCGAAGTGCGCTTGCTACAGTACAAAGAAGTATTTCGATGGTATTCTCAGGCATAAAAATGTTTGGCACACTTTTAACGATAGTGATAAATTTACTTACCTCACAGTGTCACGATTACTAGATCTTAATCATAGTCTTTTGGAGAGAACAATCAATCAATTTCAGGTCATGATCAGTTTGCTTGCCTGCGCACATCTGTATCGCTTATGAAATTTGAAAAAAATTCAGCCAACGATTATGCACAGCTCTAAATAAACCTGGATTTTTTCGGCAGTTCAGCTTTACACGGAAAAAAAGGTAGCACGACATAGTTAAAATTTTGAAACTGCTTAGAAATTCTTTCATAATTTCAGTTCTGATCCTCAATATCTATTGTTTGCGCTATTTCGAGTTTAATAGTATTGTTAAATTAATTAATTTATGATTGGATTTTTAATTAAGCCCGGTGCAAACCTTAAACTTTTTGTTTGCCAAAGACTAAGGTTTTTTGCAGGCTTTTCCAAAACTTTCTTAACGTCAAAGAACATGGTTTTATTTAAGTTTTTCCAAAACATTCCCTAAGTCGAAGACCGAGGTTTGTGTGCAAGAATTTTCAACGATTTTATCCATGTTTATTCAACTAGTCATACTGGCGGATCATTCACATTTGTTAGCAACTAAGGCGGATTTCCTAAGTTGCACGTGAATGATAATGACCCAACACAACGAACTGGTATTGGCATGACGAGAGCATCACGTATGACGTTGCGTAGAATCTAAACATCCCGATACAGCTGTAAGTTTATACCACGCTCATAATTCACTCCTCAGGTTAATTTTTATTTCGTGTCCAAAAGCAGAGCGAAAACCCGGCCCAATCTATTGAATCCTCAGATTTCGCCATGCCATCCACCTTCAAATTTATCAAATCTACAATAAACATTATTGTTGGTGCAGCCTACTCGCGCTATATTTCACCACCGCTGCCTCATTCATCCAATATGCTAAGCCAATTTCTGAAAATTTGCATAACCATGACGCCTTTCACCTTTAATAGCAAAATTTTGATTCAAATGGAAAGCGCCTCAGTGGGGTCACTCTTGAACCGACTTAAGCAGACTTCTATATGCCTTGTCTTGAAAATATGCTTCTTATACTAAGCACAAAATCTAATACTGTCTCTCAAAGAAGAAACAATCTTTGTACAGGGAGCAGAGTATTTCACGTTCGACAGAACATTCCAACGTTCAACAATTACGCTGATTACGTCAAAGAAAAAATATTATTTCACCACTTTCCTCCCTTCAGAAAACTATGAATTATCAAATTCCAAAGTTACATAACCAAATCTGAGTCGAAAGTAAGAAGTTTACAAGACGGATTGTCATTTCCGGTAGACCTTGTATTTAACAATATACCGTCAAAAACTATCTCCTTATATCTATAGGTTATTTGCTCCTGAAAAATTGTATTCTGAGACTTTTTAAGTATGACATTGTCTCATGAATAATGGTTGCCTCAGCGTTTTCCATCTCCTCATAAATGATATTTAGTTACTCCTTAAAAATATTATTTCAGCTTACATTTATGTGTGCAAATGTCTCATGAGAGCAGCAAGCCTCGATGTTAATTATATCTGTAAAAATGTATAATAGTTTAGTTACACCTTAATTAGTTACACCTTAAAAATATTATTACATGACACATTTAGGGTACAAGTGCCTCACAAGAACTGAAAGCTTGTACATCGACTCTGGGGACCACGACTTCGCCGGATGCAACCCAGCTGCTGAGTTCATTGACATGACGGCTGCGTTTGCATAATTTCTCAGTTTATGCGAGACCGAAGTACGCTGCGACAGGATTTGCAAATGATCTCAAAGCTGCCATTCCTTCAAAATGTGTACTCAGGGCCCTCTGTTGGGCAGTTCACATTTGCCCGAACAGTGCAAGTTGACTAAGACACACAGTATGACAGTCGACTTTGTCCAGAGTTTATGAAAGTTGACCGACAGTGTCTGACACAGTGCAAGTTGACCGACAGTGCCTGACACAGTGCAAGTTGACAGACACAGTATGACAGTTTAGGTCGTCCACAGTTCGTGAAAGTTGACAGACAGTGCACATTTGACCGACACAGTGTGAGTTGAAAGAGACACACGTACAGTATGACAGTTCAGGTCGTCCAGAGTTTTTGAAAGTTAATTAACAGACAATGCACATTTGCCCGGCACAGTGAAAGCTGACGAAGACACACCGTATGACAATTCACGTTTGCCCGAGTATTTGAAAGCTGACAAAGATACTCTTTATAACAGTTCACATTCATCTGGTTAAGTGAAAGTTAACAAACATACACTGAAGGATTGTTGACATCCTACGGATTTAGTAAATATTTACGAGGATATCCTGCATTTAGTTCACATTTTGTGGAACCATCAACGGCTGATAGGTAATTGAAAGATTATAATGTGAATTAAGCTCGTCTATTTAATGAAAAGTGAAATAATTAGTATACAATTTTTCACTATAAATAAATTCTCTTCTTTTGTAGTCAGAAAATCATTAGCAGGTATCGAATATTACTTGCACTGAAAGTGAAGATCAACGTTTCAAATTTCTCTTGTAGTCTAAATTTTGATTCCTATGTAAATGAGATCTCCTTTGAAGACTTTAATTTTTTCAGCTTGCAGATCAGAGAATGCTGTTGGACGAGATCTCGTATCGCTCAAATAATAGTAGGTCATGCAGTTTCGTACATTTATAAGTTTCCCCATTTACTTATAAAGTGCATTTCGAAATTCATTTCTGGGGTCACCCTAATCTATCTTATTTCTTCATTGCTTTCGTTCCTTAATGTGTTTTTTTGGAGATCTCGGGCTGGTTGAAGTTCCTTCTTCATTCTGATGTCGCTGATAACCTAATAACAGTGCAAATTTGTTGACAGGGCTTGTCATATGCATACGAACTTCATACTAAAAAGTGTTCATTCTTGTTCTCCGTTGTGTTTCATAGCTAGCGTTTTAGCATGCAGTTACTATTGCCTATGTTTATGTCACTGCGCTGTCAGTTTACATCAATTCAATTAAATTCATGGTAATCTACTGTTTCTTTTCTACACCCAATGATTCAATTGCGTGTTCTATATCGTCTCTATTTGAGGACTTGTTGCTTTCACCTGAAAAGAAGAGCGTCAGCAAACCACTTGTCAGCAAACCACTTTCCTTTGGTGTCAGTCCTTGGTTGGCTTGAGTCGCAAATTTACTAATAACTTGTAATAAAAAATAAATAAAAATCGAAACAGTTGATCATGTTTATTGCGATGCCGTTTCGGAGTCTAGCTCCGTTCCCATTTCAGCAGAAAATCATTGCATCTTCGAAATGAAAGACCAAACGTCCATAAATAATATATTGGAAACATGGGGAACAAGAAGAATGGTTTTCAGCTGGTATGATAAACAGGTTGTTATGTACAGACAAATTGTAGGGGATAAGATCTGCTCGTGTTATTCTGCTTCGATTTTCGGTTAAAAATAAATACAGCGTTTAGAATATTGAGATCATTCGAAGATGAAGCAGAATGTGAAATTCGAAATTGTTTGAAGATGCAGAAACATCTTATTTTGCACTATAATGGCGCCTTGTCGAATGCCGTGAGTGGGCGAGCTGAATTCTTGTACGAAAGCTTTTATTGTTTTGCCCATCGACTTTGATACGAAATTTCATGGCGCGCCACGCAGACGAAATATGATGTGCACTGCACACAACTATAATTGTAAACCAAAGAGGCACGGACCTCTATGAGTATCGTATCCTTGTTCTTTGTTCCGCTATATATACAACCGATATCAAAAGATTTATTTCAACTTAAAGTTCAAATGAACTCAGGATTCATGTTCTATTACATATATAAACGGAAAAATAGCCTGATTAACACTTGCAGCTTGTATTGCCTACAAATAGCCAATAGACAACTCCCTGTTTATCTAACACGCGCAATTTAATTTCTATTGAGATTATTTTTTAATGAATCTCATTCAATGCCGCCTGATGTTTAAAATCAGAGATATTATAATTTGTTATTGAACTGATGACGGAGGTGAACTCCAAACCGTTTTCTTAATCAACATGATCAATATCCTCTAAATTTTCTTGCTTTTAGGTGCCCAGTTATGATTGCGTTGCACAATGTATAGAGTGGGCATTCGGTGGACGGGTGAGAGAGGTAACGTATATAATCTCTCCTATTCCAGATGGTGCACAAGATTTAGTTCCTAAATTACCCATATTTATGGGCACTCAGCACACTTGGCGTAATTGGCTCTATGGCCATTTGGAAGACCGTGTGGTGTGCATCAAACAAGGTTAGCTGCCCCGTGCAATGTCTGTGGAGACTTTCTTCAACAACGCAGGGCATCTTTGCATCGGGGAATTTGACCAACTTATGCATGCTTCTTTGTGTTTGATTTTGCAGTAGTTGTACTATGCGCTCCATAATTAGAAAACATTTTTGCAAGGGGTAATTTAACCAACTTATGCATGCTTCTGAATTTTTTATTTTGCCATAGTTGTAGCATACCCTCCATACTAGGACATTTTTGGTGAAAATAAACGTATATAAAAAAATGCAAAATGAGGAAAGAAAAAAAAACATATTTCAATGCGATGCCCCAAGGAGTGTATAGTAACAGGAGTGAAATTGTTTTTTTTTAGAAAACAATGTTGATAATAAAAATAAAATTTGGGCTGCTACACCAATTGAAAGTAAAACTTATAATAACAATCAAAACGGTTTATAGTTCGAAATAATTTGGTGCCAAAATTATTTCCTTAAGTTAAATAGGAGAGGTCGATTAAGAGTTTCAAAAAACGCCTTCGTTTAGAACAAAATACATCGAGTTTCTGCACTTAGTCTGCAGCCTCAATAGGGTAATAATTAGAAAAACAAGCCTGTCAAAAACACACATTCAAAACCAATTTAATTAAATATTTGATTCCCCTAAAGAGAACTTCACAATGTGAGCGGAAGTTTATCCTACAAAATGAAAACGTATTCTTGTAAAGCCTGTTTTGATGCTGAGAAATTATTCCCATACAACCTCCGAAGGAATTTGTAATCGAATAATTTTAGGCGTTGTTAAAGTGACTATTTTCCTGAGATTAGAAAAATGTCCTTCGTGCGTAGAATACTTAGTAATTTATAAAGGCAGGCTTCGTTTGAATAGTTTGGATTTCATGAAAATTCGAAGCTCATTTTTCCTTGGGAAATAATTAATTTAGCCATTAAAAACCTGCTCCCTCTTACACAATGTAGTAAGTTTCCTGCATGCATCGAGAAAATGAATCATCGTTCGCCAAAAAAATTACATCCCCTACGAGAAAGTTCTGCTTATACACGGAAAATACGGGAAGCAATAGAGCGGGGAAGCAAATTCCTCTCTTAAAGAAAGCTTTCAGGTGCCATGTAATATTCAGGATCCCGCTACACTGACGTAAATCCAGCCGTTCCGTAGGGCATTCAAGTCCGGGTACAATTTACGGGCATGCGGTGTTGGCATTTCACTGTTGTTGTTTGTGTAGATTTTCGCGTCTAATCCGAGAGTGAACCTCAAGGAAAGTGTAATAAATAAACCTGGTTGAGCATTTTTTCTGTTTTGGTTTAGATTTTTTCGTGTAATTGAAACAGTAGAAAGATGTGATAGTGAATTCTTTCTAGCGATCTTGTCAAGCCACTCCATATCAGAAATTTTCAATTTTGCCTTCTTATACCCTGGGTTTGTTAAAGTGTATTACAATTTAATGTGAAAAGTTTCAATTTCTAGCAAGGAAGCTTTGGTATACATCTACTGAAATATCGAATGGAAATTTGGAGAACGTGTTGAGGGATATAAAAGTAGTGCGAGAACTTTTAAACTATGCTGTACGAGAGGAATTGATCCATTTTGCTTCCTCAAGACGAATGATAAATTGTTAGGAAAAAATCTCAAGTATTCAACGATTTGGTAAGATTAAAGAGGTAATGGTCGTTTGTTGTCGTGGGTGTGCTGCAGGTTGAACGCATGTTCCGGCTTATTTAGAAAAGCTTAGAGATTTGTCCCCAGAATTCGTTCACCCAACGCCTCGCATGTCAAAATTCGAAGATTTACAACTGTAATCAAAACATTTTACTGAATTGTGTGCGGCAGCAGTTTTGGTAGGAACGTTTTAAGCAATTTTGTCAGTATTGGTGTGCATGGTGTCCAATTTAGAAAATCTCCAATATCAATCGAAATGCGTTTGTGAAATACATGAAACTTCAACAGGTGTCCTCTGATAAATCCTTAATTTGTAGTGTGATGGGAATATTGCTCTATAATTGTGAAACCAAGCTCGTACAGAATAAATATATCGTGTGGAAATAAATATTAATCTACGGCTGCATTTTTTGTTCTCTTATGCCAATTTAAAACCCATTTCGATTACTGAGCAATTTCGCCAAAAAATTACTAAAAAATTGCCATATGAAAACAATCTCGCTAACCCGCGTTGTTTACTTTTTAGTTCATATTGAAAAATAGGGAATGGCGTACAAAGAATAAAATACCAATCAATGATTCTCGAAGAATTATTTTTACTCGTGAAAGTGTGATACTGGCATCACATGTGAAGGTGATTTACTCTACGAGTACTAACATGACACTTTATAAATGCAAAAAAAATCGGCCGAAAGTACATTGTTAATTTCAAAGTTTACAGCAAAAATTGTAATTTAGAGAGCGTTTTTGTCTTCTGAATTCGAATGCGTATTTTTAGGGAATCGAATAAATAGAATTTCTGTTCAGAAAATTCAAAGTATTTAACATTTTAAGACATCCATTGAAATAGAACATTTATCAGGCAATCAGTTTCATCCACAGCAAAACAAAACCAGTAAACAAAAATATGAAAAAAGAAGCGCAAACTTTTTAAATTTAACATCTAAAATGAAAAACCGAACTGTGAGCTTAAACAACTATCGCGTGATTTGCTATTTCATCATAGATAGACAAATTAAAACAGAAAACAAACGACGGTTTTCCACGCATTTACTTGCAGTTACACGCACTAGATCATGAAGAAATAATGTAAACGGACGAAACGTAGTAGACTGAATACAACATACGGTTCCCAGTCTTGTATTTGAGTTTCTGTTGGCGTCGCCAGCCCATGGGACGGCGAAATAAGATTAATAGCCCTGAAGTGTCCGAACAATTATGGGAGTAAATTTACCTGTCTTGTTCGAAGCTTCTGGTTGAACTTGGACTACTAGTAGGGACTGCTACAATAACAACTAACGGGTAAAACTAGTCAGTTCAACTTGGTCAACTAGCGAGAATAACTAGAATAGCAGCGATTGGGAAAAACTAGTCAATTCGATTTCGCGTTCTAATAGAAATGAGAAGGACAAAAACAAACGGGAGTAATCAGTCGGTCAAACTCGGTTCACCAATGGGAATCACTAGAAAAGAATAGCAGGATAACGCATGCATACTTTTATGTTTGTAATTGAGTTTTTCTGAATCCAACAAAAATAGATGTTTGAAAATATTGGTAATTTTCTCCTACGATAAAATTTTCTTTTGCAGTTGTACTTCTACCGTTTAATAATTTTATGAGTCTTTTCATCGTTTTACGTGGGGTCTAGTGCTTTATCAACAATTTTATAGGAGGTCTAATGATTTATCAACAATTTTACATGGGGTCTAGTGATTTATCAACAATTTCACTGAAATTTCAAACGAAAATAAATGCAGTTCATGGCATCATATGAGGTATACTTTTATGCCCTGAAACAATCAGGATTTGTTTTAAATACATTTATATTTCTTTCCCAAGTATTTGTGTAAGCTTCAAACGCTAAAACCTGAAAAAATATTTTGTAAAAATATTTCACTATTGAAATTTTAAATCGAATTCACGTCTCCAATAACGCGGCAGTTTTCCCTAACTGCTGATGGGTATAACGATGAAGGCTCATTCGGTTTAAAACTGACAGTACTCGTCACTTGTTCGTTGCTTTAATCTTTGGAATTTAAATTTAATATAACCATTAGAAAAAGGAAGCATGATTGAAGCAAGTTTATAACTTCAACGTGTTCCCAATCATTGAGTCGACAACGAATTTAAAAGTGTTTTCCTCTTTTCTTTACATAATTATGCTTGCTCAAAATCATATCTACATACAGTTGATTGAAAGTAATGTCATTTGCATTCATAACTCAACTCATTCTTCCACTGCATAATTCACCACTGAACCACTGCATAATTATGCTTGCTCACAATTATATCAATATAAAGTTGATTGAAAGTGATTTTACTTGCATTCATAACACATTCTTCCACTGCATAATTCGCCACTGCACCATCGCACAATAATTATGCAAGCTCACAATCATTCTAACATGCTGTTGATTAGAAGTGATGTTATTTGCGTTCACGACTCGTTCTTTCACTGCATAATTCACTTCTACACCACTGAATAATCATGCAGGCTCACAATCATCGCTAAAAACAGTTGATTGGAAGTGATATTATCTGCATTCGCCTATTGCATTCTTCCGGTTTTGGAACCCGTAACAACGTCGCTCTCGTTTTCTTCGACGATTTGAGCTAAGTGCTGTTTTCGGAGAATCATTGGATTACGCCTTCGTCATGAAACTTTCGTCTGTCACCTCTCCCAAATTTCGAAATATCTATGTTGAAAAACATATTTAGTTCATAGAAACATTTTTAAGTATGATGTCATCTTTCATTCTCACGATCTTTTGCACCTAATTTCTTTCCTTTATTATTGTATTCAAGTTTAATTTCTCATCTCGTAAATTCATGAAAAGCATCTGCAAGCATTTTCTGTCAGTGAATTGTGTGAATTTAAAATGGCCAACTAGAACACCGCTTTATGAAAGGTAAAGCGCCTACCGATATTTATTTTTTATTACAGTGGGAAAATTTTGCAGTCCTGAGAGACGTAATTGGTACTTCGAACAAGGTTAATGAAACTTCCAATCAGTTTTCAAAGAGAAAAAAATATACCTGCGCTCGTATGACCAACAAAGTAGAAGCGTAATACAGCACAATATTCTAAAAGCTCTAGCTCCATTCGTTTACTCTACAGTTTGCCAACGCATTTGTTTATGAACAAACAAATCGGCACGTCAGAGAAAAAAAGAGAAATAGGAACCTAATAGAACCCTCTGATGTGTTTCGTATCAAGTCCATTGAAAAAAGCAAATGTTTCTATCGCCAACATCTATCTACACGTGGTGGAAAAAGTCTCAAAAATAAGATCCTAATAGAACACACGTGTTTCGTATCAAGTCCTCGAAAAAAGCAAATGTTTCTATCGCCACATTCCCCCTTCGTTCAAGACACGGCCAACAATCCCCTAATGCGGGTCGGCCGCGGTACTTAACCGATATGAGGAGCCATTAAAAATTCATCACGGGACATAACTGCAAATGGAAAACCGGCGCAAACAGCTTGCTTCTGTCGCCTACGCCGTTTACGAATAGCAGAGTGCAACTGCACTGGGTTTATCGCACTTCACCGTTCAATAACTGAACGCTTTGCTGAGAGGAATTATGCAAATATTTTTCAACCGTGCTGATTTATTCATTTCGACAATCTGGGTGCTGAGTAAGTGATTACTTCTAGAGTTGGCTCGGTTTTTGAGTTGAATTTACACGGTAAATAGTAGGAACTCTGGCATAAACTCATCGAACTTAATATTCTGTAGGACGTAGCTGTTCCTGTTCGGCTTTTTCTCTGGATTGATTTCAGCTTTTTATTTCTGATTGTGTACCTTAACTATGATTCCGACCATGTTCTGCAACCCTTATGTTCGTTCAGCTAAGTCCTTGTTGATTATATAATTATGTCAAGGTGAATACAGAATAAAAGTTGTTTAAAAAAATACTGGTCAATATTTATTTCTATTTCAAAAGAAATCACTATTTATTTTGATTTGAGGAATGATTGTTAATATTTTTTTATCGAGAGCGATTAACATTCATGTGTATTTGTAGTTTAATACAGATCGACAGTAACCTGTAATTTTGTTATCATTTCAAAGCGAAACCGATCTCAATTTCCGATGATTTATTTGATTAATTATTTGTTAAATCAATGTAATTACATAAATCTCATTAATCTTGCCTTCAGAGCAGTTGAATTTACTATCACAAGTAGCTGAAAACTTTTTATTTGCACGAACTTATTTCGATAAGCCTAATATTGTATTATCTTTAAATCCTAGACTATGCATTACATAAATCTTTTTCCATATGCCTTCAATACACTTGAATTTACACTCACAAATAGCTTCAAACTTTTTATTTGCACGAACTTCTTTCGATAAACCTGGTATGGCTTCAAATAAACGAATAGCCCCGGCAAAATGTCTCCCAAGGTCACAGTGTTTGGTGTGTCACAAGATGCACAGATTCACATGTGAATTATTATCCTGGCTTTATAAAATGAATCCAAAATAATCGCCCTAGAATTTCGCTTAGGGCAAATCTTCGTTGTGGGAAACCAAATAAAGGAACTTTTAATGCCTACTCTTAACGAAACTTTGATATCAGTTTATTTTCCTTAACCACTCCCCAGAAAATCATTGAAGAAAAACAAAACTGTGGTGAAACTTCCGTTCAGGCGCTATTTTTCGCGGATGAAATAGCTATGTATTTTACTGAAGTTATTGATTGCCTAATTAGATACCATAATATTTCAAACAGATTATTTTCTTTGTGTGAGGATTACCTCACATTTTCGAAAATATACAACGGCTAAAAGTTTATGCCGTGTATGTTTCTCCTTAACAGTTGGAATTCAATTCCTCACTCACCGAATCCTCTTGACTGCAGTGTCAGAAATAGACAAATTGCACTTTCCTCAGGAATTATTTTACATAAACTAACAAGACAAACACAAGAGGAATCATTAGCTCCGTTCTATGAAACGGAGAGCGGCGCGTTAGAACGCTTTAGCCAATTCAAGTGCTCCGGAGAGCGGAGCAATTAGTGTTGTTAATATAAGTCTCCTCGTACCTCAAAGCGTAGCTCGTACCTCAAAGCTTAGTCCTTTACTCCGCAACGTCATTTTCATGCATGAGACAGCCGAAGAGACCGTTGAACACCACGTTAGCTGAACACACGTACTACTCTCCAATGTGATTCTCAATCGTGAACACAGATATTTGTTATTTCATTGCCTTTGCTTGCCCGGAATTTACGTTCCGTGGATTTTTAGCCAGTTTGAAGAGTATGTGCTAATTTATCTTTCATGTTTCCATGGTTGAATGAATTTTTAGAATAAGCACAGTCTAGTTTCAGATGTATATTCTCCACTGCAACAAATAGTTTCTCAAACAACGATACTTGAAATGATGTTTACACGTAGTTTAAAAAATGTCATGAATCAAACAATGTAACGAAATTTTATCATCCCGTACATATCTCGGTCATATTTTGTCATGAGGGATATGATCTTTCATTTACCGACCTAAACTCTCATTCTAATTCTCTGATAGTACAAAGTACTATTGAACTTGATGCTAATGCATCCGGGAACGTCTGCAGTTCTCGGAAACTCGGGGCAAGCGTTGACTTGTTCTTTCGAGCGAGAAAGTTTGAATTTAAGTTCATGTTTTGCGGAATTGTTGCTGTGGCATCTCATGCGAGGTAAGTTATGAGCTTGTCGGGTTACATTTCAACCTGAAGTTATTCCCTTGAAGCTCCACTCGCTGGAGTTTCATTTTCTGCGAGAATAACGCCAGTGGCAAGTGAAAATCCGTTTTCTGTTCAAGTGATACATGGTCCTTTTATTGAGCGTGGTGTTTTTATTCAAATTCTTGTAAGTCCCTGTTTTAAAAATGGTCAAATTGAGACTCGGAATATGAGTTTTAGTCATGAATTCCATATAGAATTCAATGAAAAAACATTTATGACATTTATTCGAGTATTTTTATACCAAGATCATTCTCATCAAAATCTGAAAGTAACGGAGAAAAAAGCTTTAGCTTTTTCCTCGAACGTGAACTCAATGTTTTGGCATTTTTCATTAGAGTTGTTTAGAAACGAAATTAATTAACTTCTACCCCGAAATGATCTCAACATTTGGGCATTTTTCATTTAAATGATTAAGAAACGAGTAGGCGAGATGTCTTTCCTGGGAAATGATAAAAAGTATCATCCACGTAATGCTTATAAGAAATAACTTGAAGCCGATCAGGCATTTGTCCAGCCAAGTCTATTCAAGTGGGCACATGGAAAAGGTTTGCAAACGTATGTTCACGAGTCGGGCCCATCCCTTATCTTTTATTTTTGTTAAGTGATTCATTGAAAATCAAGTCATTAATAATTTTTCATATCACGTTTTAAAAGAAACTTGAAATATTGTTTACGCAAAGCAATGGCAAAAGAGGATGTACGGGTAGCTGTCCAACCCCAAAATTTACATTTTTCCATTTTATCCCACCAACGCAAATTCAACTTCTATTGTAACACACAATTTCAAGTGAATACTTTTGTATTCACATGGCATGATTCTGGTAATGTATCCTTAAGAACAGATTTCAATCATCGGGTTCTACCATTTTCTCTAACATCATTCAGGATAGCTCAAAAAGGCTTTTTTAAAGGTATTAGCTGATTTTTTCTTCACACTTCATTCTGAATAAGTTCACTGAACAAGCACATGGTTGGTTTATTTTTTCACTTTGATATTGCGCTACTGACAAACATCCGATCATCCTTCGCTAATACCAAGAGTTTTGCGCATTGCGCATCTCGGTATGTGAGTTCCACGTACAAAGAACTTTATATGAGAAAATCTGAAAAAATAGTCAAATAACCGAACTGGACGGTTTTTAGTTTTATTGAACATAGCGAAGATTTTCCTACTCCATTACCTTTAATGTTCTCGTAAAGTTCATTGTTTTTTATGACTAACTCTATCTACTGCACTGATAGAGCCTACACTGAATTGTCGGATGAGTATCACAAAGTTCAAGGTTTTCAAACAGAAATTCATTCGTTTCGAAGTGAAGAGCGATTGAGGAAAACAAATTTTTGCTCTGAAATTTTGCAAAAATTGTTTGTAAAATCTTTTTTGGATAACTCGTCAGTCTCTGTGTTTATATTTTACGTCTTTCATGCTAGCTTGACGCCTACATTCATGTTACATTCATTTTGGATGATATCAATATAATTGCAGATGAAATAACTTTTTATTTTATTTCAGCATCTATCATCGATATCTGTATTTAAGTTAAACATCGCTCATTAAGGCAAAGTTTTTTTCCTAGTACAATTTGGACGGAAAAAACTTTTGTACGTACCATGCAAGATCAAAAAGGGCAAAAATCTTTATGAAAAGGCAATTGATTTGCAGAGTGTTCCAAGTTTTCTTACCCAGGTCTCTAAGCCCAACTGCAAGCGTAGCAAAGACTCTTTCCTTCATTGAATTAAGCTGAGTGAGTCGAATTTTAACCCGGTTGATGGGAAGCTCGCATGTTTGCTAGCTGCAGAACGAAGAATAAAAATTCGAGGAAAAACACTGAATCAAAATGTAGAAGATTATATTATCCTAATGTGATCGAACGGCACGTTTATTAATGTGGAGGTTATATCTCATCGCAAAAAGTAATTCTTTATTTATATTTAGTTCGTAAATTTCATATTTAGGATTTTACTTAGGAAAATAGCTTTCGGTAACTTACTTTGTTCATCGTGTTTGAAATATGACAAGAGATCTAAATTACGTTAAATTAATTTTCGCCGTATAATGGCATATAATTAGTGAAATCGTTATGCATTGTTACTGATTTTATTTAGTGTTGAACCAAATTTAAACCACTGGCACGCATAATTTAAAATTCACTTTTCAAGACGCAATCACGAGAAACAGTTCAATTATTATTCGTAATCATCGTCGCAGTCACGCGAAACAGTTTAATAATTTAAAAAATACTAATTAAAGAATTACAATTTATTAATCAACTACTGGCAATGCGAAATGGAAAATGAAATTCTCATTCATGAATAGTGGAAGATGTTCAGTTGCTAAGTATAGTGGTTTCATGAATTGTTCAGTACTATTGCTATAATATAGATGGTAAAGGAAGAAAAGAGCTTCAAATTTTCATTTTAATACAAAACATCATTGGTGTAAGACATTTTTATTGATAGGAACATAATTAAAACGGATTCCTGACAAACTACGAAAGGTAGATATGTATATTATTTACAAACATTGAAATACAAGTCGACGTATATACCAGTTAACACTTTGTTAAACGGTCGCAAGAAATGAAACAAAAGAAAATGGGTGTACCAAATTCATGAATAACCCAGGGTTCTACTCCTTAACCTTTTGTGGGATTGTATAAATGTAAAACACCTATACGGATAACATTTAAGACGTGAATCAAATGGAGATTGGGAGACTCCGCGCGCTGTAAGAGATGATAGCTCAACACTAATGGATATTGAGTGTAACGTCCACTGTTGAATCCAAATAAGGTGAAGCTTTTTCATAGTTTAAAATGAGATTAAAATAAATAGTAGTGTTCCTCGTTTAATTAATTTTCACATGAAAGTTGAATTTAGATAAGATAGGGTTTTTCTATCAATGAAAATGAGGTTAAAGTATACAGTGGTGTTTGTCATTTAATTTATATTCAAAGGATAGTTTAATTCAGAATCGATAAAGTTTGTCCATTATTTATAACGAAGTTAACGTAAACGGTAGTGCTCTTCATTCAATTTATATTCAAAGGAAAGTTGAACTCTGATTAAATAGAGCTTTTTCCCTTATTTTAAACGGATTCTAAAGATGAAAGTTGAGCGTTGGTGTTCCTCATTTGATTTATTTTTAAATGAAGAAGCCATGGAACTTAAAACTGAAGTGCACCGCACAAGTGAATTCGTATTCAAATGTAAGGATGACAAAATATGCAAGTGCATTACCCAGTCTAACTTTTTCGCCGGAGCAAGCATGTTTTTCGCCGCCAAAGCAATTCAATTACTTGGGCGGCGGAAAACATGCATGCAGGTAGTGAAAAAGTTAGACTGGGTAGCGATACCAAAGTCATGTGGGATGCTAATGTTCTGCAAATTTGTTGTACACGCTTGAACATTTTTCGACATACGAAATAAAAGCATATTGATAACCTATTTCAGCTAAGCGATGCTCCATGAAATATTAATAAATAAGAAAATTAATAATTCATATCGATTGAAATTTGTGAGCTGAAATCGAATAAGGTAAGCAGTATTCATAAAACGTGAATTATAAAAATGTAGCAAATCTAAAACTGAACTCTGATGATTCAAGGGGTAATATTTAATATATTTTAACCTAGTTCAAGGAAGCAAAGTTAAAAAAGTTTACTGGAATGATTTTCGTCGTTCGAAAATTTGTCAAGAGATATATATACACGGGGAAAGATGCAAAATAACATTTCATTGCCAAGAATAGCTTTCTTAATGGTTTGCAAATCAATGGCTTCTATCATTCGTTAAAATGTTATTGAGCTAATATTTTATATCCTGCAATAAATTTTTCATTTAAAATAATTGCACTCTCAAGTACGCAGAAAAAAGATATAATACAAGAGGGGACAATACGAGTATTAAGAACTCTAGAGAAGAAACACTGATGTAACAAAACCATGCATTTGATTGTTATGAAGTAGTCGGGTGAAATGTTTGAAGCAATACTTAAATAATTTTTTTCCGTTACCGGTCAGGTACCAGTCATTAATGATCACTTGGTACATATATTTCAAAAATGTAATTGTTACTAGCAATACGCAATTGTCGTTCGTTTTCTATTACTGGCCAGGTACCAACCATTAACGATCTCGTGGTTTTTAATCCAAAATTATAATTAATATCAGCAAAACGAAAATATCGTTCGTTTTTTGCACTAACTGGTCAGGCGCCAGTCATTAGGCAGTCATTAATCAGTCATTAATCTACTCAGTATTTAATCCAAAATAGAATTAATATCGCTCTGAATTTTGGAGTAACCAGTATGAGAGGTATCTTCTAGTAAACTTCACTTGGCTGTTTATGTCAAGTTCTGCGAGTACAGTATCATACTGACTGTAGCTTACATGGTTTCTACATACACTGCAAACTGAAATGTAATAGCGTCTAGAATTTATTGTTCCTACCAGTTTCAAAAGTTATGCAATTAGAGTTTGGATACAGAAACAATGTAAGCGCAGTTTCGAGTCCTGAATGATTTTATGGAATAATGACAACTGATTCTCGTTTTTTTTAGGTTAATCAGCATATTGGGAAATTTATGTACGACAAAATTTTGCTCATAACTTTTGTAGGATTCTGCTTGGGGAAATAGTTATCGTAAAATAATTTGAATTCGCCCTCACCGAAAAAGGTAACGGTTAGAAAAATAATAGAATTTTCTTCTCAAATCTGGCAGCAAAGAATGATCAGCTGTATTTCTGCATTGAAACTGAACACCCGTACCACTTTCTTCACAGTTTAAAACAAAAATAAATACAGTACAGTTTAATTACATACTTAGTTGCATCACAAGTTATATGTTCAAGTTATTCTACATGTTGGATAGCATTTTGTGTTTTGTTATTTTATACGGTAGGGAACACTATTGCATGAGAGAAAAAATATGAAGCTTCTAGAAGTCTCTCTTCCAGAAACACACAAATTCTTCATGAACTCACTTATCATTGATGTCAGGGAAAAACTTGTGGAATCTGAAAACGGTATGACAAAATCCTTACAACATTTCCTCATTTAACGCCTAAAAATGTATTGAAGACACAAATTAAACTTCCTGGGACAGTGGTAAGAGAGTTTTCGAAATATTTTGTTTACAAAGTTATATCAAGTTTAAATTATTGGAATTATTTTTCAGTGAAACTAACAGTATCGCAATAATATTCATTCTCAGTTCTATGAACTCGACTCCAAATCATATTTTCTATTCGAAAAGAACTTCCTTTCCTATGCAGTGAAAATTGCTAATGACATGAATAGTGAAATAGATCAAATAAATGAAAGTTATATAGACACAATAACACTTGAATTCTAAGTTTCAAGGACGGATGAGGGTATATCATTTAAACTAAATTTTGATTGGAATGGCCTAATGGCTTGAGGGATTTCACATCTTTTTTAATTGGTATTAGGTCACATGACAGAAAGCTATTATATTTGCGCAAATACGCAATCTCCGTTAAATATCTTTGCGAACAACAAACATATATGATCTCTTATGTACACTGAGTCGGTTCCTCATTTAGAACCTATTAATTCATTAAATTTGAAAGTGACTCACTCTATCTAACGCGTCTCCAGGGGGCGCTTCACAACGACTCGAGGTCTTACGTACAAATTCTGGACTCTGAAATGGAGTCATCACTAAACATATCTGTTTTTTACCATTTTATATGATACACAGGTTGAGGTTGCACTGTCACAAGTTACCTGACATTTACACAACAAAAGACGTAACCTAGAGACACCGACATGAAGACCAACACTCCGGAGGCTGTTGACGAGGTAGAAGACGATTTCCGTCTTAGTATCGCTGCCATTTTGTCTCCTGAAAAAGAAAAAGTGTGACAACTTGAGCGAAATTCGCCGTATTTCTCCCCCTTTCTCTGGCACGTTGGAAAACATAGCAGACGAGAACTGTATCAAACGTAGCAGTTCATGCTCTGTCTCAATTGAATGTTTCCAAACTATTCCTCGATGAAAAACTCCAAACCTTGAGGATTGTTAGTTAGTGCGTCCACAAGTGCCACTACATACATCCCAATGAATAGGTTAATTGGCTTCTGAAACTGATAATAATATAAAAAAATTCTCGCACTCATTAGATATTATTTCAGCCGCACAGTTTTCCCCTCAATTCCAGTTTTACGAGTATCATTTTTAAAACCAGTTTAACGAGCACTATTTTTAAAACAACATCTTCAATTCCAGTTTTACGAGTATCATTTTTAAAACCAGTTTAACGAGCACCATTTTTAAAACAATATCTTCAATTCCAGTTTTACGAGTATCATTTTTAAAACCAGTTTAACGAGCACCATTTTTAAAACAATATCCAATACGTCATATTTAGAACCAGTTTCACGAGCATCGTTTTTTAACGAGTGTCATTTGAGATAAAGACCAAACATTTATGTGCGTAAGCGAACATTGAAAACTCCTTCTTCTTTTTATTATTATTATTACTATTATTATTAATCGATTATAATGTAAGCCGGTGAACGAATTTTGGTCAATAATTTCAGAAGAACTTTGTTCAGGTATAGTTATAGTACAAAATCAAGTTTTGCGAATCAAATTAAACTGTAAGCTATTATTTTTTCTGCATAATAAACACAAAATAAACAATATTCTGCTGTAACGATAAATCGATCTGGCAGTTGCACTCGTGCTTCTTATAAACTTCATGAACGTTTATGAATATTCATGGTCTATACGTGTTATAATATTCATGGTCTATACGTGTTATAATATTCATGGTCTATACGTGTTATAAAATCGCTCAGCCTATTCAAGCCCGCAAGTAATATAGTTTTGGCTCAAATGGGTACAACTTGGGCCCAGTGTAAAGTTCAAAGTTATAATATAACTGATTTATTACCTTCCGAAATAAGTCATTTAATCAAAATTTATAGCTGTTTTTCCAAATTACGCCACCGATGAATAAAAGAAAAGTTTTTCAACTTAATTCGTGTACAGGAAATTATGAACCAACATGCTGCATGACCGTAAAGGTTTTGCTATACTGAGTAAAAAATTATAAATACCAGACTAATTTATCTAACTTCTATTTGTCATTTGACTTATTCAATTTTAATCACAAGCATAATTTTCCACAAAACACTCAAAGAGGTTTCATCACCGAAATAAATATCAAACTAATTTATTCAACATCTAATTGTCATTCGACTTATTCAATTGCAATCACTAGTATGATTTTATACAAAGAACCCACTGAGGTTTCACCACCGGAATAAATATCTCATTTCATTAGTTTTCCGAGTGAACAAACAAGAACGACTCACGACAAAGAAATAATTTTCAGAATCGCAGATATGAGAGCCGTTGGCCTTGAAAATTTAAATAATGCTTGGAAACGAATACCGCCAGACTTGATTAATAGGCGAAGAGTTTTTGTTTCACATATTCCTGCTGGTCGACTTGTTCACGTGGAAAATTAATCAAATGACTTCTTTCCGACGCAAATTGTATTATTTTATTTGCAAGGGTATATCAATATGCCAGGCACAAAAATAAACCTTGGATCAAATAATAGCTCTTACTATTTCTTCCATCCAGTGAACTGCAGAAAAGACTAACGTTCAATTCACTCACATTTCACTCAACAGAGGAAATAAATTTTATTCCACAGATTTATAGAATATGATGTTATCTAAAACCTATACTCGATATTTTGGCGAACTTACAAATAAAATCATTATATAAACTGTGAAAGTCGATGGGTGCTTAAGCTGCTCAAGAAATTATTTAAAGCTCGAATATTGCAAACTTACAATTAAAATATATTACAACATGAACATTGTAGGTCGATAGGCATTTTAAAGCCCGAATAATGAAAACTTATAATTAAAATATCTTATAAAATAAACATTGTAGGTCGATAAGCATTTAAAGCTCGAATTTTGCAAACTTATAATTAAAATATCTTATAAAATAAACATTGTAGATCGATAGGAATGAAACAGCTCATGGAATTATTTGAAACTCGAATAATGTAGCATGGAAGAGCAAGTTAGAGTGACCCTGGAGAAGTAGGTGCTGTTTACAGGCTTCAAGCGGTCGAACCACGATGAGCATAATTCTTAGGAGCGAAATGGTGTGCTGGCACCCGGAAATTAGATTTTGAAAAGAGAGCCTCGCCTAATCGAATTCCTTGACATGAAAAATGATCTTCCCTGTCTTTATAAGAGTGAACCCGTGTTTCAAAATATTCAGCTTCAAGTTCGGTATATAAAAATAACATTGTGTTGAATATAGCCAAGGTTTTGTGTCAGAAAATAAAATGTGTATCTGCAATAAATTGTATTTCAAAATTAATCAAGCATTATTTGACAGGACACTAAGGTAATAGCGTGAGTTATAGTTATAGTTATTATATCACTATTTTTATTAAGTAACAATTTTTCGTCGTTATGGATTGTCTAAGAGAAGAAATAGACATTATATAAAGCTGACGGAGATTTCAGATTAAGTGAGGAAAGTTTCATTCAGCGCACTTATCCTGCTTCAGAAATAATGGATAATCACAAAGATCTAATACTAATTTACGAACGCACTAATTAGCTTTCCACCTACGACAAAAAATAAATTGGGTGAAAACTCACTGAAATATGCAATTTTATCTAGTAAAACTGAACTCAATCTTATAAGAAAAATTTCAAATGGTACGTCGGTTACAAATTACGTTGGTAACAATTTATTGACTTTGGTTGCAATAAGAACACAATGAGCTGCAAAAATCAAACTGCGAAGCAGTGGTATTTACAATTTTTATTGGAAAAGAGCCATGCACTATAGATCCACTTCGACAGCTACATCCGACAGCTACATCAGGGAAATTTGAACGCCTACATTTCTAAGATGTAATTCTTTAATTGTAGGAAGGGCGGAAATGCATTGTTTTGACTGTTCGGGGAGTGTATGAATCTTTTAATTTGTTAGCAACAAGGTTTTGGAATTGGTGTTCCGATAATGAATTATTTACAATATCCCCGTAAGATTATTAGTATTTCTCAAATAAATCTATAATAACATAAGAACCGAGTCCGTCCGTGCGTGTGTCACACCCACCAGCCTGTAGTGTGAGATGAGCGTATCTGTGATACAAGCTTCATCAACTCCACAATTTTCGGTGCCTTAACCCAGCAGATTGGGAGTCGGAATAAATATCACATGTATTGTTAGGCTAGATCAGGTTGAATAGAATATCAGCGGTTGAAACTTGAGAAAGTATTCGAAAGCCATAGAATAGCACGGAAAATCATGGGAAAGTCATGTTGAAGCTCAGTTGGTCCGATATCTAATCCTCTCATTTTTTTTGACGGGCCGCGTGCACTAGTGATTCATAATTTCCCGCGAGGGGTGCTTCCACTCTGGCTTTCTTCAGTCGCGTATAACCGAAGCTCCGAAATGATTACTAATCATCTGCAGCACTAAAAATCACCAATCATTAGCTGCACTACAAATTACTAATCATGAGCCAAACTGAAAATTGCGGATCATTGGGCGCGTCAAAAATGACTAATCATGAGCAGCGTATAAGATTACTAATCAATAGCCGGGTTAAAAATTGCTGATCATTAGCCACGCTAAAAATCACGAATCATAAGCGCACTTAGGGGGGTAATAAAGACATGACACTTTTTCAGCAACGTGCACCACCGGTGGCCACGGAGGGGATTTTCATAAAGCTACTGACAAACCAGTGGTCACAAATTCAATTTTCATGCATAATTAATGCTAAATAATCCAATTAACAATTTTCAATTTCCAAAATTGCCTATTATTACCACTAACTTTAAATTTGAGTTGAATATTGAACTTCAGTGTTACCAATTGCGGACAAAGTGTTGAGGGGCCAATGAAGATATAACACTTTGACTACGTATGTGCAGTTGCTACGGTTGGTTCGGTTTGGTTGTGAGTTGTAGAATTGAAAACTGACTGTCCTGCTCAAATACAATCTTATCCTTTCAAAAAAGTAGGAAAAATATCATTGCCCGATAATATTCTACCTTGAATGCTAAAATCAATCAACTTTGAAAAGGTGGTGAAAGAATTGAAACGCTATTCATTCACGCTGGCATGCAAATGAGCAATTTACTCAGTGGTACACACACAGACAAAATGCTTTCACTTTAAGCTTTTTGTGATCACTTAGCTTCTATTTAATGTTCTTCAAACACTTTGTGCATGTGCATATATAGGCAAGGTGTTTGTTAACCTTACTCATCATGCTCTAAGCCCTTTGTGATCATCTCGCTTCTATTTAATTTTCTCTAAACACCTTGTGTATGTCCCAATACGTGTTAACTTTACTCGCCATGCTCTAAGATCTTTGTGATCATCTCTCTTCTATTTAATTTTCTCTAAACACCTTGTGTATGTCCCAATACGTGTTAACTTTACTCGCCATGCTCTAAGATCTTTGTGATCATCTTTTCATTTAATTTTCTCTAAACACCTTGTGTACGTCCCAATACGTGTTAACTTTACTCGCCATGCTCTAAGATCTTTGTGATCATCTTTTCATTTAATTTTCTCTAAACACCTTGTGTACGTCCCAATACGTGTTAACTTTACTCGCCATGCTCTAAGATCTTTGTGATCATCTCTCTTCTATTTAATTTTCTCTAAACACCTTGTGTATGTCCCAATACGTGTTAACTTTACTCGCCATGCTCTAAGATCTTTGTGATCATCTTTTCATTTAATTTTCTCTAAACACCTTGTGTACGTCCCAATACGTGTTAACTTTACTCGCCATGCTCTAAGATCTTTGTGATCATCTTTTCATTTAATTTTCTCTAAACACCTTGTGTACGTCCCAATACGTGTTAACTTTACTCGCCATGCTCTAAGATCTTTGTGATCATCTCTCTTCTATTTAATTTTCCCTAAACACCTTGTGTATGTCCCAATACGTGTTAACTTTACTCGCCATGCTCTAAGAACACTGTGATCATCTCTCTTCTATTTAATTTTCCCTAAACACCTTGTGTACGTCCCAATACGTAGTTCACTCTAAGGTCTAAACCCTTTGTGATCACCACTCTTCCATTTACTTTTCCCAAAATGTCTTGTGTACGCCCCAATACGTGTTAACTTTCCTCGCCATGCTTGAAGCCCTTTGGGATCACCCCGCTTTTATTTAATATTCTCCAAACACCTTGTGTACGCCCCAATACCTAGTCAAGGTGTTCACTTTACTCACCATGTGAAACGTAAACGCTGGTGGAGGCGGGCTGGGTGTTGGACGCGCTGCAGGTGTAATTGCCGGTGTCATTGTAATGCGCGTCCAAAATGGTGAGTCGAGACGACGTTTTCTGTCCAGTTTCTGTCGAGACGTTGATGCCGCCTCGCCGGGTGTCGTAGTTGATCATCCCATCGTCGTGGTACCAGAACACGTACTGGGGAGGCGTCGGGCTCTGGAATTTGAAGGATTGTATTCATTATTTTTTCTGTTAGTTAGATTAGCCAGAGGAACGCGTACTGGAGAGGAGGGAGTTGGGCTTCGCAATTCAGGGGATTATTTTCATTCATTTTCCTGTTCATTGTATGCGGTACCAGAACGCGTACTGGGGAGGCGTCGCGTTCTGTAAGTTGAAGGGTTGTGTTCGGCTTAGGAACACGAAGTGATGAATCCGGGACCTTGCAATTTAGAGGATTAAATTCGTTATTTTCTCTGTTCATTGTATTCAAGGAAGTGCAGAGATGTCGTATTTTGCAATTTTGAGGATTATTTTCCCTGTTCATTGTATACGGTATCAGAACATGTAGTGAGAAGATGTGCGGCTTTAAAATTTGAAGGATTATTTCCATGATTTTCTCTGTTCATTGTATTCGATAGAGGGACCTGAACTGAAGAGGCGTGGAGCTCTGTAATTCAGAAGATTATTTTTTTTATTCTATCTGTTCATTCGCAGAGCACCACGGCTTTTTTTCTACTGAAGGCACTTTACAAAATATCTCTTGATGTGCGGCAGATAAATCTATCCTTGAGATCAAATTTTTATTTGAACCATATTCAGTGTGTGTTTTTGTGGTGTAGATAAATTTCCCCTGCTTAAAACGATGACTCACTTCTTCAATGATGCAGACCAGCCGAATAGTGGACCCAAGCTGCACATGGTAGTCTTTGCTGCCGAGTATGACGGCTTTTGGAACCACCACCTCCAAGTTGACGAACTGTGATATGACTCCCGTGCCAGTGGACAGCTGGGGACAAAAAAGCATTGGTTAGCTAACGAACTTACTTAGGAACCTTGTTCTTCTTGCCAATGTTTTCAACTTCTGTGAATTTCTTTTAGAACTTACTTGGAAGCTTGTTCTTGTTCCTACATCTTCAAACTTGACCAACTGTAACTTCCATAATTATCACGACGCTTTTGCTAACGAAACATCCAACGTGAAAGTGGTAAATCAGATTTATTGATAACTTTCATAATTATCATGACATTTTTGCTAACGAAACATCCCATGTGAAACGGTAAATTACATTTATTAGTAACTACCGCAATTATCATGACATTTTTGCTAACGAAACATCCCACGTGCAAGCGTAAATTACATTTGTTCGCGAAAGCAATCAACTTGATTTATTAGTAACTTCCGTAATTATCATGACACTTTTGCTAACGAAGCATGAAACATACTACGAGAAGTAGTAAACAAGATTCCAGAGCTGAGTACCTGACACTCGTAGGTGCCGTTGTCCCTGTTGGTGGTGTACTTGATTTGCAGAGTCCAGTCGTCCGATTCCTCAGGGTGCAGCACCGAGAACCGCTCATCGGTTGTGTAGGTGAAAATTCCGGTGGTCAAAATGTGCCAGTCACGTCGTCGGAACCAGGATACCTGCGTTTGCAGAGTGTTCAATTAAAGGTCTCGAGCGGAAAGTATAATGCATGTCGTTCTGCTTAATTAAAGTCTATGACAGAAAATGTCGAAATTACCACTGACAGAATGGGCCAATCATGCCACTGGAACCATGATACTTGCAGTTTCAGAATGTCAAGTCCTCTAAGGTTTCGAGCTGAAAATAAAATCCGTTACGTTACTGTGTATTCTGCTCAAAGTCTACACCGGGAAATGTTTAAATTATCGGTGCCAGAATATGCCAATCACGACGTCGTAACCATGATACCTGCAGAATGTAAAGTCATCTAAGTTACCAACAGAAAATGTTTTGATCACTGGTAAAGAAGTGGTGAGAATTTGGAATATAATACGTGCCGTTACTCTGCGTTATGTTCGAAGTTTGAAGCAGACAATGTTTAATCATCAGTGAAAAAATAAGCAAAACACGTCCATGATACCTCCAGTTGCAGTTTATTACTCCAATTTATCGAGCAGAAAATACCGAGCACTGCCGAAAAAATGAGTCCATCTCATTCGGAACATTGCTGTTACTGTGTGTTGTCCAGAGTCCAGAGCTGGAAATGTTTACATTGTTGGAAGTTATTGGGTCGCTCATGTAATCAGAGCTATGTATATGACACACACATAGCTATTGAGAGTTCAGCTCTAGGTTACCAAGCCAATACCCAAGTAACTGATGAAAAATGTATC
The DNA here is from genome assembly GCA_030386875.1 of Morinoia aosen. Classification (NCBI taxonomy): domain Eukaryota; kingdom Metazoa; phylum Arthropoda; class Malacostraca; order Amphipoda; family Talitridae; genus Morinoia; species Morinoia aosen. The sequence goes on from CM059556.1 coordinate 20,310,904, forward strand.
AGTCATGACAGCTCAACACTGACAGCAGCAGGGAGTTCGTCTAAAAATTTTTGCAGAAAATATGTGAATTGGTAGTGAAAATAAGCGTCAATGACGACTTCGCAGCCGTGGCATCATCAGTTAGAGTGTGTTCAGCAGAAAATTAGTTAATTACTGATGAAAAATGGATTAATTATCAATAATGATTTCTTCACCATTTAATTTGCTGTTGCAGTGTTTCCATTCCAAAATTTTCAGTAGTAAGTATGAAGATTATGACAACTAAATGTACGCTACGCAGAATTTCAAGGTAGGTTTATAGAAGTGTTGCTTACATCATACCCACTTTTATTTCACCATCAGCAATAAATCACTGATGCTCTATTGTTGTCCGAATTTTTTACCTTCTCTGTTTTTTCTCACTGATACTATCACGTGATTAATGTTACCATTTTTGACATTGTAATACTTATTGTTGCAATTTTAGCTTATGCAAATCATTCTTGGTCGTCTAGGCAAGCGGGAAAATTTTATTGAGTAATGAAACGCATGTAAAAAATACAGAAAATGAAAATTCATTCGCTGCATCCGCATTTAGAGGGACATGCACCGTGTGTGGGAGTTTATTAAACCAAAACTTTTAACCCGAGACTTAACCTTTTATACATTCTTGAGAGTCAAAGGCTTAACTGGTAACACTGAATGTTTTTTTATGTATTTTCAGCTCAAGTAAGACGTTTTAAAACCGTTTATGAAGTTTTTCAAGGAATCCATTATATTGATAAATTCAGCTCGAACGTGACATTTGTCCGTTCATCAATTTGGCCCCACATTTTAAGGTATTTAAGTTATAGGAGGCCCAGTAAAATATATTACGTATACCAAAGTATTTTAATAACAGCATTAGAGGAGTGATAACTTATTTGATGTAAAATAAAGTATTTGAGTGAAGTGATTCTCTTCATGACTATCTGAACACTTTATCTGCTGTACCTGAATACTGTACCTGACAGAAGCCCAAATATTTGTATCAGATAAAGTAATGAATCCAGTACATAATACTGTAAATCACTCTACAAATGAAATAAATTCAATTTCATTTATGACCAAATTTTCAATCTTAAAGTAAGCTGCAGATTTTAAGGGTTTTGTGTTGTTCAGAGTTTGATTTAGAAATTCATGAGATTAAAAACAGGGTGCAGGAATCCATTATTCATTTTTTTGCAACTGATGTAACATAATTAGTTGAATTTTATTCGAGCTTTGACGAATCTGAATAATTTGGCACGTTTTGAGTGCTTCGAAATAAGCACATGGATAAATTACTTGAAAGCTAGAGAGTTCAAAATTATTCACGGTAACGAAATTCATTGAAAGGGTTTTCCATGGTGAAACAAGTACTCTTCCAGTCAAACGTATATATTTTAGTGATAATATCTACAAAAATTAGGATCGTTTTCCAAAACGAACATCGGGGTTCTAAAATATCGGTACTTGTTGATGACACCAATCGTAAATATATTTGTACATATATACTATAAAAGACTCTTGTACAGGTGAAAATTCATGCATTGTACGTGTAAAATACCTTCTAGCTTAGCTTAGTTTTCTTACCAAGTTCAGCAGTACTATTCGCTATTATTATTTTTAATTTAGTATTACTTTCTACCACTCGTAATTTTCATCACATGGAGCAAGGTGAAAAAAACAATTATTAATTCCGAAAAAACACATATCCACAACACGTTGTCACACACACTCCCAAAATTTCCCGAACTGCTCAGATGGAACACACCTGATCACTGACCTGATGGTCTGCAAGGTGCCGGAAGAGACAAGGGAGAAAAGCTGTGGCCCCGACCTGCACTGTCACGTTGGTTACCGAGTTGTTGGAGAGGTTTGCTTCGGGCAGCAGGTGACGGATTTCCCACACAGGGTCACTGCTTGGCTTTATCTCTGAAATCGTGGTTGAAATATCCGTATATTAGTTGAGACATATTTTTCAAAATTCAGGTGATTCTCATGGATTAGTCAGTTATGAAATGGTTGGAACATATCCCGTGGATTATTTAGGGCATTTTTTCAAAATTCAGGTGACAATATTCATGGATTAGTCAGTTATGAAATGGTTGGAACATATCCCGTGGATTACTTGAGAAATTTTTACATAATTCAGTTGACAATATTGATGAATTTGTCAATTTTAAATGGCTGGAAAATATCCCGTGGATTAGTTGCGACAGTTTTTTCATAATTCAGGTGATAATATTCATGGATTAGTCAGTTAAGAAATGACTGGAACATATCCCATGGATAAGTTGAGGCATTTTTCAAAATTCAGATGATAATATCCATGGATTGGTCAGACTGTAGCGAAGTGATTGGAACATTGCCCGTGGATTAGTTGGCGTATGTTTTTGTGATTCAGGTGATATTGTCCGTGACTTAGTCAGACAATTGTTTAAATGGTTGTAAAAACTCCCGTGGATTAGTTGGAACATTTCTTTGTAATTCAGGTGATAATGTCCTTGGGTTAGTCAGATTTTATTTTATGTAGTTATGACAATTCCTGTGTATTAGTTGAAGTACTTTTTTTAAATTTAGGTGATAATGACTTTGGATGAGCCGATTTATTTTCAAATTATTGTAACGCTATTCCATGGAATAGTTGTTTCATTTTTGATATTGTAGTTGCAAACCAGGAGAAAAGTTTGTCCATTTTTGAAATTAAGGCAATAGTGGCAGAGAACTAGTCATTCTAGAATTTACTCACTCCCGAAATATTGGTTGAATGCCGATGAATTGACTGGCTTATTACCTAATTATTGGCGAATTGAAAGTGGTTTTATTGCTGAAATCATGGTGGATAAATCATGAATTGTTGGGCTTTATATGAAATTGCGTCAGGAAAGTCCCTAGATTAATTATCTCATTCGTGAATCGTGGTACGATATCCGATTTATTCACGAAATTAATTCATTTAATTTAATTAAAATAATTTAATTAATTTGTTTGATTTATTTACGAAATTGTAGAATATTTTTATACATACTTGTACATTTCCAAGATCGTATAAAAATTATCGTTGATTAGGCCTTGTGTTTCTAAATCATAGCATAAATGAAAGTCCGTGGATTGCACAAACTGAAGAATGCTTCTTACAATAAGTGAGGTAACAGCGTACAAAAACCAGATCATTCCCTAGCGGCTAACTGATTTTTCTGAATGTATGAACACCTAATCAACACTGCCTCAAATTTTGTTTTCAAGCTTGTGCAATTACTAGAAAATTGTGATGCGAATGGATTATTAAGTGTGTAAAGGTCAATTTAACCGCATCCATTAGCTGTCTAGCTTCATAAAACATGATCTTTCACTCAGAGTGATCACGAAATCGAAAAACATTTAATTCATCTTACACTAGCAGGCACTAATCGGGAACCTCTTTGAAGCAAAAGATAAAATTAATGAATTGAAAAGCAATTCGGTAAAAGAATAATTTTGCGTAATTTTCTAAGCTTCAACAACCTTAATCTTCAATGTTTTCCTAATATTCCAAAGAATGAAAGTCATTTCTTGAATCTCGTAACGGAGACATCAGCATGCTCTAAATGCGTCGGCCGTATTTCCTGAGGACGGTCGTATTAAAGTACTTGGCCCGGAAATGGCCTCTGCATTTTGGGACAACTTGATGGCACTGCCCTGCCCTACGTAACTTATGCCATGTTCAGTGTCCCGCCAACTGGAAGGCAACGCAAAAATTCGTTGGTCGACTCACATCAGTGGATTTCAAGAAATTAGTATACAGAATATGTGAATCTTAATGGAACGAGGAAAGGACTATCGCAAGAATATATTGTTGTTTTTTGCGAGTCTTTCTGAGGTCTCATGCTTACTACTTATTCTATGGGTACGAAATCCAAGTATTGGAATTATAAACAACACGTTTATGAAAACAGACATAGGTTTTATTTCAGCTCATATTTGGATATCATTTTCTGATGAATGCTATGAGACTCAATGAATTTTTTTCGATTTCTATACCTGGAGAAAGACTAACAAATAGCAAACTTAAGTAATTATGGCTCGTAAGATCCCCAATTTCCATTCAATGAGGTGAGATAATTCGTCTCATGATGAGGTGAGATAATGTAAATCTCTTTAATACTTCATACTTTCAATAGTTTACGTTCTTTGAAAGTACGAACAATTCAATGAGCAGGAGACATTCATGAAAAGATTATGAGTCGTTATAATTGGTGATATATTAGTCTAAACGTGAACATTGCAATCACATTTACGTACGTATAACTTTTCTGATAACAAAGAAAAAGGATTTGATTCAAGGAGCGATTCAATTATCATACATCGATTAGCGCAACTTTAAGCGTTGTGTTACATTTTCAGCACGGCTACGCTTGGAAAATCGGGAAAAAATGAATCGAAAATTTTTCAAAGGCTTTCGATGAGAAAAGCCACTGATTTTGGTCGGAGACCACAAATTTCTAGGCATGAGACTCACCTTTTCCATACACGACCGTGGAACAGATGATCACTGCGAAAAGTTTCTGCACTGCCGACGTCATGGTTGCGTGTGACTGTCTGGAAAGAAACAGAAATAAGGGATAATTCCCTCTAACAACATTCGTCAATCTTCCTCAGGGCCAGAGAGATGAAATTCACCTGTAACAATTCGTTTGTCATTCTTTCTTCTAGGAAAAAGGGTGATAATCCCCTTTACCAATGCAGTCGTCTTTCAATCTTCAGGGAAAGAATGGTAAAATTCACCTGTGTCCATACATTCGTCGTTTTTGCTTCTAGGAAAAACGGGGGAAACTTTCCAATCCATTTGCTTTTTTTGCCTAAAGTGAAGAGAGGGGAAATTCACCTGTAGGAATTCGTTCGTTATTAATCCACTTAGGAAAGATGGTGGTAATCCTCTGCACTAATACGTTCGTCTTTCTTTCCTCATGTAGGGATAGATTGGTGAAATTCACCGGTACCAATACGTTTGTCATTCTTCCTTCAAGAAAAAAGGTTGAAACTCTTATGCGCTACTGCAGTCGCCATTCGATCTTTTGGGATAGAAAAAGTGAAATTCCCTTGAAACTAAGAAACCATCTTTCTTTCCTTTTAGAAAAGTGGGGAAATTCTTCTGCGTGAGTGCATCTGGCATTCGTTCCTGAGAGATTGTATGGTAAAATCCACATGTGCATGCTATCCTTTGTGAAAGGTGAAATTCGCCTTTGTCCTCTGGAATAGAAAGGTAAAATTAATTTTCCTGCTTCCAACAGATTCCTCATTCATTCCCTGAATGAAGAAGGGGGAAATTCACCTGTATCGATATATTCATCAATATTTCCTCCGAGCTCCCCTAAGGGGGATACAACTATTGTATCTATGAGATGTAGTGCTCTCAAGGGGCTAATGATAGCTCGAAGCTAAAGGTTAGGCAAGACTTCTTCTTTATGATGAAGTAGGTTTTCAGTTTTTTTTCATCCATCTTTTTTCGGTTCATTGCTGTCGGGTTTTTCAGACCCCTTAATTTCTTCTCCATCTTGTATCATGTTTCACAACCTTTCTCATCTACTTTTTTTTCTAAGCACAAAGGATCTTGTATGGTCTGACCTTTTTCATCGATGAAATGTTTCCTTTTTTCCATTAGTGCCTTAGTTCTTTTTCTATTCGAACATCCTTAATGCAGTTAGGGAGGCTGAAACTAACTATAATTTAATCTTACCTTCTTTTATAGGAAATAGAGAAGTGAAATTTGAACTAGAGGAAATAGAGAGGTGATGGAGGAAATAGAGTGGAAATAGAGGAAATAGAGAGGTATAGGAAATAGAGAGGTGAAATTGAGAAATGATAAAAAGAATGCCTGGCATTCTCTCCTAAGGGAAAAGCCGGCGGTAATTCAAAATTGGAGTTTATAAATATCGGCAATATATCGCAAAAGACAAGAAAAATCTCTAAATTATTCAAACACGTCGATGTTCATGCCTTACTAAACATCATGTTCAAATATGTTTCTCTGATAAATGTGAACGCTGCGAACGTGATTTGACTCTGTTTTATCTCATCAATGTTATCCTTATAAGAAGTGACATAGTTAAAAATCAAACCTCCACACTATTTATATAATACACTAACTTCGTGTATTATATGGACTCGCAGTAGGTATGTGTTCAGAGCTAGTGAATTTCTGATGAGGAAACAAATTGCTTCGATGGAAATGTCCATTCACGACGCACATGGGAAATCTTTAAAATGTTTAGTTTCAGACTTTGCAACCGAAATGAGACATGAATATTGAAGTAGCACAATAGAATGAAACTGGTAGACGTATTTACGAGATTTTAATGCACGTTAGATTTATGCATTTTAGATGGTTGTTTCTGTTTTTAGCAGAATCAAATTGTAATCTTTCTAGCGTTAGTAATGAAATAGTCAGAAAGATTTGGAATTTTCACACTAGTGATGCATGTCTTTCGCGTGTGACGCATTTTAACATTTTGTCTTCAAATGGTAAATTCACAGCGAAGACTAACTACTGAGAAAAGTCATCTTCACCGTTTTATAGCTACCATAATGCTAGCAAAGCATATGCGTGTACACTGTAGACATACAAGATGTGTAAAAGATAAATGTATTTGTTATATATGTAAAAGATAAATGTATTTTTAATATATATAAAATATTTGAATCAGTATTGATCATCTGAATCATGTATACACATATTAATTACTGAATTCTACTTATGAGAAGAGGTTAAATAACGCTAACCTGTACAATACAGTTGAATTTTACTGAATTTGGCGTTGAAATGTTGAATTGTATCTGAAGTTTCCATGTCATGAAATTTACCACGGCAGCTTCTTTCTCTGTAGCAATGCCACGTCGAATGTAATGATACTTATATTCGTTAGATATCTCTAAAGAAATGCCTAATTTCTACAGCAAGACTGTCTGCATCACATATATTTTAATATCAACCATCCATTATCTTTGAATTATAATTAGAGTTATTTGAATCGAGTTTGCTGAGCCATTTATTGTTTGAATTAGAAAATTTGTATTATTTAAACGTCAAATTTTACTGCACTTTAATTTTTAAAACTTAAATCAAGCATATCCTTCAGGATGTCTGCGACATTCACTTTAAAAAGCTAGAATAATGCAAATGATCATGCAACTCAAAACAGCAGTCTATAATGTTCTTCTGCATGCGAAAATGATGAACAAAAACAGGTCACTACGGAGGGAGCACAGGTGCTCTTTTTTGTGACTATTAAAGCGAAATATTGTCCAGAATTGCAGAGTGTTCTTGCTCAGGCCTTTACAGGCGTGGATGCGATCGATCTAACGGGTAACGGTCATATTTTCCAGCGGCTCATACAGAATTTAGTGCATGACGTTCAGCCTAAAAAACTGCGGTGAATAGTGGTGAATAAAGCGGTCATATTTCCAACAGGTTCTTATTTAGTGTGTGACGTAAACGTTGCAAAAGCTGAAGCAGTGGTGATTTTAAGTCGTGTTTTTTGAATGCTCAAATTCAGTGCGTGGCGTACATATCACAAAAACTGGAGTAGTGGTAAATAAAACTCGTTTTCCGCGGGTTCATATTAAGCGTATATGACTTACATTTTGCAGAAACTGAATTAGTGGTGAATAATGTCTCTCCTAAAAGAGGAATACATATGCAATGCTTTATCTTGAAACTGGACATCACTGCGCAGCCAAATCGATGGTTTTCAATGTCGACGAAGTTTTCTACGTCTCGGTATCAATCTTATGAAATGAAAAGAGGTTCGTCGATGACGCGTCTCTCTTGCAATGTGGTTTAATAACTTTGCAAATTATGGTAGCTGTGGTGTAGTTTCTTAGCACGAAAAAGCGGTTCATCGCAGAAACACCATGACGCAAACTTAGTCCAGTTTTTTTCGCAAGAACTGCCTCTCGAAAATATACGAAATATGAAAGATAATGGCATGGATTTTCACCGGCCAAAATAATGATAGGGAGAGTAATGCAGATAGCGCATTCAGAATTAAAATGCATGAGTTATATCTTTTACCATTGCGTACAATAGATATTTGCCTCAGAAAAGGTTCAATTTAAATGTTATTCACACTCTAAATAAGGACAGACAACGTGTAAATGCAGTTGAATGTGAGTTTTATTGCTGTTAATTTCACTTGTTTCATGACGTTGCCGCAGGAAATTTTCTTGTGACATTAACTAGAGTGTGAACTTTAGGAAAAAACGTTGAATTCTACATATTTTTGGCACCGAGACCCCAATGAACATATTTTTTCTTCAATAATGATACAGTAATTATTAACACTTTGACTGCAACTACTAAGTATTAAGTTGAACGCCAAACTCAAATATAAAATCAATTGTAGCAAACTATTTTGAAAAAAAACATAAACTGGATCTTGCGTTCATTTAGTTCCGATTGAGTATTTATGAAAATTGAGTTTGCGACTACTGGTCGGTCAGCAGCATTGTAAAAATTATATCCATGTACGCACGACGCAGTCAGAGTGTTAACAATAATAATTCTTAATATAATTATTCCTCAATAATTATGTGATAATAGTTAATTATTACGACTATGTAATTATTTTTTATTAATGGTGAACTCAACTTGTTTTCTCGTCAGTTACCACGAACTACAACTTAAGTTTGAAAAAGGTATAATATTTCAGAAAATCATCTATTGAATGTGAATGGAGTTCCATAATTTATCTCTAGTAGCCTACGTCTCATTTGTGCGACTGTCCCAGTGAGAGTGAGGCTTAAATGGACCCTCAATTTAGCTAAAATGAAAGAATACACTTGTTCCGTCTAACTTTCACAATTTCGAATGTCTGATTAAAAATATCCGTGAAAAATTGTATCTTACCACCTTCGGCTAATTAAAGGAAATCATCGTCAGCTTAGAGTTATAATAATAGAATTATATTCATTAAACTTGCATTTGCAATTGAACATTAACAATGCATGAGCAGAAGCAATTTACAAAAATGCGGAATGACCTTAAATAAAATAGGCAATAAAACCAGTGCGACTGTAGTAATTACTCAAGCTAGCAATCGATTCATTCTCTTTTCCAACGCTTCTGCAGTTTTTAGAACGCAAAAGTGATCGTCATTTTGAGTGTCGTGCAGCTTTGCATCGGTAAAATGACCCGGGAGAAAACCGGTAATATTAGGAAAAATGTGCAGCCTAGTACAGAGTTCTCTGAATTATGATTACGGCAGTAAAGGCCACCGATCGATCTCTGCCATGGCATATCATTGAGAGCAGAAGCTACTTTCTCATTCCGTAGAATGTCAAGGGTACGTCATTTGGAATATTTTTCTAGAGAAGTTAGAAACGTCGCTTGGTTGTAATGCTGGTGTTCACGCACTGTCAAGAAATGATAACATCAATTGCATACCCCTGTATGATATTTTTGTGAAGAAGTTAGAAATGCCATCACATTTTAAAGCTAGAGTTCAAGCACCGTCAAAATATGAAAGCATCAAATGCAAACTCTCATGGCTTTAAATTTTTCGAGTGTTCTCTTTTGAAAATCTTTGGTATTGTGTTATTTATCCAAGCTTCAATATGAAACGAGCTAGTTGTCTTATAATTTTAGTTTGATAAATGATTTGCTTAGGTCATTTTCAGTTATTATTGATTTGCATAAAAACTCATGACATTAATGTTTAGTTACGTTGGCTTTTGTTTTCTTCTGTTTCGTTGTCGAGCCTTATTGTGTAGCCGTGCGCTGTCTCAACCCGAAATTTATAGAACAGGGAAGGAAAATTGAATTTCTCTTCAAGTTTTAATACGCATGCTGTGCTATAGACTTGATCTGACTGTTGAAAAGTACGTTTATTAGAATCTAAAAAACAAAAAACACATACAAAAAGAGGCGATACTGCAGTTAAAAATTCTATATTTTGATGTGGTAAAATAATTAAAAAAATAGAAATTTACAGTTTTCCCGTTGTTCTTACAATTCCACTTTACAGTTTGTGACTTCATCGAGACAGTTGGTACTGTAAATTCGATCTATCGTGCGACTAGAAAATGTAGAAAACAATACATAGGCTAAAAAAGAAATAGACAACGAAACTTACGAGAGCTAATGCAATATAAATTACCAAGGTTAAAATGTAGTTAACCAGTTTGTGCGTCGGTTACTATTATTTTACATTTTTTTAAATGTTCTGTCAACACATCAAAAGACATCTTAGCATTTTGGATTCATCCCATATCACAGCCTTTACATATAGAGCACAAGCGCTATGGACGCCAAATGGAGTTGGTATAGACGTAGAGGCAAAGTAAAGCAAGTCATGTAGGTTGAATTGAAATTCCAATCGTGGTTTGGATTTAATGCTCTGTGAGCGGCCATGCTATGGTGCTTAGAGAAATAATAAGGAATTTCTCATGTATATTAATTCACACTGATTTAATGAGACAAAACAGTAATCGAAAAAAAAACAAAACGAACTTCAGAAGTTCAAAATGTAAGCCATTATAAAATTAAAATATCTAATACGCGAGTTGAAATTTAATTCTATTTAAAAAAAATATAATTCACCTATTTTCAGTTCATTAATAATTGCATGCAAAAATGATTGACCACAAATACTTTCCCTTCTGAATAAAAAGGACGAAGAAGCCATCCAATATTGAAATTTCAGCGTTAAATTCGACCAAATCATAATTAGAAATATTCGTTAGACCAGTTTATTATTCATGGCTCTACCATTCAATGTTTGAGCCTTTTCGACATGGTTCTGAAAGCTAAAGCGTAAAATGATCGGTGATTAATTTACCATAATTTTTTAATGCTTTGAGCTTGAATTCCTGAGCATAACAGGATTACTGGCCGAACAAAGGCACTTTTAACCCGCCCAACTCCCGCACCTGCTCCAGAGCCTGCATTATTTAGCCTTTGATATGTATTCAATTCAATGTAGCCAAATGTTCACCTAGTGCAATAAGCCTGCATTATCCATTGATATGTGATCAACTTAAAGTATCCAAATGCTCATATAATGCAATAAACCTGTATTGCCTAGTGACATGGGATTATTTTAAGATAACTAATTCTGCATCCATCTGCAATGAAGTTGCACTATTCTATCATCTGCGATCAATTTAAAGTAGTCAAATTCTCATTCCGCGCGATAAATCTTAAAGTTTTGGAAGCACTGTTTACACTTAAAACTAAGCCAGTTGCCAATAGCCAGTTGAGCTTGTATCCTCCTAATGTTTTTCTGTTTTCAGGATTTAATTTGACGTTCATTTCTTTAAAACGAAATTATTTTGATTCCTTCTTATTTGAAAAAAAGATATTTGAACAGCCGAGAAAACCATTGTTTCATTATTCTAATTCAGACCAGCTAAAATGTCTTATTTTTTTGCATCATTAGGTGAGATCCCATTTTTTTTGTCACAATAATTTCGTAGTCCGTAGTTTACCAGCTCTCGTCTTTCTCTTCAGTTCTTTTTCTTTCGTCTTTATGCGGCAAAAGCCCGGTAATAAATACGAATTACTCCATGATAGAAAGCATTCATTGGGAAAAGATGTGTTCTTAAGTATACGTATTGATACCGATTAGAGGATTGCAGAATTGCACAACATAGGTAGTGGATTCAGAATCAAAGTTGGATGTCGGGAACTATAAGATGATTTATGCTTATACTTGCAATCTAATAACGACTCATGCCTTTGTTAGTTCAGGTCTCAAAACGGCGCATGAATCACATTTAATTTGAGGTAGAAGTACGGGAAAATTTTAAGAGGTTGGTTGCTTCAGTGAACTTGGTACTGATAAAATGAAAACAGTAGTTGTAGAATTTGAGTAATGAATGTTTCGTCATATCGACATGTATGACATATAATGGCCATGAATACTGTGGAATTAAGAGATCAATACTTCATTTTTCGCAAGATATATGAAATACATATATTTTGATACTATATATACAATTTTTTAGCATAACATCAATTGTGAATTTGAGACTGAAACAAAATGGGCCTAAATGTAAAGAAAGCAAATTTCAAACCCGGCATGAACAGTTATTTGGTACGAAATTCATGACGATAGTGCATTTTGTATCAATGATCAATGCATATCTGTCTACTACAGTTTGGAAATTATTATCTACATACACCCTAAAGCGTCCTTCATGTCGTATCTATCACTCAGATGGCACCATTTCAAGAACAATATTTCAAAATTATTCGTCCAGAATGAAACGAGGCTCAAAAAAAAAAAAACCTGACAAAAAAAAATTAGAACGTCCCCTAAATTTTCACATCTCTCAAAATATAACCGAGGAAAACTGACAATAAGTTCCTTCCGCATTGAATTTCTATAGCATAGTCACTTGAAATTTCCGACGATAAAAGGTCAATACTGTTTACCCTAATTAGTTAAAAATTGTTTTCAGCTCATTAGGACAGCTTCGGCCAAGTACGCAAGATTTTCAACATTAATTAGTCTTATTTTTTAAATATACAACTATTTAGCATGGTCAGATAGGGAAAACGAGGAAAAACAGAAGCAATTGAAAGATGCATTCTAATCGGAATTAAATTTATTTATCCCAAGAGAAACGCTGAGTCAAATCTGCGAAAGAAGAACCAAGTTAATTCACGTTGAAAATTCATCAAAACAGAAGAGAAAAATGATAAAATGCAGCAAGAATTGTACGATACATTTTACTTGGAATTAAATTTAGTAATCCTTAGAGAAGCGCAGAGTCAAATCTGCGAAAGAAGAACCAATTTAATTCACTTTAAGAATTCATCAAAACTTGACCTAGGCTCACTCGAGCGACAGACTTGTAGAGGCAACGAAATTCCAAGGTTTTTATCTCATCTTAAATCACGAGTGAGAATTCCTTGCGGTGCTTTAAATATATTATACATTTAGAACACGAGAATGCGCTGTAACTTATTTTCACTGACGGAAGTGATAAATTTAACATGCAGCATTTATTTTCTTTTGAGCAAGAAGAAAAAGTAAGACAGATTACTGCAATATGTATCTCTTCATCAGGGGCGAAAACAGAAGTGTTATAGTGCAGTTAAGGGAGCATTGTTAACCGTAGAGGTCATTTGCAAGTCTAACGCAAATGGAAAGGAGCTTTCCAGTCGTAACTGCCAACATGGTCATTACAGTCTCTCCTAATGGACTCGTAAGACACCTAAGATGCAAGGCCTTTAAAAAAATTGCTGAACAGTCTTGCTTTTTATAGTTTAACGATTAAGGATGAAGTATACGTATGGAACTTCAGATGTGAGGCCTGTAAAAAAAATTGCTGAACAGTCTTGCTTTTTATAGCATGAACGATTAGGGAAAAATAAACTTACAGAACCTAAGATGCAAGGACTTAGAAAAAATTGCTGAAGAGTCATCCTTTTTATAGTTGAACGTTTAAGGAAAAATAAACGCACCGAATCTAAGATGTAGGACTTTAGAAATACTTATATGTGCAGAAGAGTCGTGGAATTTATAGTTGAACGATCAAGAAAAAACTGAATAGCAATTGGGTCATCCTTTGATGAGATACATATGCTGGTCATGCTTTTTTCAGCAGTCGAGAAAAAGTCTGTAAAATTTGTTTTTTTCACACAATGCTGTACCAGTCTCATTTATTTTAAATTGAGAAATAGTAATGATAAGCTACTACAAATGGGAGCTCATATTGTATTTGTCATCAACGAATGTGGAAAAAGTCTATTGTCTAGCGCGCACATGACCCATGAATAATATTTTATCCTTAATATTTTTTGCTTGTATAGCAGACATATATTTAAAGCTCAAGCATTTGTGGATGCGCACTTGGTTTTGGTCGTGTGACGAAAAGCATATGAATGAAATATGCTTACTGAACTTTCAATTTTGGGAACTTTGAAACTGCTAAAAAATTAATTGCATGCTGCGTGTTTCTGCTTAGACATTTACAATTTGATACCGACATTTGAAACTCTGTGATGATTTACAAAACAGCGAATAATCGCTCATCTACTTTCCAGAATACCATCAGCTTCTAAGAAAACTTGTAATAAACCTAATTTATTCGTCTCAAGGAATTTTTGCATAAAACTTTGCGAAACGTATTCAAATAGGAATCAACACAGTAAAATGAGTAACTTTCAGTCAACATCTCCTACGTTTGATATCGGCTTATCGTTGTGCTTTGTTACTCAATGTTGCATAGTGCTCGGCATAATTAGAGCGTAGCAACTCTTTATAGCAGGATTTAAATAGGCAAAGTTATTTTAGCAGTACTTATCCTACACAGGTTTGCCAGATTGGCCATTTTATGGCCAATTTTCACAAAATTGGCCATTTTTTAAACGCAGTGGCCATGAGAAATTACTTTGGCCATTTTTAAAAACATCACACAATTCAAGAATTAGAAAACCTGCAAAATCTCGAGAAGGTGTTTTCGTTGTAATATTGTCGAATTGAGTAAAAAAGTCATCAGAATTGTGATTTTTAAATGAAAGAACGTCTATATATATTATTTAGTGGCCACATTGGCAATCATTTTTCGTAAAATGTGGCCATGAACTGACAGATTCATCTGGCGGCCCTGATCCTACAAAATCAGCCCTATAACTTGTATGAAATGCAGTTTACTTTCAAGCTTTGATCCCAGCTTTACCATGTATGTTTGTTTACATGTATGCTCAATTTCATAATTTTATATACGTTCGAAATTAATCATATGAAATAAAATATATTACGAATTAAATCAATGTTGGGCGCAGTGAAACACAGAAAGCAGATTTTCAAACTATGTTAAAATAGTTTACTAGTGATTAACTTACGCTTCCACTACAATTAAACTTCGATACAATTGAAGTGCAAACATTTTTTCCATTGAATAGCTGCAACTTGAACTGATAAGAGATACTAAAAATACGGAAAAATCAATGAAATACATTTCAGCTCTCAGAAAATTACGACAGCTTGTACTATTATGAGATAATTCAAACAAAATAATTCGTAAAATACATCTGAAAATCAAGCTGGAATGTGTCCAAATGTACGATTCTTTACTGCACTATGATTTTATCCTCGAGAAATACCGGAAATTCAGGCGTCGCTAGGAAATTGCTTCACCTCTTATCACAGATGGAAAAATAACTTTAAAAATCCAGAATTATTTGAGCAATTTAAAACACAGTTGCTCAACCTTCACGTGCGCTTCAGAAAGTGTTGGCTCTTGACTGAAAAATGCACATTTTTTCTGTCAACACTTGATGAGAGCTTCTACAAATAACGCAATTTGACGAATTAGAGCTGAAAATAATGTAATCTTTCAGTTAACATTTAAAACTCTAAGACTGTGTTTCTTAGTATGCTTTCCGGCTGCCAGGCTGGTTGTTGGCGTGAAATTTATTCTGACACGGTGCACTTTCAGTAAGCAGATAAATTCAGCATGCAATTTTATTAATAACTCAGGTCTAAATTTTAAATTCCTACAAGCAAGATGGTGCGTACGGTATTCAACGAAAGTCCAATATACGACTAACATAATCCACAAATTAGTTATTTAAAGGACTTGACTCAACGGGCTGAAGATAGTCTCGTGAGAAATACATTTTTGATGAAAGTTTAATTCATGATTCTCGACAGCGAAAAAGTATGGCAAATTTGGCCAAAAACGGCAGGACTCCTAAGAGAGTAGTGCTAGGATCTGTAGCGTGACATCCTTCTGACGACACATCGTATTCCTGAAACTAATATCCGATTTTACTTTAGATTTTGCCAAATTTTGTTGTTCGTGAGATACACGTTTTTGACGAAAACTGTTTGTGTAAAATGCCGGTTTGCGGCCATCATGTTCATTCCAAGCACTATCTTCTTTTCATCACAACATGTGCAATTTGCATTCTGATTTCACATTTGGCCCCAAAATATGATAAATATTGTAGAGAGCACATTCATTCGTGCGTATTTTCAACAATATGCGCTTCCTACAGATCTGCTACATTTTGCCATATTTTTCCACTGTCGAGGGCCTTAAGTTGCTTTAGGCTATTGAGGAGTTATTCCGACAGCTAAATACGATTGGAAGATGGGAAATATATATGTATATGCATAAATTATATGAAAATATATTTATATAGATATACATATGTGCCAAGCTGCATTATCTAAGTCTATCTATCATTAAAACTAAGACTCTTTCAGTTTCGATTGAACTGAAGTATGAAATGATCTCAATAAACTTGGCGTTCTACTGTGAGAGTTTCATCTACATTTGTTAACATTTCTTGATTTTCTCATTCTTACCGTAATGGTGACAAATCCCAGGCTAAGTATAGCGATTATGCGTCACAAACTAATCATGGAATTTATCTGAATAACTCGGGTAAAAAGGTGAGTCAGAACGCTAAAAATATGTGAGACAAAACCATGTGCGCTTTTTTTAAAAGTTATGTTTTTCACCCTTTTTATTTGCGTACCAATATTTGTAAGGTGTGCTGAAAAAATTGTAGAATAAAAGCTGTCCGCCATTCGATTGAAGGTTACATCTAAGGACCGTGGCATGCTATTATAAAATAATTTGTTCGGTTGAAAATGGTATCGACCGCACTAGATCGTATCGGAATAGACGCCTGCATTGGTTCAAACCATTGTTTCTTACCCTGGGGGGCGCAAGCCTCGGCAGTAAAGCCTGATTTTCCCCTGTAATGTTTTCGACAAAAGAGTGAACTTCCACGGGTGATTATGTTTGCGGACTTATTTACAATATTCTTTGTTGTGAGCTCTTATTTACCACTCCATCTGCACATAATTTCCCATGACAATTCTTAAGGGGGGCGTGGGAGTGGAAAGGTTAAGAACCGCTTGTTTCAATCCTTATCGTCAGCATTTTTGTACTGAAAATACCGTTATCACAACACCATTATAAGACGAACACTGACACTAGGTTGTCACCATCAAAAAAAGGAAGGAACTGCTGTGACTGTTAAAGAACACATTAGCCAACGAATTTAACAAGAAATACAATATGCTAAGGCTAAATTTGAAAGAGGACCGTTGGAGAAAAAGGAAACTCAGGGGCGTTTAGGGTTGAATGGAATTTTTCAGTGTTTGAATGAATATCTATAAATATTCTACTTTATTAACTATAAGAAGAGCATGCAACAGTCATCCAGTTAAGGAAGCGGAAAGAAACAGTTTTAGCACCGACACGAAATTGGAACTAAGTTATTGAAAGAATTACTTTGAAATTGTTCAAAGTGAATCTTTGTTCATAACAACAGAAAGTAGTTTCGTTTGAACAAAGAAGAAATATCTCTGCTGCATGTGGAGCTCACAAGCAAATCCATGATGATGTTTTATTTATGTTTTGCTCTGACTGACTCGACATGCTTTTTTCAAGTCTTGATTTTTACGAGATCGTTCTACGCCAGACTATCGTAAAATGTAAATCCAAACATTCTTTACCGGGTATTATATACCCAAGAATGTCACTCCCTTTTCAACGAATAAAAAAATGAATTAATCCGTCCCACGTTTATGAATCATTCATGAAAATATTTATTGGTGAGGATGAAGGTTTTGCCCAAAATTACCAGTTATATCGATATCATCGTAGTGCAAAGACATTAGCGTTGATGTTTAAGTAATATTTTTGGTCAGAATTACTGAAGACCATTCAAGGACATGATTCTCAGAAGAAGAAATAGCTAACGGTATTAACTCCATTACTTCCATTTCCATTACTTCCATTACTTCCATTTATCCCAAATGACACTGAGCTCATCGAACATTTCAATAATGCTGAGACATTGAGCTTCAAAACCCTGTGGGTGTTCATGGGATAAAATGAACAAATTATCTAAACCCCAAAGTAAATAATTCAGTTAAAACACATAACGGACAAATTACAAGAGAGATTAAGTTTTCGTTGAACTTTTTTGTTCCACACTGCGAAAGATTTAATTTACTGAATTTCAATGAGATTAACGAAGTGTTACACGGCATTTTAAAGAGTCGTTTCAATAACGGAAGGGGAAGTTATTTAGCACTAGAACGTTCGCGTGCGTGCCATGCATTTTATAGAATTTGACTGAAGAGGAAGTCATTTTACTCCTAGAAAGTTTCGAGAGCGGGCCATGCATTTTGCAGCATTTACCTGAAGAGGAAGTCATTTTACTCCTAGAAAGTTTCGGGTGCGTGCCATACATTTTATAGAATTTGACTGAAGTTGAAGTCATTTTACCCCCAGAAGGTTTCGCGTGCGTGCCATTGTAGCTCGGCATCGACCAAAGACAAGTACCTGGCTGATAGCTGTTCTGATACGCATGGTTTATTCTTCGCCTCATCGGCCCCTGCACTGACATCAATGCTTATTTTCGAAACGCTCTAAAAAAGAACAAAGGGCAGTTGTTCACGGAGGGTATAGTTAGCTCAGTGAGGTCTGAGCAATTGTCAATCATGAATATTCTGTTTTTGTGGGTGGTAGCTCAGAGGGACATGAGAGGGCAGAGTGTGTGTGTGAAAAACTTACTCCATAATTTTTCTGTTGTACTCTGTGAAAACTGCCGGTGGTATCAGTTAATGGTTGAAACTTTTTATTCGGTTTGTCCATTCGAGTAAGAAACTTTATAATTGTGTTAATAACGTTAACATGTAGCTCTTTTAACTGTGAAAAAATTGAACGTTGAAGTGTCATTGAATCAATCACTATGAGTATTATTGAAAGTGAAGATGGGCACTATGAATAATACTGAAAGTGAAAATTGTGGATTAATTTCATCAAACTTTTCGTAGTTATTTTATGAACAAAATATGTTTTCATTTGATGTAGTGGCTTTGGATCCTGAATGTTCATGTAATGGAAATTTCTAACAATATTTTTTCATTAGGAGAAATTTCGCGAATTAATATCTACAACGTCAGATTAGGCAACTGAAGTACCAATATGCATTGAGTCGAAAAATTGTACCCAAAAATGTTTCTGAACAAAAAATTTGTTTTTTAAAAATCGAGCAATAAGTTGAAGCCCAATATTCAATATTTTACCCCGTTTTTTAAAAATTTACCTCTAGGAAATCAATATCGAATTTTTTCATTTTTTTCGAACACAGCGGCCCCAACAAAAAACTTGCCCCAAAATATGAAGTCAAGTTTTAGGGACTTTTCAGCCTGGCCTTTGCAATGCATCTAATACAAGCAGAACATTTATTTGTTTCAATATTCTATCGTGAATTACAGAAAATTTACCAGTCAATGAGGACAGAACGTAATCCTGTTTTTTCTAAATATGTAGATGTACGTCAATAAATCTTCAAAACAAATTTTTGCAATTTGAGCTTCACGGATCAATATTCAGTAGGAGCAATATTCTCACATGGAATGATTTTTCACGATTTTTCATGGAAGGGCTGATTTGTCACAGTTTTTCATGATTGGGCTGATTTGTCATGGTTTTTCTTGGGAGGGCTGATTTTTCATGATTTTTCATGAGAGGGCTGATTTTTCATGATTTTTCATGAAAGGGATGATTTCATGGTTTTTCATGGAAGGGCTGATTTGTCATGGTTTTTCATGAAAGGGCTGATTTGTCACGGTTTTTCATGATTGGGCTGATTTGTCATGGTTTTTCATGATAGGAATGATTTATCATGGTTTTTCATGATAGGGCTGATTTTATGGTTTTTCATGAGAGGGATGATTTTTCATAGTTTTCATGAATTGGCTGATTTTTCATGGTTTTCATGATAGGGATGATTTATGATGGTTTTTCATGATAGGGGTGAGTTCTCATGTTTTCATGATAGGGCTGTTTTTTCTTGGTTTATCATGATAGGGTTTATTTTTCAAGGTTTTCATGATAGGGATGATTTACATGGTTTATCATGAATGGGCTGATTTTTCATGGTTTTTCATGATAGGGATGATTTTCCATGGTTTTTCATGAAAGGGCTGATTTTTCATTGTTTGTCATGATAGGGCTGATTTGTCATGGTTTTTCATGGGAGGGCCGATTTTTCATGGTTTATCATGATAGGGATGATTTCTCAAGGGTTTTCATGATAGGGATGATTTCTCATGGTTTTTCATGATAGGGATGATTTTCCATGGTTTATCATGAAAGGGCTGATTTGTCATTTTTTTTCATGATAGGGCTGATTTTAATGGTATTTCATGGGAGGGCAGATTTTTCATGGTTTCTCATGAATGCGCTGATTTTCCATTGTTTTTCATGAAATGGATGATTTTCATGGTTTTCCATGATAGGGCTGATTTTTCATGGTCTCCATGATAGGGATGTTTTATCAAGGTTTTTCATTATAGGGATGATTTATCTTGGTTTTTCATGAATGGGCTGATTTTTCACGATTTTTCATGATGGGGCTGATTTTTCATGGTTTTCATGATAGGGATGTTTCATCAAGGTTTTTCATTATAGGGATGATTTATCATGGTTTTTCTTGAATGGGCTGATTTTTCATGCTTCTCATGATAGGGCTGATTTTTCATGGTTTGTCATGATAGGGCTGATTTAAATGGTTGTTCATGAATGTACTATTTCATGGTTTTTCCTGATAAGGCTGATTTTTCGTGGTTTATCATGATGGGGCTGATTTGTCATGGTTTGTCATGATAGGGCTGAATTTTCATGGTTTTTCATGATAGGGCTGATGTTTCATTTCAAGAAACACACAATTAAAAATCAGACATATATACAATAAAATGTTTGTATATAGGTTTCAACACATATACAAAAATTATTTTAAAGAACAGTCGCAAACTGATCATCATACGTTTAAGTTCCTCTAAGAAAATGAGTCTTCCAAAAATATTTCATGTCTACATGGTCCCCTAGTTTTATTTAGCCCTACTGCCTTGCGTTTAAAAGTTTGTTGATTAAATTTGCTAAGAAGTTTTATATTTTTTACGCTTAAAACTACATTTGATACACGTACGGTGGATGCCAGCCTAATGTTCTGAACGCCATTATGATGGTGAAATAATAATTTAATTGAAATAATGATCTATAACTTAATTCAAAGCTTTAAATCCACACAATATGCTTATTTTCAAGCCCTAAAATCAGTTTAGTGACTCAGATATAAAATATAAATCATAGAATCAGACTTTAACATGCTTGTTTTTTTCCTTACTTAGGTTTCCTGTTTCAAGAAATCGTTTGTATGTTGATTGTGATTGAAATTTGAACACTAAATGTTAGAAAAGAAATTATTGGCGATTTAAAATGAAGAAATAGTTTACGATGCGAGATAGAATTTCGTTCGAGGAAAATTCAAGCGTGAAGAATAAAATGACCAAACAAATTGGACCTGTTTGAATTGAAAAATTAAGATATTGTTAATTTTCTACCCTGTAAAAGGTTCACCGTCAATCTATATGGGCACAACGAATTATTTATAGCGTCCTTATGCTTCAAATATTTTAAAAAAATTTCTCAGACTGTAGCATATTATGATAAATGGATTACGTAAAACTATCGAATATTCAAAGTCCTTATTTAGAAATTTGTTCACTGAAGTTACTATTTCGATCAAATAAAAATTGATTCGCTCCTAATCAGATTTATGCCTCAAACGATACTCTTCTAATTAAATAAAAATCGTTCGCCCTCTATTAAGATGCTTAAACCTAGAAGATATTATCTTAATCATAAACAAATTTACTAGCTCCTTTTTGAGAGATTTATACTTAAATATTCACCTTAAAGTTGCTATTCCGTTTAAATAAAAATTTATCCCCTCTCTATTAAGATATTTATATTTAAAAGTTATTATTTCAATCATATAAAAATCTACTCGTTCTTTTTTCAGTAATTTATACCTCAAAGAATCAATATTTCGATCATATAAACAATTGAATCGCTTCTTATTAGTAAATTTATGCCCTTTAGGTTACAATTTTTTCATATAGAGTTGGTTTCTCCTTATTGAGATATAAGCACCTCGCCGAGCACCAGTCTACCATTGCATTAACTTTAAAATATTAACTCCTTTTAGAGCCTGAAGTGAAAAAAAAACTATTTACGAATCCATAAACATATTTGAAAACATTGTCAGCACAAAAAATCTGACAAAAAACTACAACGTACATTTTTAGAGGGTTCAAATTGCTTCATTATCTTATTATCATAAAGTAATCTATAATTTTTTCGGTATGCCTGGCAGACCATGTGTATTTTTATTATTCATAAAATCGACATTTTACCGTACCGCACTCACGCCGAGTGGAAAAAGTTCACTGGGTCGCTCGCATGCTCGAATTACGAGTTAAATTCATCATTACGCATGCTACGTAATTTTAAACATAAGCGAAATAAGAGTCTGCACTGAATTTTGATTAATCAACATAGCTTATTTGAAAAATTTCTCGGTATTGCTGCAGATCAAATAATACGGCATGCGCGACACACTATTTAAAAGGCACTGTATTTTTGTCAGATTTTTCTGGGGACAGTCTGGGAAAGTTTGTGTTATTATTTAGAGGCCGAAAATAAAGCAAATAGAGCTTTAGCACGCACCACACCACTCATAGGTAATAACAAATACAGTGCGGCCAGAACGCTTCTCACCACTCATGGGTAATAAAAAATACAGTACGGCCAGAACGCTTCTCACCAGTCAAAGGTAATAACAAATACAGTACGGCCAGAACGCTTCTCACCAGTCATAGGTAATAACAAATACAGTACGGTCAGAACGCTTCTCACCAGTCATAGGTAGTAACAAATACAGTACGGTCAGAACGCTTCTCACCAGTCAAAGGTAATAAAAAATACAGTACGGCCAGAACGCTTCTCACCAGTCATAGGTAATAACAAATACAGTACGGCCAGAACGCTTCTCACCAGTCAAAGGTAACAACAAATACAGTACGGTCAGAACGCTTCTCACAAGTCATATGTAATAACAAATACAGTACGGTCAGAACGCTTCTCACCAGTCAAAGGTAATAACAAATACAGTACGGCCAGAACGCTTCTCACCAGTCAAAGGTAATAACAAATACAGTACGGCCAGAACGCTTCTCACCAGTCAAATGTAATAACAAATACAGTACGGCCAGAACGCTTCTCACCAGTCATAGGTAATAACAAATACAGTACGGCCAGAACGCTTCTCACCAGTCAAAGGTAATAAAAAATACAGTACGGCCAGAACGCTTCTCACCAGTCAAAGGTAATAACAAATACAGTACGGTCAGAACGCTTCTCACAAGTCATATGTAATAACAAATACAGTACGGTCAGAACGCTTCTCACCAGTCATTGGTAATAACAAATACAGTACGGTCAGAACGCTTCTCACCAGCCATAGGTAATCACAAATACAGTACGGTCAGAACGCTTCTCACCAGTCATTGGTAATAAAAAATAAAGTACGGTCAGAACGCTTCTCACCAGTCAAAGGTAATAACAAATACAGTACGGCCAGAACGCTTCTCACCAGTCATAGGTAGTAACAAATACAGTACGGTCAGAACGCTTCTCACCAGTCAAAGGTAATAAAAAATACAGTACGGCCAGAACGCTTCTCACCAGTCATAGGTAATAACAAATACAGTACGGCCAGAACGCTTCTCACCAGTCAAAGGTAATAACAAATACAGTACGGTCAGAACGCTTCTCACAAGTCATATATAATAACAAATACAGTACGGTCAGAACGCTTCTCACCAGTCATTGGTAATTACAAATACAGTACGGTCAGAACGCTTCTCACCAGTCAAAGGTAATAACAAATACAGTACGGTTAGAACGCTTCTCACAAGTCATATGTAATAACAAATACAGTACGGTCAGAACGCTTCTCACCAGCCATAGGTAATCACAAATATAGTACGGTCAGAACGCTTCTCACCAGCCATAGGTAATCACAAATATAGTACGGCCAGAACGCTTCTGACCAATATCATGTAATAAACTCAGTGCCGCCAGCACGCACCCCACCAATCATATAAAATGAGAAATACAGTACGGATTTTGGTGACGTATTTCGTCGAAAATCTAACAGTGGAATTTTACCAGAAATCTTTTGTTGTTGGTATGGGCGATGTGTTTTATGCTCAGTGCGGCTGCAGTGATGTGTATCAGATGAAGTATGAAGCCATGCATGAATTAAGCAGCCGATGATAGCGCCCTGGATGTCTGAAATGTGGGGATTTTATCTTCTATTCCTCATAGAAGATTGAACATGTATGCGCTGTATTTCAGATGAAGTATGACGTATGCATGAATTGAGCAATCGGTGATTGCACCCTGTACTTCTGAAATGTGGAGATTTTATGCTTTATGTCCTGTAGGATTAAGCATATTTTTATGGTATGTAGGTTGAAGCTTCTCAAACCTATCTCTCAAACAGGATTCTATCTCTCAAACAGGGTTGAACATACTGTTGAAATGGAAAGATTGCGGTCCATATTCCGTCGATTGGATGCAACATACTTTTACGAAGTGAAGATTTTAGATTCTATTTCCCACACAGGATTGAGAATAATTTTAAGAAACAAAGATTGCAGTTCACATTTCCCAGACAAGATCGAGTTGATATACGTTTAAAATATAAAGATTATGGTTCGTACTTCCCAGTAAGCTTGTAAAAAAGAGGGATTGCAGTTCATATTACAAGACAGGTTGAATGTCTTGTAAGACAGGTTGTGCTCTCCGTGGCACAGTGGTTAAGGGTTCGGCCTTGTATGTTGGAGACGAGGGTTCGTGTCTCGGCGCTGGCGCGGAGATTTTCCCCGTTGGGTATAAGGGAAAGCTCAGGCACAATACCCCACTCAACCCAGGTGTCGGAAATGGGTACCGGCTTTACGGGGGAACCGTCATGGTGTCCTATATATATAGGGTTAGTTATAAGACATTTGAAAAACCAATGCTAAAGATCATATGTATCAGGTTTGATTGGAAATAAAGCATCCCAAAGATGCCGATGTTTGTTTGTTTTGCTTGTTTGTTTAAAGCAAACTTTTACCATAGGATCAGTAACATCTAATTGTGAAATCTATCACAAGTTTACAGAACATTTTCCTCTGAGGAAAGTACTATTTTCAATGGTGCATAATTATTGTTTTGGTATTTCCCATGCGTTATATAATTAAATTGATACACATAAGCGCAAGTAAGCAGATTGTATATTCAAAAAGAGCAATTAGCCCGTATTTTTCATTCAAAAAGAGCAATTGTTGTACGAAGGATAGTTTTAACTCTAATTTAAAATCTTTTAGCTTAGACTGATTTTCAATAGGGAGTCCGGGAAGTAATGATTTAAAACTTCAACTAAAACAGGGCACGGAGAGTCAGCAAGTCAGTAAATCTATAAACGTAAAATGTAAAGAGGTAGTAAATGGTCATGAGAGGGCAAGTAAAACACAACGGGAAAGTAAAATACAACTTGCAGCTTTTACACAACGGGCAACAATATACATGAATAGAATATAACGGAAACCAGAGAATGACAATTATTATTCTCTTGCTTGCACTCTGAGCTCTCTAGACTTGATTCGCTCCAGAAGCTTACATTTTTTCTTGCTGGGGGGGGGGGCGGTGACAATAGGAAAGAAGAGAAGAGAATTAGAGTTTGGCACAGTGTGTGCCATAAGAGAAAAAGGAGGAGAGAAAAGGAAAAGGATAGTGGAAGAAGAAAAAGGCGCTTAACGCATAATTAGTTGATCTTGTGCATCTTGTTCGATAGATACTACTAATTTGTTAGTTTAACGAGGGAAAATACCCGTCAGGGCTTTTTATGCTAGAAACGATTCATCTATTTAATTATGCCGCGTCTACTCTGCTCTATTGTAATTTTTTTTTTTTTTTTGTGGGAAGGCGATAAAAGCCCTCGTCAAGCAATATAAATTTTAAATGGGAGAAATTTATGCTCATCTACAAGTCCCTATATACAATATACACACATAATTATACATATATATATATATTTTTTTTCCCCGAATTTTTTTTTTTTTTTTTTATTGCAATTTTGTTTTTTTTTTGTTTTTTTTTTAATTTATTTTTTATTTTATTTTTATTCATTTTTTTTATTATTTTTATTTTTTTTTTATTTTTTTTTTCATTTTTTTTTTATTTTTTTTTATTTTATTTTTTTATTTTTTTTTTATACATATGCATATATACATATTACATTTATATACACACACACACCCGACACATGCACTCGTACTTTTTTTTTTTTTTTTTTTTTTTTTCTCACTTCAGAATTTCACACACACGATACACAGACATACATATGAGTATATAAACTTTTTGTACAATTTTTGTTTTATCATACATATATATACATATATTATCACCCACACGACACATGAGCACACAATGGTTCTATACGTTCCACACCCACAACCTACACACACACGCACACGAATTACATGGACACTAAAATGCATATATACATAATTTTTAAATGTTTTTTTTTTTATTTTCTTTTTTTTTTTATTATTTTTTTTTCATTTTTTTTTTCTAATTTTTTTTTTATTTTCATTATTTTTTATTTTTTTTTTTATTTTTTTTTTTCTTCATTTTTTTTTTTTTTTATGTTATTCATTTTTTCATTTTTTTTTATTTTTCATTATTTTTTCTTTCATTTTTATTTTTCCATTTTTTTTTATTTATTTATTTATTTATTTATTTATTTATTTTTTTTTTTATTTTCTTTTTTTTTTTTATTTTTTTTTTCATTTTTTTTTCTAATTTTTTTTTTTATTTTCATTATTTTTTATTTTTTTTTTTATTTTTTTTTTCTTTATTTTTTTTTTTATTTTTTTTTATTTTTTTCATTTTTCATTTTTTTTTTATTTTTCATTATTTTTTCTTTCATTTTTTTTTTTTTCCATTTTTTTTATTTATTTATTAATTTATTTATTTATTTATTTTTTTTATTTTTTTTTATTTTTTTTTTATTTTTATTCCATTTTATTTTATTTTTTATTTAATTTTATTTTTATTTTTTTTTTATTTTTTTTTATTTTTTTTTTTTTACACACTATATTACATCCTAGCTATCTAAACCATTACACTTAGCTACCTAGCTACCTACACAGTAAGCAATATCTAAATTTCATTCTTTATTACTGAACTATGACTAAGGCCTATCTAGTTATTGATCTACGAGTATATACAATCTAATATCTACACATTTACATCATCTTGCACCTATAATTAGAGAATAAGTTTTTACTTATTAAATATCTTATTTACATTACCTACATTACATCCTAGCTGTCTAAACCATTACACTAATCTTGCCTACACAGTAAGCAATACCTAAAATTTCATTCTTTGTTACTGAACTATGACTTAGGCCTATCTATTTATTGGTCTACCAGTATTTACAATCTAATATCTACACATTTGCATCATCTAGCGCCTATAATTGGAGACTAAGTTTTTACTTATTTACTGTCTTATTTACGAGTGTTGTCTATTTCTTTACAGTGCGCGAGCACATTATGTTGCATACCTTCGACCTTTCTTGCTGGATCGGCGGTCATGCGTCCAAAAGCGTTCGCTGGACACCGTCGTCATCGTTATGGTGGTCGGTCTCGCGTCACGGTGATGCAGGCATTAATGGCGGAGCTGCACGAGAGATCTGGACTTGTGTTCCGGCCGTTTGCCATGGGTTCTTCTTGTGACCCATCAGCGAAATACGTTAACGCATCAGGGAAATACGTTGACCCATCAGCGAAATACGTTGACGCATCAGCGAAATACGTTGACGCATCAGCGAAATACGTTGACGCATCAGCGAAATGCGTTGATGTATCAGCGAAATACGTTGACGCATGAGCGAAATACGTTGACGCATGAGCGAAATACATTGACGCATCAGCGAAATACGTTGAAGCATCAGCGAAATACGTTGACCCATCAGCAAAATACGTTGACGCATCAGCGAAATACGTTGAAGCATCAGCGAAATACGTTGACCCATCAGCGAAATACGTTGACGCATCAGCGAAATACTTTGATGCATCAGCGAAATACGTTGACACATGAGCGAAATACGTTGACACATCAGCCAAATACGTTGACACATCAGCCAAATACGTTGACATATCAGCCAAATACGTTGACACATCAGCGAAATACGATGACACATCGGCCAAATACGATGACACATCAGCCAAATAAGTTAACACATCAGCCAAATACGTTGACACATCAGCCAAATACGGTGACACATCAGCCAAATACGATGACACATCAGCCAAATACGATGACACATCAGCCAAATACGATGACACATCAGCCAAATACGATGACACATCAGCCAAATTCGATGACACATCAGCCAAATACGATGACTCATCAGCCAAATACGTTGACACATCAGCCAAATACGTTGACACATCAGCCAAATACGTTGACACATCAGCCAAATACGTTGACACATCAGCCAAATACGTTGACACATCAGCTAAATACGTTGAAACATCAGCCAAATACGATGACACATCAGCCAAATACGATGACACATCAGCCAAATACGATGACACATCAGCGAAATACGTAACTGCGTAACCAAAGATTCCAGTTTCGATGATAAAACAGTCGTCGATTCTGTATCATTGATTCGATTTTCTTGTTGATTCAATATTATGTACCAACATAAATCAATGAATGGCATTTTTTTCCTTCGGTGTTGAGAAGTTCGTGATCTCAGGATTCTTCAGTTGTGCTATATGCGTTGAAGAAAAACAAATATTTTTTCTATTTGTTTGGGGGATTGAAGTGAAAGGATTTTCGGGTGTATCAGTTTTTCATTCTATCAATTACATCAGAAATAAACGCGTCTGCTCAGCTGGTGAGTTTAAAAAGAGTATAATTGTTTACGAGTTAATTGTTGTCTTATTTATGGAGAGAAACAAGCATTCTGATCAATTCGTACGTGTGCACAAATTGTTTGGCATTGCTGATGATCCGTATTTACTTGTGAAACTAGTTACTCTAATTTGTGATTCCTGTTTTTTATCTCAGGAGAAAGTTCTACTTCACAAGCTTATGTTTACTTTTTATTATTGAAACAATGCATACAGTATTATTGTGACGAGAAATACGGTTCATGTATATTCTGTATAAATAATGTTGATGATAGTGTTTTTTAAAACGACCCTTGTTCTGATGTTCGATATATCTCGAAGGATTTTACCAATATTTCTTCATAACGAAGCGCCATGTTACTATGAGTGACATTAGGGAGTAACGAAGTGTCACATTGAAGTTACTGCATAACGAAGCGGTATAATAATAATATTTTGTATAGCTCATCAAATGGATTGTGATACAAAGTTATGACGTATCACAAGAATATCACAGGAGTAAGATGAAATACGAGTCGGTAGTAATTAGATTTTTAGCACTGGACCTCGAAGAAAAAATCTACCTATTGGACAAAGTTTTAAGTTTGGGATCTTTTAAACAAGTTTTTACAATAAAGACTCCTCAGCAACATTGAGGGGTGACCAGACGTTGAATGTTCTAAAGTCTAATTTTGCTCGGAAAAGTTATATTAAAATTGGGTTGTTTGTAAGTCAGTTTTGACAACAAAGACTTCTGAGGAGTAATGAAATATGACCAGATATTGAATGCTCGAAGGTCAAACTTTGCTCTTGAATATTTAAGAATCGTCGTGTTGCATGGTCAACCTGGTAACCCTGATGAATTCAATTTATTCCACGGTTCTTTTTAATTCATAGAACGATATGAGATGTTCTTCATGATTCATAGAACGACATGATCGAGGAGTGAAATTTTCAGTTATGAAGGGCTTTTAGGTAGAGGACTTCTTCTACATAATGATATAAGGAGCATTCGTTTTCTTGTTTTTCATGTTTAAGAGCTGAATCAACGTTAGAATAACACATAACTCAGTACATTAGTGTGCTGATGTGGAGCTGAGACATTTTTCAACCTATTTAAGAAATGCGAAGTTATAAGTTATACCATTCAGTGAAGGCATTGTTAATATTCTTTATGGATTCGTTACAAAAAATAAATTGCTATTCATTTTAAATACAATTACAATTCGAAAATTTCATCTCAGACAACTTTGAGCGCAAATTTGGAAAGGGTTTTCAAATCGTTAGGCTGACGTATATAGTTTTTCTCAAGCTAATGACAAGAAAATATTTTTTAGGCCCGGTGCAAATAAAATTATTCGTATACCATGGCGCACTCAAACCTTGCGAGCGGAGAAGAAATATATTTCGTGGGAAACGCTAAAAAATCTTTTCTTGCTAACCGGTAAATGAACATTACTCATATTTGCAAATAATTATCATTCATATGTCCTCGAACACTCAAAACTTATAAAAGGTGAAGAAAAATATTTCGCAGGAAGACACTAAAAAATCTTTTCCTAGCTAACTGGCAAATAAATATTATTTTTATTTGTGAATAAATATTATTCATATATGCAAATGAAAATTATTTATAAGCATATAAATAGTATCCATATTTGCAAATGAAAACTATTCAGAAGCAAATAAATAGGTTCCATATTTGCAAGTAAATGTTATTTTATAAACAAATAAATAGTATCCATGAATGCAAATAAATATTATTCACATACAATTGCGCACTCAAAACTAAACAAGAGGAGAAACAAGATATTTTGCGGGAAGTCACGAAAAAAGTCCTTTTCCAGCTCACCGGCAAAACCACAGAATGTCTCACTCATTTTTTACGCACCCGTCCTGAGAAATGCACCTCATTTTCTCCCACCAAATAGCATTACTCCACTAAGATGAGTTTTTTTTACGGTGTCCACCGCTTTCCGGTCAGCTTCCAAGGGACTTCCATTTCTTGGAAGCTTCTTTTTGCTCCGTGATCGCAGGGAAAGGATTGCGTAGCCACCGATGACAAGACCTAGAATTTCTGCCAACGAAGTTTTAATTAGAAATTTTCCGGAGCTTTCTTTTGTAATCGTGAAGGATTAGTTAGGTGGTCCGAATATTCCTTTCCTTTTTTGAATACAATGCTTGATTTCAGTGAACATAACGTACGCAGCGACAGCGCTATTGAGTTCATAATTAATTATTGGTAAAAAATTACTTTATGTTGAAAAACGGATTTCCCTCTTTTTATTCGAATACAAGGATTGAATTCAGAACTAAAACGTAAAAATCGTTAGTGGCTTTGAAAAATCAATAATTACTGTGACGATAGCAGCCTGATATTCAATGTTTAAAATATTGATAAAAATCTCAAGATGTTCTGAAACTATTCGTTTGTAAAATCAGCTCATGTCGCAACACTTAGATATATGTTCAGTTTGGATTAACGCAATCATTGTCACCATGAATTTTACTTTACAATATTTATTGCTCATTTATACTGGTACTTAACTGCGCAAGAACCCAGCCTAACTTCATCGCCGCCTGTATGCATGCTTTTCGCCGCCTAAGCGACTTA
This sequence comes from Morinoia aosen, assembly GCA_030386875.1. Taxonomy (NCBI): domain Eukaryota; kingdom Metazoa; phylum Arthropoda; class Malacostraca; order Amphipoda; family Talitridae; genus Morinoia; species Morinoia aosen. The sequence continues at coordinate 20,342,347 of CM059556.1, forward strand.
ATCGCTTAAATAGTTTGGGCGGCGAAAAACATGCATGCAGGCGGCGAAAAAGTTTGACGTAATAAGCCTCAAAAATTCCTCAAACAGGAATTTGAATATTGAGAAGATATCGGGCTGCCAATTTAATTTTTAGGTATGAATCAATAAGAAGGTTATGGAAAAGGATGAATACTTCACTCCTTTCTAAACAACTTACCAGACAGGTTTAGGTATTGCTAAGTGAATTAATTGTTCTTGTTAAAGTTATGCTTCACTTTAATTTGTTGACTAAAAAATCTAATCTAAGATAGTTGGTCTAATACTAAATATTTAAGCTAGTAATTGGTTTGATAAACAATAATTTTTAAAAATTTAATGACAGGAAAATGTGTTGATTGAAATTAAAACATGATAACTTTGAAGCTGTATGTTAGGTTATTTATCACAAATGTAATCATTACAGAAAACAGTTATGACTTTCGTAATGACGATAGTTGAATTAAAATGTGTCTAATACTTAAATTTTTAAGCGTTTTACTTGTTACTTGTTTAATACTTTACTTTACTTTTACTTTAATACTTTACTTTACTTTTTACTTTACTTGTTTAATTTTTACTTTTCAATGAGCGGTGCTGCTCATTGGAATCGGCGAGCAAAATAACACGAAAAACGAAAGCTCTGACAAAGTAAACCAGTACAATTTTGAAAAAACAAACAAGTTCATCATGATTTTCCTTTTCAAATGACAATTTTTCCTCACGTACATTCAGAAGCTAGATCACTTAGTATAGCAATACACAGACCAAAATATCTATGCATGTTATTTGACATTTCATTATCATTTTCTCCTTTTTATCAAAGTCATTTTAGTGGAGTTTTCGCGGTCTCCACATCCACATTAGCTCATCTCGTACCCTCAGGCTGAGAGCGCTGCAAAATTCCGGCTTTGAGCGAGGCTAAAAAAAACATCCTTCGTTCTCAATTTAGGGAAAATTGTTCAATGAACATTTCTAAGATTAGTGCTGGAGTAAATACGTGCCTAATAAAGTCGACACGAGATTCGTTATGGATTAATGTGCGTAGCTGCTGTTCCTCAATTCGTACCTAATAACAGCAACACGAGATTCGTTCAGGAGCGATTGCTGCTGTTCTACAATACGTATCTAATAACAGCAACACGAGATTCGTTATGGAGTTGTGTGCGATGCTGCTGTTCCACAATACGTATCTAATAACAGCAACACGAGATTCGTTATGAAGTTGTGTGCGATGCTGCTGTTCCACAATACGTACCTAATAACACCAACGCGAGATTCGTCATGGAGTGACTTGATATGGTGCTGTTGCTTTGCAATGCCTAAAAAACAGCAACCTATAATTCGTTCTAAAATGATGCGCAATGCTGCTGCTTTACAATACGTGTCGAAAAAAAAACAACCTATAATTCGTTCGATTTTGATTATTACTTCCTAAATTACAGTACTCCATGATTAATTATTATAGATTAATTCCATGATTAAAATTCCAAATCACTATGATTACTTATTTAAAAAAGCAAGGAAAATTAATTAATCGGACAAATTGTTACATATTTTAGGAAAACAGAATTTCAGACATGAATGGCCCACAAATTCGGGGTCATTTTCCAAGGTCTTCCGGAAATTTATTACTGTGGACATGCAAAATACATTTATTGTAATGAAAAACCTTTCATCGCTCTTGTATCTGTGAGAATATCATGAACGTGTTTAGTGTGACGTTCTAGTCATAATGAATAACTTGAAGTCATAATGAATAACAAATCAATAATTCTATGTTGTTTACATTACCTAATCATGTTTTCTATGGCACTTTCACTATGTACGTTTTTCGCAGGTAAATCAAGTCAATCTTGTGAATGATGAAGGAGGGAAAAATCTTTTTTCAATATCGAATTTTGGCTTCGAAGTTCAATTATTATTTTTTTCAGTAGTTAATTATGAATTCTACAGCGATTTCGTTGCGTAAGGTTTCTTTATTTAAATCAAGCGTGTCCACTCTCATAGAATCATTTTCTTTATTTAAATGCGTAGGATTTTTGCTGAAATCAAGTGCGTCCATTCTCATAGAATCATTTTCTTCATTTGAATGCGTATGGTTCTTTTTAAATCCAGCGCGTCCACTCGCGTAGAATCATTTTCAGCCCCTACTGCACAGATAGAACTTTGAATTACAAATATACCTACCTGATTGCTTCTCTGACGGGAGGTTAGCCAACATTTTAGGAGAAAGTACATGAGGTTTATCGGTAAAACGCTTACAAATCTCTGAACTCTGTATTATCAAAATGAATTATCTCTTACTTTACGACATACGCTCAGACCAAAAGAATCTCAATTTAATACCAACCTTCTACTTCCAGCCTCCAACTTAATTCAAGATGCTAATAAGTTAAAAAATAATGATCTATTTAACATATTTTATCATGTATTTGTTGTTTAACTCACTCTTTCATCATGAATTTGTTATTTAACTTCCTCCTTCTTTATGGAATTTTAACTTCCTATTTCTTCATGAATTTGTTATTTAACTTCTTTTTTCATCATGACATTCTTATTCAACTTCCTTTTTGCTTATGGATTCATTATTTGATTTCCTTTTTCTTCTTGAATTTGTTTTTTAACTTCCTCTTTGATCATGAATAATTTAACGTCCTCTGTCTTCATGAATTTGTTGCTTATCTTTCACTTTGTTCATGAATTATTATTTAACCTCCTCTTTCTTCATAAATGTATTGTTTAACTTTTTTCTTTTTCATGTATTTATTAATTAGCTTCCTCGTTCTTCAGAAAAATACCGAAAATAACGACATTTTCTGTATTACACACGCTTATCAGTCCACCCAAAAGCCTCCCTGCCCATCCCTCCACAGGATTCATGTTCTAAGGCCCCCAGTCTTGCTCTTTTGCGTTGCAAGTAATATACATTTTTGCCGCCGGAAATAAAGGGCAAAGATGAGGAACAAACGCTGAGGGGCTGGCGCAAAAATACAGGCACGCAACTCATCCCTTCGGCCAAGTGATGAGCAGCGCCAGGAGGCTGTTAAAAACAGCTGTTGAGATCTCTGCTGTTTTGTTATCATTTTAAAATTAACATTTGTGCCAAGGGAAGCGAGCGTGTTTATGTCTGATGTCGACAGGTACTCTCAATCTGCCTCAGCAGTAATGGATCTGGTCTGAAGTAAAGTCTGGTGTAAACTTCTGCTACTACTACCAACAAGTCTGAAGTTATCTAATTAATAATTTTAGACTGGAGTTAACTTAAAACTGACTTGAGTGTAAAGTTATCTTACTATTAACTTGAGTCTGATATAACAAACTACAAACTTAAATCTGAAGTAAATTAACTATTAACTTAAATCTGAAGAAAACTAACTACTAACTTAAGTCTGAAGTCATCCCTCCTCTCCAAAAAAGTGAACCCGAACTTTGGCTTCTCAGTACTCATGTGCTTGTTTTATTTTCACGTAGGTGTTTATTGACATATACGATTAGATGCAAGCCTAATGATTTCAATAGAGGAAATGAAATTCAAGGTTAAAAAAATTTCACCTAATGTAAAAACTTATTTTCTTATGAGACATAAAATGCAGGAGCAATCGTCAGTCAGAGGATACGGGCATTTTCCAAGAACACCCAATATTTGTGGTGCAAAAACTTAGGTATCGGTGTATGAACTTTAAAACACAAACTGACGTGAAGATCTTGTCAAAAATTACGAGGTTGAAAGTTTTATGCTGTTCTTATAGAATAGGACAAATTCATTTTCCCTTTCTTTGAGAAACTGAAATTGTGAGGGGAAGATTTTTTCACTCAAACGGTAACACCTTAGAAAATTTCCTTATTTTTGTCCATCACTCACGCACACCAGTGAAATTAATCTTTCCCTAAATACGTAGGATAGAAATATTTTGTCATACCCGTGGAATCATGGAAGGCGTATCACAGATACACTCAAGTTCTTCCAGCTATGACAAAAGTTTCGAAGTTTACAACCAGAAAATATAGATATAAGTATTATTTGCCACAGCCATTATTTTTATGTAGACCTGTGATAGTTTTAAAATCTTCAACTTTACTGTAAATGTTATAAAGTGATTTGCAGCTTATTTACAGCCCATATGTTCAGTGTTTTGTACTCCGTAATTTTCGTAATTCAAATTTTCGCCTCTTCGTTTCTTGAATCTTTCCTTGACGCCAACAATTATTTACATTGTATTTGTGTTCCTACACCGATGTGCAAAACTAATTTGACATTTATGTAAATGTTTTAATTTACAGTAATTTCTATCATTGAAATGATTTTGATTGAATTTAAGAACACGTAAAAGCTTTGAGAAAACAACGAAAATGATGAGTTCTCAAAAACTCTACTTTAGCTTTGTTTAAACTTTTAAATCTCGAACCGAAATTCTGCGTTTCGTTCAGAAATTTCCAATGAAGCTATATTAAATTGTAATTTTTTTTCTGAATTGGACTGTTTGAGTCGAAGAATGTTTCATAAAACAGTGTATGTTTATCAATGAATCAGTGAACAAAGTTGTTTTATTCTATTACCATGACAACATAACAACTCAAATGCTTTCCGAGGCATTTTCCAACCCTGAAATTGTCTATTAAAATTGCCACACTTATAGTAAAGTGTCACCGGGCAGGGTACGCGAATATCATAAAATTAACAAAACGAAGGGGGCAAAAATTAGAGACTCGCTACTAAAGCTGCCGTCGTATCAGGGATACGAACAAGCCGAGCTCGTTATTCTGTTGCCAAATGGGCTTATCTTCAAACACAATAATTGAAACCCGCTTCAGCGTGCGGGTGCGAGCGGCAATGTTATTCCTACGGGTGTATTTTTGTTCTGTTCTTTGCAAGGCTTATTTTTATTTTGTGCGGGAGGCTTCGTTATCATTTCCGACTCTGACGACAGCAACTCCATGCCAGCTAGACGAGTTCAGGATTTGTTGTGTGCAAATCAGGGTTATATTTGTTCCTGTCGAAACAGTCGTCAAAAACTCTAGCGGAATTCAACTGAATTGGTTATATTTTTGATGTCAATCGTCGTAGGATAGTTAGGAATAATTGCTTGAAAGCTTTACCAGAAACCGTAATCTACTCGAAAGAAATCTAATAATTCACTATTCTGTAATTAGAACGGGTACACGATATGCAGTCATGATTGATGTTATTTTACGATAAACGAAAAACCAAATTTTTGTAAAAGAACAATTTTAAATCACAAATAACCACATTGGTAACCACAGGAAAACTCGAAATTTAACAAATAATTAATTGATGCAAAGATTTTATAGAGATTCTATTATTTTATAAGCTGCATCTAGCATTTAAATGCTTAAATACCTGACAGAACAGAACTGTAGAGGACACAGGAAAAAATATTATTTGCGTAGTTAATTTGTACATCACTGCTGTTCCAATGTTGCTCAAATGTACAACTTTGTGTGCAATACTGTCTGAATCTTTAATCTCTGCCAGCCACCTTCGCAGAGATAGACGTATTTTTTCCAAAGCAGATCGAAAAAAAAGTTGTTAGCCACTGACACTAAAATCAATGTCACTGGTGCCCGAGATCTTATAAACATTTCAAGCTTATCTGCTCCCTAAACTAAAGATTATAAACTCATTTATAATCTTTCTTACATTTATAATCATTTATAGAACGATTTCTATAAAATAAAAGTTTATAAAAAATTGCCGCACTTATAGAGCGAGAAAAAACTTTTTATAAACTAAAATTTTATAAAAACTGAGCGAGTCTGCTCCTTTCTCTGCTATGCCTCGAAGAGTGTAAAATCCTCGAGAAAAACGCAATTTTAACTCAAATACTAACCGATACTCCGACACATTCGAAACCTTCGCGTGCAAATTCAAACAATTTTTAAACAATTTAAACAATTTATTTACCACAGGTGATACAGAGGTAGAATTTTACTTAAGTCTAGTACAATGGTCAAATTTGAGTATAGCTACCTGTGGGCCCGAATAAGTTCAGCGACTTCTAGGGCATCCTACCATCACGTTATTCTAGGGTGTACAAAAAAGTTTAACCTAGTTCACTTAACCTAGTTTCGCATCAGACTGATCATTGAAATAATTAACTCGATATTTTATGCTGTATTTTACAATATAGGTTAAGTCGGCTATAATTAACAGTATGTGTGATAAAACGATTCAAGAGCAGAGAGAAGATTGGTTATGGTACACAAGGCAAGTTACATTATGACATTATCATTAGTTACACGTAGGAGGCAAGATTTCGACACGGTGATCTTACACGACTAGTATTCTGATAGGAAGTGAGACTCAAGATGTCTTTTGAATACTTTGTACGAATTACATTCACGGATCTCTGCAGGTATAGAGTTCCAAGTTTTGGTTCCAACGAAGAGAATACTGTGTTGCGACCTGGCCTTTGAATAATAAGGAAGCATGAATTTACTTCTATTTCGGGTTAAATGGTCGTGATGACCAGTTTGCGCAGTCAATAATTGTCTTAGGCTATTGTCGCCATCATTTCTTAATGTTTTGTAAATGAAATTACAGATGGAGATTTTGTAGAGATCCGAAAGTTTAAGTATTTGTAAATTTTTGAAAGAATCATTTGTGTGAGCATTATATTCTAGGTTCTTTACCGCTCTGACAGCCCTTTTCTGCAGAGTAAAAATTTTGTTGGTTTTATTTTTATCAGTTCCGTGCCATGCTTTTATTCCGTATTGCAAGTATGGAGAAATGAGCGTTCGGTAGAGCATTTGTAAAGCTGTTTCAGGCAGAAAATTTTTAACTTTATTTAGGATTCCGATGGATTTTGATAATTTAGAACTAATATGAGTGATGTGCTCTTTGAAGGTCAGATGTTTATCTATTATGATGCCCAGAAACTTACATGAGTTGGTTTCTTCGATTTCACCTTCGCCAATTTTAATGCATGGGAGAGATACATCTTTCTTGTATGAGAAAGTAATATAATTTGTTTTATCGATATTTAGGCTTATTTTATTAGCTTTGAGCCACGATGAAACCTTGTGAAGTTCAGTATTTATACTCTCCACAATCATAGCAGGAATTTGGTTCGGAAGGACCGCAGAAAGCGTACTGTTATCGGCAAAAAGTATGAATTTGAAGAATGATGTGGATTTTACAATATCATTGATAAAAATCAGAAACATGAGAGGCCCGAGAACAGATCCTTGTGGAACTCCATGGCTAATTGTCTGTGGGTCTGATTTTGCGTCGTCAATGACAACGTATTGCTTCCGATTTGTTAGGTATGATCTGAACCAATCATGGGCAATCCCTCGAATGCCATAACAGTGTAGTTTCGATAATAGTATTTTATGGTCCACACAATCAAATGCTTTTCGGAAGTCAAGAAATACAGAGAAGACAGGCTTTCCTTCATCTATATTAGAATAGAGGAATTGTAAATGATTTAATATAGCCTGTGTTGTTGATTTTTTAGAGCGAAAACCGTATTGTTTATCGTAAAGAAATGATTTTTGTTCAAAATAAGAGTACACTTTTTTATACACAATCTTTTCGAATACTTTGCTAATAATTGGTAGAATGGAGATAGGTCGATAATTGTTTACACAGGTTTTTTCACCACTTTTAAAGATAGGGGTTACTCTAGCAACTTTGAGGGAGTTCGGGAAAGTGCCTAGTAAGAGAGACTGGTTAATAATATTTGATATCAGTGGGGCTACAATGTCAGCAATAACTTTAAGTACTTTAGTCGGAAACGTTTGTAACCCACTCGATTTATTTTTCATGTTGTTTATGCACGTAATTACATCGGAGGAGTTTGTAGGCGTAAAGAAAAAGGAGTTGGGTTCTCGAATATGATCCATAAATTCCAGGTGATCAGTAGGTTCACTTGGAATACCATCAGCTATTGTTTTCCCTACGTTTACGAAGAAGTTGTTAAAGAGATTAGCAATTTCTTTCTTCTCATGATATTTTACATTATCTTGAACAACATATTCAATTTTCTTTTTATCGGCATTATTCGGTTTACAGCAGGAGTTAAGGAGATGCCAAGTCTTTTTAACGTCAGTTTTGAATTGAGTAAACTTGAGCGTAAAGTAGTTCTTTTTTGATGTTCTTATCTGGTTTGTTACATAGTTTCTAAATCGGTTATATGTTTCTCTAGATATTCGTCCTTCGCAAAGGAGGGCTAGGTACGCTTGACGTTTCTTTATATTTATCACGATGTCTCTAGTAATCCAGGGCTTTTGTTTATTTTTCGGGGTAACTGTACGAGTTACAATTGGGCAACACTGATTGTATGCGTTCATTATAGTTTCAGTCAACTTTACTACTGATTCATCAATGCTCCTTGCATTATTGTTTTGTTGGGTGATGTGCAATGTTGGCATTAAATCTTCTAGAACGGTGCGCATTTCTTCAAGATTTGATTCGTTTATTTTACGATATGAGTAAGTTTCAGCCCGTGCCTTGGTGCAAGCAATATAGACATTTTTCTTAATAAGAAAAACTGGAAAGTGATCTGATAAGTCAGAAGTAATTATTCCAGCAAGAAAATCACTAGGGTCTGTCATAAAGATATTGTCAAGCAGCGTAGCACACTCTGAGGTTATTCGTGTAGGCTTTGTAATGATCGGAAGGAAGGATTGAGACTGAAAGGTAGTTAGGAAATTAGAGATTGGTTCATGGCTTTCATGTTTCAGTAGATCATAATTGAAGTCACCGCATATTATTATGTCATTGTATAAGGGCCTGTTGAACTGAGAAATAATACGATTCAATTCATTCAGGAAGGATATAGGACAGGCTGTAGGAGGCCTATACACCGTTCCAAGCACAATGCGTTTACCATCTCTAAAAAGTTCTACGAAGAGTGATTCTATATGATCCTGATTCATTGTTGCACTTGCTATGGTTCTCGAGTCTATGTGGTTAGATATATATGTGCTGATGCCTCCGCCCCGCTGGTTTTTTCTTAGCGAATGGTAACTATGATAATTTTCAAATCGAATCATGTCTTTAGTCGAGTCATCTAGCCAGCTTTCGGTGAAGCTAATCACGTCTAGGTTATATTTAAGTTCAGTAATAGTACATTGTATCTCTTCCAATTTTGGATAGAGTGACCTACAGTTCCAACACAGGAGTGAGAAATCTCGGTCAGTTATTCGTATAGTTTCGTTGAATTCTGATATATTAGTATACCTACACTCATGAGAGTCGTTTAGGTTTGGATATATTCTGTTCAAATGATTGAAATCTGGATCGATTTCCTCAAATATCTCAGGGTGATCAGTCATTTAAAATAAGTAAAAGTAAGAATTAGGTACTATAGAGCTTAAAACGAAATACAGAGTCAAGCTTAAAGGGATATTCCAGTCTAAAAAGTAGCTTATTAAGTAAGAGAGAATAGAGTAAAAAAGAAAAATCTAGCGCGATTTCGTGAGTACACACAAACTCAGTCCATGAGCGAGTGATAATGGAGTTCAATATCACAACATTGGTGCAAACAGATTGCTAAGGGCTTTTTCACAAGTTCACATACAACAGGTAATAAGTTTCTAAAGATTATGACGACAATGATAAAATCAGCTAATATGGTTTACGCGTAATAATAACTGTAGTGGTAAATAAAAAAGAATTCACAGTAACATTGGTTGGTGAAAAATTACTAATTGCGATGTTACAAAATGTGACACACAGATGTCATAGATGTTTACACACACATCTATTATTTATTTGTTATAATATTGGAGTTCGATATCACTACATTGGTGCAAACAGATTGCTGAGGGCGTTTTCATAAGTTCACATACAAGAGGGAATAAGTTTTAAAGATTATGATGACAATGATACAATCAGCTAATATGGTTTACGCGTAATAATAACTGTAGTGGTAAATAAGGAAGAATTCACAGTAATATTGGTAAGTGAAAAATTGCTGATAGATTTTAATGACAATGATATAATCAGATTATAAGAAGATTACAACGACAATGATATAATCAGATTATAAGAAGATTACAACGACAATGATATAATCAGCTAATATGGTTGTACGATGGCAGTGGAGGGCAGAAGCGATTATCAGATTATAAGAAGATTACAACGACAATGATATAATCGGCTAATATGGTTTACGCGTAATAATACTTAAGTGGTTAAGAAGAGAAAAAATTCACAGTAACATTGGGAGGTAAAAAATTGCTGATTGCGTTGTTTCAAAAGTTCACACACAGCCGTCATAAATGTTTACAAGCACATCTGTTATACATTTGTATAGATTCAGGTTGAACTAGCATCAAGTTGAGGTTTACTGACATGATACCTAATTGAGGTTAAATTAATACGAAATTGACATATTTAGGGGATGAAAATGAAATTGACTAATTTAGGGGATCACCTAGTCTAGTCACCCAAATTAGCTATTCGCAGGGCAGGGTCCAAGTGAACAGCATGCTTGCTTGAGTGAGGGCATTGAAATAATGTAATTCTTGGTTGTTCGTAACCTCTTCTTACCATAGAGCGATTTTTACGAAAAATATTCTCAGAATATTGTTTTGGGAGTAAAATTTAGTTTTTTTAACAAAACAGTACTATGCACTATACGGCATACTGCAGTGAAAATTCGGAATTTGACTTTCACGAGAAAAAATTTCTCAGGAATAAAAATTTAAAAATTTCGTGTAGACGTTGTTCTGAAATTTAATACTTTACAAGGTTCACAAATTGAACACGAGAATTAGTTGGAGACATTCTTTGAATTTCATGGAAAGAAGGTCCTACGTTTTATTTTTAGCGTGAAATGAAACCCTTGAACAGGCAACTTCCTTCCGAACAGTCGTATAGTTAAAAAAATAGAAAACCAGAGACTTACCTCATCGTAATCGTAACGATAATTTGTATCCATGGCTCTGAAGCATCGACTGCATATCTATAATTTTGAACATACCCAATTAATCATTATTATAATATAGTCTAAAATGATTCATTTCCAGAGGAGCTGAAAATCTTCCGGGTCGAATGTGTCATCAAATTTGAAGTGTGGTTTTCAGGTTACAACAATTACAAATTAAAACAACAATTCTAGGTTCCGTAACCATAGTCAAATAATTGGTTCTTCAACTGATGCTTTAAACAGTTTTTCTCTGAAAATGGTGTCTGGGCCGACCCCGAAAACTGCATTAAACTTAATTCAGTTATGTCTCAAATATAAAATAATTAAGACAAATTCTTACTATATAAAGCGAAAAGACTCTTTTAAACTGTTTTTATTAATATGAACCAGCGTAACAGGTACTCGTATGAAATTTTAAGAGCAAGCTGTTCTGAGAAACTACACAGCATCATATCGATAGAGTCAGCAGATTTTAGATGCTGACATCAGATTGAAACAGTCAGCTGTTCCCAGAAGCTGACATGTCGATATACTCAGCTGTTTTCAGAAGCTGACATGTCGATACTCTCAGCTGTTTTCAGAAGATGTCCTTATAGAGGTAGTTAGCTGTTCTTAGAAGCTGGCCTTATCTCGATACCGTTAACTGTTTTCAAAGGCTGCCTTATCAAAACAGCTGTTCTCATTATCTGAAATCATGTCGAAACAGCTGTTCTCACAAGCAAACATGTCGATACAGCCAGCTGTTTCAAAAGCAAACATCGTACCGTAAGAGCCAACTGTCTCAAAAGCTGACACGTCGATGCAGCCAGCTGTTTCAAAAGCTAACATCATACCATAACAGCCAACTGCCTCAAAAGCTGACACATCGATACAGTCAGCTGTTTCAAAAGCTAACATCATACCATAACAGCCAACTGTCTCAAATGCTGACACATCGATACAGTCAGCTGTTTCAAAAGCTAAAATCATACCATAACAGCCAACTGCCTCAAAAGCTGACACATCGATACAGCCAGCTGTTTCAAAAGCTAACATCATACCGATACAGCCGGCTGTTCCTACGATCTGACGTATCGAAACAGCTTGCAGTGCTCAGCAAGCAGCGGTTTTAAGTGCGCAAGGAAGTTTGCCCTACAGTTTTGTTGTCGTTGAGCGGTCAAACAAACGCGAGCTCAACTGAAGTTTCATGAAGAGCCTCTTCTTCTCAGCATCCACGGGCTCGGGTTGCACTCTGCTCGATCTGACAATAACTTTGCTTCTTCGGTTTAAGATACTCACTGACCGGTTTTACTTGCAATTTTGCCTGTTATCGAGAAGAAATGTGTGTCTTGAGCAGGTTTTTAATTTTTTCACGAGGTATTTGAGGCTGTGTTGTTGAGTTTAAAGCTTCTGAGTTTTCGAATTGAAAATTCCGAATCTTTTTGGGGATAATTAGAAAGGCTATGCCTTGATGAGATCGGCATTCACTTTTTTTATGTTACGTATTGCATTGCATTAAAATTGTTATCGAGTTGCCTGTAACTTAGAGTGGAGTGACTAAAGACAAAATTATTCCTGTATGAAATATAGGGAAAATGGATAAATGAGTACGATAATGAGATGCGAAAGTACTGTTCGCAATCTAATGCTTTCAGATGTAAAATGAACACGAATCATACATGCACATGAGTGAAATTCGTTTCTCAAGTTCAAACCACAGTAGGAATAAAGAGACTAAGAGATTTTAACAACCGTCTACGTTACATTTTTTGAAGCTTCATTATCATCAAGTATTTATTTAAAAAAAAACTTCCCTTCTGAAAATTGGTGGCAAAAGCAATTAACGATAAAGTTTCCAATACATGAGGCATAATACTGCCAAAAATATGACTTCCGTTCCCCCAATACATCTTTTTCCATTAAATGGTATTTCCGTGAGACACTGGAATGAAACTCCACAAACCCTTAATTTTTTTTTAAAACGGCGGAAGCGCGTAATTTAGTCCTAATCGCTAATTGGTTAAATAATTAGCAGAAAAGCCGATAATTGGGTAGTCTTGGCCTTCAAAATTTGTAATAAGAGATCGACCAAGAAGATTTTCCTTCATTGCGCTAGAAGTGTAGAAAAAATTGAACATTTGATCGAACTGAATTTTGCGTTCAAGCAAAATTAAAGCCATGAAATAAAATTGATTTAGACGAATTTCAGCCTAGCGAGTAGATACGAGGCCTGTCGAAAAAGTATCCGACCTTTGGCCAGAAAAAATACTTCAACAACCTGACGGGGTTGGGACCCTAATCCCCTTCAAAGTAGGCTCCTTGTGCTTCCACACACTTAGCCCACCGATCCTTCCACTGCCGGAAACACCTCTGGAAGTCTTCTTTTGGAATGGTGTTCAGCTCTGTCGTCGCGTTCCGCATTATCTCTTCTCTACTCTCAAAACGGGATCCTTTCAGTGGTGTCTTCAATTTTGGAAACAACCAGAAGTCGCAAGGAGCCAGGTCTGGAGAGTAGGGAGGTTGGCGAACGGTCGTAATTCCATGTTTGGCCAAGAAATTGCGGATCAAATGGGATGAATGTGCGGGCGCGTTGTCGTGATGCAAGTGCCAGTTGTTCGCAGTCCACATGTCTGGTCAAAATGGCATGTGCAGAATCTTTACTCACTCCAACCTCTTGGGCAATCTCCCGCACGGTCAAACGACGATCTGCCATCACCAAATTTCGCACCCTCTCAACAACAGCTGCACTCCGAGAAGTTTTGGGCCTGCCACAACGCTGCTCACTCTCCGCTGATGTGCGGCCATCTTTGAATCGGTTGAACCACTCCTTAATTTGTGTTACACCCATAGCATCTTCCCCAAACACCTGCTGAATCTTACGAATTGTTTCAATTTGAGAATCACCAAGCTTTTGACAAAATTTGATGCAGTGTCTTTGCTCAATTCGTTCAGTCATCTTGCAAGAAAACTAAATCCGACAAACACTTAGAACAGCAACTTACTTGGCGACCCCCAGCTAGTGAGTGGCCCAAGTGAATGCGGTGAAAAAAGTCAAGCATGCGCATTAAGATTCCTCCTTCCACCGTGCACAGTGGCGCCGCCTTAGAATCACTACTTTGCGCGGGAAAAATTAAGGTCGGATACTTTTTCGACAGGCCTCGTATGCAACAGATTCTAAAACAGCCTAGAATAGCAATTGTGAATGGATTGATGAATAGATTCTGAAAAAAATTATTTTAGCCAGCGCTACCGCGTTACTTGAAACAAACTCACGTTCCTTTACCTGTGGAGTCCTTATAATAATATTGATAATAATTATGATAATTTAGTTAATATATAACATTGATAATAATAACAATAATTCAAGGATGTTATAGATTATAATATCTTTGAATTGAGCCCGGGAATGGTTCATTTTGAATATTCTCTATAGCTGTGTTTGGAGCGTATCTTTTTAATGTTCTCAATATGTTTTTTGAATGTATATTGCTTTTTTTTATAATGAAAGCGATGTATAAATTTATATCACTTCTATTTTACATTTTCGTCAATTCTTAATATCGTTTGATACAAACCAATTCCACTTCTACTACTGCCTTTAAAAGATACAGACCGGGGTAATGAAAAGCTGTGCTCTTAACAAACTCAACTCTTGAAAAACATTTAAACAATTTAAACAATTTAAACAATTTAAACAATTTATTTACCACAGGAGATACAGAGGTAGAATGTTTCTTAAGTCTAATACAATGGTCAGAGTTGAGTATAGCTACCTGTGGGCCCGAATAAGTTCAGCGACTTCTAGGGCATCCTACCATTACATTATTCTAGGGCGTACAATAATGTTTAACCTAATTCACTTAGCCTAGTTTCGCATTAGACTGATCAACAGGATAATGAACTCGATATTGATGTTTAATTTTACAATATAGGTCATATGGACAATATTTAACAGTATATTCGATAACGATTTGGGAGCAGACTGAAAATCGGCGATATTACTCATGGCAAATTGCATTATTAGGACCAGACATGTAGGAGGCAGGATTTGACTTGGTGATCTTACACGACCAGTATTCTGATAAGGAGTGAGACTCAAGATTTCTTTTAAATACCTTGTAAGAATTACTTTCACGGATCTCCGCAGGTATTGAGTTCCAGGTTTTAGTTCCAACGAATAGTATACTATGTTGCGAGCGGGCCTTTGAATAATAAGGAAGCATGAATTTACTTTTATTTCGTGTTAAATGGTCGTGATGACCAGTTTGCGCAGTTAATAACTGTTGAAGGCTATTGTCGCCATCATTAGCTAATGTTTTGTAGATGAAATTGCAGATGGAGATTTTGTAGAGATCCGAGAGTTTAAGTATTAGTAAATTTTTGAATGAATCATTTGTGTGAGCATTATATTCTAGGTTCTTTACCGCTCTGATGGCTCTTTTTTGCAGAGTAAAAATTATATTAGTTTTATTTTTATCAGTTCCATGCCATGCTTCTATTCCGTATTGCAGGTATGGTGAAATGAGCGTTCGATAAAGCATTAGTAAGGCTGTTTCAGGCAGGAAAATTTTAACTTTATTCAGGATTCCGATGGATTTTGATAATTTAGAACTAATATGAGTGATGTGCTCTTTGAAGGTCAGATGTTTATCTATTATGATGCCCAGAAATTTACATGAGTTGGTTTCTTTGATTTCACCTTCGCCAATTTTAATGGATGGTAGAGATATATTTTTCTTGTATGAGAACGTAATATAATTTGTTTTATCGATATTGAGGCTTATTTTATTAGCTTTAAGCCACAGTGAAACCTTATGGAGTTCATTATTTATACTCTCCGCAATCGTAGTGGGATTTTCGTTCGGAAGGACCGCAGAAAGCGTACTGTCATCGGCAAAAAGTATGAATTTAAAAAATGATGTAGATTTAATAATATCATTGATAAAAATCAGAAAAAGGAGAGGCCCAAGAACAGATCCTTGTGGAACTCCATGGCTAATTTTTTGTGGGTCCGATTTTGCGTTGTCAATGACAACGTATTGCTTCCGATTTGTTAGGTATGATCTGAACCAATTATGGGCAACCCCACGAATGCCATAACAATGAAGTTTCGAGAGTAATATGTTATGGTCCACACAATCGAATGCCTTTCGAAAGTCAAGAAATACAGAGAAGACAGTCTTTCCGTTATCTATATTAGAATAAAGGAATTGTAAATGATTTAATATTGCCTGTGTTGTTGATTTTTTACAGCGAAAGCCGTATTGTTTATCATAGAGAAATGATTTTTGTTCAAAATAAGAGTACACTTTTTTATACACAATTTTCTCGAATACCTTGCTAATAATTGGTAACATGGAGATAGGTCGATAATTGTTTAAACAGGTTTTTTCACCATTTTTAAAGATACGGGTTACTCTAGCAACTTTGAGGGAGTTCGGGAAAGTGCCTAGTAAGAGAGACTGGTTAATAATATTGGATATCAGCGGGGCCACAATATCAGCAATTATTTTGAGTATTTTAGTTGGAAACGTTTGTAACCCACTCGATTTATTTTTCATGTTGTTTATGCACGCAATTACATCGGAGGAGTTTGTAGGCGTAAAGAAAAAGGAGTTGTGTTCTCGAATATGATCCATAAATTCCAGGTGATCAGTAGGTTCACTTGGAATACCATTGGCTATAGTTTTCCCTACGTTTACAAAGAAGTTGTTGAAGAGATTAGCAATTTCATTCTTCTCATGGTATTTTACATTATCTTGAGTGATATAACCAATTTTCTTTTTTTCGGCGTTATTCGGTTTATAACAAGAGTTAAGGAGGCGCCAAGTCTTTTTAACGTCAGCTTTGAATTGAGTAAACTTGAGGGTAAAGTAGCTCTTTTTTGATGTTCTTATCTGGTTTGTCACATAGTTTCTGAATCGGTTATATGTTTCTCTAGATATTCGCATTATGAATATTATGCGCAATTTAAAACCAAATCCCATCTTCACGTCACACGCCCAATAAATCATGTTGTAAATAAACACCAGACAAAGTACAAAAACCTTTAATTGATTAACCAAGTTATCCTCTTCATATTAAATATAACACCGCTAAAAAACATGCGTAACGATGGGCATTGATATCATTAATGAACCACCTCATTATCGTAGTACAGCTCACAGCGCGACTAAAAAGATGCGTGACCATAATCATTGATATCATTAATGAACCACCTCATTCGTGTTGCACAATTCAAACTGCGACTAAAAAAGATGCGTAACGATAGGCATTGATATCATTGATGAACTACCTCATTCTCGTTGCACAGCTCACAGCGCGACTAAAAAAGATGCGTAACCATAAGCATTGATATCAATAATGAACCACCTCATTCTTGTTGCACAATTCACAGCACGACTAAAATAGATGCGTAGCGATAGGCACTGATATCATTAATGACCTAGTTTATTCTCATCACCCGAATTATAACAGGGCTGGAAGAAAAGATACGTAACCGCAGGGATTAATATGTTAATGAACCAGGTTATCCTCGTCACCATGTTATACGCCCAAGTTATCTTCGTTATAACATTTCTAAAAAAAGCAGCGTAACGATAGGCATTAAGCCAATGACATCGTCATGTGCAGTCATCTTCGGACTACGGAGCATGAGCGGCTCATTTCCGGGGTCAGTCATTTCCGGCAGTTCGGATCCGCACTTCCGGCGAGTGACCGGCGCGGAGCAACCGGAGCGCGTTTCCGGACGCAGCAGCGCGGAAGGCCGGTGCGGTCCGTGTGGATTTTAACGGCGGATTAACGACATTATCAAAACACGAGTCTCATAAAAGTTAAAAAGCATTATTGAAAAGCATGAAGCTCGAAATTAAGAGCGCGTTAATCTGCAGTTTCGGCATTATGAAAGAAGCGAGTTTAAAAAGTTAAAAAGCATTATTATTAAAAACTAGTTTTAGAATAATTCGAAAGCGCTATTAAAAAGCGTTATTTTTGAGAGTGACATAATCTGGCCTTAAAACGGCAGATTAAGTGCATTATTGAAAAATCGAGTGCAGATTTACAATGGATGACGTTCACGGGTATTAATCAGTGTAGGTGTTAGAGCATAGCCACTGGCGTCGTTGGGTGCTGAAAACTAGCAAATGTATTGTTTTTAACTGGAATACAAGTCCTGTGGTCTGGAAAATAACATATTAAGAACGTTTGCGGTAGGGAATCGGGCTGTTGGTCGGAAGTACGCGCCTTGAGTTTGTGAAAACAACACGTTGGCTATGTTGACGATAGCGGATCGTACTGTTTGTCTGAAATTCGCGTCTTGATCTTGGAAAAATAACGTCAACAAATTTTACGATAATTATTAATACTGTTCGGCATGGATGCCAATCTTGTGCTTGGGAAAATAACTCATTAGCAGCGTTGACGATTACGAAATATGCTGTTGTGAAGGAATATACGCCTTGAGCTTGAAAAAAAAGTTGATGATTTTGAGTTGGAATTTTGGGCAGGGAAACGCCTCTTATGCTTGAAAAACGAAACACATTAGCAACGTCGAGGATTTGCAACCGTACTGTTGGGCAATAGTACAAATCTAAAGTTTGTTAAAAGAACATATGGAAGTGTGCATAATTGATCTATGGCTTGTGTATTGGATGTAAGAAAAATTATCGTCAATCAGATCAAGCAATTACGAGGTCAAGAGTGTTGAAGCAAATGTTTCATATTTTTTGGTGGTAGCTTGATCAATTGCCTATTTCAGTCCTTTATTTTCGAATTTCCTTGTTTGCAATCCCCTCATGAAGAGTGCTGTTATATATAAAATTAAAAGAGTTCAAAAAAGTGATGCTCTCAACTACTGAAACACATCTCGAGAACTCATTCCAGCTTTTATGGAATTACATTTCGTTATGCGTTCTATTTTTCATCTCCTGCCCTCAAGATAAAACGAAAATTGAGCATAGGAGTTTTCCATTCACTCTCTTACTGTTAGATTCAAATAATATTTCAACCCCGTAGAAAAAACTGCAATACTTTACGAAAATTACAAATGATGTTCCAACCATGATATAAAACCTGCATTACTTTTCGAAACTCAAATCGTGTCCTTATGATAAATCGCTTCATAATCAATCAATAAAGTTAACACACGAATTGATGTCCCGTGACCTAAAATTAAGTACGATGGTAACAAATCGCTTCAGCCCCTCTGAATGTTGAGAAAACTTTACGGAAGTGAGACTGCAGCTTGTTGATACTAAAAAAAAAAAACTTTCTCAGGAATAGATTCAAAATTATAAAAATTCAGAGGAGTAATCGATCGTTAATCGAAAATTATTATTTCTTACAGCTAGTTATACATACGAGATGCGTTGAATCTAATTTTCGTTTACACAATGTTATCACATTAATTTTTATAAGCACGGGCCAAGGATTAGCTTGCAAAAAGAGCGTTTTATTCTGCTATAATTCAATCTGAAATATCATAAAATAAATGAAAAAAATTCGGCCTAAATTCATCACACTGATCATGAGCCTCGCAAAAGTTCGAAATTTCATGACAACAAAGACAGTAAATCTCCATATCGATCGTTTTCCGTTATTCAAAAAGGTAAAAAAATAAACTCCCTATCAATTTTCTATTCCTTCGCTTAGCAATTATTTTTACAAACACTACGTTATTATTGTAATTTGTCCTAACTAAAAGGATCTGTTTCTATAACTAGCACAACATTTATGCTAAAATAAATAATTATACTAGTATAAATAACATAACACTAGTATCACATTTCAGTAATGTTGAGCAAACGATAGTTTCAGATGGATTTCGATTTCAAGTCCATCAATGAAATTTAAATAAATACATCTGAATTTAATATCAGACAACCTAGCAGAAGTCAATAAATGCAAATGATAGCAGTCTGTTTCACAAAGAACTTAGGATTCTAGAATAAAGCAAACTAAACATCCATTCGAATAACCATAACTTAATCAAGATCACTGCAATAAATCCAGCTTATTTCTTACAATAGTTTGTCATAGTAATAGCTTAGTCTGTAATTTAATGTAGTACTATGTTCATTTATGTAGTTCTCTGTAAAACATAAATGCTTGTATTTATGGAAAAAGTTTTGTGATGATGAAACGTTTTAAGGAGATGAAACACGATGTACCGTGGATGCAATGTGTGATTCATGAGTGTTTATTATTTTCCTCTTCTAGAAACACGAACACATGATCAGTAATGCGATGCTTAATTTATACGGAATACCATTATTGCTAGTAAACCCAAAAACTTGCTCAAGTATGCGCGAGCAACTCGTATCAAATGTAATGTTCTAAAATGATACAAAAGAAGAAAAAGTCCTTGACATGGTTTTGGAGCGAGTAGGTCACATAGAAAATCTATTCTGTTGTTTCGAAAATAGTACGATTAATCAAGCTTACGGTGAACAAGGCAATGGAAAATAACTTGTTACTTTCAATCTTTTCCTATTTGTTTCACCACCCAGATTAGTACGAAAATATGCGACTTCTGAGAGAAATGAAATTCACTCATATTCCTGATATTTTTCGTCTTATTACCAATTTTTGAAACTGCGTTTTCGTAAAATTAGAAAAAAACGTCTGCATAATTTCTTTCTTCATCTGATGTCAACCGATGAGGTAATTTTAATACCAATGATGTTAATATTTCTTCAAAAAAACTCCGCAAAGAGAATGTCCATTCGTCGACAAACTATCATTCCTCTTCTCATAACCAGTGGCATTATCATTTCGAATTACATTATCAGTCAAGCTGTAATTGATATAAAGAAGAAACATTATATTCATACAAAAATGTCATTTCGATCCAATAAATACGAGTTCAATGGGTTTAGAATAGAAATCGCTTTATTCTTCACGAGAAAAACTGAAGTAGTTTTCAAAACAAGAGAATTTTTTCAAAGTCCGATGAAAATACTCCAGGAATAAATTTTGGTAGGCATGCAAATTCAGTCTCAGCGAAGGCCGCAGGAAGTCGCCTAAATTTACCTTTGAGTAAGTAGGCTGCCGGTATTGCACTGTTGATTCGGTAGTAAAGTTAAATCAACAGAAAATGCAGAAAAAATTTGACCGTGTTGTTTTACCACCAATATCGCCCCTTTGTAAACAATCAAAGTTCATTGACGAAAACGAACTACCGTTCGAAAACAAAACTGATCCCTCCAGTTGTTCAATAAAGTCGAGTCTCGCAGCCAACAACTTTAGGGCAATTTTATCAATTGACGAATAAAAAATAAGACGAACGAATGAGAATTCGATTTCCTGGAAGAGAATTTACGGAACAGGGCAGAGGGTCCCCTCCTTTTTTTATCATGGTAGTGACTGCTATTACCTTGAATGATTCTTCCCTATTTGTTTTTTCCCTGAACCAGCAGCATGGAAGTGAAACGGCTTATTTTGTTTAAGAGCAACGAGAAAGTTTTTACTTCTTCTCATTTAATGTTTCGCGTTTGAATTATATTTTGATTTCCCAAAATTAAAAGCGTTATTTAAAAGAAGACCAAATTAAGTCTGATGATTTCGAATGAGTTTGAAATGATCTGTCATCTTGTCAAATCATTTCGAGGGATTCTCTATTTAAGCGATTTGCAAAAAAATATGCATGGTGTGGAGTTTTTGCATTTAATTTTGAAACATGGTCATTCAAAAGAATTGATATTCTCGTCAACCACTTAAAACGTCAGTCTTCCTCTTCGAAATAAATTGTTTGATGGTAGAGTAAGTCTTTGATGGTGAAAGCCTGGAAATTCTTGGACAGAATTTTTCTGTTCCTTGTATTTTAGCAGCCCCTGAAGGAGAAGCCTCTTCTTTGTCAATAAATTCTAGGACGATCTAACAAAAAAAATCTTTGCTCTGAACGGCACATCCCGTTCTGTCGACAACAATTGACTTGGTCTGGAGGACATGAAAGACAAGGGTTCGCAACTAAAAGAAGCAAAGCAAATAGAGTCCGACGACTTGGTGACGAACTGACATTTTCATTTGTGTGACTTTGATGGTTCGCAGTGCGGTGGAGGGGAAATAATATTGCCCAAGTTTTTTATCCTTCTGAAATTAATCATGAATGAAAAAAGAAGATAAGACTTTCTTAAATGAATATTTAAAACTGAGGATTTTCCTAATAGCCGTTAGATTTTTCACCGGAAAGAAAACGTAGATTTTAAATTTATACGAATAATTAGAAGAGTTTACTCGTATTCAGGAATATTTTTAGGATCAACTGACTTTTAAATAATTTCTAGCTTACCTCATGTCACAATGAAATTTAACTTCGATTTTGAAAAGGCGAATTGAAAGCGAATTGATAAAATTTCGAATGTCCAATAATATAACCGATCAACGTGTGATTCTCAGTTGCTAAGTGAAGCGCCGGAGAATATGAGAGTTGTTTTGCTCCTGAAAATAACGTCAGGCTTAGATGTTGGAGAGTTCAGTAGCATCTTTCTCTCCTGTGAATAAATTCACGAAGCTTATAACAAAAACGTGACCTTCAAGTTGAGTCAAATTTAGCTTCAAAGTATATGCATGAGGTTGTTGTAGCACGCAATGCAGCAGATATATATTCTAACACAAAAAATTGAAGGAACTACGACATGGAAATTATTTCCTAAAACTAAAAGGGTGTCAGGTATTTCCAGTGCAAAAGTTCCGTTTATTTTACCATAAATTCCTAACGATGTTTATTTTTCAACATAAAATAAAAACCACAAATAATTGTTCTGAAAAATGAAGAGATTTTCCCTGTATTTCTATTTACTCGCCATTTTGCATCAGATATTTTTCAGTGTGAAAGCTAAATTCACTTCACGATAATTTATCTAGGAAATTTATATTTCACTTTAAGGTAAGAACTGCAGGTTAGTGTTCTGAAAAACTGAGGGATAAACTCGATAATTTGAACTTCTCACGAGAGGTATTTCTGAACATTTTGTTGGTTAAAAAGTTAAAATGAAAAATGTGAGCTTCGCTTAGTTCTTTTCTACAAAAATTACAAGCGCTTGGCAGAACGCTTAAATAGAACACAGGTGCCTTCATCTTTCATGCTTGCATTTTCGTAAAGATTTTCGGTTATAAAAATATTATTTGAACGAAGGTAGGGATTTTTTCAAGCCTTCGTTCAATAGCGAACACAACAAAAGCCAGTTGGTTAGCGTCGATACTGGATGAAAGCAAGCCTGATGTTAAAGCATCGTGTTGATAATACAATTAACTGGGCAAACGTCATTAAATCTTAAGGCATCGCGTTGATAATTATATTATCAACATATAATTATATTATCAACATCATGTTGATAATATAATTAGCGCATGTGTATGATCATTGAACTTTCCTTTATGTGCTTCTCCAAGAATATTGTAACTATCATTTAACTCTCAATAATCCAAAAGTGTACTTCTGTATTACCATGAGTAATTACCCAAAAGCCAGAAAATGATCCCATGCTTAGTTCCAGACTTACGGTACCATACCATCCTTTAGCGCTCAGCTTTGAACCTCCTTCCTTACCCTCTTGTAATTTTAAATTAACAGATTGAGGCCCAAGGAATGTTGGGCTAAGCCAGCTCCAGCGAGATCACCAGACCGAACAAATAGTGAAAAGTCAGGAATTTTACATCATCAGCAATGCAAGAACGAGGCAAGTTTTTGTGAGCTGTCGCTGCATTATCCCGGCTGGCAGGAAGCCAACTGTGCCAACGGACATAAAAAACAAATTGGATAGGCTATCGGAAGCTCAAATGAGAAGATCCGAG
This sequence comes from Morinoia aosen, assembly GCA_030386875.1. Lineage (NCBI taxonomy): Eukaryota > Metazoa > Arthropoda > Malacostraca > Amphipoda > Talitridae > Morinoia > Morinoia aosen. The sequence goes on from CM059556.1 coordinate 20,366,034, forward strand.
TCTGAATTTTGTCATATCTGGATGAGGGTGCTCGTATCTTGCCATTTATATCCGTTCGTGCAGATAACAGATGGATTATGATTTTATTCCGTTTAGCCTGAACGGTTTGTCGAAATATATATGCAATTAGTTGTGATGTGTTAGCTCTTGGATGATAGGTAATAGTTTTCACCTATCGAAAGCAGTTTGTAATATACCTATTGTTGTTATTTCTGGAATTTATAATGCAAATTGTGTCAACATCCTTCAAATATTTTTCCCGCTGCAAGAAAATTGGCTGACATGTCCTTATCCATAAGTTTAATATTTTAAAGCCACCTTTACGTGCGTTCGCAAAAAATTCTCATCGTACTAGCTCAAGTCGCAATTTTCTATTTCAGTACACAGAATAAGACTTTGAGTTAAGAAGGTGCAAATGAATACTTTAGAAGAGACTATTTTCATGAAAGGCTCAAAGGCGTAAATGATTATTGTTAGAGAAAATATTTTCATAAAGTACAAAAGTTACTTCTCTCAACACAGCAGAAGTTGTTTCTTTTGTTTCGTTCTTTTCAGAGGCAAAGAGGTAGAAAGGAAAACCTAACGCCCAACTAATCCAAACTTATGCCTGTGTAAAATAGGTATGGGTTGAGTAGAAAACATCTTAGAATTTTCAATAAATTCTCTACATTTTTGCCAAAGTGTGCTGCAGAATAAGTACAAGACCGTGGCCATTTCAGCGCAACGGATAGATTTTCTCTCTTCTTCCAAGGTTCGCAGATTTCGTGCACAAGGTTCAGGGTCTCTTGAAGTACTGCAAAACAGACTCTTATCTCGTCTTCTCGTCAGAAACGAATGAGATGAAATCTAGCTCATTGCTCCATAAACTTTTAGGTTCTTGACAATGAAGTCCATCGTGTCACTTGCAGATGTCTCTGTCTCATTCAATATCCACGAGACGAACATGGCTGGCGTTTGTTCAGGCAATTCCATTCTGAGCTATGAACTTCTAACGGGGCAAGTTCTTCAATAAAGTTCTTCATTTTGCTCGCTACCATCAGGTTCATCTCTCCAAATAGAACCCAGAGGTGACGAAGTTGTGTCCGTATTCATACGAACGTAATACATTCTGGCGGAAAATAAACTATGGGAGGCCTATGTTTTATTACGCGTTCGTGAGCTGAATGTATAATAAACAAGATCCAGTCTAGATAAAACACACGCGGACGCGCAATAATTTGTTATCAGACAGATCATTTGAATCATATAGTGACCAATGAAAAAATTGTTTTCGAATGCTCAAATACATAGGAAGATATCAGAGGTTTGGTACTAAACGTGATACATGAAAGAAATGTCTATGATTTCAATTGTAATTTTTCTAGGCAAAGTTCTTGAAGTGCTATAATACCAACGTCGTGATCCTCATAAAACCAAATAGCCTTTAAAGCGTCATGTTATTGAAGATATTACAGAATGAGTTAGAGACATGACACTGGTAATGTTGCAATTCGTTTTTTATAGGGTAACCGGGATAGTACGCACTGACTAATTAACTGTAACCATAATAACAACTGAATTAGTAGGAGATATGATACTGACAGTGTTTTGCAATTCTTTTTCTAAATGCTATCCAGGATTCTATGCATTGGCTAATTGACCGTTTTGCCCAATTACCTCAAATTTCTATGATAAACTGGTCATATATTAGAAATACATATTTTTACTCTCGTATTACGTCACATGACCCGTAATTGCAGAATGTGGCCCACTGCATGACAGATTAGTCGAACAAAAACTCCCGTAACTCTCAGGAACCGTGGAGCCAAAATTACTGTATTTTTGTTCAAGTGTACTTTGATGCACAATGCGCACAACTAAATTAATGACCCAAAGACCTACGCAACTAGCAGGAAATATATTCTTAAACTAAAAAAAGAAGTGGTATTTTCATTGTTGAATCCTTTTCGATGCATACTTTATTCAGTAGTATAATTGGAATGTTTTTTTCGAGCTTTTGACCAAAATGAGAATGAAAATGTTCGTTCGTTTTTGAAATTATAAAATTGTCGAGATGATTATTTTCGTTGTGGATCGTCGATGTAAATTTGAAATTTGTACTGCTTAAGTTATTATTAAACCTGAAATCTGAGGCTGATTATTGCTGCAAAAATTTGTAGCAAAAGGCGATCGCATCAAATACATTGTAATGATACTCCAACTAAATGAGTAAGCCATTTTGATGCTTTAGTTTTCAACTTACCCAACAAAAATTGTGACGTATTCATTAGTTTTCATTCTTGCTTAAATATATGCTCATAATTTATTATTAGAAATTTTCTCCAACCAATATAAACAAAAATGCTTTTAGTTTTAAGCAGAAAATAATTTATGAAATATAATTCTCGTCAAGTTTCATAATTCAATCTAATTCCTTCTCCTCATTTGAGATTATTCGCTTTATCAATAATACTTCTCAAATGGAACGAATATGCGCGTATTAATATTTTTCTTATACCTAATGCATAATGTTTTATCCAGACTCTAGGCAATACTGATCATCGTAGCCACTCGGGATAATTAATGCTAATACTAATTATAATTCCCTAATACAAACTAATCAAAGACACTGTTATTAAAATATGTAAAACTACTGATATAATAGCAGGTCCACCGATTAATTAGTGTTGAGTATGAAGTAAAAATAACACATTTGACTCAAACTTTCCAAGAGTTTTGAAAACAGAATGAGGCTAAATAAAGCAAATTATCGTTGATTATTCAACACTTGCTAGTCAGATAACAGCACAATATTACCATAGGGCGTTCACCTCCGCATAATAAATCTTCCAAGAAAAGTTTTGGTTCTCGAAAAACGCTGCCAGTTTAAGACCTACTCACGCTTCGACGTAATGAGACGCCCCAAGTCTCTAAAACTTTATTGGGAAGAAGCATCAGATCGGGGTAGAAAGTTATATTATAGAGTGTTTTAAGATAAGCCGAAAAGTCGAGCTTTAGCACCGTATAAAAGCGTCGGAATTTTAAAGTCATTGAAGTTCCAGCTCAAGTCATAACAAGTTTTTCAAAATCGTAGCGACGTCAACATGTTTTGCAATATGCAAGTAACTGACTTCTCGAGTGTTTAATTTTTCACAAAGATTGCTTCGTTTGTAGTCACCTGAATTCTCTTGAGCAGAAGGCGCAGATTTGTCATCAATAAACTAAATAACCAGAATATGCTAAGAAAAGCTGGCGTCTGAATTTTATGAAAATTACTTCTCAAACAACAATCATTTAAATCTTTGAGCTTCTTATGAGAATGGTCTCTTTTACGAACTCTTTTGCATTTTCTTCACTCAAAGTACTGAAATAAAAAATTTGTGACTTAAAGTAGTACCATGAGATTTTTTGCGAATGTACGTGAATGTTGTTTTAACATATTGCATTTATAAAGATGTACATGTCAGCCAATTATCTTGCAGCGAAAAAATTTTAGGCTCGGACCCAGCGGTCTTTGTTCAAAGAGCAGCCTTCCCTCAAACGCTCAGACGAGCCGACAAGAATTTTGGATCCGAAGTATGACGATTTGAGCGACAGGCGTGACAATTTAGACTCGTGTCTGGAGAGTTGCCTAGGAGAAACCATGACGGAAATCTAATTAAGATCCGCGACAGCCGTGCCCGCAAAATGTAAAGAAATAATTGGTCTGAACAGACAACACTGGAGTCGTCTAAGAATTTTACGGTTTGCAAGAAGGACAGACCTATTAGGACATGATGGCTCCCTGGTAGAGTGGATTTATTAGCAGATCAGATTACGGGGAGCCAAGATATTTTCACAGCTCGAAGAAATCGGATATATTTAGGAAGAAGCCTCTGTGGAACGCCCGATGCCCCGATGGTATATGACAGTTTTTATCGGGAAAATAGGTTGAATTCTACGAGGCTGGATCTCTACCGAAATTATATAGACGCGAGAATTATTACTTTTGACTGAGGTTTATACGCTAGATAGTTGGGTATGTTTAATGTCGAAAATTTGCGTCGCTTTTCTGTGATAGCTATAACATGCTGACTGAAACGAGTGCCATTTGACTGAATATACTTACGAATTATAGAAACCATTATTTCAACTTCAATTCAAAAGAGAAGGATGCAACCTCCCGCAAATTTTCACTCTAGTTTGTGCCGTAAAAAATATCGTGAAGTTTGAGTTTAGAAAAAGTGCTAAATTGATTATATTTTCATAATAAAGTCTTGAGAAAAAAATTTTTAAACCTCACAGGTTATTCACATAAAAACATGAATACGAGTATAAATGAAACATGGGTATCTGTCCTTGTGAAAATTTTTCAGGGCTGAGTCGTTAGTATAAAAGAAATTTGATGTTCATCTTTAGTTCAGCACTCTCTCTGCAACTTCAATAATTCTAAACTTAGAATTTGTAGATAAAAAGCTCAAACCAAAGCACTAAAAAAGGTCGTTAATATTGAATATAATCAACGAGCACATGACAAATATGTTGATGAATTTTACCAGCATTTTGGTGCTGTGTGTGCTTCTATACCGCTAATTATGTACTGTACCGTTAAATAGAGGTCACACCGTTAGCTAGATCTCGCACCGTTAATTAGGGAGAGCAACGTTGACTAAGACTTGTACCGTCAAGGAGATTCCATGCCGTTAAGTATCTGTCGCACAGCTATATCTCTTACCGTTTGCGCATCTCTGTGACCTTTTTATCTCGCACTGCTAAGTACCTCTCTTACCGTTATATTATCTCGTACCAATAAGTGTGTCTCGTACCGTTATATCTCGTACCGATAAGTGTGTCTCGTGCCGTTATATCTCGTACCGATAAGTGTGTCTCGTGCCGTTATATCTCGTACCGGTAAGTGTGTCTCGTGCCGTTATATCTCGTACCGCTAAGTGTGTCTCGTGCCGTTATATCTCGTACCGATAAGTGTGTCTCGTACCGTTATATCTCGTACCGATAAGTGTGTCTCGTACCGTTATATCTCGTACCGATAAGTGTGTCTCGTGCCGTTATATCTCGTACCGGTAAGTGTGTCTCGTGCCGTTATATCTCGTACCGCTAAGTGTGTCTCGTGCCGTTATATCTCGTACCGATAAGTGTGTCTCGTGCCGTTATATCTCGTACCGATAAGTGTGTCTCGTGCCGTTATATCTCGTACCGATAAGTGTGTCTCGTACCGTTATATCTCGTACCGATAAGTGTGTATCGTACCGTTATATCTCGTACCGGTGTGTGTCTCGTGCCGTTATATCTCGTACCGATAAGTGTGTCTCGTGCCGTTATATCTCGTACCGATAAGTGTGTATCGTACCGTTATATCTCGAACCGGTGTGTGTCTCGTGCCGTTATATCTCGTACCGATAAGTGTGTCTCGTGCCGTTATATCTCGTACCGATAAGTGTGTATCGTACCGTTATATCTCGTACCGGTGTGTGTCTCGTGCCGTTATATCTCGTACCGATAAGTGTGTCTCGTACCGTTATATCTCGTACCGATAAGTGTGTCTCGTGCCGTTATATCTCGTACCGGTAAGTGTGTCTCGTACCGTTATATCTCGTACCGATAAGTGTGTCTCGTGCCGTTATTTCTCGTACCGATAAGTGTGTCTCGTGCCGTTATATCTCGTACCGGTAAGTGTGTCTCGTGCCGTTATATCTCGTACCGGTGTGTGTCTCGTGCCGTTATATCTCGTACCGGTGTGTGTCTCGTGCCGTTATATCTCGTACCGATAAGTGTGTCTCGTGCGGTTATATCTCGTACCGATAAGTGTGTCTCGTGCCGTTATATCTCGTACCGGTGTGTGTCTCGTGCCGTTATTTCTCGTACCGATAAGTGTGTCTCGTGCCGTTATTTCTCGTACCGATAAGTGTGTCTCGTGCCGTTATATCTCGTACCGGTGTGTGTCTCGTGCGGTTATATCTCGTACCGATAAGTGTGTCTCGTGCCGTTATATCTCGTACCGGTGTGTGTCTCGTGCCGTTATATCTCGTACCGATAAGTGTGTCTCGTGCCGTTATATCTCGTACCGATAAGTGTGTCTCGTGCGGTTATATCTCGTACCGATAAGTGTGTCTCGTGCCGTTATATCTCGTACCGATAAGTGTGTCTCGTGCCGTTATATCTCGTACCGGTGTGTGTCTCGTGCCGTTATATCTCGTACCGATAAGTGTGTCTCGTGCCGTTATATCTCGTACCGATAAGTGTGTCTCGTGCCGTTATATCTCGTACCGGTGTGTGTCTCGTGCCGTTATATCTCGTACCGATAAGTGTGTCTCGTGCCGTTATATCTCGTACCGATAAGTGTGTCTCGTGCCGTTATATCTCGTACCGATAAGTGTGTCTCGTGCGGTTATATCTCGTACCGATAAGTGTGTCTCGTGCCGTTATATCTCGTACCGATAAGTGTGTCTCGTGCGGTTATATCTCGTACCGATAAGTGTGTCTCGTGCCGTTATATCTCGTACCGGTGTGTGTCTCGTGCCGTTATATCTCGTACCGGTGTGTGTCTCGTGCCGTTATATCTCGTACCGGTGTGTGTCTCGTGCCGTTATATCTCGTACCGATAAGTGTGTCTCGTGCCGTTATATCTCGTACCGGTGTGTGTCTCGTGCCGTTATATCTCGTACCGATAAGTGTGTCTCGTGCCGTTATATCTCGTACCGATAAGTGTGTCTCGTACCGTTGTATCTCGTACCGCAAACTACATTTAGAACTGTTTCTATCGACACTACCGCAACTGTGGGACAGACAGCAGTTACTTTGAATATGCTGTTTTCCAATTTTAAGTCGCATGTTGTGCAATAAATTATCATACAAATCTTAATTCACAATTGCAATGTTGGACAAGATAGAAATAAAATAATTCATCTCAACTTGCATGTAATTCATAGCAGTTTACAGCTGTTCTATCAACTCGCATCGTCATAAGCTCATTGGCTAAATGCAAGTTCTAGGGTTATGTTAAATGAAGTTTCATAAATGGATTTTCTCAAATGTTGATTGCAGATAAGTTGTGAGGCACTTATCAGCACATTATTAAAATCACATGGATGATTTTTTTATCAAGCCTGGAAGTTGATTTTAATTTTTTTTGTGTTCTGAAATTTTTGACATCTGCAAAAACATTTTCTTGCAAATGCTGTAAAAAGAACACGTCTTTGTACGTTTCCGACTGCATGACTAAGTCTTTGAGTATATTTGGCTTTCAAAAAGTGGATCTTAATATCAGGAATGAATATTTTTCCTAAGTCCATGCTCTTAAAATGATTATTATACTTTAATCCTTGAATTCATAGAAATGATTGACGAGCACAAGTTTCCTTTGAAAAAATGGTACGTTAATACGTTTTCAAATTAACGCTCCTACGTCACTATGATTATTTAATTTAAATCCTGGAATTCATAGAAAGCATTGACAAGCACAAGTATGCTCTGAAATAATGGTACGTTAATTAATACGTTTGCCAATTATTCCTCTTACGTCGTCGAAAATGCAAAGTGAGAAAACAACTCCAAGGATGCCGAGCGAGTGTTTTCACAGTGCAGCAAAGCCACATGAAAATTATTTTTCTGAAAATTTTGAAGCGAGTTTCAGGTTTCGGTTTCGGATGACGCTTCAATAAACCTAGTTCTGCACGAGCTTCGAGTCTGGAGCTTCTAAAAAATAAAATTGTTCCTTGTAACTAGAGTGTCATGCCTGGCAATATCCACACCAATTAGGTTTTAGAACATTTGAAAGGTTGCATTGATACGAGTAATTCATACGTAAACTCAATATTTTAGGCTCATTCTTATGTATTTTAACCATTTTAGTGGCAGATTCCGTTTACATACTTGTGTTTTCGGTTTTAGTCGTGGTCTTAATTCACATGTGAGTATTGGATTCGGGTATTTTGATTCACTTTAGATATTGATACGAACAAATCGTCGCTAGGTAACTCCGCATTCCTTCTATATGCCTAAATATATGAACGAAATATTTAATGTCTATAATGGAGCTAAACCGAATGTGTGTTAAATGTGCGCGTTTCTGAAATTACAAAATTTACTCGATTTTTTCAAGGGCTTCGCAGTGAAAAAGCGACAAGCCAAAGATTTACTTTTCCTTGAGGTACATTTCCATGTCCGAAATAATTTTCCGCAGCAAAATCATAGAAAACTTTTTTTGGGGGAAATACGAGATCATACTTCCACACTGTCACGTTTGATGCGGTGCACAAAGGGTTTAGTGAATCATTCAGTTCTTAAATACTAGTGCTATATTACAATTCAATTATAATAGATCGCACTTTACAATGTTCGGCGAAGATCTTAAAAAAATTAACGGAACACGCAAAAACATGGGTACGAGTACAAATGAAACATGGGTATCATGGGTATCATGGGTAACATGGGTATCTTCTGTTTGCCCATTCCGACAAAACAAATTATTTCTCATCTGAATGTACTGGGAATTATGGCGTACTGCGTTTCACTTATGGACAGGTCCTTATAAAGGGTGGGGCAGAAAAACCTATCCGATTTCAAATCCCTTTTTCTCAAAAGAGGGAGCAGGTAGAGTAGTGGGGTAAAAACCGTTAGAAAGCCGGTTTTATGCCATTTGTCAGTAGTCAATATGCCTTGGTCTGGTGAACATCGTGCTTTTGTTATTGAGCGGTTTATCGAATGCGGCGGTTCGATAATTGCTACACAACGTGCTTTTCGAATTCATTTCGGTCTCGGGCGTCATGATCCTGTTCCACATCACGCTACAATTAAAGTGTGGGTGTCAAATTTTAGACAAACGAGTTCAGCATTGAAAAAGAAGTCGCCTGGACGTCCCAGGACAGCAACAGGACCTGAAAACGTGGCCAATGTGAGAGCCGCGATTGAACGTTCCCCGCGTCGTTCGGCGCGAAAGCATTCGCTCGCTTTGGCGATTTCCAACCGCAGTATTCGGCGCATTTTGCACCGGGACCTCAAAATGCATCCCTACAAAATGGTTGTTGCACAGGAATTAAGTGAAAGGGATTTTGAAACCCGTACGAACCTGTGTCGCGATCTCCGAGAACTCCCAAACGATGATGTTGTGCTCTTCACGGACGAAGCCCATTTTCACCTTTGTGGTGCCGTTAACAGGCAGAATTTTCGATATTGGAGTGACGAAAATCCTCGAGAAATCCATCAGGAACCCCTCTATAGCCCAAAAGTGACTGTGTGGTGTGCTCTTTCCCGCCTAGGCGTCTGGGGGCCTTACTTTTTTGAAGAAAATGGGCAAACCGTAACGGTCAACAGCGAGCGCTATTGTTTCATGCTGGAAAATTTTCTTAGACCCAAAATGGAAGAAAATGGCGTGGAAAATGTGTGGTTTCAACAGGATGGTGCAACCGCCCTCACATCGCGACGATCAATGGACATTCTCAGGGAACTGTTTCCCGGTCGCCTCATTTCCCTGAGAGGTGATCTCGGCTGGCCGCCGCGCTCACCGGATCTCACTCCATGTGACTTCTTCCTTTGGGGTTACCTCAAATCGAAGGTTTACCAGCATCGACCAAGGACCCTTCTTGCTTTACGAAGGGAAATTGCTCGGGCAATTGAAGAAATTCCTGTGGAAATGACGGTGAAAGTCATGGAAAGCTACCGCGAGCGCCTAAATCAGTGTATCCGCTCCCAAGGACGACATTTGAGTGATGTGCTTTTAAAAACTTAAATTTAAAAATGGCATAAAATTTGCGATATGCTAATAAAAAGAATTTTAGGACAACTTCAGTCGTTTTAATTTTATAACGTTTTGAAATCGGATAGGTTTTTCTGCCCCACCCTGTACTAACGACCCCACTAGTTCACGAATAGGGAGGGCATTTTAAAAGGTCACATTATTGTCTCACTGATGTACGAGTAACAATCAGTCCTGGTTTTCTTTGAGGTGACACTGCATTGAGACACGCGTTGTCTTCTTCTTTTTTTGCTGCGAATCGATCAACACTTTGACTGCTGCAGGTAGATTAATATTCAATTCAAATTTAAAGTCAATTGTATTGAACAAGGTTGACAATACCTAACGTTAATTGGATCGTATTTTAATTTAGATTCCATTAAGTATTTTTCAATTGAGTTTGTGACTTCTGGTTGGTCAAAAGCAAAATGAAAACTCCCTCAGTGACCAAATACGAATCAGTAGCAGTTAATGAGTTATCCCGTGCACTGCGATGGGTTAATGAGGAATTTAAAAACGAGGAAAATTTCAAGGAACTTTATATATACTATAATTAGCGCCGCGTCCGTCAGTCTGTCAGTTTGTCCGAAGCCAGCCTGCCGTGTGTGATGAGCGTATCTGTGATCCAAGTTTTATCAACTCCATAATTTCCTGCGTATTAATCCATCAGATTCAAGTAGGAATGAATATCGCGTGAATTCTTAGGAAATAGGAACGTGTGTCATGGGATTTGTTGAACGATATAATACATTTTTGATAGGCCGTGTGCCATTGGCCTCATCAACTCTCGAGAGATTGATTTTTTTTCCTACCGTTTTTCTTTCATTTCACCTTATTTCTTATTTCAAGTAAACGGGGGTGCACTCGTCATATATACTAGGAATACTTTTCGAAGTCCAGCTCCGGCTCCATTCAACAAAAACCGGCGATCAACAATACCGACATTTTCTACCCATTGAAAATTTGAACTTAATACCAGTCTTGTCGATAATATTTTTTCTGTGACATGTTTTATTTTGGTTTTCGTGATATCCTTGAATGACTGTATCCGACATTTTATTTATCTTTTATTGCAGACATAATGGTTTGTACTTTTACGAACTGATGGTGGAGCTGGACTCCGAAACGTATTACGATTAAATATGATTAGTTCCTTGGGATTTTCCTCGTTTTCAAATTCCTCATCAAGTTGCGATTAAAGCAATCAACTGACCCGTTCTGACATATTCTGAGATTGGCTAAACTTAAGTTCAATATTGAACTCAAATTTGAATCAAAAAATTGTTAGTAATTTAAGAAATACCAAACATTAACTGGGGACATTGAACACCATTAATTGTAGAAGATTGCTATAATTTTTCAAACGACCCATCGGTGGGTCGTTTCGCAATCAACGTGCTAAAGTTCTGTTCCTACAAACTTTGTCCGCCTCTGTTTTACGGGTAAATTGCGACCTTGTTACTTCAGCTCCTGAGTCTTGCCTAGTTGCACAACTCTAAATTTTAATCAAGTATTCATGGACATTATTCAAAGGAAACTTATAAATTGATCATAACGAAAACGAACAAGTTAGGTTGAAAGGTGTTAATTTTCTGTTAGAGTAACTAGCCCAGCCTCCTTTATTTGAAATAAGAAAGAAGGCGGAATGAAAGAAAGGCCTTAAGAAACAAAAAAAAAATTCAGTCTCTCGAGAGTTGATGAGGACGAGCTTGTATCACAGATTCGCTCATCACGCACTTTCGGCTGGCTTCGGACAGACGGACGCGGCTCTTATTATAGTATAGATTGTTAGTTTCAGTACTATGTTTGATTACCGTTTGAGAAAAAAAGTAGCATTGAAAATACGTAAAACTTTTTGGCTCAGAGATCGTCTTTATTCATGTGAAAATGTCTGCTAAAGGTGTGGTTATTTGCGCACACGACAGGAAACAAAATTTCATTATAAAAAATGAGCAATAAAATGAATTTCAAATCATATTGAGAAAATAATTTCACAACTTCGTTAATCAAACTTTTCCCTTGCCGCATTATAATTTACTTTCAATTTTTGTGATATGAAACGAACTTCATACGTTCATAAATTGTTCATAAGAAACGAACGAAACATGATTGAAATAAACGAACTTCATACCATGAAGCTCTGCATTATCTGAAATTAATTTGTTTCTGTTAACCGTCAAAATACAGTCAGCCGTCAACACGTGCGAAAAGCAGTAGTCATTTCAGAGAACTTTAGAGTGATATTCTCAAGACGTTCTTTTTCTACGTTATATTCGTCTCGAAAGAATTACATAACTGTATCAGAAGATGTAATTGAGTCCGACTATTTTTCAGAAATTGGGTCTCGAAAATAAAATAATCCACAAATTTATCGGATGGAAGAGCTTGGCCTACACAACACATCTTCCTATGCCATGAGTTCTTGAAATTTCGAGTTCAACCACCAACACGAAAATCATCCTAACGACACTGAAACGAGCGCAGTTCGCCGTAAGTAAAGTGTGTTTGCCAGAGATTCAACTTCAAAGGCTCACTTCACGTTGCAGAACAATCAAGTTTACTGGTGAGTGATCTCAAAATTCTGTTACCAGCCACAAACTCAGCTAGTCAGAGCATATCCCTTGGGCTCTGACATCAAACCCTTGCAGTGGTCGTCTTTACTTGATTTTTTTCAAGAAAACACTCTGTGGTGAAGGCATGATGGTTGAAATGATTAAAAATGTTGCACATTGAATTTAACAGAAAGGAAGGTACTCCAGAATAGTAAAAGTATTTAAAGTAGGTAAGTTTCTGGCGTCTTCCCACAACAAGACATACATAAAACAAGATGAATGTCCTGCTTCTTCCATCAGTAGGACAGATTTAAAGAAGATGAATTTCTTGCTTCTTCCAACAGTAAGACATATTAAAACTAGATGAATTTCTTGCCTCTTCCATAGACAATACGTGTTTAAAACCAAATGAATTTCTTGCATCTTCCAGCTCGTCTGTAAACTGGGCGCTTTAAATTTGCCGGGCTATTACGTTTGTAAGCCGGAAAGCGCATAAATAAGCAATTAGAGCACAAGGTGGCCAGCAAAATAAGCTCAACACTTGGAGCGCCCACCAGCAAATGTATGCCCTCTTGGGAGTCTCGCCCGCGACAGGGAGAACAAATTGGCTCTCAGGAAACTGGCAGTCTCTCTCTGAAACCCACGAGACCTTCTCTCAAGTCCACATTTCTGCCAAGCCACTCAATTCCACGAGACCTGCTCTCAAGTCCACATTTCCACCAAGCCAGACCACCATACGCTTCCATCGCACAAGTCCACATTTCTGCCAAGCCAGTCAAGCCCACGCTTCCATCGCCCAAGTCTACGTTTTTGCTCGGCGACAAAATATTTCTTTCCAGCGAGTCCTTCTTTCTTTCCCGTGAGTCCCTCTGATGGGCAATGCTGATTGTTTGTGTTACTGGACGTTCTTGGAGAGTTTATTTCTTCATATTCGTACAATGGAACTGTTGGTTAAACGTTGAATCGGAGCATATCGCTTCTCTCATTTTTACTAAGCTGGTCTGTAATTGTACGAATATGAGCAAACTTAGCTGTACTTAGATATTTGAACTACGATTTTTGATCAACTAAAATTTTTGTCGTATTTTCTATGTTTTTTATACTAATGTTTTTTCAAATGTAATTTAATACCCTTCAAACTATCATTCGCTTTACAGCTAACTATTCAAGCTGTAATTAGGCTGTTAATTTTGAACTGGAGTGCTAGAGTACAAAGAATAATAATTTAAAAGTACATAAGTTCAGATGTGAGTTTGCTAATGAAGTTTCCCATGCAACCAATCAGTAGTTCTAAAAGGGTTTAATGAATAGCTTTTACGCTTGAGATATATAGGAGAATACGAGAAATGGAAAATTTGATCTTTACTATGCATGTTTTCTCTCTAACGCGCACAAAACGTACAACATTTAAACATTGTATAAACCAATACATGAGGAAGATTTGCCTCGAAATCGGACAAAGAATTCACCATTGACGAATGTTGTCAAACTTTCATAAAAACTCAAGGTATAAGAGTGGATACATCGTCAACGGTAGTAGAAGCAACATAGGTTTGCTAGCGCTTCAGTTACTTAACTATATCGCATCGAAGGTCACATCATTTAATAAGTATCAGACCTTTACAATTCACCACGGGAGACGAACATCTATATTATATGAACATCAAAATTATATGAACACCAAGATTATAATTACAACTCAAGATTATAATTGTCTCCCGATTAAAATTTTGTACATACTACAGTACATTCGATCGCACTGGGCAGCCAAACCTCTTAGGGGGTTTCATCGCCAACGGAATATTTAGGAAATGGAAGTCGACTCGGGGAATGCATTCCGTGATAAATTATTGCAGTACAAATTATGCGTTCTTTTTTCATGAATAACAGTTTTTGGACGCTGATTTGATGCTGAGAAAGGCATTTACTCACACCAGCATTTTTTTCGAGTTCTCTTATTGTTCATGTAATAGGACGTAAGATAATTCATTCAAATAATTTTCCAGCGAGCTCAACATAATTTCGATCGCATTATCTACTCGCGAAGTGTTAGTATTCACATAAATATGCGCCAAAACTACCAGAGGCGTAACAAATCTTTATAAAATATCAAGTCTGAACATTTTAAGTTGAGGAAAGTGATGGAGCCTTATTCGTGAAGTTATGACACTTCATTCCAAATTTCAATGTTCCATTATAAACATTGTTTTTATCGTTACCAAATAGTTGCAGATTGTATTATTTGAGGCTTGAAATTCATCGCGAGTATTGAGACGATTTAAAATTAGCGCAGATATTGGGCACCCATTCAAAAAATATTTGGAAAAAATCTGGCTTTTTCAAATAAATATCGCATTATGTATTTTCTCTACCGACATTTCAATTCGCAGATTTAAATTAGAAAGAGGTAGAACTTTGCAGTCTGGCTTCATTTCTTTTTAACTGAGTTTTACTTGTTTTCAGTAACGCAGTTAAAGCTGGAAGAAAAATATTTCAGTACAGAGGTGTGCAAATGTTCGAAAAATCTTCACTTTTTTCACAGTTGAGAAGGCAATGTACATAACCCTATAAGTTACAACCAAAAAACAATCCCAACAGATGGCTAAAGATTATTTCAGGAATCCTAAGCGATTTAAACTCAAAACTCAAGATTGATATCATGTGCAAAACTATACATAAACTTTTCTTGTACATACTTACCGTTTCAAACAGACGAGCAGATTTTCGTCATGTATTCGAAGAACGTGCTCTGAAGACTTGATGATTAACTCAACTTTTCACTGAAACAAGTTGGCGAAATGGAGTTTACAGTTATTTGAAACGCGCATTGTAACCATTGTTGCGGCATCCACTCACGTAAATTTTCCCCTGAAAGCTAGTACTGAACAAGCTTGTTCGAGTGTTAAGAGCTTTGGTTTTCGACGTCAGTATCTGTTGACATCAGCACGCAAAAAAGCTTGAACTTTTTCTGGATGAGTTTTTATTCGCTCCTGCAGAATTTTCTCAAACACTTTCCACAGACACGAATATCCTGCACAAAAAGTGTGAATTTGAATTGCATTAGGATTTCTTTTTTCAATTTTAGTTACCCTATTGAACTATTTTACTCTTGAAACATGATTAAATTCTTGGTCCTAACGTGACTTAAGGTAACAGAAACAAATCGTAAATTAGCTTAGATTATAGAAACACCTTCATCTTGTTCCTCAATAAATTGTGTGTTTGTAAATTGCACGCGCTTCAATGGGGCCTAAGTTCTATCTTCATTAGTACACTAAATTGAAAACTGACTTTCCATCGAGAACTAAAGGTATAAGAATCGTCTTATGGTTTCCTGTCTTTTACTCTAAATTACTCATGAATGGAAGCAAAAATTAACTTACGAATGTCAACCAGAGCATCAAAATGAGTGCTTTCAAAGAATTTGATAAGCAAAAGTTAGTTGAGCCTATGATTTGTAAAATAATGTGGTTTACATGGGAAAATAAAATTTCAAGGAAAAAGCTACTTTTGCCAGAAAAATTGACCTAAAATTGAAATACAATCTGGAGTTCTGAGGCTGATCAATTTGCTTGATATCTAATTCCTCTAAAATTTTGGGAAGCAAACAAAGCTAAACTTAAACCTGAAAAATGTGCCTCATTGAATTGCGTTATATCGACTTCCTCTTAATTCCTACAAGGTAAAAAAAAATGCAGCATCCCATGAGTTGTTATATTCTTTTTGAACCTTTGCTCAACGATTCGGGAATATTCAACTGCTAGAACCTGAAGAAAGCTTTAGAGAAAAAATAATAGACAGAGAAAATAAGAAAAAGGAAGAGGAAGAGGAAAAAATTCAGGTGCCTATTTTTAGAAGCAGGGCTTTTCATCAGCCGAACAGTTTCAACAGTTTTAACATCCGAAGAGTTTCAAAAGTTTTAACAGTCTAGCAGTTTCAACAGTTTTACATCCGAACAGTTTCAAAATTTTTAACAGCCTAGCAGTTTCAACAGTTTTAACATCCGTACAGTTTCAACAGTTTTAACAGCCGAACAAAAGCAGGCTTTTCAACGGCCGAAATAGAAAAGTCACATGATATTTTGCACAAAGTTAGCATTACTCAAATTGAGGCGTAAGCTTTATCCATAAAGAACGCGTGCGTACTCGCTCCAAGCTTGCATAAAGAGCTTTTGTTTTCCATCAATTAATAATTCACAGTAAGTGGAAGAGGACACAATTCGATGAAAAGTTTATTTGAAAAGCTTATGCAGTTCAATTTCCGAAGAATAGCCTTTTCATAGCGTCCGCATATTTGTAAAAGTTCATTGATGCACACAAGTTTTTGGGCGTTAAAATGCTTAGTGTAGATATTTCATGTGCATTGTGGAATAATAGAACCTTTCAAAATTCCACGAGGCCTTTTGTTCGGGCGCTTTAGTGGAAAATTTACGTACTATTTCGGTATCAGAATGTTAAGCTCCAGGCCCAGGACCTTCGGAGGCAGTAGCAAAAATTTTTAGAAAACCATTCACGTCTCCCTAAAGTCGCCTCATTAACGAGCAAAAATTTCAGAAAACAGTATTTGACTCCCTAAAATCAGCTCCTGAACCAGCAAAATATTTTAGAAAACGGTGTTTGACTCCTCAAGTCGTCTTGCACACTCCCTACAACCCCAGTTTGACTCCCTCAAGTCGTCTGGTGAACTCCCTACAATACCCTGCTTGACTCCCTCATTTCGTCTTGTGAACTCCCTACAATACCCTCCTTGACTCCCTCATTTTGTCTTGTGAACTTCCTACAATACCCTGCTTGACTTCTAAAGTCGTTGTGTGAACTCCTCACAATCCCCTGTTTGACTCCTTCAAGTTGTCTCGTGAACTTCCTACAATCCTCTGTTTGACTCCCTAAAGTCGTCTCATGAACTCCTCACAATCCCCTGTTTGACTCTCTCAAGTTGTCTCGTGAACTTCCTACAATCCTCTGTTTGACTCCCTAAAGTCATCTTTTGAACTCCCTACGAGCCCTTGTTTTTATGACTGGAATGAAAGATTTCAGTTTTAGTGTTCTCATTATGGCTGAAATTTTGTCGCTCGCTCAGCAAAAAAAGTCACTTACTGTGCGCGATTTTTACGTTTTCAACTCTTAGTTGGAAATAAGAATTTTAGCAGCAAAATTGCTTCTCATATAAGATATTTGTGCGTGTCCATAAATCTGGGGTCGCTTAAACATCCGCTACCGAATGACAAATCACATTGAAACATGACTGTGTTTTTTAAAGCACTGTAATAACTCTGTGATATTTTTACTCAAAAAAGTTACTCAGTATGAGCTTCCTGTCCGGAGAAAGTTCTTGCATTTAGTCTGAGTGGACAATGTTTAACAGGTATGCTAACCAACAATTTCGGGAGAAATAGAAGTGGAAACCATTAGTTGAGTTAGAATAACAAACTCTGTTCACTTATAAATTCTGAATTGCATCTACCTCGTAGGTGAATCATCGAGAAAATACGCTTGATTAATTGCAAAATATAATAACAAACCCTCGACTTATCCTGTAACTACACCGTGTAATGACGTTAATAAGCGGAGAATGCATACGGCATAATGAAGGTAAGGATTTTCAATTCTGTCGCTCGAGACGCGTTTCAATATTGCGAACTTTACATTCACTTTTTATTGTATGTGAAATATAAAATTGAATCAGATAATACAGAAAAAATTTCAAAATCAAAATGGAGTCACTGACGATTAGTTGTAGACACGAATTTATTTGCCCCTTCCCAGTCTAACTTTTTCGCCGGACCATGCATGCTTTTCGCCGCCCAAGAGATTTAATTGCTTGGGCGGCTAAAAACATGCATGCAGGCAGCGAAAAGTTGGACTGGGTTTTGAACAAACATTAGTTTCACACCTGATTAGAAACGCCTACTTTTGATTCATTAAATTTATAAGAAATCAAGGGACCCCGAAAACTCCAGATTTTATTTCTCGATGGTAGTATGAGATGAAATTATACCGTTGGTTGCTCAAAAGTGAAAAATTGCAATCATTAATAAATAAAGCGTACAGCATGCACTCATCAAAATTTCAATCATCAATCATTGCAGTCCTACTTAAATCATTGAATCATTTGATTGATTGAAGCATATGTTAGGTTGAAGCAGCACTGAAGATTGAAGAATATTGAAGCAGCCCCCAAAAATAATGCGGTAACATGTGCATAATGTATGCTGATATCATGTAAATTGATGCTAGAATGAAATAAAGTTTTCAAATATTTGTTCTATATCAACGCGATTTAAGTTAAGGATTTTCATTGAAACATTCACCCGAGTTCATTCAGATCTATTTGTATCATCGATAAGTTTTCGAGGACAAAGTCTTAACACTTTGACTGCGACTACTAAATATTAGGTTCAATGCCAAACTCAAATTTAAAGTCAATGTTAGTAAACTATTTTGAAAATACCAAAGATGAAATGTTACGTGCCTTCATTGAGCACTGATTAAGCTTTATGAAAATTGAATTTGCGACTACTGGTCGGTCAGCAGCATTATGAAAATTACCTCCGTGTACCACCGGTGGTGCACGTCGCAGTCAAAGTGTTAAACAATCTATTCCCATCCAAATCTTCCAGTTCATTCATTTCCAATAACAAATTGTTATACCTGTCTTCCTTATCGAGTTCTTCTAATTTCATACCTACATCCAAATGAAAGTATTGTCTAACATTATGCACACCCATGACTTTATATTTTAGCACTTTGACTGCGACATGAGCTACCGCTGGTGCACGGTGGGAATTGCATAATGCTAATGGTTAAAAACTCAATTTACATATACACTTAATGAAAACTAAATGAAGGCATGATCCAGTTCATGTTTGCTATTATCAACATTATTTTCGGCAATTGACTATAAATTTGAGTTGAACCTTAAATTTCAGTTCCACCTGACGCAATTAAAGTGTTAAGAAGTACATCACAAGTCAGTCAACACATTCCGATCAATGTTTTATCATCAAAACAATCTGAGGAATAAATTTCCATCAATCTACCTCTCATTAATGCGTAGTCAACATTAAGAATGCAATGACAATCATCATTACGTTCTTAATGTTGACTACGAATTGATGGCAGTTAGATTGATGGCAAATTCAGAGTGCTTCCCATACGAAGAACTTATTTAATATTTCTGTCCTTGGAAGCGCTCTGAATTTTTGTCTAACGATCAAGTCACGCAGCCATAGAGAAGAGAATGACATGCGCTTAAAACAAATACAGGTCACGCAACACCAGAAGCTGAAAAAATTCCGAATGCTATAATCGTATAAAACGAACAATATAAACTTATAACAACTCATTGAAATGTTTCTAAGAACATTACCGAATAAAAGGTTATGTTAATTCTAAAAACACTACCGAATTGATTGATAATATGAAGAGCCTTTACGAAATTTGGGAAGCTATGCAACTACTCTGAAGTGACTTAGTTAGATTGCGGATGCCCAATGCACGATAAAAGAAACTAGTGATTTGTTCCGGAGTCCAGGGGTCGGATACGTAATTTGAGAATTTAAATTCTCTTAGAGAATTAAATTTAAATTTAAATCCGCCCACGCGGAGCAGATTTGTAACTTTTTCCGACAGGTATTTTAACATTCAATAAAATTCGAACATGAGAATTCTGGACGAAACATGTCGATAAACCTTAAAACTAAACCTATAAAGTTGCTAAATTTTATTTCACTTTTGAATTTTTCATCCTCCATTTTTATGATGAGATGGTTTGGAAAGCCTTAATTAATTCAATTTTTAACAAATAGACGACGAAATTTAATTATTGACACGTGGGCACTCGGGAAATTCGATGACACATTAAAAATATTCAGGAAGAAACGTCTTATAAATAACGTAGATTAAAACTATCTTTTAAAAATACAAAGGGATTCAGATTTCATTCAACAGAGTTTCGTTAATTATGTTCTAATGACGAAGAAAGCGCTTAAAACGATATATAAACAAATATGAATCCCAACCTACTAATCGACAAAGGTGAATCTACGTATTCACTCCAAATTGAATGAGTAAATGATTCGTATCAAACCTGTATTAGTGTGGAAAATCATTATATTATATAGGCACTTCTAGACCTAAGTTTCTTTTACCGATTTTTGGAGATAACCTGCGCATGTGTTCGAAAAAAGTGTGGTGTCCTAAAAAAATGAATAAAATTATATGCTTCTATTTGCTCAACATTGCTAAAGGCAAATAAAACTAAAATTGTTCGCATCATGATATCCAATTTTAATGACGCGTTTACCATTTCTTAGAAAACAGATAAAACTTCTCAGCCATGGTTTTGTTCAAAAAATGACAACAACGACGAGAATTTTTCACAATTTCAAAATCTTCAGACTGTGTTTCGTTCAAAAATAAATGTCTGAACGAACTATTGCCAGAGCTGCGAGCCTTGTTTCCAGTTCATCTTTGATCTATGAATATTTGTCTATAAATATAAAAACTTTAGGTCGATTTCCTTTCATTCATTCGTGCCTTCTTTCCACCTTCGCAGAAAACCATTCGATTTCTCAGCGCACTTCTATCGAATATTCTAGTTCATTAGTGTTAGTTCACAAAAACACAATTTTCATACATAGGTTCGCGTCATTTAAACGAAAATTCACGAGAGTCAAGCACATGCACTCAAGATTAATAAGAAATTCTGATTTCAAAATCACTTGAAAAGTTTACGAAAGCAAGTTCCATGTTATACCATTGGAAGTATTTTCCCTTCGATTTATTTTATTAAAATCAAACTCTCCAGTTTTTCTCTAATGTAGACATCAACAACACAGGTTAAACCATCACGTTTGTGTGCCTTGCGATGACAGTCACTTCATTTTTTAATCAAAAAAACATCTGACTCCTCCGCAGTGTAACTGCAATCAAGGGCTGGCAGTAGCACCGCGCACGTCATCAACCTCCTCCCTCGCGCACCCAGCACCGACTGACTGTGCAACCGAGAATTAAGCCTCCCTTGGGTTCCCTTGCGCTTCAAGGGCAGCTAGCCCACCCTCTCTCTGCCCAGCGCAAATCCCGCACTTTTTTAACTTCTTCACCACCATTTTCCGTTTTTATTTTACTCTCCCGTGTTTACTGAAGTAATTAGAGCAGTAGTTGTACGTAGCATCACAATGCGCGCTCTTTCTTTGTTGGAAAAGTCTTTCATCTTTAGGATAATGGTCTTTTTAAACCTAGCTGAAAATTTCGCTTAAAGATGTTTTCCCATGCTTGAGGGAAAATGAATGTTAGGGCGTATTTGTAACACGCATGATATCAATTTTTTGCTTGCAATTTCTCGGTTAATTTTATCATTCGAGTTCAAATATTACATTGTCGTCATGTTTTTGCTTTTTCAGTCATATTTGATTCAGAAGGGAAATATAGTCAGGCCTTTCTAATCATACATTTCTCCGTCCATCTATGTCAAAAATATTTGTAACTTTAAAATGCATCAAACCAATGGATTTGTTAAAGGCATGCGATCGTCAGAAATATTTAATTTAAAAACGTAATTTGAAACACTTATTTTTTAATGAAGGCATGCTATCATCTTGTTAATTGGAGACTTCGCAAACTTCAGAATATAAATAATACATTATTTTCAGTGAAGTTTATAACTTTGAATGACGATTTAATGATATCAAGCCATATTTTATTTTAAATTTACGTACTCAAAGATAAATCTCTGAATTAAAAGCGGAGTTCGAAGAGGCTTCTCAAATTTATTGAATGATGGAATTCCAAGATTTAAAATCACTTGGTCATGTGCCTGTAACACACAGCGTGTTCTATTGAAAAAACCTACTTCAGCCTTGAATATTTTTTATTCATTGGTTTTGCCTTTCAACAGAGCTCTACAAAATCTTATCTTGTTCACAATTTGTTTAGATTTATTTGTTTTACACTCTATCAGTGACATGAGATTAATTACTATGGGAGTAATTGTTATGAGAGTAATTGCTATGAGAGTGATTGTTATGAGAGTAATTGTTATGAGATTAACTACTATGGGAGCAATTGTAATTAGAGTAATTGCTATGAGAGTGATTGTTATGAGAGTAATTGCTATGAGAGTGATTGTTATGAGAGTAATTACTATGGGAGTAATTGTTATGAGAGTAATTGCTATGAGAGGGATTTCGATTAATTCGTTGTACGCGCAATCAGGGCTATGGAGTAATAGAATTCTTATCGAGAATTTAAATTTCGAGGTAAAAACAACCCCAATTTAAATTTAGGGTTGCGCAGTAAAAAGAAGCCGAAATTTAAATTTAAGATTAAGTTTTAAATCGATGGACAAATTTTTACCTGGAGGCCTAACAACTTTAAGCCTATGTGCATTAGGTAAGTAGTAATTTATCGATCATTACAGTATTACTTTCATCTATGCATGAGGAAATGATTTTCAGGATGTTTCACTGAATCTCTGAGCAGCATTTTTTGAGTGGATGAAGCTCATTTAAGAGCAGCACGATGAACTAGAATCGTTGAACCTAAAATCGATCTTTTTTATTTATATGTTTATTTGCGGTGAACGATAGTTTTGCGAAATAATTTTGAAATAAATTCACAAATATCAGTCAGAAAACTCACCGAAACTATCACTAAGAATAAACTTTCAATAAAATGTGAGTTTTCAAGTGAATTTTCCAAAAAATTTAAACACTTGTCGCGAATTCTTTGTTTGCTGAACATGGTAGTGCATTTACTTTAATATGTTAACTTATTAAACACCATGCGAATCTGTCTAATTCGCAACCGGCATGTCCCAAATAAGCAAAAATTGTAATTGTGTTCTCGTATTCTTGCTTGCAGCTGATGAATGATATAAAACAATTAATTTTGTTTGATTCAGCTGAAGTATTCCCCTGACTAACTCGACTGGGGATGATTATGTCAATCAGCAGAGCTTAAAAAATTCGAAGCGCTAAAGCATCTGGAAAGAAATGAGATGAAATCGAATCCGTCAGCATTTTGTTCGAAACCCATGTACGTAAAATTACGTACACGCTTGGTTTCGGTTTCTTTTCAGAAAATTTCAACATGACTCTGGAAATCTAGGGAGAAGTTTGGCAGGTGTTGCTGACATGGATGAGAATTAATGACTATCGGAAAAAATGCAATTTATTCAAAGCGTTTGCTGTTTGTATTTTATTTATATAATTATTTCCAGAAAGATTTGATGAGGTAATAAAAACCTAGCGAAGGGATGAGTAAGTGATGCCAACATAGAAGAGTAATGATGAATTTATCGAAAAATAACTGCAATTTTCTGAAAGGTGTTTTTAGTGGTCTTATTTAAAGGTTATTCTAATACTGATGTAGACTTTTGATTGCATACATACATCGTGAGCATTAGACTGATTTGTCATTGAAATATATTTTTTGTAGTCTTGTAATTCGGAAAATATCGGAAAGTATAAAGAAAATAAGTTTACAATATGGCACCCTAATTGAAAGAAAAACAATTTAGTTTTCAGACACAAAACTTCAGTTCGACTGAAGGTCATTCTGAGCAATATATGGGCTGTTTAGAATCGCTATTACATAAGTGTGATCGTATTCAAACTTGGCAACTCCATCGCCATTGTTAAGATGCCACTTTTGTTGTGTCTACTCACTTGCGAATATTGAAAATTGAAGTTTTTCCATCGTATTGAAATATATTGCATGCAAAAAATATATTCTCCTTTACGCACTGATCATTCTCGATAAAAAATAATGGCATTTATTTCGCAAATCCTAATCGATAGAAAGTAATTTTTACCATGTTCGTAAACCATTCATGATTTAATTTACCTTATATCTTTTTCCTAAAGCATTCTCGTTGGCGAGTTATTTCATCAAATTTACAAACCATTCGTGGTGGAAAAAAGTTCCACATGATTCATTAACCATTTTTGGTAATAAATTTTTGCCCTGATATCTTAAAACAATTCAGGCGTCATAAAAAGCCCTGAGTCTGGTATTATATGGTAAGCTTTATTAAAATATTTTAAAAAATTTACGAGGATATCTAAAAGTGCATTAGAATGCTGCTTTGTTCGACTGTGTAACTTATTATAAGAAGTCGCATGAAGATTTAACAAATAATCTAAGTCTTTACAAGGTGTAATTTCGATATCAAGGTTGCCTGTTTTCATGCTCAACTTTGCTCTAGGATACTCAAGTATTTCTAAAAATGTTAAAGAAGATTAAACTCACTTTTAATTCAAGCTAAAAACATGAAGCGATAACAACATATGCATTTGCACACTTCATGTATCAACTATTCGATTAAATTTCTGACCTTCAATTTTACCGTTTTTTAGTTTTAGTTCATGCTCATAGTTAATGACTGATCGCATCCTGAAAATATAAAAAAGGCTATTTGATGTTAAGAATATGTCCATGAATTAAATTAACTTGAAAGAGATCGTTTTCGTTGCATTTAACCCTGAAGCGAAAACTATAAATGCTTGGAAGTTTGTGCTGCATCAAATATTTTTTGGAATAAATTATGTATTTATTTTAGCTAATGGAGCTAAACGATTGCACAAAAGTGGTTTTAAGATGATTTTTGAGTCACGTGTTTATAATAATCGATTTTACTTGAATGTATTAACAGTATACAAGGCACAAAGATCTGAAATTAAATAATCGAGCCTTGATAATTGTTGAAAAATTATCATGTTAATGTAATATATCTTAATTATCACAATCGTTTTTGGAGTCCAGAGGACGAATGGCCAATAAACATAGATGTAGAATGGATCGCTTAGGATTTGTTGGATTGAGGGCAGAATATAGGCATGTAGTTTTTTGCTATGGAAAGTTAGTTGCTCTATTTGTGAGGCGAAAAACTGGTTTTGTTCCTCTGAATATCAAAAACGCTGTTTATAGATTTTGTTGAGCCAAAGATTCATATGAAATGGGCCGCGGTGGAATATGAATTTGAATATCAGTGTGCTATCAAACATCGAAAGACATTTTTTCGAGTGAATAAAGATCATATCAGAGCAGCTTTTACATTGATCATGAAGTCACCGAACTCCTTATTTTTCATTTGATGAAGTTAAGACATTTTGAAAATATTCGGTACTAAACTTCATCCTTTTTAATGTTGGTTGATAGAGATGAACTTTTAAAGAAGTGTGTCTTCTTCATGAAGAAAATGAAGTATTTCTTTGGAATCGGCTTTGAGGTTAAAAATATTTTTAGCAGCGTCGTTATTCGTTTCAGACGCCAGGATGTCTGTAAAAATGAAGATAATTAAAGCGCTAATTCTTGCTTCGGGTCTTCAGGTGAAATTTACCAGACCGAACGAATGTGAGCAAACAGGAGCTCATTTGAAACAGTTATTACATATTTCCAGGGCATTCAACTCCATGATCTTTCTGGTCATAGCATATTTCCAGGGCATTCAACTCCATGATCTTTCTGGTCATAGCATATTTCCAGGGCATTCAACTCCATGATCTTTCTGGTCATAGCATATTTCCAGGGCATTCAACTCCATGATCTTTCTGGTCATAGCATATTTCCAGGGCATTGAACTACATGATCTTTCTGGTCAGTTATTACATATTTCCAGTGCTTCCGCAGTAAACTCCATCATGTTTTTGGTAGAGGTTATACAATATAATATTTGACTAATATTATTTGATAAACATAAACTCATCATTTGTTCATTTATTGAGTTTTAATTTCCAAGGGGGTAAATACCAATATCACGAGTAATGTATAGTACTTTTTCAACCTCTTCTGAATTCTAATTTTCATTTCCATTGATTTAGGTACTGATCACGCGTAAACTATCGAATTTTCATGCATCATTTAACAGCAGTTACTAACAAAAATAACGCACGTTCTTATTCAATGCTCTAAGGTACCCTGGAATTTCTGTTTAATTCT
Source organism: Morinoia aosen (assembly GCA_030386875.1). NCBI lineage: Eukaryota > Metazoa > Arthropoda > Malacostraca > Amphipoda > Talitridae > Morinoia > Morinoia aosen. The sequence continues at coordinate 20,392,235 of CM059556.1, forward strand.
ATTTCATATAAAAATAAAATGCGGCACCAGTTAGCGTCATCATTCATTCATTAGTCATCATTGCTATTGCAATCTAATTAATTAATTAGTGATCCTTGCCATTGCAATATAATCAATTAATTCATTAGTGATCATTGCCATTGCAATTTAATTACCTTATTCATTAGTGATCTTTTTCATTGCAATTTAATTACTTCATTCATTAGTGATTCTTGCCATTGCAATTTCAATAACCAAATAACCAGAGCTTTAAATTAATAAGGTCCAGTCGATTCCATTTCAAAATACACGCCCCGGCAATTTCGGACCCATAAGTGGCACGACCACCATCCCCTTATGTAAGAATAATGAAACAAATACGTAGCATATGGATGGACAAATAGATACTTAAATTAAAGCAAACGAAGTAGGTATACGTTTAGTGTACTTGAAAATATTTCGTAACGCAGCCTACGTGCGCTTAATGTTCATAGAATTTATTTAAAACATAGCATAGCAATCTTGCTTTATGTTCATCAAAAGTATTTTCAAGTGCAACCGGCGTACGCTTAATGTTCATCGAAAACATTTTGAAACGTAACCAGGGTACGTTTAATGTTCGTCAAAAATAATTTGAAATGGAACCGGCGTACGCTTAACGTTCACCGAAAAGATTTCGAAACGCAGTCAGGGTACGTTTAATGTTCATCAAAAATATTCTGAAATACAACCGGCGTACGCTTCATGGTCATCGAAAATAATCTGTATGGCAATCGCGCAAAAACAGAAGAGAAATCATTGGCGATCTTGATTGGCAAACACGAGGGAAGCAATAGTAAGCAATAATTCAATTAGTGCAACGCCACTCGCCCCGATTATTTGTGGGATGCATCTTTGACGTTAGAACGAAAATATGAGCGAAAACATAGCTCAGCTGATGCCAAGCACGTAGGCATCAGACGAAACTCTCCCGAAATCAGTAGTTCTTTTAAATAGAGCACGCTGATTACTTGATACTTTTGCAAAATAAATAGTTGAGAGGGCGTTTAAAATGTTGTTAAGTTGTATAAAATGATATTCTAACGCACGTTAAAATAGAGAAAATATATTCTAATTTCCGGGTGAACAAATAAACTTACAGAATGACTATTTACCAAAAGTTTAGAATAGTTTTTCTTCGCTGCACGACTTTCACGAAATGAACGGATCTCATGTACCTTAATCAAAGGAGCCAGAAGAAAACAGCTCTGTACTCATATCTTAATCAGTAATTATTCATCATTCATAAAAAAATCATGGCGTCGTCGAACGCTATAAATCCCCGTAAATCTGTTTCATGACGCTACCCATATAACTTAAGCACCTAGGGATATATATAGAGCATATAAGAGGCAGTAAACGTGTTTGAAGTGCAGAGATCAAAGGAATGGTCAAGCACTCTCGAAGTGTAATCAACGTTTCAATCTTGCAAATCCAGTAAAGGGATGTATTTTGATGGCCGGAATGGCCCCAGCTTTTAGCTTCCAATATTGCAGAGCTGGCCTTATTCGAAGGTTCTTGTGTAATACAAGCTATTTGGGATCAAAAGTTGACGCATTTCTCTTTCCCAGCCTGACGTTTTGAGTTAGCTATTTTCGGTGTCGGTTGTCAGTGCACATAATTGTTTTGAACCCTCGTTATGCCATATCTGTGTTTCGCTGGCCCGTAGATTATTTTCTGTTTCCTGAATTGCCGTTTTGAGTAAGCTATTTTCGATGTCAGTTGTCAGTGCACATGATTTTTTTTTAGCCTTCGTTATGCAATATCTGTATTTCATTGGCCATTGAAGTTGGTATTCACATTTTAAAATCACTTCTCGTGTCATTTCACCACCACTAATTTGCATTCGTACTGCAGGGTTTCATTTTACTTCAAGTGTTGACGTAATAAAGTTAAGTTCTCAGGCATGTTCACGAGTTCAAACGAATATTCTGTCTATAAAGAAGAAAGAATGGAACGACTGAAACATCCGTCAGTAATTTTTCAGGGAAACCTGAATATTCAATAAAAATTGCAATCTCTGCAGTGTTTCTGTAAACGTGTATGTACAAAATTGAATCCTTCTCATTTTCTAAAAAGCATAGCGTGGACTTTTCCGGAAATGTTGAAACGTTTGAAAGCAGAATTTTACATTCAATTTCTCATGCAAATATGCTGAGAGTTATTTGAAAAAATCCATTACAGAGAGACTCCAAAGGCTTCGAAAAAAACAGTGTAGAAGCTATAATATATTCCGTCAGAACATGTCATGAGTAGGTTGGAGAACTCTTCAATGAGGACTATTTTTTTTTAGTTCATGGCTTTTGATAAGTAATAAAAATCATTCCCGTTGGTATATCATCTCTGACTAGAGTGTTATTAAGATATTTAAGATTTTTTTTGTAAAATTTGGCAATATTCTCAAAATATCTTGGCTGAATACTCTTGGGTGCAACTTCAGAATATTTTTCGCTAATTAAAATTCAAAACTTTAATCTTCGTTGAATCTTGAATTGAACATGTATGAATAAATAGAAGTACTTTAAATGAGCTTTCATTCAATATGGCACATTTTCTTCCACAGACCTGAATATTTAGTATAAGTTTTCTCGCTGGGTTGTGGCCTGATTTAGAAAATGTTCCCTTATTCTTGCCTCATATATAATTGAAAATAAAATATTATTATGCAATTGCTTGCAAATTAGGACATAATGATGTAAGAAAAAACTATCCAGATCTGTAAAAGAAAATTTCTCTCAATGAAAGAAAAATTATTCAATTTATTTACAAAAAATAAATAAAACAAAAACATTTTTGGTAAAATAAATGAAATCAAATAATATTTTTTGGTAAAATAAATTTAATATTACATTTAAATTATAATAGTAAATAATTTCTAAAATGATTATGTTGGTTAATTCCCGGCCTAGTGCTCGTCATCAAAGCCGTCGTTATTGATGACAACACCAAAAAGTACTTCAAATACCTCAGATGTCAATAACATGAGCTCCCCATGGTGAATTTTTTTAAGACTGTTATTTAGATTAATAAATGAATTATCCCTAAATTAAATTAAATAACTACCAATTAGTACTTTAATTTGAATATTATTGAATGAGCAAGGGAGTTTTGCTAAGGGAACGGTAGAGCATAATCAAATTGTAGTAATCATAGCCTGCCCAAAGAAGCTGTGACACGTGTTCGAATAATTTGCTTTAATTTGTCGATTTCAGGTGCATGAGAGATAATCAAATAAAAATGAGTTTTAGTTCATAAAGGTTAATTAACAAATCAAATGGGAGAACTTAGCAAGGAGAAATTTATTTCTCCATGCCAAGAATGAGAAATTTATTCTAATTCTTGGCTCATAATTTCTCATAATCAAACGAAGAATGAGAAATGGAAAATTGAATGAGAAGAATGAGAAATTGGAAGAATGAGAATGAATATCCTTGGAAGAACGAGAAATTTATTTCTCCTTCAAAGCCGTTCATTTTTTTTCGTGCGAGACCATCGTGCACAGAGAAAAAGACCATGCAATGCTAATAAAGTACACTGTAATTGTTCAACTAAATTATGCATTTAGGGAAAACGCAAGAGGACGACTGCAGTACATACATGCACTCGGAATAATCCTTCATGAATGCTGAGCTCACGAAATTACCATATAATTTCCTATGAAAATTTTATTCTTCATTCGAAGGTTGAGATGTTCTCTTTCCAACGCGATGGCGTTTCATGGACAGTATCCTCTTCATTACTTGAGTTTACGATTCAGAAAACCCTCTATATAAATTCAGAACGATGTCTTTGAGTCGTTAACAACGAACTCCTAGGCAGTAATTCGAGCACAAACCCTTGGCGTACTTGAGTGCTACAGCCCTAGAATGTGCAGGAGCAAGGTTCCCTAAGGGTTATTGAAGGTGCTGTTCTAGCGTCTATATCCGTGGAATAGAACCATAGCGACATCGTGGAGACGGATCCTTCGAATTATTCACACTCGAACACCAATTCAGCGAGATATTGAAATGCGTTCGCAGTGAAAGTGGACTTCCCTTGACAAAACACCGCCCCCGAAATATGTAAATGTTTAAATGAGTCGCCTTCGAATGATTCAGTGAAGACATTAGATGAACTTAATGAATTGCATGAATTTCAGAAGCAGATGCGCACGTTGTTTCTAATTTGGAAAAAATCATTGATTTCAAGACAATAAAGTTTTTCTCATTGGAAGTTGATTTTCAGTCTTTTGAAAACGTTCTGTGCAACAAAACCGAATTAGTTTATTGTTGACCAAAATATTATTAGCCGACAGTTAAATATTCAAATAATTTGATTGCAAACATGGGTCAACCAATTTGACAAATGTAAAAAATGAGCTAACAAGAAACTAATTTAACGGCGGTTGTCATCAAACGATTTCTAATTGCTAAAATAATGCAGAAAGGTTCTGAAACTGTAAAGAAATTGCATTTGTTTTACTGTGAAAATAACATTGGTTGTGAGTTCAAATAAGCGTAATAATGGAATCTAAAATTATTTTAGCTTTCAGGCTTTTATCTTAAAATTAAAAGTTAATAAAAATTGCTTTATGTGAACACATTTTTATGAAATTTAAGCAGTCGCGAAAGGATAAAAATAAAAAAATCTGAACATATTCATCAGGTTATCGGTGATAACGAGATAATCTGTTATCTGTTAAACGATAGTTAATAATATGATTATTGAAAAAAATAGAACATGATACAACTGGGAAAGAGGTTTGATGTTTCCTTGTTAAGGCGCATTTAATTCTTCCACAGATTATCAGCAGAAAATAGACTGTTGGCCCTGAACATTAATATTCATTCAAGAATTTGCCAAACCTTCGCAAAATGACCTCACGTTTTTAATCCCCACCTTTTTTATAACTCCCCAATTGTAAATTATAAATTCAATAAATAAAGTTTTGAATCATGAATATATTATGAAAAAATTGTAACTTTTAATTTTTTACTTGCCCCTTATTTGGAATTCTACGCACTTACGTCGCTCGAAATTTTGTTTTTGCTGTATCGTAAAATATGACATTTAAGACACAATACTTTCCGTCAAAATGTGTTCAGGCTTATGTTGAATTTTAAATTTCTAACATTTCACGGTTCCAAAGACAATCGACTGCTGAACGCCAGCTCTGCCGGTGTTGATTGTTCATACAAGTTATTTCTTCATAGAAGTAACTTCATCACAAAAGTAACCTTGAAACTCGTTCTATACTATTGTTTTATCTATGGTTTGTGGTCTTTGAAAGAAGTATTTTTACTTTTAGTTCGAGAAAATAAGAATGCCAAATTCACTTCTCATGGTACGAGAAAAATTTTGTGTTTTTTTTTCCAGAATGATGCAATTAATGAATGGGTGGAGATTGACAAAGGGACACATTGATGAGAGGGAAACTATTTATTCACTCATTTTATCCCCTCTTTGTGTATTGAAGAGATTCGTAATTTTTTATTACTTTAAGTCACAGCTCTACTGAATTTGTCACGAAAGAGCGCGTAATTTTGAAGGTATAATGGCTTTTTTTTATCGAAGAACTCAAACCTTTGTAATTTTAACGTTTCTTGGGAATAAATATTACGATCATGACATGAACAGATACTCACTTGAAGGAAATTTTTTTACTTTTTAGGGACAATTTGATGCAACGCAGAAGAAAAGATTATGAACAAGTACTCCTCAGTACATTCGATTAGTGTAACGCGATCCTTTGGCAAAAACATATGTCGGAAAGCACTCATGACTTTGATTTGCTTATTTTCAGTAGGAAAACTGTTTCCTATGGCAAAACGAAATATGTGATATTCGCTAACTGCTAAACTAGTGTTTAATAGTTAGACATATTAATCTTCATTTGTTGCTGCAAGATGTCACCTCTGATGAGAGTATCGCGGCCAGTCTTGGTTTAATTATAGGCACAGCAATCGTTGTACCAATCTGATTTTCTATTTTGTTGAAAACCCCATCGCTGACCTCATAACCCCTTCAATTTCTAAAGCCTACATTTTAAATTATCCCCTTTAAACCTAAATTTTCCATAAGCGTACACCATGATTTTTAAAAAAATCATTTTGAAAATATCAAAAAATCCATGTCATTCCCGTTCAAATAAATTAATTGCAGTTGTTGTAAAGAGAACCAGATATTTAAAAATTTAGCAAGAACATGCACAACTGCACTAGTTGTACCACCCACAACCTCCCTTACAATCTCATTTCATTTACCACCACCAGTCATGGTACCATGCAGTGACCATCACAACCACACTACCACTCACAGTTGCCAGTCACAGGAATCATTGAATATCCGGTATGTTCCCAAGAAACATGCCGGCGACGATATACGTTCCTTGGGAATTGTTTTTCCACAACACAGACGTAAACATGCAGGTGGACTGCAGACTGCTCCTTCGAATTGTTGGCAAACGTTGGCATGCATCGTCTTCGTTGCGAAATCCCACTGTGAGGTTACTGAAGTATTTCAAATATGATACACTGGTGCGCTGTACTTGCAAGCACGGCGTTTGGGTCTCCTAAAATATGAAGGATTTGCACAAGCACGTAACCCTGTGCCAGCATCTCATTCTTGTACGTTTCTATTTGCGGTGGCCGTGTTAGGAAATCTTCAACTCGCACTTCATCTTGAGAGCGGCGCGATCTTGGCTGGTCTCGGCGCCGTGTGCAAGTAAAGGTGTCTCGGTCTTCGGGACTAATAACAATAATCTTCATTTATGGAGCACGAGTTTCTCACCTCAAGGCCGGGTGAGCTGCTGCAAATAATTCGAACCGAGTTTCTCCTCAAAATGAGACTCGTCCATCGTCTTAATTATCTCATCTGAGGGACTGATGCTGAAAACTCACCAATACAAACAATTTATCGTAACGTCTATAAAATATATATTTCCGCCACAGGTTTCCCATGAATATTTATGTTTTCTTTGATCTGGGGTAATAATTTCGAGAAGTCTCGGTTTGAGATTCAAATTCTGTATTATATATACGTGTTTCTTGATACAAGATTGTTGTTTTATACTCCATGTGAGTGTAATATGTTATTGTTTGATCAGTATAGGACTAGAGGAGCACGGATTGTGGAGATCGTTTCCTATTTTGATACAGATCATTCTAAAAACACATATATGAATTGGAAATGTTATTTGCTAAAGGTAAACTCGGTTTACAGAATTTCCGTCGCCCTCGTCGTTTTTATCGATGCTACATTGCAAACTTTGAACCGTTGTTCTGTGTCTGTTAACGCCTGAAAATGTAACAGATTTGAAAAGATTTTAGTGTAAGCCTCCCAAACCGCAACAAAAGCGATCCAAAAAGAGGAATGAGGGAGCCTTCATTTATTATGGATATTCGGGAACGAAGAACCTATGCTCAAGAGAAAAGAAGTTCATTGAACAAGGTAAAAGTTGAGGAAGAAAGTAGTCGGTGCTGAAAAAAAGGACTGCAGTGAACCGAAAAAAAGATGGCCCTTGACTGACAACATCATTTTATAACAATTAAAATGAGTCAATTCTTAGAGAATCTCGCGCTTAAGATTAAAAGAAGAACCAACAACAAAGTGAACATTTTATTGAAACAAAATGAAGGGGTACCAAACTCTCGGCTCGGGGTCTCACATGTTCCCCTTTGAGTGCTAATCCCCATAAATACAATAGTTGTATCCCCCTGAGGGAATGAATTCATAACAATGAGAGTTCTGGAACAATGAGCCTTGCTAGTTCCTCATAAATGATTCTTGGAGACAATGAAATCTTGTGATGTTTCAAAATAAACGAACTAATTAATTACGTCATCATCACGATTGCGATGCTTTCAGTTTCTTAACCCAAGGGGATACAGGGATGAAGAAAGTGTCGAATGGGTTCAAAAATTTCCTCTTTACGTGTTTTTTTTCGTTTTCTCCCATCAAGTCGTGAAGTATCCCATATTATTATTGCCGTTTGAAACTTTGAGAATATGTGAAACACTGCAGCTGATTGCGAGGAACTTCAGAATACTGGTTCAATGAAGTCTAAACTGTGAGCGACTTCTTCACGCTTGTTGTGAGAACGAATTTTGAAACACCTTAGCATTATCCTAAATAAATTTTCCAGAAAATATCCCACTTTTTGACTGCTCTCGATAAATCTAATTAACGAATTATAATCCAAAAGTTCATTTGTAAATTTCCTTTTTCTTCGAATGAACGACAGAGGTGTATAAATATAGATGCTTCGAAGTGACGCAAAATGTACATGAATGAAGTAATTGCGTTCAAATGGTTTGTGTCGACTGTAATATACACCTCATAAAAACGTGGAATATTTTAATTTTCTCAGCAATAAATGCAAAAAACTCGCGAATCAGGCGCCAGTAAAATAGGGCTAGTTTCTTCCATTTTACTCGTTTTTTTGCAGTTTCCACAATACTACGTTTTTTTTCATTGCAGTTTCTACAATACTACGTTTTTTTTCATTGCAGTTTCTACAATACTACGTTTTTTTTCATTGCAGTTTCTACAATACTACGTTTTTTTTCATTGCAGTTTCTACAATACTACGCGTTTTTCATCGCAGGTTACACAATACTATACGTTTTTCATCGCAGTTTCCACAATACTACGCGTTTTTCATCGCAGGTTACACAATACTATACGTTTTTCATCGCAGTTTCCACAATACTACGCGTTTTTCATCGCAGGTTACACAATACTATACGTTTTTCATCGCAGTTTCCACAATACTACACGTTTTTCTTTGTAGTTTCTACAGTACAACGAATTTTTCACTGCTCCGCCCAAGGTCGGCCAAGCCTGACATATAGAAAGTTGAACGGCCCGTAGAGGACGCCCGTCCCTTTGAATAAGGCAGCGGCCAGAAAGGCCAAAGAAAGAGCGTTCTGTTTCTGTAAAGGCCAGGAAGACCAATGTTCTGTCGAGTCCTGAATAATTAACGCTTGGTAATTCCCGAACCTTGAGGGAAGTGCAGAGTAGAACCTGAGAAAGTGAAGGATTTAGAAAAGGGCGAGCTCTGTGAAAAAAAACCTAACGAGCTCACAACATCAAGGTCAAAGTATTCTTCTTCGGGTAATTGAGTAATTATCCAATGCATATTTCAGCAAGGTTGAATTGAGCGACAACTGAACCTGTAAAGGTTAAATTACCAGTCGCTCAGTTATTCGTGTACGGAACCATTATCATTTGTTATCCATTTAATGGGGCCCATTCTGAGGTTCTGCGTGAGCTAGCTAACGTAGAACAGATTATATATACTGATCTTCGAGGATATATTTAGTTTCTCGGACTGCAAAATTATTGACTGAGTTATCAAGCTGAAAAATCAGATATGATCATTTGTTTAAAATTGGAAACAGAATTCGCTTACCTACGCACGTATTGCAATCTGCAAGCATTACGTGACCAAAAATTGCAACAATGATAGAAATGAAAATTTAAATTTTACTATTTAAGCATTTAATTTAGGAATTAGCTCTAGCTTCAAAGAAATGTCAATGGAGAATTTGAAGATCAAATCTACGCTGCTCTCCCTCACGTGGAATTATTTATAACAATGCCAGGAAGTATACTGTAATTGAATCATCAGGTACGATGATATTTAATGAAAAAAAAATACGCAAGGAAATATAAAATAATTAAGTTGCTTCACAGTGTGAGACCGTTATCGTATCCAAATGAGTGTGCAAATTAATTTAAACCACTAAAACCAACCTATTGGACTTATTTCAATTAAAATGTAATGCATATCATTGAATGAAAATACAGCGACTTTAATGAAAATTGACAAATTCTATTTTTTGTACCTTTATGGCATGCCTAATCTGTTACATAGTAACAGATAGTACATACAAATTCGAGCGTCAAAGCTGATGCATAAGTAAAACCATAACTACCATAACTGGTGTACGAGTATATGCGCAACTACGAGTGGTAAAACTGGTGAATGCGCACAACTACGGGTGACAAAACAGGTGTATGCGCACAACTACGGGTGACAAAACAGGTGTATGCGCACAACTACGGGTGACAAAACAGGTGTATGCGCACAACTACGGGTGACAAAACAGGTGTATGCGCACAACTACGGGTGACAAAACAGGTGTATGCGCACAACTACGGGTGACCAAACAGGTGTATGCGCACAACTACGGGTGACAAAACAGGTGTATGCGCACAACTACTGGTGACAAAACAGGTGTATGCGCACAACTACGGGTGACAAAACAGGTGTATGCGCACAACTACTGGTGACAAAACAGGTGTATGCGCACAACTACGGGTGACAAAACAGGTGTATGCGCACAACTACTGGTGACAAAACAGGTGTATGCGCACAACTACGGGTGACAAAACAGGTGTATGCGCACAACTACGGGTGACAAAACAGGTGTATGCGCACAACTACTGGTGACAAAACAGGTGTATGCGCACAACTACTGGTGACAAAACAGGTGTATGCGGACGACTACTGATGACAAAACTGGTGAATACGCCCCTTTGTAAGCCTTTTTAGCTCTTTCTAAGCTGTCTCGTATTACTGCTCGCTTAACTTCGTCCAAAGTTTCTTAGACAAGGAAACTTGCTTTTTAGGAACGAAAAAATCCAAGTGCTGATGAGGAAGGTCACAATTTTTAAATTTCGAGCGCCAAAATTAGTGTATGAACACAAATACCCTTTCTTTTAATAAAGTAGGAAATAATATTTTTTCAACGTAACACGAGACACTTTTTAATTGTTTTGAAGAATTGCAAATGAAAGAAAAATATTTGAAATCCACATTATTCAAAATGGAAGCAGAAGTCATTGAAAATCTCCAAGATCGAATAAAAGCCAAAAAATCTTCATCGTTGACTAATTTCAATGGAAAGACAAATCCATACCACATACGCATACTAGGCTCAGTTTAATATATCACATACACAACAGATATGAATCCAATTTGCGTTAGCACGCACGTAGTAAGTACGTCATATTTACCGTAGGAGTAAATATATTCCGTTTTCCGCACTTCTCAAATAGGGAGAGAACTGGCGAGCATATCGCAGCCGATTTCAACGAAATGGTTTTGGGGGGCATTGTGCCTGAGCCTTTGTTGGCGCTGTCAAGGGCAGTCGCTCACTGAAGAAACGATTGCACTTGGCAAGCAGCAATTTGGTTAGAAGTCTTACGTGGGATGTGCCTGGCATAAAGCTGTTTGGTGAGAGCCTTGATGCAGCGAGGCTTCACGAGTAACGGATGTTTCCAGGCGTGGAGTCATTCAAACGCTTGAAGTTGTAGCAACATTACGGGGCTGAGGTGCCTCTCTTCACTGCCCTGCCTTCAAGCCTGAGGATAACAGCCTGGGATGAAAAGCCAGCGTTGCAGTAGTATGCTTAGTGTCGGATATTATGCGAGGAAGCGAGTATTAACGCGTCAAGCGACGTTGCTTGATTTACGTGGTACTGTGCAGGGTTTGCGGGGAATTTAGATAAGTTGGGCAGTGAGGATGATTTTACCACTTTCACCATAGGTAAGTTCAACGAATCTAGAAGTGGATTACAAGGAGATTATTCATCATAGAATACAGATGTACTGTGCAGGGTTTGCGGGGAATTTAGATTTGTCGCAAGTTGAGCAGGGAGAATGATTTCAACACTAGTCTTGAAGTGGGGAATTTTAAATTTAATAATTAGTGGAATATTTGTCATTAAATGAAAAGGAGGTTATAAAATTCATTGCGAAGGGCAATATCGGACAAATGAGTTTTGCAAGTGTGAAATTGAGAACAACAGTGCTTTATTTAACTTATATTGTTGGTTAAATTCCTCTACTTGATGTTTTAGAACTTTCTAAACAATATTCCTTCTCCAAGGAAGATAAAGCTTCTTTATGAAGTATATGTGTCAAACGCACAAGATGAAAAAGAGAATTAGGTCAAAAATGAAGGGGAAAATCACCATTTTTAGTACCAATCGTTCTCAAAATTTTACCTCTCACAATTTTGAGAAGCATTTTCGGTGAACGGGATTCAAAATTTAGTAGTGAAACTTTTTTCGGCCTTGATCAGAGGAGCATCACACAATGTTTCTTCACTGGTATATTGCAAACAAATAATCCTGAAGAAATAGTGTCATCATTGTCATTTTAATGTTATTGCGTCAGGCAAATGATTAGATCAGTAAAGTTAGTATAAGCCTCTATATAACCACAACATAGGTGTAAGGAGCTCACACAGTCCTGGCTTTAAGAAAACATAGGATTACTGTTTTTCGCTTGGCAGAGATAATTACGGCACTATTTTAAAATATTAAAGTAATCAATTATTTACGCTACCGTCTACGATCAGGAACTTTTATGCAGACTAAGCCCATCAGGGGATTCAACTATTGTATTTATGGGAATTAGCTCTCCAAAGGGAAAAATGTGAGGTTTTAGCTCAGAGTTAGGTAGGCCTTCTTTTTGTTGATGTAATTTTTTTGTCAAGGACCATCTTTTTCCGGTTTACAGCTGTCCTGTTTTTCAGTACCCTTGACTTTCTTCTTCAACTTTTATCTTGTTTTTATCTTACTGTTCCTATGCGCACAGGATTCTTTGCGGGACCACTCTTTGGGCATAGATTCCAGCATCCCTTAACACCATACTAAATGGCGCCTTCCTCCTTACACTCTTTGAGCATCTTTGTTGTGATAATGGGAGGCTAAAACAAATTTATAATCAATCAATCATGAGCAGACTAAAGCGAGAGATCAAAATTTGAGGGAAACAGAAGTGGTCACCGCTGACGTCACGAAAACTGCACCGCGAGGTTACCATGAATTTAAGTTTTCTACTGAATAAACAATGCCGGAAACATAGACACCCGGGGTATCGATTCGAATGTTTCTACAATACTTAGTTGTTGAGTTAAAATCAATAGAAATAGAATTAAAAAACTATTATACTTGATACTGCGTTAATGAAAGAAAAGAACATTTAATTGAAGCTTGTTGAATGTTATACAAACTTGATCGCACCTGAAATGGAAGCAAAAAATCTTGAGCAATAGGATGTCATAGAATGGTTACGTTTGTTGGGAAACCCCGTTTATTGCAAGTCATAGCGATAAAAGGCTACTCCTGACATAAAAATTATTATTGTTCCTACAGAGTTAATAATAACAATTTCCACACATGTATTAACATATTCTCGATACATTCCAGGAAAATAAATTTATTCATGTGAGAAAAGATGTTTAAATCATATTTTATGTACGTCACAGCCTAAAATGGTTGATAATATGAAACTATTAAAAACTGGTAATGTCATATTATGTTTTTTTGCTATGATTCACTTGCAGACAGTTTAATCGTTTAGTACATGTACCTTAAAATCAAAATAGCACAATTGCATAGTTTCTCATTTTTATGGACAGAAATCACAACTAAGCATCTTAATTAACGTGTGCTTGTCGTAGTCTTAGGACGTGTGCTCGTCGTAGCCGTGTGGATAAATTTTGAAAATTGGGTAACCACGCAACAAATGGTGCAACGAAAGCCTGAAGTCGAAGCTACACGATTAGATTTATGAGTTCAAAATATATGTTTGAAATTGTAAATATATATATATATTTATATAAATAAATTTTATATCTAATGAATAAATAAATTTTAGATATGTATATATGAAATAAATATATATTTTGAAATAAAATGTCATGGGATTTTTGCATGAATTTGTTTCAGAAAATAAAATTGAATTTTCGACTTCTATTACTTATTGCTGGAATTTCGAATATTTCATTATGAAGGAATTTGGAGTCGCTTATAACTTCGCCTACGACGCAACATGTTGATCATACAAGGGGTATTGTGGATACAGGTAGGTACTTATGTCTACTTCCTAAAAAAATTTGAAGTCTTCCACCCTAATAATTTAAAAAAAATTAGTTTTCGATGGATTCGAACTGCGTTTATTTTGGGAAGACGTTCAGTTACCTCAAAAAGGTAACTTTTTGAAATAACGAATATTGATAGAAACGTGGCTTTAAAGGACCTGCCCTTCCGTGAGGGTGCCGAGGGTTCGAATCCCGGCGCAGGGTGGCGATTTTCTCCGTTGGGTATAGGGAAAAAACTCAAAGCACTACAACCCACTCTTCCCAGGTGTCTGAAATGGGTACTAGTCTTGACCGAGGGAAACCGTCATGGCGTCCTGGCCAATGAAATAAATTATCCTTAGATGCCGAAGTTTGTTTATTTGGTTGTTAAACTAAAAAGAGATACGTTGGAATTTCGTCATTGATCTGTATGCACTTCAATAGAGAATAAATTTACTTATTTCATTGATGTACTGTAACGCAATCGATGTTATGTTAACAAAAAACATGTAGCCTCCCCCGTACTCCTACGATTTTGCAGTCCAAAACTTGTTCTGCATTCCGAAAACGTTAGGTATTGAAATATATTTTCTACAAGCTTTACTTCCTTCCACTATTGCTCTCTTGAATACAGAAGTGTGAGTACCCACCACTTTCTGGATATCCGTTCCCGAGTTGAAGCGTGTGTACCATATTCCTAAAATTTTGCAGTCAAAAACGCATTTTGCCTCCTTGAAGATGTTAGGTGTTGAATTATTCTACCTACAAGCTTTACTTCTTTCCAGTTGCGCTTTCTTGAATACAGAAGCGAGAGTACTCACTGCCTTCTGGATATCCGTTTTCGAGTTCAGAGCAGAACACAAACTTGAATTCCAGTTAGTCTATACCTTCCCCACGGAGGATAGCAATTAGCACGGTGTCCTCTAGCGTATTAAATTTCAAGTCCTGCTCGTTAGCTATGCAAAATGGAACGAGTGTCCATTCGCACCCAAACGGCAAGTATCGGTATTATAAAATTATCGCATACGCGAGGAAAATATTGCATCATCACAATAGTAAATATTTCATAACTTTTGTTTGGAAAGGGCAACAGGAGGGATTTTACTGGAACACATATTATCTCGATATAAATATAATTGGTCATTTTTGGCAGACATCTTCCAAGACCTTTGTTATTTTCGAAAGGTCAGGGTAGTCCAAGACCTTTTAAGACCTTTAAAATAATAAGCGCCTAGCAGGGGTTGAAAAATTCCAAATGTAGAACGATCTAACTATCTGGAAGGTGATAATCAACTTAGCACTAAGCGTCGAAATATCAACCACAAAATTTCTCTGAAGATGTTGTCGCCGTATTAGTTTAAATTGAAAGTAATCCTAGCGGTTAGAGGTCTGACGAGACTTTTTGGAGGATATTAAATTGAATTAAACCATATCACTTGAGAGGTTTTCGTCGTTATATGAAATATTCACTGGCTGAATGAAGTAATAAATGATTCTTGCTCAGGATGTCGTAAGCATTACTGGCAGTTTATTAACATAAAGTAGCGTCTTATACAGAGTAGACTTGCCAGACCACAGAATATAGATGTAACGACTCTGAAGATGCCAAAAATAGATGAAAATGTCGAAAACAGCATTTGCTGAGTCAATTTATGCTTGAAAATTCGTTTTGACACTTTTAATAAATAAAATAAAAAATTCATAAAAAAATTTAATTTTGATTCTTTTTCCTCACACATTAAAAGTCCTACGTAAAGCAGCATATTCTCAGTTAATTTACATACGCAAGACTGGTTTTGATACTTTTAGTGACGAAAAACATATGATTGGGATCATTTTTCAGAACATTTTAATTTTACATGAGAGTAAGTTTCTGTTACTTGTGTTTGTTGCATTAGTATGCTACATGCTCTTGTATTTGAACCATGTTATAAAGCACGCACGAATTATATGCTAAATTATGTTTTTTTGTATTTTGTATCTGAAGTTAAAAATTCAGTTTGAGAGAAAATGATATCCAAATAAATTAGCATTTGAAGGGATAGATTTCCTTTTAAATTTAAAGTTTTAGACGAAGTTATACGTTTCGGTATTTTCAAATGAATTTGAATTAAAATAATTTAGATTTTTCATTTGCTCTATTTGCTTGTGTAGTTGTCAGATAGTTCCATTCCTTAATTTCGAAAAAGATTTCCAAGTATTCGGTGCACGCTGACATTCGTCTACATCCGTTGTAGGAACTGATAAAATGCATTCAGTCTAGGAATGAAGTCAAAGAATGCATTCAGTCTTGGATATTCTTCTTCATCTGTTGCAGGAACCGATAAAATGCATTCAGTATAGAATATTCTTCTTTATCTGTTGTAGGAACTGATAAAATCCATTCAGTCTAGACATGAAGTCTAGTCCTTTCATGCCTGGCGTCCACATATGTGGACAATACAAATACGTCAAATTATCTCAATTAAAAATAGTTAATTGCATTGAATATCTTCAATTCTATTCCAGACTGTTTTCTTTGTTCATTGCTGGGTAGAAAATTCCAAAGCGAAAGGTAGAAAGGAATTTACAGCAGTTGGTTTTGAGCACTCGATCGTAATTGAGGCAAGGCGAATTTCTCAATTACTCAAGTCTATCATCTCTAATTATCTCTACATATATTGCTATGCCGCATTGATAGACATGTTAGTTATGATCCTGGTAACCATCCTACAAAGCCATTTTCAAATATTTCAATTACTTTTTTCATGCTGACACTTTACATGGAATGTCCACATATGTGGACAGCAGGTATACATGGTAAAGTTTTGGTCTCAAACATGCGTCCACATATGTGGACGTCAGGAGTATGAGGTCATGAATAGATGTATTTCGAATGCCTGATCTGTAGCTACTTATACTGCTGTATTTATGTATTATGTGATACTGTTCCATATCAAGTTCCTGCCTTATTTTATGCACACATCTCATAAATTATTGAGTACCAGAGAATGACCGTCGTTCTGCTGCAGGTCTTTTATTTGTAAACTGTATCCGCACATCATAGAGCTTCACATGGCACCACAGTGAACCCAAACTTTTTCCATTCATCAAGTCATATGGACCTGCCAGAACTTTTGATATAGTTCAAATACTTTTACATGGCCCAGTGGGGAATAAATTTTGTCTGGGTATCATGTAATACCCAAAATTTCCAATATCAGTAGCTTATAAACGATTATCTTACCCAAATCGTTGCAATAAAAATAGGACTTATGATCACTATTTTACGACAGCATACAGAAAGAGGAAAAAAGTTGAGAAAAATATAAACATCTAGAGCCATAGTAGAGTAGATATCAGAGTCATTTGAAGATGAAAAGCTGTGGCAGTTATGATTTCAGGACCGATAAAGAAAACAATATCATTATTTGTAAATGGATTGAGGGATAACAAAGTTATGCTTGTTGATTATAACTACATTGGTATAGAATTACAGGACACTTGCAAAAGGTTCAACAAGAAAACTAAAGAAAATATCTACCCGGCTAGACCTGCAATCATCGGTGAATATAATGAACATACGGGGTGTGTTGGCAAGGCTGACAAGATGCTCGCACTGTAGAAGACAAAAATTCTAACAAAAAAATGTCATCATCATGTATTCTTCCACATCACGAACATGCGTGTCAATAATGGATAGGTCTTTTTCCATCAATTGGGGGAGAAGGAATTTTTCTTGATTTCGAAGTTGACATCACAAGGTATTTACTGGCTGGCTTGAGACTTCGAAATTCTGATGCAAATAACAGTAAGCCAGTGCAACACCAACAATCAGATATCGGAAGTCTGAAGTACACTGACGTTTCATTGGTTCAGAGGATGGATCACTTTGACTGTTCATATTCAATCAACAAATGCCCAGCGTTGCAAAAATCCTGGCTATCAGAGAAAGAAACGTTTTATGTGTTCTAAATGCATGGTTTATCTGTGTGTGGTTGGCAGTGACTCTTTTCTTCAGTTCCAGGGTGTCTCACGCTAATGTCAAACATATAGTCAATGCTCACATAAAAGATGAATTTGTTTCATATTGACCTAATGTCCACATATGTGGACAACTTATTTATGTCAAAATTTACCACTAAGACCTGATGTCCACATATGTGGACACTGTGTATTTTGCATATTCAATGGAAAACTTACATTTTGGTGTTATTTATGTGTTATTTCTATTCTAATGATCTCATTTATGTACACAAATCACAAATATTTATTACAAATTTGTCCCAGGCATGAAAGGGCTAGAAATGCATTCAGTATAGAACATTCTATTTTATCTGTTGTAGGAACTGATAAAATGCATTCAAAAAGTCTTGTAATAGGAATAAAGGAATAAAGGAATAATTTCTAGAAATTCATTCAGTCTAGCATATTCATTTTCATCAGATGCAATACTGATAAATGGCATTCAGTCTAGGAATAAAGTCTTGAAATGCATTCAGTCTCGAGCATTCTTCTTCATCGGTTGTAGGAACTGATAAAGTGCATTCAGTCTAAGAATAAAGCAGTCCAAAGAATCAGTTTCAGAGATTGCCACCTCATCGTAACTAGAACCATTCGACACTTGCAGAACTTTTCTTCCTTTTCGAAAAGTCGTTAAAGTCAAGGAGCTTTTACCGAAAAGAAATGCGCTCCCAAACAAATCGTTCGAACGCGTCTCCTGTCTCTCAGAGATCATACTAAGGAAAAAAAGTTCGTTCCGGAAGAATTATTTCTTTTAAAAAAACGAGAGCTCTTGGAATTTTTCTCCTCGAAATCTGAACGTCGATTGACAAAAAAACATGAAATCTTAATGGCTCGGCGAACATCGTCATCTAAGAGAAAAATGCTCTATTTTCGCGTCAAAAAACGAATCACATATGATATTTTGTTCATCTTTTGATACACGAACTTCAAAAAATTTAAATACGAAATGAATTCAAGGATAAATTTGTAGAAAATTTTCGAAACCATTTCTTGAAACGTACGTCAAAAAAGTTATTTTGCCATTTAGCATCATAGCGAGCGTTTGTTTTTTCAGAATTGTTATGTTACAAGTTTAAATAGGGATCAACACTGCTTTAAAACATTCCCTGCGTAGGGACCCACCGGTGGTCACTTAGGTGATTTTCATAGTGCTGCTGACCCACCTGCAGTCACTAACTTCTTTTTTATAAATACTTGATGAAAGGTAAATAAAAACCCGATCCACTTAATGTTTGCTGTTTTTAAAGTTGATTACCACAACTGACTTTAAATTTGAATTGAATATTGAACTTCAGTTTAAGCCATCGCAGTTAACTTGTTAAATTACATCACAGAGAATAAAATTCGTCACATTATTCATGAGCAATTTGAAAACGCGTCTTTAAGTGCCCAGGGGTAAATAATACTTCGAAAAGGAGTCTATCAAATTAACAGACCCTCATAATTAAGACATAAAGGCGCCTTTCATTTCAAAATCGTATTTGAGTTCAAGGCTGGCGTAAATTCATTTTTAGTGAATAGGTTAGTGAAATTCATGCGACATTTTTTATCATGTGGCATAAATTGCTGAACTTTGCTGATCATTTTGTATAAGGTCCTATCATATGTTGCAATTCTCTCATCATTTGGTATCAAGTCACATGAATCGTTGCAATTCCTTCATCGTTTCGTATTGCATTAATAATTGCTGCAATTGAAGCAACATTTGGTATCAAGTCCCACGAACTCTTGCAATTGATGCAACATTTGGTATCAAGTCCCACGAACTCTTGCAATTGATGCAACATTTGGTCTCAAGTCCTCTGAGTTGTCGAAATTCATTCATCATTTGGTATTAAGAGGTGGAAACTTATGAAAGGTGCGATTTTTTCAGTGTGATTGGAACAACTCGCACACAACCATTTTTATTAATATAAATGAGTTATTCAACATTACCACCACCATTTATCTATCTTGCACGGTGAATTAAAAATTGCTGACTCATTTTGTGGAGCATTTAGCGCTTGATATTGAAATGTTTTATAAAATTGTTCTTAGTATGTATAGCTAGACGATGAAAAATTTCATTGCATTTAAAAAAATTACCCTGTTTCTGCAAAAAAAATTCGTTTTTCTACGAATTTTTTGTTGCGGTTTTCTTGTCTTCAATTTCAGGGTGAAACGTCCTTTTCTGGTGATCATTTATTGTTTCTTATATGAGACGTTCCGATAGTGTATCCTGACTTCGTGGTAAAATCATATAAAATCCGCAAAATTTTTAAGTTCACTTGCTGTACGAGCATAAATCTTGAGCCTTCCACGAATTTCGCCTCCAAGCCACTTACTCAGGCCAGAAAAAAAAACTTAAAATACAAAATCTTGCCTAGAGAAGTTCATTTTTTCGAGGCAAACGATTCTCCGAAGAGGTGATAATTTGGGACTTCTGACGCACAATTTAGGGAATGCTGCCTTTATTGCAGCTTAGGCGCTAAGATGAGCCTCGATGAACTGAGCTCATGAAATTTTTGGTATTTCTCTCCATATCTGAAGAATGTTCTCGAGAGTTGTGCGGAAGGAAAAGATGGTGGCGCCAATGGGTGCGCAAAGGTCCCTAAATTTGAACTTTTGTGCCATTGTTGAGGGAGGGGGGGGGGATTATTGAAGGTCCTCTCCGCTAGCTGTTTAATTGTGGCTTCTGAATAGGCTTTGTTGGAAGGAAAGAGTAGGTAGTGCTTTAATTATTCTCGCAGCAGGGTTGCAAACCTGACTGCTGAAAATTTTTCTTTGAATTAAAAGAAAGCTTCATTGCGTAAATGCTGAGTAATCAACGCGTGAATGCGTAATCGCGCCAGGTTTTAAGTGAATAAAGTCAAGAGCAATTGAACTTTAAATGCAACAGTACATTAAAACTTCGCCCCTATCGTGTTTCAGGTAACTCGCATAATGATACACTCAGATCAACTCGCAAACGGTTGACGGGCTGAAAGAGTTTCACTAAATTTCTAAAATTTTATTTTTTTTACGGGAAGTGTGTTGTGGGGGAAAAATCCTATTTTAAAGGAATTACACAAAGTCATTTGAAGTCGCGAAGAAAGTATCGATTATTTCTGAAATTTGATTTCGTCGACGGAAAGTCGGTAGTAGGTGAAAAATTTTATTTTATAGAAATTACATAAAGTCATTCAAAGTAATTTCTTTATCTAATTTCCATTTCAAAATGAAAAGTAAAATCCTATCTCGAGTAACTAATTCATTTGAAAGTTTTCCTTTCGTAAATCGGATTTGACAGTCAAGCTAAGAAAAAGGAAATTCAAGTATGAATAGCTACCTCATGCCGTCTTTCTTCCAAATGGAAAGTATGCATATAATGTTATTTCCCTGATTGAGAGTTACTCGTCGCTAAATATCTATCATGCTTCCTCTACCAAACGTAAAATCACTTCAAAGTTTTGCGCATGAAATTTTCAACCTCAACTCTAATTTTTCATCTCATCCAATGCTAAAACTAATTCTCAATTTTGGTGGAACCAGAGCTAGCCCTAACTGAGCGCACACATGAATTGCTATTTCGATATATGTATTAAATAATGATCGGAAAATCACGCGTGAAGAAAAGATGAATTGTAGACGCAAAGCATCAATATTGTTTTCCTCGGTGTCTTCTTAAAGTAAATCCAACAGGATACTCGAAATATCCTAAATACTTCAGTAATTTCTAGAAGTTTTTGAGAATGAATTTGAACAAAGTACTTGAGTCCTTTCTAAGGGTCTTCTGAGAAGAAATTTAAACAAAATAATTCAACCTCTCATTTGTTAACAAAAATTCAAAATAAATAAATTTAAGCAAAATAATTCAACCTCTCATTTTTTAATGCCATCACAAATAGGATACGTATGTATATTCAAACGCGTCGTCGTACTATTTATTATGTGAAAGTCTAGTATTTCAGGAGAACTAAATGTAAGCAAAAACATTTTACTTTCAAAATAAAACCAATTGCTCAAGAAAGTGACATCCATGTAATTAAACGAAAATGGCTGATAACTTCGTTCCACGAATATAGGAGTTGATTTCTCTTTGACAGCTACGTTTCTTTGACATGAGTACAATATTTAGTTTCTCTTTGATAGCCACCTTCTAGTTTAATGAAAACAGAAGTGAATTTATTTCTTAAAGTTACAGTACGTTCCAGTGTCATGAATGAGGTATTTAATTATTCTAGATTTTATCTCTGCACTTTTAAAAAATACCGTACCTAATTTAACTTTGATTGTCAAGTTGTTGTTTAAACAAATGAAATTCATCCTGAAAGCCGTGTTTTGGTTGATAAAATTCTGAATTAAACTTTTCTCTGAATACCAGATTTTCGTTGCAGAACGTGGTTATGTTACCTATCTTCTTCTCGCGCACATTGCAGAGTAAATGCATTCCAATTCCAATATAATGTTGAAATTCTTTAAAATCGTCAGAATGCTTCGCCATTGAAGATGATAAATCTGCTCGTCATGACAGCTCTGCAAGACCTCACTTGAACGAGCTTTACATCTCTTCGAAAGTCAAGGCCCAGCAACGTCAAAGAGTTTCGTCATCTATATTACATCGAGTTCCGCTTCGCTGCACCTCGATTGAAGATTTTCGGCGGGCACAAAGCAAGCCTCGCATCCGAAATGACGGTCCGTAATCCGGACAAGGGGAACCCGTCCGCTTCATTCGATCTGGTAAACTTTCCACAATAAGAGGGTGCGAGGAAAACATTGTAAACCGGCTCTAGGGATGTGAACAACTCGTTAACTTAACTAAAATGAACTTAAATTAACGTTAACTTAAAATGAAATGAAAACTTCTTCAGGGTAGCAAGTGCATGAATACCAAAATCGATAGTTTTAAAATTGCGCATAGATTTTCTTCTAGACTTGCATTTTTCGAACACAAACATCTAAGATGTATTTGTTCATTTTCGTCTAGGTAATCATAAAAAACAACAAATCTATTTAGAAAAAAACAACGAGTGTAACTGGCAAATTCATCTTTCGCAATTGCTAGTTTGAAATCTTATGCCCACTCAATACAGTGCTCATGTGCTAATAAATGAGGTTCCAAATGTAATAAACCGAATCAAGAAAAATTATTTTCTTTGCCTCTGTTTTGAAAAATTGGTTTTTTTGACTCTGTTTTGAAAAATTTCATTTATGGCATACCAACAATTTTAGTGTACCCAAAAATTTTAAACAACTTTCATCATTGGTATATCAAATGTATACCACATTCATTGCTCATTCACCTGAAATAGTTTTTTCGAACTGTACATTAAAGTGAGGGATTCAAGAACCTTATTATTCATCATCATCTTGACAGAGGAAACACCTTTACTCTGTAGCATATCATCACTTCATCTTTTTTTAAAATCTCTTCTTAAAATATCTTTCAAAATGTCAGTATCTTTTTTTAAATATCTGGGGACCTAGGATTTCATTTCTTGTATTTGGAGCTTGGCCAAAAAGAAGACGGGGTTTTAATCACCATATTATTAACGCTCTGATGAGTCCGAGAAAATGCAGCTCTCGAAATTGGCCTTCCAAGATGAGAACCTTCACGAAGATTCGCTTCATTTTGTGTTAAAAAGGTTATTAGTTGTCGGTTTTGATTATTCAAAACACTTTTTTGAGCTTGGAAATGATGCAATTATTAATTATTCTACCATAATATTATCATTTATTTGATCATTTTTATATTGAATTATGATTGAACTATTATTTGTGAAATACTTTGAAACATTGGTATGTGTTGAAAATTGAAGCTATCGGTGAAAAAATGAAGAAATAATATCGCTGAAGGTTTGAGCCTTTTTGAATTGTGTTTAAGAAATTCTCCCTGTTGAATAAATTCTTATTTTTGTGTCGAAGTAACTGCACATTATCAAAATTATCATGAAAGTCCGCTTCAACGAGGTGTATGATTAGTTACTGCACGTTATTAGAATTATGATGAAGTTCCGCTTCAACGAGGTGTATAATTAGTAGAGACACATTATCATAATTATCATGAAGTTCCGCTGCAATGAGATGTAGAAGAACTTGTCATTATCGAAAATGTCATGAAGGTCCAGCTACAATGAGTTATAGCACAATCTGTCATTATCGAATTTGTCATCATGTTCCGCTTCAGCGAGTCACGTAAATTTTTTTTGATAGATTGAAGTACAGATTCTTGTAATCAAAGAATAAGCGATGGATGAAATTACAAAAACTTTTTCGCAAGTAAGAAAAACAAAACAAAATTGATGAAATTTAGTCGATGTACGCCTTGGATATTACATAGTTATTCATCTATGTACAGTATTTTTGTAGAATATAAAATAAAGCAACATTCCCTATTAATTGAAACGAAAAATTGTTTACTTTATCACGATTTGCTAACCACTCCCACAGAAGCAAGAGCTCTATAAAATTTAATCAATGTACCCATTCTCTACCTCATCATTTATGGTGTGTGTGTACTGGTACTAATAACTCGAAGGTTGCATCATAAAATTAGTATAAAACCATGTGCAGTATATATGTATTCACGTTCGTTTTATAAACCTTTTTAAGCAATAATTTTCTTAGTAAAATTGCTCCTCAGAAATGTTATTCCAAATACGTTAATCAATCTCAGTTTTTGAACACCCAATCTTTCCTAGTTTCGTTAACGAGGTCGAATGCATTTTTCAACATCACAAACGTTGACAACTTGATCAGTTTAATCAAAGATAAAAAAAAATTTAGATATGAAAAATTCTTCAAAAGAAACTGATTTGTTTTCTCTCACAAAAAATCTCCAGCCCACTGTGCTTCCTCTAAGTCCCGTGTACTCGGCATTTTTCAAATGTGTATATTTATACTCAGAGTAAGTCTTTTATCGCAAGATTAAATGTGGGGTGAACTAGAGGTAAGCCCTATTTTTGCAATGGATTTGATGGTCCTATTAACAAGAGCGCTTAAAGCCGATGAGATTTACGAAATCGAAAACATTAGAAGCTGGGTATTACTTCTAGTGCAATCGATAGCCCCCACTTCAGCTGCATGTTGACCAAATCCTGGACAGAAGTCTTGTTAGATTGGCTTTTTCTCTCGTAATTTGTCAGAAATAATCATTTATGAAATACAATTTGACAGTAAACACACATCAGTATCTGGCAACCCTTAAGCGTTACCGGATGATAATAAACTGATAAAAACTGAATTATCATTCCAAAATGGACAATTTGGGGAAAAATTAATCAAGAACAAATATCATTTTAAAAATATAGGCAGAGGCTGAAGTCTAGTAAAGCTGTTTGCGAAAAAACAGAGCTGATAATTTGTTATCATTCATGACAGGGTAACATACTCGAACGATATGCAATATCATTGGGTGATGTTCTAGTGGCTTCAGCGCAAATTTATTCACAGTTGGCTTTGATTTTTATCTTGGATAGATACGCCGTATTTCTAGGGTGAACCAAAATTCTACGATTCAAATTTATTTCTAGACTCGAAAAATTCCATTTTGTAATCAACGCTTTGATCAAGATTTGAATTCAAATATAGAGCATTTTGAAACCTATAATTTCAGATCTCGCAGCCAAGCTAAGGTATTATGGTCATCGAACAGTAGATTCTATTTTACGAATAAAAATGGTGAGCGACAATTCGAACATGCAGGACAATTTCTTCATGTCCGACTCGGGAAAAATTAGTCTCGGTATTACATATAAAAATCATCACTCAAAAATTAGAACCATGACATTCAAGAAAGATATCATGACTATTTGAGCTTTATTTATTTGAAGGCTGATTTTGGCTCTACGTTGAAATCCATTTTCACTGCGGGGCTCCTAAAAAACTTCGTAAACTCACTTCTACCTCGGTCATGCTAGTGATCAATTATATGCAAGTTCAGTTTTTCATCGCCAAAACTGTGCACTGTTTAATTTCTTATGATACTTTAAACTTAGCAGAGGGATTTGAAAGTCCAACTAAAAGCATTTGAGGTTACTTGGAATGTGTGTGTTATTATATTACTCGATACTGCTAAATGAGGCAAGCCAACAACTGAAGCAAAGCGCCATTTTACTGAAAGTTTTTGTTGATTGAAGTGTTTGCATAATTTTTGATGATTTTTGTCTACTGTACTGTGAAAAGCATAAGGTTCAGCAAAATATTTTTTGAATTCTTGTTATTTTAAAAAACCTGACAGAGATTTTTTGCGTACTGAACACAACAGGTAGTGGAAAATCACAATAAGTGAATGAACATGAGTGTAACCTGGCATAAAAAAGCAGCAAATGCTAAGCACCTGGAAGGGGAAAATATACAGAAGTGGGCGAGCATCAAGGCTGAGAAATTCATGCTTCATTTCCCTAAAGAAGTCGTAAAGCCGTAGTGTCGAGCTGATAAAAAGCATGAAAAGCGAATTTGTGCGGCGAGAAATTTCCATAAGCAGCTTTCTTGATTCTGCAGCGCAAACAAACTGTATTTACACGCACGCCACCTCTGCGTTGACTCGTGCTCTGGGACGTTTGTCTCTCGGCGTTTTTCGAGAATATACGAGTAATTGTATCGTTTCGTCCTGTTAATTTTGAACATTCTTACACTCATAGTCGCTGCTAGTGCGCGTGTCATTCGTAGTTTACGAATGAAGCTATCAGTCTTTAGGTAATTTAACAAGAGAATGCGGATTACCTGTAAACTGGCGAATGCAGATTACCTAAATATTGGAGAATGCAGATTACCTGAATACTGGAGAATGCAGATTACCTGAATACTGGAGAATGCAGATTACCTGAATACTGGAGAATGCACATTGCCTGAATACTGGAGAATGCAGATTATCTGAATAGACGACTCTGAAATAACAAGAAAAGAGTTAAAATCTCCAGTCTATGAGAGCGTAAAGTCTGACTCCGCAAGTAATGCTTGATTCTACTTTTGTGTTTTGTCAGGTGAAGAGCTGTAAGTTTGGCTTTCAGAATTTCGTTCCTATCATAAACCGATGTACAGAATAAAACTCAGAGATACAGAAGTTGGAAAAAATCTTCAGAAATAGTGATGGACAGAAAGGATGCATTTTTCACGTAATGAAGTGAGTGCGTATTAAACAAATGTTATTCTAAATAATCAGAGAGTATGCAAAATTAAGAAACAATCAGAACTGTTCTGCCATCTAACGTGCATTAGCAAAGTGACGAACTAAAAACAAATATCTTACAGTACAGGGTACAGAAGTGGGCTTTGAATTTTTTAACGTTCAACCTTGAATTCAGAACGAGTCTTGCACCGCCCACTCATGTTTTGAAACAGGGTCTTAGTGAAATATTTACTCAGTCTGTTGTACGGGTTAGCATTCAGACAGTTAACAAAAAAGTTTTAAGCGTAGAAAGCGAATAAAAATCGAGTCCTTTGAGCGGTTTAAAGTATTCCAGTACCGTCAACTCATGTTGCCCAAAATGGACACTACAATTCAAAACAAGTTTACTAGAATATCTCACAAGAGTAGTGATGATAAATAAACTTGTGAATGGTTAAATTTAAAATCAACTAAACTCATGAACCAGAATACCAACGTACGTGCCTGATATTCGGCGACATGTTATGTTTCTGGCATGTTTCTTTCCTGTCAAGGTAACTTCAATTTCGCTAAGAGACTTTCAGTTGATTGAAATTCAAGATCAAGATTTGATGTCTCAGAAACAAGTAAGTGGAATTTAAAACTTTCAATTATTATTGTGCTGATCACTGATTGATTCCCAATGATGATATTTGGAGTGGCCCTTGTCAGAAAAAACAGAAAGTAGTCTTTGATCGATTCAGCGTAAAACGCCTCAGCGATTTCGGAACTAAAAATCTTAAAGTCAAGTCACACTTATGATGCGAGGAATGTGATTATGTTCTGTGTTTTGTTCATTCTATAATGTAAATTATGGCACATCATATATATTCATCTCATTGACAAGGGAAACGTATTTGGGTCCGGTATTATACTTTATTTAGATATAAACTAATTTTTTCGTGTATCAGGGAAATTAATCTCATAGATGAGGAAAAAATATTTGGTTCCCCTGCAATGTAGACTTTTTAATATAAAATCATTTTAGGGTTCATCAGAAAGTTTATTCCAATAACGAGAACTCCTCAATCGTAAAAAAAACATTGTATAAGTTTTATTAGTTTGGACTTCATTAAAATTTCTGAAAAACTAGAGTCAACTTGTATCACATTGTATAGTTAGGAGAGCCAGTGCAAGTTCCCAAAGGCACTTCTGCACTAATTATTTACCTCTAAACTTCTCAATTTTACAAACTGAATATGGTTTAAATCACTTTCTTTTATTAACCATTAACCCAAAAGATCAACACTTTTACCTGCTTGAGTTGCGTGTTTCTTCTCAGGGAATAAAGGGAGAGAAAATAATATTTTGTCTCCTCCCGGAGCGCGCGGACATCACGATCACTTAATTTTGCGCACCTGCGTCATGCTTAATTAAAACTTTGTCTCGTGAGGAATGATTATGAGCGGGCCAAGAATTCATAAAAATCTTGTAACATTTTATGCTGGGGTGGGTCTTCCGTAACAAGATTGATGTGCCTGTAAAATTTGTTGCCAACTTTCTAAGCAGGTCATCAATTATGCCTGCCCTGGCGACTTGGGAATATAGACAAAAATACATAAAGCCAAAGCTGATAAGACGCAACGCATTGTGACAAGTACACAGTCTTCTGAGGTATGATACTGACACTTTGACGAGATATTTACACGGCACTTAGACATGAAATTTGGCTGCAGGCTTGGAAGTCGGGGATGATGATGACAGATGTCAATACAATAATAAAAATACCTAAAGCCAAAGCTGATAAGACACAACGCATTGTGCCAAGTACACAGTCTTCTGAGGTATGATACGGACACTTTGACGAGATATTTACACGGCACTTAGACACAAAATTTGACAGCAGGCTTGGAAGTTGGGATGATAATAACAGATGTCAATACAATAAAGTTAAGGAATTTTACGTGAATATTAAAGTCTCTTCAAGTGTATTAAAGGGAATGAAAAATTTACAAATCGACGACATGGAACAAATTTATCTCGGTCAACTGTTCGTAGATTTAGCTTTTAGCTTCATTTAGCTTCATTTTTCTTAGAAAAAACCAAGGATCTGCCATAATTATGACATATAATCACGAAAAATTAGTGACGTTTTCGGATAGTTTTCGGAGAGACTTTAAAAATTTCGTAAAACTCTCGTTGTGCAAGATACAAGTTGACTCTAGTCTTTCAGAAATTTTAATGAAGTTCAAACTAATAAAACTTATACAATGTTTTTTTACGATTGAGGAGTTCTCGTTATTAAGATAAACTTTCTGATGAACCCTAAAATGATTTTATATTAAAAAGGCTTTCCATATGAATGGTATTGTTGATCGTCAAAATATTACACCATATTCGTCGAACAAAAGCTTCAAAGAATTTTTTTCGGGAAAATAATGTCCCCAGAAAAAATTCAGTTTGAATTGAGATCTCAGGGTTTGGCCTCGTCATCAGACCATTTTCATTAAGTGAATTAAAATGACAATAAATACCTACACAAGCAAGATGAAGAAACTATTCCACGGCTGCAGGCCTGTTATGGTCATAGATTCGTAAGAGTATGGTAGATGAACGACGAAGCTCCATGCCCCAGAAGTATCCGCGCAAAAAAAACACTTTGCCAGAAGTTTCGGGAGATCGTGTCGTTGGAGTAGGACATGCTGTAGAATGGCCATCGCATAACCCCGATCTGACTCCTTGCGATTTTTTTCTATGGATTCAACTCAGAGAAAAAGTTTATAAACAGCTCAAACAGACTTGGAAGATTTACGAGATCGTATCATTCAGATTGTCTGTGAACTTGAAAACAATCCTTGAATTATTACAAAACCGATGCGAGAAATGAGTGTCCGATGTCATAAGTGCCACGAAAACAATGGTAGTCATTGGTTATTAGGTAAACATTATATACTTAGGTTTAAGTAGTAAGTTAATATTTTGATACAAAAAGTCTATTCCTCTCACTTAGCGTTTTTCTATCCCCTGTTTTTAAGTGAGTAAAATATCAGATTACGACTGTAAAATAACCCTCGCTCAGAGTCGGAAAATATCATATTCACATTGGTTTTGGCCTGTTCGTGAACAATACCTACGAATATGAAATGATTTTATCGGACAAAAGTACATAAATGGCAATTAAAACGAGACCCCACTGATGTTTCTACTTCCATTGGTTACGCATTTATCAGTATTTGAAAAAAAACGACACGTTGTTTCTAAGACACCTTCGGAGCTAAAGTGAGGCATTAAAAATGGCTGCTCGAGTGATCATTTAGAAATGAAAAAATGCCCCCACTAAAAGAATAATGAAAGTAAAATTCGAGTTTATACTCGAGTTTTACCTTTTAGTGGTTAACGAGTTTAACATCATGTTGTGCTTGCAAACGTAAGCCAGCACTTATAAAAACTAGTTTTAGATAATCATCTAATACGATGCTTGTTTCAAGTCATGAAAAACTGTTAAATACTGAGAATTTCAATTCATGCGAGCCTAGATTCGAGTAAAATGATGCCTTATAGCCGGAGAATCGATTGTACTTGGCATCGAAGGTAATAGATTTTTGGCTAGCTTCAGTAATTGGCTTCTGAATAACCTAACTTTGAAGTACCAAAAATAGAACCGCTGCCCCAGTGAATAATGAATGAAAACCAATCATTCCAGGTTACAAATGAATCAACTTTCGAAGAACAATGACGCAAAAACGCACTTTTTTATTCATAAGTTACATCCCCTTTTTTTTATTCACGTTCTGAGTGACTTAAAAGATTTGTCTTTGTATTACGTTTCTAGGTTACGAATTAAGGGTACCGTCTGGGTAGAAAAAAAAGTCTGTTATTTATGGATGGATTTCTCTGAAATTGTCACAGTAGGTGTGAAATGATGCATAGATCATTTGTTATTTCGACAAAATTTCTGTAGCTGCACTTTTTTTTTTTTTTTTTAAATATGATAAAATAAGGGGGTTATGCAAAATCTATCTCCTTCTACAATTTTGAAGTTACAGAACCAGTATTTCGTTTTTAGATTGCTTATATGTCTATATAACCATACGCAATAGGGAATTTTGATAACTTCTTTTTGTGGATTTTGGGAATTGAAAAAAAAAAAAATTATGTATTTTTCATTTTTTTTTTCATGTGGTGTAATTTTCAATACAATGAATGTATCAAAAAACGCTATTGCATATGGATACACCTTGCTAAGCCCTATCGAATGGTATATAAACCATTCTTGTAGATCTAAAATTGTGGAAGGAGATAGATTTGAGAAAACCAATATCAAGTTTCCAGAAAAACGTGTTTTTTCACAAGAAAAAAAAAATTTTCTTTTTATCTTTTGAACTACAGGGTTTTCTACAATGAACTCTTGAGCGTTTGTAGCTCTTTTCAAGCCCTTTTGATTGATATAATTTACATTGCTGTAGCTCTATAACTCTGGGAAAAAATATACAACAAAAGGGAATGGGTGTAATTCTTGACAAAAAAAAATTTTTAATTTTTAATTTTTTTCCACCAAAATACGTTTTTCGTCTATTCAACTCCTTTGTTTTATAGCTCTTTTCAAGCCCTTTGGATTGGTGTGCTCACCACTGCTGTAGCTATGATACTGCAGCTGTCAGAGCTATGAAGGAAAGCTGCGGCATCATAGATACGGCAGAACAGCTAAATTCTGAAATTGTCAAAATTTCATAAAAAATATTTATTCAGCCTTAGAATGTTCCGTTTGAATAATGGAACCACTTTGAGTAGCCCATGAACGAACTATAATGCCATTCCCGCAGAGAAACGCTCAATTGACTCCCAATAATGAGGGGGGGGAGGGTTCAAGGTCACTCCACCCCCTTCGCTTTCCCCCCCTCTGGTGGGCGCACTATTCGGAGTAGACGTAAACGGAAAGTACCAATGGAAGCGCAAGAAAATCCTCTATAAGATGCATATAAAAACAGAAAATCAACACATATCCTGATTTCTACCCAGACGGTCTGGCATCTGCTAGATTTTGAATAGTAACATCATTCTTTTGGAAAGGTTTTCGGAAGCACAATCTGTCCTCTACGACCGGACCATTTTGCGGACTTCTACGCTTCTTTAACGAGTAGCATTCAGCTCAATCTGGACGTTGGGAACAAAGTGCCTAAAAATTCTTTTTAGCTTCTGCATTGAATTTCGAGCACTCGCGCTGTCCAGTTTCGTTGACTGTTGTATTGGGCTCATCTTTTTTTTCGAACCCTCGAGGTATAGGGGTAGCCCAAATGTTCGTCATGAGTGAGGAAATCTTGACTTATTATTTATTTCTATTGATTAAGATTTTTTCGAATAATATGCTCCCAACACATAAGTGAAGGGACCAAAATATGGTCAAGCATCAGAAAAAAATACTCAAGCATCAGAACAGTACATTTGAAGACAGTTTTTATGGATGAATTTTAGGCGGGCTCGCGAACAAATTCCGTCAACATTCATCTCTATTGATTGAGATCTTTTCGAACGATATTTTAACACAAAAATGCTGGCACCAAAAACATATTCAAGCCTAAGAAAAATATTACTCAAAGATCAGAACCGTTCATTTGAAGACAGTTTTTATGAATGAATATTATTCATACGCACCAACAACATAGTTGTTTTTAACTTTTTTATTTTGTTTTATTCATATATTTATTTATTTTTTTCAGCATGATAAGAACACGTTATAGTTGAGTGTTATAGTCCACTGGACGAAAACCAAGAACTTAACTTACAATTTGAGTTTTTTCCTCACGAACAATAACTGAAACTTGAATATCCTAAAATGATAAGAATTTCAAAGTTGGAGGATGGGATATTTTTAGCAACGTTGTAAACACGAGCCTAGCCCTCGTACAGACGAATTTTGGCTAAACATGATAACAACTAGGATTTGCGCCAACAACGTGCTGATTTTTAAAATTGATTGACTATTAAGAACATTATAAGAACTATGATTTGTGCCTGCAATGTGCTGATTTTTAAAACTGATTGATTATTAAGAACATTAAAACAACTAGGATTTGCGCCTGAAACTTGCGTAATTTTATATCTGACTGATCATTAAGAACTTGATTACAACCAGGATTCAGGTCTAAAACTTGCGCAATTTTGAAACTGATTGATTAATAGGAGCGTGATTACATCCAGGAATCTGGCATGAAACTTGTGTAAATTCTAAACTATTTGAACTTTAATCAATTTCGATTCAATTTACACGCCAGAATGTATAGAAAAACGCTTTCAACGTAAACAGAATAACGTATTAAAGTTGTGAATTAGTTCCTGCACATTTTTGAGAGTGAACGAAACAGCTTTAATTGAAGCTCAAAACACATTTCTCACATTTCTAGTTCGTTCATACAGAGGCGTGCTCCAACTGAAATTTTTGTAACTTCTATTTGCACGAAATTTTTGGTGCGAGCTTACAAGAATGTTTCAATGCCTTAATTACAGAGTTATCGCTAACATTTAATAGACGTATCGCAGAAAACACAGGGATGCAGGGGAAAGAGTATTTATTGCTTTATTGCTGTGGTGTTTAATTCGCGTAATTGCTTAATTTACTTGGATGTGCGTCTATTTAAACCTACTTTCTTCAATCAGTAGAATCTTAACAAGGTTAAAAGCAGAATAGTTGAATAGATGAATATTTTAAAGACTCACGTTTCAGAATTTTTTTAAATTAATCTTTGGGTAGCAATTCAGAACTTGGAATTCCAAAACTTTTGCTATTAAAATATTTCTCTACGCAGTGGTTCTTCTTTTTATAAGGTTAAAGAATGTTAATTGAAGAAAACTGCTCCATACATCCGATACGCTTCGTTTCTTCTAGTGTACTTCTTTTCATTTGGCTCTCTTATTTATGATAAAACTGAGATTTCTAGAAAATCGACCGTTTCGCAATATATAGAATCCTATTATTATTAGAAGAAAACTAGTCGTTTCTTCTACTATTTTTCATTTCCTGTGATTCTCTTATTCATAATAGAACTGAGATTTCCTTTAAATCAATCGCTTCGTATTATATAGACTCTTGAGATAATGAAAGGAAGTTCATTCGAGCGTTCTTCTGTGTTTCACGCTGACTCTGTTGGAAAACAATTTTCTCGAGGATATAACAAGATGGCTATGCAAATTAGATATGATTATATTTAACAAAATGTATCAGGAATAATAATTTCATTACCTAGTCTAACTTTTTCGCCATGGCATGCATTATTTTCGCCGCCTGAACGATTTAATTACTGGGGCAGCGAAAAACATGCATGCAGGTGGCAAAAAAGTTAGACTGGGTAATTGCGGTATCTTTTGAGGAATATGCTGAATAAACCCCTTTTCTAATTACAAGGAAGCATATCGTTTTCAGTTGAGATACAAGGGAATGTTTTGCTCGTTGAGCAATATCAGTCAAACGTTGAAGGACAAAATGCTGTGAGGTTGAGTTTTGGTATTAGCATTGAACTTTTGTTTTTAAATTAATTATAATGAGGTCACCATATTAATGATTTATTTCATTCAGTCAACAATGATAAGCCTTATTTTACACTTTAGATTAAGAAGCTGGTGTCGTGCAGAATTTGGACGTACGAATGAATTTTGGATTACTTCTTTTCTTAAACATTCAATTTTGTCAATAGCACCGCGTTTTAGTAATATGTATTGTTTAATTTTTATACACATTAAATTCCTCACCTCCTGCGAAATTGATAAAAGTTTTCGTTTCACTTCAACCATACGATAACATGAAGACCAATCTGAACGAGTAATTTTATTACAATAATTACTCCTGCTTCTTTCTGATTGGTTTTGGCTGTTATAAACCAAAATATTTTCCGTAAATCGCCATTGTTTCATAAAATTACAAAAAAATATTCTCGAGGATGTAACATATACTGTATAATGGATTTGTAAATGAAATGTAATTCAGAGTAACAAAATGTTTCAAAAATATCGGTGCCATTCATTGCAACATGGTGTGAGAAATGTGGCGAATAAATGTCATTCCCAGTCAATTACCTTTTTTACTCACAAAGGCTACATTCAGTGGTGGGCGGTGGCTTAACAGATAGTTTGTTTCTTCAAGCAGGTCAATCCAGCTATTACACCCTTGACTTTTAAGCCTTCCATTCATCTATAGTCAACAGATCCCCCATTGCATACTGCCAATGTCGAATCAAATTGACAATCACTTGCCACTACGAAACGAAATCTGTTCGGAGCGCTCCTTCAGCACGCCTGGAATCGGTCGATGAAGCTTGCTTCAATAAAGGATAATTGCTGACAATTTCGGAACGACGATGTCGTCGGAGAGGATTCACGTTCGCTCCGAGTTCCCTCAGATAATTGGATTCTAGAACTTCAATCGCAAAACTCTTCTAAACCGCTGATGAATGTTGCAAACTGGTTTCATACTGCGATGTTTTGCTCAATTGACGGTCAGTAAAAAGCTTTATTTAGGAAGACCTTGAAAGATGAGTGAAACCTGCAGTCAGCAGAGACCAGTTAAACCGAGTGAATCAGATGGACTTTGGGAGAAGTTATGAAGTTTCAATTCCTCGACGTTGATTATACAGCAATGCATTTTATGCGTAAGTTTTGCGCTCATGAAGATTCAAAATTCCCTTTACACGTTCACTGCAGCGTGACACAATTTTGGTCACTGGTGGTGTTTTCATGATATGGCTAAGCCCCCGGTGACCACGAACTGATTTTTCCAGTACACTTAATCAAAAGCGCATGAAGGCACGATTTATTTAATGGTAGTCTTTTTAAATATTGTACTCTGAAATAGACTTTCATTAGATTTGACTATTGCACTTCGATTTTACCCACAACCACGAAAGTGTTAAAGCCTCGGCATCATCCACCATAGTGAACATAAAATTATTTTATTAAGAGTTAAATAATATATATGAAGATGCAGGGGAATTCAGTCTGATTTAAATCAAACACGCCATCTAATAATTTGACATGCTCTGGCAGAAAGTTTTTATGCAGCCTGGTGACATCAATGCTACTCTTGCACTTCCTTTTTGTCCAATCGAATTTATGACTAATTTTCTGATCGAGTGTTTTGGAAGCAGAGATCTGGTGCGGTTTAAAATTAGATCGGTACAAATGTTTATTCACTTGTTATAGAGACATGCTTTAAAAAGCAGAGTACTGCTTCCAAAAGCTGGGTAATGGAAGCTCAGTGATGTTGTATCGAATGAAATATTTGTACAATAATAAATGAATGAATGAATACAAATAATGAATGAATATGAGGAACAATATAATGAATAAATTAATACATTAATGGGTGAATAAATATATAAGAAGCTTAAATTAGTTGAGAATTTTATTAAAGGAGGTTTCAAGCTTCAGTTCATCTGATGAATTAATTATTATAGAAACTGAAATATTGAGGTGTTTTAACACGTTGTTTGCGATGCGAGCGCGGTGTCCACGGAGTGAATTTTCATAATGCTGCTGACCGACCAATAGTCACAGACCCAATTTTTATAAAAACGTGAGATCCGCGGTTAATCTTTACGAAATTATCGATAAGTTGTATAAAGTACCATATGGTGGTATTTATCGCCTGACAGCTAAAAGTGAGGGACCAGCTACTTTATTTAATAGGTTGACCGCTATGTAAATAAAGTATAAACTGACTCAAATTTTTAACGCAAGTTTGAAGTCAATCGTAGTTAGCAATTTTGAAAATAGCAATTATTAAACGGGAAAGTTTAGCAGAGGGAGATTGTGAAATGAACTCTACCAATAAATAAGCGAACGAGGTGATCCTTAACAGAAAACTTCTTAGTAATTACAACACCTGGAAAACAAATAAGTAAATAAACTAAAAGCTGTAGGCATTTTCATAATTAAGCGTGTCTTCGCCTTTCACAATTAACTAGGCCAAAACACCGACCAAAAACAGTTCACAGCTTCAGGTCTCGCTGTTCTGTTTTTAAGTGTCTCACAAAAAAAATGAGAACAGGTAACCTCTTTCTCGAACCCAGTGCAAAAATAACAACAAATATTTTAGTACACAAGAAGGCGAGCTGCGACAGCAGATTTTCGAACTTTCATTTCATTTAGGAATTGAACATCGTCACGTAGCGAAAACAAAAATGTACTGAAAAATGGAGTAAACACTCTTAGTAGTGATGTTTTTAGTCGAAAAGTTAGTTTTCGTTGAAGTTAATTTTGTTGGACGAGATTTTATTCTAATCGAATACAGAGTTTTTTCTCTTGTGTCGCTGTATTTTCATTTGGTGAGTACATTTTACATATGAATTCAACACTAAAATTTCAAAACAAGCTCATGGCAAATGTTATTAATATTTTTAGAACATTTTAAGTTTCCCAACTTTTTGCTTTCTTAAAGAAATTTAGGCTCTACAAATATTCCCCTCAACATTCAATGAAACGATAATTATGATAAAAATTAATTGATAAACTGTCGTTCAACTTCGGTTTCTAATTGAAATAATTGCAATCTATCGCGATTGTTAGGCATCAATTATTATTCGTATTGAAAATGTGCATAAAAATTTAAGAAATTAATGAGGACGACCCTCCAGAGAATATTCATATTTCATTTTAACGATACAGTGAGTTCACTTACTAGTTTTTAAAATGTCAATAGTATACTTTTCAAGTATGCATCCTCAACATCCATTGGTATTATTTTCAGTCTGAACATTCCGACGCTAAAAACTGAGGGGTTAAATATTCTTACGAAACTGGGGAAGGTAGTTTTTCAATATAAAAGTATCATTTTAAATTAAGAAAGTACTTATTAAATGTTTTCCAGTGGAAGTAATACTTTACCCGTAATATTCAGAGAATAATCGTTCAAAGACTGTTGATTATTTGATTATGAAATGCAATGAAGGGCTGCGATGACACTCGTACATTATTACGTTACACTTTCTTCAATTTTTAATGTTATCAATTTAATAGAAGGTATTTTATTGAGTGAAAACGAATGATTACATAAAAATGTCTTATTTATTTTTACCCAAAACAATTTTGGATAATCACTTGGTATTTTGCATTGATTTGGTTAGGGAAAACTAACAATGAGTTTTTGACTGTCTTTTAGCTCTTATTTTAGAATGATGGTTAGATGTAGTTTTCCTTACAGAGTATTTCTGATAATTTAAATTAAGCTTATACATATCAATCACTAAGCCATCATAATTGAACATACGCATTCGAACAACTTGAACTCATAATGAATTTGAGCCCATTTGCTGACCAATGTAAGCATGCTACAACCCATGTCACCGTGAGGTGTGATTATTCTGGGGAAATTAACGCTAGGTACGACATTGAATCGATATGTCGTCGGGTTTTTGTAGCGTTGTGCCTCGTTAACAGCGCCTTGTCCAACGGACCTCATTTGCCTAAGTAGGAGATCTGCCAGTTGGCAGATTTGCATTGCTTCAAAGCAGAGTGTAGGTGTCGCTTTAAAAGAAACGGTATCGGAAAGAAGGAACGGAATCGGAAAAGAGAACTGGTATCGGAGTGTGGATGTCACTTTAGAAGAAACATCATCGGAGTGTGGGTGTAACTTTAGAAGAAACGGCATCGGAGTGTGGGTGTCACTCTAGAAGAAACGGTATCGGAGTGTAGGTGCCGCTTTAGAAGAATGGTGTCGGAAAGAAGGAACGGAATCGTAAAGGAAAAACGGTATCGGAGTGTGGGTGTCACTTTAGAAGAAACGGTAGCGGAGTGTGGGTGTCACTTTAGAAGAAACGGTAGCGGAGTGTGGGTCTCACTTTAGAAGAAACGGTAGCGGAGTGTGGGTGTCACTTTAGAAGAAACGGTATCGGAGTGTGGGTGTCACTTTAGAAGAAACGGTATCGGAGTGTGGGTGTCACTTTAGAAGAAACGGTATCGGAGTGTGGGTGTCACTTTAGAAGAAACGGTATCGGAGTGTGGGTGTCACTTTAGAAGAAACGGTATCGGAGTGTGGGTCTCACTTTAGAAGAAACGGTATCGGAGTGTGGGTGTCACTTTAGAAGAAACGGTATCGGAGTGTGGGTCTCACTTTAGAAGAAACGGTAGCGGAGTGTGGGTGTCACTTTAGAAGAAACGGTAGCGGAGTGTGGGTCTCACTTTAGAAGAAACGGTAGCGGAGTGTGGGTGTCACTTTAGAAGAAACGGTATCGGAGTGTGGGTGTCACTTTAGAAGAAACGGTATCGGAGTGTGGGTGTCACTTTAGAAGAAACGGTATCGGAGTGTGGGTGTCACTTTAGAAGAAACGGTATCGGAGTGTGGGTGTCACTTTAGAAGAAACGGTATCGGAGTGTGGGTCTCACTTTAGAAGAAACGGTATCGGAGTGTGGGTGTCACTTTAGAAGAAACGGTATCGGAGTGTGGGTCTCACTTTAGAAGAAACGGTATCGGAGTGTGGGTGTCACTTTAGAAGAAACGGTATCGGAGTGTGGGTCTCACTTTAGAAGAAACGGTAGCGGAGTGTGGGTGTCACTTTAGAAGAAACGGCATCGGAGTATGAGTGTAACTTTAAAAGAAACGATATACGATAGAAGGAACGGTATCGGAAAGGAGAAACTGCATCGAAGTGTAGATGTCGCTTTGGGACAAACGGTGTCGAAAAGCGCAGAAATATTCGGGGTATGCTAGTAGAAAAAGCGTATTCTTGAAATTTTATTCATGGTATGTCTGAAGCTTGGAGGAAATTTTTTGATAATTTTTAGGACCACAGATTAAAAGCTACCGAGTCATGGCCAGGAAAATTTTTTTTAGTTTCGAAAAAAAATATAGATAAGAAGGTTGTCGCTTCTGACGAAAGAGTGATCAGATTTTCATATCCTTGACGCTATAATTTATGAGGCAGGTATCGTATGATAGGAATTACATCTGTACATGAAAGTGAAACTGGTTATGAATACAACTGTGATGAAGGCGTAAATGAAACAAATAGATAAAAAAATGCGAGTTCTGATTTTCCTGTGCTTTTCTGAAGTCATTCCTTCCTTCTTCATATTGAATTGTCATTTAGCTGGTAGTCATAACATATTTTAAAAATACGCTACTTTTTGACTGCAAAATTAATGGTAATCTATAACCGCTAAATTAACGTTTGACAATGAGTCATACAAAAATATAAGCTTCCTAAAAATCCTCTTATGATCATTGCGAAGAAATATGATCGCACTCATGACTGATCAAACTAGCGTGAATTTTTCAATAGAATGTTGCACACTACTGCTCAATTAATGTGAAAAAATACAATAATTTTCCTTGAGAAGTTTAAACACGTGCGTTTTTACAGGCCACAAAAAATACAATGGAAGAGTTAATATTGCATCGATGAATGCATAGAGAGTTGAGTTTAAAATTTTTGTTATGTACTATCTAGCCACAATTACAGTCACACCCACATGTAATTTGACTGTTAGTTCAATCAACAAAACACAATTATTTTTACGTTCCGTGAACCCAAAAGAAGAATTATAATTCGAAGAAAGCACTGAATCAAGCTCATTCCAAGAAACTTCACAAAAAGTTAAGTCGTTCAATTTTAATAACTGCTTCGTAATGATAAAAAAAAC
This sequence comes from Morinoia aosen, assembly GCA_030386875.1. Lineage (NCBI taxonomy): Eukaryota > Metazoa > Arthropoda > Malacostraca > Amphipoda > Talitridae > Morinoia > Morinoia aosen. The sequence continues at coordinate 20,432,785 of CM059556.1, forward strand.
GTTCTTCTTCCTTCACAATTGTGAATCACGTTTCAGAATAGCATAAAATAGCTTGGCGTTTGCGTAGTATAATTGAAATGTAAACACACACGTAAAACAATGTCATGAAATTGAGGTGTTGGGCTCTTTTTGTTACAATTTTCTGTGAATTAACTGATAAAATGTTTGGGGCGTAGCTAGTTTCCTAAGTTCAAACGCATTAGCTCTTTGCATTCCCAAGAGACTTTAACATCTTCCTCTAAGAACAGCGCTAATGCAATTCTGTTTCTGTCGAATTTACGCCTTGATGTGTTCTGTGAAGTTCACAGCGGAGTGGCATTTCCTTCCTCACTTTGATGCGGACAATTTAATGCTAGCGCCTGTCTGATGACCGTCGTTGCTGTAACGGCGACTTGAACAAAATAACGTACATTCTAAAGAGCAAGGTGCGCTAAATGCATGCGTGTACATCTGTCATAGGTAGAAAATGAACTTCTGTCGAAAATTTTTCGTTTTTTCTTTGAATGATCTCTTTCTATTAAGGTCCTTTTATTAACGCCATCTGCTGCTGAGCTGCCGCACCCCGGCACTCGTCCTGACGTCCCCCGTATGTAAATTGCGTCATTTTGATGCGCTTTTTATTTTAATTCTGGGGTCTTTCATGACCTCCCTGACCGAGAAGACACAAATAACTATATTATTTTATATTTATTATTTGTGATTGAGTTATTATTAAGAAACAATTCAATTCAAACAATCAATTATTTGTAAGAATTATAATTATCACGGAAATTACACGTGACAAAATGTGATGATGCACGAGCCGTGGTCGGACGGTGCAATTCACGGATCCACGAAATCAACCCGTGGTTTCTTTGAAAGATAAGCAATCATAGGAGTTAATTTTCGTTAACTTTTACCCAGTCCAACATTTTCGCCGGAGCATGCGTGTTTTTCGCCGAACAAACGATTTTATTACTTGGGTGGCGAAAAAATGCATTTAGGCGGCAATAAAGTTTGACTGGGTATGAGGGCGTATATAGGGTGCGACAGTCAACTCGGCATTTTTAGGGTTCAACAGCCATCTCGAAAATCAGGATTGACTACGTTACCCTGCATATGCCCGGTACTCTTAATGAGCATCATTGATATGATGCTCAGCCACCCTATGCTAAAAAGAGGAAAAGGCTCGGTATATACCTATACTCTTAATGAGAGCCTGTTGCAACAGAGCTTCTAATGAGGTAGACTGCCTGACCTAAGCTCAAAATAAAAAGAACCTGCTAGAGCTGAATTTAATGAGAGCGCGTAGCACACCTGATCTCCAAATGCAAGAACTTACTAGACCTGAAGTTTCATTGAGAAATCTGGGTAGATCTGAGGTATTAAAAAGAAAACCTGCCACATTTAAAATCTCAGTAAGAAAACCTTATAGATATGAGTCCTTAATGAAAGAGGTATGAGCTAGGTTTGAGCTTACAATAAGAGAGAAAGCTAAATTTGGGATTTGAGAAAGCAAAATTTAGGACTGAGAGCCTGCTAAAGGTGAGCTCTTAATGAGAGAGCGCCTGCTATACGTGAGTTTCAATGAGAAAGTCAGCTAGATTTTGAATTTTTATTGAAAGGCCGTTAGACATGAGCTCTTAATGAGAAAGTCTGTTTTTTTGTTATTTTAATCGAAGAACCTTATAATTCGAGCTCGTGACTTTAAAGAGCCTTCTGAGTATGAGCTTTTAGTAAAATTTTATGACTGAGGGCTGTGAAGGGAGTGTCTTGAATAAAGTGAGTGGCTGTGTAATCTGATATTAAGGAATGAATGATTACGTAATTGGAATCAAGAGAGGCTAAGTATATTTGAAATAGAAAAGTGATGGATTCTGTATTCTGAAAATGTGGTCTGAATGCTTGTGTGATCTGAAATCGAGAAGTGGATGACTTTGTGGCATGAAATCAAAGAGTGTATGTGTGTGTGTCTTAGAAACGCTAAGTTCAGATCATTTTATAATTGGAATTAAGTTTTGATTCTTATTCGATAAAAGGTGTAATATTAGTACATAACTTTTTACAACCGCGGCTGAAATCATTGCATTCTGGTTGCAGCGCTTAATCTTTACCGTATCAATAATATGGATATTTTTCAATAAGAGTTGACTTCTATTGTTGACAAATCCAAATCTTGATTGGTTAAATGATGAGCAATGAGTAAAAAGGAGAACTTGCATTTTAATCGAAGCTGATCATGAAACCGAATCTGGAGTAGCTGTAATTTATATGTACCTTCACAGTGTGGTTAAAAAATTGAAAAAAGAGTGACTGAGATTTAGGAAAAATTTTAGAGGATGAAAAGACTGAGGACTGAAGACTGAGAGTGGAACCGCCCGGTCGAGCATCGCGGTAGCAATTTCACTGAAAAAATCCTGAATGATTTGGAGAAAGTGCTCTATTTTTTCAATGACGGATGACAATAGTGTTCTGCGCTAAATGTACGAGATGAATTTTAATGAACGCAATTAAAGTTGTTTAAATAACAAGCGTACAATCGCTTCATCACAGAATAAGGTGTTAGTATTAAATTTGAATCTACGCTAAGCACGTGGTCTCATTTTGGTTTATGTTCTTCATGTTGTCATATTCAACTATAATCACTGGTATCAATCCTGCGGTTTGCTTAGCAAATGTATGGGACACTTATTATTCTAATTATTCACTTCCTTACAAACAAACATGTATATCTGATTGACTCTCATGCAAGAGAAATTCGTTTTTTTTGATCATTTTTTGGCACCTGTGAAATGTAATATTACTTTAGCTGCGTAACATTATTCCTTAATACGCTCATTCTTGCAAAGAAATTCAGCATGAACGCTTCATAAGCTTCAGGGACGCCACAATAAAAGCATCATATGTTCATTCCTGCAAAAAAGAACGTCACAATGAATGCTTTACGTGCTTAGTTCTGCTAAGAACCTCAAAATAAATGCTTCATCCATTTATTCCAATTAAGAAGTTTATAAAGAATGCTTTCCAAGTCTTCACTTCAGCTAAGAACCTCACAATGAATGCTTCCTGCGTTCAGCCATGTAAGAACCTCACAATGAATTCTTCATGCGTTCAGCCCTGTTAAGAACCTCACAATGAATGCTTCATGCGCTCAGCCCTGTTAAGAACCTTACAATGAATGCTTCATGCGCTCAGCCCTGTTAAGAACTTTACAAAGAATGCTTCATGCGTTCAGCCCTGTTAAGAACCTTACAATGAATGCTTCATGCGTTCAGCCCTGTTAAGAACCTTACAATGAATGCTTCATGCGTTCAGCCCTGTTAAGAACCTTACAATGAATGCTTCATGCGTTCAGCCCTGCTAAGAACCTTATAATGAATGCCGGCGCGGCCTCACGGTGTTGCGAGCGCACGTTCTGAGAAACCAGGTGTAATTCTAACGAAGCTAGACATCTCTCTTTAATGCTCTCCGGAGCAGACTATGGTAAGTAGAGGACGCACCTAAAGATGCTGTAACTAATGTCCCTGGGTTCGGTGGACTCGATGTATGTGTATATGCAATGTTTACTTTGCCCCTTTCATCATCGATGAACGTTGTTTAACCCTTTGCTTCCCAATACTCTAATTGTTAAGGGAAATAGTTTCTAAGCTAATTGCAGTCATTACCCTGACATATCAGCAAAATTGTCCTAGCATGTATTTTTTTCTGTATAAGCAGGTGCTTACTTCCTTTTTAAACTGAAATAGTTATGCTTTAAAAATGTATGGTTCGACGCGAAAAAATGGTCGAAAAATCTGGAATAAATGTCGATTTAGTTTTTGCTTAATTTTTTCTGTAAATACATGTACGTATGAAAAACATGTTCAATTGAAATAAAAAAGGTATTAAATGTATTACATAGACCGTGAGCTTTCACTGAGTGGATAGCAATAGCAAACTGCACGTGTCAAACTTTTGTTACGTCTAAGAACAAAGTTACTGGAATAGTCTTTATTGCACTAATTTTGTCATTTAGTACAAATTATATCCCTACTGGTTGAATTACCAAGCAATTTTGTCAATTCACTTAAATTGGAAGCACTTGCGATCTAGGAACTGGTGTTCCCGTCAGGAGGCAAAGGGATTATACTAGTGGTTGATTCCTGGGATACGTAAGTTAATGTCCCTGGATTCTAATCTTAACTAATGTTCTTGTATTCTAATGGTAACTAATTTTCCTGGATTCTAATGTTAACTATTGTTCGTAGATACTAAATATTACTAATGGTAACAAATGTTCATGGATACTAATGTTAACTAATGTTCCTGGATTCTAATGTCAACTTACGTTCATAGATACTAATGTTAACTAATGTTCCTGGATTCTAATGTCAACTTACGTTCATAGATACTAATGTTAACTAATGTTCCTGGAGTCTAATGTCAACTTACGTTCATAGATACTAATGTCAACTAATGTTCCTGGATTCTAAAGTCAACTTACGTTCAAAGATACCAATGTTAACTAATGTTCCTGGATTCTAATGTCAACTTACGTTCAAAGATACCAATGTTAACTAATGTTCCTGGATTCTAAAGTCAACTTACGTTCATAGATACTAATGTCAACTAATGTTCCTGGATTCTAAAGTCAACTTACGTTCAAAGATACCAATGTTAACTAATGTTCCTGGATTCTAAAGTCAACTTACGTTCATAGATACTAATGTTAACTAATGTTCCTGGATTCTAAAGTCAACTTACGTTCATAGATACTAATGTTAACTAATGTTCCTGGATTCTAAAGTCAACTCACGTTCATAGATACTAATGTTAACTACTGTTCCTGGATCCTAAAGTCAACTTACGTTCATAGATACCAATGTTGACTACTGTTCCTGGATTCGGTGGGCTCGTTGCATGTACATATAAACGCAATTTTGACTTTGCCTCTTTCATCACCAGTGAACGTATTGAAAATGGTTGATTCCTGGATACGTTAGCTAATGTCCTTATACTCCAATGCTTACTAATTTTCCTTGGTTCTGTGTGCTCGATGTATGAATAAACGTAATATTGATTTGGCTCCCTAGATCATCAGCGAACGTTGGGAAAAAAGTTTAATTTCTGGAATAGTTTAATAATTGCCTTTCTGACTCCCTATCAAGATAGAATCATGAAACTGATTGGACTTCTGCAATTTTGACTTCCGGTCAGAGATGAATTGGAGAAATCAAACAAAGTGCATGAATTACACATATATTGTAATCATAATCTTGATTAAGCTACGAAAAATGTGCAGTTTAATTACAACGTGAATAAATTGCCACTGCATTTACTCTCGAATAACTCAGAACAACAACTGCAGTTTTTCCATTCGTTCAGACATGAATTTAAGAAAACTTACTTAGTGCGGGGATTATACAAATATCGTATTCTTAATCTTGACGAGGATTAAAAAAATGTACTTTTCCTTCAACTAGAATAAATTTTGGATTGGTATTCGGTATAAGGTGTGGTATTAGTGCAACAAATATTTACAACCACGGCTGGAATAAGTTTTGGATTGCTGTTCGATATTAGGTGTAGTATTTGTAAAACAAACAATTATTATCTCGGCTGAAAATTGCAGTCTGGTAGCATCGGTAAAGCTTTACCATGTGAATTACATTGTTACTTCTGAACAAGAGGTGGCTTCCTTTGCTTATAATTCAAAATCTTGGTTGGGTAAATGAACGATGCCCGTCCTAGAGTTTTCTTTCAATACTTTCTGATGGGGATTTTATTAATATCGATGAGGAATGAACAAAATATTAGTTATAATATTAAAATGTTTGTGTTTCCAAGAGCCTAATGACTTTTGAGAGGGACGACTGAATGAGACATGAATCAAAAAACATATATGTTATAGCACAATTTTTTCTTTTCTGATAGAGCTACTCTCTCGAAAATGACTTAAAATTACACAAAAATCGGAAATAGCATCGAAATCTCTTATACCATCGCGTACTGATACGCAAAAACTTCATATATGACCTGTGGTATTAGATACTATTGAAATAATGGGCATATGGCAATCCATGCTCACTGGAACATCGAATGTTCGATGCTTTAATTTTACCTCATTTAATGACAGAAATTATTAAATGTGTATTATTTTACAGACCAAAATTTTTTAGTTTGCTCCTAGAAAGATTGATTTAGGCAATATAATGGTAAGCTGAATAGCAGATGATAAAACAAGAACAGGGGAAAAGGAAGAAAATGGAAAAAAACAAAAATATTTAAGCGTTTTATATAAACTGGGATTTTAATTTCCTAGTGTCCGGAAGTGATATATTATTGATATTTAAATGCTGTGTTTTTCATCGGGTTGTTATTTCTCAGTGCCCTTTTCACTCACCCACGTTCTTCAGGAAGGAAAGGTTGATCGCTAAACTCTCAATAAAATAGGTTTACTCTTGCTAAAGGCGGGTTCATTCCGCACACGCAAAAAAATGCCCCCTATTTTGTAAATGGAAATACCATGATTGTTGTTGTAAATTTAGTTTTCTGACTACCATTGATAATCTATGCTAAATAACACTAAGTATTTTTAAACAAAAGTACGGTGAATTTTGTGTCGTAAGTTGTTTTATCCGACTACTGCTACTAACTGCTACAATGGAAAACAAAACAGCTTTACGAAAGTTGTATGAAAACATGCACGTGGAAAATACGATCGTACTATTGGGCCAAGCACCGCAGAAAGAGAGCAGTAGAGAATAACACATAAAATTGTTCACTTTTTCATATCTTTGCATCTTTTTAGAATCCATTAACTTGAAATGATTCCACCATTTTATCTTGGTGGAAAAACATCCTGTTTGCATAATAAATACTGTTAAATCTCCCCTCATCACCAAAGCATTTTATACTGTTAAATCTCCCCTCATCACCAAAGCATTTTTTTTTAAATAGTGTTATACTAGAAAGTGAACCAGACCTAACATTAGTACAGATAGCATTCACATCTGACGCTCTTTCAAAATGCATGTAGTACTTACTTGTTTGCGGCAGTCTCACGAGGCGCACGTTAATAAACTACGCTCACAACGGCGAGCAGGCAAATAATATATGCAAAGCACTCTGAGTTTACCTTGACAGAGCTTAGAGCAGCTCGGGAACTTGTGCTTTAGATTTACATTTCGGGGCTGCGGTTTCATTAGCAGACTTCGGAGGGTGTCATGGCGACATTTACCTGATGGTTTAGCCGGTGTAAGCTGCTGCATGTATGCCAATGACACCCCCGAGGTGTTCTAGATGCAGAGTTGTCTTTTAGAGTCCAGGAACGTCTTATCTGGGGAAACAGGGCTTTGCGCTCCGCCCTAATGGAGACCTGCTGCCTCGACTTGAGTGAAGAAAATTTTGTCATACACGAACCACTTCGCTTCCGTGTAGGACTCAAGCGCTGCTACTTGTCACGGGTTTAGTGTTACGAGGAGATGCTAGTCCTGTTTCAGATTTCAGTTCATGACGTTGGAACTGGGAAGAATGCGCTGATACAAGCACCAAAGGTTTATTACGAAGGTTCGAAAGTGTGAAATTCTTCAACTTTTTTCGTTAATCTTTAGCGCGACCAGCCTACGGAGCTCTGAAAAACGTTTGGGGTTACAAAGTTCTCAAATATATGCAGATTTCTCAATTATTTACAGATTTCTCAAATACATACAGAGTTCTCAAATATTTACAGAGGTTTCAAATATTTACAGATTTCTCAAATATTTACAGAGTTCTCAAATATTTACAGATTTTTCAGATACATACAGAGTTCTCAAATATTTACAGAGTTCTCAAATATTTACAGATTTCTCAAATATTTACAGATTTTTCAGATACATACAGAGTTCTCAAATATTTACAGAGTTCTCAAATATTTACAGATTTCTCAAATATTTACAGAGTTTCAAATATTTACAGATTTCTCAAATATTTACAGAGTTCTCAAATTTTTACAGAGTTCTAAAATATTCACCGAGTTCTCTAATATATGCTAGCACCTGCAACATTGGGTGATTCTTTGAACATTGTTTTCTTAGTTCAACACCAGAAGTTTACACACTTTTTATGTATTCAACACCAAGATGATTTTTCAGTTGTGTGGGTGCTCACAACAATGATCTGTGTACAGAAGGATACTTAAGGACTCATAAAAAAAGTTCACTTGAATGTTTTTTATATTTCCAAGTGTTCTACACGTGAACGCTGATGTGCACTATTTATTTAGGATTGTTAAAATACATACGAAAACTGATTTCTGTATTTGCGGTACCAGAAGCTTGCAGTCATTCGCTGACGCAGTTTTTCCTACACTATGCTGAGAAAGTCAAAAAACTGCAATTTCATTTTGCCCAATGGCGTTTCTCGATATCTGAAATTTAAATTGAAGAAAACTATCCGGGAATTAAATTGAAGACAATTATCCGGGAATTAAATTGAAGACAATTATCCGGGAATTAAATTGAAGACAATTATCCGGGAATTCAGGTCACATCTGATCTTGACACAGAAAGCACTAGGACCGTCGAAAAATGTCTTCAAGGCGAATGCTTTCAATTCCTTATCGGAATATTTTGACTTGATAATTTTCATCAGTAAAGGGAAAATGACATATAAACAGAGAAGCCCCTAACAATTCTTGTATTTTTTCATTTTTCTGCATTTTACATTTAAACTGGGAAACACAATTAAACTATTGCAGTTTTTTGTTTATTTTTACATTGTTTATCATATTCACATGTTTTCGTCCACCTGAAAAAACTTCCAGTCGTTTTCAAGTTCCTCCCATTCAACTTGAATAAATAGTTGGGCCTGTCGACCTCATTCAAAATCTTTATTGGAAATATGATAACCTGATCGACCTCACGGTAATTTTACTCCAAAATTGATCTTCGGTTTGTTCGGGTCTTCATATTGAACAGAACTGGCCAGAAAACATCAGTAAGAGTAATTTTCATTGAGTGAAAACTTCATATTCAACACAATATTAGATATCATTTCCAATCGATAATTTGAATACAACCATGATCAAAAATTAATCAAGTTATGATTTTTGTTAACTCAATTTGATTTTTTACAAAATTAACCTGGAAACATGAGCAAAAGTAATTTTCATTGACAAAAATCTTTTAAATATGCCAAAAAAACGATGTTTCATTTCTAATAAAATTTTTGGTTTAAACAAGGTCTTGAATAGCTCAATGCATGATATTTGGGAACTAAATTTGTGTATAAATCTACTACTATCTTTTGATGCACATCGACGAAAAACGATGGTAAAACATGAAGGCGTATTCATTAAGAGAAGCCATTGAAAAACAAAGAGCCCAAATTCATTCGCAGCAAAGTATTTTTGGCAACTTTAGTTTGCATCCGTTATGACATTAATCAATTTCTTCACCAATTTCATTTAAAAAATTCTAAATATATTAAACAGAGGATCTATTTTAAAAAGGTATCATGGAGCTAACCAATATCACATGGCACGTAATGTTATCAAATTTATTCACCACCGCAGTGTGGAGTCGAACTCACAACATCGCAAGCACCACCATTACACTGTAGAATAGAACTCATAACATCGCAAGCACCACCATTACGCTGTAGAATAGAACTCACAACATCGCAAGCACCACCATTACACTGTAGAATAGAACTCACAACATCGCAAGTACCACCATTACACTGTAGAATATAACTCACAACATCGCAAGCACCACCATTACACTGTAGAATAGAACTCACAACATCGCAAGTACCACCATTACACTGTAGAATATAACTCACAACATCGCAAGCACCACCATTACACTGTAGAATAGAACTCACAACATCGCAAGCACCACCATTACACTGTAGAATAGAACTCACAACATCGCAAGCACCACCATTACACTGTAGAATAGAACTCACAACATCGCAAGCACCACCATTACACTGTAGAATAGAACTCACAACATCGCAAGCACCACCATTACACTGTAGAATAGAACTCACAACATCGCAAGCACCACCATTACACTGTAGAATAGAACTCACAACATCGTAAGCATCAACATTACAATGTAGATTCGAATTCAGAAGAATATAAGCACCACCATCACACTGTAGAGTCGAACTCACAACATCGTAAGCACCACAGATGCAACCACATCACACTGTAGAGCCGAACTCCCAACATCGTATGCACCACTGATGCAACAACATCACAATGTAGAGCCGAAATCAGAAGATCGTAAGCACCACAGATGCAACAACATCACACTGTAGAGCCGAACTTTCAACATCGTAAGCACCACAGATGCAACAACATCACAATGTAGAGCCGAACTCACAACATCGTAAGCACCACAGATGCAACAACATCACAATGTAGAGCCGAACTCACAACATCGTAAGCACCACTGATGCAACAACATCACAATGTAGAGCCGAACTCACAACATCGTAAGCACCACAGATGCAACAACATCACAATGTAGAGCCGAACTCACAACATCGTAAGCACCACTGATGCAACAACATCACAATGTAGAGCCGAACTTTCAACATCGTAAGCACCACAGATGCAACAACATCACACTGTAGAGCCGAACTTTCAACATCGTAAGCACCACAGATGCAACAACATCACACTGTAGAGCCGAACTTTCAACATCGTAAGCACCACAGATGCAACAACATCACAATGTAGAGCCGAACTCACAACATCGTAAGCACCACTGATGCAACAACATCACAATGTAGAGCCGAAATCAGAAGATCGTAAGCACCACAGATGCAACAACATCACACTGTAGAGCCGAACTTTCAACATCGTAAGCACCACAGATGCAACAACATCACACTGTAGAGCCGAACTCCCAACATCGTAAGCACCACAGATGCAACAACATCACAATGTAGAGTCGAAATGAGAAGATCGTAAGCACCACAGATGCAACAACATCACACTGTAGAGCCGAACTCACAACATCGTAAGCACCACAGATGCAACAACATCACAATGTAGAGCCGAACTCCCAACATCGTAAGCACCACAGATGCAACAACATCACAATGTAGAGCCGAACTCACAAGATCGTAAGCACCACAGATGCAACAACATCACAATGTAGAGCCGAACTCACAACATCGTAAGCACCACAGAAGCAACATCACAATGCAGAGTCGAAATCAGAAGATCGTAAGCACTACAGATGCAACAACATCACAATGTAGAGTCGAACTCACAACATCGTAAGCACCACAGATGCAACAACAACACACTGTAGAGCCGAACTCTCAAGATCGTAAGCACCACAAATGCAACAACAACACACTGTAGAGCCGAAACCACAAGATTGTAAGCACCACAGATGCAACAACAACACACTGTAGAGCCGAACTCTCAAGATCGTAAGCACCACAAATGCAACAACAACACACTGTAGAGCCGAACTCACAAGACCGTAAGCACCACAGATGCAACAACAACACACTGTAGAGCCGAACTCACAAGATCGTAAGCACCACAGACGCAACAACAACACACTGTAGAGCCGAACTCACAAGATCGTAAGCACCACAGATGCAACAACAACACACTGTAGAGCCGAACTCACAAGATCGTAAGCACCAAAGATGCAACAACAACACACATATCGTCAGCAGATTAATGCAGCGTCTCCCTGCGCTGAGTTGTGCGCCTTTCATTACGAGATGCTCTCAATGGATCGACGACTGGCAACGCATAGGGAAACTTCCTGATGCAATGCTGCCTCTGACAAGCTTTCAAAGTATCACTAACTTGGCAACGAACCTAACCTAACTTCCATTAGCCACAGCACCAGACTTATATTACAGATTTGCCCTTCCAGCAATGGAAACCCGTAGTTGCCCTTGGAATCTTCTGTTGCTTTGCTGATCCTGTGCGTTGGTAAGAAGTACAAAATTAAATAGGTAACTATACTTGAGCTCGCTGCTAATTGAAGATTTTAGTTAAATATTGAATATCTGAAGTAAAAAATTCTCAGAAAATTAAACGAAAACGGCGTTCCAGCAGTGAGATAGACATGGAAAGAAGAAATGTTTAGAATAGTTTAATTCATTCTTGCACTTCACGTCCATTTAAGTATTGTTAGGACGCTCATTTCGACATCAGCTCGGTGGGTGGATTCAAGCTTCTGTGGGGAGGAATTAAACAAACGAATGAACATATGAAATAATATTATAATCCTAAATTACTAAGGAAACGGATCTTTTGAACCTCGAAGTGCTGATGGTCAACCGATGCAGAATCTTACTGTTTGCGAAAGGACTAGTATGAAATTACCCCACTGACTTTAGTTTTGTTAGTTGAAGCCAAATTAGCTTATAATTGAGTAGTTCAATCAGAAAGAAGGCACACCGGAAAACATACGCTCTGAACGGTTATGGCTTACAAAACAGCTATATAGTTTTACCTTCAGGTTATCAAAGCATTTTTGAAAAAATCCATTTTCGCTTACTATCATCACAGCAGTGTCCTTGGTATCTATGATGTCTTGCTCGAATGTGATGTATCGCTAGTAAATGATAAAGAACTGTTAATTTAGATCGAATTTTTCAAGTGTTTGTCATATGACTACACTGGAGAAGTCGGAAACCATATCGATCTAAGTTTCCTGGGTTAATTAAGTTTTTTGTAATATGCTGCTACTGAAGATAAATTCATGGATATAAAAGAATGCGTCCGCCGATTAAAAAAACATTCTTCAGAAATTATCATTGATATGTGAAACTTTACTTCAACTAAGCAAGAAAGGCAAAATTTGAATAAACGTCTAAATAACTGCCGGTTTTTTTTTATTGACCTATGTTCTGAAAAATAGCGTTAGTGTGAGAAATTTAAAAATCATTCATTCAGGTATTTAAGGTCACAGAAACGTGTATGGTACATTTTCATTTTATTTTCATTTTTTCAAGTTTGACATGCGTCAGGTTATCTGACTCAAAACTCGCGTTTTTTAAAGCTAAGTAGAACCATCCGGCTGGCTGCTGGAGACGTTAGTTTAATGAAATAAAGGCAAAACAATATTCATTTTCAGTAGCATAAAGGCTAAAAGAGGGCTTTTTTGTGCTTTCAAGTAGAGTAACATCAAAATAATGAAAAACTTTTTTTGCACAGAGGAATCCCTAATTCAAGGAATAAGTTCTACTAAAATAATAGGATTGCATAAAATGAAGAAAAACATACATTCAGTTTCAGTAAGATGAAAGTTAATAAGAAAGACCTTTTTTTGTGCTCCCAAGTACAGTAACTTAAAAATATGAAAGACTTTTTTGCACCAAGTAGCCCCAAATTGAAGAAGTAAGTTCTAATAAAGTAACAGGATTGCATAAAATGAAGAAAAACCTACATTCAGTAGCAGTAACATCAGAGTTTAGAAAGACCTTTTGTGTGCTCCTAAGTACAGTAACATCAAAATTATGATAAACTTTTTTGCCCCAAGTAGCGCCAAATTGAAGAAGTAAGTAACAACGACTAAAGTAACAAGCTTCACACACAAGCAACTCTCAATAAGAAACATGGTCCATTTTGGCATCGAATGGCCGGCAGTTGGAGACATGTTCACTTTGAAAACACAAACGGCTATAAATAATTAATGACCGCTCGTTGCAGGATCATTACCAGTAGCGCATGTTATCAGAAATAAAAACTTGTCAATGAGAGTGTAAATGGAAATTGAGATAAAAATTAATCAAGTGGAAAGTGTGAAGCGGAGTTTTTATATCATCAGAAAATACTATTGAAATACGTGCACTTTGAATGCAGTGAAAACGAATCTACTTCTTATAATAAGACTCTACTTTTTCATTTATTGTCACTTTTAATTATGGTAAGAAGATTTCATAATATGTGATGTTAATTTATTATACCACTCTCTCATAACACAGTACGAGTGTGATAACCATATCAGAGGACCAAATACTTTTTCTTCCATTAGCCACAACTATTATTTATATTTATTATTTAGATCCACTATTTTCAGAATCTGCAAACTCTTGGTGAGTGTGCGATGGAAAACTATCTTCGTGCATTACAAATTTTAAAAAATAATTACAGTACTGCAAAGTAACAGGTCCCTCCAGAAAACTTCGAAGTTGCCTATAGTATTTTTGCAAGTCGTTCTCGGAATGTCTTGCTCGTGAAGTACGCATTTAAAAATATCTTACTGTTCTTATTTTTCATTCATTACTTTGTTGCTTGAAGCCCTTGAACGACTTATCTTCAAGCGCTGAATCATTATCGCGAACTGTTTCAACGTTTTTACTGGTCTTCAGTTCCTCCTACACACACACACACACACACACACACACACACACACAGAACAAAACTTTCATTTCGTTTCAATTCCTGCAGTGGTCATTACCACCAACTTCCCTGGAAACTTTGAAAAACTGTTTTCGCTTTACGACCCTGAATTTCCAATGGTCCTTTTTTTCAGACCCCACGCACTCACTTTGCGGCTAAAGTGATCCAGTGGAACAAAACAAGCGGAAGCACTTCGGAAAAGCTCGTATTTTTGTGTCGTTTCATATCCTCTTAGGCCGCAAATGACCCTCAGTAACACAGCTCGCAATGAACCATACACGTCACCTGGAGTGAGTAACTTGCGAGTTACTGACGCACCGGTCCCATTCGATACCAGACCGTCGCTACCGGGAAAAAATACGGTGTTTCTATAGGTAATATGTGGCACGGTAATGTGTTTTATTACGGCAGAGCCCCAAAATGTCAGGGGATTGCATTTTACTTGAAGTATGAGTGTACTAACGAAATCTAAAATTAATACAGGACTTTTATATCAAAAAATGAAATGCGTTCAAAAATATTCCATGCACGGCACTACCGCGAAAGGCTGTTAGTACCTCAAATATCAGAGGTGTGTGATCTTTGCTGACAGAAATCAATATCTTCTTTGAGCCTCGACATTTAACAGTAGGCTACTAACGCACTGCCTCATACAACGTAATGTTTGTGATACTTTGAAGCGTAAAATGGAATGGAGTTTTTATGAAAATTTATGCAATTTATTGAGACATAATTATTATCCTATAAATGAGCGAACGCATCTGATGCGGTCTCCGCTCTAGACAAGACATCTTTAGCTCGATTTTGAGTGTGTTTACTAAGAATAACATATGAGTTTACTTTTTTGTTTGAGGTACAATTCATTAAATTATAAGACAAAATGAATGTGCCTATTCCAAACAAATAATTTTTTTAATAATGTAATTGATTCTTTGTCGTTTGAATAGCTTGTGATTTTGCATTTTCGTTGAGAAATGGCAAATGCACACAATATAAGGGCAGAGAGATGTCTTTTACTCCCCGTTAAGCGTATTCAGAGAAAAATAAATACACTAGCATTGAGTCAACACTTCCTTGGTAAAAACAGACGATGCATGTATACTCTTACAATTCGAACAATAATAATAAAAAATTTAGCGCTTCGGGCTTTATTCGAAGCAAATTGAATGATGGATAGTGTACATGAAATTCATCATAAAATTGTACAATAGATCGCACATGGATTACAAAAACCAATTTCGAGTTTTAAATCGAGCATCCAATTCGTTTGATAAGTTATTGAGCCTCGTATGGTCTATCTACTTGTCCACCTCTGACAGTTTGTCTATTAGTACACCTCGTATAGTTTGTCTATTATTATGCCTCGTATGGCTTATCTACTTGTGCACCTCGGATGGTTTGTCAATTAGTACTCCTCGTATGGAACATTTGTTTTAGGATGCCCTATATTTAAGAAACTTTCAAAAGCCAATATGTTGGCATGTATATCATGTGACAACTTGGAAATAAAAATTTTTTCTTTCTTTTTTTCTTTTTCTTTCTTATTGATAGATAATTGTATTTTGTTCAAAGTTATGATTGAATTCCATGAATGATATCAAAAGACGAATACATTCACACTTATGTGACGAAAAAGTAGTGCGAAAGCGCACATAAAAACGGAGTTACACAGGGAAATGAAATGCATTCCTACGCTTCACGAGGGAGTTAGGAATAAGTCGGAGGGGGTAAACCAGCTTTTGGGGGTGTTGTGGGGAGAAACGCGAAAGCTTTTTAGCGAATGATTGAATCCTAAATTATAAGTGATGTCAATTCAATACCTAATTGGAGGGTGCGCAAAACAAAAAGATAAGTTTAAAAATAGGAAGACTAATGACACAACGCTTAGACTCATTTTGTACTAATTTTGTACTAATTGGATGATAAAATCGATAGAAGTGAACGTTTCGACCAACTAGCAGTGGTCATTCTCAACACTGTAAAAGTTAAGATTACAAATCAGTTACCATTCAGAAAATCACAATGGTAAAAACAAACATGAAATTAGAAACATTTGCTAACGAACAATTTGTAGGGGATAGGCAGACTGCATATCATTGAGCTTTGGCTTTAGTCTATAAATGAAATGAGATTCTAATATTCTGAGTTCTATTGGGTTAATTCCTCGGCCTAATACTTCAAAATCAGATAGTCTAACAGGCAGGTCGCATTTTTCTGCATGTGTGCGTATTGCAGAGTGAGAAGGTGCTGATAAAAGGTTATTAGTACGGTGACTTCGTCCAGCATGCTCAGCCACACGAATACGCAGGCTACGGGATGTAGATCCAACGTATTCAGATGCACCACATCGTGCACAACTATGCTTGTATACAACCGAGCTAAGCATGCCTTTAGGAAGTTTATCCTAAAATTTGAAAAAAGATCCAACTGACAAGGAAAGCTTAGCTCGGTTGTATACAAGCATAGTTGTGCACGATGTGGTGCATCTGAATACGTTGGATCTACATCCCGTAGCCTGCGTATTCGTGTCGCTGAGCATGCTGGACGAAGTCACCGTACTAATAACCTTTTATCAGCACCTTCTCACTCTGCAATACGCACACATGCAGAAAATGCGACCTGCCTGTTAGACTATCTGATTTTAAGTATTAGGCCGAGGAAGTAACCCAATAGAACTCAGAATATTAGAATCTCATTTCATTTATAGACTAAAGCCAAAGCTCAATGATATGCAGTCTGCCTATCCCCTACAAATTGTTTGTTAGCTAATGTTTCTAATTTCATGTTTGTTTTTACCATTGTGATTTACTGAATGATGACTGATTTGTTATCTTAACTTTTACAGTGTTGAGAATGACAACTGTTAGTTGGTCGAAACGTTCACTTCTATCGATTTTATCATCCAATTAGTACAAAATTAGTACAAAATGAGTCTAAGCGTAGTGTCATTAGTCTTCCTATTTTCAATTAAGATCCCCAAGAATTGGAACTTTGACTTCTTTAAAGAGATAAGGGTTATAGCTGTGGTTATAAAATCTAGATAATTACGCGATAAAATTTTGGAGGTTTTCACATGAGAGCTGGGAGGTTTTCCGAGCGCGGGAAAATCATCAGGTATTCATATGAACAAGTGTTTCAATTCGAGGTTGTAAGAGGCCTTCTTCAGAAGTTAAGCTCTGTCATTGGCGCACAAGCACGTTGTACTAACTGACGAGTTGTACAAAAAAATTAGTCAAATGTTAGGTACGTAATTTGTTGAAAACTATCATTTCATTTTCAGAGTGAATCTAATGGAAAAAATATTTAATACATTATGAAATATTTTGGAAATGTCAACAATTATTTTCATATTGTAACCCACCGGTGAGGATGGGCAACGCTATCTCGAATATCTTCAAAGTCGGAGACTTCGTTCAAGCTTTCAGTTAATTCAATGTTAATTCTCATTTATTAGTACTTACGATAGAATGAGTATTTATTTCAATTTTTAATATTTAGTTCATTTTCTGGAACACATATAGAAGTTGGCTCAAACTCAAACACGTAGACCATTAAAAATATCAACTGTCGTACAATCTTGTAACGTGTATAAACAATTATGAATTCAGTGATTTGCAAGGGAATGAATCACAAAGGAATACAAGGTAATAAAATACTTTGTTCTCATGCGGGAGGGCTCTCAGCAAAAACCCAGCGAAAAACCTTGAGCGGGAGAACTTAACCTAACACAAGAAATGTTACAAGGAGCATCATAAGAAATGCCGTAGCAATAGCGAGCGCACGAATATGTCAATACAAATGTTTGGCAAAATTAAAAGGTGAGAGTTTTGGCAGACGTCGTCAGTGAGGGAGCGGTAGCGATGGCTGGTAGAGAGAAAGTTGTACGAGCGATAACAAGAGGCAAGACCACGGTAGAGGAAACAAGGTAGAGTCATATCTATAAGAGAAAACACACCAGGTAGACTGTTTTGTGCCACTAATTTCAGCACGGAAATTTTATAAAATTCATGCCATAATAAAAGATATTTTTTCCGTTTCCCCCGATTGGAATGCTGTTTTATACTGATTAGATTACGTTGATATTTGCGCACATGCTTACTTGTGTATATGTGTACGGTGTATATGTGTACGTGTGCACGCTATGCGTACGACACTTTATAGAGTGCGTATGTATTGTAATTGCCTCGATGAATAGAAATGCATTTGTGTATGCTTACGAGTTTAGTGTAAGTACGTGCGTGGGTATGTGTGTGCATGTGTATGTGTATTTATTTACATGTATATGTGCACATATGTGTGTACTAGACTGACAACTAGCATTTCAACAGAGATAATGTTTTTTTTCTGTTCGCTCTCAACTTGTAACATTACCTAACTCGTCATCCCTTTATTATTGCAAAGCATTAATGTATAAACTATACATTTGTTGTGCGATCATGCAGTTATGTTTAAATAAAATGCTTATTAACCAACGACCGTTATGTTAAAATTGTTGAATTAGAAATACAAAACTTATAATCTTCTTGGTCCTCGTGCTTATGTGAACATATATATATAATTTATATATATATATATATATATAAACAAACATTTATACATTATTTCCTGGCATCAATAATTGCGAAGTTTTATGTCATGTACATGTAAACTGTCAATAGTGTTTTCACCCCACAATGAAAATGCATCGTCCAAGAAATTGTGTTATCTCTTATAATTATCATTGCATGTATTATCAAATGTAGATTAAGCTAGATTAGGAGTAAATTGCCCTCAATCATTTCTTTTCGACTAGTGACATGGGTATTACAAGACTCATGTGTGTGTATCATCTAAGTGTATTAACTTTAAGATATTTAAAAACCAATGTTTGTAATATTGTACAATCTCTATTGGAAATAAAGTTTTTTCTTTCTTTTCTTTCTTTCTTTCCCCGTGCTCGGTTAGCCAGCAAAAAGGCGTTGTTTGAAACAGACTTCATGACGTCACAATTGCAACATGCCGTTAGGCCAGTAGTGGTACCAGATCGGGGTTACAATTGTTGCCAGATGCAATCTGAGAGCTGCTATTGGTTCATTGCCATGACGTCAGGACTGCCAATTGAAATGAAAATTTCGATAAATGAAACACATATTTTCTTACATTTATTTACCTAATTTACTCCTAAGTTTCCACGCACAAAATAAATATCTTACTGTACACCTTCGAAAGGTATACCTAGTGAGGGAGAGGGGAGGATGATGTTAATCATGACGGCAGGCTGATAAAATGAAACATTTCCCAACTTATTCATCTATTTTCTCACATCTATTTACATAATCTAAGGCATTTCAATGTCTATCGTACTTTCCACGTACAAAAGAAGTATCTTACTGCCCACTTTCGAAAGGTACACAAAGTGGGGGGGAGAGGGAAGGATGATGTTAATCATGACGGCAGGCAGCGAAATGTTAGTTCAGGCGGAATCAGCGAGCGCTGCGAGTGGCAGCTGTGAGGCCTCACTTCCAGAGTTTAATTTTAGTATTTGCAGGGCAGTTGGCTATAGTTCACCGCGTGCACTTGGCAAAATTACGTGTCGCTGCTCCTGACCAAATTATGTGCGCAACATTTCTCGTTTTCCGTGAACTTCAGGAGGAACTACGGGGCGAATCGTTTGTAACATTTCGCCTGTTTTCCCGGTATCTAATTTTGAACGATTCAGGGCAGGTCCTACATGCAGAAATACGTACTGATCGTATCTCTTGTGAAATTTGGGAATTGCTCGCATATGCTGCATTTTCCGAGTATTTCGAGTGACTGTTGAACGTTTTGGAGCGAAATACTCATGTTCTTACACCTAATTAAAGATTATAGCACTGGCAATACAATGTTTCATCAAAATATTGTATCTATCTTTTCACTACTTGAAATTTTTACATGATTAAACATGAATTCGAATTACGCATTAATGAGAGGAATCCTAAATTAAAAATATTTCTGCACCATGCGAACTTTAGAATTCGAATGAGTAAGTGTTACTTTTTCAACTGGTTAGTAGATTTAGATGGTTATAAAAAATGAGTTAACTACATATGTATGTGAGGGTCGTAAGAAAATGGGTTCGCTATATCTGTGACGGACGTAGGAAAATGGGTTCGCTATAGCTGTGACGGACGTAGGAAAATGGGTTCGCTATATCTGTGACGTACATAGGAAAATGGGTTCGCTATATTTGTGACGGACGTAGGAAAATGAGTTTGCTATATTTGTGACGGACATAGGAAAATGGTCTGTTATGTCTCACCGTTATTTTTGCAAATGCTCAGAAATCAGTTGCAGACTAAGCCAGTTCCCCTCGAGTTGAATATAGATAATTTATTTTGGAATGCCTTCAGAGATCATGAAATCAATCAATTCTAGATCGTTACCAATTTTGACTTACGATGAGTTGTTTTTTCAAATCGCAACTGCAGAATAAAATAGCGAGACATTTCTATTGAGTGATGGTTGTAGCGATGCAAGTACTTCGTTTATATGGCACCTGATATAATATTTAAAATAACTCACTCATCTCAAGTGCACCAAAATGTTATTTACCTTTCGATCGAGCACACGAGTGATTTTTGAATGGAAGTTTTGGAAAAGAACCCGAGCAAATTTACCTTTGAGTTTCCCGAGTTTAATTAATAGTTCGAAGGAGTGGAACTTTCCTTAAACCTTCCCTTGGGGGATGCGTTCTCAATTTCAACCGGAGTAAAAATACGTTCTGGACTCAGTTGGAAAAAGGCGAGCCAGGTCACAAAAATGCTATCTCTGGCTGCTGAAGTATACTAGAGCCCTGCATATAAAGGCTCTTCAGTAATGGAGTTTGCAGAAGATCTTGAGTTCTTCAGTCAATTTTAATCAGATTGACTTTCCTGGAAAACAAGTCAGATCCGCCCAAAGTTTCTCGCCAGTTGGAACTAACATAGAAAATTCTCGTATTTTTCTTGCACAACTTGAAGGATCCTTCTGTAAACGTCTTGAAGTGATACGTCTATTAAATTTTTTCTAATTTTCAATCACTCTGAAATAGATACAAGAGGTACCTGCGCATCAATGTTAAAACATTCGTATCAATCATTATGAAAATGATGTAAAAAGAAACAGAATTTGATACTATGATTATCAGATGCTTGATAGCGTTGTTTAATGTTCCCTCGATACTTAAAAGAAATTTCGGCTCCGCTGCTCATGTTTAGTCGAATGTATTTCGAAGGAAAGAAGATCAAGAACATTAAAACAAAATTATATTTATAATATTTAAAAGTTTACCGAGGAGTTATGTTCATACTTAAATGATGTAATTTTGTGGTTAAATATCTAGTTTTCAATATATATATATATACATATATACATGTATGTTCACACATACATATGTACGCAAAACATAGTCCTTAGAAATGTATAATAATGTCACAATACTCATGATTTGATATTCCACGCATACTAATTCGATGCGATTTTGATGTGAACAATCGAGTCTGCTCTGATGATGAACTCGTGATTTTCTAGGACTGTCTGAAAAAAAACTGAAGTAGTAAAATCTAGATGAAGATCTCCGAAATTTATGATCGACCACTACTGGTCGAAAACAAAAAAATAATAACATTTATTGGGAATAAGTATGTATTTAAAGGTCGAAAAATACAGATCGAAGAAATGAAAAAGAAATTCCTTGCATTTTGCATGAATTCGTGAGGATTGAGTGATTGAAAATAAGCAATAGAATGATTATCATTGAGAAAACAGCAAAGAAAATTATGAGATTTGGCTAGAACACATGTTAAATTGAGGGTGAAAAATTCATTCCGTCATGTGCTGGAATTTTCGTTTATGAATTGCGTGGCATTATACTCCTGCTACTCTTAAGTTAGCCCAAAATGAAGTATACAATACATCATAGAGAGACTTAGTTTCATTATAGAGAGAACAACTCTTCATTTTTGGATGACAACGTTAGAGGAAAACAAAGTGACTTCGTGAAATCTTTACAAAAATAATGTATTTCGGTGCATGCAAAAGTTATTCAAAGGCGCGAAAATTTTCCAAAGTACATTACGTTTCAAAGCTTAAGGAAGAATTGAGACTTTTTATTCAATACTCATTGCTCTACAACAGGATTTGCTACCCTGAATTCTGCGTATAAAAATATCCTACTTTTGCCTTACGATAAAAAGAAAAATCATCTAATGGAAATTTTTTGACAAAACGACGTAATTGCCTTTACCTAATGTTTTTTCCATAATTTTATCTCAATTGAACGCAAGCAAAGTAGCTGCTATCAACGTTCACAATGCATTGTACGAAATTTTCAATTCCGCCATTATCCTTACGTCACACCTTCTCCAAGAACTGAATGATTGGAAGTATGAACTCATCCTTTTGCAACATTTTGCTCAGTGCTTTTCTTGGCGATCCATCGATCATCCAAGCGGGAGCTGTCCATCACCACATCCTACAGCCTGGCACTAGGCATCCATCATCCAAAGTCGATACGATACATCCGGTCGAGTGAATACGGATGTTTTTCCCCCAGGCTCCGTGATCTGCAGAGCTCAATATTCCTGTCCGTATTTTTAGAGTGGGAGCTTTGGACACAGGGCAGGCCTGTAACTTGACCCAAGGGAACAAAATATTGACAAGCATCCGAATATAGATTCAATTAAGACCTGCTCACTAAAGAAAAAAGTAATCTGAATTCACGAAGCGTGCTCTTCTTGATTTGGGCGGAATATTGAACTAACGAAGCCAATGAATCAGGTACGATATAAAAAATCGTGAAAAATCTTGCTCTAAAGAACTCTCGAGTGACGGAATAAACTCTGCGTAAAATTCACAGGGAGATATGCGTCTCTCAATACGCCAAATTGATGCAGAGAGTGCAAGTTTAAAAGTAGAAAAGAATGTCCGGGCTGCAGGTATAATGATTGACATCCGCCAGAGGGGGTGGTGAGAACACCACGGGAACTCGATAGAGTCCAATCTTTTTAGATAATTTCTTCAAGGCTCTGGTTTCATAAAAGTTCTCTTACGTTAACTACAGTAAAAATGCGAAATGTTTGTAGCCCCCTGGTTTTTGTATGTGAAGATGCTCTGTAGATTTTGCATATTGTTTTCATTCGTAATTTTTAGACCTCTCTTTTTCACTTAATATGAGCAGCCTCCCGCGAAGAAATTTTTGTGTACATTGGTTTTCATTGCATTTAACCACATTAAAAATATTATACTTCTTACCTCATCGGAAGTTTCAAATATTTCCATGAGAATATACATTGTGTATCTTGCCCTCTAGTTTTCCATAATTTTCCACGCATTAACTACAATAAAAATTATTCGAAAGTTTGTAGCCCTACTGGAGTTTTTTAATTTTCCCATGAGAAGTTACTTTGTGCGCACATTTCTGGCTGCACACCAGAGTTGGTTACATGAGTGGATGACATGCCGACGTCTCGATCTTCATGAACCCTCGATTTTTGTGATGTCTCTATTTTTGTTATTGTATTTTTTTTCTGTGTAGTCCCCGCGGTCGATCAATCCCTCTTGTCCACGGCTGTAAATGGCATGAGAGATTCATCAAAATATTAAAGAATTGAAAATTATTCATTGAACTATTTTACGAACGTGAAATATTGTTCTTACCTTCATCAACTTATAAAAAAATAGACGCAATGAGAAGTACAACTCTTGTATTTATAAATTCAGGTGCTGTAATTTTATCTCATGTTTTTACCATCAAATTTATTGCTTTCAATTACACATCGTCTCTGCTATTTTTATCACGACATAGATTTTGAGCTTGAGTTCTCATGTCAGTATGTACTGATTGTTAATAAATTTTATTTTCCCTAATTTTATTACTACACTGATATTTGTTCAAATAACATTTGAATGTAAGTAATGTAGAAGCTAATAGTGGATCACATCATGTAGCAGTCGCTTTCAATGTTTCCAAAAAAATTACATTAATATTTCAAAGCTGTCTACAAATGATATTCAGATTACATTATAGGTCCTTTTACCACCATGTTGTCTCGAAAAAAAATGTTGTTTACAAAAATCAGGCGTATGACACTTGTAGCTAAATCTTTATATATGAAATGATTAATGGAAAAATAGTAAATTGCGTTCAGAAAAACTTGAAACAAAAATTACATATATATTGATCTAGTAATTGAGAGTTGAGTTGACCCAGCAAACTGTTTCCGTAGATCAAATCCTTGAGAAAAATACAGCAATTGTCAAAATATGACCAAACAAAAGAAAGATGTGAACGAATAAAACGTTCAGGTTGTACGATGGGAACTGATAAAGAAATAAATTACTAACAACATGAAAGAGTTAGCATCTGGGGTAAGTCAACAATACTCCCAATTTTTAATCAACTTTATGTCGTTCAGCGTGTACAACTTTACAACATTAATTAAGCGTGTTGTACACAAGCTTCTTATTATTCTTACAAACCTCTTAGAAGACATCTTTATTCTCTAGAGCTACGAATTAAAAGCCAGGCTGATTCGGGACCACGCATTTTCTCCACATAAATAAACAAGTCTGAGAACACAAAGACGCTAGACAATGTCTAGAAAATTATTCGGGTCTGCCCTTGCATTGGGAGGCTAAATTATGGAGCGCTCCATTAATAGACGATTCAGCCCATTTTCTGCCAAGCGGACAGCGTCGGATAGCCTCCTTTGTTTGGAATCCCAAGGATTCGCTACCAATATAAAATAATAAGCCCGGCCATTCAAGAAGCCGCTGTTGGCCTAATGAGAAATTTAGCTCCAGATGATTCGGAAATTCATTTAGGAACGGGCCTAAATAGCTTTGTAATATCCTTTGACGATATTCAGATCTCACTTTAATATTAGTTCACAAAATTTAGATCACTCTAATGTAGTTCCTGAAATTCAGATCACTCTAATGTAGTTCCTGAAATTCAGATCACACTTTAATATTAATACACGAAATTCAGATCGCACTAAAGTAGTTCCTGAAATCTCACTTTAATATTATTAGTTCTTGAAATTCAAACTGCATATTAATATTAGTTCACAAAATTCACATCGCACTTTAATATTAGTCCGGAAAATTCAGATCTCACCTTAATATAATTTCACGACATTCATATCACACTAATGTAGTTCCCAAAATTCAGATCTCACTTTAATATTAGTTCCCAAAATTTTGATTTCACTTCAATATTAGTTCCCAAAATTCTGATCTCACTTCAATATCAGTTCCCAAAATTCAGATCTCACTTTAATATTAGTCCCCAAAATTCTGATCTCACTTCAATATTAGTTCCCAAAATTCTGAACTCACTTCAATATTAGTTCCCAAAATTATGATCTCACTTTAATTTTCGTTCCCTAAATTAATATCGCATTGCGATTGAAAATTAGGAGTTATTCGTTCCTTTTTAATTTCTATAAACTTTCAAATTGTTCTGCAGATTCAACCTCCTTCAAACGACAACCTACGGTGAATTTTGCAGCCTGTAATCGAGTGTTATTGGTGACTTTCAGGATGATATTTGAGTGGGGCGTGAGAATAATTTTCATTCGAAGTAAAATTTAGTTGGGACATGAGCATCGTTTTCATTTAAAATAGTATTTGATTAAGATGTAAGAATTGTTTCCATTTAAAATAGTATTTGAGTTAAACGTACGAGCTGTTTTCATTTTAATAGTATTTCAGAGGAACATGTGATTTTTTCCATTCAAAATTGTATTTGTGTCTGGCCTGAAAATTTTTCGACTGCATTGACCCTGATAAACTGGTGATCATTTAATGTGCTTAGGCTTCATATATTAGAGTGCAATATTACTCGTAAAATGGAGAGACAAATTCATATGCACCTCAACATCGACTGATACAAAATTTCAACCAGTGAATGAGTTATTCAACTCTCTATATTCAGTCTTTCAAAACGCTGGTCCATTCAAAAGAATGCAGCTCAGAAAAAGTAGTGCAAAAAATTGGTTCCAATAAATAGGAAGATATCTCATGTTTATTCAGTGTTTATAAATATATTGACATATCATATTACAATGTATCGAAGATTAAAATTTAAGCAGCACTTCTCATCGTCCAAATCCTTTATATAACAATGCACTTTACACTTATTTTCGTAATTAATAATTTCTCTCTCCTTCTCTACTTTGGCATTTTAGTGTAAAGAAATACGAACGCAAAAACTTTATACCTGAATATTCTGTTCTCAAGTCCTCCTGTACTCTAACATTGAACCTTAATTCCAAGTTAGGGAAAGTTGGAAAAATTTTTAAGGCAATCGTACACAAGGTTCAGAAAGCGGATAGGAAATTTGGTGAGCACATCCCGAGGGTTCATCGAAATCGAGTCAATAGAGAGCGGGATCGAGATTGCTGTTCTCGTAATGCTGTTAATTTTGCCTATGGAGAGAACACGGGCCTTGAAAGCGGATGCTGATGTTATGTGTTGTTCCGGGGTTTCAAATGATATTGGTAATATTGAATTGCATCTCCCTTTAACTGCTCTGATATTCCATTTTTTGTTATGTAATTTGTAGATACTTTGCGTCACACGTCTGATATTCCTTCGATTTTCCTTCGAAGCCCATGCCCAGGCCTTCGATTTTCCTTCGAGGCGCTTCCTCAATTGTTCACGCTCATATTAAAAAAAAATTAGCCAAGAAATATTCAGGTATTAACAATGTCGCCGATTCGGTGCAACAGCTCTACTGTGTATTTCCATATTTTGGTGATTTTACGAGCAAGATGTCCCGGGATTTTGAACACCTTTTTTAAACACCACTTTCCTGAGGTAAAATTAAATGTAATTACTGTGAATCTGCTGCGAGACGGTTCTTTCTTTCGGTACAAAGATAGGATTCCTAAGCGGATGCGGGCATCCCTGGTATATAAATTTAGTTGCGTACAGTGTACGTCTGGCTACGTCGGCATGTCTGCCTTTTTACGTCAGGACCGCCCAGCACCGCGGAGTTAGCTTTCGTACCGGGAGACCTTTAGCTCAACCTCCTCATTCATCAATCCGCCTTCATACCGAACAGTGTAGCAGCCGTATTTCCGAGGACAATTTTTCTATTTTACGCTCTGCTCCTAACGAGTTAGATTTGAGCATTTTATAATCCCTTCACATTGCAAAAGAGAAGCCGCTTTTAAATAATGCTAATAGTTCATATCCTTTAGAAATTTTTGTATAGATAATTTTTTCTTACTGATCCCTTCTGTCACTTTTGTTAAGATTTAACCAATTTTGGTTTCTATTTTTTCAGACTTACTGAAGATGGAGCTGGTCTCCGAAACGTTTAAAATTGACTAATTCATATATTTTAAATTTAGCTTCGTTAAATTCTATTAAATATGATACCTATCCGTGCTTTATTCTTCGTCTTTAAATTGTTAATGCTTTAATAATGAATTGTGGCTCCCTTTACCGCTGATATGCTGAATTTTTACTTACGTAACTGGTGTAATATTAAAAATTTTCAGTCACAAAACTGGTGTAATATTGCAAATTTTCAGTCCCAAAACTGGTGTAATATTACAAATTTTCTCTTAAAAAACTGGTGTAATATTATAAATTTCACTTACAAAACTAGTGTATTATTACAAATTTTCTCTTAAAAAACTGGTGTAATATTACAAATTTTCTCTGACAATACTGGTGTAATATTTTAATTCTCACTTACAAGACTATTGTAATATTACAAATTTTTTCTTATAAAACTAGTGTAATATTACAAATTTTCTCTTACATAACTGGTGTAATATTACAAGTTTTCTCTCACAAAACTGGTGTAATATTACAAATTTTCTCTCACAAAGCTGGTGTAATATTACAAATTTTCTCTTGCAAAACTGATGTAATATTACAAATTTTCTCTCGCAAAACTGGTGTAATATTACAAATTTTCTCTTACAAAACTGGTGTAATATTACAAATTTTCTCTTACAAAACTGGTGTAATATTCCAAATTTTCTCTTGCAAAATTGATGTAATATTACAAATTTTCTCTTACAAAACTGGTGTAATATTACAAATTTTCTCTTACAAAACTGGTGTAATATTCCAAATTTTCTCTTGCAAAACTGATGTAATATTACAAATTTTCTCTTGCAAAACTGGTGTAATATCACAAATTTTCTCTTACAAAACTGGTCTAATTACAAATTTTCTCTTGCAAAACTGATGTAATATTACAAATTTTCTCTCGCAAAACTGGTGTAATATCACAAATTTTCTCTTACAAAACTGGTCTAATTACAAATTTTCTCTTGCAAAACTGATGTAATATTACAAATTTTCTCTCGCAAAACTGGTGTAATATCACAAATTTTCTCTCACAAAACTGGAGTAATATTCCAAATTTTCTCTTACATAAACGGTGTAATATTAGTACATGCACCACACAGATGATATATGATACAATAGAACTGCGCCTCCAATTACTGAAAAAATATTAATTTTTTCATGCATAACTTGCAAATTATTACAATTTGCATTACTTAACTGATAGAACTTTTAACTGCGTCTCACTTAGTTGCCCAGAAATGAATTTTTTTACTTAACCGGTATAATAATCTAGTATGCATCCCACAACACTGATGTAATACTAGTCCACCTCCCTTTATTTGAAATAAGAAAGACGGTGAAATGAAAAGAAAGGCCGTAAGAAATAAAATATAAAATCAATCTCTCGAGAGTTGATGAGGCCGAGTTCACACAGCCCGTCAAAAATGTATAATAATGTTCGACAAATCACATGACACACGTTTCTATTTCCTAAGAATCCACGTGATATCCATTCCTACTCGAATGTGATGGATGAATACACTGGAAATTGTGGAGTTGATGAAGCTTGTATCACAGATACGCTCATCACACTCTACACTAGGCTGGCTTCGGACGGACAGACAGGCGGACGCGGCTGTCGTTATAGCATATATGCAATTGCGTTTCCCCTAACTGCTCAGATACCAAATTTTGTATTATAAATTGAATTATTATTAAATATTTAATTATGTATTTTACTCCTGTAAATTAATTAACTTTTTCTCGTAACTTGTAAAGTATAACAACATGCATCACACAACTGGGATAATAATGAACAGTGTCTACCATTACTGCTAAGATAATAAATTTTAAATTAAATCACCTGTATATTATTTCATTGCGCATCACGCAACACATATAGCAGTGAATTATTCTGGTCTACATAAATGATAAATTATTAATTTATTCTTAACATAACTGACACAGTATTAAATTTTACACAACACTCATAACTGATATATTATTGAATTTAATTTCCCAAAAATGAAAAATTGTTATGTTGTCACTAACATATGATGCGGTTGTAATATCATATCATATAGTAGATCACAAAATTTACACAATATTGAATTGCACATCAATTATCTAGTAGAGTAATGAGTGATGCCTCACATAGCTCATGTAATATTGAACTCTGCTTGGTGTCAGAAATATGAAACTAATTTATTCGAGGCAAGGAACTGACATGACCTTAAACTGATTTATCATTCATTTATGCCTCACATAACCGATATATATATAATGATAAATTGCGCGTTATATACCTGATATATATAATGATAACTGTGCCCCAAACAAATAAATTATATGTAATGATAAATTGTGTCTTACATAACTGATGTAACATTGAATTTCCTTTCTACGCTTGCCTTTTTTTATTGAATTGAGCCTCACAACAGATATGACAAAAGTATTTTCGAGCAAATCTGTAAATTAATGTCTCTATACACCTACTTTTTTAGCTCTTATATTCCATTCGACAACGATCAACTAGGAAGCTATTAAATCATTTAAACCAATTAAGTCGTGTCCATAATTTAGAAAAATTATTGAACAATTATAGTGAGGCCATTAAAAAATTAGTGGCACGATACGCGAAAGCGAGAATGTGGGTGAATATGAGAAAATAGAATAATTATTTATGCTAAATTAATTTATATATTATATAATATATATATATATATAAATTATCTCATATATACACATATATATATATATATATATAAAGATAAATTTATTAGTGAAAGGAATTAAAGGAAGAGACACCTCACTCATGCCGTGTATTGGGTTGGACTTGAACAGCGTTGCTATTGGATTTGTAACCTTTGAACTTCACCCTGCATGGCACCAAAATAGGTAGCCATTTTGGAATTCTGCAACCAAAGCTCAATACATATGATGATAATTGGTTCCATTTTTTTTAAAGGTATGGAACAATGTGCATTGTGTCAGTTTTTTTTTAATTTCCATGAACTCCTCCAAGTTAATTTTGTTTGATGCACAGGAGCAACCAGGAACACTTGGGCTTCAAATAAAATCACGGTTTCCCCAAGTAGGGGACACCTTACGCCAAACGTGGTTTTTCATTAACGCAAACTTATCTGGTTTAATCAACTTCTGACGTTTGGACTAAATACTGGGCGTGTGTATAGGCAGCTCAGAACTGGTCAAACTCTGAGCCGAGTTATAGGTATCTTCTTTCCTAATAATACCCTGGGTGAGTTTGTTTATTTATGTATTTGTTTGGTGTTCGCTTCTTCCCCTCCCTGTGTCACGCACATGAGGATGCTAAATGACCGTATCTGTTATACGAGTTTCATCAGTGATCAAACACAAGAATATTGTAATCGCGTGTACTATTAGGATGGATGCATTTGTTTATCATCCACACATATGAGATTTATTAATGCGAAATATTGAATACGGTCATTTTTGACGGGTCGATTACACTAGTTAAATAATCACTATTAAAGAAAGGAGCCGCGTCCGTCCGTCCGTCTGTGTGATCCCCTCTTGATTATGCTATCCAGAATACGCAATCGGCTTATTTTTACAAATAACAATTTTATATGGAGCTTTCCCTGTTGAAATTCATCATGTCGTTTTGATATTTTTAATTGATAATGCAAAAATAAATAATGTTTTAAATTCGTATAACCAGTAACCTGGCTACCACTTGACATATGACCCAAAATTTTGGAACTTGAGTTATTGTTTTCGAAATTGTGATTTTCTTGAAAAGCTTCGAAGAGATAATAGACGATATTTCAGAATAAAATTCCTTCAAAAGAGGCCACCATGGACAGAAATGTGTCCAACTGCAAGGGAGAAGTAGCAAGACTTCGACAGCAAGAAAAACACCGAAGACGATCGAATGAACAACGCGAAACGGCAAGACGAAGCAATGCTATGCTCGCCAACGAGAAGCTAGAGCTAAATTGACCCTGAACGGCATTTGGAAATTCTACGGAATAATTCAGAGCACCAACGAGTAGCAAGATAGAGCTAAACACATGAAAGAAGCGAGGAAATCCATCGACATAACGCTGGTAACATCGAGTGTCACGAGAGAATTTAACTCAAGAAAGATGGGGTGAAATGCTTCCGACTAATGCCTAACAGCATCGACTTGCACAATCGAAATCAACTCAAGAAAGAAGGTATGAAATTCTTCAAATTAATGCCGACCAGCACGTGTGCACTAGTGATCCATGATTTATAAATTTTTATTATATATATGAACAGAAAAATGCTGCATGATTTGCGAACAGCAAAAATTTAAACTTGATGAGTGTGCTTTGAAGCACCCTTGTATGACTTTAAAAAGTGAAAAATAATAACAAATTACAATAGATAGCCTTGCAGAAAACCTGTGAACTCGTTAAAATCTTCAAATATCTATTATTTCATTATATACGCAGAGAGTTTTCACGTCGGAATTGTCGTTTAATCTGAGTTTTCAAAGACTTTGTAATAATGAAAAAATAAAATATTTCTGCTCTAGCACGGAAACTTTTGCTTCATTCTCGTGATTTCTTCTCTACCTGGCAAACAAACAACGCATAAGCAAAATCCCAGAGCAGTTTTAATAATCCTTAGTACTTGAAGCTGCCTTTTCTTCGGCAAGGCGACTTTTTCCTTATCACATTTCTTTTGCAGAACTTTCGAGGGCGTCTGAGAGAATGGAGTGGAGAAGTTGGAGCCGAACCGCTTCGTTAGGCTATTTTTCTACAGACTCTAATGTGAAGTCTTATTGCTAATTTCAACTTTAAAAGTGCTAATTAAAGTGAGCGTGTTCTCGTCTGAGCCTTACGTTCTGAAAAACTTCGCCACAAATGAAGCAACTAACCGTGTTTGTTTCATATTACAGACGAGGGAAGAATTTTAAAGTCGAGGGTGTATCGCTCTTTGATGTCGAGATGATCTGTTTAGATTCAATTTTATTACTTAGATGACTTGGATCCTCGACGGAATGCATTCCATTGATGTCTGAATTTTTCCGAAGTCGCTTTTCACGGCCCTCGATTAAAATTCAAACCTTATTACACTCATGGAAATAGGTTCATAAACAGCCAGGTTCCCCAAGGGCGGAACAGACTGTTCGTGAAGTCGAACTTTGAGAGGAATGATGTCCTGTATCGTGTCCTTAGATGATTGAACTCAATTTTAAGCTTTAGATCTCAGAAATAGATTTGTGTATCTAAGAAATGGGTTTATGTGTATCAGAAATGGGTGTATGTGACTCACAAATGAGTTTATGTGTCTCAGAAATGCGTTTGTGTGTCTTATAAATGTGTTTTTGTCATAAATGAGTTTGTTTGTCACAGAAATGGGTTCGTGGGTCTCAAAAATCTGTTTGTGTGTATTACAAATATATATGTGTTTCAGGAAAGACATGAGAGAACAAACTTCCGGATATGGGTTTGTGTGTCTCGTAAATAGATTTATGTGTCTCATGAATGAATTTGTGTGTCTCATGAATGGATTTGTGTCTCATGAATGGATTTGTGTCTCATGAATGGATTTGTGTGTCACATAAATGGATTTGTGTGTCTCATAAATGGATTTGTGTGTCTCATAAATGGATTTGTGTGTCTCATAAATGGATTTGTGTGTCTCATAAATGAATTTGTTAATCTCATAAATGGATTTGTGTATCTCATAAATGGATTTGTGTGTCTCATAAATGGATTTAGGTGTCTCATAAATGGATTTGTTTGTCTCACAAATGGATTTTTGTGTCTCATAAATCGATTTTTGTGTCTCATAAAAGGATTTGTGTGTCTCATAAATGAATTTTCTTAGCTCATAAATGGATTTGTGTGTCTCATAAATGGATTTAGGTGTCTCATAAATGGATTTGTATTTCTCATAAATCGATTTTTGTGTCTCATAAATGGATTTGTTTGTCTCATAAATGGATTTGTGTGTCTCATAAATCGATTTGTGTGACCCATAAATGGATTTGTGTCTTAGAAATGGGTTCACTAGGAGCTACATTCCTCTAGAGTGGGAAATGCCTAGGAAATGATGCACGCTGCCTATTCAGCAAGCTAGAAAAAGACAGCGTTTTGTGTTAGGACATTTAAATAAAATCCAGCATTCTAAAAATCGTCTATTTCTAGCTTGATGCTAAAAATTTAGAGTTCATTTAAATAAGCTATGGAAACGTTCGGTCAGTGTCATAGAGAATGATCTGTCACTATGTAATAAAACAATTGTTGAGAATACCTATGATGCCAATTCTTATACCTGTGTTTCTCACTATTGTGTCTCAGAATTTCCACTGCTTCAGAATTTACTTAATTCGTAGTATGTACTATATTGTGAATGGTGAAATCCATTTGAAACAACCACCATCAATTCGCAAGCAATAATTGCTTGCCAATTAGCGATGATTGTATGTTTCTAAGCTGTTTGTGTTTTTAACCTTAAGGTTTAAAAAAATTTATTTGAGCGTACAGCTAAAAAAAATGACACATTAGGTTTAGGATAATTTCAACGCCTTCCTGAATGTTGAAAACTGAACCATTGAACTTTGTAACGTCTCTCGTGTCGTTATTCGCATAATCTTAGAGGATTTAAATGCCAAATGCTGCCCCACTGATTGAGATGCAGTGTAGGTTAACGATTGAAAAACCTGACGAGCATCTAGAGAAAGATTTTCTACAATTTTCCGTTGGGCGAGGAGTAATCGTTTAATTGGTTCAGCCGAAGCGCTTTTATTTTAATACTCCCTTCTCTGCATTTCTTTCGCAGAAAGCCGATCAAAAATGCTGCTAATGGGACAAGGAAGTTGAATGTTTTTCTTGTCTCTGAATGTTGAGCACCCGCCCACCAACGTTTCGTAAAGTCTCACAGTGAACTGTTGAGTTATTGCTTAGCCAAAGTCTTAAATGTTGAGAATAATATTCTACTAGTTTACTCGACCCGTCAAGAACAACGGGATTCGATATTTTATTCTGATAAATATTAGCATTATATAATAAATTAATCCTAGGTTTCTGTCCTGGCGTTCTTTTATGATTGGGATACAGCGGAATTGGTTAGCTTACCAAATTATAGGTTACAAAATGGTATAGTAGGCTAGAATAAATTAATATATGTACGTATGTTTGTGATAGTTAGCTTAGGCTGGCTTACTGATATACCCTTGGTTGGAAGAAATTAATTTAAAAAATATCTTATTTTTTGAGTGTTGAGCATGATGGAAAAATAAGTAAAGAAAATACAAGAAGGAGCTATTGAAAGGATTCGTTTCTCAAAATCAGTCACAAATAATTCTTAACAAAATTACTCATTGGATCTATTCACCTGGAACCTGAATATTATTCGAAACACATTTCAAGATTTTAGATTTCAGATGGGTCCAAAATGAAAATTAAGTTACAACATGCAGTATGGATCTAAAAGTATAACCAAACTGATTCGCATATTTTGGTAGTTTTGACGCAAATTTTTTTCGAAATTCATTAGACTGTAATGCAAACATGATTTAAATGTAATTATGCTTCGTAAAATTTATTACACGTACTACATACTCGTTCATTGAAGTAGGAGTAAGCCTGTTCCACAAATTATGATGGCTTTAATACATGGAATGTCCTTAAACTGATTAACTTTTAATACAAATATTACTTAGGTAGACTTATTAGACTCATTAGTAGACTTATTTGACTTAGACTTATTATTTATATTACTTAGGTAGACAGTGTAATATTCAATGCGCTATATATCTTGAAGTAAAACAAACTTGTCTCTTGAAGAAGAATCAAACCAGCTTTATATGTTCTGGTGGTTTTATCACAAAAAATATCTTCAGAATTCAATCTTTTATAACACATATATTGGTGGTGAACTTTTGATGCACCACACATATTGAAGTGAATCAATCCCGTTTCACAATGTCTGATGGTTTTGACAAAACAATTGTCTTCAAAACTCATTTGATTATGACGAAAATAAACCTTTTTTTCTAAGCATTAGATATATTTAAATAAAATCAATTCAGTTCCACAATTCTTGATACTTTTGATAATACAAAGGTCTTCAAAACTCATTTGATTATGAAGAAAAAAAAAATTATTTCTATGCATTAAGTATATTGAAGTAAAATCAATTCAGTTTCACAATTCCTGGTACTTTTGACGAAACAAATGTCTTCAAAACTCATTTGATTATAACTCATCTATTCATGGTGAACTTTTAACGTTTTACATCAACTGAAATGAATCAAGGCTGTTCCACAAAATCCTGATGATTTTAACGAAACGAACGTATTCAAAATTCCTCAGATTATAACTCATCATCAAGGTTTTTACAATGCATTTCATAAACCAAAGTAAAATCAAACCTGCTCCACAATTTCTGATGGTTGACGGGACGAACGTACACTTTAAAAACTTAATAGATTGTAATACATTTATTTATTTATGATAAATATTTAGAATTGCATTAGGTTATAACGCATTTATTTATGTTGAACATTTAAAAATTTCAGAAGATTATTACGCGTATATATATGGTGAACATTTCAAAATTCATTACATTATAACGCATTTAAATATTTATTAACAAATTACACAATTTAAATAATTTAAACAATTTATTTATCACAGGTGATACAGAGTTAGAATGTTTCTTATGATCGACTAGTACAATGGTAAAACTAGAGTATAGCTACCTGTGGGCCCGAACAAGTTCTGCGACTTCTAGGGCATCCTACCATCACATTATTCTAAGTGTACCATAAGGTTCAACCTAATTCACTTAACCTAGTTTCGCATTAGACTGATCATTGAGATAATTAACTCGTTATTTGACAATGTATTGTACAATATAGGTCAAATCGGGTATATTTAACAATATATTCGATAAAAAATTTAGGAGCAGACTGAAGATCGGATATGTTACCCATGGCAACTTAAATTATTAGGACCAGACATTTAGGAGGCAAGATGTGACTTGGTGATCTTACACGACTAGTATTCTGACAGGAAGTGAGACTCAAGATATCTTTTGAATACTTTGTACAAATTACTTTCACGGATATCCGCTGGTATTGATTTCCAAGCTTTAGTTCCAACGAAGAAGATACTGTGTTGCGACCGGGCCTTTGAGTAATAAAGAAGCATGAATTTACTTCTATTTCGGGTTAAATGGTCGTGATGACCAGTTTGCGCACCTAATAATTGTTTTAGGCTATTGTCGCCATCATTTCTTAATGTTTTGTAAATAAAATTACAAATGGATATATTATAGAGATCCGAAAGTTTAGGTAATTGTAAATTTTTTGAATGAATCATTTTAGTGAACATTTAATTCTAGGTTCTTTACCGCTCTGATGGTGTTTTTTTGCAGAGTAAAAATTTTGTTGGCTTTATTTTCATCAGTTCCGTGCCATGCTTCTATTCCGTATTGCAAGTATGGAGAACTGTGTCAGAATTTTCACTTAGATGGGCGCTATAGGATATCTGACACGCGGAAGGAAGGGGATAAAGGAACAGAAATTCTAATTCACGCAGATTTTCACTCCGCATACAGTTTATTAAGTTCCCAACTGGGCAAAAGGAAGCATCAAAACGGCTATACAGCCAACTAGCTCCAAAGTATTTAAGGATTTCAATATTTTATTTCAGGACAAAATAATTTAAAATTTACATTAAAAATGCCTCAGCTCGAGTCAAAAGCGGGGCAGACAAGGAAGGTTAAATTTGGAGTAGAGTAAGACGCATGGGGCGCTCCACAGTGCCTCAAGTAGACGCAATTCACGATTAAAGACGGGGTGGCCGAAGCGAACTCAACGCTGTCGAAAATGGTGAGGAGAAAGTATCCTGACCAAGAGAAGACAGAGGGTGTTCCCGCTGAAGGATGAATTCCAAGGAAGAACAATAATTAGCGATAACGTAATAAAACTGAATTGGGTCATTAATGTGAAAATCAGATTGCAAATTATGCTCAGAAATATCAAGTTAAGAATAAACTTTGAACTGTAAAAAGGCACCACCAAGCCTTACGTACCTAAGGCAGAGCGGCAGCTAAACTAAAGAAAACACCAGCGGCCGCACGGCAGAATGGAGACCATTGGGAAGAGAACGATACGGTGGAGCGGTCACCGCTTACTGAAAAAAATAAACAAACTAAACAATCTCATCATACGACCGACGAGAGGATGTTGTAAATGAATCAAGTCAGAGCAAACACAGAGAAGAACAAAGCTAGCACACACCTGAACTTAATTGTGGCTTCAGTGGAAAAAGTTTCCTCTAAGGCCCGAAAGAATTTAAGGGAGAATAGGTTTAGGTCATTGGACTTTTAAATAAGATCAATTCAATTCGAATGGGACACCTAATACAAACTTAGAGTTTAGATCAATTATTAGAGGTGAATCCATTCAATCAAGGCTTAGAAAAGCTTCAATGTGCGGCAAGCTGCAGTTAATGTTAGACACAAGGGTGTCGTTTAGTAATTATATGCCAATGATGAAGACAAGCAATAATTTCAACTGCGGCAAGAGAGCCAACGAAAATAAAACGAAACGAAATAGGCCATTCACACAAAATAAACATAGGATTGGATACGAAAGAAGAGCAAGAACGGGCACCAAGGTCAGGATACTTCAACCCTCATAGCGCGAGGAATAATCGGTAACCAGCAGGGTCGACGTGGCTCGTAGAGCACCAGCCTGCGCATCCACCGTCCGCCCAATCTCCGAGCAAAATGACGTCACAATGAGAGCGCACTCGCAACCTTAACGCCACCATGCACCACACTACTACTGAAAGTTATGCCCAATTTCTTGAGGAAAGGTAGGGTTCAAATATTTTGGAAGATAATTAAAGACAAAATTAATTTAGAGCAGATGAGAAATTCAGGTTATGGAAAAATTTCTCATGCTGAGCGTTCGGTAGAGCTTTGTTTAAAGCTGCTTCAGGCAGAAAATTTTTCACTTTATTTTTGATTCCGATGGATTTTGGTAATTTCTTACTAAAATGAGCGATGTGCTCTTTCAAGGTCAGATTTTTATATATTATGATGCCCAGAAACTTGCATAAGTTGGTTTCTTCGATTTCACCTTCGGCAATTTTAATGCGTGGGAGAGATACATTTTTCTTGCAAGAAAATGTAATATATTTGGTTTTAACGATATTAAAGCTTATTTGGTAAGCTTTAAGCCACAATGAAACCTTATGAAGTTCATTATTTATACTCCCTGCAATCATAGCGGGTTTTCGGTTCGGAATTACCGCAGAAAGCGTGCTGTCATCGGCAAAATATAGCGAACATTTCCAAATTCATTAGATCACAAGACATCTATTCACGGCCTGCTTTGCGTGCCACGCCGTGGTGACCATCTGAGAGGCCTGCTAAGCGCTGTTCATTAAGGCGCTGCTCAAAATAGGCTTCATTTGGCCTTGTTATTAAAACTGTCGCTTTTAAAGCCCCTCTTTAATGAGCTCACTTAGCTTTCGTCGGAACTCGCCCTTTGTATAACAGTAAAGAATTACAACTTAATTAGGGCGATCTTGCATAATTCAGACTCGGCTCTCCAATCAATGAAAGTTATATGTTCTGGATTATCTTTTGCTGAGCGGAACCACTGGTTGGTTGTTATAGTTCAATTTTCAACATTTGGTTGCATAAATTGTCTTAATGATGGGTGATATTTACGGAATAATATTCCCTCAGAGTGAACAAAGTGTTATTCTAAACTTTTAAACATTTTCAGCATTTCAACCTTAAAACATTTTCAACATTTAAACATTTCCAACATTTCTTAACTTTTAATTGTCTCAAATACCTCATCAATGCAAATTTTCTCATTCAGTTGTTCGAAAATGCAGGGAAATTTTATTTATCTTTCTCCTTTTTTTGCAAGCCGCAGTAGAAGGAAATACTGGAATGTTCCTTTGTGGTACGTATACATAATGCGCAGAGTAATCTAATAATCACTATATTGTTTTCGTAATTGTTTGAAGTTTTGCACGGTAGCCAATGTCGTGGTTCTTTTGCGCTTTTGTCTTTTGCGCTTGGTCCAGGCGCACGCGAACTTCTGAGCAAAACACAGTACGTACAGGAAGAGTTTGGAGGTTTTCTCTTCATCGAGTTCGAGTGTCTTATGCATGAGTGATGAAAGAGCTTGTGTTCATATCTATTGACAAATATCTACATCACGGAGCCTTCATGCGTCTCACGAAATTCTATATTCTAAAATCTATTTTTCACCATGAATACAGCGAATAATAAGGCTCAAATCATGAAACAAACAAAACAAACAAACAAACAAACATCGGCATCTTTGGGATGCTTTATTTCCAATCAAGCCTGATACATGTGATCTTAAGCATTGGTTTTTCAAATGTTTTATAACTAACCCTATATATAGGACACCATGACGGTTCCCCCGTAAAGCCGGTACCCATTTCCGACACCTGGGTTGAGTGGGGTATTGTGCTTGAGCTTTCCCTTATACCCAACGGGGAAAATCTCCGCGCCAGCGCCGGGATACGAACCCTCGTCTCCAACATACAAGGCTGATCCCTTAACCACTGTGCCACGGAGAGGAACTAAAATAAGCAAATCAATTGATGAAGAAAATCTGTTATCAGAATGATAAATAAAATTTTGCTAAGCTTTATTTCAGAATATAAGTCTAATAAGCTTAAATAACAAAGGAAGAAAAGTAGGAACACTTGTATTTATCATAGTAATTCGAAACCTGTCCATATATTGATAGGACGTCTCGTAGCTCGTTTTGGCCATTTGCAGATATTGCTGGAAGTTTGAAATCGAGTATGTTCTTACGTCTCACTTGTAACAGTGCACAACCTAGCTTCCGG
This sequence comes from Morinoia aosen, assembly GCA_030386875.1. NCBI lineage: Eukaryota > Metazoa > Arthropoda > Malacostraca > Amphipoda > Talitridae > Morinoia > Morinoia aosen. The sequence goes on from CM059556.1 coordinate 20,473,312, forward strand.
TAAATAAGTCTCTTAATTACAAACCACTATCGAAAATGCATTTTGAGTATTTTTTTGCATCAAAACGAATAATTACAAATTTTTTTTCCAGAGTTAACAAAATTGACAAAACAAATGTAACCGCGAAATACACTCACTCATGCTGCTTTTCAGCTTCAGCATTTGCTTTTTGTATTGAATTTGACCTGCCGCAATTCGTTCAGGAACACATTACAATAACTTGATTCAATGAATCTCCCATTTGACCACGCGGCAGTTCGTTCCAAGAGAGCTCTTAAAAAAACTTGTATCAAATCTATGGCATGCATTCTAACATCTGATGAAACTTCTTATTTTTACACCAAGCTATATTGCCTCCGTAAAACAGGTAACATTTTTACATTCACCCTGCCCAACAATCAAAATCTTAATATCTATCGTCGTAAAATCCATATCAGTGACGATTTATTTCAGCATAAAAATGTTTCAAGAGCGCATCACATCTTTGCATTTAAAATACGAAATTTAATTGAAACAATGTTTATGCCAACTTTTCCCCTAGTTGCTTGATTGATTGCGATAATTTTTTTCTAATTACGTTGATATTGAAATATATCACGAGTAGGTCGATATAGTACAATGCATTTCAGGAGCTGACTTATTACGGTCTCATGCAGTACGTCAATAGTTCATGCAGTACGTCAATAGTTCGATCAAATTGTGACTGCCATACATTAATTCATTAGTTTCAGTACATAGAAATAGGGGATTTGATACACGTGCTTGAGATGAAGCGAGATTCCGTAAGTATTTTCCATTATACTTGATCCGATAAATCGCGCAAAGGTCTACATCAACCGTTAACAAACCGCATTCATAGAACAGCGATAACTGTATTCAACACTATTCGTAGAGCATTTAAATGTTGTTGACATTCGCAGCGTAAAGTGTCTATGTTACGCAATTGTAAGTTGATTATACTCTCCAGTTAATATTTCAACTTACCATTGTTTCTCCAAGCTTTAAGTTTTACGTGAACTAGACAGAAAAGTTGAATTTTTTGCCGGCTCCAAAGAAGTTATTCAACGAGAACCGACTCTATTTCTCTGGCGTAAGTCGCTCCTATTTCCATTTTCATTGAAAGCATCATGAGCTCATATCCGCAGACCGCTAGGTTTTAAAACGTTAATTACAAGACGCCTTTGCGGGAAGGTGCCGTGGAAAATATGGACGGCCAGAGTTTGTTACGTAAACATCCCTCATTGCCCCCACCAAAGCACAGTCCCTGCCCCCGTTATCTGTATTTTTTAATCAACACCGACAATGAGTGAAAGATGACGCGCTGGGACGGAGATAAAAGAAAATCCACCAAGGTTTTTAATCTGCGTCGTTGGGAAGAATACAAGTTGCAGAACCTGCTGGCTTCAGATGGAGTTTTCTTTTGAACTTTTGTCACTTGCATAACACCTCAAAAGGAATAAAAACACGCGGTGTAGAGACTTCATTAGTTCCATTCAAATACGTTTCTTCGTTTGAAGATTCGTTGGCATGAATAATAAAGAAATACGTAGCAACATTTCACCTCAGCTTAGGGACGTATTTAAAAGTTTCACGATGTAAAAATGCTCGAACGATGTTCCAGTAATGGAGAATAGAGTTGGTACCCAGAATAATTTTAAGAAAAATTTTATCGCAATTTTATTAATCATCAAATATTTTGTATCGAGCCCATAAATGTATTTTACTAATAAATGATAAAAAGAGACATAGCAATGTTTCACTTCAGTTCAGAGTTGTATTTACAAGTCTAAAGATGTGAAAACACTCAAACGATGTTCAAGTAATGGAGCATAGAGTTGGTAACCAGAAATTTAAGAAAAATACTCTCATTATATTATAAGCTATTAAAAATTTCGTAGTTGCCCAGTAATTGTATTTTGAACTTTTATTTTCGAACCTACAGTTGAAATGCACTGCCCCATCTGCCCGAGTGCAATGCTTCTTTTTTATTCCTGAAACACTTGTGTTTTATTCAATTACACATTACGGCATTCGGGACTTTAAACGACGAAGTTTGAAGGTAACATGAAAAACGGCTACGCCTTTAACTAAGGCAGTTGGAGCCATTTGAATGAACTTATATCTTATTTACTCAGCTTTTGAGTGAAAACATTCTTGCAAAGTAAGAATACGGTCAAATGGCATTAATAAAAATGAAAAAAATAGTCTTGTTATAATGCATTTTATTTTTTTCATATTTTATTATTCTTATATCTTTATCTTATATATCTTATATCTATACCTGAAAATACGGTACTCGTCACATATGCGATATATTTTGCCTGAGCTACATTCATGAAACCTACGATATCGAAGAACGGATTCGGGTGTTTTAAGTGTGACTTGAATGCATAGTTTCAAATCAAGCTGTGAAGACCTAGTTTTCCAGGAACATCGACGTCTAAAACCGATGTTTGACGCTTCTATGGTGGCAACAGGTTGTCAAAATCTGAAGTTCTGGAAAGCGGTATTAATATCAGAGTTACGAAAGAATGATTATTTTAGCAGTTTATTATAACTTTTTTCATTTTGATAGGGCTATATTATAATTTCGCAATAAACTCAGTAAAGCGAATATGATAATAAAGATGTTAGGATATCCACATGTTTGAATAACGTGGAAGTAAATTGTTGCGTTGAATCGTTTAGGAATTGTTGAATCGTTTGAATATCCACTTGTTTGAATGAAGTGGATGTAAATTGTTGCGTTAAATCGTTTAGGAATTGTTGAATCGTTTGAATATCCACATGTTTGAATAACGTGAAAGTAAATTATTGCGCCGAGTGAATCGTTTAGGCAATGCAGTTAGTTTCATTCTCTAACTTAATAAAATATATACAGCTAAGAGAACTTTGTTCTCAGTACTCACCACGGAGAAGATTCGCGCAAAGACCTACAAGATAATTAACATTTATTACGGCTTTCATAAAACTGATCGAAACGAAATCATTTTAAATAAGGTAAATTATAAGTTAAAATGAAAAATTACCCTCATCAGGCTAAACTTGAATGAATTCCCTTTCCCTTAGAATATTTAGTAATTGTACGGAAGTAACCTTGCTTATTTCAACCGAAGCTACCAACCACACATTTGAACCCTTCTTTTCATTTTTAGGTCTCTTAACACTTTTATTGCCTCAGGCTAAACTGGAGTTCATTATTCAAATCTATTGAAGGTCAGTTTCATTGTACAGTATTGGATCGTGCCTTAATTAAATGGATCGTGCCTTCATTCAGTTTTGATTTGGTGGACATGAAAATTTAGTGCGTGATCAATTAAGATCACAAACGTGATTAAGTTCCCTGCTATGAAAATCCTATGAGTAACCAAAGGTGCGGCAAGTTGCTGTTAACTTGTAACGTTTTTTTTCGTCGTCATTAAATGATGCTTTTATATTCATGACTGCGTAGTGTTCTTTTTCATGGCTAGTTTAAAATTATTCTTTGGAATAGAAGAGAAGACAAGGCACTCAACTACATCAAGAATGCTTCACATTTTTAAACCTTCCATGACAATTTAATCCTGAAGGTCAAAGAGTCTTTTTGGCGAAGACCCTTCAAAATTTTTTGAAGTATTATTCCTATTTTTTAACTTTAAGTTGTTAGAATGAGTAGTCCAGTGTTCTGTTCTGATTCTATTGATCTTTTTTTTAGTGCATGCACTTGGATTTAAATAGCTAGAAAGTGTGTATGATTGAATGCATGGGTGTATGTACGGCAATTTCCTGTTTTTCATCGATGATGAATATTCCTTAAGCTCAACGATACATACAAACTTCTAGACATTTTTTTCCTACTACTTCCTTAGATCTGAGCATGTATTGACCACAAATTCTTGCAACTATCAAAATAAAAATTTCAGGAATAAAAATCGATATCAACATGACTCAAAATTTTTCAGATTACCTTAGGTATCAAATTACTCTGAAGTAAAATTCTTTGCTTGAGAGATTAATTCAACGGCGACTGGTCATCTTACGTCAATGAATGACCTGAAGATTGGCCTCAAGCTTCACTGGAGGGAAGCATGTAAGGCTGGCAACTATTCTAGACACGAACTTCATTAGCCTGATTGCCGAGACAACGGGTCCATCAGATAAATTTATGCCGCAGTGTCATCTGATCCTATCGAGCTTAAAAGATCGGCCAATTTGCTGAGCATGGAACCAGTTGGACCATGATTACGCTTCTTCCCATTCATGAGTAAACGGGAACTGAACGACCAGACTGTATTCTTATTTTCCGCAGGAATAGAAATTCGAGTTTGCAACTATCAGCCGTATTGGAAACGATACATACAGAAACTTGGGCCAAAAAAGGGGTTCTTTTCTGAAAGGCAATAAAAGGAAGGTCCTACCTTGCTGCTGAATTGAGCAAAAAGAGAAAATCGGGTGGAAAACGTTCGACTATTTTTTATACGAACAGGAAGAAATTATGTTAGAGTAGCGAAATTAAAGAAATATTCAGGCCAAAAAAATGATATTTCGTTTTGGATGAGATAATAACTAGGGCTTAAAACAGTTCCCTAAACTAAAAAATAAGTATATACATGACTGGAAACTCTAGTTCTTTTTTGAACAAAATTAAAAAAAACTTCTTTCAAAAGTACTCGTTAAATGGGCAACAGGCGATGAAAATTTTATAGTTTGTAAAAAAGCATTGCCTTTCTGACTGGGAGTGTCATCTAATTTTGGCGGAGAATTATCCTACCTAATCAAACTCTCGGTGTGTTTATTTATATATATATTTGCTTCGTACCCGCTTCTTCTGTCTCTCTGTGACGCTCATAAGAATGCTTAAATACGAGTTTCACCAATGCACTTGTCAAATGATATTTATATCGCAGAAACTATTAGGTTGGATATATTTGTCATCCGCATATGGAAACTTTCTCAAGAAAAATATAAAGTCCCGTCATTTTTGACGGGCCGTGTACACTAGTAACCTATAATAATAACACCCATTTTAACACTTCGTTTCACTTTCAAGTTAACTAAATATTCTTCGTCATGAATAAATGAAGCTTTCGTGCTTATCCCTGCTTACTTTTTTTGCAACTATGAAAGTTATAATAATTTGTTCTTCATTTAGAATATGGCAAGATTTTCAATTACTCCAAAAATGTTTCACGTTTCCAAAAAATGTGAATATGAACGCTTCTACATTGGTTCTTCTTTTCATCATACCCGTGAGATTCCATAAAAAATCATCCTATTGGAAACATAATATTCCGAAACATGGATTCAAATCATAAGTTAGATCTTGCATAAAAGTGAAATACCTCGGTCGGATGGAGGGTTTCATGTTTTCAATTTTCAATTTCACCCCGAAGGAATGCTTTGAGGCCATTTTAAATTAAAACTCTATGCGCCACTGAACTATTCCTCGAGTGATATTTCCTCGCAAGCGAATATCGGGATCGGAATTAAATTACGTTTTATTAAACAGACGCTCATGGTTCCGTTCGCCGGAAAACAATATTAAGCAGAGAAAATGGAATCGCACGAGTCGTTTATTAAAACTGGGAAACAATGTAATCGAACTGTTGCTCTGATATTAAACCAAAACTCCTACAACGAAATAGTTTGGTTGCTTTCATTCTTTTTGACTTGAATGTGGTTCTTAGTGGTCTTAATTCGAGGTGTGAATAAGTGGAGTTCATCGCAATGATAATTAGAAGAAGTAAACTAGAAGGGACCATAAACTGTATTAATACGTGAAGTGCACGTACGTTTTCATACCACAATGACTCAGCGATATTTAAATTGTTAAATTTTTGACCGATAAAAATTACAGCGTTTCACTCGAGTTACTTTTGCGGTAGAGGAATTTTGTGACATAAATTTTCTAACGAAGTTCTGAGGAGCTCCGGCTCTGAAGTTCAGAGGAGCTCCGGCTCTGAAGTTCTGAGGAGCTCCGGCTCTGAAGTTCAGAGGAGCTCCGGCTCTGAAGTTCTGAGGAGCTCCGGCTCTGAAGTTCAGAGGAGCTCCGGCTCTGAAGTTCTGAGGAGCTCCGGCTCTGAAGTTCTGAGGAGCTCCGGCTCTGAAGTTCAGATGAGCTCCGGCTCTGAAGTTCTGAGGAGCTCCGGCTCTGAAGTTCTGAGGAGCTCCGGCTCTGAAGTTCAGAGGAGCTCCTGCTCTGAAGTTCTGAGGAGCTCCGGCTCTGAAGTTCTGAGGAGCTCCGGCTCTGAAGTTCAGAGGAGCTCCGGCTCTGAAGTTCAGAGGAGCTCCGGCTCTGAAGTTCAGAGGAGCTCCGGCTCTGAAGTTCAGAGGAGCTCCGGCTCTGAAGTTCAGAGGAGCTAACGTCAATAAATTCATTTATCACCCAATGTGCGTATGCAAGACCACTTTTTTAAGAAATGCACATGTTGTGAGTTTTTTTAGAGACTTAAAATTAGTTTTCCAGAATACAAATTAAGAGGATGCGTTAGTCTGGACTTGCTGGAAGATCTTTGACGTGTTTTTTTTCATTTATTCTTGACAAAATATTATATCTTCATTCTCACCTCCACAAACTCCAACTCAAGGTTAGACTAAATGCTGCACTTTTTGTTCAGGAAATGGACTTCGAGTTTTAGCTTATTCGAAGTGCTCGCATTTTATCTGCATTTCCGTCCAAAACATTGCAAAACAGCCTTTTCAGGCCTTTGGCTTAGCCGTTTTTCATACGACGACAAATTTCATAAGACCTGCTTTGTTTACCTAAATAGTGAGATATGGTACACCATATTTTTTTAAAATCTAAAGCTTAGTCGGGAATTTTGCAGACGAGCCACGACATATAACGAGTTTTGACCACTCGAAAGCAATGTTTTAAGGGTAGGAATTTTGGTTGCAAATTCGGAGATTCATTCAGTTCCTATTTGGATATTGTTGAAGCTTCTTTTTGGAAATTCATTCAGCACTTATGCGAAGATTCATTCAGTTCTTTTTGGGCTATTCATTGAGTTCCTAATTGTAAATTCCTACCGTTTTTATTTAGAGATTCTTTGAGTTTCTGTTTGGAGATTCATTCAGTTTCTATTTGGAAATTCATTCAGCACGCATAAGAAGATTCAATAATATTTTTAGGCTATTCATTCAGTTACTATTTGGAAATTTAATCAGGTCCTGTTTGGAGATTCATTCAGTTCCTATTATGAGATTCACCCCATCGTACCCATAGAAAATGATACAACCGAACCTTGTGACAGTAACATGAGATATGGACGCCCAAATTTCCTTAGTTTTTGACTGCGCAAATTGCCTTTTCACGAAAAATCTGTTCGATGGTAAACGACATCGAAACCATAAATTTTCTTCGCTTGACATTGACACGGCCAAGCTCTATTATGTATGGGGCAGGACAACAAAGAGCCTCCTCCAAGCGAAGAAGAATGAGAGGCCTGAGGAAAATGTTGGGGTCTAAAATTTTCTTCCTTCACTAGAGCACAACGGCACTGACGTGTTTTGTGGGTAGTTCATTTCAACGGACAACAGAGGTCAGCAACTTTAATCATTAATATTATTTTCATGAAACAAATATAGAAGGTTATCGTAGGAGGTGATGAATGTCCGGACTTCTGCTTGTTCACGTTCACGCTTTTTGTATGCTTTAAAAACACAGTGTTTTCCTTGAGTTAGTGTAGAAGGAGTGAAATTGCTCGAACACTTGAGCAAAGTATAACTCGGAGCAAGTTAACCTTTCTTTGAGAAACTGCTTTAATTTCTTAAAAGAGTTAGAAAAGGCTTATACTTGTGGGCTATTGTCATCTAGGCAATGCACGAATCAAAATTTGTGAACCATAATGGCTTTATATTTGGTTTTAAATCTATTTTTGCTGCTCTTGCTCTGTAGAATTACTTAAACAAAATGGTTTGGAAAGTGCTTTTGAAATGTATGAAAGGTCAAATTGCTTACATATAAAACAACATCAATATTAACATACGTCTTAATTCTTAACCGTGAGATTGGGGCTGTATTTAAAAATGTTCTGCATGTCTAATACGTAATCAGGAATTATTGGGTTCTAACGTTTTTCTTTTGATATTTTTGAACCAATATCTCATTTAAAACATACAAAACAAAATTGTAGTAAAATCTATCTCCACAAAATCAAATAAAAAAAGGCGCAACCATTCGGTGTATTTAAAAATCAAGTTCTCTTCTTGAATTCACCGAAGAGGAAGCGAGCTCGGCTGTCTCAACTAGTATTTCTAGTATTGAAAGAGTATTAAACGCCATTGCACACCAGATTTCCAATTTTTTTGACAACCTTCACATTTCGTCTGTTCATTAAGCTTTACTGTAATATTTTTATCGAGTGTGTTCATTACCCTGGCTACCATCATCCGTCCTACCATCATCTCTCCTGTTCATCGAGAGGATCACGACGTTGCCATGTTGGGCCAGCCTTCTTCCCTCACGGTAGAAGAAACAAGGCAGGGTCAAACCAGTTATTTTGTCGTCGACCGTGGGCACTGCTGACGTCATGTCAACGAACCAATAGCAGCGCTCATCATTCATATCTGGCAGCACTGTAGCCTCAAATCTGACACCAGTTTTGGCCTAACTACATATCACAATGGTGACGTCATAAGTTTGTTTGAAATAAATCCGTTCTACTGGCTAGTCGAACAAGAGGAGGTGAATTTTCCCCGTAGAAATGACTCTACCTTGTTTCCTCTACCGTGTCTTCCCTGGCCGTTCTAGAGCTTCCCTGCTTCTGCTTCGCCGCTCGAATTTAGGCTGCTTAATTAAACTCGTTGGTAACGACGTGAGCCGCCGGTGTACACGGAGACCATTTTCATCATGTTGCTGACCGACCAGTAGTCACAAATTAAATTTCTATAAATACTCAATCAAAGCTAAATAAAGGCACGATCCAGTTCATGCTTGCTATTTTGGCAATGTCTTATAGAAATTGATTTGACATATGACTTGAATACTGAACGGCCAACGTTGCTTGCGGTACGACCCATCGAGAGGTTGTGATGGCTTATTCGCGGGATTTAGTTTTCATTAAATTTAATGAACTAAACTAAAATTCATTTTGACTATTTTCTGATCCCAACGGATCAGGAATTTACGGATTAAGAATTTTTTCAGGAATCTCTGTGCCGGTGCATTTACGTGAGTAGGTACAACCTTATCGATCAAAGTTATTAAAGTGAAATTCACTAAATTCGGGCAGCGTATTTTTTAACAAACCACGTTTATCAGAGTTTCAGGATGACGTATAATTCTACTTTTATTTCAAGGATCAGAGTTTGTGAATAAATCCGAATTATTTTTATTATCCTCGTAAAACTCATTTTCCGTATTCCAGTTCATTCTAAAGCTGAAGCCTGTCTTAGCTCGGACAACGCAACTAAGCTTCATCGACTAGTTGTAAAAAAAAACTAAATTCAAAAATTTTATTTCAGACTTCTCAATTATACACAGATAATATTTCCGTCACAGCTGTTTACGAGCGAATACTTGAAATCTTCGATGCATAAAAAACTTCATTGTTTCTTGCCTGGACATAACTCACGCACTCTGTTCAAGGTGCTGCGCAGATCACCCTAAAGTTTTGAGGAATGCTTTGCAAACCGTTGCTCTGAATTGTGGCTCGAGCACCAATTTCCAAAGCCAGGGAACCAGAGTCAGGAATTCTGAAGCTTCCTTTCAAGGATTGGACCTCGAGAGATCTGAACACTGCAGAGGCCTTTGAAGGTGGGTCCATGAAGGCCTACAAGACAGTTGGTCAGCGCAGCTTCGGTGGTAACCTGGAGCCTGCCCAGAAAGATAAGACGTCAATTACTGGCAGTACGCGACATCGCTTGTGGGATTGGATACACCGTTGGGCTTTCTCGCCTTCAGATTCATCTGGATCACTCCAACGCTCGCTGGTCAGCCGAGAGAAACCATTGCCTGGAAAAGGGTTTCTTCGAAAGGAAATTGTACCTTGAATTGCGTGTGCCCTTGAAAAACAATACTAGTGATTAGGCATTCCATCCGTGAGTCAGCCGAGAGAAACTATGGCCTGGCAAAGGCTTTCTTCGGATGGAAAGTGCACCTCGATATGCATGTGCTCTTAAAAACAAACTAGTCAGGGAATGTGGAGTCAGGGAATATGGAGAGACAATGTGGATAATCAATTGCTAGCTCTTTTACATTGAAATGAAATGCTGTAAGCAAAACATGAATAAATAGAGTGGAAATAAAGATTGTTTCTTAATCATCTCACAGACAAGGACATTCTGACATTAAATACCAAAAAAAGCTCCGTCAAAATAGTTATTTGATATTTAATGTAATTCCAAATGAAAAAGATTGGATTTGAGAAATATAGAGATGATAGCATCTCTCTGAAATCTTCAACTTCTGCCATTACTTTAGAATAACATCTTAGTGCAAGAGAAGATCAAATCTCATGTTATATCAATTCTAAAAAAAATTAAAATAAATGAACCTTTGCAAAGCATTTAAATTTTTAATCTTCGTTTATAGGGTTCAACTAGAGCACTCTATCATTTAACAAACAATACGCAAAATTCTCCACTTACAGATTCAATTTCAGGTAACCAATTTTAATCTCATCTCAGCAAAACGCTTTCCTTTCACATAAAAATTTCGAGACCCAACCATTACATCCGTAGCGAATGTTTTAACGATACAAAAGAGAAACAATCATGGACTCATTAGTATCAACTATCATGCTCCTTAAAGAATAGCAGTGCTTACTGAAGACAATTCAATTGTGCAAACAAATTTCAAAAGGCATAAATGGATTTTTTAACGATGCAGTGCATTACTAAGAATACGTAATGTTCTCTCAATTGATAAATTGAAACGTATATCTCAAAAAGAATGTTCCGTGTAAAACCAGAAAAATCAATAAGTGCACAGTGTTTCTGTACTAAAAGCGCCTCGATGGGCAAACTCTCATGGACATGAAGTGTGCCCTGTTAGATTAAATACGTATAATAAAATACAGCTCACGGCTTACTCAGAGCTGATGTTCAACCTGCACTTGCAAAACATGTGCATGCTATTCAAAAACTGCATTTTTTGCAGCAAGATAATTTTTGAATTCCTAATTATAAAGTAACTCTTTTTCGGCAACGCGAAATGTATAGAAAAATTTAAATTTAGTTTACACACTTCACGTTTAATTAGGATGTTCACGTGCTACGGGTTATTTAGGCCGTTTTGAATGTTAGTACTTGGTCCTATCAATTTTTTCATTTTCTATCAAAATTTCTCATTCAGTCGAAGTTATGGATGTATTACGAATAAGCTGATTCTAATTATCAGCGAAATTAAACGATGTAAACAATTATTTTCCATGTGAATAGAATGTAGAGGCATGTTGCGATCTAAGGCAACACGGATGAATAGCGTGCTGTGTATTTTGAAGCCAAATCATTCGATCGCACCCTAAAACTTCATTTATATAATTCATTTTCCTTCTTCGCATTAGATTCGTTAAACAAACTAAGCGTGTGAAAAAACAAATGAGTTCATAAAAGTTTTTGGTGTATCATGCCGCTTGAAGAATAGTAATAGCAATTGTATAAAATCAATGAAAAATAATAATTATGTATAAGCCACGAACGGACTGGAGCACAGCCCATGGAACGACCTACAAGACCATGAATTTTTTTTTTTAATTGAAAATCGTATCGAATTTCGTTCATATTTAAAATAATTTTGATTGCTGTAATATATTACTAACGAATCGTGCAAAGAGCAGAATTCAAGCTTCCTCACATCCTACTATGGATTCAAAACACGATTGAAATTCCCGACTTACTTGGAAGTCACTCATACGAGTACACAGACATATTTTCGAACTCTATATAACTCTTCGAAAAGCAAATTTATTTTGCCCATCTTTCCCAGCCGAAAAAGACTAACATCTGCTTTACAAAAGGAGTGATTGAGTTGAATTATTTATATGTACGTTATGTCGAAAGAACGTTATATGAATGTTTCAGACATTCAGTACAGTATAATGTTCGTCGTTTTATATTATCTTACGTTCAATGTAAAATTCTAATAGACCAGCAGAGTCGAAGGGTTAACTGATAATAATCAGTTTTAACCGATATTTTCTATTGGCCCAGTTTACCTATACGGGTGTAATTAGTACACTAAATCATTAAATAAGTATAACAAATTATTTTGAAATAGTTGTTAACTGTAACAACACTTCTGATAAAATATATGAGTTAATTTGAGTGTTAAAAAATTTGCGACAGAACTTATTGATGATATGATTTTACTCTCATCAAATAATGGCTAGAAAGTACAAATAACCAAGGAAACTCATTAAATTAAATGACACGATATGAGTGAATTTCAGTAGTGTCTGAAAATTCACTATATTTGTATCACGTCAGCGATATTACGCAGTGTATTCAATTAGTTGAAATGAGAATCGAGTTTTCAATCAATCCTATTGAACAAAATCTCTGGCAAATCTATAAGCAGAGTTATTTGTGAGTTAACCAAAACAAAACACATGCTTGGAATACAATTGCAACAATAGCTACAAGCGCCTCATGCCCAATTAAGGCCCAATCCGTTGCTATGAAAATGACCAACACTGTTCTTTTGAAAACAAATGATTTCAAGTTGTTGAACAATGAGACTTTCTGATTTACAAGGTCGATCGTTCAAACCGTCTCGTTATCTTAACAACAGTTAATAAATGCAATGAAACAGTTATGCTTACAGATCAAAGTTAATGAATATTTTGCTATTGTATTATTGAGATTTAAAAAAAAATAATGAGGTATGCTAGTTTTAAGCGATTTTATTTGAAATATATTGATGGTTTGATTTTTTTTTTGAAAAGCTATTGAGACACAAATGTATTTAATAGGAACATTTGAGTGAAAATGCTCTGCGATTTTTGTATTCTTGGGAAACTATGATACCAGAGTTTCAACCAAAAGGCAAGCTCTCTTATTGATTTAGTATTTTGTGTGAGGCACGTTGTGTAATTCAGGAATAGTTTCTAACGCCAAGATAAGGTCATTTCTATGGCGTAACGTCACTTATTTTTAACATCTCTTCTATGGACAAGAGCGTACACAAACGGTAACACACGCATAGGAAATGAAGAGAACCGGTAGCGAGCAGGAAATTATTTCTTGAAAAGTACGCATTCGCACTCACTTGTGTGTCAAATCAGATACGTAACATGAAACATTTTCAGTGCGAAAATGACTCCTGAATATCTTGCATATGTGTGTTTTAAACGAAATTAAAACCAATTTTTGAGTCCCTCGCAGTTCTCTAAATGAATTGTCATGTAATATTGAATTCATCGGCATACGCAATCTAAGCCTTCAAAGTAGAGGAAAAAGGTTGCGCAATTCAAGGTTACGTCGATGTCCGATATATGTAAGAAAAATAAGCCGTTTTTCGCATGGATGCAAGTATCATTCACCCAAAAGTATGCCTGAAATGATACTTGAAATATCTGAATACCTGAAAATACTCTTGAGTCAAGTTCATGGATGTAAGATATTAGATACCAATGCATTTAATCTGGTGATAACGGTGTACATAAACGAATGCATGATTGATAAACTGCCGTATTTCCAATGTTGTTGGTTAAACACACGACTTTCGGAAGTCTGAAAGCTTCCCGTTAAGTTCAAAAGTGTAAGCTAGCGTAAAACTAAACAGACACATACGAGCAGCTGGACAATATCTCGAAACAATGCGCCATTTTTCAGTCTGGTTGCATCAAAATAAAAAGTTCGCTAGAAATATATGTCCGAACATTCCACACGTCTCTCCCCACCGCAGATTCACATTATTTTGTCGTCTTTCCTTGTTCAGGCGCTCTCTGAGTTCAGTAATTGTTGTCTGAGGTTAAAAGTATTTTAGTGTTGCTCGATTTAGGGCGTGAGAGAAACATTTTTATTCGCGACGCGGTTTGTGTCTTCCTTCTATCGATAACCAGAACAATGCCAAACTCTAAATAATCGCCTCATTTATCGGAGCAATAATTCTGCTAAAGACGAAAGAGACGCTTCCTTTGTGCCACGGAAAATAATACGGAGGCTGCTCTGCTTCTGTTGGGAGGAACGATCCTGCCTGGCATTGTTTGTTCCCCTTGCAATGAATAAAGCAGGAATTATTCAGTGCGAGCTCAGCGGCGCTTCAGGTGGAACCGAGAAACTCTGCTCTGAATATTCAAGGCGCTCGAATTTTAAAGAGTTCACGAATCTGAGAGTATTCCGTATTCTGATGTATTGAAAAAACCTAGTGGGGAAAATGTAACATTTTTATTTATTCAAATTTGTTCGTTAACCCGTATAAAATGAAGTTATTTTGTTACGGGTGTTAACACATAATCGATGACGTAAAATAAATACATCAAAGAAGTTAAGTGAAGTTTGCCGATTGGATAAAAGCTAGGAAATTTAGGGTTTGTAGACGAAAAGCCGGCGGATTTAGCTTGCAGAGACGCAACACGCCGGGCGCGGCGCTTCCGGCGGCAGCCCACACACGGCCTCCCCAATAGCAGCCATCTGAAGATTACGAGAGCGTAAGAAAGAGTTCAAGTTTAAGCATAACGACCGAGTTCAAATTTAAATATAACGAACGAGTTCAAGTATAAGTATAAGGAACAAGTTCAAGTTTGAGTATAACGAACGAGTTCCAGTCTAAGTATAACGAACGGGTCCAAATTTATGTATAACGTACGAGTTCAAGTTTAAGTAAAACGAACGGGTTCAAGTTTAAGTATAACGAACGATTTCAAGTTTAAGTATAACGAACGAATTCAAGTATAAGTACAACGAACGAGTTCAAGTTCAGGTATAACGAACGAGTTCAAGTATGAGTATAATGAACGAGCTCAAGTTAAAGTATAACGGACGAGTTCAAGTTTAAGTTTAATGAACAAGCTCATGTTTAAGTTTACCGAACACGTTCAAGTTTACGTTTAACGAACACGTTCAAGTTTAAGTTTAAATGATCATGTGAAAAGTTTTAGAAGAAATTCATTCAGGCTGCGTTATTTTTTTTATTTTAGGACCGAGAAACGGGATGTTTCCCAAGGAATAATTCTTTGGGCCTAAGTACACGGGTGTCTGAAAAAAGCGGCCATACCGTCAGCACACTCACCGCGTCCGATACATCCCTTGGGCTCGCAAGCAGAGCAGTGGAGAGTCTACGTCCCAGGCGCCGGACTAGGGTTTCTGGAAGACACGACCCACAGACGTGCCGAGAGGAAGACCTCCAGCTCCTGCGCCCTTCAGCGAACGCGCCCCCGGCCAGCGAGGCACTCCGGGAAACTAGCCGCACATGCCTAGGTTGCACCCCTTTGTTCCACGGATGAGGCTGTACGTCATGGTGGCGATGACAGGCTCAATGAACAGAGCTGAAACGTGTGTGCGTGGTTGGGTTAGTGAGGTGTCTGACGACCATTGAACAGTGCGAGCCGACTACACGTTGGCATCGACATAATAGGTTGCGATTAGTATGCCATCGACAGGACGCAATCAGACACCCAAGTCTAATTAACTTGCATGAGTTTTATATTTTTTATAGGATATTTTCTACATGTTGTGATACTTTCATCATTGCTGGCTACTACTACAATCATTATTATACATTCGTTATTATTAGTCACGGTTGAAAGTTGTTCAAATATTTTCAAACAACTGGTCATCCCACGAGGTGTAATCGGGCCAGCTTGGAAAAACTAGTTTACTTGTAGTATGTACACGAGAAAATGATACTTTATCATTTTGTTCATTATAGAAGACCTGACTATATTTAATAAAAATATTGATTACTCTAGGTAAAAATTAGATGATAAACTTATCCAAAGGTTTTTGTTTGACCTCCAGTTTCTCACGTAATATTGAAACAAAAATTCAGCATTCTCACGCTTAGAATCCTCGTCTTTCAAAATTTGAACATGCTCGTTGAAGCATAGGTAACACACATGACAGAACACTTAGCGTAATATTGAAGCAAAAGTTCATTATTCTCCGGCTGAGAATCCAAATGTTTCAAAATTTGAATACCTTCCAAGAAGCGTAGACAACTCACTTTATAAAACAACTGAAGACGCTGTACTGTTCCCTGATTGTGTGCATGAGTGGAAGCGATGTCAATTGATTTCCTCTGTATATTTTGGAAACCTGTCTGGCAATAGAGATTTGTTAATTCGCGAGCTGACAGATTTTAAAAGGAAATTAATTGCATAAAGGGAAATTAATTTGTCTTTAAAATCAATGCATTGTTTCAATTATCATCAACTTTACTACGTACAGTGATGAAATGGTAGTTAAACTTTGAATATTTTGACGATCAATCAACAAACGAACACTCAATGATTCTTCCAATTAAAAATAAGTTTTGCTAAGGAACGAACCGCTCTCAAATCAAAGGGAAAATTCGAGTAAAATTTATTCACTGATTCCCTAGTAAATCAAGCTCAACCTACACCTCACTATGTTAAAAACTATTCGCTCA
This sequence comes from Morinoia aosen, assembly GCA_030386875.1. Classification (NCBI taxonomy): domain Eukaryota; kingdom Metazoa; phylum Arthropoda; class Malacostraca; order Amphipoda; family Talitridae; genus Morinoia; species Morinoia aosen. The sequence goes on from CM059556.1 coordinate 20,489,825, forward strand.
ATAATACTAAATAACATTTAGACTCAAAAATACAGCCGCATTGAACGCACCAGCATCTGTCAAGATGATTTCGTTGACCCCATAGACCCACTTATTTATCACTTACAGTTCCAGACACAGCTAAGTAATTTCACGTCTATAAAATCAAAAGATGTTTCATTTTTCTGCTCGTTGCCCGCCGTCTTGCTTAGTCGCAGTTGTAATCTGTTGCAAATGAGCGATAAGATTCACTATGTTTGTACGACGAGCCAAGACTTTCTGCACGAGACTTACGACAGGAGCATAAACTCGTCTATGAGCAGACAAGCCGTACGTTCCGCAGCTGCAAATCACCTGGTCTCTGCCTTCATTGTAAGTTGTTTCGAGGCGCCGTGGCCAAGTGCCAACCAACAAGAAACGCTACAAAATTTAGAGGCACTGGTGCTTGCTTCCGCGAGTTCGACAAAGAGAGCTTTCTAACTTTACGTACACCAAGAGTTAGATAGTCTTGCTTGTCTAAGGTTAAATGTTTTTAGCGTTGTGTACGTTGGGTTGCTTTTCGAGTTACTGCATGGCTTTGAGTTGGGGCGTGTTTCATGAGTCTGACTGCGTAAAATGTTTTCTCAGAAGCAACAGAAATGATCTCTGGATACTTTTGGAGTAAGATGAGTAACAGAGCTTTCAATGACCGAAAAAAAATAAAAAATCCACTCTGAAAATCAAAAAGTCATACCAATGAGTGATGTAAAAAGTGAGCTGCGGAAGAAAAGTGGAAACTTAGAGTTCTTTAATTAGAAAAAAACTCATTCACACTTTTCAGCTCTCCTGAACCAAGGGAAATATCAGGATATGGGAGTGTGGGTCACATCATGACCAGACAAAAGTCTTTGTATGTAGATTTTACTGTGATAATTCACTAGCCTGTAGTGTGAAACCTCTACTGTTGGTGTACCGTTAGCAGATTCGTTTAGCAAGGTAGACGCACATCAAAATTTATATATTTTTTATAAGAAATAATGTCGAATTTTCTTATTAACATACCTTGGAAATATTATCCGAGAGTTATCACTTCTAGACACCATGTTTGATCATGTTTAAGTTGAACTTTACGCGTTCAAATCAAATGACTAGGTATATAAACATGTCTTTGAAGCATAATTCGAAAGTTGTCAGTTCTAGATGAGATGCTTGAATATGTTTGAATTTAACGTGATGTATGTAAATCAAAATTATTTGGTATACTATCCTGGCTCAATGAGGCACGGGTACCATGAGCGATCATTAAGTTACTGACTAACATCGCATTGAATAGCCCATGATAATCACGAGTAACTCGATTTTATTACCCCTTCAAAGACTGGAAAATTCAAATGATCAATAATCATAACGATAAACTTCGTTGCATGATCTTAAAATTGAGAACATTCAAATGATCGATGATAGGAACAATAAACCTCGTTGTGTGATCCCTTTAAAGATTGAAAACACTCAAAACTCCTCTTAAATGGAATGAAAAACTTCATTTTATTATCCCATCAAAAACTGAAAATATTCAAAGTCTCTCTTAAATAGAATGATCCATACAAATCCATAGCACATCTCCATATTGCACGAGTGTGAAGCGCTGGATACTTCCTAAAATCAAAGAAGGTGATGATTGGCAAGCATTAATGTGCAGACATGATTTTTAGCGTCATTGTATGTGATGATCAAAATTCAATAAAGGAGCAAATAAAGAAGCAATTTTTATCAACTGTTTTCCATTTCCTTCAACAAGCTAATGATTAAAGTCATTAGAAATTATTAGACCACGTTGTGTGCCTTCCCTCTAAAAAAATTCACATCGATATGAGATTTGGGCAATTTTTTAAGAACGAAATTTCTCATTGCATTCCGAATAAATTACAGCCCAGCAGCTAAAGAATTAACCCATACACTTATCAAATTAGCCGCAATGTTTCTAGAAAAAACGTGAAATTAAATTAGAAATTAGCCTCCTTGCTCGAAAAAATAGCCACCTTTACCTCGTCTAAATATTATGGACTCTGCTCAGTTGCTTCTAAAAGCTTTCTACTTTCAAGGACAAACCGCTACGTTACTCAGACTTACGATGTTTCATAGTTTTTCAATGATTGGCTTCCACTATTTGTTCATAAAATCCGATGCCGCTGCCTCTCGGAGCGCTTGAAATCTTCGCAGATATTATTAAATTTTGTAGCATGAATGGGCGCAGGGCTGCGTGAACTTTTCTCAGACGTGCTAGCCTGCAAGCTAATATTGAAGCTGCATATTCAAGCAGCTGAGTTTTCTGAAATATGCCCGCTATTTTGTTTATGCTTCCGCGTCCAGATGCTGAACTTACTACAAAAACCTTTTGAAATAACACCTACACGAGCTTTATTTATGTTCGGATTCGAACACCACTGAGTTGACTTCGCAATCGCCTGGTGTGGAAGATTTCTTCAGCCCAAGGAGAAATGAGAAAAAGACTCTAAGGAAATTCGTGACCTTGTCGTAAGTTTTTATGAGAAAATTGAGTGACATTCTTATCGCGAGGGCTTATAAATTGCTAATAAAAATGTATTTGAGTTGTCAGATACAGTGGTATCGCACAACACCTCCCCCTGTGTGGCGGTGAAATGCCCTCCTATAGCATTCCCGTGGGTACCAACAACACTCTTCCCAGTCCATATTTTTCACCGCCTGCATGTATGTTTTTCGCCGCCCAACTAATTGAATCACTTGGGCAGCGAAAAACATGCATGCTTCGGCGAAAAAGTTTGACTGGGTTTCCTGCACGCGTGAGTATGGTGATCGAAAGAGAAACTTTGCTGTATTATCGTTTCAGAAACTGAAAACATTCAAATCATTTCGTGACACATTTATGTGTGACATCCATGACTTATAGAAATGCAATTTAAATAAGTATCTTACGTTGGTATGTTCCAAAACATTAATTCAACTTGAACATTCATGTGTCACATCCATGATATATAGAAATGCACTCTAAAAATGTATTTTACGTTTATATAGTCCGAAATGAAACTTTCATACCGGGGATGAGACTACACGTGAAGGTGTTCGACCGACTGTTAGTAAAACTCTTTGAGTTGTATTCATAAAATTAATACTAGTTTTACTTTCAAGCTAGCGTAGTTCAGTACAAATTTGTAATCATTCTTCATATTGATCGCTTTCAATTTATCACAATGTATGTTTTATTGCTATTTTGTTACCATCGAGGCGGTAGTCAAATCGTTTCGTTTTAGGTGAGCAATGTTCTTCGTGTCTCTATTTTTTTTAAGAAGATATTTTCCAATCTGCTTGCGTTGAACGGAATCTTCATTCATTTATTTCAAAGGCAAACTTCATATCGCCATACTTCGGTGTAATTTTTTTCCATTTACTGATAAAATTTGTCCCTATTATTTGCAGTTATTCATACCTTGAATCAAACATCGTATTACTTGATGAACTGGTACTAAGATTTACCCTCAAAAGAACACGATAGCATGAAATTATATGGTTCAATATGTAAACCCAATGTACTCCAAGCATTGTTCCATCTGTATTGATGTAAACCTCGTTAGAAGAAACAAGGAAGCCTCAAACCAGTCTCTTTTCAGTCGACCCTGTGGCAATGGTGACATCATGACAACGAACCAATAGCACCGCTCATATTGCATCTGGCAGCACTGCTAGCCCCATATCTGGCACCACTATTGGCCTAACGACATGTTGCAGTGATAATGTGATAAATTTTGTTGGAAATGAAGCCGTTCTATTTGCTATCCGAAAAAGAGGAGGTGCTTTTTCCCCATAGAAATGACCCTACCCTGTTTCTTCTACCGTAATGTAAGCCTAAGCCAACATTTTTACCTATATACAGTGTATCTCATTTCAAATTATATAAGCAGTTCTTCAAATCCTTAGGAAAATTATGCAATAAAAGCGAGGTTAAACACAGGGGGCTTCGAGATATATGTACTTTTTAAAATTCCAATAACTTTGTTATGCAAATAGGAGGCTGCAACAAAAAAAAACCGAAAGGATAGAATTCACTGTATTCTTACGTATCTGGTGTACCCTCCAAATTAGCATAAACGTCAAGGGCGCAGGAGAGAAGGTTATTGTACTCAGCAAACATGGCACAACCCTAATCTTCAACAAAGTAAGTTCATCATCGAAGAAATGATGTAAATTGTATCCATCGTCGGGACTCAGAAGAATATTCTGACTTAGAGGATTTCGAGGTCATATCAAAGACCACGTATTCTATTCAAATCTGGCAACTCGAGAAGACCTCAAGGGAGAAGTTCTGGAAGTAGTAAGCGCAATCAGCAGCGAGGTTCTTGAGAGCGTCATCAGAAATTCCGCTGACCGCATGGAGAAATGTAGTGCAGCTCGTGGTGGACATTTTGAATCGTAGGTGCAGCAAATTTAAATAAAAATAAGAAATTAACTCTTCTTATTTCCAATAATACTGCTATTTTTCCTTTTCATGAGTGTGAAAATGGTTGTAGCAAATTGAAAATGTGTTCAATTTCAGCAACCACTCTGAGTGTATAGTGAGCAATTTCCAGTTCCTCCTGATTTATTTTAGGCCAGAGTTTTTATTATGATTTCATGCGTAAGAGATTGAAAATCAACGTTTTGTATATTAGAAATTTATTTTATGCGAAGCAGTGGCATGAAAGGTTAGGTCATTAGACTGGTCAAAGTGTTTCTTCACCCAACATTCAAGAAAATAACGATAACCGCTCGCGTAAAATCTTGTATCGTCAATAAGCCCGAAGTGAGCATTCAAATATAAAAAAGTCGATGCCTCAATTCCACAGACAAGTGTTTTCTCATACTAACGATGTCCCACTCAATTTTCTCGAGCAAATGACTGTTATACTCCATCGGCAAAAACATCAGCGGCGGTCTATCGAGCGCAGTTTTGCCAGCCAACGGCATCGAGAACCGTTCGACAGAACGGCATTTATGACAATATCAGCAGAATCTTGATGGTCTCGAACTCCTTCAAAAAACAGACGTTCCAATTGCAATGCACGGCGAAAAATGGATTATTGGAACTGAAGGAAGTTGGGGAGAAACAAGACAAGCAATGATGTATTGAAAAGGCTGCATGTGCACTGAAAAACCGCACACACGATGAGGGTTCATGATCTTGTGCTGTGTCCAGGTTAATTGTGATGTTGTATTGGAGTTGTGAATATAAGAACAATCTTAGTTTTGCTAATGAAACACTTGACAGCGTTTAAAAAAGTACATGTCGGGTGGAAGTCCGTGTGAATTTAACATCAGATATCGTTTGAAACGTAGAAGTCGCATAAATGACCTTGTGAACTCAACACATGGCAGCGTTTTAAAAAGTTGTGTAGAAGTCCGTGTGAAAGCTACATCAGGTATCGTTTAAAAAAAGTTGTGTTGAGGTCCTTGCGAATTCAAAACCTCACTTTGCTTGACTTGGCTTATAAACGTTAACTCCTATAGTAGTCTGCAGGAATAATTCAGCAACTGATTTCGTTAAACGAAATCCGTGCAGAAGTCCGTTTGAATTCAACACTGTCACGGTCAATCAACACTCGTCACCTTGAAATGGAACATTTGTCATCTTGTAGTAGTCCGTGTGAATTCACCATCCTAAATTTCAGTGCAATTAACGTCAGTGGGAGTACGCCCCGGGTAAAATTATAGGAAATTTAGCGAGGAGTAAAAATTTCACAGGAACCTGATTATAAATTTGTAAGGCGATTTCAACGAATTTGAACAAAGTTCTTACATAAATCTTGTTTGCGTTTTTCAGTGAACAGCCAAAATAGATCTAACAATCCCAAATATCGCATGCTCAATTCCAATGATGTCCCAAGAGTATCACTGTTTCTTCGTATACGTTGCCTCTCCAGGGCTTTGTTAGGCAAATTTATGAATGAAACGGTTCATAAAATACCTGAAGGTGAAAGCAAACGATATCAATACTTTTTTAACTTCCTTGATAGTGATTAAGAAATAAAAACTACAAGATATGTGTTGAGTTTCTTCTCAAAACGCATGAACAATTCTCACAATCGTAAAATGACCTGGCCAAAGTCGTCTCCTCTTTTTCTACAACTGAAATCAATAAACAAGACTTGCGCGAGCAAGAAATGAACTACCGAGCAAATTACACCATCATCGTTTCGTAGTATTTCTGTATTAACTTCGTGAACATTTAACGCAGACATTGCTTTTTGTTGAACCCGGTTTGTTGTAAATACACGTGAGTTAGATTACACGTATTCTGCTCGATGATTCTCAGAGTTTTTGTAAGAGTAGATAATTGGAAACGTTCAAATATTTCACTCGTAGGAATGTTTTAGGGCGTTGTTTTTATTGAAATGTTCGTGCACTTGACAGTTCAAGAGCAGCTCCAAAAATACTACGAAATCAAGCTTTAAAAATAGTTCCTTTTAAAATCTTATGAGAGAGAGTTTTTAATTTAGCGAAAAATGGAATATTTCTATGCCACCCTCAACTGAGCTTCGGTTTGGTATAGAGTTTTTATACAAGATTATCTTTAAATGTTTATTCAGTGAAAGGGATAAAGAATGTTTTGAAATTTGTGAAGTTGATCAAGTTCAAGTAACTTGAGCTCTTCAAACACTGACAATCAATAAAAAATAAAAAATCATTGACCGCACTCCCACTCAGTAGTAAATTTTAAAATTATTCCGCCTTTTCATAACGATCTCGAACTACATTTATAGTCTTAAACGTAGCAGCATGAATGAGGTAAAATGAATGCACCCTTGTGTATCCGAAAACCTAAAGCCGAAAGAGAGCATAAAAACTTGTATCACACTAAGAGGAAGAATATCATCCTTAGCACGAGATTCCCCGTAGACATGATTGCAATAATTCTCAATATCGTAGCAGAGCTGTGTTCCTATTTCTCCAACGCGACGTCAGTGGCGAAGGCTAGAGAGCCTTGGATTACTGGAATAGACATACATTTGTCGTGGTCCAAGAAGCGTGTATTGCTCGTTGCACTGAGCTACAAGAAGGAAGTGGGTCATCTTCGTTACCCAGTACCCGTCTTAAGATGTCACTCTGCTATCTCGACGGTTCCGTCATCTACGGTCATAGTCGTAGCTTACGTAGGATAGACGCTATCAGCCTCTCGGTCCGTTCTGAAAAGAGACTCGGAAGTTGTGAAACTGTCGTTCGTTTTTACGTAATTGGTAGTCGAGTTTTGTATTTCTGAACTTGCTACGGTAAGAGGAGATGCTATTATGAGATACTCTCTTGAAGTATCCGGTCGTGAGTGTCAGCTGTAAAAACTTGTTTTTTTTTCTAATTGAAGGGTTATGAGAGAAGACTGAAAAACTTTATTAGTATAAAATCATAAAACCTACCGCTACAGTTGAGTTTTCCAAACACTGCTGATGGTTCAAGAATCCCTCGAGAGCCTCTCGAAAAGACCCGAGTTTGTATCAATATATCTATATATTTCCGGCCATCCAATTCCGACGCTGGATGAGCGAGAGTATTTTTGGGAAAACACCAGGGTTAGCTGAATTTATAAAAGATACTAATGTAGCACAGGGAAACTCTGCACAAAACTGAAACTCAACTGTAATTGTAGTACAATATGTTTTAAAATATTTACTAGTACAGCACCCTGAACCATTAATGAGTCGAAAACGACTAAGTTCATTTCACCTCACCAACAATCACGAGTAATGAGATGTTTTTTCACGGAAGGAGTCTTCAAGTGTTCGATTCAGCAAGAGAATTGTAGCTTGTAGTTCAACCGCCGGTAAATTTCCCTTTCAATTGCCCCACAAATTTCCAGAATAAGAGCTCTTCCTGGCAGCGAGGAGCAATATGAGAAAGCTGGTGCATGGCGACATCTTTGTTACCTTGTGTCCACCATAACAAGTCGTCCCCGGTTTTTATGGGTGCCCTGTTTACAGAGTCAACACTGCATGGAGTCGGCATAGCTGGCGGACCAGAGACCTTGTGTGTCGTCTCGGATCCAGTAAAAGGAGTTGTTTTAACGTATTGGATGGCCTGTAGCATAACGCACATAGGTGCTCGAAATGGGATTATTTTCATGTTCAAAATGATTCATTGTCATGTGCTATCATTTTTTTTAAAACGGGATTATTTGAATATTTAAATTGATTCATTTCCGTGTGCTACGATGTTTTTTTTTAAGATTAGGCCCTTTCTCTGACTGCATGATGACTTCGTTTTTGAAGTCCACTGTGGTGTTACAGAATTGAGCCAGTATATGAACAGAAATTTCAAGGCTCTAGGTCGGCCGTCGTTACGCACGGTAATTTTTGTCAATTGCTTGCACAACTCAGTCGTTATTATGGTCGATATTCACGTTTGTGTAGAGGGAATATAACAACTTTCAAATGTACGTTCTATGTCTCATGTTCTGCGAGTCTTGACTCACTTCCGCACATGTACACACATGTACAGTATATATTGTCATTTAGTGTCTGCCTCTGAACTAATAATGTGGTAAAATTCTTAGGATAATGAAGCTTATTTTCCAGGTTTGCTCTCTCACAGTTTCAGTCGTTCTAAAATTTAGAGAAGAATTAATGCTATGACGTATTTTATAAGGTGAATGATTTTCATTCTGAACCATCGAATAAAACGCAAAATTTTTTTGACGTTAGTAATTTACGTAAAAAGACATAGAACCACTCCAACAACTTTAATATCCAACTCAATAAGTGTTCTTGTGTTGCTTAGAGACTGTAAAATTACATACTTCTAGCTTAATAAATGTGCCTTGCGTTGCTCACTGATTGATAAACCACGAACTGCTAGCTCAATAAATGGCCTTGAGTTGCACACTGAATGATAACCCATGGCACGAACTGCTAGCTCAATAAATGGCCTTGAGTTGCACACTGAACGATAAACCACGAACTACTAGCTCAATAAATGGCATTGTGTTCAATACGTAATGAAAACTTACGTATATAAGTCAAAAATATACTCAAGCCAAAATACGTGCGTGCAGAGTTTCCTTAATTATCATTAGCGTTATTGTATCAAATTGGTTAATCACGGTTTTCTCAGTTTTTTACGCAGTTTTTTCTTATTATCCGGGTGATAAATGATGTTAGACTATAATATTTTTTCGTACTATGCAGTACATCATACATAGTTAACTTTTTTTATATTTACCAAATTATTTAAAACACCAGGCTGTTTGGTGATCGGAATAAAAAAACAACGTTGAGTTTAAGGATTTAGTTTTAACTATCCTACTTAAAGATATTAGAAGCATTAACTCTGTTATTGCTAAAGAATAAAAGAAGTGTGTTACAAAATTACTTCTTACATATAGATTTATTTGGGGGATACCTAAGTTTAATTAAAAACCACAAGACAAAGGCAGGTAAAAACATACTAATTTAAAATTATTTTACTCTAGAGCTTTCGAGCAATCATTGCTCATCTTCAGTAGACACTGTAAAAGGCAGAAATATCGTACATAAGTAATCGTATGACGTTCTATAATTTTTTCTTATGTCATACGATTACTTATGTACGATATTTCTGCCTTTTACAGTGTCTACTGAAGATGAGCAATGATTGCTCGAAAGCTCTAGAGTAAAATAATTTTAAACTAGTATGTTTTTACTTCTTACATATATATGCTACTGGTATTCTAGTTCCTACTCAACTTCGTTGATCGTATTTTTGGACATCAGCTCGAAGAAAAAAACATTAGAGGAATGTAAATGTGACATCCATAATTCATTCATAGTCGCAGCCCTTTTTTTGCTTTGAAATGTCCCTGGAATAAATTGCTGGTTCAGATATTGTCATTTATTCTGTCCATCGCAAAATGTGTCATGCGGTATTGAGACTAGAATCAGAATTAACATACGCGGAAGCATTTTTTGTACAATCTCCATATATCAGTTACGAACTTTCTAAATTTTTGGATGAACAATTCAAATCTATAAATTCCTCAGCAACTATTCCCGCTATTATATATTAATGTAAAGTTCAATTGCTTTTTTCATTGGTTGCTGACATTGCTCCCTTGAATTTGCATCTAATTAAGAAAGAGATTCTCATTTTCAAAGCAGAGATTTTTATTCCGAGCTTATTCATGTACAAGCCTTAGGGTCAGAATTAGTGATTTCAGTGGCGTACGTGATGAATTGTGTGGGATTAAATCAACATAAAAATGTTGGGTTTACATGCAGTCATTATTTACCGTTAAAGGTTTGAAGAGGAAAAAGCGGTACCAAAAATTGTTATTACTTTCAGCTCAAGACAAAAAAACATTTCAATTTAGCATTACTCTTAGTTGATAGGAAATTACACTTACTTGATGGAAAATTATACATAGTTAAAAATTTTAGATCGCTTATCAAATTTTAGATTCAACAAACTCGTTTCCACGTACAGAGTTTCAGTTCAATTATTCCCAGGATCTCTTATCTCGTTGAATGATCCATAAAATTCAAAAGTGGAAGCCCAGCTTACTGCTTTTAAGAGTAATTTATATACATGTATGGAACTGAAATATGTAAGCATATCTTTTCTATATTCCCGTCGACTGACGCAAAACATTTGAGACAACGCGGGCAAAAAACAAAAAACGAAGAAAAAATCATCGTAAGCAATAACCAGCTCTGTTTCTAAATTAAGACGGTTCTGCTAACGAATGGCTTCATGATTTAAATCCTCCAAAAAATGTATGGACCTCAGGCTGTTTGTGTAGTACTCCACTGCGCAAAAATATTGCTACTCAAAGGTCTTTCATTGCTCCATCTAACTTTATTTCAGATTCAATGAAGGAAGACCATGCGGTCCCGGGCTCCAAAGGTTGAATATAAACTACTTTTTCATACATTGCTTGGCGTTTTGTGTTAACTATAGATCACATGCTACCCAAAAGCAAAGAATTTACTTTTAGACATCATGAATAAACTTTACATTACATTGACAGATCTACAAAACATTATCATCGGCTGAAAACCCCCTGGAAAAAGATATTTTCATTCTCGTCATCATCATCCAAGATCATTTTCGTATATAATTTAAGCAATGGAATGGTGCCAGAATTTTTAGGTAAGGGTACAATATGAACAATGATATGATGAGTTTTCAGGTATGCTCAAAATTTGAAAAATGAAATGATGCATGAATATGCAGGTTTGCGTATAATTTGAACAATGAAATTGTGTCAATATTCAGGTACGCTTACAATATGAAGAACGAAATAACGCCTGAGTATTCAGGTACGCTTCCAACATGAAGAACAAAATAATGTCTGGGTATTCAGGTACGCTTACAACATGAAGAACAAAATAATGCCTGGGTATTCAGGTACGCTTACAACATGAAGAACAAAATAATGTCTGGGTATTCAGTTACGCTTACAACATGAAGAACAAAATAATGTCTGGGTATTCAGGTACGCTTACAACATGAAGAACAAAATAACGCCTGAGTATTCAGGTACGCTTAAAATATGAAGAACAAAATAATGCCTGGGTATTCAGGTACGCTTACAACATGAAGAACAAAATAATGCCTGGGTATTCAGGTACGCTTACAATATGAATAACGAAATAATGCCTGAGTATCCATGTATGTTTGGTAACAAGGCGTCAAGACTGCTAAGATCGACATAACTCCCGTATTTACCAAGTCAACACTGACCTCTGTCAAAGGAAGGACGGATCTGTGTGGACCCTCTCGAAGGCTTCCAAGAAGACCTGTAAGCACAGCGACGTTTGAATAACCCTTTGCTGGAATAGACTTAATTGATATCGTAAACCTGGGGAATGTGGTTGACGCCTTTTGTTGTTGTTGTTTCCAGTTGGGCGACCACGCATATTTACAAGACATCCAGATGTGAGGTTTTGGAATTATTATGAAGTTGGAGTCCACGTTTGCAGAATTGAAGTTTTAAAATAATTATGAGGTTGCAACGAGCGTTTACAGAATTTAAGTTTTGGAGTAATTATGAGATTGGAATGTGCATTTCCATAATTGAAGTTTCGGATTCATTTTGAGTTTGAAGTGAGCGTTTGCAGAATTGAAGTCCTGTGAAGTTTTGGAATAATTAAGAGGTTGGAGTGGGCATTTGCAAAATTAAAGCTTGATGAATTTTTAGAATAATAGTAAGGTTGGATTGTGCATTTTAAGAATCGAATTTTGGTTACGTTTTAAATAATGATGAGGTTAGAGGTCCCTTTGCAAACTTAAGTTGTATTAAGTTTTGGAATAATTATGAGGTTGGAGTGGGCATTTGCATATAAGAAGTTTTGTGAAGTTTTGGAATAATCATGAGGTTGAATAGTGCATTTCCACCAATGAGGTATATCAAGTTTGTAGATAATTATGTAGTTGGGTGTGCATTAGTAAAATTGAAGTTTTGTAAAATTTTGGAATAGCTATTAGATTGGAGTGTTGATTTGCAGAGTTAAAGTATTATGAAGTTTGAGCACGATTATAAGGTTGGAGTGAACATTTTGGGAATATCCAAATAACTGTTCAGTCTTTCCTGGGATCAACGAAACGATCTCATAACTAAAGCAAAAAAAAAATGCACTAGTAACAATTTCTGTGAACTAATAAAATATCGAATTCCGGGACGACAATTATTGTCGTCCCGGAATTCGAAATTTTTGGAAAAGAAAATACAGAGGCAAAAGAATTATGATTTTAGAGTCCTGGAGTTTGAAGACCAACTAATTACAATTTAGCGAATACGATTTACTCCTAACTTACATAAAAATTTCTCACCCGTAAACAAAATGTTTCAAAATGAATAATTTCCAATATTTTTGCTAAATTAGCTTGATTATCATTAAGAGATCAATTGCACACAGTCTGTTTCGTATTAACAGTTGGTTTCTCCACACTGAAGCACAATGTTATTTAAATTAAAGGTAAAAAAAGAGTGTTGCGGTCAACAACTACTTATTCGCAGTAGAACGTAATATTTTTTTATTAGTTCTTCAAGCTTTCCCAACGGGTCAAGGGTGGTCTGGCTCATCGAAAAAGAAGGTTTCGACCCGTTGGGAATCACTTATCAAAAAAACCAAATCCAATGAAATTAAGTAGGCTTAACTTTCCATTTCAGCTTAACTTTCCAACCTAACTTAAACTGAGCCTCGCAGTGGCCGAGTGTACAGAGCGCTTGCGTTCTGTGCTTCATGCGCGGGTTCGAGCCCTGTACGTGGCAGTTGGCGTGAAAAACGCTGATGCGGCAAATCAGGGTCGTTGCCTGCAGTGTGGTCACTGTCCTCAAGGAATGTTACCTGAACACTAAACGAGAGGAAAATGAGACCTAAAGGTCGAGCGTGAAGAGGGGCCTGGGGAACCCCTATCATGTACATTCCCTGTAAAGTATCATGTCAATGATGCTAGCCACCCTCTACTAAAAAGAGGAAAAGGCATGGCATATACCATACATGCCATAACTTTCCATTCAATTTTTACCATTCCAAATCACGGTATCATTGACATAAAGCTTTAACAGTCTTCGAATTCATCATAAACTTGTCACTGGTTGTTGACAAAATAAGAAACATGAATGCATATACATATTTATTATTCCTGAAAGCGCTGTAGTTGCACTCACGGTAACATTTTTGGGAACAAAATTCATCTTCATAGATGTTTCCCGAAAAAGAACGCCCCGTAAACTTTCAACTTCAAGGCTTTCAAACTGATTGATTATGTTCTTCCTAATTATTTCAATTAGTAAATGTTGAATCTAAAATTATTAAAAAGTTTTTTCTTGAGGTGGGAGAGCTTTTCGTTGTGCGTTGACGCATGGAAAAATCACTTTGATATTGAGTAGCAGTTGTTAAAAAAAATTAAGATTCATCAAAAATGTTGTGAATAATATCAGCGGGGATGAAATTGTAGACGCCAAACGCCGTAATCGATATAACTTTGTATATTTTAATGTATAAAATTCGAACTTAAACATCATAAGATAAAATGGTTCCGTGCTCTGACAGTAAAATTCAAATAATAACTCAATTTAAATGCAATACCTGTGCTTTGAAGGCGAGCTGTGCAGTAAAATGCATCAGTTCAAGGTAATTCTTAATCAACCCAAATCATTTTACCTCACTGGTAACGTGTTGCCAAACTGTTGATGAAAGAAAATTCATTTCCAAAAGGGAAGTTCCCAAATTCTTTGCATCTCACTGGAACGAAGTTTTAAAGATTAATTTTTTTTCGACTGATCATTGACCTGAAAAAGCGAAAATAAAAAAGAGGTGTAAGAAAATACGGTGGTAAGTCATTTATGACCAAGTTTTAATACCGTTATGTCTCAATTATGCGTTTATTAACCCGTTATCGATTATATAGAAGAAAAAACACAGGATCATGAATGGTTCAAAACAGCGACGGTACAATATCTGAACGGTACTTCGACCGAACGATTCAGTCTACTTCTAAAACTGCACACTGAGTTTAGGAATAGGCTGTGGAGCAATCGATGCACTTCTTACCGCCATAAAGAAACAGAAGTTGCAAATAAGAGAGTTCATAAGAAAGTTCATTCTGATCTTCACGTACATGTCTTTAAAAATGAAAAAATATGTACTCGAAAACAGGTCCTGTAAAATTTGAGTTCCAAATTTGTGCGATTATTTTTCATGTGTTCGATGTATTGGGCGTTCTACGCCGCTAGGTGTGTCAAACATTCTTGAAGAGGTCACATCACAAATTTTTCTATAAAAAAGAGTTCAGCCCTGAAATACTCGCCAACAAGAAGCTCCAGGATTCAGCGAATACAACTTGAAGTCTTAAGCACGTGGACCTTCTAACATGAGAGTAATATAGAATCAGAGCTCTCAGAAAAACTTGCCTTTCACTCAGACGACATAACATTCAAAAGAAAAAAAGACACTACTCATAAAATTTTACATTTTCACTGGAATCATGCAAATACGCTTTGAGAAGTGAGTCAATTCGTTTAAAAAAACGGACGCTTTCAATCAATTCCGGGCAAAAGTCTTCTTGCTTTTGTCGCTTGATCTTTCGTTCGTGAGATCAGCGAAAGAAATGCCGTAACGGGACAACGTAGCACCCGACATAATTTGATGTAAATACGGGCGTCAGGGCTCCGAGGCATGCAATATTTCGCAGAGAAATTCAATGCAAATCAAGGGTATGTTCTCCCATAGGAATAGCACGAAGCGGACCTGCTGAACAACGCAAAGTCGACGGCGTAAATCTGATATTTACGCAGACGATAGAACGTCGGAATAAATCAGCTAAAATGGCCGACGTAATTTTGCGGCGTTCAGCAAAAATTCTGTTTGACGGTTGCTGAAGCCATGAATATGGTTAGGATATATCCATTTTCCATTTCGTGGATCACAGAAAATATTCCGGAAACTCCCCATGAAAAAAATGGGACGATAGAGTCTCATCGTTTTTGAGAGGCCTCTACATTAGTTTGTCATTCATTTATTACAAGTGCTTAATTCTTATTATCGTTAGAGTTACTGCAGTAATGTTGCTAGAAGCTCAAGTCATTTTCCATGAGTAATTCTATTTTTGGGAGGCCTTAATGTTTTCTTTTTTTCATGGTTTTCCATAATTTCAGTTCGAACATTTCTAATTCTGTTTACAGTCGCACCTTTTTTTCAAATACTTCATGATCATATTTTGTGATATACTGAAATTTCATGATCTCAATTCCAAGGCTTCATACTTTTTCACAAAATTGTAAATTTCATATTTTAGAGCAAAAGCTATATTAGTGAATACAAATACTTCTTACACTCACTGGCACAAGATGACGAACAAGCTTTCAAAACAACCATTCATCAGAACTCGAACTTATTTTCCCCAGCGTGTTGCAAGACGCTGAAGAGGCTCTGAGGGAGTAGCCTGTATAGGAAAGAAGGTTTCAGAATTTTTCGTGCGGCTACTGAAAGGCTGCCGATGAAGCCAATATTGATTCAGTTAAAGTCGAGCTCGGTTGCAAAAGAAGCGGCCACCTTCGTCTTTTGCTCGCACAGTTTAATAAAGATCTCAGAAAAGAAGTTTTGGAGATAGCCATCCAGAAAGAACCATCCGTTTTCCTCGTCTTAAAGAGATCAAAATGAAAAGGGAATCCATTGCGACCAGCGGATATCGTCATGAAGATTTCAACGCCGTTTGGAGGAAGGTTTATCTATATTTATAGAGCACAAAGCTCTAAGTTAAGAGTTTTACAAACTATGATCGAAGTCATGCATGTTATTTCATATCTCCAATTTAAGAAAAGCACATGTCGTATATATCATGGGGAACGTCTAAAAGTTTTAATGTTTATCACAATAACAAGAAAATTTACTGATTACTTGAATTACTCGCACATTAAACCAAAATGTACAGGAAAACGATATTTATGATGAATCGCTGTAAAACTGTAGTAACAGAAAGAATAATAAATACGTTATCTCTAGCTTGAATATTTGCAATTTTGGGACCAGAAGTATATTAATTTAACAGAAAAAAATACGGTAGAATTCGTACATTTACTTGTCGAGTGTGTTGAAATTTTCGAATTGTAAAACTCACTGACATGTACTCAAATAAATTTTTTGCTGAAATATTTGGCAGCGTTCATACACTTACTGTGTCGAGTGTGTAAGAATTTCCTAAAAAGTCAACTCACCCACTGACATTTGCTCTCCACTTAGAAAGCTGTTCATACTAGTCTATTTATCGCATTCCATTTCTAGCTTACCCCGTACAAAGTCACTGATGAAACGTTCTGTAATATAGCCGTTGACTCCAAGTGCGGTCATCATATGAAATAAAACAAATCGGCATTGTCAAGTCGAAAGTTGCAATAATATATTTTCGTACGTCTTCCATTACGGGTAACTTCGTTAACACAAGACTATTAAGAACTTGATAACAAAGGACATAAACTCACTTTAAGCATTCGTTAACGCGTTCATTCAACCAGCACAATGCATTCTTCAATAATTTGTTCACTGGGTTAATATGACTTCGTTTTCTTCATTGGCTCTAGTTCAAGTGTTTACACATTCAAATTATTATGAAAATTGTTCTACAACGCCATCACTTGAATTTGTAGCGCAGTGCACGGCATTAAATGTTATAGTCTTTTCGTGTCCCAGGATTAAGGATGCAAGGAAGCATTCGAATATGCACTTCACATTTCTGCTCAACACGCTATGACTAATGTATTGGAGACAGGAAAAGGCTGCAAGCAATTAACTTCAAAGAGACCTTTTGAGGAGGTAACTTTCAGACGGAGTGGAAGATACACAATCAATAGGGATCACTCACGTCCCTAATGTACTTATTTAAACTGCAGTTTTTAATAGCGGACATTCGCTGGACGTTTTGAAGGAAGCGAAACTCGCTACAAAACCAAGAAATGGATGTAATTCTCGTCAATTCTATGGAGAAGAACGTGGTAAACAAGTCAAAATAATTTTTCTTCTGGTTACAAAATTGCAGCGGATCCATCAGCCAAGCCTTCCTTAAACGTCCATGAAGTTCCTCTTGAACCATTACATAATGCGTCTAGGTCATCACTCAGGCAGTGATGGAGAAACTTCTTGTATTTATGATCTCATTAAAGGAAGAAATTTCCAGTAACCGCTTCCTTATAGCTTCATTTCTGATATTTCAAAAATTACTTCACCAGGATGGGCTAGCGGATTCGTTTTCGGACGTAAATGAAAGGTAATTCTACCTCAGATAAAGCATCTCTGACCAGGTTTTAGGAAAAAAATCACGGAGTTTAGCGAAGGAGTTTTTGAGCGGTAAAATCTCTTCCTTCTTCAAAATCGTGAAATTGTCAGAAATCAGCTATTCAGTTTATTATAACTCATGGTGAAGAAAGCCAAAGCCATTTTGGTGAGAAGACGATGAACTATTTTCCCTTTGATTTTAGTTACAAGTAATACCACCTTCGTGAAACTGTAACATTTGAACCCGAACAAAGTTATATCGTGTTTAATAAAAATATGTATGATAAAGATATGGACAATGCCACAACAGTTGAACAGTTCCAAGGGCTGTTCGTCTAGCTGCAAATTTTGCTCCATCCTAAGCTAGGTAGAATTTTATCTTACATTGCTGGCTAGAAAGCAGTGTGATTCTCCATGGCGGAAAAACATAGATTCGTGATCGTAGTTTTGCAGTAATGCTCTCCGTGGAGTGAACAAACGTCTCTTTAGCCGCGCAAGAGAATGCTGAGAACAGTACAATTCAAAAACCAACGAGGAGATTTCCTTACAAATTACTCCTGGGTTTGCCAAGGAAGGCATTCACGTGCCAGCTGCGCCCCCAAAAGTTTATTCTAGACTATAGGAGGCCTCACTGCAAGTGCACGATGAAACCAGCGTCTCTGGGTCATCAAGACTTTGGTGCTGTGCAGGGAGTGTGCAAAATGTTTCATCTTGGCACCAGAGGTCGCGTAATGTAGTCTTCTTCCAGGCTTGCGCGCAGAGCAAAAAGTTGCGGGCACATCCAAATTTTTTGAGTTCTTGGATAATATTTAGCCGGGATGTCAAAGTTACGTGATTTAAGAGTTTTAACTTCATTTTGTTATTGAACTCTTGAATAAAATTTAACCGGGATGTCAAAATTACGTGAGTTTTGAGCTTTGAATGCACTTTTTTAATCTTGGATAATATTTAACCGGACCGTCAAAATTACGTGAGGCCTTATAACCGTTTTTTTCGGGTCTTGCATAATAACAAGCAGGGCTGTCAAAATTACGTGGGTTGGACATTTAAAGCTCATCAGCAGTTTTTGCACTCTTGCACAATATTAAACCGTGCTGTTAAAATTACGTGAAATTGGGGGCTTTAAGAGCATCAGCATTTTTTCAGATTATGGAAAATATTTAATCCTGCTTTAAAAATTGTATGGGTCGGGTGTTTTAAATATCTTTTCACCATCAAGAAGTTTCCTGCTTCTGATGACTCACATTTAAAATAAGTAAAGATAATGTGAGTTGCAGTTTATGAAGAAATGCATGTGAAACTTGTTTTAAACACTTCAACACGTTGACTCCCTATAGGGACATATGAGTACCACCAGTTAAATTGTTTATTTACGTACCGGTGTAAATCAACAGCATTACAATTATTTAGCACCTTTTGTTAAAAAATATTTAAGCTTGTGAGGTAAAACACCATCACGCTATTATATTTTAACACTTCTTACAAAAGAGACAAGTGTTTTTGAGCAATAAAGGCGTTTTTTTTTAAATTCAGCTACTTACAACCTTGGGGGAAAAGGACCGCTGGACGCATATGTGCGTCCAGCTGCAGCAAACGTGCTAGTGCGCGTTCACACTACAAGCAGAGCGGCAATAATGCTTGGATATGCTGTAATGCAGAAACGCTCGGCTGTTCACACTGCAAGCGGAACGGGGCAGAGCGGAGCGGCGCGCTCGGAAAATATATTCGGATTTTTTGACGCTCCCTGCGAGCGTTTCTCCGCGGCTCCACCTTTGGGTCATCATATCCTACAGTGGTAGAATTTTCTTTTGATTTAAAAAGTATAATATATAACTAATAACTTGTATAACTAATATAACAACTGTAACTGATGGTGTAACACGTAATATTTCCTTTTAATTTCACCCATTCAGGTTGATTAGGCATATAATTCTTTTTTTCTTTTACTTTCCCTGATTTGTTATTTTATCATTGTTTCAATTCAATAAATATGCTTTCATTTTCTATATTACAAAGTATTATTTTTCTTGTTATGTTGGGCATTTTATTTTATGATCTTGCAAAACAAATAATTGTATGATTTTTATAATAAAGTTTTCCTTTTTCCGTAAAATTGAAGTAAAAGGGGGCCGTATGGTGAGGAGGAGGCCTCAATGAGTGTGTGATGCAAAATAAGCTGCAAAATATTATGAGCTTGAGTCATTTTTTCTAGCACTAACGAAAAACATTCAAGTCTTCTGAGTTGTTTTTCGATCGTGAGAAGTTAATATTTGTCAGTATTTTCTCTTTAGCTTTCTCTGGGACAACCCTGAATTTCTGAAGATAATTATTTAACTTGCACTAACCTTTGAAGTCACAACAAGACGCTCCTTCGTTCCTAATGGCCTACGAATACCTGTAGTCCTATTAAGGGGTACAACCTTCATGTAAAGACTTCAATTTTACTTAAATTTCTTTGCATTACGCGCATCCTCTGTAAAAATTTGTAAATTATCACTGAAAGGCAAATTTATCTTATCTCGTTGGAAATTTTTCCTTCTAGAAGGGATAATAGTGCATCAAAAGTTTATGCATAAAATATTCCAATACTTCATACAACTTAAATCTGCAAAGGGATCTCTAAAAATAATATTTTGGTTACGTTTTAAAAGTATTTAAAAAAACTCGATGCGACTGTAAACAAACTAAGAAACAGCGTTCGACGTGCCTTCTTGAGGCGAAACTAATTCGAATGTCTCTGGGTTCTGAGGGTAGTTAGACAAAATATATCTGAAGGCAAGAATTTGTTTTCTTTTTTGAAACCAGTTTTTTTTATATAAGTCTAGGATATAATGCGTTGGCATCAACTTAACTAATTAATTTCCATATTTCTACCATAGTAACTAAATATTCAAACAGCTAAAGTGAAATGAACCTCTGTAGTTGATATCTACTTTTGTAACAGGAACCGGAAATCACCTGCACAGTTAAAAAATTTTTCTTAATGAATTCTTCGCTATTTTCCGAGTCCCATTATCATGGGCAATGACAACGTCTACGTTTCTAGGCAAAGTTGTTCAAGTTCGGTTGGTATCCTCATTTTACTTCCAGTGACAGGAAAGTTCTCTCCAGAGTCCAAAAAAATGATCATATCATTTCAGTAAATGAAAGTTTTAGCCTTATCTTCGCCGCTGGGCATTGCGAGGAAATAGAGCTGCCGTGAACTCACCACGGCTAAATAAGGGGCTTATCTACAGGTGCTGTAGGAGGCGCGTTGAATAATAATAATCCTACCAAAATGTTCCAAAAATCGGTGCCGTTCTTTCGAGCTTTGATCATTCAAGTATAGACGCGTTTTACGAACATACTCGAGTAAAGATAAAGATTCGGAGTAAATGATTAGGAAACTTTGAAGCAGTGTGCTTAGTAAATGATTCAAAAACTTGGAAGCAGTATGTTCAAAAAAGGATACAAAAACTTTAAAGCAGTGTGCTCTGATGCCAAATGTAGAGCAGGTCCTTTCCTATTTCTTTCGCGTATAAGAATTAGTGACAAAAAAAATCAATCTAGATAAATCTCTTCATTTACCTCCTCATTAATTCTGTGAAATTGTGTCGGATTCGTTGTTTCCCTGAAAAAATAAGATGAAGCTCAATTTACAGAATCGTAAGGCTTAGAATTTTATTACCACTAGTCCACTCCTCTTTATCTGAAATGCGAAAGAAGGCGATATGAAAGAAAGGCCGCAAGAAATGAAAACTTTAATCGAGAGTTGATGAGGCCGAGTATGTATCACAGATGCGCTCATCACACACTTTCGGCTGGCTTCGGGCAGGCAGACAGACGGATGCGGCTCTTATTATAATATAGATTTTATGCATGAAACGTGTTTTTGAAAGAACGTTGTGTTCAGGCGAGTCCGTTTCTATCAGTCAGTTTCAAGCAACTCTAAAACGCCTTTTTTCAAAGTTCATTCGTGCAAAACGCTTCATTTTCGTGTACTGTGTCTATACCAACAGCACAGCGTCTGCATATTACATAATTTTTGTAAACTATCAAACGCTCATTACAACGCAATATTTTGCATCGTTTAATGTTAGAACTAGTGCATAAGAATGACATCCTGAAAGTTTCCACTTTTTCAGAGTTTAATTTTACTTTCAAAGTGAGGCATTTTCTAGTGAAACATGATTTGTAACATTTAGCTGAGACCTGCAAAGGGTTGTTGAACTTCTTTCTTTGTTCATTTTTTTGCTGGTTATACTCAAGGGTCTTCAAATATTTAGGTGTTTTTCAACTGACTCCCCCTCCTAAAAAATAACCTGCTCCTTATCCTGCACCGACAAACATTTTTTCTGCAAGTTTTTGTTTCCAAATTAAAAATGAAACATATTTTTTCACTTTCATGGGAAAGATGCCGGAAAGACAAACAAATTCCTTATATCAAATTCAATCACTCTTAAAAAGAAATATTGCCGTTCAAGGAATTGAAGTTTTAGCCTTACGGATATTAAAAAAATAAAAGTGTTTTCTGCAACACAAAATTTTCCACAATAATATTAATTCTCCACTCGTTAAGTGTAGAACCCTGAAGATTGAGGGCCAACTTTCAAATTTTACGACTAGATGCATCTTTTATGGTATATATTATTGAGTATTCAGGGTAATTATTTACGAATTTAGTTCACATTTTTTGAGAATTTAGGAGATAAATGCTCAGTTTTATTTGCTATGCTGCTAAGAATCTACGATAATTTTAAGAAGATGATGTCGATGAACATTATAGTTGTTTTGGAATGAATATAAATACGAACAAATGTAGACGTTCACTCTGTAAGTGATTTCCGATAGCCTTACGTAACAAAACAGAATGATATGTGATTAATTATTGCAAATTGTTAAATGAAAAAGTATTAGTGATTCGTATTACACGTAAAAAAATTAATTTCATCATCTTAGAACAGAAATGTACGGGTCATGGAATTTTGAGCATTGAACATTCAAGTAGCCGAGTGTAACAAAGATACCCAAGTAAAATACAAGTCATGGCATTTAAAAGACATTTAAGATTTAAAAGACTCATCCCTCAAGGCATAGTGGTACAAAACTGAAGTGGAGAAGTGCGAACAATAGAAGGCTGACCAAGTGGTCATCCCTTAGGTGTAGCTAAAGATTCGCTAAGTTTAGCCTTCAATCCCTCATTACGAAATGGTCAATTTCGTAATGTAGTCCATAGGTCTACGTATCCTGGCTGCATTAATGTGAGTAATAATGGTATTAAGCCCTCACACAATCGAGATTAGGGAAAAAACGAGAAGTTTTCGCAGAGCTTTAAATAGAACTTTAAATAAGCTGTACCAGCAGAGCAACATACAAATTTAATTGCGGTCATCGCCTTCGCAGTGAGCCCTAATGATGTCGCAGAGTATGCGTTTTAATTTTATTAAAAATTTTACATTTAAAATATTAGGAATCCACGTTTATTGCGTTAAAATGGGCTAAATCACTCAGTTAAAATTGACAGCCAGGGTAGACACATTCCGCTCGACCACTCCGACAAAATCGAATAGGAAGCCAGCTCGGGAAGGTAGGTTCAGAGCTTGAGTTGAAGGATTTGGTGACGGAGACAGTAACGTCTAAGTGGCAGGACACCGTCACGCAGGGAGCTAGGCCGCAGAAAAGCAGACTGCAGCGAAGAAATTCTCTTGAGTAATCTCCACACCCGAGAGCGGAACGGAAAGGCCGCCAACACCCAGCACCAGCTGGAGGACAATTCAGAAAGAAATGAACAAAAAACTCCACAAACAAACTGAGCGAACGAGATTAAGTATAAATTCAACAACAGGTTAATAGCAATTGTTTCATTTCAATTACCTAAGTTAAATCCCTCAATGGAGCAGACCGATGACAATCTAGGCGAACGACTGGAGCTGCGACGGCAAGAAGTACGGCAGGAAATAATTTTCTTAGCATTAGAACCAGGACTAACGACAAATACAAAGAAAAACAGAACAAACAAATTTTCAAGTCGGAAGAATTCGAAATATGATGAATAAGACTGATGTGACAATGAACAATTAATAATTCAATACACACTTGAGCTTATTAATGGCACTCATTGTAGGAACTTTTAGGCGAAGAATTAATTACTAAGAAATTTAAGCAGAAATCAGTGAGAGGAAAGTTTCCATAGCATGAAAGATAATAAGTAAGAGATTCGAATGCTTTAGAAATAAGGTGAATGAGTACAGTTCTATACCAGGTCGCTTGCGCAACCTAGAAGCTAGATGAACCGCACTCTTTCAAGTTAATATTTTAAGGTTACCGAAGTAACTTTAATAAAAGGTCAACTTGCAAAGTTAATTACCAAGGACACTTAGAAAATTTAAGAAAAAAAGTAGGAAACGTAAATTAAGGAAAGAAACCATTCACACTAACAAAAATAGTAAAAGAGATAAAAGACACAGGAAGAATTAAAGAAAAATGAATTGCCCAAGTTCGAGCCAAGTAGAGCCTCCTCCATCACCGTCCCATCTCTAGAGATGGAGAACGCAGCGTATGCCACGACGCAGCCCGACGCTCCGCAGAACTCCATCCAACGAAGGCCTCGAACAAGCCCTCGCCAAGCCAACACACAGAACGTTACACTCACTGGCTGCATTAATAAAACCAAGGTAAACAGCCTTTTACGGTAATGATGTTGGGAGTACGAAACATAATAAGTAGTTCAAAAGTAATGTATTCTAAAGAGTTCAAAAGCATTCTGCCAAAACCTCTTGCCACAACGACTCACCTCAGATTCGACCCGACCGGAACAGCCAGAACCTCAGACTCAAAGAACAACGCTCCCGACCTAGGCTCACAAGACGTACAACTCTGAGGAATTATTTCCGATAATTATTACAATTTTAATTCAATCCCTCATTTCGGATAATCATTCGCACTCAAACAATTGTTCGAGATGATGAAAATTTCTTATTTACTTGATTACAATATGAACTGATTGGAGAGATCGTTAAAACAACTTACAAGCGACCGAGTAAATTGCTGGTGGCAGTGTTCGTCAAATAACTTAAAAATGACCAAATAAATTGCTGATCGTATTTTTCCTCAAAATAACATCGTATGACCGGATAAATAGTTGATTGTAGCGTTCTTTAAAATAACCTCATATGACTGAATAAATTGCTGATAGAAGTGATGGTCAAGACAACTGACGAATGACCGAGTAAACTGCTGATTGCAGCGATAGACAAAACTATTTATAAATGACGAATAATTTCATAGGTTCTTCATCACACTCATTTGCACAAGCTTGAGCTTTCCACACGGCAAGAAAAATAAGCATCCATCCACGTTTTTATTTTGTAGAGGACTGGACTGCAAGCGAGATTCAAAACTTCATGGTTAGCAGGTTTGAATTTAGAATTTCCTCAATTTTTATTCATGAATAGCTTGCTGATTTTCATGGACGTTTCTTGTCAATTGGAGGGCTGTCACTGAGCATCAAAACTCCAAGAACATAAAATAAAAAGTACACATTCAGAACTTCCTTGATTTGTATACATAGATAGCTTGTTTGTTCACATCAAGCGTGGGGCAACACGGAAACTTTGTTCTTAGGACGTAATTTGATGCAATCGACATGTCCTGGTGACAGAAAGTGACACGGTTCAAGTGTCTCTAGAGGCAATGTCGTTGGCTGCAGAATTGCTCACTCGAGGCTGCAATATAGGCTTTCCGATCCGACCTGCCTATTACGCATGGCTATCCAATTTCACTCTGCGTCTATCACTGGTCTATGATCGTCTTTCCTGCAGTGCGTACTTTGCAAAGCATAAAATGAAGCCTGTTTTAGCGCTTGAAATATCGGAAAAAATGATATAGCTCCAACCTATGTTCCAGCTAATTTTATAGGTCGTCTTCACTATACGCTAAAGTTTGTTCAAGTTGGCATTTTATCAGCTTCACAATTTGAAAATTTTAAGCTATTTATATGAGCTAGAGAATGATATCGAAAAGGTATGACAAACATTTTTTTTAAATAATGTCACTTGCTATGTTTTCTGTTCTGTCTCACCATTGCAGCAACACTGAATTCCTCACTGAGGTCCATGAGAAAGGTTCAATGTTTTATTACTCAACAAAAAATAGCTGAGTAATGACTTTTTAAATGAGTTTTTCTAATTGAAAGATAATATTTTAGTTTGATTTTACTCACATTTTCAGTTAAATTATTAAATGATACTTCTACGATTTTTATTAAGAACAACGCCACTCGTGACCCATGAACTGAGATCGTTTCTCGAGCAAATTTTATGATAGGAGTTGGTAGGTAAACATGTTTTAGACGAAAATGAAACATCAAATGAAAATTTTTCGAACATCAATAGAAAATTTTTCTTTAATATTGCCGTAAATTAAACGGGAAGCATAAATCTGTAAAATGGACCTTTGTAAAAATGAACATTTGCAGTCGACAGTCCCCACAATAGATCTTGTGGGATTAACATGAAAACTTGGGCCTATATAAACGTGTGGGGATAAAATGAGACCAAGAGAAATGTTAAAGCCAAGAACGTGCTTAATTAAAATGATATCTTGAGCCAAGAAGAACGTTTATGATGGGTATGGCAAGTTGGACCAAGAAGTACGAGTATGGAATGATTTGAATCATTTTCAATATACAAAACGAAGTTAGTTCTATTTTCTGGTTGTAACTAAAAACAGAATTTCCAGTTGTACCTTTTCCCATTGGTGAGAAGAAGGTGCTGATTTTTCCCTGAGTTATTACAAAGCGCAGATAGTGGTCGGTGACTAATAAACAAGCAAGCTAACAACCAAGCCAGCATAAAAAAAAAATCAATAACCGCAGCTCCACAAGTGTGTACCTGACTTGTGTAATTTCATGTTGAAGCATTCAACGCTTCTCGATAGAATATTTAACACAGAGCTCTATGGATTATGAGTTTAATTAACAGACAACCAATTTTCATTTTTTAGTTCAACGCTGTTCCTTGCATTTCAAGTCTGCTGCAAATAACTCTAAAATTGCTACATTACCCTGCGACAAGTCGACAGCATTCAGGAAAAATTCACTTGGCGCGAAACACGTGAGCTGTTTTGAACTATCAGCTCGTACTAGCACGCATTGTGACATTTCTGCGCGATGCGTCAGAAATTTTCCACGCTGTTTTAGGCATGTATTTTTTCAAGCTCCGTGTTGTCGCTCTTATCCACAGCTTGAGACCGCATTTGGTCAAAATAAAAAGGCATTTTTGAAACGAAAGCAGAGTGCTCACTTGCGTTTTCATGCAAGAAAGCATGCTTAAGTTTTACCCTGAAAAACTCAAATTGAAAAACTTGAATGCTAATTTCTAAACAGCAATAATCCTCAAGTTAATCTTTGAGCTCAAGGTGTGTTTACATTTATTTTAGAGCCAACAAATATTTTCTGGTGATTTTCAGTGATTCTGATACGCTAAAACACGAAAAGTTTTTCCGTGGTTTTTAACGTTGGAACTTTAAAATTGCAGCAGCAACTTCAGATTGTGACTCAATCTGACAAGGGGTGACGATCTTTGAGTGAAATTTTTTAACTAATTTGTGTATTTGTACTTTATAATTTTAAGCGAAACGTCCTTAAGGAAAATTATAAGAGTGTGGGACTGAAACAGTTTTTAATTTTGCGCTAGAATAAACTGCAGATTTTCAGTACGTGGTAAGTACTTTTGGTGATAGCCATTTGAGCACAACTTAATCTCCCGGAGTTTTTTGAAATTTCCTCTCTGTAACTCAACTTGATCTCCCGTAGTATGGGGAAATTTCTCCTTTGTAACTCAACTTGATCTCCGTAATATGGGGAAATTTCTATTCTATAACTCAACTTGATATCCCGTAGGTTAGTAAAATTTTAGGATAATTGCAGCCTTTGAGGATAATTGCGTGATTACTTCGATAACAACTGATAATAATTGAATCAGAAACCTTGAGGAAAATTGAAGCCCTTGTTCTCCATAAGACCCAGCCAAGGACTGAATCGAGATACTAAGATTTAGTTTTAAAATATAGTTGAAATATTCCCGGGTAACTGCACAAAGCTCCAAAATCTCCTTTTAGCTCAAAATCCTGCGCTGTGTCAAACTAACTATAGAATATTTGTACTCCAATTTACTCCATACAACGCGGATTCACAGTTGATTCTTCATGAAAACAAAACAACACGAAAATATTTCATTTGTTGAAAAGATTTCAAATGTGCGTTTCAGGTTTCAAAATATATTGTGAGAGTAATTTGAAAGGTTTTAGTGTAATATGTTTTTGGTTAGCTTACTTTTTGAATCCTGCGCAGTTTATTCAACAAAGTCAACATTTTTCCATAACAAAAGAGAGCAAATGAAAGGGGCATAATTTTGCTCCTAAATGTATTTCTATATACTCTAATTGCACCGAGTAATTTCCCAAAGATAAAGTTCGTGTTTGAGTTGTAGAAATAAGCGGGAAAAAGGAAAATAGTCTAGAGCATTGGAATAGTGGTAGCGTGTGTAAGCAGCTAGATAATATTTTCATTCAGTAACTACGTCCACCTCCAGGCATGATATGCATAAATTAATGTTTAAAGAAAGGGAGAAATATTGGTCCCGCGTCTTCTGTGGAAAAAAAAGCCAAGCGCGAGTATTTCAAGCGTGCTCAATTCAGTATTCGAAATCAAATATTATTTTGTGCGTTCAAATGAACTCTGACTTCGTTTCTGATTCTATATATACATATCACACCAGATCTTAAACGTCGTAGGCCCTCTTATAGTAACAAAAGTAGATTTTTTGTTAGAAGTTGCCGCTTTCTAATGACAACTTCTTGCAGTTGCAGTCCTTGAATTCGCCCGACCAATGCACAAAATACTGCAAAAATACTCGCGCTGAATCGATCTGACGACTCCGCTTAAGAGAAAACTCCTTCTTGGAATGGAGTGCTTTTTTCGTAGTTTCCGAGCCTCTTGGAGCCGGAGGAATTTCATTACAAAAGGCTTTGCTCTTACAATAACATTCTCTAGGCTTCAAATGAGCCGGCCGCGATGGATTGCCTGCTTACAACTAACCCAACGACTTGTCACGGAGAGAAAATGGAAGCATTTCTTTGGCCTGTGTTATTCACTAGAGAATATTTTAGCGCTCCTAAAAAAGACTTTCCATTTCCGAATCCCGAGAAATACAATTTCAGTTTCCTACGCCTAAAAAATGAGTTTTTCGTTCCTCCACTCCCGGGAAACTAATGACTATATTTTGTACTACCAGCGTGTAAGAGGTATTTGCGTTTCATTTAAATGAGTTTAAAAGAGGGCAATCTTGATATATTTAAGCCAGTTATCGCCAAACTGAATTAGTCGCTTAATTCGAAGCTGTGTGACTAACGCTGAGAAAAAATGTGGTCACAGAATATAATATTTTAATCAGAACAACGAGTTCAGGACATCCTTTATATATAGATATCCAAAGGTTCAACGGGGCTGTCGTGACCATTTACAAACGGTGCATTCAATGCTTTATAGTGAGTGAAAAAAAAGTTAGCATTTTAGATCAAAAAATTCAGAAAAGTGATACTTCCACTTATTTTTTGCATATTTTACAACAATGAAATTGGTTTATAATTTTTTATATTTTGTGGGCCCTGTTGAAGCAACACAAACTATCTTGGAAACCCAGGGGGAAACTGAAGCAATTATTCTCGCTTTGTAAACGAATACAAAGGGGTTTTGAAAGTGGCACAAAGGGTTTAATTTGATTTGATACATCTCTTTTTTTATTCAGACAAAGGGCAATAAGGAATGTTTGAGAAAGATCTGACTCCGTCGGCTCTGAAAGGACGTTCCACGAATTCCCTTTTCATCACAGAAGCAATTGAAATTCCAATAGGAAACCCTAAGAACGTGAAGGAAATTGTAGGCCATTCAACTTCCTTACTCATTTCTAACAATGAATTTTTCATCAATGCCAAGGCTTGTCATTTTGCCTCAATTGTAACGCGTGTACGCGAGCGGCGAAAAAAGATTAGAGTTAGTGAGATTTGGAGCACAAAAATTGATTCAAAGTTCCTCGAAGTCCTCAAGTTTTTCGAAAGAGTCTAGACTTGAGTTTATTTTTAGAGTTTCGAAGCATACTCATGATTGATGGTTTCAAATCTTTCGCTATCAGTACGCAGTAACTCTATAAGATTGAGATGCGTGTTGATGTCCGTGATCAAATTTTTTTTTAAGGAAAAAAAGCATATGCCACTTCAAAGTTTGTCGTGCCTGAGAAACAAGAAATACTGCTGTAGTTTGATAGTTATCGCAGTCAAAATGTGAATATTTTGGAATATAAGATATTGTAACTGAATTTCATTGGATTAAATTCTTAAAAACTATTGATTTTAATAATTATTGTTAATTTTGACAAAATAGGTAAATTTCAAAAGTTAAAAACAAATGATGAAATAGTTACCAAGGCTATTTTCTTGGTTTGGAAATAAAAAGGAAAAACTAGATCATAAACACCGAGTTCAGAAATATTTTCGAGAGAAAACAATGTATTTGTAAATATATGTGGTTTATAGCAAATGGCAAATAAAAATTATGGATGAAATAATTTGCACCTTAAGCATGTACACTTCGGCAGGTGATACATGAGAACATACTTGAAATTAATCAGTCAGTAACATTAGGATGTTAGCCCAACAAGGTATGCGGATTTTGTGACCACCTACAATATGTGAATAAATTCTGTAATTAGCTATGGTAAATAGCCCACCATATTTATGTTTCTGCGTTTCTTGTTCAGGTACGATGATCTGTTTAAATTTTGGAGGTCTTCCCTACACTTATTTCATCATCATTTTAGTTTCATTTGTCAAGTAATATGACAGCCTATAGTATATGAGATTAAATCTTACTTCTGAAAGTCTAATTGGTAGGGGATTGCAATTATCGTAACGTAGGGATTTTCCGAATTTGTTACCAATAGAAATAAGGGCATTTTATTAGACCTGACTTTTGATTATAAATGGACTGTAAACTCATTTTTATATCTCGTCAAGTTGTAACGGAAGTCTGTTTGGCCCTAAATTGTTAGTTTCGGGTCAGATTTCTCGTGCGCATTATGCTTATTGAATATAAAACTCCTAAGAGATTTTCGGTATTAATGACAAAGTTTCAGAATTTCCACGTTCCTGAATGAAACAAAAGAAAGTAATTTATGTATATGAAATGGACTCACAGGGGTTTCTCCGGAGGCATCGTCCTTAGTTCGTTGTATGCTAAACTCTTATTTGAACGTTGTCATGGGATGTAAAACTTGTCTTCAACCAGCGCATTCAACACTTACTTCAACGTTGTCATGGGATTTAAAACATGTTTTCAGTCTGCCCATTCAACACTTACTTGAACGTTGCCATGTGAAGTAAAACTTGTCTTCAACCAGCCCATTCAACACTTACTTGAACGTTAATTGTCATGCAATGTAAACCTTGTTTTTAATCAACCCATATAAAATCGTTACTTACGTACCCCATAAATCGAATCCAGCTAGACAAGAAACTGGCGCCTCGAATCGTGAAGTCAGGACGAGCATCAAGCGTTCGCAGTTTCTTGTCTATCTTGCAATTTCTGGGTCAAGCTTGACAAGAAACTGCGGCCTCAAAGGGTGAAACAAGGAAGAACTTCAAAAATTCGAGGTTTTCACTCCGCATTAAAGTTAATTTTATGGTAAGAATTATGATGTTCACAACTGCTAATCACAACGAAAAAACGAATGTATCGAACTAAAGTTGGAACTCCAAAATGGTTATTTGATCGACATCAGGTAGTCAGCAAATGAACGTCAGGTACTATGGTCAAATGGAGTCCCAGAGCGGCACAATCAACTCTTCATGCTCGTCAGGGATGGGATTTGTGAGTTGATTCCTTCAATCAAACGGATGCAATTTGTACGAAGTTGGAAAAAAATCTGTGGTATACCGCCAGCGCTCTGCGCCTACATCGGATTTGTAGTTTCTGACAAGTTTACCTATGCTCCTTGGACGGATTCCAGTACGAATGTTCAAAAAAAGTAGAATGCAGCTGAACAATTCAATTTCATAATTGAATTTGGAAAAATTCGAGATGATTTTCGTCCTTTAAATGTCCGGAACTGAAAGATACAGAACTGTTTTTCCTCACTCCATATCAATTTGCGCAAAGATTTTAGAAAGCAACAAAGTTCATGGTTCAGGCTCAGAGTAAACATTCTCATGCAGTGCTTAGTGATAAAATTATTAACAAGTATCAAAGAAAGAGAACATTAGAGGTAAAAATTTAATCCTCTTAGAAACTCTAAAAGTTACAGAAAGCGAAACGCAAAGGTTTTTGAGGTTTTCTGTTACGAGAAGACTGGAAAGAAATTGATTCGTGAACAAACTTCCTTTAAGATTCAACTTACATCGCTTTTTATGGTAGAGATGTTTTAAATTAGACATAATTGAAAAAATACTTATATCGTTCCAAATTAGTGACAAAAAGCCTTACACCAGAAAATAAAATGCAGGAAAATGAATGATTCTATGTATCCGGGATTTTTTAACACCGGAAAAACGTATTAGTTTGTTTCAATACTGGTTGATTTAAGTAGGTCTATGCATAAAAAAGTTTTTTACTGACGGAAAAGAAGGCGTGTGTATAGAATATCATTGGGAGTTTTCTCGTCCTGCAACGTTTTTCTGAGCCCTAATGTCTTGCATCACGAGACTTTCTTGTATTTTCATGTCTGCAGAAAGTATGAAAGAAGTTACTCGAAAGCAAATTTCACAGGCTTCAGAATAAGCATGAAAATCCTGTATCGAGTTCCGAGTGTCATATCGAGTGAAAGAAGTTGCGATATTCCCTAGAAAACGACGTCATAGAGAAGATGGCCCATCTTTGTTTGTCATAAGAACCTCAAGACATATTTTGTGAGATCGTAACAACATTTTCCAATCACAGAGGCTCTGAAGCAGGCTCAACGGATCTTGTACGGAATATTCCCAACCAGAGCCAAAATTTGCGAAGTGAATAAAAAAACAAATTTATGATTTCCAGCCTCGTCAGGCGTGGAGAACGGAAAAATCCTGCGTGGAAAAATGAATATTTAGATTTGTGTTGCTTTGCTTTTCTATGCGTTCGGTCAAATTAACAATTATATCACTGAACTTCAATGTAATCAAATCCAAATTATCAAAAACAATTTCATGCCCAAAGTTCTATTCAAAGAGGAAAAATGTGAACAGTGCTAAATATGTCAAAACACTTCACTAGACTGCCATACTGTATATGTTGCGAAATTATTATGAATTTAAGTTCCTTGTTTTGGCCTTAATCCCTTAAGTTCACCGTATCTGTCAATCAACGAACATGCTTGGCACCTTTTAATGCTCAAGCTAAATTTTCTCAAGGACAGCGACCAAATATCTCCTCATTTGTTCACCTGCGTCGCGAAGAAGCGGAACTTAAAAATGCTGGGTAATTTTCGACTAGAATATCACAACTACCTCCAACAGATGTGTCATGATTTGGACTTTATGTTGAGCTGAGGAATTTACGCAGAAATCACTGATTTCAACAGACATTCTCTTAAAATTCCTGATAATTTCGGGACAGTTGGACGAAGTTTGTGCGCTAATGAGGAATCTCTCCACGTTGCTCGAGAAATGGA
Organism: Morinoia aosen; assembly: GCA_030386875.1. Taxonomy (NCBI): domain Eukaryota; kingdom Metazoa; phylum Arthropoda; class Malacostraca; order Amphipoda; family Talitridae; genus Morinoia; species Morinoia aosen. The sequence continues at coordinate 20,523,210 of CM059556.1, forward strand.
CTGAAGATCCATTGAGGCTTGTTTGCCGAGGTTACAAAAATTTTTCTCGTACCGCGCAGAGTTGTTACTATATTTTTAATTTTTGATGGTTACGTCGATGCGAATCGAAGGTAGTAATTTACGTGTATACTTCAGTAATGGCTCTTCAATCCAGCAAAGGATTTAGCCCTTTGTTAATAAATTAATCAGACGAGGCTTCTGGATGACATTCTGTTCGAATGACACTAACAAGAATACCATGACATGAAAAAGACATGATATGACATTAAAAAGACATGAAACGATAATAAAAAAGCTCAAAACGACGTTAAAATGAATTCTCCTTGACGTTAAAAACAATGCAAATCAGATCGTCTCTTCTTTCGGCCAGAATACGTGATGAAGAAATCTTTTTTTTCTGCATCACTTTTCAAATACGACGCAGAATTTTTACGATTACGAAAATTCTTATCCAAATTTCAGACTGTTTGATTCAAAATCATCTCAAAATCGAATGTAATGTACCCTCAGTTTAAAAAACATATGCAAGTAAATCATTATATGTATTACATGAGGGAAGATTAACTAGATGTTGTTAATTTGAAATTCATTCAACAAAAGTCATTTTTACTTGCTGGAAAAATTTGATTCTAACCTTGATTACGTTTCATTTCTACGTTATGTAATGGGCAAGTTTATATAAGAAAGCCTTGCAAGTTATAACCTTTCATTCTCCCTAAGAAAATGAAATGATCATGTTTCTATATAAAAATTTCTGAAAATTCATTGGGATATTGAATTCTGAATACGAATTGGAATGGCTTTAACGCTTTCATGTGCAGCCAAGCCATGCAGTTGAGCTTTGTAAACAAAGCAACGAACGGATCAGTTTCATTTAGGAATTCCCATTGCTCTGTATTGAATGAAAATTAATTTTATGTTCCAATTTGTTTATATATTATAATTTGATCTTGAATTTCGAGTCCAAACATCAAAATTGCAAAAATGGTTTCATATTCATTATAGAAAACATCATATTTGTTCGATAGGAATATGAAGTGAAGAAACCGAGTGGAACTTTCATGCAATAATATTGGTACCCTTTAGTAATCAAAAGGTCAAATGAAAACCGACTCTCTTGAAGCAAAGTATGCAATTCGTCTCAGATGTCAAACTTCAATGAACTGGAAATCAAATAAATATATTTTGTATGCTTTTGTGTTCATTTTTCACTTCGGCTAATGAATTATTTCATCTTAGGTTTAATTTTCAGTTCTTTTGGAGCAAAAAGGAATTACAGTAGTATATCGTGTACTATCATATTCGCTAATTTCGAGAGTAATCACTCTCCATGCTTATCAGTTCGCAGCGTTTAGATTTTAGAATATGATACCGTATACGACAGTTTCAAGAGGAATCACTCTCCCCGCTTAGCAGTTTGCAGAGTTTAGAAATTAAAATATAGTATCGTATTTGTTAGTTTTTAAAGTAATCACTCCCCATGCCTAGCAGTTTGTAGAGCTTAGAAATTAAAATATAATATCGTATAAGTTGGTTTTAGTGTAATCACTCCCCATGCCTAGCAGTTTGAAGCGTGTGGAGAGCACTGTAAAAAATGTCTCCTAAACTGGAATAAAAGTTTCATTAACTCTCGTTGAGTCGTTATCATCCCGTTCTTGGGAATGATGTGACACTTGTTCTTGAATCGAATGCATATGTTCTTACGTCACCGACTTCTAATATTTTGTTCTTCAATTGCCTCAAGAAAACTAAATTTGTAAACATTGTTATCGTTCTGAGAGGCTTTGTAACAACAATAATTGTAGGAGTGAAATGAACTTATGAGAACTATTTTTATAAGAGCTATGTTTTGCAAAAATGTTACAATAGGTTACAATCAATTGTAAAATGTATTGGGATGGTTATTTCTTAAAAAAAAAATTAATAATAGTTTTTATTTTGGTAATCACTTGTCGGAAAATTACAATATATAAGTTTATGATTTTATTAGGGCCCTTTCTAGTTACGACTACGAACTAGATTCCAGAAAATTACACCATATTGTTACTTTAAAAGAGGTCGTAATATTCTTCTGTCTTAACTCTGTCTTAACTATCTGAAGTTCAAGTTTGTTCACCTAATTTGTGATACATTTTGTATTACGTAATTCCAAGTTTTTTAGGATGCTATTTTTGATAGCTGTACCTGAGAAAAACGTTTTTTTCTGATTTCTAACAAAACACAGGTAAGAAAGAATGAATGTTAATAAAAGAAATAAATTCGGTGTAGAATGACTTTTAACATTGTCTCATAAGACAGAAGTGCGCCAAAAGTGCGTTCCCTTATAGAAATTATTCCTATGCTGATTTAGAATGTTTGCATGCGTTTTTTCACATTGTTTTTTATTTTTTAAATTTATTTTCTCGCTGCAAAATCCAACTCTTTTATATCGTCCTCAGCTGATGATAATTGAGAGCCCTATTTTAGTACATAAAACGCTCAGTAAGTATAAGCCTCACATGGAACGTTTAGCATACAATGAGAAATCCGGGTCCATTTCCCTTGAAACTTAGTTTGAAGAGCCTTTCTTTAGTTTTATTATCTAAGTAAAACCTGCAACTTTTACTTCAGGAAATTTCCCGGCACTGAGCAACGCCGCTCTACTCTGAAAACTCAACAACAATTTCGGCAGATTCTTTTCCGACTTCAGGCATCAGTGACTTAAATCGAGAGCGTGATTTTTATGGAGGCGCAAAACACAAAGGATTTGTGACTTGAGGTAGTCCATGTGGAGTAGTAGCCGAGCTTATTCTGAGCAAGACTTGCCAGTCACGCTCCTCAGTAATGTGACAAGTTGTGCGCTTTGCGGTTCTGGGGAAGATTGCGCTCCTTTCTTACGTCTCGGGCTCTTTGCTCTGGCGAGATAGCGTGCTATGTGTGGGCATCGTTCCATATAGGGCCTTTTAGAGACATTCGCTTGCCAAAAGAATAAAAAGACTCTCTGACCTTCTTGGGTTCCCAGAAATAACGCTTGCATAAAAAGAGACCTCTGAGTGGACTAGCAAGCTTTGCGTTCATTCTAATACAGAAATTGAGTACAGCTGTCGCATGGTTCGGAGAAGGTGGGTGCATGCTATATTGTAGTCTTTCAGTCTGTCTCTCTGTGGTATTATCTCCTGAGAATGCTGATGGATAATTTTTTTAAAGCCGCGCTTATATCTCTAATCGTCGGATTTCACAGCACTTTGTTAATGTCAAAGTAATCATTCACTCTACTTGACTGGCACGGAAGATTTTTCATGTTTTTTTAATATGGTATGATTTTATAGAACAATAGTCGCTCAAATGAAATACCGAGTTATTTATGCGTATGCACTCATACGTAAAACATATTTAGCATTGCCTTTGCCAGCATTTACTAATTGGTGGACGCGCTGGAAACTATTACAATCTGTTTCAGCGGAAATATAGCGCTACTGACGACAAACTGTGAAGGGACCTGAAAAAATTTCAAGTCCAGCTACAAGTAATGTTTGATATGAATAGCGAATCAATGTCCCCCCGAATTGTTAATTTGAAATTCATTCAAAAAAGTCATTTTTAATTGCCGGAAAAATTAGATTTCAACCTTGATTACGTTTCATTTCAACGGTATGTAATTGCCAAGTTTATATAAGAAAGCCTTGCAAGTTGAAAACTTTAATTCTCGTTCAGAAACTCTTTCGAACTCTAGAACAGTATGTAACTGAGAGGATTCAAACTCTGCAGATGAAAGCAAATACTTCTAACAAAGGTCTGGTAGATTTTTCCTTGCTTGTGGCAGCTTAGCTCATTCTGAAACGTTCTGCGACTGAATTAGATGTACCAGAAAATAATTTAAGGTACTTTTCAGTTTTTAAAACGAGTTTTTTTTGGTTATGATTGTTCCCATACCGAAAGTTCACATATTATTTTCAATACAGGTTGTTTTGAATACCTGAGCATTCCTTTGGAATTTGAATTTTTGATGCACAATCACAGGGCAAAGTTGGTAGCAAGAATGTTTTCTTGCTACTCAACTTCCTTTGCATTTATATAATCTTAGGTTGTAGGGCTAATTGAGTCAGTATCAGTGCTATGTCGTAATTTTTTAGTTTTTTTTCACAGTTTAAGGACTACGCTCATTAATAAAACTCTAATTTTGGCTTCGGCTCAATGCTACAAATAGTTTTAAGAGGATAAATTGCCTCTAAGTTCAATTTATACATCTTAACAGTCAAGGCTTCCGTAGTTATATCTTCGTAGCAAAAATTGGTGCCAAATTAGTTCCTGTTTGCTTACCATCTAAAAAACACTCTGAATAAATCTTAGAGCAAAAGACCTTGAATTTCTGGAGTATAAAAAAAGTAAATTATTGTGCACATATTTGAACGGTTAATTCATCTCTAGATGAAATTACCTCTGAAATTAAAGCTTTTCAACTCATTGGGTGCATAAAATATTCATTACCCTTATGATAGTTTAACGATGCTGCTATATCTGATAACTTTATAAATTTTAGGCTCCTGTTTTCTCATAAAATTCTCTAAGAAAAAGCTCGGTAATGGAATATTCGTTAGAATATTGTGGAAAAAATATTTTAGAATAAGATAAAGATAACGTCTCAAGTATTTTATATTATTTGTTGTTCATTTTTTAGGCATGTCGCAACCAAAGCCAAATACCAAGATAGTAATTTCAATCGTAATAATGCTTAAGAATCGGATCATAGCCTTCAAGTCGATTTCTATAACTAAATGTTTGACTGTTCTGATTGTTTTCTTAAACTGAAAAAATGCATCAGACTTGAGTAAATTTTAAATAAACGTCAATTTTATTTTCCACCGGACAATTTTAACGTGTGAACGGGCATTAGCGTCTAGTCCTAAATGTTTCATCAGGGGCTGAGTTCAGTAATTGGTGTACTGGAGCGGGAACTGTTATGTTTCCAAACTGTCTTCGTACGATCTGTTGTAGAACTGAACGATCTGAGGACGCTATCACGAAAGATATTAAGCTCTCCCAACCATGTTAGACAGGATGATGGTTTCAAACACCTCGAAGATTTGGCCCACTGTTCACGAGTGCTTAATTGTTCGTTTTGGAGGATGCAGTCAAAACCATGAGCATCTAAGTATTTAATGAACAATTGTTAGGGACCAGACTCGACATTTCACAATTCTGGGAGTGTTTAAATGTGACTTCTGATGCTGGGAACATCAGGGCTCTTATTTGACCCTCCTATTCATAGTTTTTGAGAGTGGAAGAAAATGTTTTGAGACTTCATTCAATCGTCTTTGCAATGTCGGAAAAAACCGCTGTGCATGGGATTGAAAACAAGCATTGCAAACAGAAGCTTAAGAAGATTCAAGAAACAGAAGCTTCAACTTGCCTTTAATCTCCCCATTGTAAGCCTTACGAGCAAAAATAGTTGAAAACAAATTAATAAATGTTCTGAACAAGAATTGCCGAGCTTAATATAACAGAAATACTCATAAAAACGTACTGTGACCAATTAAACTTTATAATAATAGTTTTATTATTTTGAAATCTTTGTACGAAAGCCCTCACGAAGAATTTATTTTCGCAGTTCATCCATGTATTCTATCGGAAGTTGTGCGCTCGAACTTTTTTCTAAAAAACTTGCAACTTCAATACCAGTTTTAATTTTGAAGCGAGTAATGACCATAGAAGGTTGAGCTCAAAATCATGATCCAAATACTTCAAATTTGTGTAGTTTCATTTTATTTACTTGTCTCTTTACTTCAGTGAACATTTTGAGTCGGCATTTGAAATATGTTCCCTAATTAATTCTTCGTCAACATTGTATTTTTGCTGCCATTAAAATTTAGCTAATTGTTATCTACAAGGAGGAAAAATAAAAAAAACATTCATTTCCAACCATGATGACAACAAGGAGAATCATTTCCATAAATATTCAACAATACTATCCATATTCTAGGACAAAACAGACTTAATTTAGGTTAACTGATTACTGTGTTTAATCATTCGTTTACCATGACGTTGAAACAAAAATAAAAAATTTCCATGAGTATTTAACTTTACCATCGCTATTTTATGCCCTACGTTAGAGGTGACTTAATATAGACCAGCTGCTGATCTTACTAATTGAATTGGTTTTGATTTTAGCTGAAACATTGCAGGTAATATTATTTCACGAATAAAAGAGATATTTCTGCGATTACGTCATTCGATAATAAAATTCATCATTTTTTTAAATTAATGTTAGAAATAATAATCCAGTCAATAATGAATAAAAAATTCTAACAAGAATTTGATTTTTGAATACATTAGTGTATATATTTAACCATGTTTGAGAGTAACTCAAAAAGGCCATCGCTATCTTTGTGTTAGAAAATTTTCAGTAAACTACATACCCCTGACCCCTGTATAAACGTAGCCAATACTCAGAGAAAACCATTACATACATAGTTCCCTTGATTTAAAGAACCAACAGACTTTTGGAGCTGATGGCTTTAAGATCTGTTTTTAAGTTTTCTCCACATAAATCAATTGTACTGCGACGCCCGCGTCGCTTAACACGTTCAGTACGTATTGGTAATTATGTGCACCACTAGAAAAACGGCTCATTTACGTACCGGAATATACAAAAACCATTTCAATTATTTTGATGCCTTTCACTAAATGAATTTTAAGGTATAGGGTAATATTTAAGGGTTCAATTGTATTCTGAACACTTTTTATAAAGGTTAAAAATGTATTAGAACATTAAAGCAGGTTTTTTAATACGACTTTTTCTACCCTAACCAAACTGACCGCAGCAACAGCACAACCGGAGTCAACGCGTTAAGTTTAGGACATTTTTGTACTAAACATTCAAGAGTTTTGTAATTTCCATGGATTTCACGACTCCTCATTTCAACTTAGTCTTAAATCACTCGAATTAAAAAGTTTTATCATTTCAAATGGAGCAAGAAAGAAATACTTGACACAACTGTGCAGACGTACGACTTGCGATGAGATAAGCTTGTCATGTCCGAGTTTTATTTCACTTGAAATTTAATTTTAAAGGAAAAATAGTGCTTTAATTTGAAAATTAATGAATGGCAGTCAAGCTCCAGAGAGACACGACCTTAATCGTAGAATTCTGGTTACGTTTACCAACAAATATTTTTTTAAGAAAATGTTTAGAAAATTTCTCGTCAGCAGGAACTATATTATAATAACTGGCTTAATTATGTCATAAAATTTCAAATTCATTTGAGTAAACAAGTGAGCCTATGAAAAAAATATATTCATTAGATATCAAACCACTCCTGACGCGCCAGGTTAGGAATTAGTATATGAAAATCTACGGCTTTTACAACCAATATTTAAATACCTTTTAGGACATGAAGCACACAAGAGTTCCTACAAAACTCTACGGACATTACCACTAGCATTTAAGTATACATAATCGAAGTAATTTTTTTCATGTTGAATTCAAACTATATGGCTAATAATGAACTACCGGCAGTTATTCACTCTATCTAATTCTATATTTACCCTCCGAAACTTCCATCATATAAACGTGAGCAATTAAATTTCCAACTTTACCTGATGCATAAGAAATGTCATGAAATTCCACATGAAAATAAGGCATTCAACAGAATTTAAAATTCAATTGTAGGCTTTTCTAAGGACATACGGCATATAAAGAGTTTTCATTCTAACTTAGTGAAAATGAATAAGTCCTACATGACGTTTTGAACAGCTATGTTCCATCTTTCGCTGACAGAAAATTTCATTTCATGAGTGACTTTGCTACTTTTAATTTGCAGTTTTGTAGATGAATATGGGTCCCTAACGTTCGCAAATTAATCATAATATATATCATGCACCTTCTTGCATCCGGAGAAACAGAAACATGGAGCAAAAGAGAAATTGTATACCTAAATGAAAGTCTTCGCAAACAAAAAATTCTATCGCTGCAACTGTTTGTCAGTTGAAATGCGACGAGTTAAATCGACTCATCTCACCATTTTTTCATTTCACTTCATTGCTTTGAATTTCAACTGAAGAATTTCTGAAAATGTAAACTCTGCATGAATGCTATACTGATCAGTCTCTCATCAAAATTTACAGAAATTCTTATTTGTGGTTTCCTATCTACCCTACAGATATTTTCATCCTCGCGTTCTTCTTTGGCCTGAAGATTTTTTTACTTTCTTCCTCCCCAGCCTACAAAAATTTGCACATACTCTTTCTTCCCCAGACTCAATAGAATTTTTACGTTTTCTTTCTTCGTTAGCCTACAAAACTTTTTATACTTGCTTCCCTTGCAGATGCAAAAAAAATCTATTCTTTCTTTCTTCATTAGCTTACAAAATTTTTCGCTTTTCTTTTATTCATTAGCCAATAAAAATTGCTTACTTTCTTCTTTCCCCAGCCTACGGAAAGCCCTCGGTGGCTGATTGATTCCGGTAGTGAAAAATTCCTAGCATGGTTCATGCCTGAAAATATATGGCTGAAATTCAAGGATCGAACACAACTGCAATGCGGTGAAATTACTTTAGAAGAGAGTAAGAATGGGATGAACCTAAATAATTTCGTCGAGCTGCTTCATTTTTAGAAGCAAAACAAGTCTCAATAAATTTATTACTCAGAGAACATAAATTCCTATTTAACCATAGTGAAAATTGATCGCGCTACAGTTAAACCGACAATTACATGTTCTTCAGAAACTTAAAGATGAAGGTTATAGCAAAGAAAATCACTTTAGAAAGACATTTCAGTTAATAAAACGAACTTTTCGACCCCTAAGATCATCATCAGCGGATATCTGAAAGAACACGCTGAAAATATATTCAATTAATTTATTTATTCATATACATATATTTCAAAGACGTTGGGTGTGAATCTATTCAATCAAGAGATCCATGAGTGATACTACAACTACATATCCATTGGCAATTACCAACATTGTGTAACTAATAAACTGGTCAGAGGAAAATTGCACAGCGCAGAATAATTATTGGGAACCTTCATAAAATGAGTTTCAGCGGAAAATTATTTTTTTTTAAATTTTCAAACAAATCCAACGGGGAATCCTAAAGGAGGGCATTAAAATTTTTGTCCTTCGATACACTAGAGTTGTTTAAAAAAAATTACTTTCATATTGGTAATTAGAGTTCATCAATTTATTGCTTTAGGGTATATGAAGATTAAACCTTTTTTTCAGGGGGCAAAAATTTTGAAATGAAATAAGAAGCGAAGTTGTATGATATATTCTCATGTATGTTTTCCATTCAGTGTTGAATATTATGAACACTGAAATTATCAACCTAAAGTTAAGAAAACATTTCAAAAAATGAAAACATCAGAACGCATTTCTTCATGAAACAGAATGCTAGTGTGTTCCCTGATGCAACAGAACGTAAATTTATATGAAAGTAACTAATTTTGAAACTAGAAACTAATCAAGAAAAGCTGCAAAAACCTTTAGTATGTCCCACGAAAACCCGAAGCGAGTATTTATTTTCCCGTATCAATAATACCATCATAAAAATACCAAAAGCATATAATTTCAAGCCAAATCCTGATGGTATCACTGATACGGTTTTCCGATGATGGTATTACTGATCCCGGAAAATAAATACTCGGCTCAGGTTTTAGTGGGACATACTGTATATGTTTTCAGAACAGCTTCATAGAATTGCAACGCTGATGAGACAAAATACAATCAGGAATAATTCACTCGGATTTTTGATAATCACTGGTAGAACTTTCAGTACTGAAGCTTCTAAATTCTTTACTTAAGTGAATTTTTCTTTGAATCAAACGTAAAGCCTCTGCTACAATGGGCAAAACTAAATTTTCAAATCATTCGATGGTCTGTCACTCAAACCAATGAACCGAATAACACTCAGAGAAGCTATTATCACACTTGCATCTTTGCATAGGTCAAAATAACAGGAAAGCAATAATAAGTTCCTGGTGACTTCAAAAATGAGTCTGTAACACATGTATTCGTAAAACAGAATACGGCTAACTCTTGAAAAAGCTCAATTATATCACATTTTATATTTCAACTTGAATAAAACAACAGGGAAATCCGTGTTAGTCATTTTACCTTGTGTTGTTAGGATAATGAAACTTGGAGCTTAAGAAAATTGTTTGGGATTTTGTTAACAAACTAATTCAAATACAATATTCTCATCATCTGAAGCGTTTTGCGTTATAGTCAAATATAATGTACACAATATGTAATTGAGTATATGTTAATTTAAGAAAACAGTTGAGGTGCATTTCTTGCCGTTTTCAACAACCTCTTAGACTTGAGTGGACTTGTTTGTTTTGTTCGGAATACAAAAGAATTTTTGAAGTACATACAAAAATATTATTCAATAAGCTTGTCGAACATTTTGCAATACACAAGCACGGGAAACTTCACAGAACATATATATCTTTAGCTTAGTTTCATTAGCAATTTTTGTTTAGTTTCATTTTTTGGTATTATTGTTGCTATCCCAAAGTTCTCTGTTAAAATTTTTCTCAAGAAAAGTCCTAACAAAATTTTTTTCAGTTTTATATTAATTAGGGGACGTTTGCAAAGTTACAGCTTACCAATTCTTACTTTTTTGCCTAGGCATCTATAATTTTAGCCGCCCAAGTATACCTTCTGAATATGGGCCAATATTATAGATGCACAGGCCAAACAGTATTTTCACTTAAAATAAATAAAAACAGTTCTCAAACGTCAACTTACATAATGCAATGTTTATTCTAACAAGAATATATACATTATATTTGACAGCGGATATAGATTTCACACATTTCTTTTCGAAAATAGTTCTCTTCATATACATCAATATTAATGCGACGTACCTTGTCTAAGTTTTGTACATTTTTACAATACGTATTTAAGCGTTTTATGATCCATCACTAGATTAATTGTTCCAATATTATCAAGGGCTCATTTTGAAAATAATCGGAACAAGGTCTAGTGTCAAAAGATTTCCAGAAGAACCATATTACCAAAAGTTCTGGACCATTACAATAACATACCGCTTTATTTACTGACCTTACATAGTAAAAATCGCAAATGTTAAACAGTTGTTATAGGAAACTTGTATCATACCATTCCAAATCATTTCTTTATATTATACCACCGCTTAAAAAAAACAGATTTACCGTTCTTTTCTCTATTGTAAGATTGTTTTCCCATCGAGATTTGTTTTTCTATTTAAAATAACGTGCTTTTTGCGCCATCACTGATTTTGACACTTAACCGAACATATTTTATAAATAACGGTTATATGTTACACTTAACATTATTAGGTCAATTGGTGTGTTCAATTGTACTTCAAAATTTTCGTTATGCCCAGTCTTGAATGTACATGACTCTAAACTGGAGAATTCCATACCTCAATTGTGAGGGTTCGCGTTGACTTTTACATTTGAAATTTGCTTCCGAAAGTCTGGAAAATATTTTTCGAATTTTCTAAATCAATTTGTATAAAACTACAACTATTATTTATTAATATTTCTTGGTATAATATTTCATTTCTTGGTTGAAACTCTACTTACTTATGAAGAATTTAAGTTTACGTCTCGGTAGGGTTGTTAAAAGAATTTCGAGAACAATTCAAGTTAATCAATAGTTGATAAAATGAAACTTCTTCACTAGCTAAGTACGGCAATTTTAAAAATAGCGATAAAGACTAATGCAAAATACTTCGTTGTTCAACACAGATTGGGTTCGGTTAACAATCCATTCATAATGTATGTGAAAATAACATTTTATATCTTAGTATTTGCGGAGAAATGTATATCCTGAGAGAACAATATCCGACTTTCATTATACATACGATGAAATCAAACATAAATGTTTGTTCACTCAATTGAAGGATAGGCATAGGATGACTGAAAAATCATACATCAATATTTCATCACATGGAAATTGTACGTACAGCGTAAAAATGCATTAAAACACGTGATTTATTTGCGTCAAATAGCTGTGCACGTCGTTCCATGCTGATGCAGATACATCAAATCTCCAAAAGCACAAACAAGTAAAAATGCAACTACCATTTCGTAAACAATGTTCGGGTTCTTACTAATTGTTGACAATTGTCGGCAATTGTCGTTTCAAACTATTTATTATTTTAGAATGGCAGGTAAAATCAAAGGTGTAATCGTCGTCGGAATTTTATGTGCTTTACGCAAGTGAGAAAGCGAACCCAATAACTTGAAAATGAAAAACAATTCCTCTGTCTCTGTACGTATATTGTATTTATATATATATCTTTTTCTATTTGTTTGTGTAGAAAATTTATTGTGCCTAAGAAAACTCGCTAGATACCATGTCAATTTTGAAACTATTTTCATTGATTTTTGCTATAAATTTAATGAAAATGAAATATGGAGGGTGAAAGTTTGCCAATTTTTTTCCCTGAAAATGCGCCTTGGATGGAAAATATATGTACGCAATAGGCAACTCAGAGGGTAGGCAAAATGAAGGGAGAAACGACTTCACAAAACCTTGCCTCGCACTTCATGCCTGACATTCTAAGAAGAATACACGACATTTGTGACTGACTTCTGATGTATGACGTTTTAGTGATCACGTACGTTAACACACAGATTCAAATATTTAACTCGTGATTTATGAATCACTTGCTGTAGAGGAACACTATTTAAGAGCGATGTACAAGAATAAATAGATGAAAGTTAATTACTAGTACTATTCTAGAACATTTATTAGAGTACCACAAAAATAAAACGCCAATTTACATAAAAATTATTACAAATCTCCAGTGAGCTTCTTCATATTTCTCCGTTGATATAATTTTCAGAGTCCTACCGTGAGGATCTCAACCAGCTCATTTTGACCCAGAATGCGTGGTGAGTACAGTGATCTCACAGTAAAAGGGCTTGTGCTGACATCATAGAAAGAACTGGATATGAGAGAAATTGTTTGGATAAAATTCGACGTATGAGGTAGATACTGATTTTGTAATACAAGGCGAAGAGATACAAATATTCACATTGTTACGCATACCATCGTAATTTTCATATGACCTTTCGTCCATTAAATTCAAAACATTAGATCAACACTAAATACGGTATCGGAAAAATACGTATAAGCACACATTTCTAAGAATTACATGGTATAGGTGGTATAGAAAAATTCCATGGTATATATGAATAAAACACCTGAAGCATTGCAATATTGTTCTAAAAGTGACATCACTTCTTTCCTCTACCATAGCAGCGTTCACTTCACGATAAGGTAAATTCACTTTATGTTAGTAAGTAAAGATATATGATGAGAAACACAGAGTTCAAATTACTTCTCCCAAGCATCGTTCAAGACAAGTGCCGCATCTAACGAGATATTGATGCTAGACTAGAGTTGAAATAGCAGTTTCGTTGGAGCGATGGTTTGGTAGTATTCGCTCACTTTCTTTGATGACCATCATCCTTCTCAAAGTGAACCGGAACTGTTGGCTCATGATGTAGTATAAAAAGAAGTTTGCAGCGCTGTTGATGAGTGCCATTAAGTCCATGAGGTCTCCCCACTCCATGTAACACTCCCTGGAACAGAAAATCCGAAATAAGAACACCACTCATTGCATACAATGATCATAGTTATCCAGCGTCCCCCTTTTTGGCATAGAAATGATAACATAAAGCGCCGTGATGTGACCCTAAAAGCCATGGCAGATGTTTATTCTCTCATCCATGAAAATACAAAAATAATCTAATACAAAATTGAATACATGTCACGAACGAGGGGTCCCGAAAGCTGTAACAGAATTCTATTCTCTTGTACGAAGCTTGTCGAAACTCATCACTGTCTCATTTATTCAATTGATGGTACATGTTGCGTCATTTTTACGGGACACAGTGTTTGATAGTCATACATAGTTATGCATACCTATGTATGACTATGATGTACTAGGTCATGATAGTCATACATGCCGATCAATAGGATGGACTACCCAAACTTGTATCAGATTTCTCGTGTCCTGTATTATTTATCAGAAAAAAGCTGTACGTTTTGCAAGAAGATCAGCTTTCTTGTTTCATAGGGTGCAGCTGTCAATCCTACGTTTTAGAAAAGGCTGTGGAAGCCTAAAAATGCAAGATTTACAGCTGCACTTTGAAGAAACAAAACTATGGGATGCTAATTAATCAACTAAAAAGATCCAGGATTCGAGCAATAAACACGTTCACTGCCGCTGGACGCGCAAGTGCGTCCAGCGGTCTCATGCTACGGTAAGTAAGGTTGTAAGAAACAGTGTTTAAAAAATGACATTGGTGCTCGAAAAAAATAGTATCTCTCCAATGCAGAGTGAAAATGTAAAATCATGATATTTTACCTTGTATGCATCAATCTCTTCTTAAGAAAGATGCTGAAATACTTGAAATATTGTTCATTCTACCGATACGTAAATGAGCAATTTACTTAGTGAACTCTTACACCCGAATAGGCAATCAACGTGGTAATGATAATTGCTTTGCATCTTCCTATGGATTCATCGAGGAATTCTCAACGCCATTAAGGAATATAATAGAAGACATTCTCAAGTAGAAAATGGATCCTCCAAAACCTGAAAAGAAAATAATTTAATCTCTAAGGACAATTAACGTCATTATTTCCCAGTTCCGTAGAAAATAAGGAATGAGACTTGTCAAGGTTAAATGAAAAATGGAAAAAGAAGACAATTTTCAGAAAAGAGTTAATAGTGTTATTTGTAGTTAAGTGGATAGTAGTTGTGTGAATATTAAACGTTAATGGTAAATTTCGACGACACTATTTGCCGAGTCCATAAAATACATAAAAGATATTCTTTTTCCGGCCATGTAGTATTAGAACTTTCCATGCAAAGGTAAAATTTTTGAGATTGTAATCACCTCGTTTTCGTTAAACATCACGCGCTTCTCGTTCGAAAAATTTCAAATGAATGCATTTAACAAATGAAAAAAATTAGTACGATATTGTAGGCATGTAATTAGCAGTTAAATGAATATTAGCTAATAATACTATAACCCGAGGAAGCACTATTCACCAATATGAGAAAATGCGTAGGAGATATTCAGTTGATTGATTAGGATAAAAATTTTAAGATGCAATAGGCCCTATGAAACTCTTTTGGTATATAAAACTTGTTATTTTTCAACTTTGAGAAATATCAACTGGAAATCAAAATAGTCTTCATGATTTTCGCGTACGATCCACTCTAAGTTAACGTTGAGAGAACTCCTAATGAAGAGGAAAAGAATGCATTTTCGGAAAAGTTGATTTTGAAATTAGTTTTCTGGGTCAAGAGTGCTTTAAAGGATCGCTTGTCTAAACCTAAGGGTGAGATAGGCCTATGACTCATAGCATTTAAATTTCGAATGTATTCTGCCTCACGTAACGCAGTAACTATCAATTTTAAGTATGAAGAGAATGCTATGAAAGCAACGAACATACACGCAAAAAATGAAGATTCTCTTAGGTGCGGGATTCATAGAACTTATTTGCACTGTTCAATGATGTAGTTACTCAATTGAAAACGACAATGATCATTTTCAGTCCCATTTTTCAAACATCATATATGAACATCCGGGATTGATATTACTTATTTGCACTGTTTTAATGATGCAGTTATTCAATTTCAGAACGACAATAATAATTTTTATTTAGATTTTTAAACATCCAATATGAACATCATTGTTCCTTGAAATTTAGTGAAATCTGTGCCAGAGTGATGCATAACAAAATAGTTTTTTTCTACATTATGATGCAGAGAAGTGATTTCAATAATTAAATTTGAAAATTTTACGCCGTTTAACTTAATATTGCATGTCCATCAATGCAGACGAAATGAAGTCGCTCACTTAGCTGTTGCTCTACTGAGCATTTGTTATTGTGGACAACAACAAACCAATAAGCTCTCTAAAACAACTAGGATTGGTGATTTTTACCGAGTCAATAAATAAAACGGTACATGCATGTTATCGTTTTTGTCCAGAATGTTTGGAGATATTGTACTTCTGGAAATCTATTAACACTATAAATTGTTCGAATTATTTTCAAAATGAATTGCCTTATTGGCTTCATTGTAAAATTCAGTCCTGTGATACACTGGAATGGTCTGGCCTAACAAGCTCGTTTATGATTTCATTGTATCCATAGGAGCTGCCAAACGTTCCATATTTTCTATTTATTGAGTTTGTTAATAAAATTTTAAATTCATGGAGCTATTTTGAGCAATGGTGTGAAAACCAGTAAAATTATGCCGTGTGTTACGAATAAATTTCTTTACAGAAGCATTATTTCCGTAATTTTGCTGGAGATCGCATACTTTAAAAGAGATTTTTTGGATGTCCTCAAAAAATTCCTGAACTGAGTCGAGTGAAAATTTCATTTTAAATGAAAATTTCATATGAAGTTTGACAGTCGAAGCTAAGATCAGAAATCAATGCATGAACTGGAATTGAAGGATGCTGCACTTATTAGAATAAAGCCGCTCAAGATGTTTGATCGGAAGACTGTCAGTTCTCAACCTTAATCATGATGACGCCTGAAGCAAAGCTGACAAAATAAATTCATTTTATCGAAAATAAAGGAAAAAACATTTCTAGCATGATTTTTAAAGGACGCAGAAAATGCTTTTTCAAGGCTGAAGCATTTCAAGGCCATCAGAATGAACAAATATCACCAAAAATGAAGGAAATGCCTTTCATGCGTAATTTTGGCATTTATGGAAGCAGAGAATATTTTTTCAGAGGGTGAAATATTGGATAAAAATTTTCTTTAAAATAATGTAGAAAATTATCCATGAAATAGTCATTAAATGAGACGATAAACCTCTTTGGAATCAAATAAACACTTTTTTTAATGCTAAATTTATACTCAGCGGAAACGCTTCTGAGCTCTTTCGAAATTTTTACCAGTGTGTAGCTCGCTGCTCAATTCATATTTACATACATTATTGCGGGTTTACCCAATTATTTACTCAACGAAAAAGAAATAATATTGGTGCGAATAAACTATATATACTGAATAACCACGGTGAACATTTAATAAGTAACATAATTTTAATCTATGGGCCACCGATTTACAGAACTTGAATTTCACTGCTTTCAAATGTACGTATTCTCGCGAAAATTGGATCCTTCAAATCACATAGAAAATCCGCGAGGGAAAAGTATAGAGAAATATCGTGTAATCTTTTGAGCTAAAATGGTGTTTCGGAAAACACTAGGGAAAGGTTCAGCCGTGCAGGATCCTCTTATAATAGAGATCAAACACTTGTTTCTACACAGCTCACAAGAATATTTGTGAAAAAACAAATGGCCGTGAAGTCTTACATTGAAAATTCGAAAATGGTTGTAAATGTGTATAATTTTAGTGCAAAATTTTCTGATGAATAGAACATCTTCATAAGAGAAAATCATTTAATCAAGAAAACACATTATCTTATAATGAAAAAATCTTTATC
Source organism: Morinoia aosen (assembly GCA_030386875.1). Taxonomy (NCBI): domain Eukaryota; kingdom Metazoa; phylum Arthropoda; class Malacostraca; order Amphipoda; family Talitridae; genus Morinoia; species Morinoia aosen. The sequence continues at coordinate 20,540,666 of CM059556.1, forward strand.
AGAGAAAACTAATTCTATAAGAAGAAACCATCTTTATCAGAGGAAACCATCTTTATGAGAGGAAACCATCATTATCAGAGGAAATCATTTTTATCAGAGGACACCAACCATACCTGAGGAAATAATTTTTTCAGAGAAAAATATAATCAGAAGAAAATATTGTGCTGCAGACGAAGCCGCACCTGTTTTTGTACCATACACACTTTACCGACCCAATATTTAACTCAATCACTGTCTCTCGGCTGAGTTTTAGAAGTAATGAAAAAATCCGACACTATTTATATAGAAATGAAATTTCTAACGCTTCAGCAACTTGAAATTTAGGGTTCAAAAAGGAATCCAGCACAAGAGCATGTAGAAGCAGAAGAAACGCACATCTTTTGGCCAACTTATGAGACTTCAATGAACAAACAGACCCACGTAAAAGTGTGTGTCATTAAGTCTGACTTTTCCCAGCCACAGAGCTCCAGAATCCTTTACGTGTAAAGCCTTTGAAAATGCAATTACTTCGTCTTCTTTCGACATCGTTCGCATTTCGCTTGAAAGACGGGAAGTGAATGTATATTGCGGATGTGATAAAAATAATATGCTTTTCCCGTGAAACTTGAAGTTAAAAGATTCCTGAGGAGCAGTTCATGGCAAGGTGAAATTTCTACTTGAGATATAAGCGAATGCGTTCTGGTAAAAAGCTCGCACTGTGTAAAAGTGTACCCCACTTGAGAACCATGAGCTAAAACTCAATTACATCGCCTTCACAGACGGAGATCCACGAGGGACTTCGTAATGAAAACTGGATTACTGCGCAAGTTAGAAGAAAGTAAAGACATTTTTCATGGATTGAAGGCCACCACTTTCCTACAATTTTTGCCCTCAGAATAGAAATATTTCGATAGAATGAACTATAGATATATTGAGAAAATTTCCTATAATATCCCACGTTTAGAAGAGCCCATAAAATGGTTGTGTGTTCTTCAAATATAAAAAAATTAAAACGGTGACAACTGCAATGGTGAAAAAAGTATCAATTTGCGCAGTTCCATTTCATTCCATTTCGTTCTTATGCAGCCTTCTTATACAAGTGGAAAATGAACAGAAAATGCAAACTGATTTTAAAAATAGTAGTTTTCATTTTATGGCACAGAAACGTAAACAAAATTTTTGAATCATCAAGGGTCTCTTAATCAGCCAAAAAAAACGTGTGAAATTTTGAAGGGAGGAACGTATTTTTCTGACAATGTATTGAACAACGATATTCAAAAAAATGGTCGATCCGAATTTAAATAAAGCTTAAAGTTTACATATTGCTGAACATTTAGAAGCGAAGTAACAGACGATCTATCAGTGCAATTAATAAAAATTTACGTTTCCTCTGATCAATTTTGAAATATTCACTCACCGAAGAATTCTTCTTCATTTATTCCCGTTAGGTCAATATTTTAAAACACACACCCTCTCTAAGAGTTCATCTTCCTCCATTCCCGTTTAAAAAATAATTAATATACACAACCACTCATAGAATTCATTTTCCTTAATTCCCGTTCGAAAATCATTTAAAATACACACCCTCTCCGGGTAATCTTTTTGCCTCATTTTCGTTCGAAAAATAATTACAAGACACACTCACTCAAAGAATTCATCTTCCTGCAGCGCCGTCAGTAGCGTGAGAATGCTCTGAGGAAGCTCGACGATGAGGAACAGAACCAGGACGGCCAGCAACATGCGAGTAGTTTTCTCCGTTAACTTCTCCATGTGGGGAATTTTTCTGGCAACTTGGTTCTCGGACTCATTGGACGGAGGCGTGCTGCTCATCTTGAACAAGTTCGCCTGAAATGGAAGTTCATGAAGAAAGGTCATTTCCGTCCTGGGGATAGAGTTTCATGAACTTCTAATCATGGATAGGTTAAAACTCGCCTGAAATGGAAGTTCATGAAGTAAGGTTATTTTCGTCCTGGGAATAGAGTTTCATGAACTTCTAATCATGGATAGGTTAAAACTCGCCTGAAATGGAAGTTCATGAAGTAAGGTCATTTTCGCCCTGGAAATAGGGCTTCATGAACTTCTAATCATGACTAGGTTAAAACTCACCTGAAATGGAAGTTCATGAAGTAAGGTCATTCTCGCCCTGGGGATAGAGTTTCATGAACTTCTAATCATGAATAGGTTAAAACTCGCCTGAAATGGAAGTTCATGAAGTAAGGTCATTCTCGCCCTGGGAATAGGGCTTCATGAACTTCTAATCATGAATAGGTTAAAACTCACCTGAAATGGAAGTTCATGAAGTAAGGTCATTCTCGCCCTGGGAATAGGGCTTCATGAACTTCTAATCATGAATAGGTTAAAACTCACCTGAAATGGAAGTTCATGAAGTAAGGTCATTTTCGCCCTGGGAATAGGGCTTCATGAACTTCTAATCATGACTAGGTTAAAACTCACCTGAAATGGAAGTTCATGAAGTAAGGTCATTTTCGCCCTGGGAATAGAGTTTCATGAACTTCTAATCATGAATAGGTTAAAACTCGCCTGAAATGGAAGTTCATGAAGTAAGGTTATTTTCGCCCTGGGAAAAGGCTTTCAGGAACCTCTAATCATGACCAGGTTAAAACTCGCCTGAAATGAAAGTTCAACTCAATTGAAGAAAGGTAGTTTTCCTCCTGGGAATGGGGTTGCATGAATCATGGCTAGGTTAAAATTCGTCTCAAATGGAGATGCATTCACTTGAAGTGACGTCATTATCCCTCTAGAAATGAAGCTTTATGAACTTCTAATTATGGCTAATTTCCAATTTGCCTTTAATGGAAGTTTAAATCAATTGAAATAACTTCATTTATCTTCGAGAAATAGAATCTCATGAACTTCTAATCATAGCTAGCTTACAACGACTTTAAAAGAGGCATAAGGTTGAGGTCCTCAAAGAAAGAACAGCGGAATTTTTCATAGTCGAAAAAAAGGCACGATTAAGAATCGTTTTTGGATGTAATTACAATGTTTCATTTAGCTTACAAAAATATTGAAATGCTAAAATGAATAATGTCTATTTTTGGAATATGTCATATCGATAGATTGCGTCTGAAATTTAATTTTTAGAGTGTTTTATCAGATGAAAAGCGCGAAAGACTGAATAAGCCGGATTTTTTCAAAGAATTCCGCGTAAAAATTAATGCTGTCAATCCCCGTCAAGGTTAACGAACTCAAAAAAAGTTTAAAATTACCTATGGAAAATACTGGAAAGGTGAGGATGTTATATCCAGATATTAAAATGGGGTAATTTTTTGTACTCGGTAAGTAACGCTACGGGAACACACTGTCATATTTATTTAATGAATTGAGGAAAAATTCTTCTAAAATAAGTAATCGAAAATAATTCACCTGCTCTCTGTAAGACATGTGTACAGGAGCGTCTTATTCTCATGGTTTTAAAATAATAATCATATACATATTCAAATAATGAAATCGTAGCTTAAAGCAATACTGAGGATAAACTTTTATGGAAATCATTTGCATGTCCCCGTAAGGAAATGGGAGTACTTTGCTGCAAAAACAGGTGAAATATTCATTAATCAAGTCAATACCATTTCATAAAGATATCTGTACTCGTGTCTAAACTTACGGTGTCTATTGTAGGATTTGTTTGCGCCACTGGTAGAACATGTTTGTTAACAGTGAGTGAATCGGGTTGAAGATATGATATTGCTATAAATTGATAATCTTGTTAAAAAACATTTGACGGGCATAAAGAAAAAATTCAATAGAAAAAAGTTCAGACGACCCAAATCAAGTTAGGGGCTGAATTTAAGTACAGACTAAGAAATTTATTTACATGCATTTGATTTTGGTTGCTGACCTGCCACACTAGGGTGAGTTTTTATCTTCATTCTTATGTCAGGCTTCCCAGAATATATTTTTCGGTTCAAAACACTCAAGCTTTAATTATTTTATATGAAAGACAATAAAAACCACTTAGCATCTGGGGAGCCTCCAGGGCTCCCAGACGCTGAACGGTGTTCGTGGTCAAACTTAATTTGAAAATGTAGAAAAACTTGAGCATTTTAGTCATAGAAAATCCGACAAACGTGCCCCTCCTCTCACAAAATGCGGCGACTCTTCCCCTATTTTAACTGAATCTTCCTCCCCTAAATACCTTAATTCAGCAGGGAATTAAACAGATTTTCGTTCCGAAAAACATAACCTCTTGATTAAAGCTCCCAACTTCTCTAGACTCAACTTTCTGGTAAAATTATACAGAAGGGAAGCTCTTGTTATTTTTTATTTCTCAAAACTATTCAGCAGTTGAAAATGGAGAGACAGAATAAGTTTTCGAAGTAGTTTTATATTTTCATCTGACTTAATTACATATGAATACTGGAATTTATTTACTGTTAAACCAAAATCATGGTTTACAGATGCAGGAGGGAAACAGATTTTTCAAATTTCTGAAATTCTTCCCGTTTACTGGTTTTGAAATCACTGTCATTAGACTAGCACTGGCATCAGTTTGTCCCCGCCATCACAATTTGAAAGAAATTGTCACTCACCAGTCATCATCAAAGATCACATTAGGGTACAACTTCGACAGAAAATAAAGCATATTAAAGTAGTAAAAATAAGTGGATTTTGAAATCCAAATACCTGGTTATGAACTGAGTCCGCTTTCGAATGGAATTACCAACCGAATATTCAGCAACGTACTTAATCACTACTGTTCCTGAGTATTCTCCTGAATGATATTGAAATTATTCAACTCACAGTTGTTCCAAGAATTCGCTGGCCACTTTCATGGGCTGTGAAGTATTAGTTTGAATGCAAGAATTCATCGATTTGATTCAGGAATTTCAATACACGTGGGCTGTGTTCGTAATGAAGAACAGGAAGGTATTATTCTACGTAACACTATTTTTTGAAATAAAAAATTTTAGTTTCTACAGCCTTTGAGCCACGTCATTCTGCAGTGGTTGAGCAACTCTGCCTTCCCGATAATTTACAATTAATGCTTACGATGTTCCGATTCTTAAATTGTGTGACAGCAACGCTGATCAGTTAGTTACACGAGCTCGATATTTTTGAGCCCTAGATTACCAAACTTGACAATCGGCAATTTTTTTTATTTTCGTTCTTTCAATGCTAGAAAGACGCGCTCATTCATCATATTTGGAGTTTGCTCTTACCCCGGAGTTAGCAAGGCGAGTATCAGCGTTTTCTTTTTTCTGACAAGCCTCACGCCTCCCTACTTAATTTGCATGTATATTACGACACTTAATTCAAATCGCTGCTTGTTTTGCATTATCAGTGTTGAAGTGAATGAAGGTCCTCAAGCTGAGCTGTCGCTGAATGATATGGACGCACTTGTGATCATGAACGATACTTCAATATTTACGATACTAACAAAACTCCAAGTAGAAACGGGATGCACTCGTGATCATGAACGATACTTCAATATTTACGAGACTAACAAAACTCCAAGTGGAAACGGTATGACTTGTAATCATCAACGATACTTCAATATTTACAAGACTAACAAAGCTCCAAGTGGAATCGATTTCAGACCGACTGTTAAAATTAGTCAATGTGGAGAGATAATTTTCGGTGTTTGGGTAACCAGGAGTAATTACTTTGTTTCGTTTAGTTGGCGAGCTTTCGTTTCTCACTTTTATTTCTAATCTTTTCGAGGTTTCAGGGATGAAGGTCTCAAACTTGTAGTTTCTTTAGATATTTTTATTGTTTGTGTTTAAAACAAGACATATGAAATATAACTGATTGTTTTTTACTACCATTTTTGCAAGGAGCCTCCGTTTAAAAAGCTTATCTTATTTTTCTTTAGAAATAGCTATCCTGAGAGTAAATATAACTTTTCAGGCAAATAACAAAGATTGTAAGGATCCAGATTTCTTTGAGAAAGTGAAAGAGTAGTTGAAGTGAACTTCTGCTGATGAGTCATGTGAAAGTGAAATAGTAGTTGATTCCAGTTATTTACCGATGAATGAAAAATAAGACATTTGTGAACTTTCACTGATGAGTCTTTCGAGGGTGGGCACTTGAACAGTATCTGGTGCATAAGGCTATGTCGAACAGTTAGTTTCCATCATTTGTTTTGCGGATTGAAAAATGACCTGATAAAAAATATCAGTTGATATTAGAAGTTTTATTTTTGGTAATGAGAAATTAACAACGCACTAAATAATTATTCAACTCCACAAATTATTAATGCGTGCATTAAAACACCCCTAACAAAGTTCACATAATAACTTTTCTTGATCAGCCAAGCTTCGTTACTATTGGTAACATCATAAACTATTAAAATATTATAAGTCGAATGTTAAACTTCAATTTGGAACTTATATGCTGCGCTCATTAATTACGTCAGCGTATACCCAACGTGACTTGAAATATGAAAATACTCAGGTTGATCTGTGTTGTTGGGCGAAGTGGGATCCTTTACCAATGTTTAAATTTAGTCATAGGAGGATACCACGAAGTAGGATCCTGTGTTAATGTTTTAATTTTGGCATAGCAAGGTATATTCTCTAAAAGCTTTTGGGTGTAACCCTCTTCTTAGAAACTTTATCCCAAAAAGTCTTATAGAAGCCTGAATTAACAATTTAGACATGGAGTAACACCATCTTCTAGATTCAGTTCATTGAAAAGAATCTCACGACACGCGAAATTTTTCGCAATTTTTAATTTCGATTGTCGTTTGATGAATCCACACACCGTGAATACGGTCAGAAAAATGAAAAGGGACCACCTGTTATCCCACGTCAATAAAGAAGAACTCTAAACTTGAAAGGGCTCTTCTTAGATTCTTGAAAATAATGCAAGAGATTTTCGAAAAAACAATTCGAGAACTTGATTCGTGAAAATAATTCGAGAACTTGTCGTCACGAAGTATCACCGCCCCATGAAGTATCACCGCCCCATGAAGTATCACCGCCCCATGAAGTATCGCCGCTCCATGAAGTATCGCCGCCCCATGACGTATCACCGCCCCATGAAGTGTCGCCGCTCCATGAAGTATCACCGCCCCATGAAGTATCACCGCCCCATGAAGTATCACCGCCCCATGAAGTATTACCGCCCCATGAAGTATCACCGCCCCATGAAGTATCACCGCCCCATGAAGTATCACCACTCCATGAAGTATCACCGCCCCATGAAGTATCACCGCCCCATGAAGTATCACCGCCCCATGAAGTATCACCGCCCCATGAAGTATCACCGCTCCATGAAGTATCACCGCCCCATGAAGTATCACCGCCCCATGAAGTATCACCGCCCCATGAAGTATCACCGCTCCATGAAGTATCACCGCCCCATGAAGTATCACCGCCCCATGAAGTATCTCCGCCCCATGAAGTATCTCCGCCCCATGAAGTATCACCGCCCCATGAAGTATCACCGCCCCATGAAGTATCACCGCCCCATGAAGTATCACCGCCCCATGAAGTATCACCGCCCCATGAAGTATCACCGCCCCATGAAGTATCACCGCTCCATGAAGTATCACCGCCCCATGAAGTATCACCGCCCCCTGTAGTATCACCGCCCTATGAAGTATCACAGCCCCATGAAGAATTACCGCCCCATGATGTATTACCGCCCCATGAAGTATCACCGCCCCCTGTAGTATCACCGCCCCATGAAGTATCACCGCCCATGAAGTATCACCGCCCCATGAAGTATCACCGCTCCATGAAGTGTCACCGCCCCATGAAGTATCACCGCCCCATGAAGTATCACCGCCCCCTGTAGTATCACCGCCCCATGAAGTATCACAGCCCCATGAAGTATTACCGCCCCATGATGTATTACCGCCCCATGAAGTATCACCGCCCCATGGAATATCGCCGCCTCATGAAATATCGCCTCCAGATCATCAGGCCGTGTTACCCCAATCATGTCTTTAGCCATCCATCCACTCAGCAAAAGGATTATTCCCTAAAAACTGTAGTGAAAGGCATGCTGTATTTCGGCCCTGGTGCATCTCGCCAAGAGCTCTGGGTATTTTTATCGAGCAATCCATTAGGATGACGGCAATTTGGAGGTGATAGAAAGCTGACACCCTCCAAGAAATTATGCTCCTGAGCAACCGTGCATGAAAATTATGTCCCTGCCTGCGAAGCCATAAGTCTTTAATCTGAAGATGTACCGCACGATCGTTCACCGGAAATTATTTTTCAAGCATGGTTTTCAAAATTTAGAGCACGCGAGATGGTGTTTTGACTGAAATATCCGCCCGTGATACCCGACAATAATTGTTGGTAGTTTTTCTTGGGTATGGACAAGCTTAACATAGGAGATGAAATATAATTTCTGGTGCTGGTCAACTGAAATTTTAAAATTTACAGGAAAATAGCGAACTAAAAACGCCAGAGTTTGATCATTTTTGCTTGAGATAGTAGCTTGTATTTATATTTGTCATGAAACATAATTCACTCACTTGAATCGATTATCTTGGCATGAAGAGTTAATATTTTAAAGTGACATGAAGAGTTAACAAGCATGAAACACTTCTGGCTTTCGAACGCCTTGTCCTATCATCTTTGGAGAAATCACTCTGTAGAATTCAGTTTCGTCCTGTAAATATTCTTTGACACGAAATTTTTACATGTCATGTCCTTTGAAATGCGATCAAATGCGTGAAAGAAAATTATGCACATAATTGACCATTGCCTAATTTAGAACCGTTGAAGATATACTCTGATTTCGACAGTGTTCCTTCAGATTTTGTTTTAAACATGCTTCATAATTTTCTAATTTTATTTTCCGACAAAAAAGAACAAATCCATCAGAATAATTATTGCATGCAAGTACGTATTGGCAAATCATTTTTAAGAACATTGACAGGCTTTATTGCGTTTCAGATTTTTTTACTAATTTTCCCTAGGGCAGTAACGATGAAATGATTTTCATGAGCGTTGAGGTTAACGGAAGGCCAAAAATAAAATTAGGTTTAAATGTCAGAATCATTGACGAAAAATTAAAATTCACTGTCAGTTTGTGAAGAAATAAAGCAATTTTCGATAAAACACAGTTCGTTTGAATTTTGAGGATCGAAGTATTAGGCTATATAAAATGCAGCTGAAAATATCTGTCACCGTGTTAAATTCTAATTTCCTATACAATTGATATAAATAATACATGATTCCTCTGATGAAAACAGGTAATAAAACTGCAAGGGGGAAGTGGGTAACAATGTCATTGTTCTAAAAAAGTTTTCCGTCTTCTGCATCAGTAACTTTCATCTCCATGAATAACGATGTAATGAATCTCCGTTGACAATATTTCCCTCCGCATGCCCGTCTGTAATCATAAACTTTTGCTTATCGATGATCACTACATTGATAATATTAATGACAAGGATGGAGCCTTGCTTTGAAATCTAAGTAGACAATTAATAACAAGTTTCTAAACTCCGTAACGATCAAAGTTGCGCATGTTCAGCGGCAGCGAAGTCTTGGCTATCTTCGGCCCTGAAAAATGTGCAGCCGCGAAAGTAGATGGGTTTGACAGCTATCGCATTTCAAAGTTAAGGTTTCCTTGGTACGGAAACACATTCTCGGCATGGGTATTGTTAGCGATTATGAAAATACCTAAGAATATGTGGAATGAACCTCGAAAAGACACCCCAAACGTATGGATTTCATTAATGGTGCTCTGAAGAATAAAATACAGTATAACCTACCAAAAACCCAACCGATAATTTATTTTCCCGGATCAGTAATACCGTCATAAGAATACCATGAGCATTTAATTTCAAGCAAAATTATGATGGTATTGCTGATTCTTATTACTGATACGATTCTAAATACTCGGTTCGGATTTTTATGGGGCATACTGTATAGAAGTTAATGGTTATTGATACGCATCTCAATTTTTAAGGAGTATGATCCATGTGAATTTCATAAATCTACCCTGCACATCGTAAAATTTCTCCCTCCAGCCTTTTTCTCCTCGATATGTGGTAAGATTATTCTGAACGCCTAAAATAAAAAATATCTTGCTCTGCTTTCGTGTAGAAGATGAACACCAACTCATATTTTTCACTGAAAAGCACAAGGTTTTTTATTCTGTGCGTCAAAAAGATCGTATCTCCTTTAACTTCTCCACCGCATCTAAAATATTCTGCATTTACTTCGCGACCGTCAACGATGCAGAGAAATAAAGCCTGATTCATGAATAATTTGTAATCTCAACATTTCAACACATGTGCTCATCACCTAGCCGCCCGTAGTATTCCATATAATTTTCATTCTCATAAATGAATGATAATATTATTTCGCTTGAGTTTGTTCGAACGAGTTCTATTTAGTTTCCTAATGCTACTTTGACGAGCTGTTGCCCTTTGCGTACACGAATATTTAAAAAATTGTCACTTCGCAGCCGATTTCTTAATTATCGTGTTATTCACTGAATTGGTTAAAGATCCAATTGAACAGCTATCAGTAAAAATCCTATGACAAAATGCATTGCTCTTTGAATCCCCACATCACAAATGATAACACACCATTTGTCACTACATGTTTAATTGTATTTAAATCAACGAATTCTTATGATACGATCTTCACCCTGGTTATGCTTGTCGACAAAAGAATCGTAACAATTTTACGTTCTACAATTCCCATGTGACCCTTTGATGGACTGCATCATTCTCATTATTCACACAGAAAAAATGATAGAATTGCACTTCTCACTACGTAGTAAATTTCGTAATGAAAACGCGATCCTTTGACAAAGGTCATCGCTCTAATTTTCGAAAAGAGTGCAACAATTTATTGCATTGGATTCGCGGGGAATTCTAATATTAGCATACGTTCCTGTGACGAAGAGCACAGCTATGACTTTCCAACCACGAAAAAGTGTTCATTTCACATCTTTCATTATGAGGCAAATTCCATAATTACCAGATACTGTTTCAACAAATTCAATAACTACCACGCACTATTTTGATAAATTCCACAACTACCGCATGCTATTTTGACAAATTCCACACCTACCGTATGCAATTTTGACAAATTCCACTACCACCACTCTCTATTTAAACAAATTCCGCCACTACCGCGCGAAATTTTAACAAATTTAATAAGTACCAGGCTATATTTGGACAAATTCCATTGCCACCGCGCGCTATATTGACAAATTTCATAACTACGGCGCGCTTTTTTGACAAATTACACAACTACCGCACGCTATTTATACAAACTCAAGAAGTACTACGATATATTTTGACAAATCCACAACTACCGCGCTCTATTTTGACAAATTCCACAACTACCGCGCGCTATTTTGACAAATTCCACAACTACCGCGCCCTGTTTTGACAAATGCATTGCAACGAGCATAACAACATCATTACAATGCACATTACGGGACAAATTCCATAATTACCTTGCGCTCCTTGGCGATGTGCATGGCTCTGATGATCTTACAGATGAAGAAGGACAACAACACGCATGGAAGGAGCTTAATTAGGAAGCCGTACACGGGCAGGTAGCATCTCCGGAAAGTAATTTGCGCCTGCGTTGCTTCCGACATCGTCACGAAGTACAGCGTTCTGTTGGTCGACCTGCACAAACCCTCATGCAGTTACACTCTGACGAATTGCCCAGAAATAAGAACATCTGTTATAGAAGGCTGCTAATAATAATAATAACGTAATGAAAAGTGCATAGTAGTTCCTTGAGTTATGATTAATTAGCTATGAATGATGATTAATAATTAATAAGCTATCAAAAATAGTGTATGATTAATAATCTATGAACAATAATCAAAATTTCTGATAAAGCCATCAGGGATTGAGAGTAAGGTTTAAAACAAGTTGTCATCGCACTATTTTCGGGAAAAGAACACGATAGAGTGGTCTATCTAACAAATGTCTCAAATAATCGCTCAAAATAAATACCATGCAGTTTGGTTGGCGTCCAAATGTACTTGGTGCTCCCCCATTGAAAGTTAATTCAGTTGTAAATTATTCAAGAAGTTTTTTGAAAAAACTTTGTTTCATATTTCATTCTTGAAAGGGTTAAGCAGAGAAAACATTGTTAAAACACCGGTGTTGAGACTGAGCCCTGAACTTGCATGCATTTGCTCACTTTTGACTCTTATATTTTTTGAATGTTTAGAGAGCAGGATAAAACTTTAGAAGGGCCACGCTTAATAGTGAGAGCCAAATCGTTAGCACTCATGAAATAATATATTCGTTGCAAACATTTCCAAGTCGAATATAACGCTCCAGCGAATATTAGAAGACACGCACAGATAAACCTATTCTCTTGTCATGCAGTCAATTCTTTTGGTTAAAACTATTATCGATTTGCTAAGAAAACTTCGCTTTTCTATTCATCAGCAACTATGATGAATATGAGTAACAGGTGCAAAAAAAAGCAGAAACTAGTACTCCAACGTCTCTTTGAAAACCTTGAAAAACAACAAAACGTAATGCTTCGGAACAAATAAATTGCAAAAATATCCAAGTTTTTATCTGCCATTCCTGTCAATTGTTGGCGTAAGTACGGAAGATAGGAGAACATTGTCAACCTTGTCGAGTTAGACCTCCAAACAACACTGTCTTCTCGCCACACACGCGTTGAACTTCAGAAGTTGCCACCGACGTTAAACTGTTATGGGCTGCATGGACCAAGAAAGCAAGCTGAGCCCTACTATACACGGACGCAGGCAATAGCTGCAGCTGCGTGATAGCCGCCTTCATCTCGGCCTTAAGAAGACAAGTCAGAGCGTTAGTAGAAGTCATAGAGTTGTGTGTTAGAGCCGTGTCGTTCATGGAAAGTTACGATGATATTTTGTCGGTGAGGACTGACGTTCGCGGTGAAGTTTTGAGGAGATCCAGAAATTTTTCATGAGATGAGCTGGAAAGGCAAAAGCTCTCAGATTTCAGCATAGCAATAATCTGCGTTAAAGTTGACATGGTATCTCATTCTGCTGAAATGTGTATTCAAATCAACGTCAAAAATCAACGTTTGACTTAAAATGAACGCCGTTTAGCTCGCTAATGTGCAAAACGCGAGAAAAGTACTTAAAATTCGTTGGTTAGGGTAAAACGATTACGACAGAATATTGAATATCGTAATACAATAACACTTCCACACGACATTATGCCACAATTATTGTTCGGAAACTGAAAGAAGTTAATTTACTACGCCATTGTTCGTATTCCTTTTGTACTTCAACTAAACGCTACAATGCGAACACCTGAATATGCTTGGATCTTTGATGCAAAATGATTGCATGTAAAACAAAGCTTCACGTTCTGTGCACACAAATTGCTAGCTGGGGAATTATTTTGTGCAAACAAAACCTTGTTTTTAGAGCAGGACTGGATCCCGTGAACTGTCCCAAATTCTCTGAATTGAATTAGATTGAACTGAGTCCTTCGAACCGCACTGAAATTTTTACTCTGAATTGTAATGAACGGCATCCCTCAAACTCCTCTGAATTCTTCAAACTGAACTGGAATGAAATGCACGCTTCAAAAATCTCAACCTCTATTGGAAAGAACTTTTAGAGTATAGTAAATTTATAAAACGTTTGTTCGTATAACTTTTGGCAAAAAAATACGTCATGCTCTAACAAGTTCGAATGTACTCATTCGCAAACGCTTCCTCTGAAATTTCTATTTTTGGTCTATCGAATTTGAAAAGATTCCATGTTTGACAAAAATGAACCTATCCTATGCTTCGCTCTTCAATGCAATAACACATGATTGTTAAAAAAATGATTCGGTAAAACTGCACACTTAAAAAACGTCATTAAAACTTTATGCCATTCAGTAATCACAGTAGTCAAATAAATCATCTACGTATAAAACAAACGTTGTACCATTTAATTGTTGATGAAATTAGCAAGATTTGAAAAATAATTACACTATTCAATAATAATTGGAATCAAATGGAACTAAAATATATTTGTTACCACCAAATCCTTCATAAAATTGCCTAAAAATTCAATAAACTCCGTACTGCTCAATCATTATGAAAATTCGCTCAAAATAGAACTATAAAATAGTCCATTTCCCCAACATCACATACAAATTAAGCTGATCAATTAATGAACAGTGGCTTCTCAACTAAGATTCAGAAAAATTTTCCAATGGAATAGAATGATAGGGAGATTGACAGTAAAACAATCCCTCGTGCGTTAAACATATTTTGGAAACACCTAAAGTTGGCAACACTCACTCGTCAGGTAGGGCTTAAATGTGATAGAGGAATTAGTTGGGTATATTGATGAGAATAGGAATGCATTTGGGGAGTACTTGAGATTGACAGTAAAACAATATCTCGTGTTAATTCAATTATTTGGAAACCGATAAAGTTAGCGACACTCATTACAGTAAAACAGTATCTTGGGCTGATTAAATTATTTGGAAACCCATAAAGTTAGCAACACTCATTACAGTAAAACAGTATCTTGGGCTAATTAAATTATTTGGAAACCCATAAAGTTAGCGACACTCATTACAGTAAAACAGTATCTTGGGCTAATTAAATTATTTGGAAACCCATAAAGTTAGCAACACTCATTACAGTAAAACAGTATCTTGGGCTAATTAAATTATTTGGAAACCCATAAAGTTAGCGACACTCAATACAGTAAAACAGTATCTTGGGCTAATTCAATAATTTGGAAACCCATAAAGTTAGCAACACTCATCACAGTAAAACAGTATCTTGGGCTAATTAAATTATTTGGAAACCCATAGAGTTAGCAGCACTCACTACACTAAAACAATCTCTCATGCTAATAAAATACTTCGGAAACTCTTGAAGCTAGCAACACTCACTACAGTAAAACAATCTCTCATGCTAATAAAATACTTCGGAAACTGCTAAAGTTAGCAACACTCATTACAGTAAAATTATTTCTCATGCTAGTATAATAATTCGGAACCACCTAAAGGTAGCATGATTCACTCGTCAACTGTGGCTTCAATGGAACAGAGGAAGTAGTTGGGCATGGTGATGAGAATAGAGATGCTGCAGGCACGAGCTACTGTAACTGTAAAATAATTTCTCATGCTAATATAATAATTTGGAAGCCCCCTTAAGTTAGCAAGACTCACTCGTCAACTGTAGCTTTAATGGAATAGAGGAAGTAGTTGGGCACGGTGATGAGAATAGAGATGCTGTAAGCGAGCGCCACAGCCAGGCGGGACCGTGGCAGGGTGCACAGCACGAGGTTCAGGTGCGGAGTGCAGATTGCGATGTACCGCCACACCGCCAATGTAATCGCCAGGCAAATGGAAATGGTGTGGGCAATCTGCCAGACAAGAAAAAGAGTACAAACGTGAAATAGAAGTGTGTGAAGTTCTAAACTGATTTTCTTGAAATGCATGTAAATCGGTTTAGTATGTGATGTGCTATATTAATTTGCTTAAAATGTGAGTAAATGATGTACTAGAATGGTTTGCTTGAAATGTAAGTAAAAAATGTTCAAAAATTATTATTTTTAGCCCTACTAAATGATGTAGAAAACCGATTTGCTTAAAATGGAAGTGAATGGTATGCGAAATTAGTTTGCTTGAAATGCATGTAAATGATATGCTAAACAATTTGGTGCATTATTTTTTGCAAACGTTTGAGCACCTCTTAGGACCGTAGCTTTATCATGGGAGGTCATAAATGTTTTTGAACAGGTGAAAAGCATTGGATTTGAACTATTATTGGTCTAGAGTAAAGGTTAAGCAAAAACCATTTTTAAGCGTTGACAAAATTTAAATAAAACGTACCGAAAACAGATTTCGTGTCGATACGTTTTTGAAAAACATTAGTTTAAATATACGCACAGCCTTGTAAAATATTTTTTAAGTTCATTTGTGATGAGGGACTTAGGGTTTTAAATTTATTTATTGAGAGACAATGAATTTGGATTACAAGATATATTCAACGAGCATAATTACTCATAAAAAATCGAAAACTTGTGGCAATTTTTGATGGGGATCTGTCAAAAGAGAAATCAACAAATGTTTAATTTTGTGCACGAATTTCGCTCAGGGAGTCTGTTCTTGTAGCAAAACAAAAGACAGTGGAGTCAAAGTTAGGCTATAAATGAGAATACTATAACGTAAAATAATATTTTCTGATGTGAGAATGCTTAAACATAAAATAATATTTTCTGATGAAAACCTTGTATAAACTTTGTCATGAAGAAAATTATGAATGAAATGCCAAAACTCGACAACTGAGAAACAAACAATGTTCTGAAGTTCGCCCTAGGGACTCCCATATAACCGTGAGATCAATAATGTCAATGCTTTCCAAGGGAATTCGAGAAATATATTTTAGGACTAAAATTTGCTGAACTGCAACTAAATACAAAAATTTATTATAGTTGACAGATCACGCTGATATAAAGTTTAAGTCGGCCAAACTTTATAACACATTGACAAAATTTGTTGATTTGTTGTTCATGATTATGAACAACAAATGCAATGATTCAGAGCGGATAAATTTTATGAACTGAAATGAAAATACATCTTAAAAATGACCATTAACGTTGTGTCGCTCATGATACAAAGCTTATCGTGAAATAAGTTACAGTATTATATAACAACCTTAAAAAGCGCTAAAATTTTAATTTTTTATTAGGTATGTTCAAAATTGGTTCAGTGATATTTAATACTTGTTCATGAAAATATTTCTCTAATGAAGATTGCGAAATCTACTGAAAGACAGTTTTTAATTAAATGAATACCGCACAATATTTTCTCATTCTAAATTCGAAATTGTAATTCCTCTTGAATCAAAATTCAGCAGGATTTCACTACTTCTTAATTCTGTTCTTCGATGGTCCCATCAGAAAAAGACACATTGACAAGAATATGGTCATCAAAATTTTTTTACTCAAAACACGATCACGATGCAATTTATTCGACAAATAAGTTCCTTTTCAAAAAGTTACAAATTTTAAAGTGGAAAATCAGCAAACTGGATTTTCTTCAACGTAGGTGCTGATCACACATGTTCCTTTTTCAAACTAATACTTTTTTCGAGTTAGAAATCAGCAAACTGGATTTCCTTCAACGTAGGTGCTGAAATATTTTTCTGTGGAATTTCTTAATATGGGGAATGATGAAATAAGCCCTCATACAACTGATGAAGGAGGACCGAAAATAATCGATGTGGAGCATTGTATGAAATCAAGGACATCGAGGACAAGTTGGATGCCCAATCTCTAATTGGGACGTAATTTGAGAGGGGAGCTGAACAGGATTTTGGAGAATCCGATGCAGGCTGTCTTTCCAAACAAGGGTCCAGCCAAATTAGGCTTCATTTTTAGAAAAAAAGGAAAAATGTTTCCATGGTTCATATCATTACTCGGATTTCGGGGGAACCTAGCATCCTGACGTCGAATTTGAAACTTCCATCCTTTGTGTCAGTCGTTAGAAGCATTTAGGTATTTAATGTGCAGAAAATGATGATATGTTTGGTTTGAAATTTTACATTAAAAACAGTGAAGGCAGAGATGAGAGATTCAAATAAATAATCCTATCTGTTGAACCTATTTAATGTGGGGCTGGTTGTCAGTAAGCGATTGGAAAATGTTTGAGTTTTTCAGTTTACTTTTATAATCGTTTTTTTAATATTCTTGAATAAAATCTAGCTTAAACCAGTAATATTTCTAGAACAAATCAGGCCAGTGTAAACTGATGGAACTGAAATTCCTTCCAGCGTTGGGTGTGGGAGAATTTTCGAATGATAAACGTTACCTAAATAATCTACATAAGACATTCGTCCTTCGAACGATTTCAATGACTTCAAAGTAAATAGAATTGATAAAGACATCACATAAAAAACATCGGCAATATATTTTTTCTTCATTACATCAATAGAAAGCAGTTCTTTCATCAAGTTATTCTAAAATTTTTTGTAAATGAAATAATTAAAACATTCATGCACGATTAAATCTCAAATCTCAATGAAAGAAAAAGCCGAAAACAGGTAAATTCTCGTTCGAATTTTAGAATAAACGACACGAATGTTTCTTGCCAAGTTTTTTATCACCTACGCCAAAGCTTTAAATGGAAGTTTCGCTGCGAAATACGAATTTAGCATATGAACTAAAACGTCTATTCCCCAAGCGCCCTTCTCTAGATAGGATTTGTCGATGTCAAATATTGCGCAATTTTCGGGAAAAATGCAAAAAAACTAACGTTTTTCGCGGCTTTCAATGTATTCCTTCAGGGCTTAGATCGTATGCAGGGAGCATAAGAAAAATTCAAATGAAGTCAAAAATATAGCTCAGTTTATTCGTTTAAGACCAAAAAAGTTTGAAGACTCTGTTGCAAAGTGACGATTTTTTCACCAGGATTTTCAAACACAAACGAGAACGAGATAAATTTCTTAACTCGTTCCTATTTTCCCGAACTTATGTGAAGAAACTCTATTTTATTTTGATTGTTCCTGCCTTTATATTCAAATAATAATAATAAATTGTGATTGTCCCAAGTTCATTTGTCTACGTATTGATCAACGCTGGCGTATTTCGGCCCTAAACTGATCGTAACTTTCTATTTCATTTATCAGTAGAAGCCATTTTTACTTCATTCACAATCTCACTTCAGAAATATTCGGCCCTAAACTGATCGTTACTTCCTGTTTCATTTATCAGTAGAAGCCATTTTTACTTTATTCACAATCTCACTTCAGAAATATTTGACACCACGAGCCGAACTCTTCGCCAAGTTTATCGAAACTTCCGGTGCAGAAAAAAGTTACACGACAGAATATAAAGTCGAACTTGGTTTGATAAGCGACACACCTCAAAGTTGTTTCAAGAATATTTTGCTTTAGAAATCAACTCAAAATTTCAGCAACTGAAGATGAAGTGTTTGCTGGTCTAGTTTACCGTCCGCAAACTTTTGTTTTTGCGGATATTCTTTGATTCAATTTGAAGTTTGTGTGCAATGACATTTTATTCCTCCAAAGTTGAGACAGCAGTCAATAAAAGACATTATGTAAAATTCAGACTTAGGAACTTTCGAATACTTCACTTTTCTCCTCTCTTCTTGTCGGGTTTACTCAGCACGAACATTTTTACTCGAGTATCAAATGGCTTACACTCAGTTCTATCGACATAAACTAAGACTCAACAAATGAATCTTTAGTGTGTGGTGGTATCGAGAGCTATGTTGCTGGCTGGATATTATCATTATAAAATATATTTCAGAATGCAATTCTGTAAGCTGTTGCTTTAAACTAAATTTCAAATAGCATTAGTAAATGTAAGACAGAATGCGATGCAGTATACACCTTTTTTAAAATACATCTGAAATATAATCAGTAAATATATTACATGATAGGATTCAGTAAGCACTTATTTTAAAAACAATCAAAATGATTTTATTGGACGGTGATGAGATGTTTGTCCTATATAGACACAGCACTGATTTCATACAATGAGCAATTTGATGATGCCGAATTTAAATTTTGCGATTCGAAGCATTCAGGTTACAGGCATCAAATTTTTGGTCACTGCCTGCACGAAAGCCAAACAAAATAATAGAACTGTAATGTTTTATGTTATTCAATCATCGCATGTTTCATTTTCAAAGTATCTCTTCTTCGGAGGCTTTATTTTCTCGCACATATGCCAACAAACAATCATTGAGACATGGCGTTCAATAATGGCCCACACAAATGCATCTGATGAGATCCCACCTCCAAAACCTAGAATGCTCAAAACCAAGTTTCAAAGCTGGTAGTTTGCATATTTTTCCTTCAGTGTTTCACAAACATTAACAAGACAGTGTAAAAAAATCTGTCATCACGTACCTGAGAGAACTGTGCGTGGAAGAGAACGTATGCGGCGTGCGAGTAGTACTCCACGAAATTCTCCTTTCCCCGAACGTAAGAGTAGGCAAATCCCATGTACTCCATCAGGATCAGCAAATCCACCACCGCTAAGCCTGTCAGGATTGTGTTGGTCGAGTTGATCATTTCTTTGCGTGTGAGAATGACGACGTTCAGCAAATTCGTGAAGGAACCAATAGCGCAGATGCACAGAGCGAGATAACCGTGAACGTCCTGTGGAGAAATGGAGTTTGGATTACCATTCGCGACACTACAAAAGAAACAGTTTATGATTTGAATATATGAGTGGTTCTCTGAGTAAAGGAATGTGATAACTATAAATAAAATGGCAAGGAGAGTCAGTTTCAAATTATACATTATTTCTTGGCGAGTTTAATTGTCAGAAATTTCGCCACGAACAATCCTTTATGGTTAAATTTTGCAAAGAGCAAAAACATTGACGAAAATCATTACCTTCGTGGATGTAATAAGTCGTTAAGCAAGATGTGGTTTGGGCTACACACTTACTGTGAGGATGGAGTTGTTGTCCGTAATTTGAAAGTTCATTGGTTTGTTTATTCCTGCCAACAAATTAGCCCATGATGGGAATGAAAGTAGAGAACAACAGTTGAATGATTCTGGAAAAAAACAGCTACTTGTTGATGAGATGTTTTTGTCTGTTCGTTTTGTCTATCTCGTGTGGTATGCCATAATGAACAGAACATTTCAATTTATGTGTTGAAAGACGTTGAAGAATCATGACTCCATTTTATTCAATTTTTGGAGAAATTTGGTCAAATAATCGTGAGAGAATAATTGTTTATATGATTCTAAGATGAAAAGTGTGGTAAAAATACTTTGCTAAATAACTTTGCTCCTTTGGGTTCAGTAATAAAAATCAATGTTTGCATGCGATCCAATAATATTTTAATTGCTGAAATGTTATGTACAAATTATCTTTGTTGCATCAAATGTTTCTAATGAACCAACCATCATTCAAATAAAGAATCATTTATTTTAAAAATGTTGGGTTCTATTTTCTGACTAAAAAGTACACACTCGAAGAGACAATATTTAGCAATATCGAACTTTATAATTAATCGTACATTTTTCAGAAATAATCGCAATTGAAAATCTTAATTTCCAAATCAGAACTTATGCATAATAATCATATTTAGCTCAGCGCAAACATTCTGTCTATGATTTTCAAGTTTTTCAACTCAGTGAATGGAATGAGAATTTTTGAGAAATTAATTTGCAAGTGAACAGTTTAAAGTGCAAGGAAGCGTTCAACACTTTAAGAATATCTCAATTCAAGTACCTCTCATTAGTTATTCTCTGTTAACTCAATAACGCATAAAAATCCATTTCTGTTTTTTCATCAGGTATGATGCATACGGATGGTTATGATAAGCGTATCTATGCCCAATACTTTATGAAATTGATTAATTACTACCCCAATTACTCAGCAAAGGCTCTCAGTGATCCAGTTTAAGGTTTAGGAACTATTTTGCCAATTTTTCATGGTTACTCCGGCCCAGTTAACCTTCGTACTATTTATTACTAAAGTCTCTTGACAGAACTTCAAGTTTCAGATAACTTGCAGTAAAAATCGGAGAATGCATTTGGTTAACTAACTGCGCGCATTTCTTAAAATTTACTCTCTTGTTATGATTTAGACGTGCCTATATAAAAATTTTAAAATACTTGATAAGAAAGCATAAGTACAGTATATACTCCAGATAAATAAAATTTATCTGAACGAAACAGACATACAACTCGAATGCGGCTGTCAAAACCCGAGCATGCATATTTGAACTATACATTTTTCAGAACGGAGGTACTGAAGTCCATAAAATAGTCAATACTCACCCCGTAACTTTCCTTGAAACCAATGTCACAACTGGAGATTGCCAAGGTTTCTGATCCCAAAAGATCTCTGCATTTATTGGCGACCATGTCGAATGCGTTCATCAGAAGAACTTCCGAGTGATCCGCGCCGTCGTAAGCAAGATGAGACTGATTAGAGGCCGACGTCAGATTTGGGTGGAAGTGAGGATGTTCCGATAGGACTTGTTCGCAGACAGCTTTGGTTAGATTCACCATGTCTGCGAAATTTGAGTTCGTGATTCCGAAAAACTTGAATTTTGCCGGAGTCAAAAGAATGAATACTGGAACTTTTGACACAAATCAAGGGAATGAAGACGTGAGCATTTTCCACAGTCAAAAGAAAAAACTGGAACTTTTGACACAGTCAAAAGGAATGAAAAATGAAACTTTTGCCACGGTTAAAGGAATGAAAATTTGAACTTTTACCACAACTAAAGGAATGTGGCAATTAACTGAGAAATTTTTGGCAAAATATTTAATAACTGACTGGAAAAACGTTGCACATCATTCGTTTGCGAAACTTTGGCATTTTGAAGAATGAGCCGATGTTAACACTACCTACATTATTTTACGTATTCGAACTTTCACTGATCTCTGTCGGGAGAAGAAAAAGCGGCACAAACTTTTAGCTAAACGGTAAATTGGGAAGCAGCGCCTGAACAAATTTTTTCCAAAATGTTTCGTATCCTGAAAAGAAAACAAAAGATGTGAGTTATTACATGCCTTACATTCCCTACAGACTGGAGTGAACATGAACAATAATTTATTCCTTATACAAAATCAAAAATATTTCCTGGTTCTTTACACTGATCTTCATCCAAAACTATTCGTCATCGTTAATCTCTTTATTGGCCAACGGATGATCGTACGTAAAAAATTCAGCTGATTAACGATTGCGTTAATTTGATTAAATAAATAATTTGTTGTTTAGATACACCTGCGTTATACATCTCAAATTTTGAAAATTCGACTAAGAAATGCAACTGAAATGATTGAATTTCTTATACAAGTAAGACTTTGGATGACCCTTTGAATAAAATCTTAGAGATTTTTAAGAATAGTATCATAATGTATTAAACCCATGTTGTTCGCAAGGATGATAACAAGATGTTCACAATAAATGTTCGCAAGGATGTTTACAAGAATGTTCACCATAAATGTTCACAAGGATGTTCACAAGGATGTTTACAATAAATATTCACAAGGATATATACAACGAATGTTCGCATGAATGTTCACAAGGATGTTCACAATAAATGTACACAAGGACGTTCACAAGGATGTTCACCATAATTGAACACAAGATGTTCACAAGATATTTACAATAAATGTTCACGAGGATGTTCACAAGGATCTTCACCATAAATGTTTACAAGAATATCCACAATAACATAATTGGATGTTAATCAATTGAACGACTTGCCTTTCATGATCTTGAAGTGGGAACAATGCTTTCCGATCGATACAGTATATCCTTTAGCGATATTTTTTTAGCTGGATACACAAAGATGTTCATTTGATGCAGTTGCTCGCTCGTTCTAACGCAAGCTCTTTGAAACAGTCCTCCTTTTTTCTTCGTTTGGGAAGACAAAGCAATCGAGATTCAAAGCTGGAAATTCTATTCTTATAATGAAACGCAAAATATTAATTTGGAAATCCAGAATCAAAGGCCTTAGACAGCCTCAGGTGTTCAGGCAAGCGTACTGATCTGAATGGATTTCCATCGCGCCTACCTTTTGTGTTCGCACTTGATCGATAGAATTTTATTTCATCAGAAAATGCAAATGACGCAGATTTGAAAAGAACTGCACTTTCGCTTGTATTTTCAATTATTTTTGAAGTGAGCGCAACGGTACAGTTTATTTTGAGTGATTTCTGTACGAGATAAAAAGTTTTATAAATATCAGGGCTCTATTCGAAGTATTCTTACGATATAACGCCAATTGCTATTTATGGACTAGTTCAAAAGTAACCCCTGGGTAAATGTTGGAAACGTTTTTTTCTTCTTGACTCAGTAAAAAATTGCGCACCAAAATTTAACGTTTAGAACATCTTTGTCACGTTAGTAAGTAGGATAAACTTTGCAGTTAGTTTTCACAACCTACTGAGACCACCGTTCTACCATGTTCACTCTGGAACGCTTCGTTGTTATGAACTGTTATGGTCAATGTTTCATTTTCTATTTCAATTTTCGTGTTCAGAATGTACCCAAATTCAGAAAAGCATCGTCTGAGTTGCAGCGGGACGACAGGTCAACAGCGGTTGATGGCCAAGAAAATCTCGGTTAACTGCCAATCAACTTAGATCGTGGATTTAACGTTACTTTCTGCTGCGTACAGGTGTGAGAGAAAGAAAAAAAGAAAGAGAAAAACAGAGAGAGAGAATAAGAGAAGACAGCAGAGAGAGAGGAGAGAGAGATGAAAAGCGAACAACAAAGAGAGAGAGGAGAGAGAGAGAAGAAGAAGAGAGAACAACAGAGAGAGAGAGAATGGGAAAGGTGTGAGTTTTCGTTGAATATGCATAAGTTAAAATTTTTTATCGCCGATGAAATTGTTCATATTTTTAGAGGATAAAAATGTATTCCAGCAGCAAAGTTGATTTCCCTATTCTCTTACTTACAGCCTAGCCAAATCAATAGTTAACAAGCGCAGAAACGCGGTGAACTGGTCAACTTCAACACGTTGGTCGCGATTTGAGCCATCGGTATCTACGGAGGGAATTTTCATAAAGCTGCTAACCGACCAGTAGTCACAAACTAAATTTTTACAAGTACTTGAGGCTAAATAAAGGCACGATTCAAATAATATTTGTCATTTTAAAATTGGTTACTGCAATTGACACAAAATTGCGTTGTGCAATTGACTTTAAATCTCAATTGAAAATTGAGCAACAGTTGAACCTATCACAAAACTGCGTGCGACAATTTACTTTAAATCTCAATTGAAAATTGAGCTTCGGTTGAACCAATCACAAAATTGCGTACTGCAATTGGCTCAAAACTGCCTACTACAATTTACTTTAAATCTCAATTGAAAATTGAGCATCAGTTGAACCCATCGCGGTAAAAGTGTTAATTGAGTAAGTTGCGTAAGCCATGTGATGTTTATCTTTTCCTCAGTTATTGAGACCATCAAATACCTTAGTGGAATTCTTAGCTTCGGTACTCCATTAGGTTCGGTAACCTCACTTATATCAGGGTTTGATAGTTCTTGCAGATTTTTTCTAGTATTCCATCCATTTAGTAGAATTACAAACGGGTAAAAAAAATTTTGTTTACGCAAACCATATTCTAATAATGCATTTGTGCCTCAATGAGAGTACCGTAGAGTTGGAAGAAAAAGGAGAGAATAAATGTAAAAGGGTTTTCAATGTGTAAGTTCGAATTCGCCATCAGATGTTTCATTATGTCATCCAACTCAAATAAAAATTAATTGGCCTCTAATGAACTCATACAGGAAAACTGTCTTTTTACACGCAATTCTTCAGAGGAAAATAGTGTTATGTATCTTCTTGAATAAATAATACCGTCACTTTTTTATTGAATTCCGCCATAGAAAATTTAACACGTTGACCACGTTTGCACGGTTGCTACGGTGGTCAAGTTAAGTAGCAGAATTGAGAACCCGTCTTTACGGCTTGGCAGCATTTTTCTCCATTTTAAGACGCGGGAAAAAATAATTTTACGATAATTTTTTACTTTGTACCTATAGATTATTTGAAATACGAGGCCTGTCGAAAAAGTATCCGACCTTAATTTTTCCCGCGCAAAGTAGTGATTCTAAGGCGGCGCCACTGTGCACGGTGGAAGGAGGAATCTTAATGCGCATGCTTGACATTTTTCACCGCATTCACTTGGGCCAGTCACTGGCTGGTGGTCGCCAAGTAAGGTGCTGTTCTAAGTGTTTGTCGGATTTAGTTTTCTTGCAAGATGACTGAACGAATTGAGCAAAGACACTGCATCAAATTTTGTCAAAAGCTTGGTGATTCTCAAATTGAAACAATTCGTAAGATTCAGCAGGTGTTTGGGGAAGATGCTATGGGTGTAACACAAATTAAGGAGTGGTTCAACCGATTCAAAGATGGCCGCACATCAGCGGAGAGTGAGCAGCGTTGTGGCAGGCCCAAAACTTCTCGGAGTGCAGCTGTTGTTGAGAGGGTGCGAAATTTGGTGATGGCAGATCGTCGTTTGACCGTGCGGGAGATTGCCCAAGAGGTTGGAGTGAGTAAAGATTCTGCACATGCCATTTTGCGTGACGATTTGAACATGAACCGAGTGGCTGCGAAATTCGTGCCCAAGTTGTTGTCGCCGGAACAAAAAGACCTCCGTCGTGACGTTGCACAGGACCTTCTGGACACCGCCAACACTGATCCTGGGTTTCTGAACACCGTGATAACTGGAGATGAGTCATGGGTGTACGGGTACGACCCAGAAACAAAAAGACAGTCATCCCAATGGAAGCATCCCGAGTCTCCAAGGCCGAAGAAAGCGCGGCAGGTGCGAAGCAAAATCAAGGTGATGCTGACTGTTTTCTTTGATGTCCGTGGAATTGTGCATCACGAATACGCACCGGAAGGACAAACAGTGACAAAGGAGTACTATCAGGATGTTCTCCGGCGACTTCGTGATGCAGTTCGGCGCAAAAGACCAGACATGTGGACTGCGAACAACTGGCACTTGCATCACGACAACGCGCCCGCACATTCATCCCATTTGATCCGCAATTTCTTGGCCAAACATGGAATTACGACCGTTCGCCAACCTCCCTACTCTCCAGACCTGGCTCCTTGCGACTTCTGGTTGTTTCCAAAATTGAAGACACCACTGAAAGGATCCCGTTTTGAGAGTAGAGAAGAGATAATGCGGAACGCGACGACAGAGCTGAACACCATTCCAAAAGAAGACTTCCAGAGGTGTTTCCGGCAGTGGAAGGATCGGTGGGCTAAGTGTGTGGAAGCACAAGGAGCCTACTTTGAAGGGGATTAGGGTCCCAACCCCGTCAGGTTGTTGAAGTATTTTTTCTGGCCAAAGGTCGGATACTTTTTCGACAGGCCTCGTAAATGTAAAAAAAATGTTATTTGTTGATATGTATGTATATGATATGTACATATGTATCAACGTTGATACACACATACATACATATGTATAAATGTTATTTCTTGATTCTGGTATTATTATTATTATTATTATTATTATTATTATTATTATTATTATATAACAAAGTTTTAGCCTCCCGTAACCACGACAAAGATGTCCTAAGAGAGGAAAGAGGAAGGCACCATTCAGTATGGAGTTGAGGGAACGCGGAATCTATGCACAAGGTGCACAGAAACAGTAAGCTAGGAAAGAAGTTCATCAAACAAGAAAAAAGTTGAAGAAGAAAGTAGTAGGTGCTGAAAAACAGGACAGCAGTGAACCGAAAAAAAGATGGTCCGTAACAAAACAAAAACCTATTTTATTACAACAAAAAGGAAGCCTACCTACCTTTAGCTCGGGCCCTCTCATGGTTCCCCTGGGAGCGCTATAATTCCCATAGATACAATACTTATATCCCCCTGAGGGGATTGATTCTGGTAAGTGAATAAGCAATTCACCGAGTAGAACACATATGTATCACATATGTGTTCTACATACATCATATATGCGTAGCACAATTGAAAAACCGATTTGGCTGCTCAAATTTACTATTATCCTTTCTAAGAAGTGTGAAAAATGATAATATTGCGCGATGATATTTTGCCACGAACGTTAAAATCAATTTTGAAACAGGTAGTGAAATAATTGAAAATATATTTATTGTACTGATACGTAAATAAGCAATTAAACGAGTGGTACACGCACTTATTGATACGCACAGGTGTTTATCATTACGTCTAGTAAATTAGGTTGATACGTAAATCAGCTATTCACCGAGTGGTACATTTATGTACCACTACGTTAAGTAAATCAGCTTGATACGTAGATCTGCTATTCACCGAGTGGTACATTTATGTATCACTACGTTGAGTAAATTAGGCTGTATCAAGGTAAGGGTAAAGAACAACTCGGCTCCGTTCACCAGGTTACATTGTCCAGAATATGAGGCGTGGCCGGCGATACGGCCAAGAGTTATCTCTAATTTATGGGTCTCGCAAATACTCACTTAGGCGCCAGAGGCACTTTATCAGGAGGGTAACCGTCCAATTAGACCTCTTTAGTTTACCATAAACGAACAAACGCTCGAATAATGCTTTGTTAGGCAAATACTTCCTCCAGCAAACAATACGATTGCGTAGATTATTGTATTGGTATTTTATGGCGGTGTCTGGACTTTGGTCATGGGTTCATTCATTTCTGTTGGTTTTATTGATACCTTTTTGTTTTATTCGTGCCTGTTTTTTCCTTATCTTCACTTTCTAAATTTCAATATTCCTTATAAGCTTACAAATCACATGTATGAAACATTAAATTCGTCATCTCGAATGTGCAAAGTTATTTGCAGTTAGCCTACAAAAATCACCAGGATTATCAATTTCGATTTTAAATTAAATTTTTATTCTAGAAAACCGTAGATTAAAAAGTTTGAACGGATGTATTCGTTCGTAACTCTGCCCTAGCACGGTCAGTTGGCTGCGACCGAAAGATAAGGCCCCATTTCATGGTAAATGGTACAACTTAACACTTCGAATGCGGCAGGTGATACTGAAGTTTAATGTTCAACTCAAATTTGAAATTAATATTAATAGATAATGTTGAAAATAGATCAACAATAACTGGTTCGGGCCTTCATTTAGCTTTCATTAAGTATTTAGGGCAATTCTGTATTTGGGATTCGTAGCATTATGAAAATTCCCTCAGCGTACAACCGGTCGCTCACGTAGCTTTTTAAGTTGAAAAGCCATGAAGATATACCGGATGCTTTTATCTCGACATTACTAAAAATGTAGTTCATTTACAAAGTATCTAAGTCATATCCCGGGCTGACTTTGGCACGAAAATATAGTGAAGCATTTCTTATAGTTCCAATATTAATTGTGTTTTTTTCCACGCTGAAATACCATCAACCCAATTCGACAATGAATTAATTAAGAATTAATTTCTTTTTCACAGCCGATTGTTCCAGCATAGAAATGAATAAAGCGATATTAGTTCGACAGTTAAGTTGAACTTACTTACGGCATCGAATTACCTCCGCTCTTAATGTTTTTTTTTTAATTCGTGTATTGACTCCAATGACCTAATAAAATTAATGAAAATGCTTCATATTTTGCATAAGCTCTACCTCAAGGCAAAATATGTAAAAAATATTACATAGGTTAATATTTCTTCAGTTGAATTCGACCACAATCACAAATTGTGCGTGTGCTAATTTTTGAGTAACCTCTACATCATGGCTGAAATGAATAGGAAGATACATTCATCTAAAACAACTGATGCCCTGTTTTAAAGGCGCAACCTACGTTAAAGCCATCAAACTCGAGCTCAAGACGACATTAAATGGGCTATTCGCGTACGTTAACATTTAGCTTCTCTTTGAGCGACAGCGCAAATGGGAAGGACGAAATGACGTCTCACTCTGGCGTGCAGCTTGGTGTGAGAAATGGCGTTCTCTGAACCTGCGTTTGTGTCAGTTTAAGAACTTTAATTCTTATAAGAACGATTTTGGAATTAAACTTAACGCGTTGTTTGCGATGTGACACGCCGGTGTTCATGGAGGTGATTTTCAAAATTTAGCCGACCAACCAGTAGTCACGAGCAGAATTTTTATGAATACTCAATCAGAGTTAAATAAAGGGACCATCCAGGTAATGATTGCTATTATCAGAATTGCTGACTATAATTGACTTTGAATTTGAGTGTAATATTGACTACAATTTTACCCACCGCGGTCAACGCGTTGAACAGCGAAGCTGGGAAAGATTTCGTTAGCTGTTAACCCTCCCCAAAACTCCAATAATAACTCATTTAAATTAAGTTGGCAATTTATGTGGAACTGCATGGTTACAATAAACTTTAAATTCTTCAGACAGTCCAACGAGAACAGCTTCAACATTGTCAACAAGATTTTAAATTTTAAAATCAATCATCAAGCTGGATTATCTGATTAAAACATGAGAAAAAGTTCACCCGGAAATGAGTGTCACGGGAACTGCGGTATTCACTAGTCAGCTTAGTGCAGAAAAACATGAAAAAAAGTTTACCCAGAAATGTGTGTCTGTATGTCACAGAAAGTGCGGTATTTACTAGTCTGCCTAGTGCAGAAAAGTTTAAAATCGATTTTAAGATCAATCGTTCATGCAACCATGAGAAGTCATTGCAATTTGACACAATGTCCACGTTTGCCCAGTTCTGCAATTGGTTAAGTGAGGTGGTAAGTTGAAGAATTGAAAAACCAATTTTGCAGTTCGAAAACATTTGTATCCTCTTGACAAGTGCGAGAAATATAATCGTAGGATAATGTTTTACCTTGTATGCTAAAACCTATATTCAGAAAATCGTGAAATACCTGAAATATTATTCATTTTATACCGGTACGTGAATAATCAATTAACCTTGTGCATGAGGCACATGTGTCCCAATACGTAGTCCACGTGTTAAAGTTAAAATGACTCAAATAATAACATTTCATACCTGTACTCCAAAAATTAGAGCATTGCGAGG
Source organism: Morinoia aosen (assembly GCA_030386875.1). Taxonomy (NCBI): domain Eukaryota; kingdom Metazoa; phylum Arthropoda; class Malacostraca; order Amphipoda; family Talitridae; genus Morinoia; species Morinoia aosen. Next base: position 20,570,993 of record CM059556.1, read on the forward strand.
GGATCAGATCGAAATTATAACTTCTGCGAACGGCTTTCCAGAGACCAACATTACTGGAACTCATTTGAAAGATGTTTACCAAACTGTAGTAAAATAAAGTATAAATTTTAGGTAAAAACCTAATCACATAAAAAAAGAGAGGACAAACTCGTGGGAACAGCTCCCTTATGTATGATTTTATCAGGTGAAATGAAAGCAAAATTTTGTGATCGCTAATGTGGTTTTAGAAACTGAAGCTCGTCGCTACAAGAACGCTGGATTTCATCGTTGAATTTTACGAAAAGTTCTAACTTCATGTAAAATTCGACTGTGAAATCCAGTGTTTACGTAGCGACGAACTATCATCAGGCGAGTGTCATCTTAAAAATGAAACACATATTCATTCCCCCACGCGTATTGGCGACAAACAACCCATAATGAAATTATTTTTTATGAAGTTTAAATTCTAAAACTGCGTCTTGCGTTGACTGACTCCAAATTCCCTTATCCTTCTAAAAGTCGTGCCATAAAAAATGCTTTGCTTCCATTATAAGGTTTGCACGCATTAAGGGCTCAAAAAGCTTCTAAGAAAAACTGAACTCGGCATTTAAGCTCATTGGGATCAGCGTCTCACAAGTTAAAGTATGATCGGATTTTTCAGCCTGGGCTTCAAACACCGACGAAAAACTCAACTTTTAACTTTGGTAATATCGCGTTAAGGGATTAAGCACCATATATACGTTGCATGTGAGGGTAACTGGGGATCCAACTCCACGTAGATGTATCGTGTAAGGATATCTAGTAAATTCAACTCTATGTAGATACATGTATCGTGTGAGGATATCTAGTAAATTCAACTTTATGTAGATACATGTATCGTGTGAGGATAACTAGCGATTCAACTCTGTGTAAATACATGTAGCGTGTTGGGATAACTAGCGATGTAACTCCAGATTTATTCAGCAAGTGAGGAAAAATATTACAGGAAGTTCAGGTACAGAATGGATATACTCTTCTTTGACTGACATTTAACGTAAAATATCACATTTTGATTGAGGGAAAAACTCGTAAATGCTAAAACCACATTTATTCAGTTTAATTTTTAGATAATTTACAATCATTTATTGTTCTTAAAAAGAGATAATATGTGACATGCAGGATTTTAGGAGACGCTGCAGGTATGACAAAACCGTTGACTTTCAATTCCTCTCAGGGAAAAGAACTGCTATTTACTATGCATTACGTTAGTTCCATAAACTTTCATTTAAGGAAGATAAAGTGGTCGAATAGAACCTCACATATTCCCAAATTCAACAGATCCATAACCGAAACAGCCAGACAAATTCACACGTTGAACAAATTTTGACTACAGCTTTTGAGGAAGATGAAAACAAATCCAAACTGGTGTTCATTTTTCAACAAGACAGCGCACCCTTCAACACGTCTAACAGAATAAGACAAAGGGTCGTCAGGGTCGTTTTCCAAGACCACGAAAAAATCACATAAGGCTGCAAATACCTCTATAAAGCAGGGTATTTTTTCCTATTAACACAGTCTACATAAAGATGCCTAGGATTCTTACCACTAAGCAGTCGAAGCTCTAAAGCGTTCCCTCTATATATTCTTAGACGGAAATTCATTAAAATATACTGAGTAATAAGGCAACTAATTTTTGAGGTAGGCTGCAACTTGGGATTCGGGCTAGCGGAAGGTATACTGAATAGTTGTTTTTCAATGTAATCCAAATTGAACGCCGTTACAGTTTATCCACTCCTACAGTTTATAACACAATTACAGTTTATATATGTATTTGAAAGATATATAAACACCATGACGTAAATTTGAAACTTTATCAGCAAGTAGTTACGTCTCTTTATCGTTATCAGCAAGGGTGCTGTCAGCTCCTGGTTGTTGCGTGGTTGATGTCTCCTTCTCCTTCTCCTGCTTTCTTCCTTCAGTTTTTTTCCTTGTTCTTTGTTTTCGTTTCACTATTCGGGGAGTTAATGCTGGCGGGCCGGGTTTCCTATGTGAAATCTAAGGATCCACGATCCGTTCCGTTGGGGTTGCTTTGCTTGATTTAATAACAATAATAATAATATAAGATTACGTTTAAAATAATATGATACTATTACATGTCAGGCATTATAAATAAAATAATCTTTGATTTGACGTAGGAATTTGAACGATATATGTATCTCTTCGTTTGGCCATCTACAAGCTGAATAATTAATTCTAAATTACGCTTGACCTTGGCACATATGTCTGCGAAATGTTTCAAACATACGACGGAATAACTGTCGCCAAAATACATACACGCTGAAATATTTAGTCTTGAGTGTATGATGACAATATTAGATAAATTTGACTTAAATTATACGATTATAACATGGGATCAATTTGGGTTTGAATATACGAAAATAACACATGATAAGCTTAGTTTTTAACCTACGATCATAATATGAGAGAAATCTCGTTATAATGACCCCTGCTTGGACTAATGGGATTTATTTTGGTTTTCAATTATTAAATAATGTGTAATTAATGAGATATAATGTAATTATATGACAAAAGCCTGAATTAGCATATTCTGTCAGCGGCAGTGATCGCATCAGACGAGTCCGAGCTTATGATTTGCACGACGAGAGTAGGATTGTGAGCTAAATTCTGCACTGCGTTATAAATAGTAAGCAAGTAATTTTGCACTACACAGAGCAAATACGGTGATGGATTCAAGGGTGCAGTAAAATTTGCCGAATTTCTGTCATTTCTTTTGCTCGGGTTCAAGGGTGCAGTAAAATTTGCCGAATTTCTGTCATTTCTTTTGCTCGGGTTCAAGGGTGCAGTAAAATTTGCCTAATTTCTGTCATTTCTTTTGATCGGGTTCAAGGATGCTGTAAAATTTGCCTAATTTCTGTCATTTCTTTTGCTCGGGTTCAAGGATGCCGTAAAATTTGCCTAATTTCTGTCATTTCTTTTGCTCGGGTTCAAGGATGCCGTAAAATTTGCCTAATTTCTGTCATTTCTTTTGCTCGGGTTCAAAGATGCCGTAAAATTTGCCTAATTCTGTCATTTCTTTTGCTCGGGTTCAAGGATGCCGTAAAATTTGCCTAATTTCTGTCATTTCTTTTGCTCGGGTTCAAGGATGCCGTAAAATTTGCCTAATTTCTGTCATTTCTTTTGCTCGGGTTCAAGGATGACGTAAAATTTGCCTAATTTCTGTCATTTCTTTTGCTCGGGTTCAAGGATGCCGTAAAATTTGCCTAATTTCTGTCATTTCTTTTGCTCGGGTTCAAGTATGCCGTAAAATATGCCTAATTTCTGTCATTTCTTTTTTATCGGGTTCAAGGATGCTGTAAAATTTTCTTAATTTCTATCATTTCTTTTCCTCGGGTTCAAGGGAGCTCTAAAATTTGATTAATTTCACTTAATTCTTTTGGTCTCTGGAGCTGAGATTTGAAAGTTTCTCCAATGAAGCCTAATCTTGATAATTTCTCTTGTTAATTTCATGAGTCTAAAATTTGGGAAATTTATATTTTGGCAGTCCGAAAATTGGACTGTAAAAATACCGTTACCCATGAGTCCATTTCTATAAACACTCAAGAGACTATGAAGCATTATGTCAACTTGAAGTTTTTGAAAAATGTCACCTCCCTCTCATAAAAAGTATTGCTCGAAAACATGCATGCATAAACTGTTAATTCCATGCATGTTAAAAAATTGCCAATTCCATCCATCTTGTGTATTTCTATTTAATTAAAACCTGATTTACTTTGAAGCTGGAGAAGTTAAAAATGGCTTTATGTGACCGGCATGATTATCTCCCTGCAGGCTGCTGTATTTTACGAGGATTTTAAATTTCATTTGAAGTTTATGGCCGGAATTGAAGGAAACTTTAACGGCCGTAAAGAATGGCTTTCCCAATATTGGTCGCTCAGTGACTTCTTAAACCATTCCTCTCCAATTTTCAACAATGTTAAAAATTGTTAAATAACCAGGCTTCTATTCTCCAGGCTCCCGCTCTTAGAAAGACCCTGAGTACAGCGTCCGGAAAAAACCTTTGACATGGATCGTTTGTTTTGAGTGCAATGTAAAAAAACTTGGAAATGAATCTTTTGTTTTGAGTGCAATGTAAACTTTACTCTTTGTCTCATACGACAATGAATTTTCCTAGAAATTTTACAGGTATCTTAAAAATTTTGAATGATTTTCGCAATATTTTTGTGGATATTATCATGAGCATTTTAAAGTTTGATTTACATGGCATATTTTGGGATGTTCGAAAGAAATTTGGCTGGAATTATAATATTTTAATTCAACCAGATCAGTCATATTTTTTTCAGAAAGATATAATTAGCATTAAAATCTGAGCATTTCAATTTATCCGTTATGATTTTACTCCGTAATTTAAAAAAATATGTAATATTACTCTTTATATCCTCCTTCGTGATTGTCGTAAATAGTTTAAAATGTTAGGAATTGTTGTTTTTCGTCGCATCCGTGGTTATTTGTTACGAAAATATGGGCTGCCCCAGCAATTCGTTTCGAAATGAAGCGTTCAGTGCAAATTGGAAAACCGTGAATGGGAATTCTTCATTTTTCCTGGCAGAAATTTTAGAAATGTGAGGCACTTCAATCTTCCTTTTTTGAGATAAGAAGACGCCAGTGAATTTTGAGTGAGCTGTGACCCATAAATTAATGAAATTTTAAAATGTCGGGAGACCTGGGCATATCATCATTTGATATTAGGAAAAAGTATTATGAAATAAACAGCAATGTCTCAACTTCTTAGATTGTCTGAATGTTCTTGTTATCGTATCCCAGCTTCACTTTTATTGACGGCCACCGGTATGTTCACAATTTGCTTAATTAAGGTACAATTTATTTGAGAACGGCGAACTTTTCATTATTTAAGAATAGGAATAAACTAATTCACGCAACTGAAACTTCCTTTCTCAATACACCACTTCATGCTGATCTATGTAAATGTGGATATTGGAGTGAAAACTCATTTATAATCTAAAACGAGTCGCTGTGTTTGTTGTATTTTTCCCAAATATATTGTTAAGTTATAAAACTCATGCAACGAACGAAACATCGAAATAGTAAGTTTCGAAGCTTCCGGTGAACTTCAATTGTTGTGTTCCCTAAAGTACTCTTGTTTCAAAAAATTCTCCCGGCTCTGAGACATGAGCGAATTGTTGCACACACCGTAGTGTAAGGTAGTGTGTACCCAAATATGTCGTAAATTTAAATTCGGTATATGAGTAAAACAAAAGCATATCATTAACCTAAAAAACATTCTTCACGTTAGAATGCGTTGACTTTAAATCCGCATCTACAAAGACATGAATTTAAGCTATTCAGAGTCGTCATGATCTCAAATTTTTCATTTATGAGACGCCGTGACAGATGCAGTTAGGCTGGCCCAAAAAGAAAAAGAAAATGATGTAATTATTCCTGAATATGGCACGTCTGACACTCTATAAAAATTTGTACTTAAACTTAAACCATGCTAAACGATTTAAGTGTTCAAAACTATATTATACAAAAGCTGCAAACATGAAATGTGTTCAAAGTATTTGAGTGTTCCGTGTATCCAAGCACTCAAAGTGTGAAGATGTTCCTCTCATTTGCTGTCAGTGTTGCAAGATCTTGAGTGTTCCAAGCATCGATAATGTAAAGTATGCAAGTGTTTCACGTGGTAATGAGATACGGTTATTAAAGTAATCGAAGTAATCAAGTGCAATGAATTGCTTTGATTATTCAAGTGCTCCGGGAACATTCGAGTTTCAAGAGTTCAAGTGGACTAAACATTCAAAAACATCGGATATTCCACAGTTCTGAGAACTCTAGTATTCCAAGTGCGTGCGCTAATCGAGCATCAATATATTGGAGTAATTTTAGCACTACGTGCTGCCGTTTCAAGTTCCCGCTCCCATAAAGGCGGATAGTGAGTACCCCACTCACCACCGTGGCGCAGGTATTGCTTTCTGATTTACTACAGCTTTATCGCTCAATAGACGTCTGCACCATTGGTTTTAATAGTAATAAAACTGGAAAGTTTTTACCTCCGCTGCCCGCACAACAGGTCACTCAGCAAAACAAGCTGCCGCTGGGAGAGGATCATTAGTTGACTGACGGGAAGAGTCTTTTCGTTGCACCATCAATTTATTGAAGTACCTCGAGAGCTGTGCTTTGGCAACCAGACAAGTGTTCCAATTAAAAGAGTTTCGGTGGCTGACTTTGGAAAAACAAGTCAGTGGACCTGCTTATTGTATTTGGTGTTATGAAAACGCACGTGCTCCTCAAAATGGCTGTGTTGTTTTTGTTGTAGAACTTGTTTCCGCTTCTGAAACCTTCTTTTAAAATCGCTTTTTTAATTAAATATTGGTGCTCACTCTTTCGGTCCGTCCAATTTTCTAAAAACGTCACTTTATTTGCCAATTAAAATCAATGCATTTAAATAGTAAATTACAATTTAAAACAAAAATTCGGTATCATTTTAAAGAGTTCTAGTTTACAATTTCCAGGGCTAGAATGATAGACAGGGAGTGACTACATAGTTAGAACACGTAATTCTCGAAACCTCTGAAATAAAGTTTTTTTTTAAATAGAAAATGTCACAACTGATTTACTTTTTGCTTTGAGTTGTAAATGCGTGATAATTAATAACTGAGCCGATGCCATGAGTAGATGAAAATGAGTAATTGATGAATGAAGTAATTTACGTCTAATTTTATGGTGATACTTCCAATTATACCTGAATACAATCCAGGAATTCATAACGAGTTCATAAACGTGTAGGATTAGCTCTATGAAATCTATCGTATGCGTTCAGCTGTGAATATTATCTGGGAAATTACATGTTTTCTGCTTTCCTCGCCGATGAAATGTATCCGCTGGAATAATTAGTAACGAAGCTTCTATTGGATAAATATTCCAAAAACATTTGGATTCCAAACAGGCACCTTATTGAGCCTGGCTTTGACGAGCAATTATGAAATCGTAATACAATGAATATTTATTCTTATAATGTATTGAATACATGGACACAAATTACATTAGAAGAATCTTTATATATTTTTTTCAATTTTACGGACAACAGTATAGGAACATAACGCAAATTAATACTAAAGAGGGGCGTCTCATTTCCTCCCCCACATGTAGATTGATGAATGTGTTCTATTTATCCTCATCATTTCCAGGGGTCTGCGATTTCCGAAATCTCTGATGTCCGCCAAAGTACTGAAGTCTAAATAGTTCATTGTTTCATGAAGGGTTCATTATCCTTATGGACTAACAATCATCTAATGGCAAGTTTATAGCTTCATGGCTTACTTTATATTTAAGACACAACTTTAGGAATAACTCCATAGACAGTTTTATAATAAAAAAGGACTTCACGTGCTACCAAACAGCCACTCAACGTCTAATAAGTTATTAGAAAGACAATTTCATACTGAACCGAAGAATTAAAGACAATTACTTAAATCATGTCTAACTCAGTAACTAGCAGCCGACTTAATGTCAACAATTTACTTGGTAAACAGTTTGACTGTCGAAATCTGAATTAATTATTAGCTTATACTGATATTCTGTAAAAATTGTCTTTAATGACAAAATTAATCAACAGACTAAATGACAAACGTAGTGCTCAGCAGCCAACTTATTCACCAGCTAAATAGTCATTATACAATTTAATGATCACTGTAATTGTCAGCTCAATGACTTACTTAGAATTCAACTCACAATTAAGTTACGCATATAAACTAAAAATAAATTAAAAAGCCGACTAAGGGCAAGCTTAAATTTTCCATTCAACCAGTGGGAAAGAGTACGCTACATTGCTGCATGTAAACATAAATGGTTGTACCAATTACTTTCGTGATAAAATTATTACCACCTTATTTTTCTCAAATTAATTCATCTCTTAGAAAACTCTGCCGCACAATTAAATAAGAAATTATCGTAAACAGATGAATAGGACAATGCCCTAAACACATTTCAGTTGTAAATTATTGTGAGTAGATAAATAGATAATGAACTAAATTTATTTGGTTACGTTTAAACATTCGAGTCCAGGTACATATAGTGTTCATGCGCTTGGATTTCTTCATCAGCACTTGGGACATTTTATGTTTTGCGATATTATCGAGCTAGTCATAATTTAACACGTGGTCAAATTTTTGTCTAATGTTGTATGAATTTGTTTTATCACGTTTTTCTGGCAAATGATGAACAATATTATGCGCTTAAGCTCCGAAGATAGAGCAGTTTCAAGCACAAAATCATATGAACACATGAATTGGTTCTTTTATAATTATTCGTTTTGTAGGTATCAATCATTTCGTATCATCAAGATTGAACGAAAAGACTCAGTTTTTCTTAGTCATATATCTTTTTATTCGAGAAGTTAACATTTGCACGTGAATTTCAATTATTATTCATTTCGTCTTTAAAAGTAAATTTGCATCATCAAGATTGAACGAACAAATTTAGCTTCTCTCAGTAGTCATAGATCTTCGTATCCAAAATGTTAACATTTCATTCATACATTGTGCATGAGTTGAACAAACATCCACATTCAGCATCACGGAGTATCGTGCCTCTTTATCCAAGCGCTATGAAAGCAGCACGTCGTATTCTGGGAGCGTGAATTCTCTCGAGCTGTTTTGCTAGGATAAGACCTTGTCTAAAGCAGGTCCTGTGTGTCTCTGACATGCTGAACTTGTACAGACTTGTTGGCCATCAAAGAAACTGCGCTTGAGAAGCATTCCATTACGAAGTTAGATGCTTGGAATTTACTGCCCGTGTACGGCATTCTCTCTGCACTCGCGTTGAAATCAATAGCCTTCGCTGGTCTCACCTGTACGTAGGTAGGATGATGTGTTTTGTCCTGATGTATACTGTTTGAAAATAGTTTCTTTGGGCCAATACTTTTTGTGCTTAGGTCATTGTTTTGTTACAATGTTTACTGCCCGGTATGCGAGCCGACTAAGATTGCGTATTATTTTCCTGTCGTATGCTGTTTCAAATATTTTTTGGAGGTTCAATACTTCGTCTGCTTTGATCCTATTTCACCACACTTTCTACTGTTCATTACGCGAGTCGACGAAGATTGGGTGCTCCTGTCCAGTACCTTTGTTATGTCGACAATTTCAGAAAAGATTTCTCATCTCTCTATTGATAAATTAATAGCGAAATGAAAAAGTTTGTGCGTTCCCGTGGAGTCTCTTTATATGGTCAACCATTTCCCCATTCACAGCGTGATTATTGGACAATATTTGTTTGCAACCAGTGTTTCCTTTTAATAGAAGATTATTTCTGTCCACGAGGCGAGATGAGAAAAATCTACGTTTGTGTAGAGTCTCATCGTTTAGTAGACTACTCCTCCCATGCATAGCGTGATTATAGAAAGTTGTGTAGTCACAACCAAACTCCTTGATTCGTTGGACCAAATCTGGCTTTGTGTAATGACTTGTGGCAGTGCGTTGATATAATGCCGTAAAAATGTATTATTTCGTCTACCGTTAGAGTGAAGGAATAATTTTTGCTTGCACTGCACCCAGAATGCAGATTAACACCTTGCTAGTTTTTAAAGAGTTCATAGTATAAGCAATATAAACGTCATTCCATTTTTTGCCATTTCAAATACTCATTTTTAGTGTTCATTTAAATCTCGAAAACTATTATTAATACTTTCAAAACGGAGATATACTATACCACAACTGCAGGGCATTTGAAATAGCAAATACAGAAAAAAACTAATGAAATATCATTTTCGATTGGCATCATAATAAAACAATTTATACAAAGTGACGGAGTAGAAATAATTATTCGTGGAAAATATTATTCTGCAAGGCCTTAGCAGAAAAAGAAAAACCAATCAACTTATAACATTTGAATGCGTCCGAATAACATTCGTGACGAATATCGGTTACCCTAAATCTGAGGGTACTTGGGGTTGAATTCGCCTGAATGAATATCTGACCTCTACAATATTAAGATAGAATATGCCTGGCAGCATACTAAACTGCATGCGGTTGCCAACAACTGTGACATTATTGCAGTTTAAAATAACTGCGGCCAAAAGCGGTGATGTCAGTGTTATCAATGATAATGAAACGTGTTGTCGTTGATATAATATCTTATCGTTGATAGTGCACCGTGTCGTCGTTTATATGTTATGTTATCAGTGATCGTGACACGTGTTGTCGTTGATATAATATCTTATCGTTGATAGTGCACCGTGTCGTCGTTTATATGTTATGTTATCAGTGATCGTGACACGTGTTGTCGTTGATATATTATATTATCGATGATATGTTATGCTATAACCTATAGTGGCACGTCTGATATGCTATGTCATCGATGATGGTAGCAAATTTCATGGATAACATGTCACGTTATCTATAATAGTGGGACAATTTATCGATGAAATGTTATCTTATCGATGATGGTGGTACATGTTATCGACATTATGTGATGTTATCGATATTATGTTAGCCTATCGATGATGGTGTCATGATGTTTTGTGAGATGAAATGCCACAAGCCCTTGCGTGATAAAACGAACTAACACATTCAAATAGCTTTTCTGAAGACTTTGTTCCATCCTATCGATCAAAGTGGCGCATGCCACCATGATTAGAGAGCAGCCGTGTCAAATCGTTTGCATGGTATGACCTAACAAGTGTCGTGTAAGGCAGCCAGTGAAAAGCTCTTTGGAAGACTGGAAAATTGGAGCTTTAGAACACTCGTCTGCAACGGTAAAAGAGAATTTTTTCAAACTCGAGTTCCATCGGTGGATGCAGTTATATCATATCCATCGATGGATGCAGTTCAATCATTTCTATCGATGGATACAGTTCTATCATTTCCATCGATGGATGCGGCTCTTTCAAAAATATCTTGAATGAAAAAAAAATCCGTTTAGCTTGAACTGCAAGGTTAACCCCAAGAATTCAACTTCCCGATAGCAATTTCAATTTTTCAATTTACGATATAATAACTCACAAAAATTGTGCAAACGACGCTACTTTGTTTTTCATTTGGATAATTTCGGTGAAATTATCACAACTGTATTATAGTTAATACAGTTAATGAGACCTTTTCCAGAAATTTAAACATTTCTACAAGAAATAGTCCAAAAACTGCTGTAGTTGTTTATTCTTCTTGGCTTGGATGACAGGGGAAGATACCAAATTCATAGAATAAAAAATTAAGAAGAGTAAAAATGTTCTTCGATTAGAGAAAACTATTCCACAAGGAAGAACACCGACTTTAATCTTCAACGCACCATTACGTCCAATCATTTGGTCGTCGGCATTCATTTTCTCGTATTCCATCGATCGATGCAGAATGAAAGTCTGATAATAGCATTAAGTTTTGACCGTTAATGAGATTAGTGTGTAATGCTCTAATATTAAATGATTGAGACATGAGGAACCGTTAGAATTTATTATGTTGACGACCTCTGCAGCAAACTACCGAAGAAAAATTTTTTTCTGAAAAAGATAACACTCAATTTTCCACGCAATTACTCAGGGATTGAGTATAATGAATTTGGTAAAACGAATACAATTATGCTCCCGCCACACCGAAACAAGTGGAAATGATACAAAAACAAAAAAAAATAGTTGCCAGTTATACATAATTATTCTCTTGATACTCCAAACTTAAATCATTGGGTTAAATTTGCAGTTTTTGCTCTGAATTTTGTTACGTCTGAATAAATTATGATGACCTACTTTGAACAATGTAGGACAATACCAAGCCTATTCGAAATCAGGTTAATTTTTTATTAATAATGGCAAATCAGATAAAAAAATGTCCGTCAATGCCGCTGGATTAGCACTGAGCTCATCGTCCCGTGCATATCATACTTCGCGCGAGAGTTGATAACAATAATATTGTTGTTAAAAACTCTGCAGTGTAGAAATTTTGAGGGAAATTTTCAGGCCTGTACCATGAATTGGCCACCACCACGTTCTGCAACAATTAAAATTCGTCTTACACTTAACCTATTTCAATGAAACCATAGAGTGAAATTATTATTCATTCGGTAATTTTAATTTTAGATTAACAGTGAAATAACATTTTCCGTTACATTGAAACAACATTTTAGATAAACACTGCAACAACATCTTAGGTTAACATTGAAAGAACATTTTAGATAAACAGTGTAACATCTTAGGTTAACATTGAAAGAACATTTTAGATAAACAGTGTAACATCTTAGGTTAACATTGAAAGAACATTTTAGATAAATAGTGTAACATCTTAGGTTAACATTGAAAGAACATTTTAGATAAACACTGCAACAACATCTTAGGTTAACATTGAAAGAACATTTTAGATAAACAGTGTAACCAAATTTTATATTATGAGCATAACAACGACACTAAAGCCCGGAAGGAACGCTCTGGGAATTTGCTTTATCGATAGCAGATTTTAAAAAAATGCTGACATATGCAACGTAATTGTTGGCGTGTTGTGGGGTGGTGCCCGATAGTCCATGGCTCGCCAGGCGCTCCTAATCGTGCAGTGACGTACGAACAACAATTCTGCTACCGTCAGCAATTTTGAACCAAATTTTTGTATCATGGATATTGGAAAATTGTTGTAAAACACTAAAAACAAACTATAATGCATTCTGCTATGAAGCTTAATGCGTGTGCTACGACGAAGTTTAATACGTGACAAAGACATTTTAGACTAAGTTTAAGTGTCATTGGTCTCGAAAAAATGATGAACAAACCTCAAAAAAGTTTAATGCATCACAAAGACAACCCTAAGGACAATTTAGAATGATATTTTACTGTCTTAGATCATGTTAAATTGTTGCACACCTTTGAAAGCAAAGTTCAAAGCATGGTACTAAGGAGTGGGCGATTCCATTTAGAAAACTTGTAGTTTCGCTTTGAACGTATATCCTATGACCTATTTTGGTGTACTTTAAACCAAATCATTTCCGTTTGTAGAACAATGAGTTGGTCTATTTAAATATATTTATCGACAGGGGGTAAGCTACGAGAAGAAATTAGTTATACCGGTCTCTCAAATTCGCCAAAGTGAGTAAATTATGTGCAAGCTGAAATTAATAATTCATGGAACTTGACTTATTAAAGTCACAGCAAAAAATTAGGTGTGTTTTCTCACTTAAATAAAACATGGTTGTTACTTTCCCTCCTTTCGTTACCTCCCTCCTTTCGTTGTGAAAGTTCTTTAAATGCATTTTTTAACTACAAATAAATGATATAAAAACGCAAGAAATGAAATCAAAGAATTAAAACGCAAATGTCCTCGCTGAAAATGTTGAAACATGAAATACAATTATTGACTATCAATCAATAATGGAACAAACGTGTTGTTCAGACTGAAATGGTTCAATTAAATACAAATGATCTTTTTATGATAGTTCTACTAAGAAATACCGTTATCAAGCTCCAACAAAAAATGGTACAAATGGTTCAACTGACTTGGTAGAATTAAATGCAAATGTTCTCAATGCGAATGAAACCGTCAGTTGCCGATATAAGTCAATGCAGTGTTTTTACTGTATTTATCTGCTTCGATGCTTCATCAAACATTAATATAAATGCGGTCAAATTATCAACAACCCGTGTCCAATTCTCTCGAGCCCAATCTGAGGTTTTTTGTTTTTCAATCAATTTAAAAGGTCGTAACGAAGCAAGTAGAATCCAAGACTTCATCAAACATTAATATAAATTCATCTAACATTAATATAATATAAACATTAATATAAATGGGGTCAAATTATCAACAACCTTTGTCCGATTCTCTTGAGCCCGATCTGAGGTTTGATTTTCAATCAGTTTACGCGGTCATAGCGAAGTATATTGAAGCGTAAACCTACAGAGTCAAACTTCCGTTCCCAACAGCACTTTTACATACTTTCCCAACAGCTAGGATGGCAACGTAAGTTGCTGGCAAGTTCGATTGTTGTTCTCATAACTGGAAAGCAGAAGTAAGTTTTACGCTCTGCTGGAATAACAACTTAAGCTGAAGAAATAGAGAACCTTCTCCTAAGCTTCAGATCTCTCGCATAAAAAATGTCTCTAGCCCGAGAGCAGAAAGTTAAGTTGAGTTCACTGTGTTGTAGTCCGTGCTAGTGTTACTTCTGCTTCTGTTTTCATTTACATTATTTCGGAGAAGTTTAGGTCGCTGTATCATTGTCCACATTTTTATTGAGACCGTGGCCAAAAATTCACAAATTTGACACGAAATAGTTAAATAATTGTTCCAGCTGCTAATTCTTCTTGGTTTTGCATTACAGGGGGAATGCCAAATTGAGATAACTGAGGTATCGAGAATGAGTAAAAATGTTCTCCGACGAGAGAAAAACTATTCCACAAGAACGAACACCGACTTTAATCTTCAGCGCATCATTACGTTCAATCATTTGGTCGTCAGCATTTCTGATATTCCATCGATCAATACAAAATGGAGTCTGATTATAACATTAGGTTTTGTCCTTCAAGGAGATAAGTGTGTTATTCTCTAATATTAATTTATTCAGACACAAGGAACAGTTGTAACTTACCATGTCTGAGCTCTAGAGCGAACATCTGGCGAATCATTTTTCAAACAAAGATCCTTTCCCCACAAAACTAAGTTGGGATTAAATTTAATTAATTTAGTAAAGTATATACAATAGGCTCACGCAACACCAAAACACGTGCCAATGAGCTCGGCATGAGTTGCTAATGGGAAGGGTTGAAATGAAACTTGTGATGCTAATGGGAAGGGTTGATATGAAACTTGTGTTGCTAATGGGAAGGGTTGAAGCTTGCGTTGCTAATGGGAAGGGTTGATATGAAACTTGTGTTGCTAATGGGAAGGGTTGAAGCTTGCGTTGCTAATGGGAAGGGTTGATATGAAACTTGTGTTGCTGATGGGAAGGGTTGAAGCTTGCGTTGCTAATGGGAAGGGTTGATATGAAACTTGTGTTGCTAATGGGAAGGGTTGAAGCTTGCGTTGCTAATGGGAAGGGTTGATATGAAACTTGTGTTGCTAATGGGAAGGGTTGAAGCTTGCGTTGCTAATGGGAAGGGTTGATATGAAACTTGTGTTGCTGATGGGAAGGGTTGAAGCTTGCGTTGCTAATGGGAAGGGTTGATATGAAACTTGTGTTGCTAATGGGAAGGGTTGAAGCTTGCGTTGCTAATGAGAAGGGTTGATATGAAACTTGTGTAGCTAATGGGAAGGGTTGAAGCTTGCGTTGCTAATGGGAAGGGTTGATATGAAACTTGTGTTGCTAATGGGAAGGGTTGAAGCTTGCGTTGCTAATGGGAAGGGTTGATATGAAACTTGTGTTGATAATGGGAAGGGTTGAAGCTTGTGTTGCTAATGGGAAGGGTTGAAATGAAACTTGTGTTGCTAATGGGAAGTGTTGAAATGAAACTTGTGATGCTAATGGGAAGGGTTGATATGAAAATTGTGTTGCTAATGGGAAGGGTTGAAGCTTGCGTTGCTAATGGGAAGGGTTGATATGAAACTTGTGTTGATAATGGGAAGGGTTGAAGCTTGTGTTGCTAATGGGAAGGGTTGAAATGAAACTTGTGTTGCCAATGGGAAGGGTTGAAATGAAACTTGTGTTGCTAATGGAAAGGGTTGAAATGAAACATTTTGAGTTGACAAATCAGAGTTGCCTTTCAAAGGCTGGAGTTCTTAAAAACGACAGAAACCATGCGACAACAATCAATAAATCAAATGGGAATTAATTGTTATGCATTTCTTAATTTTGAAATTCATCATCGTTCTCGCTGTTTGGTTCAGTACGACCGTGCAATTTCAATTGATAAAAAATTGATCGCGCACGTAAATTGATAGTTTGCTACAACTTCAAGACTCGGTACCGTAGTCAAAAGTTCAATGATATTACTTAACGCTTTCACTGCGGCAGGTAAAACTGAAGTTTAATATTAAACTCAAATTTTAAATAAATTTTCAACAGTCAGTTGCAAATAAATTAAACATAAAGTTATCGAATACAAAGCGTTTAGGCTCAGCAACGGATTGTTTGTGAAAGCCAGAGTTAAAAAGATTAATTTTGTTTGTGAAAGGTAAAAAGATCAATTTTTTATTCGTCAGTGCAGTAACTGCATGGCCATGGTATCTACATTCTGTGTGAAGCTATTGAGTGCAACACATAGTTAGTTAATAGTAAGTTTATAATAGTTAGCCAGTTCTTTTATAATAAAAAGTTTTCGAATATTACGGAGTTCTTTTGCCATCGTAAAACCAATCAACCAATTTTCACTAGAATAATTATTGAGTTACGTATTCTGGCCAATATTCGTTCATTCTGTACGAAGCTATTGAGTGTAACACATCAGGACCGAACTGCTTCCGCCTTTGCCTCAATGCTGTACAAACACATCGAATATTCCGGGTCACGCCTAGGATTCGCAGTGCATTGACCTCATTGTTCAGCGTCTCTCGGATATCATGCTCCAAGTTGACAGTCAGTTGCTGGGCTGGAAGAGCATTCACTAGGTTGAGGCAGCGCTCGATCTCGGTTCGGTACGCGCAACGATATCACTAGAACAAAGTTCTCTGATGATAACAGAAGTAGTTATCTGATGATAACAGAAGTAGTTATCTGATGATAACAGAAGTAATTATCTGATGATAACAGAAGTAGTTCCCTGATGATAACAGACGCAGTTCTCTGACGAAACCAGACGCAGTCCTCTGATGATAACAGAAGTAGTTCCCTGATGATTGCAAACGCAGTTCTCTGATGATTGCAGATGTAGTTCGCTGATGATAACAGAAGTAGTTCGCTGATAATAACAGAAGTAGTTCCTTGATGATAACAGAAGTAGTTCCTTGATGATAACAGAAGTAGTTCCCTGATGATAACAGAAGTAGTTCTCTTACGATAACAGACGCAGTTCTCTGATGATAACAGACGCAGTTCTCTGATGATAACAGAAGTAGTTCTCTGATAATAACAGACGCAGTTCTCTGATGATAACAGACGCAGTTCTCGGATGATAACAGGCGCAGTTCTCTGATGATAACAGAAGTAGTTCTCTGATGATAACAGAAGTAGTTCTCTGATGATAACAGAAGCAGTTTTCTGTAATAAAAGCAAGCGGAGAAGATGCATAGAGGAGGTTAGAGAGGAAACTTTTTTGTACACACAGCTTTCTCTTCGCTCACCCACTCCCTCTTCCTAGATTTGGAAGTTGGAAAAGAGTTCTACTTCTGAATTGTAATATCGCTGTCAGCAACAAAGATTTTTCATCAAAGATGCCCAAACATGCAAAAAACAGGGATTTATTTGGTTTGGCTGGAAAATACTCAATGGGTTTTATGATTACTTTAAATAAATCGTTTGCAAACATAAAATGACAAGCACAAATCGGTGATTTCCTTGCATTTGAAAGCTGAACTGTTCTGTGATCTTTGAGGCCTTGAGCTGACGGCAAATCTAAGCTGTGATCTCGAGTAAAAATTCCCTTCTGAGAAGCAATTTATTCATGTCTCAACGTTTGGGAAAAGTGCGCCGACGTGATTGATGGCAGCTACTGATTTATAAGCAGCGGGACTGCGCAAAGACCCTTTCATGTGATCGAAGCGCAAGCGATCATTCGGAAACGGATGCTTAAACAAAATTACACCACGACCACACGTTGCTGTTCGATTTTTTGAATTTTTCGCATGTCCCACAAACGTCACTTAAGTTATGGGCCTTCTCGAGTAAAATTATACTCTTTTTATTGGGTTTTTACATATGTATTTGTACCCTTGAGTTTTATAAACGTGATCGATTTAATATTGTGTTCAAAAGTTTTAGGCTGGAATTAGTTGAAACAAAATACGATTAAAAAAAGTCGCAATCTTTACAAATGTTCATAGAAACCTGTGAGTTGTTGAGGCTTTAATTTGGGTTGGTAATAAGAGTTAATAATTACAAAAATTTTGGCTGCAGCCATAATTTTGTTTCTAAAGTTAATAATAACAAAAAATTTATTAAAGACATCAATTTTGTAATTGAAGTTCATAATCAAACACCGTTTGCTGAAGACATCAATTTTTTAATCAAAGTTTGTAACAAAACGTTTGCTGAAGACATCAATTTCGTAATTGAAGTTGATAATTAAATTTTTACTGAAAACATCAATTTTGGCCCAGAAAAACAATTCAGCCGAAAAGTTCGATTCTTTTTTTCCTGTAACGATATATTTAACAAAAGTTATCTATATACGTAGAAAGGACAGGCGCGACAACCGGCAGGTCGACGCTAGGCTGCCAGGGAGGTATAGGGGGTACAGGAGCAGGGAGAAGTAGGTAAAGGGGGGCAGAGGCTATTTCGAGAGCTAGTTCAAAATACATCACATATACGGGAGTTGTTGTAAATAAACAACATAGCACAGAAAACAGTGGGTTAAAAATTGAATTTCATATGAGTAAGAAATCAGGGGTTTCTGGGTTTATTTTAGAGATATATGCGTAGCAATATTGTGAGGTAAGGGACACGTCAGTATATGGAGGTGACGCTTGAGGGTTAGCCAATCGCGAAACGCTACGTCACTTTCAGTTTTCGCGGGTGTAGCAAAGCCCAAGGAGCGCATTCTTTGTTCGAGGGAAGGCATATATAAAGGAAGGAGTAGGGTAACCGATCTTTTTTGCTGTGGCCTGGTGCGAGACAAGATGTAGGGATACGAGTTCTTCGAGGGGGAGGTGAGATATTGTTCTTTGTTCTTTGAAGAATCTCATGCAGCTTATTAAATTTGTGTTCATAAAAAAGAGTGGAGTGATTTAAGTAGAAATGGTTGACAATTTTTATTGCAATTGTAGTTGTTGTCTAGGTGGGGCGCAGTAATTTCCATTGTTAATATTGGAATTTGATCTTTGGGTTTTCATTTTAAATCATCCTCGAATTGTTCTCGTGTTTGGAGTTCACTTTAATGACGGGAACGAAAGAATTATTACATTATTTCTTAGAGGGAAATCAGAATATTCGTGTCTTATTGAACTATCGAAGCGTAGGCTAAATGGTTTTCATTTTTATTCCGAAACAGAGTGCTTTGTGATTTGTTAGAAGAAAAATATATAAATTTTATGATTGATTTGGGGATTAAAGGGGAGTAAAATTCAATCAATTCGATTTGAAGTAGGGGCATTGCAAGGAATAAAGATTCAAGTGGAGTGTGGTTATTTAATGTGATTATTGTTCACAGGCGGGTTGGGTTTGAGTTGGGCCTCCGCAACCGGGGGGTTCTCTCTGCAACCGAGCGCTGTCTTTGCAGCTGGTCAGTCGTGGTGCCCTCTGCAGCTCTCAAATCTCAGGCAGCCTAGGGGCAACCTTCAGCGAAATGTCGCTGAGCGGGATAGCCAAACATCTGAGGAAAGACTCCAGTTCCATCAAGTCAACCTCAGTACACAGACTGAGTAGCAGGTCGACTACATACAGGAAAGTTGCAGGCTGATAGCGCGCGCGTAGGAGTGAGCTGGTACAGTGAAACGCGATACGCTTTGCAGTGGGCGCTTTGGCATTGGTGGGTAACAACATTTCTATTCCCTGGTATTGTGATGTGTAACGCAAAGGTTGGCATTGCTGCAGTGTAAACTTCTCACATTCTGCCACACATATGTCTGAACATGCACTGGTCATTAATTCAATGTACGATTTCACGTGTTCATTAGTTAACTTAAAAATAAAGTAATCAATAATGCACCATTAACTGAGTGTTTCATTTCCCATGTTGAACTGAGGTATTGGTGTGAGTGAGCAGATCAGTAGTTACTTTCTCTATTTTTCCAACTGTTCTACCATTTCCTCTTTCTGTGTTTTCCGCTCTGTGTTTTTCATTTCCTCTTTTACTATGAGGTTTCGATTCCTCACTACGAATGTGGATGAGGCACCAACCTCGCCCCACATTTCGTGACATTCCTGTTTGTGAAGCATTTTTATGACGAGAAAAAATTGTTGCACAATGTCACGATTTCATTCGCATTTTGTTCAATTCAGCAAATGTAGTCACTCAGTGACTTTTGCATTGAGCGGTTTTACCAATTCCCATTGTATTCTGAGCTGTATCCAATTTACAGTAGTTGTTTGGAAGCATCAATAAACACTCACTAATAAGGTTCCTGCCCTCCAAACACTTCTTTAACACGTTAACTACAACGTGAGCCACCGGTGGTCACGGAGGGAATTTTCATGAAGCTGCCGACCGACCAGTAGTCATGATCTCAATTTTCATAAAAACTCATATCAAAGCTAAATGAAGACATGATCTGGTAATCTTTGCTATTCTCAAAATTGCTCATTACAATTGACTTGAAATATGAGTTAAATATTGAACTTTAGATTAACCCATGGCGGTTTAACGCGTTAGTGTATTAATGTATCGGGTTGAATTGTTGAATCCTATACGAACTAAAATATTCCAATTTCTCGGAATACTCTTTGGGTCTGCTAATAGTGTATTAATGTATCAGGTTCAGTTGTTGAATCCCATCCGAACTTAAATATTCAAAGTTCTCGAAAAATACTTTGGGTTTGACAAATTAAGTCTTTTTCCGTCTTTCCCGTTGGTACATACTGTATGTGTAACTCGGAGAGAACCAATATTTTTCAAACAATGCTTCCAAAAAGTATATGAAGAGAATACTTTGCTGTAATTCTACTGAATGATTATTCGTTTGTACGAATCATAACGCATTCTTTCAGCCTAATCAAGATAATAAACATTTTAAAACGTTTATTGCAATAAATATTTAAAGATAATTAACTTTTTAACACGTTAATTGCGATACGACCCACCAGTGGGTTCGATATTGAACTTCAGTTTAATCCATCGCAGCCAACGTGTTAAGCTACATAAAATAAAACTCCTCCTTTGTCTTATTCCGTGAGCCAAATTGGCAACTGACTCGAAATAACAAATGAAATTTCCTTTGACCTCTCTATCCAACTGTGGTGTGTTTGTCTTACTAGATTGAGCAGACATTTCAATTAAATTTAAGATGGAAGTTAGACTAAAACGTAGCGCCTTAGTCTGGGTACAATTATACCCGTGGCTATGAGAGTCATTACTACGAACAGTCCGTTAAAGTGATTGATGCAGAAATACCCAATAGGTTTCTGGAATTGCTGCCGAAACACCCGATGCGCTTCCCAATTGTCTAGGACGCTTCAATGAGTCTCTGAAATGGTATCGGAAGCGTCCGAAGGTCATCTAGAGCTATCTTGCCATGTTCTGAGGGATTCACTAGTTACTCAAGCACTGCTAGTTGCGTTTAGGCTGCGTTTGAGTTGCGTTTTTAGTTCGTTATTTGCATTATGGATGCAAATAACGAACTGAGAATTGATTGGCACTTTGATTCTCAGACGCATGCTTTTTGGGGGTTGACTAGTTACTCAAGCACTGCTACTTGCGCTTAGGGCGAAACTGAGAATTGATTGGCACTTTGATTCTCAGACACATGCTTCTTGGGGGTTGACTAGTTACTCAAGCACTGCTAGTTGCGATTAGGCCGGAACTGAGAATTGAGTGGCACTTTGACTCTAAGATGCATGCGTATTATTACGCAAGAACATCATGATGTACACTACGCTGCTTCAAAAGCTTTTGCTTGAGAATGAGTAGGTATAAAAACCATCATAATGTGTGCAGAATAGCCTTAATGTTGAATTTGGTGATTCGAATTAAGAATTTATTATGCGTATAAAGTTTCAAACGACGAATCATCTAATAAGAATATTATTTTTACAAGGAATTATATAAAGTATATATTCGAAGGAAGACATAATATTTAAATAAAGAACCATTAATGAAGAATTGGTCCATCTCTAGCAAGATGAATTATTTATACGACTCAATATGCAATGATTGAATGATAAATTTTTGAATTTCTAAGTAGCAGCTAACGTTTTGCATAACAGCTGCAACCACGTGTATTTTTTTCATGACTCAACAACAATGAAGCTCTGGAACTCATTTCCGCGGTTAATCATTTTTCCAACAAAACGCTGCGTTCTAAAACGTATAACATTATATGAACACCTTTATTTCTTCAGTGACGCGCGGCTAAGTTTTCTAACAAATATTTCAAATTTTGCAGTATTTGTCACTGATTTTGTTCAGATGGAGGTTGAATTTTTTGGCAAGTTACCTCCACTCGACACAACTCTCTAAAAATAATATCAGAGATTGACACAAAAGGCCAAAAAATATCGAAAGCCAGTGCTTCATTGTCTTCGGCATGTCTTTGTTTCAACGCGGCACTTTTTATGAAACTCACAATACGAGACTCGTAAAAAATGGACGATGAGAACGCTTTTCATCTAATATGAATTTGAACAAGCAAAGAGCTCTACTTTCTCACCTCCTGGAAAAATATTCACTTTTGATGAGCCGCCTTTTGGAAGCTCACAAACAGCAGAAACATTCACCTAATGAAGACATAAACCTCCCATTTTTGCGTTCTCAAATAAAGAAGAGAGTCATCACGGAACACAAAAGGACAGATAATGTGCGAGGGCTTACAGGAGTCGCAAACAACTGCTAATTACAACACAGCACGACCTTTCTTTTGTTGATTAGCGCAGTAATGGGATTCCGATTCGAAACAATAGCTTAAAATGATGTAAAAGAGCGTAAAATACCGTGGCGTAAAGGAGCGCTGGTACAATTGCAATGCATTCATTCTTGTCAGCAATATTGTGAAAAAGTTATATTTTCTGAGGTTATGTTCATTCTTGTTTTCATACTGGAGTGTCACGAAATTTTACATACTTCCGTAAAATGCTTCTATCGTTGGAAATTGGGTTTGAAAGATAACTAGTGTAGTGTATTGAGGATTAGAATTCCATTATTGTACACTGTATGTGTATCGTTTAGGGTTAAATCATGTAGAGCGCTTTGTTGTGTTAAAAGCCTGCTGTGTACATAGAATTAAGAACTATAGTAAAGATTAGAGAATAGACCTCCGGGGAATTGGTTTGCGGACACTTGGCCTCCGTCACTGTGCGGAGGGGCTGATGCTTGGGGTAGGTATGGCCGTGTTAGATGGAATAATAGAAGTCCTATTGGAGACGAATATACTGTAACCTTGTAAATTCCGTAGGCATTAATTCGTGCACTGTATCTCCTGTCTCAGGATTTGCTACGCCCACGTCCCGACCGCTCCTACCCGCTCTTGCTCTCGCTATAGTACCGTTTGGTTTCCTCCTTTTGATCGTGCCTTTGTAATGTGTTAAAAGGGTCTAGGTGGCGCTTGAATCCTTGCTCCTTTAATTATCAGAGTAAAGCATTGATTTTAACTTGTTGAAGCCCAGCGGGGTGAGAAAATAAATTTGTTCGTTCTAGTGTTCATCGATTACTACTCAGGTTCCAACCGATCGCTACTGGTTGTGCGTAGCACATCACAACTAGGTAAGTTGAAATTGGACGTTGTGTTAGCAAGCGAGCTTTAGCAAAATGTTTCAGTATGATACCTTAATAATTTTCAATTGCTTTATTTCCTAAGAGCGTTATATTTTCCAAAAAAACTGCACATTTCTCACAAAATTAACGAATACAAATTTTTCATATAGCATGTGATTTCAATCCTGTTTTATTCGTGAAACTTTTCCAAAAAGGACAGAAAAATCACAGTCATGTAAGTTACGAAAGAAACTTCAAGAAATGATGAATCTGTTTCAATTAGCATATTTGAAGCTCAACCATTTCGTTTATTTGAAGCTCAAAAATTATTGAACGTACAATACTTCGATTCAAATACGGCCAAGCAAGTAGCGCCTTGGCAATTAAACATCATTTTATGAACGAAAAGATGCAAAACCTTTTTTAAATATATGTTGCATAGTTGCGTAGTCATTATGTAGCTATTTGCCCCAGAATCAAAAATTATAATGCATTAGACAATAATTCATCGTATTACTTGATAAGTAAATGTAATGCCAATTATTTGCTCTCCCGTAAAATATTTAGCATCATAATCTCACTGTGATTGTCGTAGTATGAACATTCGTTGAAAATCTTGACTCAATAGAGAAGTAGCATTTTATATTACAAGTTGGTTGATATCTCGTGAACCTTTCTCATACGATAAAAAAATAACGGTAAACGTTAAGGAGATCTGACTAAGCGATTTTCGAATTTTTATTGCTTGTATCATGGTAATTAGATCGAAATAAAAAACTTTTATGCTATGCACTTTCCGGAGTGAATAAGTATTTAATGAGTTATATATTATATATAGCGGTGACGTAACGTAACGAAACTGAACTGATCTAACCTAACCCAACCTAACCTAACGTAACATAAAGTAACCTAACCTAACGTAACTAAACGTAATATAACATAACTTAGCTCGATTTTTCCCGCTTGAAAGACTAGAATTGCGGTAAATAACCTACCGTCATAACTCGTTAAATACTCATTTTCCCCGGAAAGTGTATGAGTATAAAGTTTTTTATTTCGATCTAATTACCATGTTACAAGCATCAGAAATTCGAAAATCGATTAGTCAGTTCACTAAGACAACCAGTGTGGATGCAACCATCTTAATCTCGAACGTTTTCTATTCTAAAATTATTTCATCAGTCCAGAAGTAAGAGAACTATCGGACTCAAAATAAGGAGAAGTTACGGACAAACGTTACACGTCTTCCTTTAGGTGCCTAAAAATTGGCTTGCCATTCATTCATTTTCAGGTGTAAATGTGTGTTTGATTTATCTCCTAACTTCTTCATATTTCACTTCTGACTTTTTTTTCTACAGTACGAAATAAGTAAAGAGTTCCAGCGATCGAAACGCCAGTGAATAAAATGCCCGTTTGATTTGTCCCCTATCTTCTGCATATCTCACTTTCGACTTTATTTTCTCTAGTACGAAAAAATAAAGAGTTCCAGAGATCGAAACGCCAGTGAATAAAAGGCGCATTTGATCTGTCCACTACCATCTCCAAATTTCACTTTCGACTTTCTTTTCTCCAGTACGAAATAAATAAAGAGTTCCAGCGATCGAAACGCCAGTGAATAAAATGCGCATTTGATCTGTCCACTACCATCTCCAAATTTCACTTTCGACTTTCTTTTCTCCAGCACGGAAAAACGAAACAGTTCTATCAATCGAAACGTCAACGAATAAAATACCCACTTTTGCCTAGGGTCTTCTCCGTGTCAGCAGTATAGATACCCGCATCCGCCTGTGAGAGGCGCGGTGCAGCAGTCTATTATGCTCTGGCATTTCTCACGACCCTGTAGCAGAACGCCGAGATGGGGCAGAGGGTCGAGGGATCTTCTCTGTAAAGCATAGAAGATACGCTCCACAGATCGAGCCCTCGCATGAAGTGGTAGTCGAAGGTGAAAGGAAAATGCTGATGTACGGTGTATAGTAATACAGCACGGTACACTGTATAACGGTATAATCTAATGCAGAATGTTACAGTGCAGTGTAGTTCAGCACAAAGGTACACAATGGCGTACATAAGACTACTATTTAGTGCAATGTACCTTAATTGGGCACACTGCAATGCTAAACGGAACATCGCCCAGAGATAGAGCGCACTTCATAAGGATGAAGCGTATTACAAAGTATTTTATCGAATGTATGAAGGTATGAGAATCATTCTTGATTTTTCGCTAACTCGTCGTTCTCTGAAGTGCGCACCTTGATTGCAGTGATATTATTGGGCAGTGTTAGTTACGTTAGTATGATTGAGGGATATTCTTGACCATGATTTTCGTAGCAGCATAGGTGAATAAGTTGTTTTTTTAATATTAAACACAATTCATGCCTCTCATCAATAGGTGAAGAAAAAACTTACGTTCCTTTTCTGCTCATCTTATCATATTATTCCTGCCCTCTATAATGTTGAAGAAGCTGTTACATTGATATAACTCACAGAAAATATTTAACATTGGCTCATAAGTTAGTTTATAATAGACCGTTTTCAAATAATACTAACACTATATTGCTGAAAAAACCTGTTGCATAAATCAAATTCCCACAGAATATTTATCATTGGCTCATCAGTTAATTTACAATAGTACGTTTTCAAATAATACGAACGCTATGTTTTTGAAAATCTTGTTGTACAAATCAAATTCACAGAGAATATTTAACATTGGCTCATTAGTCAGATTATATTAGAAAGTTTTCAAATATTGCGAAGTTATTTTGCCCTCCTTACACAAGAAAACTTTCCATGAGAAGAATTGAGTTACTCACGTCAACAACTTCCCTCAATCAACAGGTCACTGGTAGTCTGGTACAGTATGACATTCCAAAATTTCGTTTAGTTTAAAAATCCAACTTCCCATGTAAATTGATATGATGCTGTTAAAGTCATGAAATATAGTGAAAACATTTCATTTTTGCCGTATTGTATATAAACAGTGATAGTTGCTGTGAATACATCTAGTAGAAACACAGAAATGTTCGGTCATTTTGTGCATCTCTGGGAAAATGAGGGAAACGAAAGGTTTGTTCAGTGTCAAGCAAGAATTGTGCAACCCATGCATAAATGTTTTTGTTCTTAAAATGAACATTATTGAAATATTTTCCTCGTCTTCTCTTGCTATGTAGTATTACATAGGTCGAACCAAATTCTATCGCAAGCACATTTTGCCATTCAAGCCCTCTTATTAAATAAACTTCAACTCGAAATTGTAATGGTATTGTCCACGAGCAATTGGATCTATAAAGAAAATTAAATTCTTCAACGATGTTCTTTCACGTCTCAGAGCTGAGAGATAAAAGTTACGTTCATTTTAGTCTGTATTATCATACTAAATTCATGGCAGAACTCTCATATACAACAAAGTGAATGAAAATTAACGAGAAACAACAGCTCTAATAACATTTATAGTACAACAATGTGAAAGAAAGTTAACAAAAAAACAAATATTGCCGCTATTCAGACTTTGAGATATAAATACTACTGCGAATTGGCCAAGGAATGTTTAAAAATACGATATTCTTAGACCCGATCCCAATCTTTACGCTTATGGGCGAGGCATCCGTATAGGGAGGGAGGCTATGTTTAGCGAAAGCACAACTGACGCTCACCTCGCATCAACATGTACAGCAGCATGGCTGGCGGCAGTAAACATTTCCTTTTTTCTGAGACTTTTATTTAAATTCACATAGTTGAAAAAACTATATACTATATTTCTACATAAAATTCTATATGAATTTACCGACTGTGACGCGAAGTCTTCTTATAATTAAAAATGAAATAGCTCGGAGCAATTATAATTTTCGCGCTTCTTGGAATGCGTAATGACAATTCAATTGGGAAATTTTCTCAATATGAGCTTTTAGTAGTCCGAAAAAAGAGTCGATAAGTTCTCCGTTGATTGCTTTATTCTGATCACCCTATTAATACGGGCAAATAACGCTGACCAACCAGTAGTCACAAGCATAATGTTGCTGACAACTGGTGGTCACAAACATAATGTTGCTGACCGACCAGTAGTCACAAACATAATGTTGCTGACAACCAGCGGTCACAAACATAATGCTGCTGACCAGCCAGTAGTCACAAACATAATGTCGCTGACCAACTAGTAGTCACAAACATAATGTTGCTGACAACCAATAGTCACAAATATGAAATTGCTGACAACCAGTGGTCACAAACAAAATGTTGTTGACCAACCAGTAGTCACAAACTTTAAATTGCTGACAACCAGTAGTTACAAACATAAAGTTGCTGACAACCAGTAGTCACAAACTTAAATTGCTGATAACCAGTAGACACTAACATGTTGCTGACAGTAATGTTGCTGACAAACATTGTGTTGCTGACTAACCAGGAGTCACAAACATAATGCTGCATACCTAATCTCGCTGACCAGCCAGTAGTCATGAACTCAATTTTCGTTAATACCTAATTAAAATTAAAAGATGGGCATGATCAAGTTAATGATTGTTATTTTCCAAATTTCACATTACAATTGACTTCAAATTTGAGTTGAATATTGAACTTCAGTTTACCAATTGCGGTCAAAGTGTTGAGAAAAAAACGCGCTAAAATGAAACTACAACAACTGATACAAATTACTCTCACATCTCCTTGTAAAACTAGTTGAAACTCTTCAACTTGCCAACATTGTCTGAGTTTTTCACGGGTTAAAAAACGATGGGAATTACTCACCAATTTCCTCAAAAAAATTAGCAACTTTCTTCGTATTTTGTTTTGAACTTCACCATTTTCAGGTTTATAAACCCAAGGAGAGTTCAATTGCAAAAGTACTTCGATCTATGCAAGGATGGAGCATGCAGCGAAAGCGCATCGCATCTTGAATATCGAGTAGGGATCAATGCTGTGCAATATCTGGCCGATTAATTTTTCATTCGGAGAGCAATATACGCCAAAATTCATTGGAAGCGGTAAAGTGGTTCGTGAATTTAGTTATGCTACAGGGCTGCCCTAAGAGGTTTTTACTTCATGTTATTCTCGATATGATATACATTTATCTAAGAGCTGAAAAACTATAAAGCCTAGCTTGCATTATATGTGGGTTATTGTTCAGTTTTTTTCAGAAATGCACAGAAACTGGACGATTTCAAAAAATAGGCTCAGTCAGAAAAGCACACAGCCATCGAATCGATATGACGATTCAAGAATTATCAGATTACTGTACATGCAACGCCTCTCAATAAAGCAAGCGAATCGATACGACGACGCTGAAATTATAACGCTTGCTCTTATGACGCTAATTATAACGGTGTCTTGAAACGCTTAAAGACACCGGGTCTGTCTTTATGTAAACACAACAAGTACATCACCAGTTTTAGTTTGAAAAAAATAAAAAAAGTGGAAAACTATAAGTAAAAGGAAAATACTAAAAGAGGTATCTTATATTGTCCATCGGAACGCAAGAACTCCGCTTTGTGTACAGTCTCGAAAAGCTTCAGTGACACCGGGTCTGTCCTGATGAAAACACAAGATGTACATCACGGCGAACGGCGAAAACAAGCAAATTCAATAAAACCACACGAGAAAGAACTCAAAAAGGAGTAAATTCAGGCCTGCTCACCTCAATGATCATCTGTCGCACGATCGTGAAACTGCAATGACAGGCTCCGAAAGTCGTCGGCATGACACAATTTACGGGAAAAACCAGGAAACGAAAAAACTGAACTGTTCCACCAAAACCCCAAAATTATTATTTATCATAATTCACAAGCTCTTAAAGGAGCTGCACACCGCAAATGCGACAACAGATAAGAGACATTGATTCACAGTTATCGAATAAAAATTGCAAATGATAGCATTATTGTTGAAAAAATATTCAACCGTTGTCACATTCGCCCCTACCTTTCTTGTCAGCCTGGCGCAAATTTATCGGAATACCAAGATGCGAGACAACTGAGAGGTTTCGCCCAGCCAGAGACTTTTTATTAATAAGAGATGACAGTTTGTAAAGGAACTGAATAACACAAATTCGACAACGAAGAATGGTCTTTTTCACTGTCACATATAAAAACATGGAAACAATACTACTATTATCGTGAAAAATTCGAGTAACTTGTGTCGTATGTGCCACAACTTTGATCATATCTCCCTCGTTTCATGTCTGCCACAACTTTGATCATATCTCCCTCGTTTCATGTCTGCCACAATTTTGATCATGTCTCCCTCTTGTCAAGTCTGCCCCAACTTTGATCATATCTCCCTCTTGTCATGCCTGCCACAACTTTGATCATATCTCCCTCGTTTCATGTCTGCGACAACTTTGATCATATCTCCCTCTTGTCATGCCTGCCACAACTTTGATCATATCTCCCTCTTGTCATGTCTGCCACAACTTTGATCATATCTCCCTCGTTTCATGTCTGCCACAACTTTGAGCATATCTCCCTCTTGTCATGTCTACCACAACTTTGATCATATCTCCCTCTTGTCAAGTCTGCCACAACTTTTATCATATCTCCCACTTGTCATTTTTGCCGCTTGTGCTTCATTAAGAACAGAAACATTGGTACTTGGTTTCGTTGCACTCATCGTCTACTGAATGCCGAGATGCTGCCTTTTGTGAGCGTTGCATTGTGAGCTCAACAAAGGCAGGACGACCTGTCAATACGAAATAGGAGCATCGCAAGAACCTCATTGCTATGTTCAGCTCTAGCTCAGTGAAAAACCTTCAAATATGCGAAGTTTGGCAGGACTTTCGCTCATAGCATTGTTGGGGAGGCCGTCCCCAAAAATAGGAATTTCCAGGTCACATTTACAGAAATAAGGACTCAGAGTTGAAGACGGAGTTGAGTTTTGGGTTTCAGAAAGTGCCAATTATGTGATATAAAAACGTGCTTTGTTTTATCCCTGAGACAATTCCGTTTTACCCCGACGTGAGGGCCGGCAAGTAAATTATAATAAAACAATTTAGTTTCTGTTATCCAGTCTAACTTTTTCGCCGCCTGCATGCATGCTTTTCGCCGCCCAAGCAATTCACTCGCTTAAATCGTTTAGGTGGCGAAAAATATGCATGAAGGCGGCGAAAAAGTTAGACTGAGTAGCCTTGTACTCTAACCTTACTCCTTCATTGCCAGGGGAACTTTTGGGCATGGCTTAAGTTAGCAAAGCTACTTCCGAAAGTTTAGCACACAAAGGACATATCAGCAAAATGAAGCTATGATGATATAATTAGTTAGTATAATTAGTTAGTTATTTACTTCGATCATCGAGCTCATGCTGCACAGTTGTTTGCTAGAATCTTTAATAGAAATCAGTTTCGATTTTGTTCCCTAATTACCTTTGTAGGAGGAAATATATCATTTGAAACTGAACAGAAGTAACCAAAGTTACTAAGTTTTCTCAACTTGTGATCTACGGTCAGAAATAAATGAGTCTTTACAGCAGCCATTAAAATGTTCGTAGCAAGAAATCGTTTTAGATTTTCATATTAACATAACGAATGAGCTTTTATGACTTTTTTATTTAAGTAACTGTGATTACACTATCTCTTACGATGATTTTGCTCAGAATAATAATGGAATACAAAATTTAAAGGTACAATTTTATTTTGGAATTCAGACACGCTATTCAAGTTAATTTGATTTTGGACATCGAGCCGAGTAGTTTTGATGACTTCTTTTTCCAATGAAAAATTTGATAAGGTTCTTCCCGATGTCAGGATGTTATATTTGCGTGAGTGGAGCGTTGTTTTGTATGAAGAAGAATGCAGTAACTCCTCCGACCATATTATAATTCTACGCGAAACCTCCTTCTTTCAGCACGCAATCTGCGGGTATAATATGGAATTTTTTAAATAGCACAAACAATTCCTGGGCATGAAATCCATAAAATGTGCATTAACAGGCGAATGATAAAGCTCAGCTCTATTTTGGAAAGGTTTAGTAAAAATTCACGTCCCAAGAGCAAAAATGCAAACAATAAAATAAACACATATATGGCAACATTTTTGTTTTCTCAACTGTGAAATCCAGAATAATTACCAATCTTTTCAATGTCTAACTAATTATTCATTTTCCTTCATACGCAATTTTGGAATTCAGACACGGCCTTCAATTTATTTTTCTTCGCAATTTTGCGGACGTCGCTATCACAAAACTTCTTGACCCTTCATAAGCTATGACAAATTTCTAAAAAGTTACTGTACTTTAGAACATCCTTCGAATTTTGCTGGAATTAAATTTAGTTTTACAAATATGAAAATTTCACCGTAATCGTTGCAAAACAATACTTTATTAATGAATGAGTATATATTAAATAAGTATTGATATGAGCGTGCACACATCTACAAAATAATATAGAGTAAAATAAATGTATATTTTGATGCACATAGGGCACAACAACAGCGAAAATCATCATTTTCAAGCTTTCAGCTTCCGTGACTTGCGTGAGAGAGTATCTTTTTGTCTGCAGTTCTCGAGAATTTAAGTCTGTTTCCTCTCGGAGTTCTGCGAATCTAACAATTCACGGCGGTCACGCGTTCATATCATCCTAAAAAGGGTTGGTAATTTCGAGTCCAAGATCTTTTCCAGACAATGGAACAAATTCGTGGCTTATTATCCACTCATATGTAAAAAATCTTTTCGCAACTGAATTTATCTGTAATATCAGGTAAAATCTTTATGAGTTG
This sequence comes from Morinoia aosen, assembly GCA_030386875.1. Taxonomy (NCBI): domain Eukaryota; kingdom Metazoa; phylum Arthropoda; class Malacostraca; order Amphipoda; family Talitridae; genus Morinoia; species Morinoia aosen. Next base: position 20,603,074 of record CM059556.1, read on the forward strand.
GTTTGAAATTTAACTTAAAATAGATGATGCTCATTTTGAACTCAGTGTAACGTTGATGCTGCGTACCTTAATTTTTTTACAGCAATATTCTTTATCGACCGCATGCTATGACGCACTGCATACTTATTTGCTCTCAATGCGAATAAAACCCATCAATTTATATTCCTCCGAAACTAAAAAGATCTGCAGACTAAACCTGTTGTTAAGTTCTTTCACAGTCAAGTTAAGAAACATGTATTTATAGGAAATAAATTTGATATCACTGATTTAATTTTCATACAAGGAACTTTAAATATTTCAGGAAGTATTTCATCTTTTCAAAAATAAAAGCCTTGCGTACGATTCTAATAACGTCCCCACAAAGCGACACTTCCTCTTCTATCATCGTCTTAGTACCCTAAAACGAAAGCAAAAAAGGAGGCTCCAACAGAATCTATTTCCCGGGAGTCTCGATATTTGCGTTGTAACTCAATTCTCGCACGGTCGTCTCAGTCCCAAATTGGAGGCAGGTCTTGCATTTCCCGTATCTGGGGCTCCTATCAAGCAAGGCTTAGTTTTAAACAAACGTCAAATGCGTGTTTGCTCCCTTCAAAGCGAGAACTTAAACAGAGCATGAACCCATGACCATGGAAAGACGTCGCTTTGTTCTGATTCTCGGTCAGAGATGTGCTCGATGTACTCACGTGTTGTCAGACGAGAATAATAATCGTTTATGGATACATAGGCCACTATCTTTGGCCACGAAAAACAGTTGGCCAGACTGCTGGTCAAACAACCATCAGCGGGAATAACGAAGTCACTAGATATTTTAAGAGGGGAGAGTAATTTACGGGAATTCTTGAACTTACTTTTAATATCCTATATCATATCGACGTACAACACAGTTAAAAAATCTTGCTCAAAAAAATCTTTGCTACTACAACAAGAGCAAAACTTGATGCTGCTAACGCACTACCATCTGTAAAGCACAACCATCTTAAAGTGTGTCTATTAAGATCCACTGCATCCTTGTTTAGTACGACAAAACTTCATGCATATCTGATGAGCATAAACCTGATTTCAGCCTCATACGGATTCATTTCTAAACTGAGAGTTTCGTGAAAAGCGTTTGAGGTATTCTTTGGCGGAGCGTAACACTAGTTTCCCGCGTTGTAGTTCCACGAGCTTGAGATTGATAAAAAAAATTTGTAATTCGTTTATTAATGAACTCGTGCCAAGAGTAAGGAGCCAAAAATACAAGGTAGTTAAAAATCTCCTAAAACTCTACGAGGTGAAATTTAGTCTTTTAATTGCTAGGTACCGCACGGATTGCGAAATCTTTTGTATATAAAAACATAGTACATATGATTACAAGATGAAAGATTGGAACTGTCATCAGAATACTGACTTGTGGATTTGCACATGTCATTTGTTTTTTGACAAGTTGTCGAGGAATCAGAGTGTTTCTCTTCGACATCAGAGTGTGTCTCTTTCGAAGAAAACGTATTCTTCAATAGCAATAGAGTTTCATGATCCAACAGGATGAGGACGAGGTTCTTGGAATAATTGTCAACGCAAAATAGCACGTTGCGAACGATACTTTCTTCCACATACAAAGGTTCATCAAATATTATGTCCTCAATGGGTTTATTCTTGATCGATTCATCGTACGCAGAAGGTTCAGTAATGCTAAGAAAATGTCTACCTGTTTTAGCCTTGCCAAATATTTCATTATAAGTTAATAATAATCAGTAAAAAGTTAGATACACGTACAACAGTTGTTCCGATATCCTCAAGGTTGGTAAAAATTAGTTATGAGTATACTACGGGAGGTGGCAAAAATAAAAGAGTAATTCACATCTGTCATAATTGGTTTGACGGACGTAGTAGTACCTCAGACCGTTCTTAAAACGGTCGTTCTCGAATGGGTCGTTCTCCAAGAGGTCACCCTCGAAGGAGTCGCTCTCAAAGGGGTCGCCCTCGAAGGGGTCGTTCTCGAAGGGGTCGCCCTTGAACCTCTCGCACATCAAGATCGTCAGGGCATGCCGAAGAGGGAGGGTCGGACGAAATCCAAAGAGGATGAGACAAAAGTTGACGGAAAGTTATCAGCAAAAACGAAGAAGAATTTCTCATATAAATGAACATTTGCTCTGTTTAAATGCGAACTCGTTAAAAACTCGCCGGAGTATGAAAGGAAAAACGAATATCTTGGGGAAAACTCCATCGGTCCTTTTGAGGGACAGAGAGTTCACGGATGATAACGAGCTTTTAGTCGTGGAACCTCTATCTTTTTTTGTTTAATAAAAACTCAAAGCCAAAACAAGAAATTTGGAGCGATAAAAATCGAGCATAAATTCTTACACGTCAAAAGTTTTGACTCATTTCGTTAAGGAAGTTACGGAGCATTTCAAAAACACTCCGTTAATTTTGAACTTCACACTGTATCTTCCCGCACGTCAAAAAAGAACCCAACAATAGCTGCAAAACAAATCTTTTGGGGTCTTGAGTAAGGCTATGTGGGTATCTCATTGTCATATTTCCATCTAAGTATTTTTTTTATTTAATGTCCCTTCTGGAATCTTCCTTGCAGCAACAGAGCTTGGAAACTCTTCTTCAAACATTGTCAGAGATAGATAAAAAGGAGAACCAACGTAAAAATATGCATTTTTGTACGTTTCTATCCTCGTATCAAAACTGAAGATGGAATTTTAACATTCCGAAACGTTTGCCTGAAAAAGAAATAAATAGAAATGTATATTTTTACGTTGGTTCTCCTTTTTATCATGCGCGTGAGATTCCCTAGGGATCGACCAATTTTATGTATAATGTCAGAGATAATTACTGAGGCATGTTGTGTGTCTTGTGGCATGTTTAGTGTATTGTGTTACGGTTTATTTAGGCAGACTTGAGCGTGCTCTACTTCAGGCAGGACGGGAACATTTTAAATAGTATAACTAATCATAATGTACGTTGAATACCTAATTAAATGTGGTAACCGCTTTTTCTACCCTATTAATAAATCTATTACATACAATGATGGTTTGCGGACTCATCCAGAACTCTATCAAAGTGAAAAAGAGCAAAAAAAGAATCATTCATTCGATTTTTGCTCCGCCCCTGGCGATGGGAATGCTGACAAACTTGGGAAGGTCCTCAAATTGCACTTAATTTCTTCACCGTGGATGATAATTTCATTAGTTATCCTAAGATGTTTCTTGAAATTTGACTGTAATTGTGCGAAGAAATCAATTTTCAGCTCGCTTTCTATAAAACTATTCCTACTTGTATCGACATAAGGTGTAGTTTAGCATTATAAAATTCTCGATTACACATATGAGTGATGGCCTTCATGAGAAAATAAATAAATGTAGTTTTACAAGAAACGCTTCAATAGGTTTGAAAATAACTTCTTTAGTAAAATATATTTAAAAAGAGTTCTAATTAACCATACGCCGTTGAGTTAAGCATTGTGTTCCTGCGCTTTATTTCAACATAAAGTTAATTTCTCTGAAATATTGTACATATTAATACGGTATTATCTCCGCAAATAAACTAGGGATTGATTACTTCAAGTTGTTGCGAAATAATGACTGATTTTAAGATCTTTGTAACGGATGAATAACTCAACAATTTTGAAATGTTTATTCATTCACATAGTCTTCTTTGTTTTCAATGACTTTATTCCATCTGCCAAGTAGCTTATGTTTGCTAATTATTAAAATTCTCTATTCTCATATGCAAAATGAGAAGTGAAGCCAACTTCAATATTTCTTTTGTACTCTACCTAAAGCAGGCCAAGTGATTCCACGTCTTTTGAGTACATGGTTATAAGAGAGTGCAAGGTTATTGGAAAAAGAGGGATGAGACAATATTTCGCAACCAAGCTCTTCAAAGAGGCTTTTGGTTAGGGATGAGACAATATTTCGCAACCAAGCTCTTTCAAGAGGCTTTCGGTTAGGGATGAGACAATTTTTCGCAACCAAGCTCTTCCAAGAGGCTTTTGATTAGGGATGGGACAATATTTCGCAACCAAGCTCTTCCAAGAGGCTTTTGGTTAGGGATGAGACAATATTTCGTAACCAAGCTCTTTCAAGAGGCTTTCGGTTAGGGATGAGACAATATTTTGCAACCAAGCTCTTCCAAGAGGCTTTTGGCTAGCTGGGCTGTGTGAGGACGAGCATTGTCGTGATAAAGGAAAGCGTCCTTTATGTTCACCAAGGATTGGTGCTTTTGGATCAATGCCACTTCTAGGTGACGAAGCTGCTGGCAGTAAAGAATAGCATTAATCATTTAGTTGTTGTCTTATAGTTCATAATGAATTGTTCCTTCATTATTCCTTGAATAGCTTTGTTCCTTCATGCTCTCGGTGGTTCATAAGACTGGTGTTTTCTACTGATCCAGCATCGATATCTTTGAACACTTTGGTAAAGGATCCATTCTCATCTCACGTGACAATACTACCCAAAAATTGTGCTCGAGAGTGTCGAGAAAACAATGATTGGACACAAACAACATTTTATTGTGGTTCCCTGCATTCAGCTCATGAGGGAAACTTTTCAATGTTTTAAAACTTTTCAGCGTGCTTTAACTCCCTCATCATAGTTGTGTGGGCTACTTTCTATTGTCCTGCCAGCTTTTTAGAGTGGTTGGTAAGCTATTCTGGAACAAGTGCTTCCAAAATTTTTTGATCGAGTTTCTTGGAACGACTTTCGTTAAATGTCTCTTCCAAAGTGAAATATTCTTTTAGAAAACGAGAAAACCCTCTTCAGCTAGTTTTTTAAATCACTGCATAATTTGCAGTAGCATTCTGAGTGAATTTTGCTGCAGCTTTTTGCAATACTCTTACATATTTTATCTCAAAGAGAACAACATACGGAATTTGATCTTTGCTTGGAACAAACGTGAGTGTCAAATGACGTGAAAATATAAATGAAACGAATATAATCTGAAACAAAACAGTTCACTTTTACAAAAATTCTTATAGCCATATCCAAACACGAATAATTAAAAACACTAATTTCGGACACTACTCTCAAAGTACGGTAATTACTTTTCACCAATCACATGAATTTGGTTAACTTTAAGGCGGCCTAGTAAGTGAGCTCAATAAAAGAGGCTCGTATAAGGGGCAAGACTGCGCAAATGTGCAAAAGCTTTTCACAGAAGTGCAACTAACGTCATTTAACAGGGTCGGCTCTAACGAGATCTTGAGCTACACCTCAGGGGTGGCGAAAATGGAAGAAATTTTTGCTTGGTTCGCTTTTCTTTCTTTTGCTTGGTTCGCTTTGGAAATAAAGCATCCGTAGATGCCTTTATTATTTTTATTATATTATTATTCTCATCTGTAGAATCGGCTGGTCAAGCAACATGAGAAAAAACATCAAAATAAATTTTAACAAATGGCATGTATGTTATTTCTAATATTTTATGCAGTCATGTAACGTGATAAAAGATATAATTATAAATCTTAACAAGGTACAAATATGTGACTTCTAATACCTTTATAAAAAACTCGCTGAAAAAACTTGCGAGCTATCATAGATACAAGAACACTTTTCGAATAAAACAACCCAGTTTTTGGCATAAGCGTAATTTTTTCCGGACTATTGAGTGTACTATTTTTTTCTGAATAAACGCTATTTATATTGAAAGTATTACAAAAAAGGCAATCATTTTCAAAGAAACAACTTTGCTTGAAAGATTCATTGTTTTCAATATCCGACGAAAATCCTTTCCAATTTACGGAAAGTATAAATTAAAAGGTATAAATACACAAATATAAATATAAATAAATACGCTTAGGAAGATATAAATACAAGACACAATTCCGGTATTCCGGTAGGATGCTTTAAATTCGCTTGGCAAGAGAAATTGTTTCAAGGATTCACGTTTGAGCGCACATCCTGAGGGAGCGTTAGATAAGAGAAAGTGAGCTTGTACAACGCTCTATATTGGGCAGGAAATTTGGACAGCCAGATGGCTTAAAGGGCGAGGCTTTAGCGACGTGAAAGCAAACTAGTTTTTCTAAAATTGCGTCTGCATTTCAGACTTAAGAACTACTTCAATCTTGAGAGAAGGAGTCGTGTATTCATATTAAATAATATATTCCTTAAATGGTGCGACTGCATCTTGAAACTTTACAGTTTCGTACAGCTCTGACACGACGTGAAAAAAAACTTGTTATTCGAGAATGTATTTCAGACACAAGAATTGCATCCCTCCTGAAAGAAAAAGTGGCGCATTTCGATTTAATAACCAACTTGTTAAAATATAAGACAGTTTCTTGCAACTGCAATGGAAGTTTTAAAACGACATAGAATTTGGGAAAATGGTGGTTAGGATCGCGAGTGTGAAAATTATTTAATTCAAATTTTTCGAATCTCGATGCATTTCCGAAAAAAGATATTCCTCACATAAACACGATCATATTCAAAATTTTCGGAGAAAATTATTTTAAATTTGAAAATAATTGCAAGAAAGAGTTTTTAACTACATTCATATTGTAACAATCACTTTGTGAAACAGAGTGATGGGTCCATGTTGAAATAAGCATTTATTTAAATGGTTGGAAGGCAAAGTAAAACTCACTTGAATCCAAAATTTCACATCTATCGGCCGTTAATCATGCGTGAACAGGGCACCGAGAGAACTATATTGAATGAGCAAAACACGGTTTTGATTTTAGTTTTTGTAAGGAGCTTCAAGGTTTTTCGATTATTATAGGAGCAACGTACTTTTTTGAAGTAAATTCAGGTTACTAAACATTCCACCGGTTCCTCACCTTTTGTAGCAATGATACATCACTGCTTTTCTTCGATATTAATTTGAGAGTAGGGACCATCAAGTCACTGAAATTAATAACCAAAATCAAGATCCATCAATTTTTGTTAATTTTTCGACACATTGTGGCAATGCAGAACTTTGTTCGGTATGCTTATGGTCTGGACTAGAGAGATATATGATGCAAATTTTCGTTATTTTCAACAAATTCCATATTCCATTTTCGATATTGAAAAGTGATTTCTTCCCTTCCTTTCCCATCAGATTTTCAATACTTCCACGCATTTCTTCTCCTTAACTTTCTTTCCTGTCGATAAGCTTTAATTCTATCTAGCGAGTTCATTTAGAAATAGGTCAATAAACGAGGTTACTTCGTTGTTATCAACTTCAATACCCTCACAATATACCCCGCAGCACGGTATTTGGCGGAACATTACAGTATACCATGATTCGGTCCAAAATTGTCAGTCAAGACAATTCAGAGAGTCTTTAATTAATCATCCTTTGTACAGTTATCCTCAGTAAAATTTTCAAGACCTGTCAGTGAGTCATTAAAAATTCCTCAATAAAATTATCCTTGATAATATTTTCTTTTAAAACCTTGAGGCGAATCCTTAATTAATATTTATAAAATTTTCTTCAATAAAATTTTCATTCAAGACCTAGCAGGGAGGAATTCATTTTTCATAATAAAATTGAACTTATAAAAAATTGTCCCTAATTTTCTTTGGTAAAATAGACTTGATTAAAATAATTATTCAAGACCTGGCAGCGAGTCCTTGATTGTTTACTAGCGCAGCAAGCAGGGGACATGTTTAGCAGCAACCATTTCGTGTGAAGGCTCTTTGTGAGCATTGATTTTTAAATGGACGCCTCAGTTTCAATGAAAGCCTTTCTATTGAGCAAACATTTGGCCTGAAGCGCTGGTGTCTGACGCAAGCCTTCACAATGAGAGCCTAGAAAATTTTCTGGAGAATTTCAGTCACGACTCTGCAAAACCCTTGGTGACGGATTTACAGAATTTGAAATAAAGAGAGACGTAAGTTCTTGATTTTCTGCTGAAAAGCAGACACCAGATAGCTAGAAAAAACAAGACTTGATAAACTGATGCTCTTTGTAGACTAGCTCGAAGGATTTGGAAAAATGATGAGCTTTTTTCTTCATCTCATCTTAAAACGAAGAGTCGAATAAAAAGGACACAACTTGATTCTTGGTTAAGACTTGGATATGACTTGGACGATAAAAGCACGTTTTTGTAATTTTTTTCTTATATTAAGCTATTGAGATCACTTTATCGGGTGTATTTTCTATGATACTTGAATACCAAGACGAAGTTTGATTCCTTCGATGAAAAAGTGGCATCATTTTATTTAAAGCAGTAATTTAATTCGATCAGATAGACAATAACAAAATAGACTACTAACGTGCAATAAAGTGAAATCGAAAATGAAGGTGACAAAATTAGACGAGAATTCTTTTAATTTCAGAGAGTAAAAATATTTTGTATAAGTTGTACATCATGTAGCCCGAATCACGCAAATTTTAAGAGCACGCGCATGTTTCCAAACCGTAGTTGTCAGACTGAAATTTTTCAGCTCAAATTTACAAACTCGACGTTTAAAAAAACAAAAACAGTAAAAACAGGTTACCAACATAATGTTCAGGGCACTGAGTCTCATTTTTAAATAACATAATTTAAGAATTTAAGTAAATAAATATGAACTTTGAATCCATGGGTCGGTTACGCGTGAAAATTAGTGGCATGTCAGAGCCGATGAGTTTTGCTCCCGGCCAGTTTTGCAACACTAATTGCCTGTCCATCTTTTTCATCGGCCAGATCATCGGTTTTCGTTCTGATCGAAAGTAAGCACTCGTACTCATCGGATTTTGGTTTACCTACTCATCTCTTAGTGTTGGCGAGATTGGGAGAGGGAACTTTTCGTATTTTCCTGATAATGAACGATGATAACACTGTTGACCGACGGGAGATATCGTATATCATTAGAGAAATTGCTGTAAAGTTAATCTCCCTAAAAAGTAAACATTCCCATAAAAATTATTATCATAAAAATGTAGAGCATCACATTTATACGAAAAAACAATGACTAAACGATAACAAATTATGACAACTCTAGTCCTTAATCATTAAATGAATTGTTAGGAACTATTTGTTTTCAATACTACATTCCAAATAATTCAAAAACTCAAAAAAAACTTGTGCATTTCACTGTTCTAAAGGTTACAAAAACAAAGTCTGCGATAATGAATTACAGTATCTTGTTTTTCATGATGCCCCTTAAAAGTGCTGGCCAATTACCGTTGGGAGTGAAATGTATACTCAGTGTGGAAAACTGGAACAATATTTTGATTTGTGCCCCTTGCCCTTTTTAATTAATTGGATCGCTGCCACGAAAAAAGTATGTGGCTCTAGAATTTGCTCACCTAGTTTTTTTTTATCCCATTTTATCTTTTTTACCTTATTTTGCGCATTGTGTCTAAATAAAACACCACGCCATAATTACTGGACTTTTAATGAAGCAGCCTCATTCTTTTTAATTCTATGATGCACCCAGCCGAATTTAGCGCGTAGGAGCATATTTAATTAATTAAGGCACATCATACTACTCTGGTAATGAGACACCATCGTCATGAATATGACTCCGAGCCCTTTATATATGCCATGATGTTTTTTACTCTCAGACAACGCTTTCAATACGCAATCTGCTTCTGCGCTTCTATATGTGATAGTTTATACGCAAATATTTTCCCCAGTGGTTTCGAAACTTATAATACGATTTCCCTCTACACTTTGTTCAGCGATGAAAATTTCAACATAAAGCTTTCCCCCGCTGTCTCGGTACATAAAATATGATTCCCCCCCCCCCCCCCCACACGTTATTCAATTATGATGATTTCTATATAAAAGTGTTCATCAGTTGTCTCGAAACTTTAAACAAGATTTCCCTTAAGCGATTCTGACATGACAAACATTTTTTTTTTGCTCTAAGAATTATTGATTTGCATCATTTTATAAAAGAAAATTCCACGACTTATAAATTCTAAGAAGTTATCTTAAATTCTGACAATCCGTTAATTAAAAAAATTTGCTAAATCAAATCAATCGATAGTATTTTTATCGCCAGTTCAGTTGGGACACAATAACAACAACCATAAAATATTAGTTATGAAATCATGTTCATTCACGCAGCGAAAAGACAGAGTCCATCTTCAGCTGTTGACTTCAGAAGAGTCTTATAGAAATATCTCAATTGATGCAAGTGAAGCAATCGTTGCTATGATTGAAATGCCCTGTTGACCCCGTCAGTGAAGAATACACATTTTCATCTAGCAAGTTTTTAAAGTGCTGAAAGAAAGCATCTTAAGATTGGATCAGTTATTTAATAAGCGTTAACGAAGTAATGATTTTAGTTACGAATACTTTTCTCTCCATGAATATTAAAATTCAATTCAAATTCGGAAAGAATAAAGGTTCTTCTGAAACAACGCACATGCTGTTCATGTCAAAACATCCCTAGTAATTTTACAGCATTCATTCTCGTTGATTTAGTTTCCAGATTATTTGTGAGTCGGTTGGTAAATTTGCAGATGTAAAGAACCTGCTATATGAATCTAAATCAAATTCGTAAAGCGTAAAGGTTCTGCTGAAACAACACACATGCTGTATATGTCAAAGCATCCCTGGTAATTTTACAGCATTCATTTTTGTTGCTTTGGTTTCCAGATTATTTGTGAGCCGGCTGGTAATTTTGTGGAGGTAAAGAGCTGCGTTCGGTGAGAGGCACTTTGCTCAGAGAGAGACACGTTCTCCAGAGGGATAAACTTGTTCAAGGGGAAGCACTTTGTCCAGAGGACGAGATTTTGTTCTCTGGAAGACACTCTACCGAGAGAGAGACACCTCATAAATCGAGAATCATTCTGTACTCAGAGAGATACTGTGTAGAATGAAAGATACTTGTCGTGAGGGAGACAGGTGCTTAGTTAATAGTCATTTGTTCTGAAGTAACTTTATTTTTGCATGTCAGGAGGTTCCTAAATGCTTCTAGAAAATCGGTTAACTTCAGCAGACTAGTGTGGAGAACCAATTCTAGGGACGAGCATTGGATGTCTAATACAGACAAAAATAAAAATTTTAAATCAATCGCTCAATTAAATTTGAGCTTTTGTTCTTTGACTCGATGTCTCGATCTTCATAGTTTCATTTATCAGAACAGGAATATTCGACAACCGTTTCAGGGAAAAGAGTGGTTTCCACCAATACATATGAAAAATCTTGCGCTTTCTAACCTTATCAAATGGTGTTCGTTGAAAATAGTTCTTTAAAACTCTGAGAAGAAAATTCTTCCAAAGCGTTTGATGAATACAGTACATACTCGTGGATAAAAAGACCGTTTGAAATATACGAAGCAATTATTGTGAGGAAATATAAACGAAAGCTAGGGGACGTATAAATCATTTTATCAGAGTGAAATATTGGAAAAACACATTTTTAAAGACTAGTTTCAAACGCAACATTTTGCTTAATTGAGGTTTGATGTCAATTTCTGTAACGGAAGCCTGTGATTTAGGGGAATTTGATATTACCGCAAGTCAAAAAATGGTCGTACATAATTTTTTCATTCATGTAATATATCGAAGTAATTTGAAAAATGACAAAGATTTATCTCGAAGTATGAAATTGTATTTTAGATTTTTTTTAGCTTCGAAAAGTTTGAATTTAGAATGAGATCCATAACAAAAATTGTACAGAACAGGATAAATGGAACTATTTATGCTCCAGTCAACTGTAAAATTCATTGATGTTCAGATACTTTAAAACGAATAAGTTATATAAAGTTGTAATCATATATAATACATATATCATAGCATCTTGTTATGCAATACCTGTAAAAAATATATTCATTCTGTAAAACGTTTCAGAGACCAGCTCCATCTTCACTAACGAAATCATCAAAAACTAAAAAAAAAAATAAATAAATAAAAGATTAGTTTAATTTTAATGATAAGAGTTTACAATAAAAACCTACACATTTATTTTTCGCGGAAACGAACCTTTTGTCCTTTTAAGGCCTAATTTTTATTTGCCTATGTAGGTTGTTCATGCAGAATTTCACGAGCGCAGACGTACAGGTTCTCTGTGTGCTCCATATGAAATTCTGAAAACGTTAAATGTATAACCTTGTGTTAGCTCATCTTTGTTGGCCCGAAAAAGTATGTTGAGGTTAAAAGGAATGTGAAACGTATAAAGAGATAAGAGTTATTAAAAATATTCTTCTGGTGAGGGTGATAACGATTGCGCCTTCATAGAGTAAAGGGAATTACTTTTGAACAAAAAGAATGATTTGTTCGCAGAATCTTCGCAGAATGATTTGTTTCTCGTCGTTTCATGTGGCTGAATAATTTGATTTTCTTTTTGTTGAAGTAATGATTGCTGTTAAAAACGCCTTTCCGCAACTTCTGTTGCAAATGGATCACACAAGAATCATTACACAATGTCATTACCCAGTCTAACTTTTTTTGCTGAAGCATGCACGTTTTTCACCGCCCAAGCAATTTAATTACTCGGGTGGCGAAAAACATGCATGCAGGTGGCAAAAAAGTTAAACTGGGAAGTTTTTTGGCTCGACATCAAAGTCCTTCCAGCACCAAATGATGTCCAGATAGTTTTTAGAATCGCTTTCAGAGCTTTACCATGTACAGATCGTTATCAACTTCGCTTTCAACACAAAATAATGTACAGATCGTTATCAGAATCGCTTTCAACACCAAATCATGTACAGATCGCTTTCAGCACCGAAATTTCTACAGATCTCTTTCAGCACCAAATTCTGTACAGATCGCTTTCAGCACCAAATCATGAACAGATCCCTTTCAGCACCAAATTCTGTACAGGTCGCTTTCAATGCCAAATCCTGTAGTGAATGCTTTCAGAATCGCTTTCAGCATTAACTCCCTTACAGATCGTATTCCTTCACTGCTATGAAGTTAACGCAACTCATTGGAACATGAACATTTCAATTTCAATTATCCAATTATTTTCGGCCATTTGGCGGCATCAATTCTAGTTTTGCTGATTTTGGAAATTCCCGAAACAATCAATCGAAAACTTCATCTTTCCCTGCCGTTGTACCGTAGAGGGATAGCCCGTGTTTTCTTCCGATTAATTCATTTACGTTCGAGCTCAGTTCATTGAAATATGTTGTTCTTCGCAATTTGTTTGTTGTTTGGTCGATATATTTCCTAACCTAATTCAATTAAATTTTTCCTGTAATCCGCTCTCATGTTTTGAATGGTGCTCGATCGAGCGTACCATCTTCTACTTCATGAAAAATAAACTATTTCTACGCCGCGCATAACACTACTTGAATGTTTAGAGCACCCATCAGTGTGAGCATTGAAAGACTCATCACATAAATTTTAATAGAAGCAGCTTGCGTGAGGACAACTCTATTGCAGAATCGAACCAAAGCTGCTATATAGATTACTGTCTCAGCCAAGATCCTCTTGTTTAAGCTCTCTGCAGATCTAATTTGACCCTCAAAAATGACTCTATACGTTACAATTCTTTTGAGAAAAAACTATTATGAATTTTCGTCAGAAAACCGACAAAATCAGTCCTTATTACGACCTAACGTGACTTCAAAAATTAACTCAATACAATAGAAAAATAATTAAAAATGACGCGGTAGTTTTTCGCCAGATCAACGTCAACTCCAGGCTTCATTCTGTTCTAATGTGACGATTTTTTTCGGAAAACATAACTTAAATTTTCTCCCGAAATATGTCAATGTAGAGAGCCGTCTCGTTCCATGGACGCACCTCAGAGCAGCACTCCACTGAGCTAGTGTTCAGCCCGGGGAGAGAATGAAATGTTAGGCGATGAAATGTTAGGCAATGTCAGTCCAAATTGAAGTACCGTAAAAAGTACCATTTTTCATCCAGAATTTTAAGTTTCTTCGTCTGGGCCATCGTGTTACCGGGGTTCAAAATGAGCTTTTGAGACCGTCGCTCGTTTGGATCTTCATTCAAGGATTAATGGGACTGAATATTCATGTTACTAGACACTCAAAAGCAAAACGCACTTATGAGAGTACTCATCGTCAAATTGTAGGATAAGGAGAGCCATTAAGTGGAACAATATTGCTATTTATTTCAGGCATCTGATGAGACGGAGCCATTGACATTTGATGATCTTTTTAATTAATTAGAACGTTTTATACGATCAACTTCCAGCATCTGATGATAATGGGTACAGCGATGTAGGATGGACTTATTCATTAAGCAGAACACTCTCGCTATCAACTTCAAGCATCTGATGAAAGTGGATCTATCGGCGTATGATGGACTTTTATGATCAGCCACAACGGAATCGATTAGAGAAGCTCAACGTTAAGAAGGCATAATTGCAACCTGAAAATTATTCGTCGGAGTAATTGGAAAAAGTAAAAATACTTTCAGTGACACAAATATCGAAATTTATTCACGACGCGTGGAAGCATTTGACCCATTTAAGAATGCTAAGATCACGAGTGCTGAAAATTTGAGAAAGCCACGCTTAAATTAATGTAAATTTCGAAACTTATGCCAAGCTCAGCTGAGTATTGCGTTCAGTTACTAGTAAAATACTTAGTTGCTATTGTACAGTAAGTACAATAGCACAAAATGGGATAACTGCCACAACTTGAGATTTTTCGGTGTTGTTACTCGTACATTCGAACTTTTGCTATCGTTGTATGATGCAGTGTGATTGCGTTACACCATTTACTGCTGCTACATGACGTTTTTGCTTCTACTACCTGATGCTTTGTTTTGACTTCCTGATGTTTTACTTCCTTTACCTTATTCTTGGTTTTTACTACCTGATGCTATGTTTCGACTACCTGATGCCATGTTTCGACTACCTGATGCTATGTTTCGACTACCTGATGCCATGTTTTGACTGCCTGATGCTAGGTTTCGACTACCTGATGTTTTGCTTCCTCTACCTTATTGGTGTTTTTTACAACCTAATGCTATGTTTCGACTACCTGATGCGATGTTTCGACTTCCTGATGCTTTCTTTCGACTACCTGATGTTTTGCTTCCTCTACCGTATTGGTGGTTTTTACAACCTGATGCTTTGCTTCTACTACCTGATGATTTGTTTCGGTTACATGATGTTTTACTTCTACTACCTGATTCTTTGTTACTACCTGATGCTTTGTTTCGACCACATATGTTTCACTTCTACTTTCTGATTGTTTCTTTTTAGTACCTGATGCTTTGCTTTTACTACTGGAGGCTTTTTTCGGCTACATGATGTTTTACTTCTACTTCCTGATGCTTTAGTACTAAAAATGATAGTTTGCATGTACTACCCTAAGTTTTTGCTTTTCCTACCTGATGCTTTGCTTCTACCATCTGATGCGTCTACTTCCTGGGATAATAAATGGTTTTAGTTAATTAAATTTGCCTGACGTCTTCCATTATTCCGTTATTAAGCAAATATAATGATTGATTGCACTTACAGAAAATACAAAAATTGCTGCAAATGGAGGATTTGAGGGAACAAATGCAATGAGTAAAGAAAATGTCAGCTCTCAATAATTATTGTTTCCAAAAAAGCATTATTTTCGCTCCTCTCCAACGTCAGGGTTTTTTATTATGGATTGAGTGTTAGTGTAATCAAAGATGCTGTATAATTCTTGCGCGATTAGTTCATTAACTCTTATTTTCACTTTTTAGAAAAATATTTCCTTAGCATTTCAAGAGCAATTTCAAAGAATTTTAACTTGTTGTTCATCAATTCTGACGCCACAACTACAAAAACGTAAAAACTAAGTCACCATTTTTCGGTGAAATGTTTGCAAATACGATCTATATCTTCCGCTTCTATTTGACTCATTATAGGCATCTGGATGTACTCTTTTATTCGCTACCGATAAACCATTTGTACAGTGAAAGCCCTTTAAATTAGATGGACATTTTTAATACGCATCTAAGTCTCTTTTATGCACCTAAGTTTTTTTGTATTGTTTTTTTATTCCATTACAAAGAGTTATTGGTATGGTCAACTCAAATCAAATAACGGGAAAATTTTGATAAATAACTAAGTTTTTTTATACTGCAAACTCCTATTCACTCTGAACACTATTGGTACGGTCGTTGCAACTCAAACTACGGGGAAATTTTTAATGGGCATCTAAGTTTCTCAATCTATCATACGCAGGCGTCTCGTAGCAAAGGCAGGCTCTAACTTCCTCGTTCTGGAAAAGATAATTACAGCATCGTAAATGTCGGTCACGCTTAGGTGATGTAGGCTGGAAATGCTGGCTATTTTTGAGTCCTGAGTGATGCATTTTCAATGGTTGTACTTTGTACTCACGGAGGTGCATGATCTTGAAGAGAACTGAAACCTATATGAAACTCCGCTGGTCATATCATCATCATCATCATCATCATCATCATCATCATCATCATCATCATCATCATCATCATCATCATCATCATCATCATCACCATTATCATCATCACCATCATCGTCATCATCATCATCATCATCATCATCTTCATCACTCGTGGTGTATTTTTAATGTGGGTGGTTTGTACTCACGGAGGTGATCTTGAAGAGAATTGCAAGCTATTTGAAACTCTGCTGGTCATATCATCATCATCAACATCACTCGTGGTGTTATTTTAATAGGTGTGGTTTGTTCACTCTGAGGTATTGGGGAAAAAAATTTCCATCTGCGTAAAAAAATTCCACTGCGAGTTGGTGATTTTAGTTTTTGTGTTGGCTTCATTTGACGTCCATGTACGCAGTGGACTCATTTTTTAGACAGGCAATTACCGTACAGCTTCGCGTCGTATTTCCCGCGGGAATCACGCGAAATGTCGTTCGTTATGACATCGAACGCCACACTCAACCTTACTTCAACTGAATGAAATTAGTGAAAAATTTACTCTTCTATTCGAAAGTGGCATTTGAATCTCACAAACTCGTTTTGAACTCAATTTTAGGCTGTTATAACATAATGTACCGCGGCAAATCGTGTTTAAAATTAGACTCATGTACCCGGTTCGAACGGGAAAACTGCATTTCTATTTGTTTTCTGTCTGAAAATTGAAATTTTGAGTTTCTCTCGCTACATAGAATAATCAAATTTAAAATGCCCTTTAACATTGAGTATTTGATGTTGATTGGATGTTCATGTTTAAAATGTTGTAGCTTTGCTCTGAAATTGAGATAGGTTTTGTGTACAATTTTTATGCATGCTTGGGAATTGTGTTGTGTTGTCGATTCCAGTTGCGTTCAGATTATTGAAGCGCATTAATAAAAAATGTTGTCTGTCTCAAGTTTACATCAATTTTGCAGCGAGAAAATCACTCGTTTGTTTTATATTTAAATTCATTTTGACTTACATGCTGTTAAGAAAATAGAAACAGAACTAATCCAGAATATTATTTGAAATATATAGGTTAACCACAACAGTAATTACGCTTTTAAATTCGCCAGCGACTTTTGACAGAACGAGTGTGAATTTATACACGTGTAAGTAACGTAGAAAATGCCAGACATTAGGCGACTTGGAACCCCATCTCAAATTGTTGGGGGTTAAAATCAGTCATTTTCTAATTGAGAAGTAGTCATCTGACTAAAGTTTGATCAAATGTCCAAGTATCGAGGGAAAAAAATGTATTCATTGACGATTTCAGAACTTTTCGTGCGCTGTAGGGGCAATCACGCGCCAAGAACTTATTTTTTCCTGCAAGTTTTGTACGATAAAAAGTATCCTCCCTTAATTAAGCTCTCTAAGTGGCCCTTGATTATAATCTAATATTCCCTTCTTATTTTTCGTTCAAGTGAGTTCTTCTTTCACCACCAAGCAACACAAACATTTTATCCCAGTACAATTTCCAGGCTTTTCCTTTCAATGCAAATTCACACGAATAAATTAGAAATTGTTTTTTCTCACCGAATATCTTACGCGAATCTTTATATTTTCACCTATTCATTTCGTACCTAATTTTATCATCCGGTCATTGTAGTATCTCAGAGATAACTACGATTACATTTGTTCATTCATCAACCTCATGGTCATTGAAATTTTACACAGTTTTTACGGAGTAACTACTCGTATTTCCCTACTCTCATCTCGAATTTATTTTTATACCAGTCAAGTAAATCTCTCACTAACTTCAAGCTCAATTTCAACTTACATCTAGTGAACGACTACGTAGCAATTCACCTGAGTTTATGATTTCTCCATAAAACGTGACTGCCGTACGCCAGAGGCTCCTATAACCTTTTCGCCACCCCGCACCCTTGAAGAAATTTCCTTCAAATCTTGCACCTCCTCACATGAAGCCAATATCCTATTATTTACCTGGACTTTTCTCGCACCCCCTGGAGTATCGTCTCGCACCCCAGGTTGTGAACCCCCGCAGCACACCAACAACTCTACTTTTGTACTCTCCGAGTCACACATCGCCCAACTCAACAATGCTGCACAATATCCTCTCACTTTACTTATTGCACTCTGTAAGTCGCAAGATGTCCAACACAACTCATCGATTCCTCCTATAATTTGCATGCTTTTCTTTAGAGATAGCAAGTTCTCCCTAACATTAATTCATGCTTTATTATGCCTATACAATAATATTGTTGACGATTGCCTGTTATGCTCAACAAATTACAACAGAATACAACAGAACTCATTTTTAGCCCCTACACTAATTGACCTGTTGTACTCCTATACCATACGTCGTCCAACACAACTAATCTATTGTCTCTATAATTTGCGTGCTTTTCTTTACAGATAGCCTGCTCTCCACTACAATTCATGCTTTATCTTTAGAATAATTACTGATACGCTGTGCTCCACAAGTCGCATCGTATTCAATAGACCTCATGTGTTGTTCTTTTAATTGACCTGTTGTACTCCAATATCATGCGTTGTCAACCACAACTCATCTATTGCCTGTACAATTTCCATGCTCCTCTTTACCAATAGCATGCTCGCCTCCACAATTCATGCTTTATCTTTAGAATAATTATTGATATACTCTTCTCCAAAGACTGCATCGCATTCTGCAGACCTCATTTGTTGCTCTTGTAATTTCAGTATCACGCGTTGTCCAGCACAACTCCCTTCTTAGTTCAACAATTTTAATACCTCCGGCTGTTTACTATGGAGGAATATTGCTCCAAGATATTTTGACGGGGACGTAATTAGCAGACGTTAGAAGGGTGCTTACGCGAACGGGGGTCAATCAACATCTCGGAAATATTTTACAGGGATTGAAATGCCTTTACAGAAATACCGTAGCAATCTAAGTAGTACTCTCAATTTAAAACAAGATTAAATGCCGGGATTAGTTGCTGGCTGAGAGAATTAGTTAATATAGAGCCAAAGATTAGTTTAGATAGAGCCTAAGATAAGTTTAGATAGAGCCAAAGATTAGTTTAGATAGAGCCAAAGATTAGTTTAGGTAGAGCCATCTTTCTTAGGCATGGGATATTAAAATTTAAGCGCACGCTCGACTTGGAAACTAAGTGATACGAAATACATTCCTTATTTATGTCAATAGCTCTGCGATGAAATCATCTGAAATAAAATGAATACAAGTTTACCTGAAAATTATGTAATGAACTACTAAATAACGATCGTAGTGCATGAGGGGGTTGAATTCACTTAAGTTAATAAATATTTTATTTAGAACGTCACTCCATGATTTTGACAGGTTCGGAAATACGGTTTTATTAGAATCTATTTAAGAAGACTGTTCGTGCGCTCAAAAAGACTCTAAGTGACCGATAATCGTGCCAGTTCTTTTGTTGTCTATTAAACGTGCATTAGTCATTCTCTGTCTGATGCCTTTGAAATTCAAATCCGATCCTGTGCAAAATACCAAGAAGTTGCGTCTCCTGTTTGTTTGCTGCATGAAACGAACAACAATCACTGTTATTCCAAGATCAGTTCAACAAAAAACTTCTGAACGTGACTTTAAAAAGGCTTTTATTAGCAGTACCTGTTCTACTTAATCATTTCGAACGACATTTGCATGAGTCTGATGGAGTGAAATACACGTTTTTTGGGAAGACTACTTGTTCTTTAAATAAAATGAACTTTGCATTACTTTGAGCTCGCTCTAGCAGTAACGGAGTAGGAAATTTTGGCAGCATGTCTCCCTTCCTGTTTAAATTCTTTCATATTAATTTTTCGTTCTGGGACAAATGACCTCTCTTGCATGCGATCACGTAACCAAGCCTTGCAGCTCATTTGGTTTTTGCTTCTGAAAGTGACCCTTATCTTGGAGTCTTTGTCAAGACTGTAGATAATTTGCCCCTCATTTTTTCATTGAGTCGATGTTTCCTAGTGGGTGTCCTTTTGTGTGTGCGTGTGTGTCTTTGTCTTTTTCTGTGTGTCTTTGTCTTTTTCCCTGTGAGCGTGTCTCAGCCTTTCTGTGTGTGTGTCTTTGTCTTTTTCTGTGTGTGTTTGTCTCAACCCTTCTGGGGGTGCGTGTTTCTACCTTTCCTCTGTGTGTGTGTCACTGTTTTTTTTGTGTGTGTGTGTCTTTGTCTTTCTCTGTGTGTGCCACTGTCTTTTTCCCTGTGTGCGTGTGTCTGTATTTTTCTGTGAGTGTGTGTCGTTATATTTTCTGTGTGTGTGTCTTTGCCTTTCGGTATGTGTGTGTGCGTTTCGGTCTTTTTCTTTCTGCTCGTCTTGTGCAACTATCGTCGCCTGAGAGTTTGATCCTCGTGCTTATCAATTATTGATAGTTTTGGTAATCTAACATGCTATTTTTGTGTCATTTGCGTAACTTGATTCAGTTAAGACTGGTTTCTAAATTTTCCTTCTCGGTCAACTGGCATGCCACATGCGGGCATACCGTGTGCCAGTTTTCGGTTTGCTGACTCTTTCCGTAGTCTCTGTTCTATTTGCCCAAGCTCAACTTGTTGTAGCTAACTGATTATGGTGGATGTGGACAAGATGATTTCAGAATTTGATTATTTAGTTTTAAATTGTTTGCATTCAGAATAGAGTTTGCAGTACCTTAACAAAATAAAAATCCAGGAATCCCTAGATTTCAGGAAGACAATCCCGGAAATTCCAGGGATCCCAGGATTTCTTTATATTTTATATTCATGCTCTATTAATTTGTTGCTCATGCCTATCGCAGTACATGGCGATTTAGGAAGCGAAAAACCTTTATATGAGTAGGATTCTCTAATGAATCAACTCTTTGTAACTGTATTTACTGACACGCCATCGACTGCTACAAGCTTGGTCACTTGCTTCTCCTGAGTACTTTGATGCACCTATACGAAACTTGTTATTTTTGATTGTTTATGTTTCGTGCTTCCACTACAGCTCTCCCTTGCATGAGGGCGCTTTTTTCTCAGCTACTATTATAGTTGACGCAACTGGGTCTACATTTTCAAGCTTCTCTATGTTGGGTTTCCTTTTATGAGACGTAACAAACCACTGGTAGACCAGCTTTTGCAAAGTAAGCTCTTGCCGCACTTCATACATTTCGCACTTTCTCCAGTTGCATCTTCAACATAGTATCGCCACACAAAGCCTTTAGGTTCTACAACTTCAGCTGTTGCCATCGTGTCTAGTACAGGCAATTCTTTATTACCTGCCAAACCAAACTACAAAATATATTCTGAGGAAGTAGTTGATGTATATTATGAGACAGTGTAGACTACACTGTGATCACTGTATAGTGATCCTCATATGAGGACAGGCTGTATTTAAAGTATTTGATAGTTTAAATAAATTTGTGTTGAAGTAAAATTTGGCTTAATTTAAACTTCTTTTATGATTTACATGAATTTTGCGAGTTTTTGTGCACTAGAAATGAATGCCGACGTCAATGGGTTGATGTATGCTTGTCTTCAAATGTGTTGCAAACTTTTTTCCACGTATTCATTACACACATTCCTAAATTTCTTGTATAAAACATTTGTTGGTTATAGATATAATATCAATATTTTTCCACCACTGTTTATATATAGACCAAACATGTTTTATTATTTTCCCTGCACTGTTCAAACTCATTGATGTAAATATTTATGCTATGCAGTGGACGACTCAATAGTTTAGCAGAATTTCGAGAAATGTGCAATACATGCGCAATGAGGTAAGTAACCTCATCGACTTTCTGGTGTTTGTACTTATGTGAAAAAGTTAGAAATTAACTATTAATCTTCACTCGACTTACGTGGTTGAAATGGTCAACGGTCCGACCTGGATTAACTGTCATTGCGTGCGTCCAGGCGTCAATTATAAGACATTAAAGAAACCAATGCACTAAAAGTATGAAAAACATGCTGGCAATGCGTATTTTTTATGTGCGTTTAATCCTGCCTGATTATTTCGCTGGGTTCTTGAAATTAGCCTTCAATTTTGTATATCTTTAAAATTCATGAGATCTTCTTTTTATGCTTGCACGAGGGCACTCATCCGAGGAAAGACTGAAATTTTTCGAAATATTCATAAAAGACTTTGAAAACACCTCCGAGAAGAACTGAATGTCTCCTTCGCATATTGCAATAGATAGCATATTACAAAGTTTATGTAAGCCTTCAGAATGATTGAATTCCACATTCAACTTTATTCATACACTGAAAAACCTTCCAGATATTTTGATAAAATAACCTAATAAAATTCACACATTTTCTTTTTCTTTAGGAATCATAGCGATTGGAAAAATACGAAAAGTAGAAATTAAAAACTCGCCAGCTAAAGTTCATGTAAAATAACTTCAAATATGGATGAATCAACAACAAATACCATAGCTTGAGAATTCAAAAGAAATTAATATTAAAACTGCAATTTCCTCATATTCTCCTTGTTCTTTTTTGCGCCTTAAATGCATTGGCTATAAAACCAGAGGGCAACGAATGAAAAAGATGTAGAAAGGCAACAAATTTCGAAATAAATCACCACAGCTTTATCATAGAAAGACAACAGATTTCGAAGGAAACCACCACCTCCTCATGAAATTACTTGGAAGCCCATAAATATCTATGTTTTTGCAGTTTTCCTGTGTCCCGTAACCTTTGAGTGTATCGTAAAGTCAAGTTAATCGGGATAACCTATCAAGTCGGCCGCTTTTACGGTCTCCTCATCAAGGGTAAATATGCGCAAACAAAGGGGCTATTCACCCTGTCTTTCTAACTTTCGTTTCCATCAGAGAGTCAGCCATTGTTCATATTCCATCGCAGATTTTCTTTGCGGTTTACAAACACCTTCCTTCACTGAGCTTCAAAGGTGAGTTGGACACTTTTTAGATGCATTCGCTTCTTAGGTACACGTGTTTTTTTTCAGGAAAATACGAAGCTCGCTGTGAAATACTTCTCGTGAAGCTATCACGGGGAGAAGGTCAAGGTCATGATGTTTTCTTCTGTTGAACATGAATTTTGGAGATCTAACTTTGATTGCGCAACAGTGCGATTAGTGCGTCTTCGTGGGGCAGAATATTTT
Source organism: Morinoia aosen (assembly GCA_030386875.1). Classification (NCBI taxonomy): domain Eukaryota; kingdom Metazoa; phylum Arthropoda; class Malacostraca; order Amphipoda; family Talitridae; genus Morinoia; species Morinoia aosen. The sequence continues at coordinate 20,626,326 of CM059556.1, forward strand.
TCATCTTGAGTGCAAGCCGATTTGTGTGAGCTCTATTGAAATTAAAAAAATATATATTTCAATCCAATGTCGTGGTAAATACAAAAAGAAATAACTCAACGTGAGAGTAAAGGCAATCAAAGTAAATTACAATGGACGTATAAAGATTATATTTTCATAGAAATCATCGCTAAATTCATGCACAAAAAGCTCAAACAGTTTTGGCCATGGAAACAATTCATCAAAAATAATAATGGCATGGCTTCTAAACAAGAATTATAATTTTCAAATTTAATTTTTAAAAAATTATGCAAAGTGCCAAGGTGATATGCAAAGTACCAAGGTAAATCAAGCAACAAGTTAATGATAAAATGAATACCTAACGTATATACAGTAAATTAACTGCATGACATCGTCTACCATAACGTACACAGGAGTCGTGGTTTTCGATGGGGATGTGTTTATATTCTCATTAACCTCACCATAACCTATACGTATAAGAATCATACCGAATACAAAAATATTTGTTAAATTGTTCTAAATGATTGATAAGTGTAGAGATTAATTTATTCTGACTAATTTTTACAGGCGAACGTAAATGCCTAACATCACAACTAATGCGACTAGAAACCTACGCAAGAAATAAAATGCGCTTAGATATTGAAGATGATTATTATTAAAATCCTGTATAGGAATTCTCATCTTTGTGTTTGTTTTTCCTTAATAATGTACAAAAAGTTAGGTTTAGGATGGTTTTCGGTCGGGCGGTATTTAAAATTTAAACTTATTTTTACTTTTTTGAAAAAGGAGACGGGTCTGGACAAATTTAGTCTGGATTGTTTTCGCATAAGCTGTAGCTTATACAAGAGATAAGTCTGGATTATTTTTGCATTAGCCATACACATGAGAAGTCTGGATTGTTGTCGCATAAGGATTGTTTACGCAAGAAATTAGTCTCGATTGTTTTCGCATAAGCTATACGGCAGATTTAGGTCTGGATTGTTTTCGCACAAGCTATACGCAAGACTTAAATCTGTATTGTTTCCGCATAAGCTATACGTTTCAATTAAGTCTGGATTGTTTTTGCATTGCCTTCACACAGAAATTACGTCTCTATTTCATGGATTGCCTTAGAAATTTTCAAGGTGGAGCTGCTTGATTGTCAGTGCTTACCCAGCGACTTGCTACGAATTTGAATGTGAAGCTCAAGGAAATAAAAAAATTATGGTCATTCCTACGTGTTTTAAAAAATTTATGGTTTCGAAACAAAAAGACTATTTTTTTTCGAAAACCAAAGCTAGTCTGTTTCTACCGTCACTCGGCTTATCTCAGTTTCTATCGTCACAAAAAACAATTATACGTACTCTGAGATCGTAATACACGAACTTTTTATACTTTTGTACACGAGGTGCGCATTTATGTTTCAAAAATAGGCGATTTCCAGATTATCGATCAATTTTCTATAAATGAATATACCACGCGATTCATTCATGCACATTCTATGATATTGATGACAATAATATATATATAATTATTTTTATATACGGTGAAAGAAAAATTCCAATCACATAAATAATATTTCTTTAAAATGAATGAAGGCTTCAAAACGTTTCAATAAAGCAAACCCTGACTGGCTAGAATTTTTTTCTTATTTGTCGTTTGAAAAATTGTTAATTTGGACGGCGTAATTGTCAAGTCTAGAAAACTTTTTCTGACTAAGCAATAGAATCGCACGAAGATCTTTGAATGGCAATTATTTCAGTATTGAAGCTACAGTTGAACATTTACCAAAAACTTTCGTATGAGAATATATAAATTTATTATCGAGCGCCAGTTATTTCAGTATTGAAGCTGTAGTTGAATATTTTCGAGAAACCATTACCAGAGAAAAACGTAAATGCCTTATTTGAAAGCCAATTAGTTTAATTCTTAAGCTGTTGTTAAATATTAAAAAAGTATGCTTGAGAAAAATGATAAATATTTTATTTCATGGTCAATTATATGGGCGTTTTGAAGTTGCGAAGGATTTGAGAAGTTGAGTTTAGAAGCTAAAGTCACGTTCTAATATTCTAAATGACCCATCGATGGGTCGTTTTGCAGCTGTAAAAACTTAATCCCTCCCTATCCACCGGCAGGTCATACCGCAATGAATGCGCTAACGAGCAGATCTTCTTCCCTCACAATTCGACCAATATTCATAAACTATGATATAACATAGGAAAATCGATTTTGCGAAGCAAATTCACAATGAAAGAAATGGAGAAGAAGTACTTTAAAAACATTTACTCTGAACGTTTCGAGCCTAAGCTCATTCTCAACAAAAAGTCTGCAAATAATATAATAAACAAGTTAGTACACCCAAAAATTACGGAAGCGCAGAATATAATCACAATAAAAACAAACAAACAAAAATAATAATAATTTATCGGTTGACTATTTTCAGAGGGTATGCACTCTGCATTTCGTTGAGGGAAGGTTTAAGTTTATGAATGAATAATGACTCTAAAATACGTAGGTCTAAGCTGGCGGTACAAGTATCTAATATTTTAAATTTGCTAATGTCAATTATCTGTTCACAGGAATTATTACTACAATGTTGTCTGATGCTAGAATGACTAGGAGAGGTAAGCAAGCGACCTGTTCGATGACTCCGACCTGCATGTTCAGCAACCCTGACGTAAAGTGCTCGGTGGGTGGAACCCACATACTGCGATGCGCAATGCGCACAACTGAAATTATAGACGAGGGAAGATCGCATGCCAGTCTTCTGTAATTTTTGGGTGTACTAACTTGTTTATTATATTATTTGCAGACTTTTTGTTGAGAATGAGCTTAGGCTCGAAACGTTCAGAGTAAATGTTTTTAAAGTACTTCTTCTCCATTTCTTTCATCATGATATAACATGTTGGACTTTCAAACAGCAAGCCTTCACATGATACATCACCAATTCTTTCAATCAAGTCATAGTGGTGAATGAATGTGGAATTGAAATGAAGTTACCACTTTTGTAACATTATCTTACTTACTTAAACGTACTGCTCTCTTACTTCTCTTAGTACTTATTCTCTTACTTCTTAAACGTACATGACCAAGTTCGATACGCGAGATACATTCTTTCAGCTGCAAAGTTACCTTTCTTCCAGTTGATCGAAACAAAAATTCATCTAATGCAGAAATTGGGAACGGTTAAGGATTCTGTGTTTCACCGACACGAAATTGGAAGCTCATTGAGAGTCGTCGTCGGACAAGACTTCGAGAAAACTTTTTTGGGCACGAATGAAGAGTTCCGCTAATCATCCAAGAGTTTTGATTGACTCTGTACACATGAAAGAATGGGGCGATTAGCTCAAGTGATTGAGGTTCGTAGGCGGAATAAAGCGTTCTGTTCGATTTCGAAACTGGAATTCCCGATCAAGCCTCGAGCATGATTTGTCCGTTTTTGGAAGTCTGGCTGAGGACTATACAGAGGTTTGCAGGACTGTTCAAAAGCTGTGTGAGCAGTTAAATGTGATGATGTCTTGAGCCTACTCGCAACAGAATTGAAATAAAATTAGTGAACCATAGAAAAAAAATCTTGAAAACTTAGAAGCGAAGAAAAGGCCAATGAAATTAGTCATTTTATTTACAGAGGAAATTAAAGTGAGAAGTAAAAAGTGAAAGTGACAAAAGTGGAATTATCGAAACAAGCCTCTAAGCTCATCATAGAAAGTCAATGACCGTCAGAAAATATATTCCTAGAAATTTTGAAGTGATGCAAATGCTAATAAAATTAGTCATTTTATTGAAAAAAAAAGAAAACGAAAACGTTTCGGAGACCAACTCGGAGTTCAATGCACCTGTACCTGAAATGAACTTTCGAAACAATGCACGGTTAGTGTCAGGGTTACGCTATGAAGAAGTTGCTGCGTATTCCTTCAGAACATATCACTCATTTGCGGATGAGATGATTTCCTTAATAAAAATATTGCTGCATAAAACTATGCCCCAACGAGTTAATTTCTTCTCACACCTACAAACGACGGCCACTTGAAATATCTTAATGAGCCAGGAAAGCCTTTTATCCTATATATATGTCGCCTGTTCCACAGATCACCGTCGATTCTTTGGTGGTGCTCTAACAATAGCTTCCTTTCGTACTGCAAGTCAAGTTTTAACGCTTCTTCTCTTTATTTCAATGAATATTACCCGAAAACTTGAATGCCACCTACGCAGCGTAGCACATTTTTGCACGCTACAGCAGCTAGTTAATTTTCTTCTCACGATCGATTCCCTGCGACTTTATTTTCTAATTTGCATATTCATTCACATTTTTTGCGTGGTTTACAGTAAGTCTTGAAATAAATATTCACCAGTTTATTTTTTGATATGCATTCTGCATATTCATCTTGAACTTTCTCTTTCTATACATTAATTGCTATGAAATTTTAACACCTATATTCCCAACTTTTTTCTTTTTGACCGGCATTCAGCGTATTCATTGAGAATTTTTCCGTTCCGCATAATTGCTTTAATATTTCCTCATATAAATCCACACTTTATGTTCTGATTGTTAACATGCGTTTTCTTTCAGAGCTCTGCATTTCTTGCATAGCTTACTATAAATTGCAGCCAATAGAAAGAGCAGCTCTATCGCAACGAGGCGAATGGGTTCATAATCAGCCAATACGGTCTGTCTGTCAACCTTCGTAATCAGGCAATCGGGTCTGTCAACCTTCCCACGCAGATATCAGGTATTCGATGATCATCAATCTCATTCATTAACAGAGAGGCTATTTTTAGCGGCTCTCACGCCACGTTTTTTGGTGAATACTTTTGTATCAAATGAATTACAGAGGCTTATAAATTAGAGTTATTTGTATTGGTGTAAAAGAAGAATTGGAAGTTTCTATGATGTACATCGTGTGCAGTGATGATGTTGTTATACTCACAGTTTCTGTGATGTTGCAATCTCTATTTTGATGCGTTCTTATTCGATTAGGACGTCCAGTATCGGGAGGGAATAAGCCAAGAAAGAAGGAAGGAACTCTGAAGTGTGTAGTCAAAATTCTGTCTTGCTTCATTTTCTACACCAAGCGAGCGATTCTTTGGAAATGTACTCTTTCATTGGCACCAGTATATTCTAGGTGTTAATGATCAAATAATCAATCTGTTATATCGTGGTTTTTCATCACGATATTAGGATTAGTAATTGTAGCTGCAAACTACAGTATCGGTAGCAGTAACTACCGTAACAGAAGCGTTAGCTTCAGGAGTAGGAAAAGGAAACTCTTAGCTAGGTTCCTATTCTTGTACTGAATCATCCTTACACCGACACTGCTTATAAGCTATAGCGCTCGGAAGTTAAACAATGCTCTTCCGGTGCATACCAATGCGATGCTCCCCGAAGGCACAGCTTCCGGCGGAGGTCCCATAAAGACATCTGACCTGAACGCGATATGGCATCCGGCGGCGGCAAGCCTCCGCTCCGGTACTCATAAAACCAGTATCACATTATACGATGCATATTTTATATATACAACAATTTCCCTCCCTTTTAGATGACTATATGACACACGGAAGGAAAACTTAGCAACCTATTCGCATTACAGGTTTAGTTATTTTACCTGATCTACAAGGTACATTTTGTACAGGTAAACTGCTGACCGGTGTCAAAGCAGGAGTCTTTTAGTCTTACTAGAACACGGCGTGCTTTAAAAATACAGGAACTGCATCAGGCGACACATCTAGATGAACGGTATCTTTAACGTTAGACTGAATCAGATGACAAGTAAGAATCATTAAACAGATCATCAGAGAATTGAGTTACATACATAGGCTTAGCTTTGGACAAAGAATATTTAGGATGACTCTATCTCTAGAAGTAACAATTTTACGATTGTTGAGCGCAACAGAGGGAGTAAGTTTTGTGACACTTTGAGGAATACAATGTGACTGAAATAACGCGTAATTAGTTTGTACATCAGAGAAATTATGAACATAGTTACCGTCACAAGTATCGTTCCTAGGCTTTTGTAGAATAACTTCGTTCTTCCGCTGTAGAGGCTTACTTGAACTCTTCATTGACACATCTTCTCTTCCGACGTTGCACTGAGAACCGCTCCTTTCCAGCTGCACTGTGTAAGTGCGAGCTGCGTCAAATTCTTCTCGTGTAGGTCCCCTTCGTGTAGGCTTAACAGGAGGAGGTCGTGCTGCAGTCGTAAATTGCAAACTTTAGAAATGTGGCCTTTTTTCCACATTTTTTGCATTTTATTAATTTAATTTTAGGGCATAGCAATTCTTTGTAAGGTGCTTCTGCCTAGTTCCGCAGCGAATACATATGTAATTCGGCTGTAGTTTTTCTGTAGTGAAAAACGATGAAGATGAATCCTCACGAATAATATCTGGAGCGTCGAAGCTTTACTGTTCAATGAGTTTTGCATGTTCAACGCATTCGTTGAAGGACTTGCTGTCACATTTCTGTAGAACCGCGCTGAGAATTTGCGCTAAATGTAGACCAGCCACAAGAGCATCTCTCAAGAGACGATCGCGACCGCAATTTTCGTAGTTGCACGAAGATGCTAAGTCATTTAACGTTTTAGCATAACTTTGTATGGATTCATTAACACTTTGCTCTCTGTTTAGAAATGTAACAGATGCGCCAACAGTGAATTTCTTGATTTTAAATTGTTGTTTAACTTTCCTTCAAGTTCCTCATATGTAGCGTAGGTTAAATTCTTCGTTGTAGATCAGTAATGATGTTCACAGGCGAAGCTTCAACGATAATTCTAGCTTTGTTACCACCATTGTTTCCCGCCTTCTGAGGAACGTCTGCACACTGTACTTGAATCGTTGTAGATATTACTCACTGTTTCCACTCCAACGTCGAATGCAGGACAGCAAACTGTAGAATGCGCCATCTTAATTTCAGAGCACTTGTAATGATCAAATTTACTTTGGAGATTCGAAATCCTCGTCGCCATTTGTTATATCGTGGTTTTTCATCACGATATTAGGATTAGTAATTGTAGCTGCAAACTACAGTATCGGTAGCAGTAACTACCGTAACAGAAGCGTTAGCTTCAGGAGTAGGAAAAGGAAACTCTTAGCTAGGTTCCTATTCTTGTACTGAAAAGGAAACTCTTAGCTAGGTTCCTATTCTTGTACTGAATCATCCTTACACCGACACTGCTTATAAGCTATAGCGCTCGGAAGTTAAACAATGCTCTTCCGGTGCATACCAATGCGATGCGCCCCGAAGGCACAGCTTCCGGCGGAGGTCCCATAAAGACATCTGACCTGAACGCGATATGGCATCCGGCGGCGGCAAGCCTCCGCTCCGGTACTCATAAAACCAGTATCACATTATACGATGCATATTTTATATATACAACACAATCCTATTCAGAAGTCAGAACACCATCACAGAAATATTTCAATGTTAGGGGCTCTATAATCCGCTGACAATTTTTCATATTACTGGCTCGATAATCCGCTGATAATTTTCCATATTAGTGGCTCGATAATCAGCTGATAATTTTTCATATTAGTGGCTCGATAATCAGCTGATAATTTTTCATATTAGTGGCTCGATAATCCGTTGAATTTTTTTCAGATTAGTCGCTCAATAACCCACTGAAGACCAAAAGTGAAATCTGCATTCCAACTCACACGACCCATTTTTTCGAGTCTTCTTAGAGATAACCGCTGCAAAAATTCTCATTGACCCAATGCTATTGAGCTCAGTAATGAGAGGTGACAAAAATTCATTTCTTAATCTTTCTTCTCCAAAAATTATTTTCCTAAAACTTTGTAACAGCGTGACGGAAGAAGGTTTCCCCACTTGTTTTTCTAATTGAAATCAAAACAGTCTTTTAATTGTGAGAAGAATTTAATGCTATAATTATTGAGCTTTACACGTCGTTCACCGTTTTAAAAAAAAATCACAGTGTTTCCTTGAATAAATAAAATTCCAAACGCAGGTTATTTTGAACGTAGCTTGCTCCCCTAACTCAATTCCTCACTCCATTTAGTTCCAAGTTTCATAGTTATCATCTGTAAGCCATAGAGTTATAAAATTTTATTATGCAAAAACTCCATTCAACAAGGGATTCCCCTTTCCATTTGCTGATATCTTGCAAAATTTCCTAAAATTTGTGGATGAAATGCAAAAGTAAGATATCTTGACTTACAGCGATTAATCATGTCAATAAAATTTTAGCCTAAATGAAAACAATAGCTATGTAATCCAAAATTTTTTTGTTTCAACGGGAAAGGTTATTTAAATCATTTGGAAATGAAAACTAAAAAAACTCTGACACACACTGCACGATCATATTTTCCAAGTAGGTTATGATAGAAATGATGATGTTAAATGAGCACGTCTCTAGTGTAGTGAAGAAATATGTTGTACTTGAGTAGGCTTCCCGGAAAAGATTAATTTCCTGTACAAAGTTATTATTAGTATAATAGATTCAACACACATCATTAGGTGGTGAACTCATTCGAGCCCACAAGTAGCTATACTAAAACGCGCCAATTGTAATAGGATCTAGAAACAATCTACTGGTGTAAAGCTTGTGGTAAATAAAAACTGTTAACATTTTTCAAAACGATATATTTTTAAATAAGCTTAGTCTCGTACATATTTTTTTCCGCAACGTGCGAAAAAATAAATCGGTATGATCACGAGTCTTGAATGATCATTATAATTATGTAAGTGCGTGATATTATCCCGACATTACACACACTGGCATGAAATGACCGATTCTGATATTTTAATCCCCGAATAATTCAGCATTCATTCAACTCTACATCACAGCATGTGTAGGGTTTAGCTTATCTCTCATGTATCCTGTTTGAAGGTCAGCGCCCATATAAGCTCCCGCTCTTGTCGAGGGAGCCAGTCGTAGTTCACGGTCAAAGGCGTGACCTTGTTCTACTCAGCTGCGCCGTACCGCGCACCGAAACCTTTCTTTTGCATTAAGAGTGTAACGTCAAGAAGCTGAATACAGTCGATCGCTCTTATGGTGTTTCGCTATCCTGAGAATAGGATATCGGATAGACTCGAACTCTGGACTGTACCTGAGAACAACCCACCAGGTATCGAATCCTGTCAGTGGCGCCCGAACCAGGGTTGTGAGAATCTGTGAACAATTTTTTTTCTTGCTTCGGTGTTTTGAACTTGTGTTAAGGTACTGATCCCAGCGTAATAGTGCATTAATGATAATAACAATAATGGTGCATTATTAGAGCCGGTGGATTGACAGTGTGAGAGACAGTGTTTTAGTGGTGATATTTCTGAAGGAATGAGCGTGGCTCGTGAACACTCCTCATCGAGTGAGCCTGAACTCGAGGATAGTCTAGTAACATCGCCAGGGTTGACGGACGCCGAGCGGGAATTGTTGGATAACATTCCAGATAACCCTCGTAGTCCCCGACCCAGTCGTTCCCGAAAACCGCCAACTAGATACTCCCCGGCTGATTACGACGCGCCACGACGATTCTTCGGAGAAGCAGTATCGACGACAGCAGCAAATATGGCAACCGCGGTGACAACAACTACGTCAACAATGACGACTACAGTTTCCTTGAATACAACCACAGTGGTTGCATCAGCAACAGGGACGTCCCCGAGTGTGTTGGGACCGACTCTAAACGTGATTCCAACTGCAGCAGTGGCGGGCACTAGATTGCCAGGACAGATGGAACTCGTAGCCCCATCCACGAGAGACATTGTGAATTTTAGAGGTCGTCCAATGCCTGGCGACCCGCCGTCTACAAGAGGGACCGCGGAAACGAATGTAAAGGTGTTTTTGCAGCAGTTGGAGTCGTACTTTACAACTTTTAATATCGTCGATGACAAGATTAAGATTCAACGTCTCGTTTCAACCGTGCATCGTCGCTTTGGCGATGCACGGATAGTTGTCGCGCAGTTCGAGGACGAGGAATATCAGGATTATTCTTACGACGATGTGGCTGCGGAGATGCTTGCAATTTACGGCGATAAGAGCGCTTCCTCTTTCGTGGAGGCGGCCAGAGAGGCGTTGAGTCTCACACAGCGTTTAAGCCCGGAAACGGATCATAACGTGTTGATTGCCCTCACGCGAGAAGCTGCGCGGAACGTGATGAGCACGTTCCTGAATCGCACCAGCTACAATTATCGGCGTGAGCAGCGCCCACTGCCAGAAGTGATCACCAATGTCATCTTTGCGCTGTTGGCGTCGGACCTATTCACAAAAAGGGTTCTGACAGCGACAGTATTGAACGCGGGCGAGAATAGCAAAAATTCCACCATATATCGCTCGCTCAAGGACTTCATTCGGAATGCGGACAAAGAAGTGTTGACGGCAAACTTCCTCAACAGCAAGGGGAAGAACTCCCGGCAAGCAGTGAGGGTTTGCCGAGAAGATTCCGATGATGATCGGGAGGATTTGTCCGTTATGGACAGCTACAACCCGGACGAACCCGACGACGACGACATCGACCAGGAAGAAATATTCCATCTCAAGAGACAAAGCTCAGGACGGTATCAGGGAAAGAGCAAAAGGGCTCCGAGTGTAGTGTCTTCGTATTCATCGCCACAGACCCGGCAGAACACCGGTCATCCGTCCGCGGCCAGTTCCCGTTCAAGTGTAACTTCGTACTCGCGGGGCTCTTTTGGAAACACTGAGGGGTATCAACAGGCTACAGGCGCCATACCAAAAACTCAACCTCCCGCTTCCCAACTTTCGTGGCGCACCGCTGCGAGAGCTACCAATCTGAGGAACGACGGGGCTCCGTTCAACAAATACAAAAACTACGGGGCCATGAACTACCGGAACGACAGCGGCAACGTGCATTACGATGCAAAACCTCCGGTGGAGAGAGCGCGGGCCCAGTTTCAGCAACAAAGGGAACAGTTCCCTCAGCGGTCAGCTTACAACGGTCGACCGGCAAAAGATGAGTACAATGATGCCTCACGTAGGGGTAGTCGGATTTTCTATTGTTATGGCTGTGGTAATCCGGGACATTTCCGTCGGGATTGTCCCTTTGAACGGTACTCACGAGAATGAAGGTTAAAGCGGCCTGTTCCTCGCAGCGTTGATGAACTAGAGATTAAGTACAAAGTTAAGTTGAATGTTGACTCGAATGGAATCGACACGGAACAGGTCGCTGGGACTAATGTAAGGTGTAGTAGGGTGTACACTAATTCCGGAAGGTGGAGACGTCTTCCTTTCGGAGTTGGAGAGCATTCGAAACCCTTGCAACAGCGTAGTTCGGCAGATCTCGGGCTAGATAGACGAGGGCCGACAGACCGGTACCGTTGTGCTAACATATCGATCGCAAAGGATGATGTTGTTAAATTTGACATGTATTCATCTGTAAAGTGTAACGATGGTAATGTAGCATATAAGAATTTCCTAAATGAAATCTCGAAATTTTATGGTACGAAAAAGCCAATCCCTGAGTCGCCGGCCCAGGGGCCCGGAAAAACCCGACTAGAAGAGAAAATTGGTCAATCAGAAAAATCAGAGAGTCTGAGTGATAGTATTCAGAGTCTAGGTAGTGATGATAAAAAACAAAAACCGTTCTGTCCTCGCTGCGCTAAACCAATCCGAGCAAAGAAGTCTGCAGTAAAAGGATCAGATGAAATTCTGGTGTCTCCAGAAACACAATGTACATTACATGCGATAAAGCCGCAGCACCAAGTAGTTAACCTATTGAGAAGGCAAACAACCGAAACAGATCAGTTGATGCGCGCACCCGTGGTAGAATTAATTGTAAATGGAAAACGCTTACCGGGCCTGGTCGACACCGGAGCGACCATTTCACTAATTAAGAGAAAATGGATAACCACACCATTAGAACCAAGTGTGGTACGGGTATCGAGTGTATCAGGGGAACAATTGAATATAATGGGAAGAGCAGGACTTTTGATTAAGTTACCGAACGGGATGAAAAAGTGGGTTACCGCTCTCGTTGTAGGAAATGATACTCACATTCCTGGCGAAATCTTAATAGGAACTGACCTTTTGAAAGACTGCAAAGCCGTAATAGATTTTACCAAAGGTAAAGTAGTGTTTGAAAATCAACCCTTAAGGTTGGTTGAACGCGGTCGAAAACAAACTCAGGATGTTCGTGCGATGCTTTCAACAAACGCCGGGGAAAATACGAAAGATAGGGAAAGCCCGCCGGGCGAGGCACTAAGTCATAAACATGACCTGAATTGCTCGAACGTAAATTCCTGTCGTGCCATGTTTTCGAGCCGGCCGGATGCGAACTTAGGTAAAGCCCGAGAGATAGGCCCAGCGGTCAGTAACCTCTCTGGTGAGGGCGATGAACCCCAGCAAGGAGTTCATACTCAAACGTTACCAATGCAAGATGCCGAGCGCATTAACTTACATGTAGACAGAGACACGACGATTCCTCCTATGGAGGAAGTAACCCTCAAGATTCGGAAAAGATATTTACCCGAGGGGACGTATTTTACGAACCGAACGGCGATTCAGGACCAGGTATTACTGGCGGAAGCGCTGACAGTAGCATCAAAAGGACAAATACCGATCAGACTAGTGAATGTGTCTAGCCATCCATGCGTACTTAAACGAAATACCTATCTAACCACGTTGGAACCAGTAGACCTGGAAACAGTCTACAATTTAAATCAAACTCCAACGTCGGAACCTTCTATTCCGCGGGACGGGCAGACCCTACGGAAGCTAACGGGAGAAGATATAAACACAGATGTGACTGGTCCCACTCGCGACAAACTATTGACAGTTTTAAATAATAACAGAAAAGCAGTTGCATTGAAGGGCGAGCCACTCGGCCTAACTCATCTGGCCGAGATGGATATTCAATTAAGGGATCCTACGAAAATCTTGTATACTAGACAATACAGAGTACCGCATAGTCAGCAGGAAGAACTCGATGCCGCGGTAGAAGATATGTTAAATAAGGGAGTAATCTCGAAAGCTCAGTCTTGTCACAACTCCCCAATAATCATGGTTCGTAAAGCAGATGGTACGGGTAGACCGGTAGTTGATTTGAGGCATTTGAATGAACATACATTACCTTTACGATTCCCTCTACCGGATATACAAGAAGTTCTGGACCAGATGATGGGCTCTAGAACTTTTTCAACAATAGACCTTCAGTCTGCCTATTGGCAAGTCCCTCTAAAAAAAATCAGCGGCTCCGTTGACCGCGTTCACTACACGAACTGGTAGTTACCAGTTCAATCGCGTGTGCTTTGGCCTTAGAAACGCTCCCGCTTTCTTTCAGTCTCTAATGACGCGGGTGCTGCATAAAGTCATTGGAATTTCCGCTCTGTGTTATCTCGATGATATTATTGTTTACAGTAGGGATGAAGAGGAGCATTTGCGTCATTTGGATGACGTGTTGGGAGAGATTCAGAAAGCAGGGCTGACGATAAATTTAAAAAAGACCAAGTTGATGAAAACGGAAATTGAATTTTTGGGCCACTCACTCTCCAGTAAAGGAGTCACGATTCTCAAAGAAAAAGCTCCCTTAATTAAGAATTATCCCCGACCCCAGAATAGGACAGATTTGAAACGTTTCCTCGGTTTTGTTTCATATTATAGGAGATTCATCATGAACTTCGCCAACCTGGCGATTCCACTGTCGGATTTGCTCAAGGAATCTGAACCATTCAAGTGGGAGAACGCTCAGGAGACCGCGTTTCAAACGCTTAAAGATAAATTGCTAGAAGAACCCATTTTACAATTCCCTGATTATAAGAAACCGTTTTACATAGTCACGGATGCGAGTGGCTATGCGGTGGGCGCCGCTTTGGTACAGCCTGACGAAAATGATTTTTTGAAACCGGTCGGTTACGCTTCTAAGTCTTTGACCCCGACAGAACGACGATATAGTACCACAAAACGCGAAGCCTTAGCCGTTATTTTTGCGCTAAAGAAGTACCGCCTAATAATATTAGGATACGAAGTGACAGTACTCACTGATCATCGGCCGCTCGTTTCGATGTTTCATCGAACGCTCCCCGCGGATCCAACGTTAAGCCGTTGGTCAATTCAGGCTCAAGAATATTCAATAACCTTACGTTATATCCCAGGTAAATTAAATGTCATTGCGGATACGCTCAGTCGTACTCCGTTCAACATTGCTGATACGGAAACACTAACTAACATTGAAGAAGACTTTGAAGACCGTATCTTAGCCCTTGGGAGTATTCCAGATATGTTAAAATGGGGAACCCTTCCTTGGAAAACAGAAGAAGAACTCGTGTCCGCGCAAAAACTTTGTGAAGAATTCGCACGAATTAGAAGGCTACTCGAACCCAATACGATGGTGGAATCGGTAAAGAACCGTCCGAAAAACCTCTCTCATTTTTTTTTGGAAAATGACCTTTTGTACTATAAGCGAGAATTATGTAGAACAGGAAAGAGATCTATCAAAATCACACTCTGTGTACCCACGATCTATTTGTCCGATACCATCTTAAATTGTCATGTACCCCCCGAAATGTCCCATTACGGACATGAGAGGACATTAATCAGATTCCAACAGAATTTTTACCACCCGGACGAGAAACAACAGGTTTTAAATACTGTTGCTCAGTGTGACAGTTGTTACCGGAAGAATGGTCGAATTACGAGAAAAGTACCAGTCCGAAAATATCCCCTTCCAGATAAACCCTTCGATGTGTGTATAATGGATTTGTTAGGTCCGTTGCCAATCACCTCGAACGGGTCTCGTTACATTTTGGTAGTCACTGACCAGCTTAGTAGGTTTGCCATTTTAATGGCAATTCCAGATAAAACGGCGAACACGGTAGCTCACGCTTTACGCCACAATGTATTCAATCATTTCTCATGCCCGAAAATTATACGCAGTGATAACGGTCGAGAGTTTGTGAATCAGGTCATTCAAGCATTATGTACAAACTACCAAATTAATCACATAACAGGGTCACCTTATACCCCCGCGTCACAAGGAGGTGTTGAAAGAATAAATCAAAAAATCATAAGGGGAATGAGAAACTATGTAGAGGCAAATAATTGTGACCAGTGGGATGAGTTTTTGCCAGAATTACAAAGTGCGATAAACACTAGTTTTAACCGAGTATTGAAGGACAATAGTCATTTTTGCTTATTCGGATTTGATAAGTCGCATCCAATCACAATCTTCGATAAAGCATGTCGCGAACCTATCTACAATTATGATGATTACCTTAAGAAAATGACCACAGAATTCAAACAAATGAGAGAATACTTGTCAGAGGTTCTGGATAGTAGTGCCGATGAATATTTAAAACAAGCAAACAAGAACAGAAGCTTCCGGGAGTTAACTCCGGGTCAGCGCTGTTATTTAAGGCACGTACCTCACGAGTCGGAATATAATAAATTGGCAAGTCGGTTTGACGGCCCATACGTTGTAAAACAACGTACTAGAATTCATCAATACGAATTGGAAGATCCGGTTACAAAAAAGATCAAACTAGGTCACATTGACAATATCTTGGAACTCAAAAATTCTGCGTAGACCCTTGACAATTCTTGCGTAAATGTGCTTATTTATAGGTAGTCGCCATGTTTGTTCGCGGCGTTCTACTTTTAGTTATTCCTCCCTTTATTTGACTAAGTTGTTTCATGTATTCCCATGTAATCCAGCTTGCGTAATAATAGTAGTTAAGTTATGTATTGAATTTACATGCGGTATTCCGTTATGTCATTTATGTACTCCGCTTAATAGTGACCGTTCAGTGAAAGCGATCTTTACTCAATTACGATGTATTTTTTGTGTGTTTGGATTTTGTTTTTCCACTTTCTTTTCGCTATCTTTCCCTTTTCTTTACGTCTCATGATCGTTTATGGTCGTTTTCTCTATACTACTGCAGGAAAACAAAAGAGTGAACCTCTTAGCAAAACGAAACGTATTAGGTATCGATCAGGAGGGCTGATCGATTTAAAAGAGGGGAAGAGGCGCCTCGTAATTATGTGAGCATTTAAGTGAATGTTGCTAGAACATTCGTTAGGAACGGAATGTCAGGTTGAGAGTAAGGAGTGAATCGTTGCGAAAGGTTGTATGTGTGATGACGAGTGCTTGCAGTAGGCATAAACGGTTGCTACGGATGTTATCCGATAGCAGTGAACTGTAAATAGACGGCGCGGTTACGTCACTGTTTTTTCTTCTCGCGTCCGTTTGACGTCATACGCCGTCCGGTGTCCTAGTTCTTTTCACTATAAATCCTTGCCTCTGCTAACCCAGTGCATTCACTCCTGTGGAACGCACCGTTGGCACTTTCTCTTTCGTCAAGCCTCTTTCGTCAAGCTCCGACTCCGGTGGCATGCTCGGCAACAGCATCATGGGTGCTGCACCACTCTATCGGTATGCACGTTTAGGACCCATGTTTTATTCATATTTGTCATATTATTCATATTCTCTTACATATTTGTCATTTAAGAATATAATTCGTTATGTTGTGTCAGTATTACCATTAAATTTGATAATCTACCGGATCGGTTGCGTTGTAGGAACATCTAATATAATCATAGTCTACCGGATCGTTTGCGTTAATGTATTGTAGAAACATTTAATTTACTTAAGTGGTTCTGTGGATTTTTTGCGTACTCTGTCCTGAATACAGTACAATATTCAGAGCCTAGCAACGCTTGGGTGCTTGGCATTTCCGGCCGATGATAACGCGCGCTCTCGGTCTGGTGTATTGCGGGTGCTTCGGCTCCTATATATTTTTTTGTTTGTTTGTTGGGGTAAGGTGCATCCGACCGCTACGATCCTCAATCGTTTGGTGGATGGGATGTTCTAGCGTTTGCAGTATTGATTTGGGTATGTGAACCAATTATTTTATTTATTTATTTATTGGTGGACCAATTTCCATCAGGGGAGGGATGAGATTTATGCATCAGATGTTCAGTAGTAATTCGCGTTCTATTGATTCGCGTTACAGTGCATGTTCAGATATTAAAACAATTATTAGTAATATTATTTCATAACTTGCAGTATTAAAGCATCATTGCACTATCATTGAAGTACTTCAGTGCAATTGACCAAATTCGTCCAAAGCTGACCAAGACTGGTGAACGCTGGAATTTCCTTTCGTTGAGTTGTTGCATGTAAACTGCTAAGGATCTATGTTATGTATGTACGCTAACGGTTCGGCGTCTTGCAGAGTGCCGCGTCTGGGACTCTGGTTGCTGCTGGGGATATTGGTCCTGGCACAGGCGGAAGCAGAGTCAGGCACTCCGCAGTTGGGCGGCGAAGCCACAGCGCATGTCGGCGTGGTGGTGGAGCCATATCCGGATCTCAGATCGGTAAGGGGGCACTTATTACTTAAACTGAAGTTAACGTTGAGAGATTTCGTTAAGGCGAATTTGAGCGCCTTGGGGACTCATTTTGAGTTCATCATTTTGCGTATCCGAGGGATAGTTACAAGTAATCTCGGTGTGGTCCAAGTGAGAGTAGTGAAGGAGCAGATCGTTCGGATCTGTTTCTTAATGGGACGCTTATTAACAAAGGTGGTGCCGCCGGCAGACGTAAAACGGCTAGAAGTGCAGTGGAGGCGTCAAATATTCAACCTATTTAAAAACTCCTCAGCTCCTAGTACAGTGACTTGTGTGGGAGTTGAGTGCAATAATGCTACGTCAACCTTTGAGGATCCTCCGCTGACTTTTCGCCGGTTGACTAGTCTGAGTGTCGCCAATCATTCCAAGGCACGTAAGAGGCGCGGCCTCCTTAATTTGGGAGGCGATCTATTAAAAACATTTTTCGGGACTGCGACAGAGGGAGATATTAAGAATTTGGAGAACAAGACCGCGTATGTGTCGCATGAGGTTGACCTGCTTCGCTCCAATCAGGGACAAGTCATTGAGTTAGTAAATCACACGGTCGCCACCCTGGGGAATATCCTGACTGATCTAGAGCAGACCACAGAATCAATTCATGGACTTACCGAATATCATGTCTATACCACCATTCTCTCGGAGCTCGAGACTTGTGTCGTGTACTTAACAGAGCTGCTTAGCGAAAGCGTAGCAGAGAGGGCTACATTGAATAGTGGACGAGTACCCCCGGTAATTGAGCAAGAGACATATATAGGATATGTTAGGGAAATGGAACGTACCCTAGGTTGTGTGTATCCATATACACCGGGGGAAATCCGAGAAAACTATGATCGAGCACTCAGAGTAGCGAAGGCCTGGCCCACTAGGATGCCGGATTACTATGTGATCCAGTTACCATGTGTGGCCCCAGATGACCACTTTAGATTGGTTAAAATACATGTTACCCCCATGCCAACTGAGGATGGTGGTTATGTGACCCTTAGTGGGGTCCCGCCGCTGTTAGCGTATTCTAAAACACACATGATGATGCTCTTTAATCTCGATGACTGTGTGGTACTGGAAAGCATGACACTTTGTGATACAGTAAAACCTCTGCAGGTGCTCACTTCAACAGACTGTGTTCATAGTTTACTGCAAAATAATGCGACCAGTGGTGAATGTGTCTATGAGCGGTTCACTGATACTACTCGGCCTTATGCCCTGTATGTACGAAACGTGTGGTATGTATGGTTCTTTAGGGCCACTTATCTCACCACCATTTGTCCCACAGGAAACCGGGTGTCCTCATTAAGGGGGTTTTTGAAGATTGAGGCTCCATGTTCTGCTCAAACGCAGGAACATCAATACCTTACTCAGAATCAGTTGAGTTTAAATGCCACTGAAATGCCAGTTGTGTTAATTCCCATGACGGAACTGACAGTCACCGTGCCGTCGCACCGGGTATTATCGGATACGAGGGGGGAGTTACTGCAGCTCAACGAATCATTAAATAACTTCTACACTCGGAAATGGGTCAATGATAGGCCGCGAAGTGTGGACAATGATATTACTACGTATGGCCTTTTGTGCTTGATCATCCTTAGTTCAGGGGTGCTGGGTTACTGGATCGTGTTCAGACGTAGAGCTCATAAGGTTAGATCTGCTCACCAAACTTCGTGTATCGAAATTGGTCTTCGCACTTTGCAGGATGATACCCGAACTCAGTCGGGATTACAAAATCAACTGGAGCAGCGGATCGTAGAATTAGCCGGGAAAATTGAGAAGCTCCAAGTAGACCGGGCTCACCCTGTGGATACGTATGAATCTATCTCAGATAAGAGTCCTGACTATCTCCCTATGAGACCTCCCATTGAGGCTCCACCCCTACCCCCAGGGATAGACTTGTCAAGGGATCTGGTCTATAAACGAGGCAGGCAAATTATGCCTCTGATTCCTGAACATGGCCCACCATGCCCTTCTGGCTCTTGTGTTCCTCTCATTTGCACCACCCCACCGCCGGTCAAGCCGGTTCGCCGTCAGTTCACTTTTCCACGAACTGATACTCCTCCCCATTCTCCCAGTCCGACTGTTTAGGGTTGTCCACAGCCTACCGTTCATTACGGTATTTTACATCCACGGTGTATCCCGTTCATCGTACAACCTTTAACCTTTTCACCCTTATTAGTTCCTTGAGTACGCAAAGCACATGGATTCACACTGAGTCCGTGGATTTACTGAGTCCTTAACATTACGTTTGAATTTTCAATTATACCCGACTTGTGGTATCATATGCCCCTTACCAGTTTGATGTTTTGATGTTGTGCCCTGTGTATGCCATTTGGGAACCTATATTAACCGCATGTGTTCTTTCCACATGGTCGCTTTGTTGCTGGAGACGGTTCGTGGACGGAAGAAGCATCCTAGAAGCATTCAAGACGAACAAGAACTCGTTATCCATTGAGTATTAGTTGCTTGCGCGCTTTGTGTTATCATTAGGATTCGTTGCTTTTGTTTGTATTTAGGACATTGTACTAGATTTAATGGTTTCATCGTTCCGCATTGACGCATAAAGATTCCATGGGTTAGCCTTTTGTTCGTTCCATGGTAATAAGTGCTTGGCTTCGTTCGCATTAGTAAAATAAGAGCGTTAGACATTGGGTTTTATATAATTGGAAATGAGCCATTATACAGTTGTTATTGCATAGAATTGAGGTTGAATCTAATCTTTTACGAAGAGGTTGTTATGATACCTGGAAAGTGGGGACACTTTCCATTATGGGGAAGGGGCAATTGTAGGGTTTAGCTTATCTCTCATGTATCCTGTTTGAAGGTCAGCGCCCATATAAGCTCCCGCTCTTGTCGAGGGAGCCAGTCGTAGTTCACGGTCAAAGGCGTGACCTTGTTCTACTCAGCTGCGCCGTACCGCGCACCGAAACCTTTCTTTTGCATTAAGAGTGTAACGTCAAGAAGCTGAATACAGTCGATCGCTCTTATGGTGTTTCGCTATCCTGAGAATAGGATATCGGATAGATTCGAACTCTGGACTGTACCTGAGAACAACCCACCAGGTATCGAATCCTGTCACATGAATGAAACCAACAATCAATTATGTGAAATTCGTCATAAGCAGTTTTTGTTTGCATAGAAATAAAATTTATCATAACTTAAAAATATAAAAACAGTGGATAACCGTGAACCTACTGTAAGTCTCTGTTCTTCGGAAAGTACATACTGAGAAACAGTTAAGTTAATTATTAATAAAAACTTGCAGTTTCCCTCCAATGCTGTCTTTGGATATTAGTTATTTAAGATGAACTTTTCGTTGCGTGTACTAAAATGCATTAGCAATGCGGCTTGCGCAGGAAAAACAATTCTTTAAAAATCATTCATCGTGTTGTGTGCGTCCGAGGATGGTTGTTAGAAATAAATGATCAGAAATACTGGCACGAATAATCCATGAGTTTGCTATGAATAGTTATTTACTAATAGTTTGCACACAACCTGCAGAACATTTTCAACTTCGCACGATACCCTCATTCCATACCTATCAATATATCGATCTTTCAAATTCTTTACGATTATATTAACACCTGCATTTCCTTGGGGGAAACTCTGACCGATATTCGAGTGTAACAATACTGGAAAAGGCCTAACGTTCTCATCATGGTTCTCATCTTATTTGTTCATTTGTGAGTTCTAGAAAATGCTTGTACCATTAAATTTAATTGCATGTTAAGCGTGAGAACACGCCAAGAAGCTGCATTACTAAAGTGCTGACTCTCAAATAAATCTCACGCTGGAAAATGAACATTGAATGTGAAGATTTTCGGTGTAAATTCACCACTTTTTTACATTCTGTTGCTTTTTTTAAAACACATGCGATCAATCGTTCAAACAGATGCAACTTGGCCTTTGCTCGGCAAGGACTATTTAACTCCTCTGCATGTAATTTCTCTTCCTTCACAGTGCAATTTATGAGAAAGCTCGTCCGAGCCAAAATATTCCAAGAGAAAACAATCAAGACATCAAAAACACAATATTTCATAAACAGCCTCAGACGAATTCATGCTTCGACTCAGAACTATTTTCGGTTGCCAGTAAATTCTGCATCAAAAATACTACAAAATAAATAAAGATTAGTATGAGACTGAGTTATTTTCGAAATAGTCGGTGATGAAAGAGCTAATCTTGAATGCCTGTTTGAAGGTTATCATCCAAACATAAGAACAATAAAGCAAACTTTCTTAACAACATCAGGACGTTTTCACTGTTCGACAAGCTCACTAAGATAACCTTTTTTACGTTTAAACTAGAAAATTTTTTTATTAAACACTGGATACTCGGTCCGCAAATCCTTGTTCTATTCAAATTCGCTTGTGCAAATAATTACTGCCCAACTGTGTGTGTAGTACGAACACGTCGTTAACTAAAAGCTAGCGCTCTCGTGAATGTTTCAGTAAGATAAGATCGTGGGTTTGGATTCCATGTCAGGGGAGATTTTATGAGGCTATTCTTTTCGAAAGAGATTTTCACTTTGAATACTTCCGCTTGCATTTTTCATGAATTGACTGCGTTTCTAGGAAGCTTGGGCGCAAAGTGAACGATTCAATGTTCACATCGAATAAACGGCAGCCAAAATTAGGAGAAAACATTAAATAAAAAGGGAAACTACAAAAAGGGTTGTCCAATTTTTTCAATGAAGCAGAAAACAATGCGCTAGAAATTTCAGTTTGACGTAGCGAGACAATTCGATGGAAGAGAGAATTGCTATAACCCAAGAAAACAAACTAGTATAACAAAATTTGTAATACATGTTTTAGGAATAATTTGTTGATGTTGAGGTCACAAAGAATTTCTTTTGAGTGCAAAAAAAATACATGGGAAGAAATATTTCACATTATACTTCTATACAAGCTCAGGAAACGAGAGTGAGGCGGGAAAGAAAACCACCGCTTACTTAAATAAATGTCTAGTCAACAGGATTAAATTTGGAAGAATGACATTTGTGACTACTTTATAAGACAGGGAAGTTCCAATTTTAATTCTAAAGATAATAGTTCATTATAATTCACTTTCATATTTTACATATCAAACTTCCATTTAAATAGTATGCTGACTTTTTTTCGATGAAAAAGATCAAGCTTTATTGCCAAGGAAGTGACTTTTCCGCGTTTCAAAAGAATCCTGAAAATAAATTCTCTTGAATTTATCATGAATTGGTTGGTAGGTGGTACAATAGACTCACGCGGTTGAAATGTTTCTGCAGTGTCTTTAAATTGCCAATAATGTGCGTTCTTCCTGAGAGATGAAGCGAAAAATTTAATGATGAAATTTAATGAAGGGAAAAGTTAATGAAAGAAATGACCATTGAATATCTGTAGGGTTTATTCACGAAACCGAGAACGGAACACATGTTAAGTTCAAGCCCTTATATTTATTATAGGTAGTGTAGTCAATATTTTAAACTCCCAGAAGTCAAAAAAGTTATTCGAAAAGAGTGATCGCTTTTTCGTAGGGATTGTTTTCCCTGAGCTTCATATCAAAAGTGATTCTGAAAGTTTTTGAGTAAGCAATTAATGCACAGAATTTAATTATAGACTTGTCTGAATTATTTGAAATCGAATCACTCGAGTTCACAGAAATGGTTCGCTTGAGTTATTCCAATTCATTTTAGCATAATTGTAATTCAGGATCTGGCATTTACGTCGAGAGCATGAATGTTTTATTTTTATTTTGTATTTTGAGCATTCTAATCGCCACTGAAACTTAGAAGCACGTTCCAATTTTCTGTACGAGAATTGTTATTACGTATAAATAGCATAACTAATATTATGAAGGAGACCTTCTTATTTCACTCACGAGACTTGTGCTTCTTTACATATCTTTAAAAAATACTCTTATCATTCGTATGAATACCATTCCTTGTTTTCAGAGAAAGCGAAATTAAAGATACAACTTTCAAGAACGAAAAATGTGAGGAATGTAGAGCAAGGAAAATAATTCTGTGATAAAAGATTTTGACTTAAAACCATCAAATGCTCTAATTTTTTACAAATTGGAAAACTCAACAAGCCAAATATGAATATCAAATTTTGTAGTTATGAAGATTTTGGGGTTTTCGTGGAGAAAGACCGTTGAATAAATTCCAACTGCTCCAATAAGATTGAGCTTAGTTTTATTATTATATTATATTATATTATATTATATATATTATATTTTATATTATAGCTCCAATAAGATTGAGCTTAGTTTCATTATTATATTATATTATATTTTATATATTATATTTTATATTAAAGCTCCAATAAGATTGAGCTAAGTTTTATTATTATATTATATTATATATATTATATTTTATATTATAGCTCCAATAAGATTGAGCTTAGTTTTATTATTATATTATATTATAAATATTATATTTTATATTATAGCTCCAATAAGATTGAGCTTCTTCCTCGAATTTTTTTTACATAACGAAAGAAAGCTCGTTTTAGTTAGAATTCAACTGGAAAAATACTTTAACAATAAATATTCACCGATACCAAACGAGAAGTTCAAGTAATGCATATTAATTTTACTTCTTTTTCACTGCATTTTAATTTTTCTTCTAATTTTACCGTCATCTCTGTGATTGAAATTTATTTTCGATATTGTTTAAAAGTGTTGTTTGACTTATTTAACATATGTACTATAACTATCCCAAATATCATGTTATTGAAAGTAGAACTCCACGTGGTATCGTATGATTTTAAGTTAAGCCATGAAGTCTGAAGCAGTAATAATTAGAAATACATGGACGCCTTTTCAATGCTAAAATATAATCATGTTGCAATGCTAAGTAGAATGCATGGTTTTTACAGAAAAAGTCTTTCAGTGCAGTAGAATCTTTGAAATACCTGCCCTATTGAAAAATACCTATTGCAAATTGGGTATTGCAAGAATTCTAATGCAATAGAAGCCTTATAATACCTACTCACTGGCTTATTGTTTACGACAGTCAGCATCTGAAGTTCGATTCTAATTCAATAACAGCTCAAAGGATAATTAAAGACAATGTTTCTATCCGAATATTTCAGTAGCAGGAACTCGTGATTAAAGGTAGAAGCCTCCGTTCGTTGATAATACATAAAAAATGTCCACATAATCAAATGATTAAGCCTTCGTTCTCAGCTTCTGAATTGACTGAAAATTGTAGCAATGAATGCTACAATTTTCAAAACATCTACGCCAATTAAGGGCTGGTTTGTTTATGCCCGTTGTCACACCTAGTTATTTCCTCAAAATTTAGCGCTCCAATGAACCTCTCTCTGAAATTATTCGAGGCAATTGCCTACAATATTAATCATAACTAACATAAATACGCCGTTCGACCCTGCGCCATCAGCATCGAGACTAATTTTCTTCCTGCAGAAAACTCTCTTGACAGCTCTTACGGGGTTCAGTCTCACTCATGAACAGCAATCTAAGTTATTATTTTAACATATATCCTGGTATTTTCTGAACGTAAATGTTTGCCAAAGAAATGCGTTTTTCAAAGAGATTTGGTGTAGTTTGTGCGAGAAATGTTTAATTACTGATATTTTTATTATCGCTTTTCAGGGAAGGAGAAGAATTTCAAACTGTTTATGAGAGATATGTGCAATAACTGATAATATTTTTATCGTTTTTAAATTAAGGAGAGATTTTACAAACTGTTTGTGAGAGATATGTGTTGTAACTGGTATTTTTAGTATTTTCTTTAAGGCACGGTGAGGTATTTCAGTTCTTGTGCTTTGGAATTTTCGATGCTGTTTTGTTGAGTAATAGCTAGCCTGAGGACCACATAGTGTTATCTCGATAATAAGGCCTACAAACTTGAGGAGCGGTATGGAACTCCGATTCACGCTTCATGGTTACAATAATATTTGGTTCCTCGACAATCGAGCAACCAAAAATATAAAGCCTCCATAACTTGGTAATTGGTACGGAACTCCCATTCATGCTTCACGGTTACAGGAATACATACGCTCACGACAACCTAGTTGCTGTCGCGTTTCCAAACTCGATGATAAATGGGGAACTCCTGAACAAACTCCTCGAAATTTGGAATATATTGGCATGCACGACGACAGTCTTTGTCCACCAAATTACTGCATCGCCTCCAAATTTCATCAGTGTTGAACTTTCCTACAAGTTTGATGGAGTCAGAAATATTTGCTCCAACAACCACCTAGTCATCCATTACCTAATTTGAGTATGTATCATTAAAACATTAGTTCGCCAGTATTTGATGATCTTGAATACGGGAGGGAACACTAGCAGGGAGAGATAAAATTGCATACTCCAAATATAAATTGACCAACAGCATTTCAAATTCTTTCGAATGCGTTTTTAACAGTCAATGAGAGTTATTTTCAATACTTTATAAACATAACTTGTAAGTAGTAACGCCTTATGCTCTACAGATCTCCTTACATATCTTGCCTCGCAATAGACCCCAAAATAAAATAAGTTCACCTTCAGTGCTGGTGAAATTCGCTGGATGCCTGAGGCAGCTTGGGCTTCATCTGCAGCAGAACAACTGGAGCATTCAAAGAACGGACGCGGATAACAAGATTGGTTTGACCATCTCAAAGCGCAGCCTTGATGCAAATTTTGGCATGCTCTAGAAGTCTAGATCAACACCGCAGCAAACGTTTCTCACAGGAATATTGGATGTCGAGGATACGTAGGCTACGTGTGTCTTGAAAAATGAATATTAGAAAAATAATGAATAAATAATAATAATAATGGATAAATGATTAAAATGTATGAACTACGGAACTGAGCCCGTAACAGAGGTTGATTCAATAACAAAACGGAGGCTTGAGTCATAAGTGATAGGTATCTTTTACAGGTAAGCTCCGCCACTAATGCAACACATAAGTTCACCCACTTGTAACTTTTACAATAATGAACCTATCGACTTCAAATTGCTCTCAAACCAAAGAATGTTTAAAACTTTTGTATGAGAGTAATTTGAAGTCGATAGGTTCATTATTTTGCAAGTTACAAGTGGATGACCTTATGTGTTGCATTAGTGGCGAGGCCTATCTAGAAAAGATCCAATGATTGATTGAATTGACTTAGAAGAGTTACTAAGACTTCACTCCTAACTGAGAATGCGTGACTGAGAAACGATAACGGGGTTCAACTGAGAGCTTAGAATGTGGCTGAGCAAAGAATAACAGAATAAACTAGGCTGAAAACTGAAAGAATCACTGAGAAAGAACTTGGCTGGGTACTGAAATAATCAGTGAAAGGCGATAGCATGCGAGTAAAATTACAGAGGAAGAAAAATACGCGCATGCCACAGATGAAAGCACAACGGATGTGTTCGTTCAACTCTCCAGATCAATCTTCAGCTGGGACAAAGTCGCCACCGATACTTCAAAGAACAGATAGAAATAGTTCTAAAATCATTCCGTCTTGCCAATCCTGAAATATATTGAAAATCCTGAGGAACGTGTTCTGCATTCGCTTGCTATGAGTAGAAGTGGAATTTTTATTCTAGTCTGCGCTTTTTAGTTAAAATTTCAAAATTTTTCCCAAGAAATAATTGTATCTACGATGAGAATTTTGACAACACATGTAAGTCTGCATATGAATTTCTGTTTCGTTGTTGCTGGTGAAATTTAAAATAGTATTTTAAGTTAAATTTCTACTGAATTCCATGAATTCGTTTCTTTCAGTTCGATTTTCAGGTGAACTCTACAAAGGAAATAAACTTATTTCTTCAAACTTCAGAAAAATATTCACTTCAAATTTTTGATGAGTTATTCACATCAATTTTTCACACAGAAATATTTTCTTACTCCTATATATTATGTTATAACATTGGAAAAATCACAAGTCTACCTTACGTTATTATGGCTCTACATTCGAAAATCACTCAATTCCGCAACAAATTTCGATCTCCTACGGAGAAAAATTTTCAATGGAACCCTATGAACTTTAATGGAACTCGAATATAGCAAAGCAACGAATCATTTCCAGCAACATTCAACAAATTTAAAAATTTCTATGGGACTCAACTATTGCAAAGCAACGAATCGTTTCCTTGACAACATTCAACTTTAGGGGGAGTGAGCAACATTCAACTTTAGGGGGAAATTTTGAGGGTTGGGCTGCGTGTCAGAGGTCTCCTAAGGATTTTCGGTCCATTAAACAAAGTGTTTCTGGCGCTTTGAAGTCTAGCAAGGGCAGTCAGACAGCCAGAACACTCCGCCGAGCTTCTAATTGCTGCAATGGATCACCCTAGTGAAGACTCTGACAACTGGAGTGGCTTCCCATGCTTTCGGAGACTCACATCGGTTCTATTTAGGTAGGCGTTTAGTTAGGGTTGATCTTATGTACGGAAATCCCCAAATATTGTGTTTTTAACATCTAATCTGAGTTATTAGATGTGATTCCCTTTAGACAGGTCAAAGTGATTCCCTTTAGTCAGGCGCTTGGTTAAAGTTGACTTTATGTATGGAAATCTTCGTATATGGTATTTTTTTAACATTAAATTTGAACTGTCAAAGTGATTCTTTTTAGATATGCGTTATGTTAGGGTTTCCAGGCTGACCCTATGTATGTAAATTTTCAAAAGTGTTTTTTTTTATTTATAATTAGAACGCTCAAAGTGATTCTATTTATGCGTTATGGCGTTATGCTAGGGTCTTGAAGTTGACCTTTTTAAGAGAATCCTCACATATGGCCCATCTGTAAACAACCTAACTGCAGAAAAAGTATTTCGCGCTTTGCAAACTTTATAAAGAAATTTTACAACGAAGGGAAACCACGATTTTTCGCCACACAACCATGTCCTAATGTTGGATGCTTTTCAAAGTACAAAACTCAAGCAGCCCTAGAGCTGTTTCGCTAATCTCGAGAAGATCCTGAGTTTTTGTTTCAAACCACAAGTAACAAACATCTCCCTTCCTGGAGATGTGAGAGTAGGATGTTAAGGAAGTCGAAGTTTTCGAGCCCGCCATTCTCGTTGAGCCAAAGGAAAGTTTTATGCAATTAGTTCGGTCATTTCCTTTGGCTCATATACTCCAGCTGCGCTGCTGCAAAAGTGCAATCAAAATGTTTTGAAGTTCTAAAGTTTTAGCAGAAATGAATAACTTCTATTGCGAATTTCTCTCGGAAATTTTGAAAACAAATAAGATAATTATAATTTTATTACGTCATGTCGTCAGTACCTATGCGTGGATCCCATTATTTGACACAGATTTTTGGGAACACTCCTTCTGAATTTCTGAAAGTTAACAGAAATATTTTCCTTAATGATCTATTTCAACTTCACTTGATTGAACGTCAAATCTAATTTTGTTTTTTTCTAATGTCTCACTCCAATTTACACCTATTCCAAAACTTCAAACTCCAAGAAAAAGAATAATTTTCGAAAAAATCTCTGAAAAAGGTTTTTCCGTAGAAAAAGTCCCTGAGAATGACCCGACTTTCTACAAAAACTACCTTATATGAATAAATATAGAGGGTTAGAATATTCGAAGCATAAAATCTAAGGTTATGGGATGCCAAGAATTCGCCATCATCTGTCATAGCAGTTTGCCCCTTCAGAAGTTCTTGGCATATTGCTGGCCCGCCAACATTCATAGCTTTCGAAAAATTTCAGAAAACTTTGAAAGCAAGCTTTTAACTCAGCTTTCAGTCATCAATTGAACATCTGGTGAATCCGTGCCTCCCAGAAACAAAGGAAGCGGAAAGGTAACTAAAACTCGAAAGTTATGAGTCGCGTTATTTATGGATATTCATAGAGAGTGTAAATAGCGTTATTTATGGATAGTTATTCATGGATGTCTTCACTAACTCAAAGTTCATCTTTTTACACACTTTCACAGCCTGGACACCTCGTAATGGGCGCAAGTTATGAATAATAATTTGACTTTCAACTGAGTGTTTTATTCAGTTATGATTCCGCCTGTTCACTTTTGAGTGAATTCAGTTTTTGGATAATTGAATAATTATTGTGAATAATTGCGTTCATTGAAAGTAGCTTTAAATTTTTGTAGTATTTAAACAGAACTTACTACGGAATTCATGTTATGAAGTCTATATATAAATCGATAGTCAAACAAAAATAAATACACATATGCATCACATGAATAATTTTTAGCTGTACGTTAATTTTCTTCCCGCGGATGTTGCTCAACGTGACTATGACTTAGGTTAATAAATTCTGAAGCGTTAGAGAAGCCAGTAAAAATTCTCCCATTTATGAAGTTAAAGTATTGGCATATCTAATGTTATACAACCAACCCTGTTCTGCATCAATTGGCCCCAGGTAACATTTTTGGGGCAAAAAATACTAATTTTCATTGAAATCAATGAACTAATTTTATTCAATTTACACAGCGTCAGATATGTTGCTTTAATATGGTAACACTTTTTTAGCAAAACATACTCGTATACTAATTTTCGTCTGAATCAAAGTACTAATTTTATTCAACTTATGCAGCGTCAGATATGGTGTTTTAATACTGTATAAATATTTAGGCTTCCTGCGCATCAGCTGTGCACTGTAAAGGTGAGCTGAGTACTATTATAAATGAAAAATGTTTAGTCCAATATTATGCTCTATTGTTAATTTTAAACATCTGAGCGATGAATTTCATTTCAATTTTATAACTCTTTTGCATTTTATTGGAACCCAAGGGTTGTCCTTGGGTTATCAAGTCGGAATATCATGATATTCCGAATGCAAAATGTTATCTTAATCAAAAGCACGTTGTCGCATTAATTTAATATACAGATTTCAGAACACTAGACTTGCGTCGTGAGTCAACGTTAAAATAAATACGTATTTATTCATCGGAGTGACTTGAGATGTGTAAAAGTAAAAGAGAAAGATATCTAACTACAGAATGCACTCACCTTTTGGGCACAGATACAATTTTTACTACGAAGTGCACTGACTTGAAGGTAAAAGATACACATTTTTACTATGAAATTCACTGATTTGATGGCAAAAGAGAACAAATTTTACTACGAAATTCACTGACTTGAAGGTAAAAGAGACCTTATTTTACTACGAAATGCACTAATTTGAAGGTAAAAAAGAACTAATTTTACTACGAAGTGCACTGACTTGAAGGTAAAAGAGACCTTATTTTACTACGAAATGCACTAATTTGGAGCTAAAAGAGAACTAATTTTACTACGAAGTGCACTGACTTGGAGATTAAGAGGGTAAGGTGAAAACACCCTAAAATAGAATGCGCTGACTTGGAGGTCAATGCATTCTTAGACTTGATCCGCACTTCTAGGTGCCTCAAGCAGTAAAGTCTTCAACGTCTTAATTACAATCCCGAACTTTTGCCCAGGTTTTTCTCCCCGTGGAGTCACCTGAACTGACGCCGCAGTCATTTTTTGTCGCTGAATTGTCTAAGGTTGCACGCAGAACGAACCTCAGCGTTAAACTTGTAAAGACCGACTTTAAAACACCGGCTACTTCCAGCATGCCGGCAATGTGCATGGAATTTTACCTTCTTATAAGTTAATTAGAACATCAACGCGTAAATTTTACTTCTTAAGCCAACCGAAGACCAAGAACGAACTTTTTGAAAAAGTAAAAACCTCGCGAGCCTTTTTTTTTACCGGAAGACCGAACGCAAATGAGTAGGCATACGTTGGCAGAGCACGAATGAATGTTGCTCTTATTAATTAGTACATCGTCTGTGAAGTTAAATTCTGTGGAGTTTTGGCTGGGTTCTTTCATTAACTCTGCTGAAAAGAGCTGTTTTTGCGCTGCCTCCGTTGGAAGCAAACTATAATTATAGTTTCGAACTCAATCGAACTTGCGTCGCTGCCATTAAGGTGTCCCGGAAGCTGATGAATTGGCGACTGGTTAGGTGGAATACCAAGTTTTCTTAGAAGTGTTCATGATCAACTTGTGTTTCGAGTTGTGAGACCTTGTTCATGTTTATGCCTGGAATGCGGTATGGTTGCATGATGGCTTATGCCATGGTTATGTCATGGTTTATGTCATGGTTACGTCATAGGTATGTCATGGTCATTTCATAGTCATGTCATGGTTACGTCAAAGTCTTCCCATGATTATATTCATGGTTATATTCATGGTTACAACATGTTTACGTTAAGGTTATGTCATGGTTTATGCCACTGTTATGTCACTGTGATTATTTATGTCATAGTTATGTAATGGTTCATGTCTCGTTTACGTCATGGGCTGGCTATGTCATGATTTATATCATAGTTAAGTCATGGTTTTTGCCGTGGTCATGTTATGGTTATTTCATGGTTATGTCATAGTTATGACATAGTTTATATCATGATGATATTCTGGCTTATGTCATCGTGTAGGTCACGTTTATTTATGCCATTGTTTTAATTCAAAGTTAAGTAATTGTTCATAGCTTATGTTCTGGTTACATATATAATGGTAATGGTTCTGCATTATGATTGGCAAGAACACATTTGTAATGTTGTCGATAAAAAATAGAGAATGTTGATCTCAAGTGCATGTCCAACTCATGCATTATCTTTACCAATGATTAAGGTATCGATTGCTCGTTGGTGCTATTATTCTTAAGTGGTATCTTTGTTCATGCTGTAGCGTTTTGGTTAGGAGCAGATTTTTATGTTTGTCATGTTATTGTCTATGCTGTTGTAATGTTCACTTCATCAATTGCTGCAGTGTTCAAGTAATTTATTATTCTAATATCCACTCCATCTATTATTGTAATAAACATATCATATACTATAGTAATATTTATGTCATCTACTATTTTAATATTCACGTTATCTACTATTGTAATATTCACGTCATCTACTATTGTAATATTCACGCCATCTACTATTGCAATATTCACGTTATCTACTATTGTAATATTCACGTTATCTACTATTGTAATATACACGTTATCTACTATTGTAATATTCACGTCATCTACTATTGTAACATTCACGTTATCTACTATTGTAATATTCACGTTATCTACTATTGTAATATTCACGTCATCTACTATTGTAATGTTCACGTTATCTACTATTGTAATATTCACGTTATCTACTATTGTAATATTCACGTTATCTACTATTGTAATATTCACATCATCTACTATTGTAATATTCACGTTATCTACTATTGTAATATTCACGCCATCTACTATTGTAATATTCACGTTATCTACTATTGTAGTATTCACGTCATCTACTATTGTAATATTCACGCCATCTATTATTGTATTATTCACGTCATCTATTATTGTGATAGCCACGTTATCTATTATTGTAATATTCACGCCGTCTATTGCTTCATGCAGTCATATGCTTGAGAGAGACATGCAGGTGAGCATGTCAGTTCCACATACATGACGTATGTTTATTTTCTATTCCTGTTTTCGCCAGTACTCTGCTCTTTATGAACGCACTTATAAATATAATATTGAACTGCGAATATTCACGTACGATAATATATCGATATTACATGGTAGGTAGAGATCTTATTTCCTAAAGTCACCCAAGTGTACAATTTCTTGAAAATATATACAATAGCGTGTATTATTTATACGTATATACGCGTTTTATGATGTGCATGCGTATATTATATTAACCATACGCCCACGTACGTATACGTACATGCGTATATACAATACACGTGTCAACCTCACAATAACTGTTTGTAGCATGTTAAATTGTTGCAAGGCTTATATTACATATTTTTGGTACGGAAACATCTGCACTCGTGAATTACAAGACGCCTTTATATGTGAGGCTGTGTGGTAATTTTTAACGAGCGTATCAAGTCTTCTATTATCATTCTATTTAGTTGACAATAAAAAATGAATCACTTAGATTCAACTATGAAAATATCATAGAGGTGTATTTTGGTTTTGTTCTAGGCACGACAATCGATATTGACATGTGTGATAATTTTTCAAACATGTTGAAATTCTGCTCTACTTCATGACATAATTTAGAAGCAAAATGAAATTAATTTCTTCATTGCCAATGACGGGTTTATCATTACACGGTTCTACCGATATCATGGTTACTTTTATTTAACACTTCGACTGTGGCAGGTAAAACTAATGTTTAACATTCCGTTCAAATTTAAAATCAACTGTAGTAAGCAATGTTGAAAATACAAAACTTTAACTACATAGCGTTTTCTTTTAGTTTTGATGAAGTACTTTCCAAAATAGAGTTTCTCACTACTGGTTGGTCCACGCCATAATGAGAACTTCCTCAGTGACCAAATATGGCTCACGTCGTAGTCAAAGTGACAAAGTGGACATCAGACACGGTAGAGAAAACAAGGTAAAGTCATTCCTAAGAGAGAAAAAACATCTTCTCTTGTTCTGCTAGTCAATAGAACGGCTTTATTTCAAATAAACTTAATGACGTCACCAAAACGCCATGTCGTTAGGCCAATAGTGGAGCCAGATTTGAGAGTAGTAGTGCTACCAGATGCAATATGAGCGCTGCTATTGGTTTTTTGCCTTGACGTTAGCAAAACCACACCGTCTACGAAAAAAAGACTGGTTTGAACTTACCTTGTTTCCTCTACCGTGGTTTGAACCTACCTTGTTTCCTCTACCGTGACACCAGTTAGTATTACAATTCCCTTGTTTCCTCTACCGTGACATCAGTTAGCATTACAATCCTCATGTCTTTCATTTTTCGTTCTCTTCATCTGTTTCACATCGCGACAGCTCATTCGCATTCAACTCCGCATTCCCAGAGCGTGTGCTGGTCTAGAAAACCGTGTGTCATGCCTCCGCAAAAGCAATCTTGCCATCATTATGCGCCTTACGATGCCTCTTCTTTAGCAGTAAATTATGAAAGATTGTTCCATAAGGACATTTGCAAGATGTCGAGAATTTGTTACTCAATTTCTTTTATGTGGCAATTGTTGAGAAAAAGCAAGGTTGATTTGAAATGCTAGTTCAAGGGAGGATTTGTTTTGCGTTGGTATTTAGTGCTTGAGAAATGTTCTGTGCAACAAAATTTCCTGCAATTTCTTCACTAATCAGTAATGAATAATCGTAGCCACAATCCTAAAACACAAAAAATGAAAAGAAGAACCAATATAAAAAGGAACATTT
Source organism: Morinoia aosen (assembly GCA_030386875.1). Taxonomy (NCBI): domain Eukaryota; kingdom Metazoa; phylum Arthropoda; class Malacostraca; order Amphipoda; family Talitridae; genus Morinoia; species Morinoia aosen. The sequence continues at coordinate 20,660,683 of CM059556.1, forward strand.
TTTAAATCGCAAACGTTTCGGAATCTCTGATTCCATCATCAGTGCTGTAAAACAAGGAATAAAACCGATAATGAACAAATTGCGAAAACGCTATAAGAAATTAATATCAATATACCTACATAAAAAAAAGCTTTGCCTAACCAGTAAAAATAAAAACACAATTTCTCTTCGACATTCGGAGCCATAAGTACGCATACACCTAAATTCTAGCAATCAAACCAACGCACAATAACATCTACACAAAGTAACAGAAGTGCATACACACACACACACACACATTCAAACATATTCGTATTTACACAGTTGGGGCAATATTTTATTTCATCGCACTTTGATCATTATTTAGCTGAGGTCTATGGGTAAAAATGAACAATGATTCCGAAATTCTAAGGCCAAATTTCTCTGTAGTTCTACTAAGTGTGGGGAAATTGGAGTTTTTGAAAAGTTTGTTTGAACTATGGCAATGATCTCTGATGGCTGACAGGGAGGGAGATGAGTATGGACGGCCGGTTCTTTGGGAGATACAGAGTGTTGGCTGTGACGAATAAATTGCTGGAGTGTGGTACTTACAACATAGGACTGCAGGCAGCAACCACATTTATACAAATATACACAACCCCTTCTCAGACACTCTTCCAAACGCTCTTTCCTAATAAAAATGAACATATTTTAAAACTATTTCTATAAAATGGTATCACATCAATGAAAGTAAAATGAGAGTGTACCAGGGATAAAAGTTCCTTTCTCATCTCCGTGTTAAGATAGCCCAAGAAAGGGAGTTTGACGAAAACTTTCTGCTTTGGTGCGGTCAGAACTGTAGAAGGTGGAAAAAGTTTTTTGTCTAAAAACTTTTTAATCCGATTGTTGACTAAAGATACAGGGTATTTATTTTGTACAAGTAACTTTGTGATATATTCCACTTCGTCATGAAGTATTTTATTTACACTTGAAATACGGCATGCTCTATGCAGTAAAGTAGTGAGACTTGTTTTAATATAACCCTTGTAAATGCAACTGAAGAAATTGTTACATAATCCCGTAAATGTAGGTTTTCTATAAACAGAAGTGGTGAATGTTGAATTAGTTTTCTTTACGAGAACATCTAAAAATGGCAATTTATCATTCTGTTCAGTTTCCATTGTGAAATATATGTTTGCGTGAAATCCATTAATGTAGTCAAAGAATTTTAGGGCCTCTTCCTGTGAATTCCTGTGAAGAATTTGACCTTAGAATTTTGGAATTATTGTTCATTTTTACCCATAGATCTCAGCTAAATAATGATCAAAGTGCGCTGAAATTGAATATTGCCACAACTGTGTACATACGAATGTGTTTGAATGAATGTGTGTGTGTGTGTGTGTGTGTGTGTGTGTGGGGGCAGTTCTGTTAATTTGTGTAGATGTTATTGTGCGTTGGTTTGATTGCTAGAATTTAGGTGTATGTGTACTTATGGCTCCGAATGTCGAAGAGAAATTGTGTTTTTATTTTTACTGGTTAGGCAAAGCTATTTTTTGATGTAGGTATATTGATATCAATTTCTTATAGCTTTTTCGCAATTTGTTCATTATCGTTTTTATTTTTGTTTCACAGCACTGATGATGGAATCAGAGATTCCGAAACGATTGCAATTAAAAGAATGTTCCCTTTTATATTGGTTCTTCTTTTCATTTCACGTATTAGATTTCCCAAAAATCACCCTTTTAATTCTATTACCTTCAAACACGGGTCATGGAAGGGTTAGTTTTCACTCAATGAATATCTTAAAACTATAATAAATCGAAGTATTCTTGTCTCATCGAGGCAATTGCGTGGCTTGTTATGTTTGCGGAGAAAGAATTGAGAATCCCATTTCCTTCTTCTGGAATTTTACAATTAAATATAAAAATTCGACAATTCTATTAGACAATTTCACCATATGAAACTTAATTCATGATCGATATTTTTTCAAGAAACGGTTCTCAAAACCTAGTTCACTCGAGGATTCTTCCAGATTTTTTTCGCTTCTGTCACCTAAGCCTTTTTGATATTCGAGTCGAAAATGATCGATCCAAGATGTGAATGCAATAGAATTTGGACACTAGAGTCGACAGGATTCTGATTTGATTAAACGATGAAAATTCTCCCGTCTCATCCTGAGATGACGACTTCCGGAATTCTGAATTGAAAGAGCATACTCGTAACTTAGCATTAAACTGAAGAGAAAAGTGCAGTATTTAGAACGTGATGAGGAAATTGTGCTTTTTTTAAGCAAAGGTTGACGATGATATCTGTGAAAATCTACATGCATAGGTTCCCACTTTGGGTTGACTGAAAATTACCGTACTCTACTACCGTACAATGATTTCTATTGAACATAAGTGAAATATAAACTTCAAAATTGATATGTATTTTTTTTTAGACATTGTTTTAGAGTAATTGATCATACTGTCATGATTTAAAAATAAAAGAAATTCTACTCAACAGTAAAAACGTGTTCAGGTAGCGCATTATTCGACAAACTACTTTAAGAAAAGCATTATCGCTTCCTCACGAAACTTCTAACTCGCTCGTAAAACATTGTATTGCAACGTATTCGCTTGCATCAAACTCTGTTTACCGACCAATTTAACATTCAAATTGAATAAAGATATCAAATCTTCCACAAATACTTCCGAACTTCAGTCGTATAATTTTAGTTACTATAACCCAATCAGCAATTATTATAATTTTTATGACAAAACTTCTTCATCATTTCTCATACATTGAATATGTAAACACGTAGCATTCGAATAGAGTTTGAAGTTTTCGAAAGAAGCTCGAGTTTTCTGATGATCCCAGTCTTTCGTCTCGTTATTATTACTAATTCACCCCTCTTTGTTTGAAATAATTAAGACGGCGAAATGAAAGAAAGCACGCAAGAAAAAAAATTCAATCGCAAGAAAAAATTCAATCGCTTGATGAGGCCGAGTGCACACAGCCTGCCAAAATTGTTTAATAATAATCTTCGACAAATCACATGACACACGTTTCTATTTCCTAAGATTTCACGTGATATTCATTCCTACTAAAATCTAATGGATTAATACACTGGAAATTGTGGAGTTGATGAAGCTTGTATCACAGATACGCTCATCTCACACTGCAGGCTGGCTTCAGACGGACAGAAAGACAGACGAACGTGGATCTTATTATGGTAAAGATTGTTATCCCATTCAGAGTTCGCCTTTCACTCCAAGCATAATATTTTTTGTGGTCTCAAGAGAAGCAAAATTGTTCCGTTAACTTCTTGGAGGCATGTAGCAAGGCGTGTGACATTGAGGAACGTTTCAATCTAACTAATGGGATGCGCTTGTATCGCAAATTTTGACATCGGCCATTTCGCCTTCACGTTAATGAAGTAAAAAAGGGCAATTTTCTAATCAGGCTGAAACGTTGTTGCTCTGCTAATCCACTTCCATTTCATGTGAAATCCGCGAGCAAATGAGTTCATCTCAAATTATAAGCGCATTAGTCAGAGGAGAAGGTTTGTCCAAAAAAATCCCAAAACTAGTTTCACATTAATAAAAGTGCGCGGCTTGTTATGTTTCCGGAGAAAGAATTAGGAATGCCATTTTCTTCTTCTGAAATTTTGCAATTAATTATAAAAATTCGACCTTTCTAATAGACCATTTCTCCATATGAAACGTAATTCATGTTCAATATTTTTCAAGAAACCGATTCTCAAATCTGGTGCTAATATACACCAATAGCAAATCTAGTTGAATTTTATTAGAATTAACTTTTATTTATACCTGGATGATCAACTCCCTTCAGGTATCAAATATTTATTATTTCAATTTTTTCAGAGACATATTGAAAATATGCTGTTAATAATGGGAATTTTTTTCGTAAATTTTTTTTCGCATAATTTCTTGAAAGGAAAATCACCTGATGTTGGGGTGTAGGTAGAAGACTTTATACAAAAATTCAATGCCATCTCATGCCAATATTCAACGTCAATCACGTTCGTAACAGAACTCGTACTTACAGAGGTATACCTTGCCGTAAGATATGACTTAATATTTTGACCAAATAAATTGCAGTAAAATATGACAATATTTTGACCAAATAAGTTGTAGTAAAATATGACTTAATATTTTGACCAAATAAGTTGCAGTAAAATATGACAATATTTTGACCAAATAAGTTGTAGTAAAATATGACTTAATATTTTGACCAAATAAGTTGCAGTAAAATATGACCATATTTTGACTAAATAATTTGTAGTAAAATATGACTTAATATTTTGACCAAATAAGTTGTAGTAAAATATTACTTAATATTTGACTAAATAAGCTGCAATAAAATATGACTTAATATTTTGACCAAATAAGTTGCAGTAAAATATGACAATATTTTGACCAAATAAGTTGTAGTAAAATATGACTTAATATTTTGACCAAATAAGTTGCAGTAAAATATGACAATATATTGACCAAATAAGTTGTAGTAAAATATGACTTAATATTTTGACTAAATAAGTTGTATTAAAATATGACTTAATATTTTGACCAAATAAATTGCAGTAAAATATGACAATATTTTGACTAAATAATTTGTAGTAAAATATGACTTAATATTTTGACCAAATAAGTTGTAGTAAAATATTACTTAATATTTTGACTAAATAAGTTGTATTAAAATATGACTTAATATTTTGACCAAATAAATTGCAGTAAGATATGACAATATTTTGACCAAATAAGTTGTAGTAAAATATGACTCAATATTTTGACCAAATAAGTTGCAGTAAAATATGACCTAATATTTCGACCAAATAAGTTGTAGTAAAATATGACTTTCGCGTACAAACTTCCTGAAATGGTACTTGTAACCATTCATGTATGGGTGTACAACATAACTTTATCAATGCGAATTCGACGACCACAATTGAGAACCTATTGACAGATAAAGGCCTTGCCTTAGCTCACAGCGCCCAACGAATTCAAATATACACGGTCTTGATTTGAGAATTTACCCTAACTGTATTTCTGAAGTAATTTCAAAATTTCGTGCACTATTTTGGGGTAAAAAACTAGGGTGAAAAGAACAGGTTGCTCTGAGAATGAGTCTCTGAACTCAACATATATATCTCTCCTAGTTCCAAGCATAGTCCGGTCCTGTTTTGAATATTAGCAGAATATTTGATACGAACAAAACACAACACACTGACATCCAGAACATCAACTTAACAAAAATTTACAAAATGCTGTTGCATTTTACGGACTGTTAGGCAAATAGTTTTTCCTCCTTTTAACTTATCACAATGTTCATGCTTGTGGTAAATGCGTCTATTGAATATTCAAAACAATGTAAGTGATATATCAGCTATTCAAATGAAAAATTAATTCGTAATCAAAAGTAAAACAAACCAAAATTTTCATGCATTAACAGCAAAGGAGGCGGATTTCCCTTGTTCTCGTAAATGAAAGCTCGTTAACATTTTTGATACTTTCAGTAGTCTCAGCCTAGAAGGTATTGTTTTCAAAAACAACCACGGTTGAATTAGAAAATCAGTATGATTTTTTTAAAGTCTCAATGTCCATACGGTGCCAGGAATAGAGTCAAAGAACGTTCCGCCTATAACAGGATTGCCTGCCCTCAACTTCCTTTATTTCATTTCGCGTGAGATAAATAAATAAAAATGAAACCCAATTTTCAAACGCAATCCTTTTCCGTGTGTCGGTAACCTTTGATGTGAAGTGCGGCGAATAGTACCCCCTGAACCAGAAAATGTTATTAACTTTTGCATCTTACACCGCTGTTCTTTTTCCTGTTTTCGTTAACTAAATGTCAGGTGCATTTCGATGCCTAATTTTCTTGATCGAACGCATGAAACTCACGACCAGCAAATTACAAAGTTTAAGGCAATGTTTTTTTTTTAAATTGCAGTTCTCACGGCATCATATGATATTTTTTAAAGGAGTGAAGTTCAATTTTTCTTGATTGATCACCACGGACATGATAACCTACCACCAACAAACAACATCATACTTGTACCATTGTAGGGCAGTTTGTCCGTTTGAACATTATAGTTCTCAAATCACACTACATTGTGGTATTTTTTAGGAGAATTACTGATTCAATTTTTTTTCAAAAACCTGGTTAATGAGCCAATCGTATAACCCCAAATTTTAACATTCAAAAGTCTGTAATTAATAAAAGTTCCGTTTGCTGCGAAGTAGACTCCTAACATTACAGTATTCTGATGTTAAAGCCTAATGGTGAGCCAAACATTTGTGAACAGTAAATCAGAATTGCTGATTTCTCGGCCTAAAAATAAATGAGACTCTATGACGAATCATAAACGTGGGTGCCCAACTATACAAAAATGTCGGCCTGTGACGCAGATCTTTGGAAATATAACCGAAGCATACGGCACTTCGAGGAAAAGCAATTTGCCAGTTTTGGAATTGGTCTCCCCAGCAATCTTTTTTTCTTTTGCATTTGGTCAGTTTTGACTCTGGGCCGTTACTGCATTTGTCCAATTGCGCATTCGGCTAATTTTGAAGTTGATCAAATTTTCAATTCACCGAATTTCTTATTGATCAGTCCATCATGTCATCAGTTTCATCATTGGTCTAAAAAAGCATGTTAGCTGTGCAAATAGTCAGTTCATATTTATTTTTAATTCCCAACAGGAGAATTTAAATTTGCAGTCGCCCAGTAACGCATTCGATCAACTATTTTCAAATTGACCAGTTTAGCTGTAGGTCGACTTTACAAATCGCCGAGAGAAGTTGCTTGTTTTGCAATTAGTTCATTTTGGAGTTGATTAGCTACGCAGTTAGCCAGTTTTGTGATTAATTAGTTTTGTGTCGACGCAACAGTACGCCGTTCGAGCAAAAAAATTTAGCTTGAAAATGAGCAGAAGAAAGATATAATCGTACGTCTGAGGGATGCATAAGAACTTCACTTCGGAGATTCATTTTGACATTCATAAGAAAGTTGTAAAATGAACGTAAAAATGATCAGTCCTACTGAAGCGAATTTAAAAATACTATTCGAAATCAATTAGCTAACTCATTTCGAGAATGAACTCCACGATCAGATGGAAACTTTAGTTCCCCGAAGTACTACCATTTTACAACAATGAATTTAAAAGTGAAGATTCTTCTCTGAAAATTCATTCACAGTGGAGATATTCAAGCTAGTAGGAGATAACAACGAGATTGGAACTAATTTTTAGGTCAATTGAAATCATCATATTTAAAATATGCAAATGACATTTCACATACCCGAAAATCACTTGAAAAGTCTCCTCCATTTTGAAACAGAAGATGGCTTTCATCGTACCCCAAACACCCTCCAAAAGTGGTGAGAAAGTCGCGAATTTGAGAAGAAAATCCCTTCAGTGACGCACTCTTCAGTCCCTAATTCAACCCTCGGGAGAGTGATAAGTGAGCGTGTAAAAAATGAGTCCAAATCCGTAGAGTAATGACTGCACGGCGCAATAGAAGAAAAGGAAAGAGCTGAATCCGTATTGCTTCATTTCGGATATTTCAATCAGAAGATGTGGAATCGACGAGCGTCATGGATAGGGAATTGAAAAGCACTGGCAATTCTCGAAAGAAATCAATCGGCTTCTTAGAAATATCGGATAAAATGTAATTCTAACTAATTTTCAAGGATTCGAGAAAACGCAGTCGTGTTCTTGAACAAGAAAGTTGAGGGTACACGTGTAAAATGTCTTCAATGGAATGTTTTTTGTATTGTAAATTATTCTTTGGTATAATGTATTCTATAACGTAACGAGTCCTATAATGTATTATGTAACGTAATGTGCTCTAAAATATATTGTTTACCATAGTGCATTCTGGAATGTAATTTGTTCTGTAATCTAATGCATTCTATAATGTAATGTATTTTGTGATGTAGTGTATTCTGTAATGTAGTGTATTCTGTAATGTAATGTATTCTGTAATGTAGGGTATTCTGTAATGAATGTAATGTATTCTTTAATGTAGTGTATTCTGTAATGTAATGTATTCTGTAATGTAGGGTATTCTGTAATGAATGTAATGTATTCTGTAATGTAGTGTATTCTGTAATGTAATGTATTCTGTAATGTAGTGTATTCTGTAATCTAGTGTATTCTGTTATGTAATATGTTCTGTAATGTAATGCATTCTAAAATATAATGTTTTCTGTAATGTATTGTATTCAATGACGTAATAATTCTGTGCTGAAATTTTTTTTGAATGACTTGATTAAGTATTTTCCCATACATTCGTATGTTTTAAGTTATATATTTATATGAACTTAAGTATGCATAGTATACTCACGGTCGAAAAGTATAATCAAATATACAAAGTATTTTTTTAAACTTAGATAACCAACCCATGTACTTGCATCATAGAAAAGCCTCCCGGAGAAAAGTTCTATCCAGTGAACTAAATCGTTTGTTTCAACCAAGGCTACCCAGTACATCATTAGTAAATTATATTGCACGAATCTGCTGGGGGTTCACATTTTTAGTGAGCAAGGACCACAGTAGAGGAAACAATGTATGTTCAAACCAGTCTTTTTTCGTTGACGGTGTGGTTTTGCTGACGTCACGGCAACGAACCAATAGCAGCGCTCATATTGCATCTGGTAGCAGTGCTACTCCAAATCTGGCTCCACTATTGGCCTAACGACACGGCGTTTTGGTGACGTCATGAAGTTTGTTTGAAATGAAACTTTTCTATTTGCTAGCCGAACAAAAGGAGATGTATTTTCTTACATAGAAATGACCCTACCTTGTTTCCTCTACCGTGGTAAGAAGTTACCTTTTCATTCCATACCCTAATATACAGAGCTTGAGAATGGCCAGCATACAGCGTAACCGACCACTCGACTTAAAGATCTTTTTCTTTGCCATTATTTCCAGCCCGATTTTCCGTCCCATTGAGATGCTTCCGCTTTTTTGCCAGTGTTGCCGGCTGTGCGAAGTGAGACATTAAATTTTATGTTCCTTCTGAATTAGTAAAGAACAAGACACAATGAACTCGTTGAGAGTAAGGAAGTGCAACTGGGAAACTAAGTTTCTCTTACTTCATAACATAAGTACAAAAATAGATTAGTTCATTTCGCAGTCGTCTACGAATATTTTACTGATAGAAAAAACTCAAACGCAACATTAATATTGATGTTGGAAAACCAAAATAACGGAATCTTTATTGAAGAGCCGCGTTGATAAATTCCAATAGTTTCAAAAGCGCTTTTTGAAGAAAGAATAAACTTTATGAAGTCTTTGACTATAAATGTAAAAATCTTCACTTATTTCATACATCAGAGTTTTTACAAATTTGCACTGACATTCAGATTTTAAAGTAGAATACACTGGCATCCACCATTCTACAGTGAATAAATTTAGCATTTTAGTCATTAAGGATGCCCAAAGCGTTAAATGTACCAAAAAAATATTTGAAACATTTTAGGATATAGATTTCACAAACTCCACTCATTCATGACTGTAAAATAAAACGATTACATGTAATAAATTGTGATTGAGTCAATACTCTCCAGCGCACAGTAAACATGCACAAATGCGAAAAGTTTAATCTTTGTTGACAATGCTTTTCTGGATTGCTAAAGAAAACTGATCGTTAAAACTCGCAAATAATGTTAAGACTCTGGACAGCGATAAAGTACGGCAAATCTGGCCAAAAAACGGCAGGATTCTAAAGAAAGCAGCGCTTGAGGCTGTAGAGTGACATCCTTCTCACGACACATAGTATTCCCACAACTAATATCAGATTCTATTTTATATTTTGCAGAATTTTTGCAGTTCTTCAGATACACATTCTTGTTGAGAACTGCTCGTGAAATGCCAGTTTGCGATCAACTTGTTCTTTACATGCACCATCTTCTTTTCACTATAACTTTTGCTTGAGTTAAGTAATTTGCATTTGTATTTCGCATTTGGCATCAGAATATGATCAATATTTTGAACTGCACATTCGTGCGTACTTTAATGATGTGCACTGCCCAAGAATATATCACATTTTGTCATCATTTTTGCTATCGAAAGTTAAAAATGCACGTGTAGTGTTCTCCCCCAGGCTGCAACACGCTTCGGGCAGGCTTTGAGCTATCTTTTTCGTGATAGGATAGCCCGAAGCGAGTGCCTGAGGTACGACCGTATTCGGCAGGATATGGACAACACGGGGGTAACACGGTAATTATATTGGTGACTGTTAGGCACACGGAACACGGACCATTACACGGGGCCCTCGGTGACTACTATGGGCACTGTTCGTTACTCGTAAATTACGTAATGATTGGAACACAGCACTAAGACGTGATGGTTGAAATACAATACTATTCGAGAAGTACGTAATGATCGAAACACAATCCTCTGTGAGAATAGTACAAATATGTGGTGATTGAAGTACAATCCTATTCGAGAATGACCTAACTTGAAACTTAATCCTATGCGAGAATAGCACAAATACGTGATGATTGAAGCACAATCCTATTCGGGAATGACGTAATGATTGAAACACAATCCTATGCGAGAATAGCACACTTACGTGATGATTGAAGCACAGTCCTATTCGGGAATGACGTAATGATTGAAACACAATCCTATGCGAGAATAGTACTAATACGTGATGATTGAAATACAATCCTATTCGAAAATGACATAACTTGAAACTTAATCCTATGCGAGAATAGCACAAATACGTGATGATTGAAGCACAATCCTATTCGGGAATGACGTAATGATTGAAACACAATCCTATGCGAGAATAGCACACATACGTGATGACTGAAGCACAGTCCTATTCGGGAATGACGTAATGATTGAAATACAATCCTATGCGAGAATAGTACTAATACGTGATGATTGAAATACAATCCTATTCGAAAATGACATAAATTACGTAATGACTGAAACACACTCCTATGCGAGAATAGCACTAATACGTGATGATTGAAATACAATACGATGCGAGAATAGTACTAATACGTGATGATTGAAATACAATCCTATTCGAAAATGACATAACTTGCGTAATGATTGAAACACAATCCTATGCGAGAATAGCACTAATACGTGATGATTGAAATACAATACTATGCGAGAATTACGTAATGAATGAAACAAGCACCAATAGCGGGTAACGTCCGCGAGGACGCTACTTACGAACGCAGCGGCGAGACGTGATGATTGGTGCTACGTCGTCCGACTGTTACGAACAGGTCAGCTGTGCTAGCGGGACGCCGAGACGAGGCTAGTCAGCTGGGTCGGGCCCAGCCGCCGCGCGGTTCACCGTTGTAGCTGGTAAGTAGCTACGGCGAGGCTAGCCGGCCGGAGCGGGCGAGAGATGTCGTAGAGCGGCTTGGCCGACGACGCCGGTGCGGGGCGTTGCAACGTGACCTATTTAAGGCTTTGAAACACCTTGAAGTGTCAAGACGCTACTAGGTTTAAGACCGAGCAACACCTTGGGGCGTCGATAGGCAGGGCCGGTCTCCGGAGCTTGGTGCAGGTACGCGAGAGATAAAGTCGATCTCGGAAGCTAGATGCAGGAACACGAGGCTGGTGCTGGAGATGTGACTTGAACGATGACGAGGGCTTGAGTGAGTGCGAGGGGGGGGGGGGGGCGGTGACAATAGGAAAGAAGCGAAGAGAATTAGAGTTTGGCACAGAGTGTGCCGGAAGAGAAATAGGAGGAGAGAAAGGGAAAGGGATAGTGGAAGAAGAAAAAGGCGCTTAACGCATAATTAGTTGATCTTGTGCATCTTGTTCGATTGATACTACTAATTTGTTAATTTAACGAGGGAAAATACCCGTCAGGGCTTTTTATGCTAAAAATGATTCATCTATTTAATTATGCCGCGTCTACTCTGCTCTATTGTAATTTTTTTCAGTGGGAAGGCGATAAAAGCCCTCGGCAAGCAATATAAGTTTTAAATGGGAGAAATTTATGCTCATCTACAAGTCCCTATATACAATATACACACATAATTATACATATATATATATATAATTTTTTTTTTTTTTTTTATATTTTTTTTTTTTGTTTTTTTTTTTTTTTTTTTTTTTTTTTTTTTTTTTTATACATATGCATATATACATTATACATTTATATACACACACACGCCCGACACATGCACTCGTACTTTTTTTTTTTTTTTTTTTTTTTTTTTTTTTTTTTTTTCAAAATTTCACACACACACGATACACAGGCATACATATGAGTATACAAAATTTTTGTCCAATTTTTGTTTTATCATACATATATATACATTATCACCCACACACGACGCATGAGCACACAATGGTTCTATACGTCCCATGCCCTTACACCCACAACCCACACACACACGCACACGAATTACATGCACACTAATATGCATATATACACTTAATTTGTGTGTTTTTTTTTTTTTTTTTTTTTTTTTTTTTTTTTTTCTATTATTAATTTTTTTTTTTTTTTTTTTTTTTTTTTTTTTTTTTTCACACTATCTATATTACATCCTAGCTATCTAAACAATTACACTTCGCTACCTACACAGTAAGCAATATCTAAAATTCATTATCTGTTACTGAACTATGACTTAGGCCTATCTAGTTATTGATCTACGAGTATATACAATCTAATATCTACACATTTCCATCATCTTGCGCCTATAACTAGAGAATAAGTTTTTACTTATTAAATATCTTATTTACATTATCTACATTACATCCTAGCTATCTAAACAATTACACTTATTTTACCTACACAGTAAGCAATACCTAAAATTTCATTCTTTGTTACTGAACTATGACTTAGGCCTATCTAGTTATTGGTCTACGCGTATTTACAATCTAATATCTACACATTTTCATCATCTAGTGCCTATAATTGGAGACTAAGTTTTTACTTATTTACTATCTTATTTACGAGTGTTGTCTGTTCTCTACAGTGCGCGAGCACATTTAGTTGCATTACCTTCGACCTACCATACATATCTACATATATATATATACATTTCAAAGTACTTATTTTTCTCTACCTATTTACAATTATAGCGTCTGTGCACATCGTGCATTATATACACCTATATACAGTTTTGCAGACATGCACTTTACACTACATACATCTTTACAAGTTGGCTATTAAGTAATTTGAGGTGTAAGTAAATAGGAATTTGAGAAATTTTACAGTAATGAAAAATAATTAATGAAAAGAAGAGTTTTGTGTATGTCAATGCAACTGAAATGAAGTTAAAAGTCTGGGGTTTTGGCATCCCACCCATGGGGGGGAAGACCGTCCTACCGCTCGCCAAAACCCCAGAAAACAAAAAATAAAAATATTAATGAAATTAATTTGGTCATCCCCCACGTCCTCATAACAGGACTGGAATTTGTCTTTGTAGGTGTGCCTGGCAAGATTGTTGGTTCATGTATATTTCGGAGGTGGAGGGGGGGCCAATGCAAGTAGTCTAGAGCTTTTAAATCGGGAATGTTGATTGGGGATGAGCTCCGGAGGAAAACTTAATTTTGTGTACAGGTCAGGATCGAATTGCTGTATGTTGTGCCAGATCCTGTTTGCATGCTCGTGCAGCAGTATGTTTATGGGAGGGATATTTAGATGATTGTGCAGGTGTTGTGATGGTACTGCTTCTATTAAACTAGTGCCGGTAATAAATCTTAGTGCTTTGTTTTGAACTCTTTGTAATTTGGATATTGCTGTTGCTGATGCTGTGTGTAAAGGTATGACTGGGTATATCAATGCTGATCTTACAAAGGCCATGTATAATTTCAGTTTGGTTTCTGTAGGAAGGTAAGTAAAACGGTAAATTTTTTCTAGATTCTTGTAGGCTATTGCTTGTCTAATGGAGGCTTGTGATGATATACCATGTGTGGTTATGTTCAACCCCAGGACTTTTCCTTTATTTGTGTATGGTATTGATTTGCCGTTTATGGTAACTTCAAATGTTTTCCTTCTATTTATGGGGATTATTGCAAATTTGCTACTGTTTGTTAATATTTTCCATTTACTTTCAAATGTGTTTATTTGTTCTATTGCTCTTTTGGTATTGGCTGTTGCATATTTTGGTGAATATTTTCCGGCTGTTATCTGTGTGATGTCATCTGCAAAGCATATGTAGTCTGTTTTAGGTAGCGGCGGTGGTAAATCATGGGTATAAAAGCTAAACAGTGTAGGGGATAAGCATGCTCCTTGGGGTACACCTGTGCACAGTGAGAATTGCGGTCCTAAGTAATTGGATATTCTTATTGAGGCTGTCCTGCCATTGAGGTAACTATTCAGGGTCCGGAGAAATATAGGGTGAAGATTAATTTGCGAAAGTTTGAAGATGAGTCCAGAGTGCCATACCTTATCGAATGCTTTTTTAACATCTCTTAAGCAAATGTCTATTATGAATTTTTGAGCTAATTGGATGGAAATTGATTCGTGAAGGGTTGCCAGTGCGGTGTGAGTGCCTCTATTACATCTGAATCCGTGTTGTCTGCAATTAAAATGGTTATGAATTGTAAGGAAATTTGTTAATCTATTATTTAAAATTTTATCTAGTAATTTGCCGTGTACATCCAGGAGGGAAATTGGTCTGTAATTTTGAACTGATTTTAGGGATGTGTTTGGTTTTGGGAGGAAAATCATTATGGCGTGTTTTAGACTGTTCGGGAAATAACCAGCAGATATGGACATATTGAAAATGTAAATCAGAAAGTGAATCATGTTTTCTGGTAAGTTTTTAAGTTGTAAAGTGGTTATTTCCGTTGTCCCTGGTGCTTTCTGTTTGAACGTCTTCAGTGATTGTAATAGTTCTTCGAATGTAATAGGGGGAAAATGTATAGGGTCCAGTCTGTTGATATTTCCCGTTCGGTATGGTTTGATTGTATTTGCTAAGTTGATCATTTGCTCTTGTACCGTTTCAATGTGCTCCTTGTCGAAGAGGGGATCGTCCTGTTCAGTGAATATTTCCTTCCAGTGTGCTCTGAAGATGGGTTCTTTTTCTATAGGAGTATGTAACTGTTCTTTATTATGCTCTATGTATGGTATTTGTTGTTTAGTGTTACCGCCCATCATCCTCCTGCAGGAGGACCAAAACATTTTCGGATCCTCCTGCAGTTTGAGACTGTTAATTAGTTCCTCCCAGGTTTGCTGATATTTGCCTTTGTAAATTTCTTGTAATCGGATTCTTATTGCGTTCAAATGTCGGTTCAAATCTATAGAGTGAGTGCGAGCCTTGTTGGGGTCGCCTTATGTAGGCCTCGAGTGCAATCCTTGAGTCCGGGCGTGAGTCCTGATTGGTCGCGAGTTTGTGGGCCTGTGGTGCTGGAGGCAGGAAACCGTTGTAGCTTACGGGCACCTTTTCTCATAGTCGCGAGGCGGCTTCTCTCAGGTCCCGTGTTTGGTTGACTAGGCGCTTCGGGTCCGGAGGTGCTCTGGAACGGATGCGGTTGTAGTCTGGAGGCAGCTTTTCTCAGGTCTTGTGGAGGTCCGCGGCTTGCCGCTGGGATCACCACACACGGTACGCTGATCGTTTGTCTGCTTGATGTTTGTGTCCCCTTGCTAACGATTTAAAAAATTCTATCATAAGCAACAATGAGTAAAACATTTGTAAAAATATTTACGTGGCAAATAGTATTTCAATTACGCAGTAATGCATTAAAACCCAAACTATGCGAAACAAATCTAGATTAAAATAGAAAGTGACAATTTTCAAATTGCCGTCTATTCATAATGTATTGTTAGCATTGTGAACATGTGTGGAGGAATAATTCCGGAAACTACAGAGCGGTTGCAGACGCTTATATGCGAACGATAATCATACAATTTAATTTTATAAGTATACTGAACAGCAGGTAAGTAGTGCAACCGTGAGTCGACGTTTCATTGAACAGTTGAATAAAAAACTGTTTTCCTTAACGAATCGTAGGAGAAATAGAAAAAGCGCCCTCATTTTGGACGCCGCCAGTACGATTAAAAAATAAACGTCTGTAAAACCTGCATTTATTTTCAATATCGCTAATTAAATTCATTAAACATTCATCGAGACTTTACAGAAGCGGTTTCTCGTATTACTTTGATATAGTAGATGAATTCCCTCAGCGGTCAACTCACAGCTTGCGATGAGATAGAGGCACATTTTCAAGCAAAGGAAGCTACTACACCTTTGCTCTGCTCCTCCTTCCTATAATATGGTATTAGGAGAATAATAAATTACAGGAAACTTTCCTAATGACTATCACTCGATAACATAATCTTTTCAGCGGTCACAAGTGTTTTTATCCTCTTACGTTTACTGAGTAATAAGCCTTGTTTTAGTAAGTTTTACGGGCTTGGTCATTTCTTTGTCGGCATCAATATTTATCATCAAAGTAAATGTTGCCCCGAGTTGTATGTAGCGTAAATGTATCTCGTCTACCTCAACTTATGCATAATTGCAAGAGACGTAAATTCCTTAATAGGGTTAGCCAATGTATAATAGCATCATTTACTTTCTAGTTAATTAAATGACTTGAATAATTATTGTGAGTTAAGTGAATTTGTGACGCAGGCTTCCTTATTTCCCCTAATTTTCCTTGAATAAAGTTTCACATGAAACGAATATTACTAAGCATTGTGCTTCTCTACAATATATAAACGCCTCCGTGAGTCTATTTAAATATTCATCAATATATTCCCTGCCTCCCCGTATCACAGCTACACGGTTGAGCAGCTTAGTGTCGAGAGATTTTAAATTATTTTCCCCCCTCCCTCTGGTGGAGCTTTACGGTACTCAATTGAGTTACGAATGAGTCACGAAATAAAGAGAGTCTATGAATAATATTATTCAAGCAGTAAAATTAAATTCCGGCTTAAATAATTGAGTTAGAGCCTTTCGGGCATTATAAACTAAAGCCAGATGATAGTTCGTTTTCATTTGATTGCGTATGTTTTTGTGTATGTATCATTTGATTGTGTATACGCGCAAATTCCTTGCGCGTGTCTAGAAAACAAATGTGAAACAAAAAAGAACTGGCATGAAAAATGATTGAGTTAAAGTTGTATTACACCATTTTTTCGTTATATCATTATCAGCAAAATTTCGAAACAGAAAACGAAAAAAACCTCGCTATCATGAATCAACTTTTTGTTTTGTTTTTTGTAACTAGATTTAGAAAGACGATCTAAGGATTGAAACGTTCAATTTGAAAGTTGCTTCATTTTTCATCGCCATTTCCACTATTATCAATTTGTTACTCAAAAATTCTACATGTAGGATAAGATTTTCATGAAGAGTGATCTTGAGTCGTGTACATTCGTGAATGATTTGAATTTTGGCACCAAGGTTAAAATAGAAAATTGAAACCAAGAAAATAGAGCTTTCCAATCATTATGCAGAGTTCAGGTAAAAGCTTTACACTCTGAGTTTTAAACATTGTTACTCAATTTAGATTGTCAGTATGCTATAGTCGGATGATTATTTCACTAAAATATAAAACGGTTTGAATTAAGTGTCCACAAACATTTTTTATCCAATGCACCAAATCCTCAACTCGTTTTCCCATTTTTGCACTTCTGTATTTCTATCATAACAATCAATTTTTTCTAAAAACAATTGACCACTTTTCCTTCAGCTATGTCGCAGTTATCGAAAATCGATTCCTCCCAATAAATTAATACTCATGGATACCGTATGTCCAACAAAAAACCTGAACCGAGTATTTATTTTTCTGTATCAGTAATACCCGTAATTATTTTTCCGAATCAGTAGTTTTCAGCAATACCGCATAATTTTGCTTGAAATGAAATGTTTATGGTATTCTTATGATGATATTACTGATACTGGAAAATAAATACTCGGTTCGGGTTTTTGTGGGACGAACCTGTATAGTAGTTCTGAATAAGCTTCAAACCATATTGTAATGTTTTTTCTTGTGATTGCAGGTCAATATCATATTCCCTTTTAGGGACTGCGTTTTGCAGTTTAATTTCCTTAAAATTTGGGCATTCGAAACCGATGTTGCAACTCCCGTTTGATGATTGTGGTGATTTGCAGAAAAAGTATCTCAAGTAGTGTCACTGGAGCTGAACTTGAATATCGATAAGAACTAAAAATGAACTTGACCGTTGATATGAACTGAAACTGAGCTTGACCGTTGATATGAACTGAAACTGAGCTTGACCGTTGATGTGGACTGAAACTGAGCTTGACCGTTGATATGAACTGAAACTGAGCTTGACCGTTGATGTGGACTGAAACTGAGCTTGACCGATGATGTGGACTGAAACTGAACTTGACCATTGATATGAACTGAAACTGAGATTGACCGTTGATGTGGACTGAAACTGAGCTTGACCGATGATGTGGACTGAAACTGAACTTGACCGTTGATATGAACTGAAACTGAGCTTGACCGTTGATGTGGACTGAAACTGAGCTTGACCGATGATGTGGACTGAAACTGAACTTGACCGTTGATATGAACTGAAACTGAGCTTGACCGTTGATGTGGACTGAAACTGAGCTTGACCGTTGATGTGGACTGAAACTGAGCTTGACCGATGATGTGGACTGAAACTGAGCTTGACCGTTGATGTGGACTGCAACTGAACTTGACCGTTGATGTGGACTGAAACTGAGCTTGACCGTTGATGTGGACTGAAACTGAGCTTGACCGTTGATGTGGACTGAAACTGAGCTTGACCGTTGATGTGGACTGAAACTGAGCTTGACCGTTGATGTGGACTGAAACTGAACTTGACCGTTGATGTGGACTGAAACTGAGCTTGACCGTTGATGTGGACTGAAACTGAGCTTGACCGATGATGTGGACTGAAACTGAACTTGACCGTTGATGTGGACTGAAACTGAGCTTGACCGTTGATGTGGGCTGAAACTGAACTTGACCGTTGATGTGGACTGAAACTGAGCTTGACCGTGGATGTGGACTGAAACTGAACTTGACCATTGATATGAACTGAAACTGAACTTGACCGTTGATGTGGACTGAAACTGAGCTTGACAGTTGATGTGGACTGAAACTGAACTTGACTGTTGATGTGGACTGAAACTGAGCTTGACCATTGATATGAACTGAAACTGAACTTGACCGTTGATGTGGACTGAAACTGAGCTTGACCGTTGATGTGGACTGAAACTGAGCTTGACCGTTGATGTGGACTGAAACTGAGCTTGACCGTTGATGTGGACTGAAACTGAGCTTGACCGTTGATGTGGGCTGAAACTGAACTTGACCGTTGATGTGGACTGAAACTGAGCTTGACCGTGGATGTGGACTGAAACTGAACTTGACCATTGATATGAACTGAAACTGAACTTGACCGTTGATGTGGACTGAAACTGAGCTTGACAGTTGATGTGGACTGAAACTGAACTTGACCGTTGATGTGGACTGAAACTGAACTTGACCATTGATATGAACTGAAACTGAACTTGACCGTTGATGTGGACTGAAACTGAGCTTGACCGTTGATGTGGACTGAAACTGAGCTTGACCGTTGATGTGGACTGAAACTGAGCTTGACCGTTGATGTGGACTGAAACTGAACTTGACCGTTGATGTGGACTGAAACTGAGCTTGACCGTTGATATGAACTGAAACTGAGCTTGACCGTTGATGTGGACTGAAACTGAGCTTGACCGTTGATATGAACTGAAACTGAGCTTGACCGTTGATGTGGACTAAAACTGAGCTTGACCGTTGATGTGGACTGAAACTGAGCTTGACCGTTGATATGAACTGAAACTGAGCTTGACCGTTGATGTGGACTGAAACTGAGCTTGACCGTTGATGTGGACTGAAACTGAACTTGACCGTTGATGTGGACTGAAACTGAGCTTGACCGTTGATGTGGACTGAAACTGAACTTGACCATTGATATGAACTGAAACTGAGCTTGACCGTTGATGTGGACTGAAACTGAACTTGACCGTTGATGTGGACTGAAACTGAGCTTGACCGTTGATATGAACTGAAACTGAGCTTGACCATTGATGTGGACTGAAACTGAGCTTGACCGTTGATGTGGACTGAAACTGAGCTTGACCGTTGATGTGGACTGAAACTGAACTTGACCGTTGATGTGGACTGAAACTGAGCTTGACCGTTGATGTGGACTGAAACTGAGCTTGACCGTTGATGTGGACTGAAACTGAGCTTGACCGTTGATATGAACTGAAACTGAGCTTGACCGTTGATGTGGACTGAAACTGAGCTTGACCGTTGATGTGGACTGAAACTGAGCTTGACCGTTGATGAGGACTGAAACTGAGCTTGACCGTTGATGTGGACTGAAACTGAGCTTGACCGTTGATATGAACTGAAACTGAGCTTGACCGATGATGTGGACTGAAACTGAGCTTGACCGTTGATATGAACTGAAACTGAGCTTGACCGTTGATGTGGACTGAAACTGAGCTTGACCGTTGATGTGGACTGAAACTGAGCTTGACCGTTGATATGAACTGAAACTGAGCTTGACCGATGATGTGGACTGAAACTGAGCTTGACCGTTGATATGAACTGAAACTGAGCTTGACCGTTGATGTGGACTGAAACTGAGCTTGACCTTTGATATGAACTGAAACTGAGCTTGACCGATGATGTGGACTGAAACTGAGCTTGACCGTTGATATGAACTGAAACTGAGCTTGACCGTTGATGTGGACTGAAACTGAGCTTGACCGTTGATATGAACTGAAACTGAGCTTGACCGATGATGTGGACTGAAACTGAGCTTGACCGTTGATGTGGACTGAAACTGAGCTTGACCGTTGATGTGGACTGAAACTGAGCTTGACCGTTGATATGAACTGAAACTGAGCTTGACCGTTGATGTGGACTGAAACTGAGCTTGACCGTTGATGTGGACTGAAACTGAGCTTGACCGTTGATGTGGACTGAAACTGAGCTTGACCGTTGATGTGGACTAAAACTGAGCTTGACCGTTGATGTGGACTAAAACTGAGCTTGACCGTTGATGTGGACTGAAACTGAGCTTGACCGTTGATGTGGACTGAAACTGAGCTTGACCGTTGATGTGGACTGAAACTGAACTTGACCATTGATATGAACTGAAACTGAACTTGACCGTTGATGTGGACTGAAACTGAGCTTGACCGTTGATGTGGACTGAAACTGAGCTTGACCGTTGATGTGGACTGAAACTGAGCTTGACCGTTGATGTGGACTGAAACTGAGCTTGACCGTTGATGTGGACTGAAACTGAGCTTGACCGTTGATGTGGACTGAAACTGAGCTTGACCGTTGATGTGGACTGAAACTGAGCTTGACCGTTGATGTGGACTGAAACTGAGCTTGACCGTTGATGTGGACTGAAACTGAACTTGACCGTTGATGTGGACTGAAACTGAACTTGACCATTGATATGAACTGAAACTGAACTTGACCGTTGATGTGGACTGAAACTGAACTTGACCATTGATATGAACTGAAACTGAACTTGACCGTTGATGTGGACTGAAACTGAACTTGACCGTTGATGTGGACTGAAACTGAGCTTGACCGTTGATGTGGACTGAAACTGAGCTTGACCGTTGATGTGGACTGAAACTGAGCTTGACCGTTGATATGAACTGAAACTGAGCTTGACCGTTGATGTGGACTGAAACTGAGCTTGACCGTTGATGTGGACTGAAACTGAGCTTGAGCGTTGCTGTGAAGCCGAAACTTGACTTAGCAGATGATGACTGAAGTCCGTGCGACTTTAGGGTGAAGTTTTGATTCCTTACCGTCAAGAACTTCATAGCTTTGCTGTAAAATTGATCATTGGGTCGATTTTGATAGAGATTTTATTTATTTGATGTTCTAATTGTATAGCAAATAAATAGAGTTCACATGCTATTAAAAGCAAACTCAGATATTGGAAAATGAATGTAAATTCTAATACCTAAGCCTCAATACCTACAAACGGATTATTAACAACCACAAGCCTTCTCTAACAATGAAGCATACATTAAAAAATGTTAATGAACGATAACTGTGTGCATTGATTCATTCTCAGATATCCTGGCTAGGAGCGAATTTTCGTTATACGGTTTCGAATTTTAAACACAAAATAGAAAACAAAAGGAATACAGACTTGCTGCATTTCATTTGAATTCTTTTTAGATACAGGAATAACAAATATTCTTGGATAATACAAGACTACAAAATCCTTTGAAAGATTTTCAGAAATTTTCCTTGATTTTAGTGTTTTAAATGTTCAAGCATTAAGCAAACCAAAAGCAACTCATTCTCAAGCAGTATATTCAATTGTTCCCTATTCATTCACAGCCGACGGAAACAAATTAATTTTAAGGTTTTAAATGATTTAGCTTTCAGTCAACTGGAATTGAGCCTTTCTCAAGCAGTACATTCAATTATTCCCTATTCATTCACAGCAAACGGAAATAACTAAATTTCAAGGTATTAAATGAATTAGCTTTCAGTCAACTGAAATCGAGCCTTTCTCAAGCAGTATATTCAATTATTCCATATTCATTCACAGCAAACGGAAATAACTTAATTTCAAGGTATTAAATGAATTAGCTTTCAGTCAACTGAAATCGAGCCTTTCTCAAGCAGTATATTCAATTATTCCATATTCATTCACAGCAAACGGAAATAACTTAATTTTAAGGTTTTAAATGAATTAGCTTTCAGTCAACTGAAATCGAGCCTTTCTCAAGCAGTATATTCAATTATTCCATATTCATTCACAGCCAGTGGAAACAACTTAATTTTAAGGTTTTAAATGATTTAGCTTTCAGCCAACTGGAATTGAGCCTTTCTCAAGCAGAACATGTAATTATTCCGTGTTGGTTCACAGCGAGCGGCGAGGGGCGCTGTATTTTACCACAACCAATGAAGTTTAAACAAGCTTTCAACAGCATGAGTGTCGCGGTCCATTTGCTGCGTGACTGTGAGCAATTCTCGCGGCAGTTTGGCCAATTAGTTTGGAGCAGGAAATTGAATTTCTTCACAATACCTACACGCCGAAGAGACATAATTAATGGGTAGCATCATCGTACATTTGTAGCAGAAGTTGAATTTCTACACAATGACTACACACCGAAGCGACACAATCAGTGGGTGGAATTATCGTACATTTGTATCAGAAGTTGAATTTCTATACAATATCTACATGCCGAAGCGACACAATCAATGGGTGGAATCATCGTACATTTGTATCAGAAGTTGAATTTCTACATAATACCTGCACTCCAAAGAAACAATAAGATTTGCATCGCTGGGTGGAATCATCCGACATTTGTCTTAGAAGTAGATTCATCCTTCACTAATGGTGTAGACATCCTGCAGTCAACATGATGGTGGAGTCATCCTACACTAATGGTGTAGTCATCCTGTTGACAACATAATGGTGGAGTCATCCTACACTAATGGTGTAGTCATCCTGTTGACAACATAATGGTGGAGTCATCCTACACTAATGGTGTAGTCATCCTGTTGACAACATAATGGTGGAGTCATCCTACACTAATGGTGTAGTCATCCTGTTGACAACATAATGGTGGAGTCATCCTACACTAATGGTGGAGTCATTCTGCAGTCAACATAATGGTGTAGTCATCTTGTAGTCAACATAATGGTGGAGTCATCCTACACTAATGGTGTAGTCATTCTGCAGTCAACATTATGGTGGAGTCATCCTTCACTAATGGTGTAGACATCCTGCAGTCAACATAATGGTGAAGTCATCCTACACTAATGGTGTAGTCATCTTGTAGTCAACATAATGATGTAGTCATCCTTGGCTATTTATCGAAAATGATGACTTCCTAAATCGTTTGTTAGGATACAGCATCTGTTTCCGTGGTTCTCTTCCCTCATGAGTATTTGAGTATGATAATAAACCTACATTGCCTTAATAAAACATATTTTTTAAAAGCTAGACTATCAGTCCGATAAGTCAGCTGAAAATGGAGCAATCGATCATGTACGATGGGGGTATATGCTGAAAATGGAGCAATCGATCATGTACGATGGGGGTATATGCTGAAAATGGAGCAATCGATCATGTACGATGAGGTATATGCTGAAAATGGAGCAATCGATCATGTACGATGGGGGTATATATTGCTTAATTATATTTGCATTTTTTTCGAGTTCAATATTTTTTTGACTCTCCGAGTGACATGCTGGTTTAAAGCTTTACTGTGACAGGCTTCTAAACGTTTCGAATTTTCCCCACATCAATCGTTTAGACACGCGTCTTTCTGAAACGCTCATCAAACATTTCTAGCTGTTACTGACGAAAAAAGATGTGCACGTAAGTGTGCATATTTTCATAAATTTAAAAATACGTATGTTGATATTAGCACGGTGATAATTTTGAATGTTTCTAGAAATATGTACAATGTTAACACTGTTATTATTTTGAAATAGTCACCAGAAATATGAAATAATGATTGAAAGGAGTATTTTATTGGATCAGTCTTCTGAAATTTAAATAATTAGTAACACGATTATTTTTTTGAGAGCGTCTAGAATTTGAAAAAATTAATAACTCGGTTTTTATTTTGAACTAGTCTACAGCAATATTCATAATTGATAACAATGTTTTATTTCGAATCCATAGACTTGGACCGAATCTCACCAGCGTTACAATAGACTGCTCGGGTAGTCGCGCTGATTTTTGCTTGCGCTCTGAGGGCATTTTGTCTGCGCTCAGGGGGCAGCACCTTAAGAATACTGCACTCAAAATGCAAATAACATAAAACTCGAATATTTCTCAGAATTTCATAACTATTTCGATTTCTTTAATTATCCATTATTTTGAGAGTCATTAACGATTCTTTTAGGACCCATATTTTTTGAATTCACCTAGTATAAGCCACAAATAATCCATGAATTTAGACTTGCATGTGTCCTGCCTGTTTACGGTCTGAAGAGCGGATAATTGCTTAAAATATTTTGGTTTTGCATACTATCTCATCCAGCTTCCGACGTCGCATCTAAAACAGCAGCTTAAAGCAATCAGGTCTCAAAATTCGCAGATTATTGAGTCAAAAATACTCGAGCTTATTCGCAAAATATTCTTATTTTCCGTTTTGAGGCGGCATAATTTCCCCTGTTTGTGTGCCTATATGCTCACATTCAATCTTCAGGCTATGTCATCCATGCAAGTGTGATTGTTTGCGTCTGTGACTTTGATTACTGCAATTGTGCTGGACGTCAGGAAGCTTTCATGCAGCCGTAACAGCTATGATAAAGGTGGTACAAAATTTGAGCATTCCCTTCAAAGCTTGAATGGTAGTTTGATTGCAGATCGCTTTCTTAAAAAGATAGGCCCTAAGCCAACGCTTGGAAATAGTGATATTTCAACGTATTTCATGTGTATCTCAAAAGTCTGTCGACATCCAACATATCTCGCTATTATGATAGTATGAAGAACTACTGAATAAATGAATATTTTAAATTCATGCGTTGCTGACTTCAAAATTCTATCTTCAGTACTGGAAAAGAATTTGAAAAAAATTCTGCCCTCAAATATGATGTAAGTAAAATGAATACTCACATGTTTCGCTAAACGTAGTTCTTAATAGTACGCACATTATTTTAGCATAGCTTTAAAAGTATTATTTCCCTTATTCCTACCCCAGCTCATTTTTCGAACAACATTTTTATCAAGTACTGATCAACATTAGAATAAGAGCAGGTGAAAAAGTGGATTCTTCTGTGAGATGTCCACAGCATTTGTATATTCACCAACATCAGAAAAAAGTAAAAAATGAATACTTCTTCTAAATATCCACAACATTATGCAACTCTAGAAGGCTACATCCGTTCCGCTCAATGAGGCACTATCTTTTTTGAATTTGTGGAGTAATGCGCTGGGCTAACTTTTTGAACCTCCTGTTTCGACAGCAACAAGTCGTTGTTTTTGAATTACTAATGTGCGGAGCGTAAAGATTGGCGAGCCCAACTCTCCATCCCTTTAAGGCCATTTTACATTGACGGTGTCTTTGCGCTCCACACCGTCGCTCCATCCATGTTCTGCAAATTATTCTGACAGTATTGCAAGAGCAATACTGACGATTACTGTCTCGAGGGAAGGAGCGTCGAATTGAGCGGCAATGTAAAAGCACGCCGGTGTGCTCTGACGCTCAATCTTCTCGTGGGAGGATCTATAGAATGTTCACCGTCGCTCCACACCGCTAGTTTAAAACGAGCTTTACTCTTCTTTGTAATCCTTTCGAATCTTTCCTGTATATTCTTAACTTTTTGTTTTCGAGCACCTTAACATTTTCCCTTGCTCTACCCATAACTTAAATCTATCTTCACCATTTAAAATTTGGAAGCGATTAATTAAATTTTAAACGTTTTTTGAACGTTTTGGGATAAATTCTATCTTCCGCAGAAAGAAAACACACGACATGAAATAAATGTAATCAGTTACAGGCACTTACATTTCATGAGATTATATGAATTTGAATTTACATGTTTAGAATTTTATTCTTCGTTTTCAAATTTTAAATAAACTTGCGTTAAAACCAAGTAAAAGATGTGCTTCAATATTTTCGCAATGCTTCACACTTCTTGGCCCAAAGTTTACCATACTCTTAGAGTACGTATGTATTTTGTCATATTCACTTGCTTTTCAATATGCTTCTCTTCCTTTGATTTTCGCCTTTCTATTCTCTTTGAGTCGTCTTTTTATGCCTCCCCATACATTTGCACTTCAGTAGCCTGTTTGTTCTCTTTTTATTATAGTTTTTTTATTGGCGTTCTAATCTCTTTTCCCTCAAATTTATTTTCCTTTCAAGCAGATTTGTTTTATCTGCCACTCCCCTTTGTAATGCATTTTTTTTATTACATTTGTCTTTCTTTAACCTTCCTCATCCTTTTATTATTGTAACTTTTCCATTGCTTTCTCTTCTCTTGAATTGACTTGTCCTCTCTGTCAGGCAAACTGTACAGGCTGCCAGGTTTGCAATCCATCATTTCAATAGATGAATTTTTATCAACGTTTACGGCAATGTACTTATGCTTAATCGGTCACTTTAGTTTTATCTGAATAAAATAAATTAATCGGAATTCTGACATGTGTTTGGGAAAAACATTTTGAATAAGTTTAGTGAAATCAACGGTCAATATTGAATATAATGTTGTCAACTAATTTCATAATTTCGTAGGTATAGATAGGTAATATAGTCGATTTTAAAACGTTTTACATGAATGACAATGTGCCCGGAAATGCTTATTTTTGGAGATATTTAACTTTGAAGTTATAGGAACGTCGTTAATAAAATTGAACAAACGGAGAGGTAAATAAGCAGAAATCCGGTTCTGACGTAACGATAGGTAAGGTTAGGTTTGGTAAAGTTAATTTAGTTAAGTATCCTAACCTAAGTAAGCCTAAAATATCTTAATTTAACTCAATCATACCGAGGCCGATGACTCCCGCCAAAAAACTTGGCGTGGTCCGCGTCCGCAAAACGCCGGAAGAGCCATATCGAAACTGCCGTTAATGCTATTCTTACCTGGCGTTATTTATCCTATATCTCCTAAACTAAGCATTTCCGGGCACATTGTCATTCATGTAAAACGTCTTAAAATCGACTAAATTACCTATCTATACCTACGAAATTATGAAATTCGTTGACAACATTATATTCAATATTGACCAAATCAACTCATTAGTGAGAAAATATGTTTGCTTTCAATCAAAGTTTATGCATATAATCTTGTATACGCTTTCCAACAGATATCAATTTTCCAAACGCCTTTTAATTAACCGCTAAGATGCAAAAATGATTAACCCCTGTCGAATAGGGCTCCATTTTAATCGTCTGAGAAAAAATATTTCCTGTTCATAATAACCGCTGCACACAAACTTGTACATGTTTACCTAAATACATCAATTTTCAAAAAAATTTTAACTAACCGACAAGATACTAGAACTGTTAACCCCCTTCCTCATTTTAAATATCAGGGAAAGGAAAGAAGCTGTGGGGCTAACTTTCATTTCTTCCCCCTGTCAAGAAACAAGCAGTTTTACAGAGTTTCGGACCCTTGAACCCTGCTGTAGAAGGGCGAATGCTCTTAATTAACCCCTGGCTGCGGAAAGAAAGAGGTGCTGCTATAGCGTGAGGTCTACCACAGATGTCGAAATTGAGTGTTTATCGCTAAATTAAATGTATGGGCCGTTGGACATATTTGAAATCCATTAGTAACCTAACCTCACGCTATTGTACTAGCGTGAGATCTACCTCTATGCTAGTACTGTAGCGTGAGGTTAGGTTACTAATGGATTTTACTTATTTCCATACATTTAACCTAACCTCACGTTATAGCACTAGCGTGAGATCTACCTCTAGCTAGTACTGTAGCGTGAGGTTAGGTTACTAATGGATTTTACTTATTTCCATACATTTAACCTAACCTCACGTTATAGTACTAGCGTGAGATCTACCTCTAGCTAGTACTGTAGCGTGAGGTTAGGTTACTAATGGATTTTACTTATTTCCATACATTTAACCTAACCTCACGTTATAGTACTGGTGTGAGATCTACCACACTATAGCATGAAACCTTCCTCTAGCAAGTACTAAAGCGTGAGGTTGAGTGTTACTGAAATCCATAAGGATATAAGTAACCTTACTGATATCCATAAGGGTATAAGTAACAATAATGGATGTTACTTCTTTCCATGTATTCAATTAAACGATAAACACTTAATTTGTACATCTCAAACTGCACCTGGGTAGGTGATATAAGGCAGTAGACTTCACGCTATAATAGCCCCAGGAAAGATACTCAGATAACGACGACTTTGAGCCTGTCATGTGTTTTGTTTTGGGGAAATGAGTAACTTCGGAGTGTCTTTTGCCCTGAAAATGTGTTTTAGGAAACATATTCGTAAAACTAAAAATGACGCACTGGGGAAAAAGAATCAATTCATGAAGGTTCAGCGTGCAGGTCATATTAAAACTACGGTGGAGTTATTCCGTACGTACAGGGTGTTAAAAATAGAGACGTAAAAACTTTGGCAGTAGACAGGGAAACACAAAACGAAAAACTTTTTCCACGGATACCAAATATTTCAAACTCTACAACTTTCAAGATACAGAGGTTAAAAGTTTCAACTTTTGTGCTCAGTTTGTCACGTTTCCGTGTCTCTAAAATGTATGTTTTAAAATTTAAAACTTCCAAATCTGTCAGCATTTAAGTGCTTCGTGTTCACGAATCAGTTCGCGCTGTGTCCTATTGTAGTGTTGACGTTTTGGAGCGTTTGCCAAATGAAGAAACTGTTGACAAGCACATGGCTCACGGTGCAATGCTGCAGGCGATGCTAGGTTGTCAAAAGCGTTTTTCCAATCGATATTTTCCCAGACATCGCATGCTAACAATCATCACATCGTCGTCTACGCGTAAATAGATCGTTGCATCGTCGTCTATGCGCAGGTACATCATTGCAACGTCGTCTACGCTTACATAGATCATTGCATCGTCGTCTACGTGTACATAGATCATTGCATCGTCGTCTACGCGTACATAGATCATTGCATCGTCGTCTTCGCTTACATAGATCATTCCATCGTCATCTACGCGTACATAGATCATTGCATCGTCGTCTACCTATACATAGATCATTGCATCGTCGTCTACGCGTACATAGATCATTGGATCATCGTCTATACGCGTACATAAATAATTGCATCGCCGTCTAAGCTTACATAAATCATTGCATCGTCGTTTATAAGAGCTCCAATGTGAACAGGAAAGGTTATGGGAATTACGTGATGCATTTGAGGACGACTTGCTGCAATACTTCCCAGCCTCACGCAAGCACTCGAGTTACAGCACGTGACTTGCATAGGACACCTAAACCACAACGACTTATGACATGTCATTAATGATAACAATCTACGTTTTGACCATTATCATAAACTTCAACCACCACGACTTATGACATGTTATTAATGATAAAAATCTACGTCTTTATCATTTTCAGAAGATTTACCCACGATGATGTATGGGATGTTATTAATGGTAATAATTTATTTCCCAACCATTTTCAGGAAAGTCGACCACGACCACGTGTGGCGTGTTATTAATGATGAAAATCTACGTCTTCCTCATTTTCTGAAAGTTCAACAACGACGACTAATAGCATGTCATTAATGATAACGATCTTCGTTTATACCATTTTTGGAAAGTACAGGATCTTTTTTCGTCCAACTACATCTTTCGCGTCGAGTTTGCACGTTTATACCATGAATAGGATAGTGAAAGTATCTTAAAGCGAGTTCTTTTCACTAGCGAAGCTACTATTGCCCGCATCAAACGTTCAGAACGCTGAATTGGCGCAACTAACAAGTGGATAATCATCATGAAGTGCATCAGCTTAGCTACCAACTTCAGTTTAGTGTCAATGCAAGGACTGGCGTTGCCAGCAATTGTGTTGTTGAACCGTATTTGTTGCTCATGTATCTGATGCTGATTGAAACATTTATGTTGCTTGTTGAAAAATATCTGATGCTTATTGAAAAATATCTGATGCTCATTGAATCTTATCTGATGCTTGTTGAACAATATCTGACGCTTATTGAATCTTATCTGATGCTTATTGAACAATATCTGATGCCCATTGAACCATATCTGATGCTTATTGAGCAATATCTGATGCTTATTGAACAATATCTGATGCTTATTGAATCTTATCTGATGCTTATTGAACAATATTTGATGCTCATTGAACCATATATGATGCTTATTGAACAATATCTGATGCTCGTTGAACCATATCTGATGCTTATTGAGCAATATCTGATGCTTATTGAACAATATCTGATGCTTATTGAATCTTATCTGATGCTTATTGAACAATATCTGATGCTTATTGAACAATATCTGATGCTTATTGAATCTTATCTGATGCTTATTGAACAATATATGATGCTCATTGAACCATATCTGATGCTTATTGAACAATATATGATGCTCATTGAACCTTATCTGATACTTATTTAACCATGTCTGGTGCTTATTGAACCACATCTGATGCTTATTGAATCATATCTGATCCTGTCTACGGTTATTTCTGTTATGATATTTCTTAGAAACAAAAATGTGATTAACTGGACATCTAGGTATACTTTTATTTTTCAGTGCCTTGAAAACTACAAAGATTTGAAGTAGACGTTTGCACCCCTCGCTCTTCAACACCCTGTATAGAAATATGCTTAATTATTCTTCCCTACACTCCATGAATCACGCTGCTTCGTCATTTTATTAGATCAGCCATTAATCAATAAATTAGGAAAGCAGTTGTCGGTGAGAAATTATTTTATCGCCAATTTTTCTGGGGGTTCATGGAATAGTTCCGAAAATTTTTATTCGGTAAATTCCACTCCATTTTTAGTGGAAAAAATGAATACCATGCTGGTAAAAAGGTTTTCTCTCATAATTCATTACAACTTTATAGAAAAGGTGAGTTAAGCTCTCAAACATGGAGGACAAATGTCATGCCTGTGAAAAGCTCGTAGAATATAACAGCATGAAGAGTCTTTATGATCAATGCATGCTGACTTTAGTTAACGTCGATAGAAAAGACTTCCGCGAGTGTAAAGGACCGTTTATACTAGGGGACATTTTGGCCGTGAGGCGCGACACGTGTTTACGAGGCTCACCTCTGAGGCTCATATTTATGTGTGTTTATACAAAGTTCTCTATTCGCCAAGGTAGTTACGAGGCTCTTGAGTGTCGCGCATTACGAATTCGATCAGAGCCAATATAGAACTTCGTATACACACACACACAAATATGAGCCTCAGTGGCGAGCCTCGTGTACACGTGTCGCGCCTCACGGTCGAAATGTCCCCTATTGTAAGCGGCCCTTTAATTAAACATTAAGTTAGATTGAACAAAGAAAATTTCGGCATATCGAAACACAAATGAAAGACAAAATGAGGCAAAAAAATCCTCGGTATATTGAAACACAGATGAAACACAAAATTGCAGCAAAATCATGTATTTTTTTGAAACATAGACACTCATTTCGGGAGTATTAGGGCGAATCTCGCTCGCTTGTTTAACTTCAAGTACGTTTTATTCGCAATGAATTCATTCACCGCGTCCTTTTTACAGAACATTGAAAAAACACATCTACTGTAGTGTTTTTTTGAGTTTCTGTGAACTGAAAAGACTGCTTATTCACGCACATTCGTGTTAAAAGTCCATCATTTTAACTTATTACTTGAGCCTGGGCAATACTTAGAAGTTTAATAAATTCGAAAGATTTATATTGTGCCGAACAAAGCTTCTTTTCACCTTTTGTAAGCAGTAAAAACACATCCTTTTCACTGTGAAAGTAATATTCTCCAACAATGACAATCAGTTTAAAAACAGAAGCATTTTAAAACATGCGTAGAAACTATGTATATTTTTAATTAACACAAAACCTTAGAGACTTACATGACTATCTTTTAAAAAAAGTAAAAAAACGTTGTTTTCAAATCAATATGAGAGAAGTTCAAACTAAAATTATACCCAACTTGTCCAAAGAACAACGTATTTCATCTCCAAAAAGAGTTGTATTTTAATTCCGTGTAATCTCATTTAAATTGAACCAGCTGAACACCAGAGGCTATAATGCACAGCCATTACGTTTCCCTTTCATTTACTTGCATTACACAATATAAACGCATTTCCCGCAGAGGGACCCACCAGTGGTCACTGAGGAGATTTTTCTAATGCTGCTGACCGACCAGCAATCGCAAACTTAGTTTTCAATAATACGAAATTTAAATTAATGAAGGCACGATCCAGTGAATATTCTTTTCAAAATTTCTCACTACAGTCGACTTTAGATTTAAGTTGCATTTCAAACTGCAATTTTACCCGCCGAGTGAAAATACGAGTACCCGAGTATTGGAGCTGGAATTATTATAGATATTTCATAGCATATATTACAGTGTTGGCAGATTTCCTATTTTCTCCCCAATAACCCAAGTACTGCACGACAGCCCTTGCCTTTGTGTGCTCAGGGCTCATTTCCGACAAATTTTCAAGAATCTTTGCCTGTGTCTGCCGGTATTGCTGTCGGTCAAATTACTTCAAAGGGAATTCTTGAAGCTGCATGCGCATTATGAACAGATATTCATCTAGGACAAGTCCCGAGATGCTGAATTTTTTTATATGAATATAAAATTCCCGTTATTTCAAAGATAATTCTTGGAACTGCATGCGCATTATGAACAGATATTCATCTAGGACAAGTCCCGAGATGCTGAATTTTTTTATATGAATATAAAATTCCCGTTATTTCAAAGATAATTCTTGGAACTGCATGCGCATTTTGAACAGATATTCATCTAGGACAAGTCCCGAGATGCTGAATTTTTTACATGAAAGATAAAATTCTCTTACGTCATGCTGCTATGACTTGAAATTTGTATCTCGAATCGTTAAATGAAGATTTCATTCTAAGAAATCAAGAATTGATATTACAGGATAATTAGAACGTTATTTTTCTGTTTTGACGTTGGATGTACGAAAAATAAGAGAAAGAGTTGATTCTGAAGGAAATGATTTTTCCTTAAAAAATGAAATTACTGGATGATTAGATACTGTTTATACTGTGGATACTGCAAAATCGACGTACATAATTGCACACTAATACAGAAAAGTTATGTTTTCATCTCCGCCTTACACGAATGAACATAATTTTCCCCATTTTCCAATGCTAACTTACCCATCAATGCATATTGCAGGACATTATTATGACGCAATGTCGATGTGCCTAATAATCATGTAAGTCTATGCGTGGTGAAATTTATATCGTGTGATATCGAAACGCGGAATTTCTCCATGACAGGATCTATAAATGTGACAATCTATACCTATGACCAAATTCCTTCAACAAACTGAATAATCGTTCATAACTTCTCCAATGGATGCAAAATGAAGAAGCCAAAGATCGTCCTAAAAGAAAATCAAAAATTTCCTCAAGGCGTAAAGTCATAGTCATAGTCATAGTTCGAAAATTTTCACCCCAAAACCAAGTTTCACCGGCTCCATAGGGCAATACTTCCCCAGTTTTACCAGGTTGCAATTCTTCAGTGCCAAGTTATGGAAATCAGGCAATATCGAAGTGAGAGTTTTGCAAACCGCTTCTCGTAACTCTCTTTTTTATCAAGCACGCTGGTCAGCGGAGAGAAGTCATATATATGTAGTTGGTGCGGCATGCTAAAGACGTTTTCTGTTATTCATTTTACAAAGGAATTGTGTATCAATATTGTTTGCGGAGAGAAGTCATATATATTGCGTGCAATCTCCTAAAGACTTTTTCTGTTATTTATTCTACCAGGAAATCCTATAGATCAATATTGGTCAGCGGAGGGAAGTCAAATATACTAGGTGCGACCTGCCAGAGACGTTTTTAGCTATTCATTATACCAGAGAATCATGTATCAACATTGATTGCGTAGAGAAGTCATATATTTAGTTGGTGCGCTCTGCGAGAGACGTTTTCTGTTATTCATTATACCAGGGAATCATGCATCATTATTGGTTCCGTGGAGGTGATATATAATTGATGCGATCTGTGAGAGACGTTTTCTGTTATTCATTTTACTATGAAATTATGACTCAATATTGGTTGGGTGGAGGTCATATATAATTGATGCGATCTACGAGAGACGTTTTCTGTTATGCATTATACCACGGAATTATGCATCAATATTGGTTCCGTGTTGCATTCCTTAGAAGGTAGGATATCAACCAACAATATAATATTGAATCTTGTAGTATTCCAGCGGACATTAAATGTTTAAATGTATCTCAATGATACGTAGGTATCTTGGAGATCCAGCTGCCACGATAACATGAAGAACTATGGATGAATAAGAATTTTACTCCTACTTCTTGGTATCTAACAATTATTATGATAATATGGACATTCGTGCTTATACTTCTACTAATGTATTGTGCTTATATATTTTGATATCTCACTATCATAGTTACATGTAAAACTAATGGATAAATGAATATTTTGCTGCAACTTTTCGATAACTTTCTCGAGCGCAACATTTTTGTTTTGATTCACATCTTGCGTGACTAACACATATCTATCCTTGATTTTTTTGAGAAAAGCATTTTTCAACAAGTAAGATGAAATATTCATGTTCGTGTAGCTGATTTAGTTTTATTTCAACACATTTCTGCAGGATTTTCAGCTGCGCTTCGAAATTGTGCAACAAACAACTTTCAATTATCAAATATCAATTACAAAACATATATTTTTACATTGCGTCAATGCTCATCGCTGGTTGCATGAACACTGGAGAGGACTTGCGTAAACAGAGCAGAATATCAAGACACAAGTACTAATTAAAGCAATTAAAATGTTGCGTAAACAAGTTAGAAGATCAAGACGCAAGTTCTTATCAATGCAATTGACGGACTTGGCGTAAACATATCACAATATCAAGACGCAAGTACCTATTAACGCAATTAATTACTACATCGAGCTTGTATTATTACTGCTCAGTAAAAACTGCTATAAGTCATTGATTTTGCTGAAATTATTTCTGCTTGATCAATGGGTTCGTGGGTAGCGTCTTAGAATAAAAGCCTCGTGATATATGAAACTCGCCAACTGTTTTACTCGCAAACCAAACGCAATTCGCTTCAGCTGGTACTTGAGTTTGAATGTTTTACATCCTCAGTTTTAATGCACTGAATGCTGCAGGATGAAACTTTATAGAAAGCTAATCACGCCACAGAAATCCTAACTTATAACTAGCAATTGAAAGAAGAATGCCTCTCTCATTTCGATTAAATGGAATCTATGAAAAATTTTGGGAACTTGTGTTGATACCAACACGACCCGCCTGAGCAAGATGCCTCATAGTTCAGAGCTAAAAAACAAGCCAAATACGAAAATTGTCGCAAATATTATTTCATTTATAAAATAGCCTGAGCCGTTAAATCCAAAAAATAAATTACGAACTTATTTGGGGCAAAACAAGTGTCCTTAATATATTTCTAATGTGAAGACAAAGAGTGACGGAGCTCGCAACAAGATTCTAAAACGAAGATAAAGAGTGAATGAGTTCTTATCATACATATAATGTGAAGAGAAACGCATTCAGATTTGGGTAAGACTGGAGCTGTTAAAATTTTTCTATACATTCACGTACGAAAGATTTTTGGTACACGCAAATACGTAAATGTACACTCATGCAGTACAAAAAAACGAGTCAAGATGCTAGAAATATGTTATGTCAGTTTCATCTCCACAAAGATTAGTGTTGACGGATGCCCGGATTCTGTGTTAGGCTGAAGCACACATTTTGTTGGCCTTTGGCTCCTAAAAAGGTAAGGCATTTTGAATGCTACGTCCGAAATGCGCGAGCGTCTCTGCCGAGGAGCATTTATTCCTCTAAGCCGGCGATGTTTGCGCCGTAGAAATCTGCCGACGAAAAATTCATCACCTTCGTTTGAAAAGAAAGTAAAGCTTTATTTACCACGCCTTGAAAAAATTGCGCGGTCTTTAGAGCTTTTCCACGGAAGCGTTCCGTCTGCGACTTGCGCCATTCTTTGTGTTTCTGAAAATACAAAGTGTTGAGATACGCGAGCTACAGCGCAAGTCCAGAAGGTTCAGTCCATTGAAATGCACCGAAGCATCAAGTTTATCTAGACGACAAAGAAAAACGAAGGTCATTTTTGAGAATGCGAAGCCAGAACGGACTGCTAAATACGTCTGTTGAGTTTAGCGATTAGAAAGGGAGAAGCCACAACGGACTGCTAAATACGTCTATTGGGTATAGCGTTTAGAAAGTGATAAGCCACAACGGACTATTAAATAGTCTATTGGGCTTAGAGTTCAGAGAATAAGTAGCCACAACGGAATGCTAGAACGTCTATTGGGTTTAGCGTTTAAAGAATGAGAAGCCACAACGAACTGCTAAATACGTCTATTGGGTTTAGCGTTTAGGGACTGAGAAGCCACAACGGACTGCTAAATACGTCTATTGGGTATAGCGTTTAGAAATTGATAAGCCACAACGGACTATTAAATAGTCTATTGGGTTTAGAGTTCAGAGAATAAGTAGCCACAACGGAATGCTAAAACGTCTATTGGGTTTAGCGTTTAAAGAATGAGAAGCCACAACGAACTGCTAAATACGTCTATTGGATTTAGCGTTTAGGGAATGAGAAGCCACAACGGACTATTAAATAGTCTATTGGGTTTAGCGTTTAAAGAATGAGAAGCCACAACGAACTGCTAAATACGTCTATTGGGTTTAGCGTTTAGGGAATGAGAAGCCACAACGGACTATTAAATAGTCTATTGGGTTTAGCGTTTAAAGAATGAGAAGCCACAACGAACTGCTAAATACGTCTATTGAGTTTAGCGTTTAGGGAATGAGAAGCCACAACGGACTATTAAATAGTCTATTGGGTTTAGCGTTTAGGGAATGAGAAGCCACAACGGACTATTAAATATTCTATTGGGTTTAGCGTTTAAAGAAAGAGAAGCCACAACGAACTGCTGAATACGTCTATTGGGTTTAGCCTATAGAGAATGGGAAACCACAACGGACGGCTAAATATATGATTGGAGCTGTATAATTACAGCTGTATAAACACAAAATTGGTCACTACAAAGAAATTAGTTAGTGCAGTTGTTAGTGGTTTCACAATTGGTAATATTAACTCCAACTGTGTACAGAAACGGAGCATTCTTTAAACACGGTATCATTAAAAGCATTTAAGTTTCATAAGTTCTACACACGCCTGTCTTTCACTATTGGTGTGTTTGTGTGTGTGTGTGAGTATCTAAACGAGTGAGTGTATCCGCGTTCATGAATGACGGTATATACCTGTGTATGAGTGATGAGTGTGTGTGTTGATACTGGATTAGAAAAGCTTAGCGTTTGAAAATTTATGTTGAATTTTATAGACTTCATTCATTTTTAAACATTATTAATTTCTGTAGGAATCACGTTTTGACAACGAAAATTTTCAGAGTGTTTTCTAAATAAACTGAAAACATGTTTCGATATCCCTATAAATTTTGAAAATAGCAAACATTAACGGAATTGTGCCCTAATTAAGCTTCAATTAAATATTTATGAATATTAAGGTTTTGACTAATGGTTGGTCAGCAGCATTATGAAAATCCCCTCCGTGGCCATTATTGACGCACATTGCGGTCAAAGTGTTAAATGTATAACATTAGATTTTGAATTTGGTTTTAACCTTTCATATGGCATGTCTGTTGTTTTTCAGGGCAGATGATAAAAATGATGATAATATCAACATGAATAATGAGTGTAAATTTTTCCAGACTATGTACATTTCTCAACCACAAGCACTTGGACATGAATGAAAAAGGGAGGAATTAACATGCAAATGAGAGAAGGAAAGTGATAGCTATTCTGGAGACTGTGAAGACAGAGCGGAAAGCCTATTAATTACTCTGGGTTTCGTTTTTACAGAGACAGAACCTATTTCGAAATGCATTACCCGTGAAAAAATGCCCCACGCCAAAAATCCAGGAACGATGTAAATAAAAACTAAACTCAATAAATTTCATTTCAGCACTCCATCCAACAAATCCAGCAATACTTGCCTCAAAACATGCTCGGAAACACCATTTGCATATCTCGCAATCTCATCACCGCCTTGCATTCATGAAAAACTTCTCGATAGAATAAGTTTGATAGGAAGAAAATCACAATGGGTGACCTTCGAAACTCCTGCAATATCGCTCACTTCTTCAGAAGGCTGATACGACGCTCCTGTGCATCTTTCATTCAAAAGAAAGCAATGAGAAAGCAATATCCCGGCGAGAAATGCTGAGTCTAGGCACGGTGGTCACGCAGTTCAATTTGTTTGCGTGCACCGGAATTCGAGAGAATGAGGTTTCCAAGTTTGCTTAGAAAAAGCTTCCGACGCTTCACCAGCTGCGGAATGCCATTCATTTCAAAAAGTAATGAATTGTAATACACTGTTTTCTGAGAGTTTTTCGAGTTCTAAGTCAATACATAGGAAATGAAAGGTACAAGTTCTCTAGGTCCATACATAGTAAATGGAAGGTTCAAGTGCTCAAAGGCTCGTACAAATGCAAAGTTTGATTGAAGTGTTGTACGAAACTACAGAGAGGGCCATAAGCTTCCATACAGAGGCAGATAATATCATCAGTTTCCGGAGGCTTGGATTGGTCGGCGCGGTCCAGTGGAGTGGCCTCCGAGATCGTCTGATCTCTCACCCCTTGGTTTCTATCTTTGAGGGCACTTGAAGGCCATGGTGTACTAGGTAAAGATACGGGACATAAATCATCTCAAGGAACGGATCACCACCGCCATCACGAGCATAACTTCACCTATGCTAATGCTTGTTCATCAACAGAGGAAAACACGTACTGTATCAATATGTGTTTTCAAAACAACAGTAATCATATAGAGCACATCATACAAATATAAACTGGTTCAATATAGAATGTTTATTTTACCTATTCTCCTAGGGACCGCTAACTCCCATAGATGTAATAGTTGCATTCCTCCATGTGGGGATTTCTGGCTCTATGTTGCTATGTGATAGTGCTATAAAATTTACCGTTTCTGATAATAATCCAATTTCATGGAAACTGGCTCTATGTTGCTATGTGATAGTGCTATGACATTGACCGTTTACTGATAGCATTCCTACTTCAACGAAACTTACATAACAAGAATCAAAAATGATCTACCTCCCTCAAATGATGCTTTTGTGTGTTTCATTATTGATGCCAACGTGTTTGAAATTAATAATGCAGTAGAATTGCTTGATAATGTTTCGTCAAAACACAAATTTATTCAAACTTTATTTAAATGTTATCCACCAATATAAAAAAAATCTGACGAGCATTCTCTATGTTTATGTTTATATTTATACGCACTTAATTGAATTTGATGAAAGGTTTCGTTCATGCACCAGTCTTTGTATA
Organism: Morinoia aosen; assembly: GCA_030386875.1. NCBI lineage: Eukaryota > Metazoa > Arthropoda > Malacostraca > Amphipoda > Talitridae > Morinoia > Morinoia aosen. Next base: position 20,700,618 of record CM059556.1, read on the forward strand.
AAGAATGTAGGTATAAAGAATGTAATAAGTTATCCATGCGAATGTCAGTAAAGCAGAACTAGGTTTATCTGCATTTCCCAGTTAGTATAGGACGTAGAAAAATATTTAACATAAAATTGCTAGTCGGATGTTCTTAAAGTATATTCTAAAAATATTGCAAGCTGATGATTTTAAAAAAAATTAAAATGGACTGGTTCATATATTCGGAATATTTCTCTAAAAATGTAATATGCTTGTGTTATCAAAATATTTTTAAAATTCACAGGTTCATTATCTAAGAATATGTAAGAAATTGCAGCAAGCTGACGTCATGAGAGTATTTCTCACTTACTTATTCTAGTCCTATTTAACTTGATATTTTCCCAGCACTAAGACCGGAATAAAAAGTACTTTCTTTGCCTGACAATGAATAGTTTGAATACAAATCAGCAAGAAGTCTGAATGGTCATCTAAGTGAATACAAATTGGTATAACAAGGTTTTAATTCTGTCAGTTAGTTTATGTCTATGAATATCAAATGTAAAAAGGTTTTTGAGAGGTGCGACATATGACGCGAAATGTTTCATAAATACACAAAATCACACTTGAATATTAGTGATAGAAATTCAACTATTTTATTCTGTTTAATTTCGGAACTTTCTCGGAACTTTCTCTCGTTACACTCGGAACTTTCCGAGTGTAACGAGCAGATTGAGTATACCGTCAAGCTACAACTAGACCATCCGTCTCATTCAAGCACACCGATACTCCTGTGCTCACTAACGTGGAGCGGACAATTGGCAATTGATTTTTTGCATGATCGCTAATGGAATTTTCATTCAATTTTCTGCCACGCCCAGTCAGCAGCTGCTAAACGAGGTGTTACCTTCATCGGATAAGCGCTTATATCACCTCCATGGAGCAAATAAAGGGGGCGCTGTAGCTTAAATTAGCACTCCACTTAATTAAACGGGGCACTTAGCGCTTCGTAATGAAATTAGAAACTCGGTTTAGGGATCCAGGCCTGGCAACTCATATACACGCTCAGGGAACGTCAAAGAGATCACGCCACGTAGGAAGCGGAAAACACCATTCCTGAGACCTATTTTTAGCTTAAGTCAGATCTGCTGCGACAGCGAGGAAGTTTGGAACGCCCAATGGAGGTACAAGACATTATTTTCTGATCAATTGGAATGAATATCCGATATATTTTGCAGAAAAATAGGGTGAAACATTCAACAGCTAAGAAATCAACCTTAATTTTGAACGAATGATATGCAAACCAAACAAATCAAATCCCCCTAATCGCTGTCAAAGTTCAATGTACTCTGGTTAGCGGGGTCAAAAGAGTGCAGTGACCTGAAAAAGAGAATCAAAATAGGATAAAACAGTCTGAGTAGCTATTAAGGAGAGATTGGCTTACACTGAGTGCACTCGAGCGATTTTGACAAGCATTTTAGCAAGAGGGAGTATAAAAGTATCGCAATATCACGACACAAAAGGTGCGAGTGTTAGACTTCGGCACACAATGTGTTTACATGTAAATTTCTTGACGCATTCGGGCACGAAGACCATAAACAACGTCCTCATTTCCTGCTTACAAAGCAGCTGATCTGCGAGTAGCATTCTAAACACTTCATCCTCATTTTTAGCGAGAGTATTCTTTTTTCAACATCCTCCTTTAAAAGGAAAAGGCTGTGAATTTTTTATAAGGATATGGGTCGAAGAAGATGAAAGCCTTATTATTTTTCACGGTCTCCGGGCTTTGTCCTTGCCTGTATTTTTTCTCTATACGAGGAAGGCAGGGAAGCTAATTTGCATATAAGATCCGCTCTATTTTTCAGATGCTGTGGACGCTGCCATTGATAGCGCTCAACCGCTGCTGCTTGGACTTGCATACCGAGAGTGGGATAGTTATCCCTAGTATTTCATTAGTCAACCCACAAATCTTTATTATCTTATGCAATCCTTCATATTTACGAATCAAAATTAGTCCCAGTTCTTCATAAATGTTGCAATTGCAATTAACCATGAGTATAGTACTTCATTAGTCAACCGCAAATCATAATTATCTTATCAGGTCCTTCACATTTGCGAATCAAAATTAGTCCCAGTTCTTCATAGATGTAGTCATTTAACCCTAGGGTTTCATAAGACCAGTCAACCCGTGAATTTCCTATGATTATCTCATATGAACATACGCATGAAAATTCATCCGAGTACTTCCTAAAAAATTTGGTCAATTCGAGAGTTGTGATTGTCTTACGAGATCAACAATATATCCGAACGAAAATTTGTCGTAGTTGTTCAACACACAAGATATTTGTTCAAAGTTATGAGTTACTGGGAACAAACAGCAACATATTCTAATAAAAAATAGGCATACCTATGCAAGAGATTTTCTGTTCGTTTGAAGCCATGAAAAAGGAAAAACGTTAGACCAAATTTCACTCACTTACGATGACGTTCCATTGAAAACAAAACTCGAGGCTGTAACGTGAACAGCATGCAACCGAGAAAGAGCGTTTCGTATAGAAATCAGCAGCAGAATATTTTACTGCACTTTAAATGAAAAATATGAATTTGCAATCTATGCTAAAACATTCTGCACTCCAATGCTTGATGTCTCATTCATGAACAGCGATAAAAATCTAACATTACGTAATTCTGAATTTTAATTATCATTTTTTGCTGTGGTAACATCGTATTTTCATTTGTATGTTCACTACATGAGCTCAAGCTATCACAGTTTTAATTTACTCAAAATTGCATATAAGGCTTAGAATTTATTTCTCAATATTACTTGATGCTTTCATCACCAACCTATCATTTATCTATATCATTTATTAATTCATCACTTTAATCACTTGAGAATTTTAATCACCAACGCCTTGAGGCCTACGTGGTAGACCTTAGAACCAAACCTCACGACTGCTTTGAGGTTGCCGTGGTAGACCTTAGAACCAAACCTCACGACTGCCTTGAGGCCACCGTGATAGACCTTAGAACCAAACCTCACGACTGCCTTGAGGTTGCCGTGATAGACCTTAGAACCAAACCTCACGACTGCCTTGAGGTTGCCGTGATAGACCCTAGAACCAAACCTCACGATTGCCTTGAGGTTGCCGTGGTAGACCTGAGAACCAAACCTAACTACTGCTTTGAGGTTGTCGTGATAGACCTTAGAACCAAAACTCACAACTACCTTGGGGTTGCCGTGGTAGACCTTAGAACCAAACCTCACGACTGCCTTGAGGTTGCCGTGATAGACCTTAGAACCAAACCTCAGGACTGCCTTGAGGTTGCCGTGATAGACCTTAGAACCAAACCTCACGACTGCCTTGAGGTTGCCGTGGTAGACCTTAGAACCAAACCTCACGACTGCATTGAGGTTGCCGTGATAGACCTCAGAACCAAACCTCACGACTGCCTTGAGGCTTCCGTGGTAGACCTTAGAACCAAACCTCACGACTGCCTTGAGGTTGCCTTGATAGACCTTAGAACCAAACCTCACGACTGCCATGAGGTTGCCGTGATAGACCTTAGAACCAAACCTCACGACTGCCATGAGGCTGCCGTGGTAGACCTTAGAACCAAACGTCACGACTGCCTTGAGGCTGCCATGGTAGACCTTAGAACCAAACCTCACGACTGCCTTGAGGCTGCCGTGGTAGACCTTAGAACCAAACGTCACGACTGCCTTGAGGCTGCCATGGTAGACCTTAGAACCAAACGTCACGACTGCCTTGAGGCTGCCGTGATAGACCTTAGAACTAAACCTCACGACTGCCATTAGGCTGCCGTGGTAGACCTTAGAACCAAACGTCACGACTGCCTTGAGGCTGCCGTGGTAGACCTTAGAACCAAACCTCACGACTGCCTTGAGGCTGCCGTGGTAGACCTTAGAACCAAACGTCACGACTGCCTTGAGGCTGCCATGGTAGACCTTAGAACCAAACCTCACGACTGCCTTGAGGCTGCCGTGGTAGACCTTAGAACCAAACCTCATGACTGCCTTGAGGCTGCCATGGTAGACCTTAGAACCAAACCTCACGACTGCCTTGAGGCTGCCGTGATAGACCTTAGAACTAAACCTCACGACTGCCATTAGGCTGCCGTGGTAGACCTTAGAACCAAACCTCACGACTGCCTTGAGGCTGCCGTGGTAGACCTTAGAACCAAACCTCGACACCAGGAATAACAAGTCATTGATCACTCGTCAAGACTCGGTCAATGCAACATCCAAGCCGCCTCGAGCAGGTCAATATCATAAATTGTTATTCAGATCATAAGCAAATCTTGATTCCTGTCTGTAAACATTTTTTCGCCCGCAATTGAAAAAAGACACAGTACATCTTTCCCCTTGCAACATTTTTGAGACTGAAATGAGAATGAATGTTTTAGAGGGGAAAATTATCTGAAGAGAAATGGCTCCAACGAAGATTTTTCTGAGGAAAACTCTACGGAGTGAAGCACGTTATGCATTTTACAGGTGGAATTCTTAGAAATAAAAACACTCAGTAAATAAATCTCGTGGGAAAATTCATCCTCGAGTTACTTCAGTCGTTTATCAGTCAGTTCTGCATTTCAAACGCGATATTTTGAGACTGGTTGAAGCGCAATAGTTACTCCATATGTTACTATATTGAATTAGTATCTTAAATTAGGCTGAAGTACTTATTTATTCACATGTTATGAAATTTGTCTTTGAATTCCAAATTAAGTCATATAAATGTCCTATTATCATCCATCTATTTCCGAAGCTACAGGTACCTTGCTTTGTATATTGAGTACGTAATTTTTAGGTATAATAGCCAACTAAACCAAAAGCCTTATAAAGAACGACAAAACCACTGAAATGTGGAGTTCATGACTCAAGCGATGAGGGAGCAGAAACATCTTCTCATATGGAATGATTTCTATAAAAATATGAAACCTCATCAATACAAATTTAAAGCGCTTGACGCATAAACATCTTTTTCATTTAAACCAATTAAAGGTAACATTTTACATTAAAGATAATTAGCTCCTCCCATTGCACATCTTTCTCATTTAAAGACAAGATTAAAAGGACCCATCCCGTTTAGCTCCACCCCGAACAGTCTCACTCATATAAACCTTTTAAAGATAATATTAAAAGGACCCATCCCATATATATCCTCGCAAAACAGTTAATAATCGTTACCAGTACATAAATCTCCATTTGCGCAATGACAAACCCCTATAATAAAGAAGAGCCCGGTTCATTTACGGCCGCTAGCAGCATGAGACCATAACCCGGCTTATGTAAGGTATCCTAGAGGGGATATTAAAGTCAGCTGTACGGGACAAGAGAATAAGGAAATCATTATGCATCACTGCGCATCAGTCAAAAGAAGACACAAACTCCCTTGGGTTATCAGTCTCCTCATATTGTTTAGCTTCCGCAGTTCTTCACCGAGAATATGGGGAGGAAGTCGCGGGCGGCTGCTCTCAATTTTGTGAGATGGGGAGGAAGTCGCGGGAGGAAGTGAAAATGGGGAGGAAGTCGCGGGCTGCTGCTCTCAATTTTGTGAGATGGGGAGGAAGTCGCAGGAGGAAGTGAAATTGGGGAGGAAGTCGCGGGCTGCTGCTCTCAATTTTGTGAGATGGGGAGGAAGTCGCGGGAGGAAGTGAAAATGGGGAGGAAGTCGCGGGCTGCTGCTCTCAATTTTGTGAGATGGGGAGGAAGTCGCGGGAGGAAGTGAAAATGGGGAGGAAGTCGCGGGCTGCTGCTCTCAATTTTGTGAGATGGGGAGGAAGTCGCGGGAGGAAGTGAAAATGGGGAGGAAGTCGCGGGCTGCTGCTCTCAATTTTATGAGATGGGGAGGAAGTCGCGGGAGGAAGTGAAAATGGGGAGGAAGTCGCGGGCTGCTGCTCTCAATTTTGTGAGATAAAAGTTAAAATTTATGTGACGTAGGCATTCGAAGCCAAAATCTAAATTTATAAACTTGTGATGAATGTGCTTATAACGAGTGTTGCTGAGGGAGTCGATATGTTATTATTATGAGATCCCTTGCGTCTTAATTTAATGAAGTTTTTTTATTCGTATGTTTTTCAGAGCTTTGCAAAATTGGGGAAAGTTGGACTTGATGGTTTATAGTGAAACTTTTCTTTTTAGTGCGTGAGGATTTTAGTTTTGAAACATAAATTGAGTATTCACCATTAGATTAAATGCTCTTTAAGCTCTTAAGAGTAGTTGCAATTAATTCTAGATAAAATTCTGGACCGATAGAGCTATCACATAAAAAAGATAATAAAGGCTTCGATTGAATTTTCTAGCGCAGGTATAGAGAAGTTCTGATATCAGATAAAGCTAAATGGGTTTCGGGCTTTAAAAGATGGCCGGCAGTTGAGAAAAATGGCTTCTGAAACCGAGTTCATTGGTTCTTTCTCATCTGTTCTTCTGTTTTTGCGGATGATAAATTTTAGAGACCTCATGTTAGATTTTCTAAGACTCAACCAGGAAAGTGAAAAATAGAGATATCCTGTGTAAAATTTTGTATGATATTGTTGCATTGATCTAAATTGTTTCATGGGGATAAAGAAACGAAAAATCAACTGCTAGAATTTACCCCTTTTTTCATAACTTCCAATCGCTCAGCTGCTGTATATAAACAGCCGCCGAAAGCGAAGCATGTTTGCACAAACGTTGATATTGGCAGTCACTCAATAATCCTTTGATGTCTTTTCTAACTTCTCAACCTTACGAAATAGTACAATTTCTTCACGTGTAAGTTGATTCAGGAATGCTCCTAGCATATATTTTTTTTTTGCAAGAACAGTTCTAAAAAAAATCCTAGCATTCCTAGCAAAAATGCTACGAGTATTCGCGAATTAACTTGCACGTGACGATATTGGTCCAATCCTTTGATGGTTAAAATAAAAAATGATCAATTTGTGAACGTACATTGATGATTCACGCTACGAGAAAAATTATTAGCCTGGCTGATCCGGTATCAAAATTTATTTTAGTCTTGCGGGTCACAAGTCTCCCATTATTTAAAATGTGTCTTTTCATTGCTCTCAATAGACATTTACTTTTTTCCCATGATTCGAGTTCACGATCTTTCTTGACAAAAAAAGCAGAATTATGTCTGGGAACTAAGAGAGTGTATACAATTTATATATGCCTCTTATTCACGAAGTTTTAAGTCGTATTTATCATCACTGAGATTTTCATTAACAATTTTTACGCTTCAAATTATTCTGACCTAAATATGAATCAGAAGATTTGTCATTTCCAGCATGGGGCAGTGAAAACAACCTTTTAAACTCTCAAAGTTCGTTTTCTTGGAAGCGCAGATCATATTTTGCTATAGCTTGAGTTGCTTTTGAAAATGAAATGAAAGAATTAGTTGCAGATTTATCCTCGTCCTTGCTCATAACTCGCAGCTATTTTACACGCAAGAGTTATTCCTTCGAAATTTACGGCAAAAAGTTCAGCGACGTTCATGTTCTTGGAAACGTTATTTTTCCACTTGAATCAATAGTTGAACACTCTATTATATGTCGTGGTAAATGTGTACGTTATTTTTCCACTTAAATCAATAGATGAACACTATTGTATGTCGTGGTAAATGTGTACGTTATTTTTCCACTTAAATCAATAGATGAACACTATTGTATGTCGTGGTAAATGTGTACGTTATTTTTCCACTTAAATCAATAGATGAACACTCTATTGTATGTCGTGGTACATGTGTACGTTATTTTTCCACTTAAATCAATAGATGAACACTCTATTGTATGTCGTGGCACTCGTGTTCATACATTTGACCTCTCGTATGTCTCTTCCAAATTATATTTACTGACAAAGGGTAAACATTGAAAGTGAAAATACCACGTGGCATGCACACGTGAACGTAAATTTTTGTTCTAACACGCATTTAGGTAGTGCTGCTGTATTCGTCCACAAACGCTGTTGTATTAAGTGATCAATACGTTCTGAGAGTCAATGTTATCAGAGCAGCGTTTTGGTTTATAGCGAGTGCTTTATTTTATAGATGAGTGAGGTCGGACGTTGAGTAATTGTTTGGTGCTCGGATAGTTGTTTCTTCCGCAATCAGGGTGGCTGAAGTGTTAGACATTAAATCAGGCACTATATCGGAGATTAGTACTGCTTAGTTGTTTCCTCTCAAGTTGATGGCTTAACACAGTTTTATACGTCGTGGCACACGTGTTCAAGCATGAAACCTCGCGTTTGTCTTTTTCAAATCTCAAATCAGATTTGCTGATGCACGTTAGACATGAAAAATAATGTAAGTTATAATTTAACACACTACTGTATTATATGTCGTGGCACACGAGCTCAACTATTAGATCTCTTGTATGTCTCTTTCAAAACAGATTTACTAACGCTGGTTGAATATGAAGAAAGGTATAAGCTATCTAAAATATAACAACAAAATCTACAGTTAATTCCTTCATTGCCTTTTCTTGGGCAGTTAGAGCTATGGCAACAAAATATGTAAGAGACGTTTCCAATAAAACGAACTTTGATGGGGCTGACAAGAAAAGCTGAAAAACATTATCTAAAAAGTCACGACGTTGATAAAATTGATCGTTAGATGATCGTGACGAACGGCTGTTGAAAAGGATCGTTGCAAAAAATAAGATAACTTTGGACGCAGAGTCACTGCCAAGCTGAACATTAGGCACACAGAGCTTGTCAGCAGCTTATAATAAGAAGGGAACGCCAGGTCGTGCGATTTTCACCGTATAGGATGCAATTCCAAACCACTGTTCGAAATGTTTGTTATAAAAAAGTGAGACCGAACTCATAAGAACAGGACTATGTAGCAGTGAAAGAAATACATTAGGTCGAGTGGGTCTTGTTTCACAATGTCTCAATTTTTGGCTCAGGTTACGTTTGGCAATCGCCGTCCCCAGCCGACGATTTAAGCTGGTAGCTTCTAAGCGTAAAACTTGGCGAAGGTTCTGTCATGGTTTGGGCAGCCAAAACTTGCCATTCCAAGGTTCCTAAGATTGCATTGCACTGAGTAAGATTATGTGTCCATTTTTGCACTGAGTAAGATTATGTGACCATTTTGGCCAAGCATGCTCGTCCTTTCGTACACCGTTAATCACGTACATCTTAACCGTGATGCTGTGCTTCTAGACGGCAAACTCTCTGTTCCCTCATCTTAGATAATCTAGGACTGGTTTTGTAGGCATGAATGAGATTTATCCCATCTTCCCTGGCCCGCACAGTCACCAGATTTCAATAATACTGAACGTCGGTTATCTAATTTGAAAAAAAACATTGCCGAATCGCTTCTTAGTTCTATCATTTCTTCCTGAATTTGCCTTCATTCCACAGGAAGAACAGTGAAAGATTTTGTTGGAAACAGCACAGGATCTGCATTCGTGCATTTGAAAAGTTTACTGGTTGTTTTGAATGTTAGCGACTTTCCGAGTCCCGTTTTGGTTTGTTAGTGTGTTTTGTGTAAGCGTTTCCTAATTTTTGTTCAACTCCGGAGCATAAAACAGCGCTTTTTTATTCGAGTTAAACTCTAAAATATTTAAACAAAATAGTTGTGATGTTTATTGTGTTCCGGGTATTAAAGGTCATGCATTAAGTTAATGACTTACTTACTGGGGTTTTAGTTACCTAGATTCTATTGACAAAGGTTGATGATATATTCTGTTGATAGAAAAAAATAAATTCAGTGGTTGATAATGTAGCTTGTATAAAAAAAACTTGTGCTCTCATGATAAAACTTACGAACATAATGTGCTATTAGTAATTAACATACATCAAATTATATAACTTGAACTTACCTATCAACGCCCAGAGGAAAATGAGTTAACGATACTCACACAAAATCAAGATAGAGGCAGCAATGAAGCTGCAGCTTCCTCTGAACTTATTAGAATTTACAACATTTTTTTACCGTTTTTGAATGGCTTACTGAGCCAGGAAATTATTCGTTGTTTCATCAACCAATACGTAAATGAATTAAAACTGGCTAAATAACCTAATTAGAAACATATTTTTAACTGAGTGGCACGAATTCTAATTAAGAAATTGAGAGTGTTCATTGATGCTCCAAATAATTAACAACATTGTGCGGTGCGCAATAATATTGCGGTCTTCGTTTGCATAAAATGCTTACGTTTCATCGGACTTTGAGGTCATGATCGAATTATTTCTTCAAATAATGAATAATAGCGTTCTCATTGGGACGGGATTGTTTCATTTGAGTAAATCAATTGGCTTCGCTCAATCAAATTGTACTAGAGCAGCGTCGGATTTTTGTGTTGAATTATATATCTGTGCCAGTGTAATCTGCCAATTAATGAAGTTGGGTCAGACTCATGTATAGCAACTCGAGAAGCTGTGGCGATTGTGCCTAATTAGTTTGTATAAATGCATTCTAAAATTATTTGAAAATGCAATCTCTTACCTCATCGATTTTTTTAATGCATTACATGCTTTACTTTCTCACCTACACGCCTTGCTCTCCTTAGGTTCATGACGAATCAATGGAAAATAAAATTAGAGTACGGTCAAATTGGACTAGAGCAGTATCTGGTTTTTGTGTGGAATTATAGATTTGCGCTAGTGGAAGCTGCTAATGAAGTGTTGTTAGCACGGCGAGGAACTCGAGTAAAGCAACTCGCGAACAGGTTGCTTAGCTCGATCTTGAAGCGATAAATGAATCATAAATAGCGATTTAAATAGCAAAAATGATAAGAATGACCTAGAATTCATTAAAATAGAGATGTTGTACATTGTATTTTCCACACTTTTTATGTGGTGTCAAAAGCTGCGACCTGATAACGACGTTACATATACTGTATTTCTGATACTTTTAAGCGTTTATGAAAAAGTAAAATATGAAGAAATTTAAATTTTACGCACGGTATTTTCCATGCTCAATCTGTCGCACCAAGAGCTTCGACAAATGCTTCAAAATGACGTTTTGTACGTTGCTGGAAAACATTATTGTTGAGCCGAAAGTTTTTATCCCATTAGCCTGTTTCTGAACTCTTCATCGAGTTTCATCGAAAAATTACAAGAATTGTTTGTTTCAGTTAACTCCATTATTCTAACGAATCCCTTTAATTTTCTTTTTTTTTGGGGGAAACGTAGCTCTGGTATTCGGTGATGTCCACAGAAAATTTAATCTGAAGGCTTTCAATTCAAGTTTATTCTTTAGATAAAACTCTAGTCATCTATGAAGTTTTAATCTCAGTTAAACTCAATTAATCTGGTCGCTTCTAGGATTCCTCCAACCTAACTACTGAAATTCTCGGAGCCAGAATTTACTGAAAATTAAGCAACGGTTTAGATGCGAGAAATCACTGGGATATATAATGGTTTTATTTTAGTACCGCGCATCCAAATTGACATCGTTTTTCTTTAGTACCGCTCATCCAAATTTACTATCGTCTTACTTTAGTACTGCGCATCCAAATTTACCATCGTCTTACTTTAGTACTGCGCATCCAAATTTACATCGTTTTACTTTAGTCCCGCGCATCCAAATTTAAAACAATTTAAACGTGCCTTATGAATAACGAAAATACAATGATGGATTTTAAAATGCAAACGCATCAATAGCCATCATTTTGTTTTTTATTGTTGGATTTTAATAACATTACTCTAGTACGTCGCATTCGAACTGAAAAGGTTTTCAAAGTGTCTATTGGTAACTAAAACTTAGAAATAGATAAAACCTTGACGCAGAAAATATTATTTTAATTAATACATTCTGATTTTTTCATTTGTACGTCCTCTGAGCTATTGCTGACGTTTAATTTAACTAGCCTTAGCATTAACGTATTTTCGCCAAATGTTCAAACTGCATGACTGAGTACACCCCGCCTAAATGTTTTGGAATTCACTGAGGTTTGATGACGCTAAACGTTAATTTTATCGACACTGAATGTACAAACTTTCTAACCTTCTCGCCGCCGGCATTTGCTTTTCGCCGCCTTAGCGATTTAAGCGATTAAATCGCTTTAGGCGGCGAAAAACAAGCATGCAGGCGGTGGTAAAGTTAGACTGGGTAAATTTTTTCGCCAGGTTTGATTTTTCCTGGACTAAATTCCCAAGTTTGAAGTCTTCGAATTTGAATTGAAAATGATGCCAGAAAATTGCTGGTGAGGGAGGGAAGGAAAGCTCCGGTTGACAGCGGGAGAAAGAGTTGGTCTTAAATCAGGTTTTAAAATATCTTGATACAAGTTCAACTCTACTCTTAACATGAAAATATAATTCAATTGGAATCGATCATACCACCTAACACGTTATTCAAATTAATCACATTATGCTTAAAAGTATATTTTAGCTTTATCTTGTTCCGTACGCAGTTTTCACTCCCCATTATAAGCTAAAACCATCCTGTTGAATGCCCGAAGTACGTTTATTATGCAGGACGGACTTTAAAAGTTGCTAACTAGATTTCACTCATTCGTAGCAAAACAGGATAAAGAATACAAACCACCTCTGCATAATCGATTTAATAAGGAAATCACATTCTCAACGATAGAGTAACCTGCCAGTTTATCACAAATTTAACACAAGGTTGAGCAAGTTGAGCAACATTGTAAACGAAGCGAAATTCACGGATTTCACCGTAACACGTTTCTCGCGTATTGAGCCATATGTTCACCATACGGTAAATTGCTCATCCACGTACCAGTATAAATGAATGACATTTCATCTGTTACGCGATCTTTTAAAAAAAATAATTGTCATCGTACGAGGTAAAATGATATCGTGCTATTGCATTCTTAATTTCTTATGTTTCTTAGGAAGGATACAAATGTATTCAAGCAGTAAAATCGATTTCCAAATTATACTACTCACAACCTAAACAAACTAACCGTTAACAACCGCAGAAACGCTGTGAACGTGTTAATTGCAGGTTGTCGAAAGTGTTACCAGGCCCAAAGGCAGGAAACTGTCCTTCTGTTAGCGTTGTCCGATGGTTGAGCTTCACAAACGAGGTTTGTCGTTGCCTGGAATCTCAATTGAGGTTAAGCGCAGTAAAAAATTGATGTACAACTTCCTGGAGGGCCATGCTTGTTATTGAACAGTAAAATCGACAGTAGTAGTATATAAAAAAATGAATTTCATAAGCACTTAGTGTATGAATCTGACGTATTGTTCAACTAGATAATGAACGATCTTCGAAACAGATTAAAGGATTGATTGATATTTATTGCAGTCCAGTAACCATTGGGCGACACATGAGACTTAAAAAATAATTATTTTTCATTGTAGAGGCATATTAAATAAACGTCTACAAGGGCTTCACACCTTCCACGTCACACAGTCAACCTTTAGAAATTTTAAAGTAACACCAACTTAGAATGATGAAAAAGAGGAACAGAATTTCGATCTCTGGTGAGAAAAATTTCTCCCTCCGACGTTCAACCTACTGTAAATTTAAACCACAAATAATCGTCTGGATGCCATGCTCACCGTTAGGATAACCTTCCCCTAATATTACTGAAAACCTTCATTTTGAGCATGATACATTTAAGGTTATTCACATTATGGGAAGCATCGTTCATTGCTAATTCTCTAGTTTGTTAATTGATATTTTTTGTGGAGCATATTTTCACACCCTGATTCACTGATCTTAAATTTTTAATCTCATGGAAAGAAACCAGGCTATTTGAAGTGAGATTTTCTTTTTACATTGATTTCACTCAGAGTGTTTGTGTAGCGTGTTGATTAGAATTCTATTCCCTTACAGTGTATGTGTATTGTTTAGTGTTGAATCAAGTAGAGTTGTTTGTTTTGTTGAAAGCCTGCGGTGTACATAAAATAAAGAACTATAGTGAAGATTGGAAAATAGACCTTCGGGGGAGTGGTTTGCAGACACTTGGTCTCTGTCACTGGTGCGGAGGGGCTGATGCTCGGGGTAAGTGTGGCCGTGGTAGGTGGAATAATGTCTTAGTGGAAACGAGTGTCTTGTTGAAAACGAATATGTTGTATCCTTGTATATTCCATAGGCATTAATTAGTGCTGTATCTCCTGTCTCAGGATCTGCTATGCCCACGTTCCGACCGCTCCTATCCGCTCTTGCTCACGCTCTTGCTCTCGCTATAGTTTAGTTCTGCGGGATTATCCTTTTGCTCGTCACTTTGTAAATTTGTTAAAGGTGTTAGGTGGCGTTGAATCCTTGCGCATTAAGTTAGTAAATTTGTGATAGTAACTTGTTGAAGCCCGGTTGGGGCGTGCAAATAAATTTGTGCTTCAGTGTTCACCTATTTACTACCCCGGTTCCAACCTATCGCTACTGACTGTGCTTAGCACATCACATAATGGGGGCTTGACCAAGCAGTATTAACATAAATCATTCGTTGAGAACCTGTGGAGTAAGTAAAATTCCAGTAACAAATAATGGATTCACAATTTATTAAAGATGGTCAAAGTCTCGGTTACGAGGGATCCGAATTAAGGGCATATGTAGAGAAGAGCAAGGAAGAAAAAAAATAGCAGACGAGCGGGAGAGGGCGGATAGGAAGCGACTGGAGGAACTCCAGAGAGAGGAGAGGCTACATCAGCGAGAGGTTCTCAAACTTGAAGTTGAGTTGGAGACGGCGAGAGGTCGGTCTTCCAATGGAGAAAACTCGAATGCTGCGGAAGGGAAATCTCTCATTAAACTAGCATCGTACAGAGATGGCGATGATGTTGCAGTCTACCTGCAGACTTTTGAAAGAGTCAAGGAGGCAAACAGATGGAATGCTGTAGTTGCCATGTCTGCACTGCAAAATGGCTTTGCAAATTCGAAAGTGGCGGCCTTCATAAATTCCCTTCCGTCTGACTCAGCGTATTCGTGTGTGAAGCAACAAATAATTGAAGCTTTTGGGTTCACTATTTATGACTACGAAGATCGTTTTAGGACTAGGAGGCAAGGACGTGAATCATATCGTCAATTTGCCTTGGACCTAACCGAAGATTTCGGAAAATTTTGTGAACAAGCGGCAGTCGGGAAAGACTTCACGAAGCTGAAGGAGCTGGTAATTAAAGACCAAATGCTCAACGCGGCAAGTAGAGATTTGTCTGAAAACTTGCGGGAGCATGAGATTTTTAATATGACGTTAGACAAAGTCGTCAAAATGGCAGACAATTATCAAGCTATCCATGGGAAAGAGATACTTGAAGAAAATTTTCCATTCAAAACACGTGACCCAAACTACAAGTCATGCCATATTTGTGGGAAATGGGAACACGTCGCGAAATTCTGTAAATTCAAGCATGAAAATTCTTCGGCAAGATTGGGAAACTCCTCCAAATTTTTGAAGTTCTCAGCCTCACGAAATATTGAAAAGGAAGAGACAATGCACCCTAAGCTAACCAGCAAACCAACATGTTTCTCTTGTGGACGAGAGGGACACTTTGCGAAAGACTGCATGCAGAAAAAGAAAGCAGCAGAGAAAAGGAACGACCTCTGCAAAAATGGTAAGGCTAAAAAGCGTGACCTAGATGAAAATTTGTCCGTAAACGCAGTTTTTAAATCACAATTTTTGTTTAATAATGATTTACCAGTTTGTTACGGTACCTGCAATGGACATGAAGTTAAGGTTCTTAGAGATACTGGCGCTACGACAGTGTTAGTTAAGCGTTCATTAGTTGAAGCTAAAGACCTCTCAGGCAAGAACGTAACTGTAAAGTTCGCTGATAATAGAACGATTAATGCTCCAAAGGTAGAAGTAAACTTGTCATGTCCATATTTTGAGGGTGTTACCGATGCAGTTTGCTTGGACGAACTTCCTTTCGATGTTTTGCTAGGAAACGTTCCGGGAGCAACCTGTGCATGTGCTGCAGATACTGTAGAGTCTCTAGGCGGTGTAAATTCGGTGTGTGCTGTGCAAACTAGGCAACAACGGGTTATTGAAGGAAAACCTGAACCCCTTACGAAAGTAAATGTAAACAAAATAATTTTTGACCTGGGAAAGATAAACACCCAAGAGATAATCGCGCTTCAAAAACGAGATAAAACCTTGTTAACGTACTTCTCTAAAGTTAATGAGATAAAGACTGATTTTCCCAGATTTGAACTGATTAATGGGGTATTGACGAAATTTTGTTTGGAAGGGAATAGCCGTGATGTGCTAAAACAAATTTTGCTGCCGGTAGAATTGCGAAATAAAGCAATACAGTTGGGGCACGATGCGATTTGTGCAGGACATTTGGGCATTCGGAAAACCCAAGATAGGGTACTAGCGCATTTTTTTTGGCCAGGATGTTACTCTGATATTAGGCGCTATTGTTTATCGTGTGTAGAATGTCAAAAGTATTCGGTAAACAGACCTAGTAAGGTACCTCTTGTAAAAATGCCAGTAATTGGTAAACCTTTTTTTCGCGTGGCCGTAGACATTATCGGACCTCTTCCGAAAAGTCATAGAGGCAACAGATTTGCGCTGGTCATGATAGATTTAGCCACTAAATACCCAGACGCAGTAGCTTTAAAGCGAATAGATAGCAGCACCGTGGCGGAAGCTCTCATGGAAATGTTTTGCAGAGTAGGCTTGCCTAATGAAATCCTCCACGATCAGGGAACCCAATTTATGTCAGCAGTTATGTTAAAATTTAATCAGCTACTTCAAATTAAGAGCATTCATACCACACCGTACAATGCTCGTTGTAATGGTACTTGTGAAAACTTTAATAAGACTCTAAAGCAGATGCTTAAAAAAGTAGCAGCGGATGAACCCCAGGTTTGGGATAGATACCTTCAACCTTTACTTTTTGCATACCGGGAAGTACCACAAATGACTACGGGATTCTCGCCTTTTGAACTCCTTTTTGGATTTGAAGTTAGAGGTCCATTATTTTTAGTCAAAGAGAGATTATTGCAATTAGATTCCGACGACGAAGACTTTCCCGTGACTCACTACGTCTTAGAAATGCGTGATAAAATACGTGAATATATGTCGTTGGCAAACGCAAATGAATCGGTCAACAAAGCAAAGGAAAAACTATATTACGATCGTAATTGTAGGAAAAGGAAATTTAAGGTCGGTGATAAGGTGTTACTATTGCTTCCCACGAGTAACTCTAAATTAATTGCAGAATGGAAAGGACCGTACGAGGTCGTAAGAAAAATAAATTCAGTAGATTATCTTGTAAGGATCGATGGCCATGAACGTATGTACCACATAAATATGCTTAAATTATTTAGAGATAGAAAAGTAAATACCTCTTGTGTTGCCGTTGCGGGTGAGATTTCCGTTCATACCAAACGATCGAGTAATTCTGAACAGGTTTGTAGAGAGGCACAATGGAGACGTGGAACTAACCTATCGGATCGGCAAGCAGAGGCAGTGAAAGATTTAATTTCTGCTAATAAAAAAGTTTTCAGTAATGATCCAGGTAAAGTGAATTTTATGCAGTATAGGATTACAGTGTCTGAAAATGTTAGCCCAAAGTCGTGTAGACCATATAGAATTCCGTTCCACTTACGTGACCGGGTTAAAGCTGAGATTAGCAAATGGCTTGATTTGGGTATTATAAAGAAATCTTCTAGCCAGTGGGCATCTCCTATTGTTGTGGTGCAAAATCCCGACTCTAGTATTCGTTTGACAGTAGATTATCGTTTCCTGAACAAATTTGTAAATGTCGATAATTTCCCAATGCCATGTATGGAAACTGTAATAGAACGTCTGTATGGAGCTAAATTCATGACGAAGTTAGACTTAACAAAAGCTTTTCTACAAATACCGTTAACGCCAGATTCAACAAAATATACCTCCTTTGTTACTGACTTCGGTCAATATGAATTCACTGTTGTACCCTTTGGTATAAGATTTGCTTCGGGCATTTGCAATAGAATTATTAGTCTTGTTCTGGGAGATTGTAAAGATTTCGTAGAAAATTTTGTTGATGATTTAATAATATTTAGCGAATCGTTCGATCAACATTTGTACCATGTGAAATGTGTTCTAAAAAAATTGTCAGATTCAGGTTTAACTGTTAATCCTGGAAAGTGTACTTTTGCTACGGACAAGGTGAAATTTTTAGGACTAATTATCGGTCATAATGTAATTTTGCCTGATCCATGTAAAATTGAAGCGGTCAAAAATTTTCCTAGGCCGATCATCAAAAAGGATATGCGCTCATTCTTGGGACTGGTTAACTTTTATAGGAAATTTGCTCCTAACCTTGCACAAATTGTTGCGCCTTTGAATGATACCTTGAAAAAGTTTGCTGCTGATGTAATTGTATGGACGCCGGAATTGTGTAAAAGTTTTCGTACAGCAGTAGAATGTAAAGTTAAACATGTACCGTTGTATATAGCCAATCCTTGTGATAGCTTTATAGTCCAAACTGACGCCTGTGATGCGGGACTTGGAGCCGTTCTGTTTCAGAGGGTTCATGAAGAAGAGAGGCCCGTTTCGTTTATCAGCAGGAAGCTAAACGCGGCGGAGAAAAATTACCCCATCATAGAAAAAGAATGTCTCGCTATAAAGTGGGCAATTGAAAGATTCCATGATTATCTCTACGGTAGAAAGTTCACTGTGAGAACTGATCATGCACCCCTCCAGTGGCTCAACGAAAACAAAAACAGAACTAGTCGCAGAATGCGGTGGGCCCTGAGCCTGCAAGCATATTCTTTCGATATCCAATATGTAAGAGGTAGGGATAACTTTTTGGCTGACCTATTTTCAAGATACCCTGTCAAGAACTAGAATTCTTAGGGGGAGGGATTTGTAGCGTGTTGATTAGAATTCTATTCCCTTACAGTGTATGTGTATTGTTTAGTGTTGAATCAAGTAGAGTTGTTTGTTTTGTTGAAAGCCTGCGGTGTACATAAAATAAAGAACTATAGTGAAGATTGGAAAATAGACCTTCGGGGGAGTGGTTTGCGGACACTTGGTCTCTGTCACTGGTGCGGAGGGGCTGATGCTCGGGGTAAGTGTGGCCGTGGTAGGTGGAATAATGTCTTAGTGGAAACGAGTGTCTTGTTGAAAACGAATATGTTGTATCCTTGTATATTCCATAGGCATTAATTAGTGCTGTATCTCCCGTCTCAGGATCTGCTATGCCCACGTTCCGACCGCTCCTATCCGCTCTTGCTCACGCTCTTGCTCTCGCTATAGTTTAGTTCCGCGGGATTATCCTTTTGCTCGTGACTTTGTAAATTTGTTAAAGGTGTTAGGTGGCGTTGAATCCTTGCGCATTAAGTTAGTAAATTTGTGATAGTAACTTGTTGAAGCCCGGTTGGGGCGTGCAAATAAATTTGTGCTTCAGTGTTCACCTATTTACTACCCCGGTTCCAACCTATCGCTACTGACTGTGCTTAGCACATCACAGTTTGTTTCCTTCATTCTTTACCTTTCCCAATGAGTAAACCTCAGTTAGAAGGCCTTTTAAGTTTATGCAAACGAAATGCTATTTTATTTTTGTTTCATGAGGCCGTAAACTTATGATCTCAATGAGTTAACCTTAAGTTATAAAATCTCTGAAGGCTATCCAAGCAATATATTATTTTATCACTTTTTCAATTGGTCCTAAACTTATGAGCAGGAGTGATATCATACAGTACTCATTTTGGCGGCGTCAGACAGATTCCTCAACAGTTAATGAACACCTCAACTTCCTTCAATAAAAATTTTATATGACGATTCAGGGAGCTTTAGAGTGCTATTAACGCTTAAGCATGTATGCGGGTGTTCCTAATTTCCTAATGCAAATGTACTTTTTACAATTCAACTGCACCAGTGAGAGTGCTATCAATATAAAAGCATGTATAACGGCTCTTAATTTTCTAATAAAAATGGACTTTTTACTATTCACCTGCAATGCAAAATTGAACTCACCCGCTATGTGAAAACCGCATTTTAGAAAACACGGTTTAATTTTTCTCGGAGAGAAAAATACCATTCGGAGAGAGTCGGAAGGTGAAATGACCCAGAAAATTCATTTAATGCAGCAAGACGCATAATCTCAAAGCGAAAGCCAAAAGTTCTTCTGAGACCAGAACGCTGGATTTGCATAGCATAAATTTAAGTCGTGGGGGATTGCATGCATTTTCGTTTGCCTGCAGCTCTTCACTAACTAAATAAAGTGGAATTGTGCGCTTGCGCTCTGTTTTCTTGGCAGGGCTCAGGTTATATATCCATTATCAAAGTTGTTATGATACTTGATTAATGTGCAGTTGTACAAATGTCATGATAGTTGATTAAGATGCACTTATACAGTAGTCATGATATATTATTCATATGCAGTTATGCAGCCGTCATGACTCATAATTAATACTCTCAAACTTTGGCTTCTGCTAATTTGAGTTTAGACAGACTGGACGTGTAGTACTTTCTCCTACTAATACATCAAGTTTGTCCTGATAATCGTCACTATTATAAAAGGAGCCGCGTCCGTCCGTCCCTCCCTCCGTCCGTCCGTGTGACCCCCTCTTGATTATGATGTCCAGAATACACAATCGGCATATTTTTACAAATAGTTATTTTCTGTGGAGCTTTCTTTGATGAAATTCATCATGTCGCTTTGATATATTTATTTGATAATGCGAATAAAATGTTTTAAATTCGTTTGGCCAGTAACCTGGCTACCACTTAGTATAAAGCCCAAGATTTTGGAACTAAAGTTATCGTTTTCGAAATTGTGATTTTTTAGAAAAGCTCCGAAGAGATAATAGAGGACATTTCAGAATAAAATTCCAGCAAAAGTGGCCACCATGGACAGTAAAGTGTCTAACCGCAGGGGAGAAGTAGCAAGACTTAAACAGCAAGAAAAACACCGAAGACGATTGGATGAACAACGCGAAATGGCAAGACGAAGCAATGCTGCTCGCCAACGAGAATCTAGAGCTGAATTGACCCTGAACGGCGTTTGAAAATTCTGCGGAATAATGCAGAGCAACACCGATTAGCTGGAGAGAGCTAAACACCTGAAAGAAGCGTGGAAATTCTTCGGCATAGCGCTGGACAACATCGAGTGGCACGAGAGAATTCAACTCAGGAAAGAAGGGGTGAAATTCTTCAGACTAATGCCTAACAGCATCGACTTGCACAAGCGGATTTAACTCGATAAAGAAGGGATGAAATTATTCAGATTAATGCCGAATATCACGTGTGCACTAGTAGAAATAAAAGCATTCGTGAATAAAATTCCAACTAATAATTACGTGCGGAAAACGTTTGCTTTTTTTATTGAACTACGCTGCCACAAATCCATACAGCTCTCCCGCTATGTATGCAGTGCGTTTTATAACAAAAATATCCGCTGGTATATAGAGAAAGTAAGTAAAATTCATACGAATTAATTTCAATACACAATGCTGGTAGTTACGGCTGATTATTTTTTTCAATCTATAGCGCACCTTTTATTCTGTGAGGAATAAACTACTCATTAACTTCAATATGATAGTTATGTAAGGCTAAAGTTTTCCCACTTTGTTATAATTTTACATGCCAAAATTTGAACGTAGCTTTGCCGATTTTAAGTATTTCAATTGTGTAAATGCCTTCTAAAATAACTTGATACTGCAATTTTTACCCTACTTGTCGATTTTCTAGCGCATTCCATGCTTTACTTTCTTACTCACACGCCTTGCTCTCCTTTAGCCTTGTAACGAATCATTGTATAATAAATTTCTATGTGTAGCAATTCAACTTAAAAAAAATTCCCTCCTCAAGTCCATGACAGGATTTAAAAAAAATTATGTCAGCTTGCACAAAACAAACAAGAAAACATCCCGAAATCCATGACAAATTCTCATTCATGGAATGACTTTAAAAATTGCGTGATGCGTTCTCAATGTGTTGTAAATATTGTATTTGCAAAACTTTTGAACATATACTGTCTCTTGTGTTCACACAGTGAACGGTATCCGTTGTTTTATTGGTAAACTTTGTGTTTATTGAAACAGAGACTACAGCAAATAGTATATGTGATTCACTCCTAATATAAATGTTCGCATAAAAACCAACGCTATTTACCTTTTTGAATTACAAACGCTAAACAGTTTTTAGCTGAAACAATTTTTAGGTGGAGCGGATTTTTAACTGTAACTCTTTTGAACTGATAGCGAACTCCTACTAAAAAGAAACCAGTGCGGTAATTACACTCTTCATGAGCAGTGGCTGTAAATCAAAGCATGTTCATAACCTGTGACCGCAATAAACACTCACTACTTTACTGAAGCTACGTTAAGGATCGATTTAATATATAAGCATTAATTAAGCTCTCAGTTGTTGCCACGTGTTAAAACTGTCATGCGTTGATAATCATCTACCAGTGAAAATTTGCGTCTAACTTAGTGCATCTGCAGCCCGACTTGTGATCAATTTACGTACTTGTAATCAACTTACGTCTTCGTTGTTGCACGTACGGTCCATCAAGTAGATTTGGCCGCGCTACGTATGCCACAGCACGCAGCGAGGTCAAGCAGACGTAGTAAACTCTCGTACATGATGATGTAAAGTGTTAGGTACTTACGACCATATAAATTGGCATATGCTTACGACGATGTAAATTGGAAAATGCTTAGAGCGATGTAAATTGGTAGGTACTAAGAACGACGTAAATTAGGAGATACTAACCACGACGTAAATTGGTAGGTATATACTAACCACGACGTAAATTTGGAGGTACGTACTATCCACGACGTAAATTAGGAGGTACTAGCCACGACGTAAATTGGTAGGTATATACTAACCGCAACGTAAATTGGTACGTATATACTAACCACAACGTATATTGGTACGTATATACTAACCACGACGTAAATTGGTACGTATATACTAACCACAACGTAAATTGGTACGTATATACTAACCACGATGTAAATTGATTGAAAAACCGGCACTTGATCAACCATATCATACATTTGAACCTTTATTGTTTTAAAGTCAGTTGCCAGTCAAAGTCAGCATGGTTCCTATAGTATTTTCTATTGGGGTGATAAGGATTTGACGAGACATTCATTAAACACATTAACTGCGATCGGTTAGACAAAAGTTCAATATCCAATTCAAATTTAAAGTCAAAAGTTATTAAAATTTTATGAAAAACAAACATTAACTGGATAAAATAAATTCCATTTTTTTAGAAAGATTGTTAGATTATTTTCCAGCAACACAATTAAAAGCCAAAAGGTGTGGAAAATTTTATGAATAACAAACATTAACTGGATAAAAAAATTACCATTAAATTAATAACATTGTTGAAAATTTCTCAAACGACCCATCGATGGGGGGTTTTGCAGCTGTAAAAACTTAAGCACGACCCACCGGTGGGTCATACTGCAGTGAATGTGTTAATTTTTGCGAGGTTTCCGTGATGAGTGAATCCGAAAGTTTATTACTTCAATTATACTGAGCGCTATATTTCTCCCGATAATCCTTTGAGATGAATGGTCAATTTCAGGGTCTTCCACTAAGTTCTCATCGTAAAAAAAATTGGGGTAGTAGACAGCAACTATTATTTGCTCAAAATGATATTGTTATTTTATTCCGAGATTGCGATTTTCCAACATTAATTTTTAGAGTTATTTTTTTTAATGTTGAAATAATGATATTTTCCATTATTTCATCAGCCTTTCTGCAACATTGTAAGATCATGCAAAGTCGTCGTACATACGCACATTTATGACACAGACACTCGAAACTTATTTTTCCATTCTCTTACTCAACAGGAAAGAAATTACTCTCATATATATATTTTGTAAAAAATCAATGATGCTGAAAGCGCTACATTAAAAAAATTGTTGTCGATATTTATTTTACGGGTCTTAAAAATATTTATTTATCGGTGTTATATTGCCCGAAAGCCTGTCAACCGCCGCTGATTTATGAGCTTGTGGCGTTCGCTCCGATCTTAGGAACATAAAAAATTTTAAAGAATTTATTTACCGTAAGAGATAGTACGTTGGATAATTTTTGAAGACTTTGTGGTACATTTTTTTTACATATATGAGTGTGGCTGCTAGTGGGCCCTAGAATATCACGAATGTCACGAATTGAATATTATAAGGGGAGGAAAATCAAGTAGAACGTTTTTATTTGTTTTTCCTGCATAAAAATAGCCTGTACGAAAAATACAAAGTCACAGCTGGATAATAGCCTTCAGTATCATGCACACAAATCTATAAAAAATAAAATGAAATATCGGCTTTTACATAAAGTCAACTCTATATCCACCATGAAAATCAAAGATATGGACTTCGTAGGTATTTCTTCAACGATATCTCAGGTGAAAAAGATTTCAAAAATTAGCACAAGAATGAAAGCGTTCGTGGCTACACAACCTTCATTTCGCTTTCAAAATAGTTTTACGTAAGCTACAAAGCGGTATTCTTCGGTTCGCCTACCGCGTCAACGAAACTTTTATTCGTTGAACTTGTTTACACATCGTTAAAATCCAGGCAATGCCGACAAGCGGAATGTGTTCCGGCAGCAGTTAAAATCCTTCTGGTAGTATCTTGTTTACGAGAAGACACGTTCACACAAGGCATGTTTGACCGAATGATGTTGGTGCAAGGTTTTCTATCGAGGATAAAAATTTATCGTACTGGCTGTTGCCTCACGAGTGAAATAAGCGGCATGCGTCGCTTAGAAACGGAAATCTTAAATAACTTCATGCTTACCGTAAAAATGGAGCGGCGATTCTTTGAAGAATAAAAAGACGAAGCTGAGAAGTCGAAACTTTCAGTGAAATGTTTTTTTTTTTAATTTTGTCGCCGCAAGATGTAGCAGGTATTTAAAGCAGCGTCCATATAACAAGAGCTGTCGTCGCTAGTTCTTGCCGTTGGCTGTGTTTTTAGTAAAACCATGGAATTATTTGACACACAGACTCTTGGCGAGTGTTTTTCACTCATGAACGTTACAATGGATCATGGCTTTAGCAATAAACAAAACACGTTCCTCACATGCAGAGCGGTTATTTTCAATTATTTTATTTTCGTGCCAATGGACGTTATGATAAAATGCAACAGAAAATACATGACTATTTTTAGTGGAATCTTCAGTAATTCTGAAAAAATATTGCAAGACCGTACGAGGGAAAAGCCATTATTTCATTAAAATTAACTTTAATGGTTAACTCCATTATCATCTATTGTTTTTTTTTAATAATGAAAAATTCACTGAATTAAACATAGGCCAAAAAACTTCATAACATTTTAAGAAGAGTGT
The DNA here is from genome assembly GCA_030386875.1 of Morinoia aosen. Classification (NCBI taxonomy): domain Eukaryota; kingdom Metazoa; phylum Arthropoda; class Malacostraca; order Amphipoda; family Talitridae; genus Morinoia; species Morinoia aosen. Next base: position 20,725,734 of record CM059556.1, read on the forward strand.
ACAGAAGAAAAAACAAAATTCAATTTAAAAATTTACAAATTATGATGCCGTGACTCTATTATATGCATTAATGGATATGAACTTTATTATATGTTGATAAACGACTTGACTTGAAAATGAACAAGCCTTCTAAAATTTCAAAGTCTAAAACATTTGATGCGTGCCTAAGGATTACAAACTCACTAGAATTGGACCTTATATCGCAAGACTTGGCATGCCCGTGACTGTTGAATGGAGTGGACAAGTTAATTGGACTCCAGTTCGGCCACAAACCTTCCAGTGCACTGCCTCTTTGTATTTTAGATAACACGTCAGGCTGTCCTAACATACTGCGATGCACAACGTGCACAATAATAAAGATATGATATGCGTCATAGGAGAAAAAGTGAATCGGCCCTGTACAACCAACCAGAGTTTTGATTTAATTTCAATCATGTGAGTGAGTTGACATTATTTGTACACAGTAATGAAAATGTGATATAGGCCAATGTATCAAAAGTGAATCGGTCTTGTATAACGAACAAGAGTTTTGTTTCAGTCAATCATGTCAGTGTATTAACGTTCCTCGGGCACGATAATCAAGAAATGATATGAACCTGAGTAGCAAAAGTGAATCAGTCTTTTACAACCAGCCAGTGTTCTGTTTCAACTTCAATGCTGTCAGTGCATTAAAATTCTTTGTGCACAACAATAATAATGTAATATAGACAAAACATATAATATAGACAATACCTTTACTTACTCCATATTTAGCTGTCGCTAATCTATCACATATTTCTTGCAATCCCTTGAGATACAGCATTGTAGTTTTTAATTGGGAACAGTACACAGTACTCTCTCCAATTCTGAACAGTTGTCAATACTCTCTCAAGTTGCGAGCAGTTGTCAATACTCACTCAAGCTCCGAGCAGTTGTCAATACTCGCTCAAGCTGCGAGCAGTTGTCAATACTCGCTCAAGCTGCGAGCAGTTGTCAATACTCACTCAAGCTGCGAGCAGTTGTCAATACTCACTCAAGCTGCGAGCAGTTGTCAATACTCGCTCAAGCTGCGAGCAGTTGTCAATACTCACTCAAGCTGCGAGCAGTTGTCAATACTCACTCAAGCTGCGAGCAGTTGTCAATACTCACTCAAGCTGCGAGCAGTTGTCAATACTTGCTCAACCTGCGAGCAGTTGTCAATACTCACTCAAGCTGCGAGCAGTTGTCAATACTCGCTCAAATGCATGACATCACTCAATACTTTCTTCGATTACGAACAGAAATCATTTCAGTACATTTACTTCTCGGTTCAGTATAGAACAAAGTGAACAAATGTGATTCCTGTGGGTTCATTTGTTTTACTTTTGATTGAAGATGAGATTTTTTGGTGGACAAAGTTCAGTCAATTTTATTGCTGGCATTTCAGTAAGCTTTTCATGAAATGTTTACTGTAGGTACAGTGATCAAATAATTTTAGTGTTTCTTAAATGTACGAGGATTTATTTTTACTTGTTTCCTTGCTACCAGTTTTGCAAATTTCAAATATTCGTAAAGATTCTGTTTGTTGCACATGTGATGCCACCAGTGCTGTAAATTTCAAACATTCGTAAAGATTCTGTGTTGCAAACGTGAATTCAATTATTTCAAAACTGCAAAAATCTCAGAAGCTTTGCAAACTAACAACCAATTCGTTTCAGCAAAACGTTTGATGGCCGATGATTCTTCTACCTAACTGAATTCGATTTCTGGGCATTACGTTCACTCCAAATTTCTGCTGAAATTTGATTAAATACAAATTCAAAATGCTGAAAAAAAGATCGTGGGTGAGAAAGAATTGCGAAAACATTCAATTTATTGAACAATGTATTCGCTAAAAAAACGATGCCAATTTTAATTAAAATTATCTCCAGAACACGCCTCTTTGACTGCCGTGTTTCCAAGTTTGGGAGTTTGGAATGAATTCTTAATCATTTTTATGTCCCAGTGTTTAAACAGATTTGAATATTATTAAGCCGGTTTGAATATTGATAACACTGAGTTAAAAACTTCTTTGCTTATAGCAAGTAAATATCACTGGTATTTACGTTTAATTTACGCGTAAAACTCCACCAACTGATCGTATTTAAATTTAAGGAAGGCAGGGAAAATTAGTAACTTCACCATTCCATAGCCTATCTTATAAGGGCAGTTTTCAATGTCTTCATTGATATAGCAGTGACCAATTACACGCATCTTTCCTCATCCGATATACTTCTTATTTACTTCTCAAATTTAGATATGTATACTTTAAATTAAAATTACCATTCATAATTACAAAAAATCATAAAACGAGCCGTATAAAATCTTGGCCAATGAGATTAAGAGCAAGCTTCATCTACGTCATCCTTCACATGTTCAATTAATATCAGTTCAGGAATACCGTGAAATTGTTTTGGAAGCGCACATCGTTGGGAACCCGGCGGTCAAAGAGCTCGGCGAAGTTTGATGCACCCCATTTACGAATTAGCTCCTGCCTGCCTCCACACGGTGGAATGTTAGAGAGCAAACTCCCTCAACAAGTTTTGTTGCAGCCAATCACCCCAAAAGCTTGCGGATGATCCTCGACGAAATGCTTCTGAACTGACCTAAGGTACCACAAATCGTGGATGGATAGATTGGCCTTTTTTCGGATTGGCTTTTTACCCACGAAGTAACTAGCAACTTAAGACCTGGATCGCTAAATTAGCTTTTTTCTGAGAAACTCTTGAAATTTTTACCCACGAAGTAGGTGGCAACTAATGTCCTGGATCGTTACATTGGCATTTTTTCTGAGAAAATCCTGAAATTTTCAATTCCGAAGTAGCCGGTACTGTTAGATTGGTCATTTCTAAGAAAAATAATAACGAATCCTATGTTTGAAAAGTGAAATGGACGATAACGAACTTATTTTTGTTGAAAATTAGGTTTGAAAGGGGCCGAAAGTTATCGATTCGACCGGAAAAAGACTACTTCGAATAAATCTCGCGTTTTTCAACAAAATAAAAAGTTTTGACAACATTTTTGAAATGAAACTAAATTTAAAAAGTTGACAATATGATCAATTCAGCTACGGTCAAATTCCTTACATAAATGAAATGAAAAATTGTGGATGAATTTTTGAGGGGAAATCAATTTGGAAAATACCATAAGTCATTATTTCGGCAATAAAAAGAATCTTCTTTCGAATCCCATCTTGTGCAACCCAAATGAGAGGTTACGGATATATTTTCATGGTGAAAATAAATTTCAAAAGTGACTGAAATTTATCACAAAAAGTAACTTCAACCAAATGCCACCTTGCAAAGACAGAATACAAAGTTAAGAAAAATTTTAGTAAATAAAATATATTTTAAATGTGGTCAAAACTTATCATATCGGCCTGAAGAAAACTACTTCGGTCGAATGCCACCTTATACAAACAAAGTTGAAGATTACGGATTGATTTTTGCGGGAAAAATACATTTAAGAGAAACGAAAACCCATCATTTCAATTACAAAAAGTTATTTCCACTAAATCCCACCTTATACAAATAAAATGTAAAAGATACGGATATGTTTCAATGGAGAAAATGTATTTTAGAGCGACAAAAACTTATCCTTTCGACCTCCAAAAGATACTTCCGCCCAATTCGACATCAAAGAAACAAAATAAAAAGTAACGGATAAATTTTAGTAGATTAAAAAAATTTTAAAGCGACCAAAACTTTCCAATTTTGCCAGAAGACTACCTCCGTCAAATCCCACTTTATACAAACAAAATGAAAAGACACTGATAAATTTTACTGGATATAAATTTTTTCAAACGACCAAAATTTATCAACAACAAAAAATTTACTTCAGTTACCTCACTCAGACCCCAACGACATTGAGGCAGAGGGAGCATTTCCTCCAAAGCAATTCGCAGCACGCGCAAGTGGTCAGAGATGAAAGAGAGGTTCGTGTTTGCCTCGCGGGATACAGTGAATGGATTTCATTTGATCAAAGGGATGTGTTTTACAGCATCGTTAGAGCCTGATCCTGTGATGAAATAACTTGCTCATAGTGAGTTCCGAACTAAGAGGGTAAATAATCGAGTTAAGCCCAAGAAATGGATTTGCGCAAGTCCAAATACCCATTTGCTGATGTGCCCCGAGAATCTACAATTCCTGACTCGTTTCTTGTGAACTATTTTTTCCCTCGAGCAGAAATAATTCACGTATTTAAACATCGTAATTTTTCAATTCTTTTTTCTAGCAATTCGTGTCGTGCAGTAAAACATGTAATTACCTACGAAACTTCATATCTGCGCAAGTAATGAAGTAAATGCGAGTGAGATTATTCATCCTTTTCGAGGTTTTTTTACTGCACTTATATCAGACAATTCTGCTTGTAATATTCTGATAAATAAATTTACATTTGATAATTTTTTTGTTCAAATTCGGTCACAAACAACATCTTTTACCATTGACAGGTCCTTGAACAAATTTATGAAAATTCGGCAATAATATACTTGTGTCAAACTTAAGTTGATAAACGTATTTTCCGGAATGAATTTAGCGAAACAATTTAGGTTTAAAATTGCTGAAAATATTAATTTCTAAGGCCATCGTACATTAAAATATTTGTGTAAACACACACTTCGGTACTTATGTTAAGCTTTCTTCAGATGTTCATAGTTCAAGAAACAGCATTTTTTGCTCGAGAACAAACTGCGCTTACGAGCAAAACGAATAAAACGATGAAAAATGCGCATATTTTCATATCATTAATCAGGCTTGCAAATTATTTCCTATCCTAATTTTTACAATTGTCCAAAACGCAAAAATTATCCTTCATTATTCCTTCGTATGATGTTTGAAAGAGCTTTATCATCTGTGTACTTATCCCCAACATGATCTCATTTTTCAAGTTTCCAATCTCTTCCTACTGGTAACACATTTTATCGCATATTCTTACCGTACTGGATCTCATACTTCAAGTTTCCAATCTCTTCCTACTGGTAACACATTTTATCGCATATTCTTACCGTACTGGATCTCATACTTCAAGTTTCCAATCTCTTCCTACTGGTAACCCATCCCATCTTCTATTCTTACCGTACCAAAAACAACGCGCGCGTATAACCTAGAGTTTTTCCCCATCCAATTTTCACATCGTCTCTGAGTTATGAAATCGAAAATTTTCGTCTCGGGAGGCCAGTGTCCAGCGTTGCGCACGACTGATTTGTTTGCTAACTTTTCCGTGGAACATTTGGGTAATTGAAGGATCATTCTCAGTGCACTCCGCAGCTCCATTTCGTGTATTCCACGACCCTCATTTTGCAGCGAGCAAGAGCTCTGTGGATCTTCTTTAGGGCGCTTTTTTTCGCAAATTTCGAGCGTAGCTTTGCAAATGCATTGCACCGCAAAGCCACCCTAAGCTCCTTGAACGCAATTGTTGAAAGAAGCCTACCGTAAGGCAGCTCATCTAGTTCTAAGATTGCGAATTATTTTACCTCGTTTCGGTTTTGGTTACTCTCTGGAATGAAAAGTAGGTAAATGCCATCGAGTATCATTAGATCACGGAATCGCGTTTCTTTAGAAGATTCCCCTACACTCTTGCACTTGAAGCTGAGGCTTGAAATCTTCAGCCGAAAAAAGAGAAAAAATACTATATGCTCTCCTCCCAAACCCTGCTTTAATATATAATTTTTTTGAATTATAATTTATTCTCATTTCGGAAATTACTGGTTAAGTTTCTGCGAAGAGGATGGATCGCATTAAAAAAATTTTTAGCACTACTCTCATTTCGTTTGAAATTCGCATATATAAATTGAAAAATTACGTGTACACCTGCGAGTTGTTGGAATTCCTCTATCAAAAGTTCTGAATCTTCATTTGTCTTTTTTATATTGAACGGGGGGGGGGGGGGCGATAAAAAAGTCTCATCTAGATGGAATCTCAATGCATAACAAACTGAAAAAGGTAATTGTTGTTATTTACATAGTCGAATATCTATCAACAAGCAGCGAAGAGCAGTTCCAATTTGAAAGTTATCTGGACGCTAAAAACAGTCATTTATATTAAAAATGGGCGTGTGTAATCTACACTAGTTTAAACTTTTAATATTAAAATAATACATAACGCTCACATATTACTTTATTCTAAACTTTAGTGTTAAAATATTATTAGATTCCCATTTCTTAGCTATGGATTCATATTTCAAACTTTGAATTCTGCCGACCATTAAAGGTAATACACGCGCATCCCGGAGCTCAATCATTTGTTCCATGGAAGCAGCACGCTCCCTCGTAATTGCCAGCTTTGTCTTCTGCGTGACATGAAAGCAGAAAGTTAAGCTTGGGACGAGCAAATCTCGGGTTCAATTCCCAAAACTGTCAGGATGTATTTGCGGGAGCATTCGGCTCCTCTGGTGATGTGTGTGGGAATTGAGCGAAGAAGATAAGAGGACGGCACTCTCACTCGGTGCATTAAAGTTTACTTTAATTTCAAACTGAAATACAACAAACTGAAATACAACATGTAGTTAAGAAAAGCATATCGTATCAATTCATTTGCAGTGAAAAGGTTTAAATTGTTTGTTCTTTTCATTATACAACGACATTAATAGTAAATATGTGCGTGAATAATTTTTCGAAACCTATTTTAAAATTTCGATAAACACTAAAATCACTAAAACATCGGACAAAATGGAGTACTGCGTAAAATAAACCTATGTCTTGATTGCTTCTACGCATAGATCGGCAATTTTTGTGATCGAATTTCACACAATCGCAATTAATATTCATGGAGAAAGAAATGAAATGTTCCACTGAGTCTCGCTTTGCTTAAACATCGCTTCATTGGGGTAAAATTTAAGAATTTTCGCCAAAAACCAAAGGAAATATAAAAAACACGTTTTTTTCTTAGTACCTGAGGCATAAAAGGCTCAAAACACTGGATTTTAAAAACATGGCAAAAAATTCAAGCTGACAATATTGCCACGAGGCGCATATACCCCAATAACCCTCCCTTCCCGTCCCATTCCCCCACTTTTCTCCCAGAAACTTCCACCCCCCATTCACACACTCCACACTCACTTCCTACCCCTGTCCCTTCTCTCTAAACCAACCAACCTCTCTCATACCCCCACCCCGCCCTCGTTGAACACCTACAAGCACAACGCCACAAAAGAATGCGAAACTGTAGGAAAATATTCATCGTTGTGGCACCAGCCTCCACGATTCGTTTGTTGACGTAAGATCGAGTGCATCAGGCTTCTTTGCCGGGCCTGGCATAAAGAAATTGCATTACTTCTGGCGCCAAAATAGTTTCAAGGACATTTTTGTGGTGTATTCACAGCGATAATTGTTTCGTTAAGCCTGTGGAGTAGGTATATTCTGAAAAACAACATAGGTTTTAATAGAACTGCAAATTACACTGACATTTGTGAGGGTTGAAAGCTACATTTGATGTATGACATTAATTAAAACTCATTCTATAAAAGCTCCCTGATGAACACATTTGCCTCATGCTCGAGCAGAATAAAATATTGTATTAGTTTTATCGGAGGCAGGTCTAGTTAGACGGTTGGAAGCCTAATTTGATAAAGAATGAATGAGTAGTTTCGGTATTTCAATTCGGCAATATTTAATTTAGCGATTTTAGTTTTCAATTCAGTAATAATTTTATCATCGAGAACGCGACGGAAAAGTATTGTGTTTTGAGTTCAATTCGTGCCTGAGCCCGCTTGAATTTACAAGTCCCATAGTCAGTAAATGCTTGGTCAGTTCTCACATGGGAAATACTGTCCTGAAAAGCTCGAGCTCTCCATTACTCTTTATAACCGTAATTGATTATATTAAAAACTAATTTGAATATTTCACAAGCTGAACGAGCGTAAAACACATTGTAATCTAATTTTTACATGGAATCCATCAATAAAATTTGCATTAATTTATACCGAGGGCATTTCGATTTAGCTTTTAGTATCTACGGTATTGTCTCTCATTGCCGTGATAATTAAACAGGTATCACTCTCAGAGCAATTTAATAGTACGTAGTTCTTCATTATCCAAGGTATGTTTCCAGCAAAACAATTCTAGTCCTAAGATTTCCCATGAAAAACAAATTACAAAATCATCACTTCTGGTGAAATACGAAAATGAAAATCTCTTATTTTTTCCTACGTGAAAATGAATTATTGCAAAAACTTATTGATTTGGATATTGTTTTGATATTGCTAACAATTTTAGGATGCCACAGCTCACAGTTGCACTGTAAAACGGAAACGTCAGTCTATTTCATGCTGAACATGATTCACTGAAACACAAAATATTTCATTCATACTCAATACAATTCAATGCCATATATTATCGAACAAAATTTTACATACGTTGCCAAAATTTCATGCTATCATTAAATAACATTCAGTGTAACAAAATATTGTATTCACATTCAATACAATTCAATGCCAAATGTTATCGAACGAAAGGCATAATGCGATGCCCAAATTTCATGCTATCATTAAAATCATTCACTGTAACAGAATATTTTTTTCACATTTAATACAATTCAATGCCAAATATTATCGAACAAAATGCAAAATGCGATGCCCAAATTTCATGCTATCATTAAAAACATTCACTGTAACAGAATATTTTTTTCACATTTAATACAATTCAATGCCAAATATTATCGAACAAAAGGCAAAATGCTATGCCCGAATTCCATGTTATCATTAAAAATCATTCACTGAAACAAAAAACATTTCATTAACATTCAATGACATAGTTATCATGGCAGTCGCTAAAATTATAAATACGTAGTTGACATTAACTTCATCGGTGCGACACAGCTTAATTTATTACTAAATACTTGAGTAATAATAATTTCCAACTCTATCATGTCACCGACTAAAATAAGAAAATTATTGCAATGAATAAGGCTTTAATCCGTAACATTTTATATTGAAAGCTTTACAGTTAATAATGAACCTTTCGACTCAATGAGTAACTCAAATGTTACATATCTCATTTACTTAAACTTAAGAAGAATACGTACCGACATGTGCTCTCATACGACTAAAATATTGAATACTTCATTCGACCATGCAGCGATCACTCCAGAAAATAAAATGAAATAATGAAGGCATCTACAGATGCTTTATTTCCAATTTCAAGCCTGATACATATCACCTTGTACAATGGATTTTCAAATGCCTTATAACTAACGCCACGACGCCATGACGCTTTCCCCCGGTCAAGACCGGTACCCATTTCAGACGCCTGGGTAGAGTGGGGTATTGTGCTTGGAATTTTTCCCCTATACCCAACAGAGAAAATCGTCACCAGAAAATACCAAATATCTATTACTTCAGATTGATAGTTCTAATTCTTAGTTGGGTAAAGAGCTACATAAATAGTGCAAGGTCGGATAGCTTTTCCTTCTTTCACTTTTTCCTTTCCTCTTTTTGCTTAGCCTAGAAGGGTCACCGAGCGTTCTCATCACCCACATCCAAACCATCCACGAGAGAAAGCAATTTGTACACCCAACCGCAATCGGAGATAGGGGAGAGAATTGGGATCGGCAGGAATTCGTCGAGTGAATAAACCGTTTTCAGCGTACTGGGTCAATGAAGCGATTAACGCCGGCCAGTTGGTATTATCTATGCGACTGCTGAAGATGCAGGAAATTGCTCAAAGTTCTGGCGCTCTTTTGATAGGATTAGTTTGCAATTGATCCGCTTTTTTAATGCGCCTGAAAAAATGCAATTACGATGCTCGTTAGTGCCTCTCAATAGTTCACTTTTGCTTTATCAATTGATTTAGTAGGCATCAATTCGGTGTGCATGACATTAAGGCTGCTTGTATATTCGTGGCACAATATATACATATTCTCTCTTTCATTCATTTTGATGTAGAAGTAGACAAGCAGCCAGTGATAAGAGTTTAAATATGTAATTCGAAAACTATGTAATCGTAATTTGGCGAACTAATCAAGTAGGAACAACTCAATAAAAAATTATGAATGATGCTGAATATAAACTGTCAAGTTCAATCCAGTCAGCTGGGATATGGAATAGCAACATGAATATAAGGGAGATAAAATTTATTTCGAAATGAGTATAATGATCATTGCCCCAATGACATTGTCGGGGAAATTATAATTTTAATAGCTGCTCAAATTTTGTAAACAACTGAGCGCATTTCTAAAATGAAATACTTCTCTGATGTTCCAACCAAACTGTTGTGATTGGAATTCGTCAACTCGCAAGGACGATTTAGCATGAATGGCACTTATTGTTCGTGGAATCTGGACGAAGTTATTTATAATAATTTCAAGTTCTGCGGTATATATTCAAATAAACAAACATTTCTGCCATTTTAGTAGAAATTTTTTGCACGCTTGTAAAACATCGACAAAATTTAGAATTCCACTTTTTAAAAAAAATTGCTTCAGGTTAGATTTCAAAGATTCATTTAGTACATTAAGACACAATGATAATTTTTGGAGATTTTATCAGTGTTTCAAACCTTTTTTGAACAATCTTTTGTTGTCGGCTGCAGCTTACCAATAAATTTAAAAACTTTTTCCACTAGTTGGAGCCAATGTCAAACACATGAATATTACACTCGAATGAAAATTATACAATGTTTCTGAAGGAGTTCCAATATGTATGTAAGGCCTGGCTTACGCTTTATTTGATCCATTTCATAGCTTACATAAAACCAATAAAAAGCCCAACGCAGTCAAATAAGCCCGGCAAATAAATTTAAGCAATATACATTTTTGAGAGTGGATGATGAATAAACAATTTTAATCAGAACAACGAAATGTGAAATTCCCTTTTGTTTTGTAGCAGCGCTGAAAACGATCTTTTTGTGATCTGCAAGTGCTAAAATTTAGAGGAAGTAACCAGCAATATTTGTAAGGAACGCAACTGTAATAATAAATACGCAAATTTTTTACTCCGTTTAGTGATAACATTTACCGCTGCAAAAGAATGACGAGCTGACATCTGTTCTGATGCGTAGCAAGCAAACAATGTCAATTCAAAAATTTTTGAACTAGCGTTTTTCAGTGTTTTTGAAATTAGTGTTTTTGAAATCAAAGTTCGTGAATATAGGGTTATGAAATTAGTGTTTGGGAAATTAACATTTCTAAAATTGATGTTTTGAAATTAGAGTTTTTAAAATTAGTGTTTTCAGAATTGTTGTTTTTGAAATTAGTGGTATGAAATAAGCGTTTTTGGAGTTAGTGTTTTCCAATAAGTGTTTTTGAAATTAATGTTTTCAGATTTGATGAACCTATACGCACACAATTTTGGGTAAATACCGTTTTTTAAAATTTATGTTATGATATTAATGTCTTTTTTCAAAATATTGCGTTTACCTGCCGTCCAATTTCTCAATACTAGAAAAAAGCATGCAGCCCAAAACGGTGGCAGAGGTACATGGATGTATTACAAAAAAACATTGAACAGTTTCCTAACTGGCTCGAAATCCCTAACTGTCAGATTGAAACTAATATTTATTGGATGGGAATTGTATCATTTTATTCAATTAACGGTTATCCCCTAAGAACAATTAAAAATTATAATTAGCATATTATCACCCTGAATAATTTCTTCTTCATCCTGATTCTATACAGAAAATCAATAAAAAAGTAGAATATAATTTATCGTTTCCCAATCACTCTTCATAACAAACCGCAAAACCCTTTTTTAACTATTTGTGGTTGTATTTCAACATTTTTTCAGATTTTGATTACATGAGTTCAAATTTAATTGAACTGGAACTTGTTAAAGCTAAATATCACGCTTAATGTATGATTTTCATTTATTTACACAGGATTTATCTCACAGTAACATATTTTCCGCAGAGTTTGCTCACTATTTTCGTTCCAATCACAAATTAAACAGCCATTGATTTTATTCAGTCCTTGCTCATTTGTGATCGATGTCCTACGGCATTTTGTCCTTCTTATGTTTCTCAATTTCTAATTGTTACAATCTCAATATCATAAAAATATGAAAAACAAGCAGAGAACTAAACGTACTGGCAATTGGTATATCTTAACAAAGCTTTAGACATTTTGCTGGGGAACAAATATTTAACATTATTTCCTACCTGATATTACATATTTCTTCTTGAGAAGTGTGTATTCCTCTTCTGATTTTTTGAAAACATCCAAGCTCATCCTGTTTCACAAAGTACTTTTGTGCATGTTGTACGTAATGGTAAAAAACTCGCAGAAGCAGGTGATTACAACAATAATGACCCTAGTGCATTGCTGAATCAAATGTATGCGAAAAGGTACCTAAGAAAAGCTGATCTGAATTTTCCCAATTGTTTTTCTTTTATTTCATGAAATATTTTTTACATCTCATCTTCACTTTGTCGGCATAGCGTTTTCTTTCCGGCTCGCAATCCATTAGAGGAAACCAAAGTAAATAGTAGGGGCAAAATCTGGTCGATAAGGAGAGTGGGGCGCGCAGTTAATGTCGTTTTTGATCAATTGAAGAAGTGCTTGAAAGCCGCGTTCCTAAAAGAGTAGCCTACATGGAAAAATTCGTCACTCAACTGTCACAAATGTGGTCTGTTCTCCGGAAGCTTTTAGGCAACTACAGTGTTCAAAACTTCCGCTTACATTGTTTGGGTGAACGCTCAAGTCGGGAAGATTTTACGAATTTTCTCGGAATTTTTGTCGATTCATGCTGTCGACGGCGATCCGAAGTGACGTTGGTCAACACGTTGGTCAACAACTGGCATTTCACCACTTATGGAACGCGAGCATCCCCATGGCCCAATTTTTTCATACGAAAACATTCTTGAGTGCTCTTTTTGGGTTTCTCGAAATTTTGCTTCAGTATTTCCTAGGTTGGAGTCAGAAGTTCATGACCGCATGCAGTTTTAGGAAATCGGACTGCGCAAAAAAAATGAAGAGACTTAAGAACAGTATTCGCACTTGCCCAAGTGAAGCTTCACAAACATTTGCGTACCAACTACACCCTTCTGCGGGCAGTAGTAGTCCCAGCAAACACAGTTTGTTCATTTGTGATCAGTTCAGTTTGTTTCAAGAACCCGCTTGCAATTCCAGTTCCTCGTATCGCGTTAGATTCCCTTTTTATGATTCGTGTAAATATGATTGATAAAGAATTCAATTTCAATTTGCATCCCTGGTAAAAATAGCGCATTTTTCATCTAACTGAAAACAATCATTGATGCGTTCGCTGCGTACGATGTATTTGGTTACAGAACACTGGCCTTTTTCAAGCATAATGTTTTCGACGGTGATTGAAAGCAGAAGTATTGTAGTTTAGGAACGAAAAACACAATTACTCATCTGATTAATGACAATGAGAGATGCATTCGCTGGACACGATGTATTTGGTCACCCAACACAGACTTTTTTAAGCATGATAGTGATTGGGAGCAGAAATAGATCATTTCTCGTTACGTTGCAAAGAATCAGTAACGAAAATTGCACACCAATATTTGTAAGGCAATAACTTCTCCATGAAAATTGTTTGTTCTGTGCTCTAGAACGCACAGATTACTTGAATCATATGGCAGTTAGTTGTGAAATATTTACGGTACAGTTTTCTTGTTTGATGCGCTACTCATAATATACCTCAATTTAAGATACAAGCAAACTACATAATCGCATACCGACCTTGTGGTCAAGCAGTCAATTGCAGAACGATTTTCTACATTACTTTTCTTTGTCGTAAAATGAAGTCTTTTATAGATTCTTAATATCTGCACGAGCTTCGTGCTTTGACGCTGATGAAATGTTATTTTCAACTGAACTGCGAGCGAACATGTACGCGAACATGTTCACTATCTACGCAGTCTTGTTCATCAGGCATTAATAAATTCTTGAAGAAATTCTGAGCTATGACGCAAATTTCAAATTCAGAATTCAGAATTCAAATTCACTATCTACGCAGTCTTGTTCAATTCACTATATATCTACGCAGTCTTGTCCATCAGGCATTAATAAATTCTTGAAGAAATTCTGAGCTATGACGCAAATTTCAAATTCAGAATTAGAGAGGCGAGATTAATTCAAATTAATCTCGCCTAGAATGATTTTCACGAAAGAGAGTGATAAATTGTGGAAGTTTTGGCATTGCATTCATTTCTGAGGTGAAATTGCTTGCATGAAATGCAATTGTAAAATGAAGGGCAGAAAGTAGCTCGACGTTTTAAACAACTTGAGAATCTTCAATCATTCTTATACGTCTTCATTGCGATGAGACTGCAAGGAAATGATATTCTGTAAATCCTACTCCCACCTGCAATGCAAATGTAAAACGTGAGGTAGAAAATACTTGAACTTTGCAACAATTTGCGAGGCTCGATTTATTCCTCTACGGGTTCATTGTTATACGGTTGTAAAAAATAGCATTCTTTAAATCCTACGTTCATCTTATTGGTGAAAATCAAAGCCAAAAATACTTCCATGTTTTAAACAACTTGCGAAGCTTCATTTGTTCCTCTACGAGCTCAGATAAAGAGACTGTAAGAAAATGTCAATCTTTAGATCCTGCACACATCTTCAGAATGTATCAATGGACGACAAACAGCTGCAGTGTTTCTTTAAAAGAGATCCTCTAAAATCCTGTACCCATCTTCAAATTGCATAAAAGCACAAACAGCTGCAGTGTTTCTTTAAAATGTCATTCTTTAAAATCCTGCATCCATCTTCAAATTGCATAAAAGCACAAACAGCTGCAGTGTTTCTTTAAAATGTCATTCTTTAAAATCCTACATCCATCTTCAAATTGCATAAAAGCACAAACAGCTGCAGTGTTTCTTTAAAATGTCATTCTTTAAAATCCTGCATCCATCTTCAAATTGCATAAAAGCACAAACAGCTGCAGTGTTTCTTTAAAATGTCATTCTTTAAAATCCTGCACCTATCTTCAAATTGCATAGAAGCACAAACAGCTGCAGTGTTTCTTTAAAATGGCATTCTTTAAAATCCTGCACCCATCTTAAAATTGCATAAAAACACAAACAGCTGCAGTGTTTCTTTAAAATGGCATTCTTTAAAATCCTGCACCCATCTTCAAATTGCATAAAAGCACAAACAGCTGCAGTGTTTCTTTAAAATGTCATTCTTTAAAATCCTGCATCCATCGTCAAATTGCATAAAAGCACAAACAGCAGCTAAGTTTCCCGGACCCGGCAACCTGTTGCGCGTGTTCCGCACAACCGAAATTTCCGCCTATGTGCCACTGCCACAAACAAAAGTGGCGAAAGTGGTGAAAATGGCACAAGCTTTGTGCCACTCTCGCGGCCGTTATGTTTTTATTTCGACTTCGCGTCCGAAAATCCAAGGTAGGTGCACGTAAAGTGGCACTTTGGATTATTTTTGTCCAAAAACTTGGAGCGAAGTTCGATATTGTCAACTCGGGCAAGGTTTGCGCTGCAATATGCGACGCAGCCTAAGACGATGCGTCGGTGTACCCCGTAAAACACTGGTCAACTTTTGTTTTCCTGAGCAATTTATTTATGCTTTTATTCGATTACTATTTCTTAAATAACACAAGCTAGTCTACAAAGGTTTTCAAAAATTTTCAAAAAAAGGTTTTCAAAGGTTTTCAAAAAAAGTTACTGCAGTCATCGAAAAATAAATGTGTACACAAATACAAATATAATCATTAAAGAAGAAATGCGAATCAAATCACATTACTTCACATTGCTTTTCCGCATTCGATGCAGTACGATTTGTATCCCCAAATTTGATACATTGAGCCTAACATGAAACTCATGAATAATTCATAGCTACAATATTTATTAATAGATTTCATAAACAAAGTGTTCATGAAATTCTAAAAAGTACAAGTTTTTTAAGATATGTTGTAACCAAGATACACCGTCTTGCATATATTAACCAAATTTAAAAGAAAAATCCATACGATTTCGGCGTCACCCCAAAAATGATAACCTGAACAATAGAACAACTCATCTTTGCAACTACCGCCTACTCCAAACAAGGAAGAATTTTTTTCCTCCGGGAAGAGTTTAACGTAAAAATACAAGAAATTCACACCCCAGGCATTCACAGATGAAGAAGTCCAGCGAATTGGACCTGATCTCACCAGCGCCGCCAAGAACAGCCTACGTAATGGTGCCGATTTTTGTGTGCGCTCGGGGGGGCGGCACGTGAAAAATATTAAATCCAAAAAGTAATCAGAATTTAACTACTATTTTTCTTGATTTAATAAACACTTCATTTTTTAAATCAATTCATTATTGCAGATGTTATTAATTATTCCTTTGGACTCCACACTTAAAAATCTTCCTGTGCATTATCACATATTTTCATATTACTAAAATGACGTTCAATAATCTTGTATTTTCATATTAACCGTCACAACGCCTTGAGAAAACAGCTCATATTTCAATGAAAATTTCGCAAGAAAAATATGCAAAATCAAGTAACGAGTTCACGAGTGCCAACAATGAACGCTAAGTCAAAATAACCGACGATTTCGTTTAAGTTTTCACGCAAAAGGAAATTTCAATACTGTGTATTTTCCTAAAAAACTTACGTAAGAAGGCAATAGCCTCATAAATAAGCTGTTGATCACGAGGCTTTTCTGAGATGTCCAAAAATGCTTTATTATTTTGATGGCAACAAGCGGAAAGCGCCGAGTCACAGGCTCGGTGATGTAAGTTTGCAGCCCACTGAAACTGTGGAGTAGTTAGGCTTCATCTAGTTATAACTTCAAAAGACTGTTTTTATATGTGATTTTTGTTGAACACACAAATCCAGTGTTTATGATTAAAGGTGTATTTTAATTTTTCAGGGGAGCTCACAGAAACTGTGGGGGGCTAGAGCTAGTAGTTATGTTTCATCTTGTTATTACTTCAAAAGGCTGTTTTTGAATATGTTATTTTTTATAAAACCAGTCCAATGTTCGTCAATAATGATTTACTCTAAATTTCCAGGGGAGATGGGAAAACTTTCACTTCACTTATTCATGTAAGCAAAAACCTTTGATGGGGTTCTTGTTATCTTGATCGAGATGAAAGTGGCTTCAAAGCAATGATTTCATAAGATCGTTCTCACTCACATCCGTATGATTTTGTCATCGCATGTTTCAGAATGCAGTAATATAATTTTTAAACACCATCAAAATTTTTTAACCTTTCAAAACACCCAACCCAAACTTTACTCTTGCCTAAATTTTAACTCTAACTTTATCTTTTTCATCTATACTTGCAAATATATGACACAAGAATAACTTTCAGCTAACCCTACTATAGTTGAGTCCAATTGCTCGTACGCTATTATTTTATCAGTAAAATGAAGAAAAAAAAATAAATCAGTAAAATGACGAAAATGACCGTCTGAAGCGTGTTTCGGGGAATGGATTTTCAGTCGCCCAGTATGGGCGGACTCAAGCGTAAGTCAATCAGTTTTACGACTAAGCGATTTAAAGCTTTTATTTCTTTCATCACGAATTGATGGCTTACATTTTTTTAATCCCTTCGTTGCAATCTTATGTAGTACATTTTTTTTAATTTTACTCTCTATTTATCCAACATGCATTTAAACTCAGAAGCATTTCTACTATTTTTTTAATTGGGGACAAATTGCTGGAAGTACTGAAAATTACATGGAAAATCTACTTCTTTCTATACGGAGGAGCCGTTTTTGATAAAACAACTGTAACAGAAAAAAGTCATGGAGTATTTTCTCGAAAAAGAAGTTCCATTCTAATTACTGGGAACATAACTCAAAAATATCACTATATTACTCAAATACTTCATTTCTAATGCCTGGAGGCAATATAAATTGTTGACAACCGCACATTTCATACAACTCTAAGTCGAGAGAGGTATTATAGCTAATATTTGTCTTTGCCCAACGTGAAGAAACACCGAGCTTGCACAGCGATGGTAAACAAAATGTCCTCCAGCTGGGAAGGCAAGCTCGTTAACCAATAAGCCTTAGTGGCCGTACCTTGCATTCAATTTAATTCTCTCGTAATGTGATGGAATGCAAAGAAATATCTAAGTGGATACTTAATCGGAGTGAAAGGCGCACCTTGGGACCCAAATGGCGTACTATCTCATTTGTAGTAAACAAATTCGAGTTGAATCAGTTTGAAAAAAGAAGCAAGCCATAATGAATTCATAACAAACGAAGAAGATGAAACAATTGAAATGTCACAATAATACCAGACAAGTGCAAATAGTTCTCTTTGGTAGGAAAATGATGTCAAAAATTGTTTCACGGTAGACTAAGCTTCCAGCTCCTTCGCTCCGGAAGACTTTTTGTTCCTTCAAAATATGACAGCGGGGCCATTGAAATTCAGCGGGCAAGAAAGCCCCCAATCAAGGCACGCTGGTCGATAAATAGAAGAACAGGCTCTAATAACTGCACAGGCACAAGGTATTGCGCAATGTATTATATCAATGAAGTTTAAGCAAAAATTGTGCTTTTTGAGAGATGATCATACATGATTCGAGAAACTGTTTTACAGATGCAGAAAAGTAACCGTTCAATACCAGTTGGGCAACTGTAAACTGTTCAATACCAGTTGAGCAACTGTAAACTGTTCAATACCAGTTGAGCAACTGTAAACTGTTCAATACCAGTTGAGCAACTGTAAAAAATGTCGTCACGATTTTCATTTCTCAATGGGTTGTAATTCTGAGTACAAAAAAAAAGGCTGAATTAATAGGTTCATCATATCTTGTTGATTGATATTCTGTGTATGAAAACAAAGGTGAATTAATTTAAAAATCGTGTGCAGTTTAAATTTATGAAAAAACTCAAGATCATTTTCAGAGGTTTCGATTATTAATCATTTCTACGATACCGCTTCCCCTCTACAAACATGAAAATTATAATACATATACGGATGACAGACGACAAATAAGAATGAGGTGATGATTTTTATGAGCGTTTTGATGAAAAAATGAATTCGCTGAATAGTTGTGTTGATTTCTACTAAGATGAAAATTATGAGTCAGATTTAATACATATATATTTTTTAAGCCGATAAAACATTTCGGAAAAGCCTCAGAAATGCATTTTTTGAAGTAAAAGTGAAATACATACGAACCTTGCACTCCTTTTAAATATTACTGATGTTTAATGACAAATGGTAACTAATTTTACGAAAAAACTCTTATCAAGTTTTTCGACATATAAAGTGGTATTTATGAAATTGAATTTGCATCAACAAAAAATGGTATAAATCCGTCAGCCGTTTTCAAAAAATATTAAAACATTTTTTAGACGTGATTCTCAAATGATATTTTCTACAAAATAGACGGAGTGTGTAAATAATTTTAGGTGAATAAGTTTCAAAAAATTAGCAATTTCCTGAAAGATCATCTACTAATTTGATCTCAAGACATGCATTGCAACTCTGAAACTTGGGCTTCCACATGGCCCGCAGATATCTCAAGCATTTTGCGAGCATTTTTATAGCTCATAAAATAATTACGACGAAATTTATCGGCAGGGAGCACAGATACAGCATGTCTCATTTGAATAAACCAGTTTCTTCAAAACAAAAACAAAACCGCAAGTCATTCATTGAGCTATTTTTTACCTATCGTTGAATTTCGCTCTCCAAAGGCAATCCAAACGCAACTCCTTCATCACAGCGTCATGAAGAACTTGGATTCCACTCAGATCAAGAGGTGACATTTTTCTCCACTCGGTGATGTGGATCTCGTTAGATGCAAGCAAGTATGCTGTAATATCTACGACACGTCGTGAAATTGGCACCCACATTCGAGAGAAAATTGTTCGTTTGGCTTTCAAAATTGCAGCCCGTGAAACCAATGGCTGGGTGAATGAGGGATTTCACGAGACAGGTTTCTCGCTCTTTCCCTGTAAAATTGGAGCTAATGGACACCGTGATACTGAGGGGTTTTGCCTGTAAGTTTTCACAAACGGCCGTAAAAACAACATTATCAGGACTATTGACGCTTTCCTTATTTTTAAGCTAGCAAAGGGTATTGACTGACGCTGCACGCTGTGTACGCTGATGTGGGGCTTTGCTTGTCATGTTATATTGTACGTCGGCTTGCAATTTGCTATGTATTTTGACAATATTTTAGCACGAATCTGATAGAATTTTTTCAAACATCCATCTGTCTCTTAAAGAAGTAAAAAGTGAGACATGAATGTATATTAACCGCTAGCTTTCAATGATTTACATATTACTGAGAAGATAAATACCGGTTTTTTGTTCTCATATTAATGGTAATATAGCAATCGTCTCACATTCAAAAGATCTTTTAGTTAGTTTTAAGTAGTTATTTGGTTTTGATTTTTCTATGCTACAGCTTAGTGAGTATTCTTGTAACAATAAAAAATTAAATATAATATGTGATTGTTAACTATTACATTGAAACTTGTGGGGCTTCATTTAGTCGTTTAAATGCTCTCAAAATGATCCTAACTCCTAACAGGATCATTGCAATGATTTACCTTGCAAATCACGCTATATTCCAAAATTTGGAAGTCAAAACTTTTTGCTATACACTTTATTTTTCAACTTTTATTACTGTTACATACTTTGTTACGAAAAAGTATCCCTGTTTTTTATTAAAATACGATGCTAGACCCTCAAGTAAGAACTTCGTTAAGATAGTGTATTTTCCAATTTTCTATTTCCAATTTTCAATAGCAATAGTGTTAGTACGAGTGGGTATTTATCAGATTTCACACTACGACAGTACCAGGATTCATCGCACCAGGAACAAGCCTCAAATGTATCATTTCTCTAAACGGTTCAGGTTTTCCGGTTTTTCATACATCAAAATATTCGTTTTTAGAGAAGGTTTAGTTTTGACTCCTTTGGGTATTTAACTCCGACGCTATACAAAAAATACCGATATGAAATTTTCACATCTCATGAGCGGCTGTGTGATGAGAGACACACGCTTCTGTCGATGTTGTAATTTAGTTCCATGTCCAGAATAATTCCCGAAATATTACTTCCAACTTGTATTCGAGCACACTGACTTCATACACTACTTGTATTCGTATACGCTGATTTTATACACTACTTGTATTCGAGCACACTGACTTCATACACTACTTGTATTCGTATACGCTGATTTTATACACTACTTGTATTCGAATACACTGACCTTAAACACTACTTGCATTCGAATACGCTGACTTTATACACAACTTGTATTCGAATCCACTGACCTTATAAACTACTTGCATTCGAATGCACTGACTTAATACGCTACTTTTACTCGAATACACTGACTTTATACGCTACTTGTATTCGAATGCACTGACCTTATAAACTACTTGCATTCGAATGCACTTGCTTAATACGCTACTTTTTTTCAAATACACTGACTTTATACTCTACTTGTATTTGAATGCACTGACACGAATTATCCCCGACATATTACTTCCTACTTCTATTCATACTCACTGACTTTTTACTCCCACCGACCTCATCCAAGCACGCTTGATTGTGCGCGCCTGAAAGTTTGATTGCTGCAATTGTTCTGAGATGCAGCAAGCTTTCTTGTAATAATACAAAGCAATAAATCGTCGTCCGACTCATAATGGATGTTTACAACACTCTTTTGTGCAAAATCATTTGGCAATAATTGATATATTTCCCATTGGGCTTGGAAATGCGATATTACGAGGGTCGAAAGGCTGCAATGAAGAAGTGAGAAAATCGTAAGGAGTAATGACTGACGGAAAATAATGCTTCACAGATTAAAATCAGCTAGTACATACCGCACAATCAGTTAATCTGCGTGATAAAAATCATCTTGTAAGTAAAGGCGATGAAATTAGATAACGTACTGTTTAAAAATGCACGCCCCCCATGATTTACTGAAGTCTAGTTTTTTTCTTGATACCTGCGCCTTAAGACATAATCGAGAAATTAAGTATTATGCTATATATTTTGAATGAAAAAAGCCAAAAATTCAAACATCACAGGGGCTTTCATGCTTTCTTCTAAATAAATTGTAGAGGTAGTCCTCTCTGATTCTTTTACATTTTGAAAAGGGCTAGCTATCCAAGTTGGCCATGAGAGTGTTCCATGATAAAATGCATTGACATGATTTCGTTGGTTGTTGTTCTACTAATAGGGCCGATTATTTCTTAAGTGGCCATTAGGCTGCCGTGACAGCGTAGCTTTGGGTTCCCGGAAAATGTCTTCCATGAAACGAGGTGGAATGCTAGCAGTTTTCACACAATTTTTGTTCATATGCTCTTTAATCGGAAAATAGATAGATGTGAATAGGTTAACATAGCATTTACGCTCAGTGATGGTTTTACCGAATTTTTTCTTAAGGTCTTCAAACTGTAAAAAATAGATATATATAAAGTAACATAGCCCAGAGAATTTTCACAGAATTTTTTTCTTATGGTCTTCAACCAAAAAAAAACATATGTATGTAAAAGTAACATAGCTTTCACGCTCAGCGAAGTTTTTATAAAAAAAAATATTCTCATGCTGTTTAAATGGAAAAATAGATATAATTATGTATGTAAAAGTAACATAGCTTTCACGCTCAGTAAATGTTGTTATAGAACTTTTTCTCATAGTCTGTAACGGGAAAATATATGGAGAGAAGCAGGAGTGTTTAGAATTTTAATGAAACAACCAAAAACATTCGCACTGATGAAAATGAATTAATAAATTAGAGTATCTAAGGTTGTTGTCAATAGATGCGATTAAACCTAACATTGAAGAGAACTAATAAAATATCTGTGCCAGGTATTTTTGTTTTGACGATGATTCAAATGGATTCAGTCTCGCACCCATTCATGCTTGAATTAGGCAGCGCACAGAAGCCGAAATCTGGAATAATATTTACTTTGCCCTAAATATTTAGCAGAGCTCGTGGCAAATCTATGTAAACGCACATGGTAAAGGCATTCATCACAAGGGGCCTTTGCGAAAATCAAGCATGTTGAAATTTTGCTTTGAAACAGACTCAGCTAAGTTCAAGCGCTGAATTTCTTCATATTTGAAACCAGACTTCAAAGCTATTGGTCGCACAGAGCCTTGGAGTGACATAAATACCGTTTTATTTATTATATTACCATAAAGCAATACGATTTTAATGCTTCATTCTTGTACTCTTATATCATCCTTAAAAATTCTCAAATCTTAAACTGAACATGGGCATCTCGCTTAAAATGGTATAAATGCTGAGAAGTTCATTTCAAAAATTCTTTTATCAAAGCATTTTCCCAAGTCAACAAATATCAATCATTGGAGGACAGTGAAAAATGAATAAATACCATTCCTAAATTAAAAATTAGGGCAGTTCATTTGAAAGTACATCTGCAAATAATTTATATATGCACACACAAAGATTAGATCTCTAAAGATCAGCGTATATACAATTTTATTTTTTAATAATAAAGCTCTTTTGTTACAAGTCATAGATGAATATATATGAATGTATTTGTGTAAGCATGTATAAAAAATTAAGCCATGATATTATATCATTGGATTAAAATGCAAGACTCTGACAACTAGTTACTTTTCAAGAATTTATCTCCAATTATTTTATAATTTGAACTCATGCAAAATCATTACTTCGAAGCTTCAAAAGTTATCTCTCATAAAAAACTAGCGCTGAAATTGATTAATAATAATCAATCGTGGTATCGATAATAGGAATTTTTATGTCAAACAACCGACGAATATCTAAGGAGATTTCCGAGATTTCCAACAACGTTAAGACCAATTCAACAAAATCCACTTTAAGAAGGCCTAAATTCACTAACACGGTTAATCAGAAGTCATGCCTCCGACATTTTCCAACAAATTTGTTTTCCCAAAAATCATTATTCAGAAGAATACAATAGATTTTCAACCGTTAATCAAATGTTATGTCTCAGGAATTGCCCACCATATTACGAATTAGCCTACAAATTTGTTTACCCAAAAATCATTATTCACACGAATAAGATAGATTTCCAACCGTTAATCACATGTTATGTCTCGGGAATCGTCCACCATATTACGAATTAGCCAACAAATTTTAAATCGCATAAAATCGCTTTCCATTGTGTATGAAAATGGAGCTACTTTTCTCCACTTGCCCTTTGATTGAAATTGTAAATAGCCTCAGGCCCCTGACTGTTAACGCATAAGTTTTGTTTTTATTTCTGAAAGCCTAGAGCAAATTTTTTAGTGTGCTTGGAGAAATAATTTCTTTGAAATTCCTTATAGCACCATGCTAAAAATTAGAGTAAATACATCAGGGGCTAAGTGACTGGAAAGGTCTTGTCTCTGGATCATTTGTTGCATTCGTTTGTTATAGCAGAAAGTACTAATTCGTACGTAAAAAATTAGAGTGAATACATCGAGGGCAAAGTGACTGAAAAGGTCTTGCCGCCTGGCTCATTTGTTGCATTCGTTTGTTATAGCAGAAAGTACTAATTCGTACGTAAAAAAGCCATCATTCTCATTAAAATTTCTTAATTCCTACAAATGTTCCAACCAAAATAAATGTATAATAGTAATGTGCGCCATCATTCTCATTCTCATTAAAATTTCTGAACTCATACAAATAACATAGGGATGAATGGAAATACAAGCAAACAATTATGAGTACAACTCTGAATTCCTAAAAGAAAGCAACGAGTTCTTTATTTCATTAGTTCATTCGCTGCACTTAGAAGATTACAGCTATAAGCACTCCCTCATCGTTTTCGAATTCGTTGACGAGTTAATGAAAGAAATTCAGCAATTCAACAAACAGTTTCTCTAGACTTCAGAGCACGCTGACTTTTCAGCGCTGAACAAATAAAAGCAGTGCAATAATTCTCAACTTAAGCTTAACGTTGCCGATGAGATCATTCTGTGCGCAAAGTTTCGGGATATCGCCGCTATATTAGGGCATTTATGCTTGTTTTTACCATCACGATGTCCACAATGTTCTGAATACCTCATCAACAACCCGACAGTAGAGGACACTGTCCCTTGGAAACACCATCCAGATGACCTAGATGATTATTTTTTGGCCCTCAAAAACTACTACGTGAGGCTTTGAAGTAATTGCCATGAGGTGTGAGTTTTTGAACTGGTTCGAGTGTTTGACAGGACTAGGGACAGGAAGAAAAACATACGAATACTTATTTTCGTAATTGTAACTTCTCGTACAACTTTTTGAGCAACGTTGACGCAGTGGGAAATATATAACGCATTTTTTGTGTATGTACTTCGTACTATATTTGTACCTGTGGTCAATGATAATAAAATCATTGATGACGGGTATTTACTTTTTTGGAACAGTTAATTAAAATGGCTAATTTGCATTTATCTCGCGTTCGTAGATTTAAGTAAAGAAATTAAAACTTGCGCATTTA
This sequence comes from Morinoia aosen, assembly GCA_030386875.1. Lineage (NCBI taxonomy): Eukaryota > Metazoa > Arthropoda > Malacostraca > Amphipoda > Talitridae > Morinoia > Morinoia aosen. Next base: position 20,751,047 of record CM059556.1, read on the forward strand.
CTTCACAAACATGAACGTGACTGAATAGAAAAATAATAATTTGCACTTGAAAACAGAACGCTGTCATAGAACGAGTAAAAACCTGTTAAAAGATTAATGTTCAAATTAAAGCATGTTCAAAATGAATAGGGGGTTAAAATACAAATCAAGAATTTATATAATGCTCTCTTAAAGCTATATTTTAATTATGGTTATAGGTATACCGTTATTATATTGAGTAAAACTGCAATATTTATAATGGAGAAGATATATGACATAGTTTTGGCGTATACATCGTAAGTTAGGAGAAAATTCGAACACTATGTAATGAGCGAGTAGAATACCCAATGCAAGTATTCCTCCGATCTTTTCGGAGCTATTCCGTGGTGCCGGACAAGACAACATTGCTGAGCTTGCGTAAAGATTGTCTAACTTTTCTTCAAATGGTCAAACAGGCCGTTTCCTGGCCAAAATTCTCTTATTCGACCTCGTTTAACACCAAATTGGGCCATAAAGATCACTCGGCATTTGGCAACCCAGCATAAATGCGATAAGCTCAGTTGTCTTGATGGCAAAATATCATTTGAGAAGGACAAACTTCGAAACTTTAGGCTAAAAACGTCAGTCTGTCAACCTTGCAAGTTTCTTACGGCACCCTTTGACTCAACCTGGTCTATTTCTTAAACATCCTAAGCTGATTACCTGAGAAAATTTGAAATTTGTCAGTTGCGGGTAATTATTTATTACAAAAACTTGGTGTATCGTTCGCACTTCAACACGAATCAGAAAGTTATTAGCCATAGCTGGTATGATTCCAAGTTTGATGGTTATAAATAGCAGGGTTAGTTTTCACGACAGAATTCTTTCCACCAATTTTTCAGGAGAATTAAAGCATATGAATTCAAAACAGGCACATGCACCATGAGCTTTCTTGGAGAATAGAATATTTGGTCAGCCAGAAGCATTTTAGGGCTTTGTTTTTCTATACACGTATTCCCGCTTTCGTGAAAAATAACTGAAATCGTTCAACATCTTCCCCCTTCATGCGAAATGGTGAGATCTGCACTCGTTTGTTGAAAGAGGTTCAAATAAATTGCGGTTCCCTGCTCGTCAATAATATGTCCGATCTATCAATTAAAAATGCACTACCTATGCAAAACATTTAAGAAAATAGTCATTGTCACAAGTTTTGGGAACTAGTTTGGTTTTACTTTATGTTGATCCTTACTTAATGTGTTTGTCAACATATTAAGCACGGATCAACTATAAGTTAGAAACTAGCTTAGAATATTTTCCAAAATAATGAATAAAAGCAAAATGATTGAAGTAAAGGAGATAAAATAGAATCAGTGAACTAGTAAATCATCAAATGGATTATTTCAACGCACCAAAACGATCACTGAAGGGAGTAATCAAAACCAATTACAAGAACATGAACATGTTAGAAGAAATGTAGGAAGAACATCAAAAAGACGTTGTCAAGCATATATTTCATGTAATACCTCACTGCATTCTCCTGCTGTTCAATGTTTTATTTTGAAATAAGAGCTATAGCGTACTGAGAGCTACAGTGATTTTATCGTCAAAATAACGCTTACAAGGACTCCTTAGAAAATAATTCGGGAGAACATGTTCCAAGAACGACATCTTACAAACATTTCACGGATATGAACGATTCAAGATTCAAGTATTTTCGTAGTCATAACCTCATTTTAGAATGAGAGCAAGAGCACTTTGTCAGCTTCTGTGATCTTGGCGGCGATGGAGATCATCCTTTTGAAAAATGCAGAAAAAACCTCACGTTCACGTGCATATTGATTGATGAAGTTTCTTAGAATTTAAGAATACCGAAATGGTTTTGATCCTAAATAACTTTCGAATTTGAATTAGTTGAACCATTTTTCCCCGGATAGAAGCATACTTTTTTAAATAATAAGGACTAGATTTAATTATTATTATCATTCCCGGAACCAAATTTTTTGGAGTTGAAGTTCATGTATCACGTGAGTCGAAATTCATGGATTACGTGAGGCAAAATTGATGGATCATATAAGAAAAGATCTATTAACGCATGAGGTAAAATTCAAATATTACATGAATTAAAGTTCATTCGGCGTACGGAGGAACTTTGGAGGTTGGCGTACGCAACTCAGGATGTAAATTTCTTCCATAGAATAAAGAGAAGTTCCTACATTAAAAAAATTCATGGGAGGTTAAGTTCGAGTTTTCTGTACATGAGCCTCAGTTCAATTGCGATGAGGTTGAGGCATTTTTATTTATCACAGTTCATAGGCTTTCGTATATTCATAGATTGTAGCTTACGTCCCTGAATTCTTTACCTTATTTCAACAAGTGTTCAACATCAGTAAGTTTAATTCATTTTTTAAAGCTTTTACTCAATGAATGTTCTTTAATTTCAGATATTTTTATCAACATAAAGTGAGAATTATGCAATATTCTGCAATGAACTTTCACGGTGGTGCTATTCGAGTTGATATTATTTCTCTTATAAGGAATATGGGAATTAGTATCAAACCCGAATAACATTACCGCGAAAGTTCATTACAGAATAATGCATTATTCGAGCTTTGCGCTGATAAAATTGTTTGAAATAAATGAACGTTCATTGAGTGAAAGCTTTAAAAAATGAATTAAACTAGCTGATCTTGAGCATTTGTTAAAATAAGTTGGAATTATGAAGCATATAATAGAGCAAAAATTGGGCTATCAGAAACTCATTAAATGAATGTAGTGAACATGAAATTGAAATGCATCGAACGATCGATTTTTAACAAGAATGTCAGCACGAAATCGAACACACAACTCAAAGAAAATTTAACGAATTAAATTTTTAGTTGATTGGTAAATTTAAATGTAGATTAATGATCGCAAATTTCAACATGAGTTAAAGAAACTGCATGAGAGTTTATTATTAGATTTTGCGCATCCCATTTTTTGCGCGCAAAAACAGTGCAAAAAGGGCATTCGTAAATCATAGAAAACTCTCAGAAATGGATTTGAAATTCACTGTAAAAAAACTGTACTTACCTGGACGAATGAAGTGCTCATGGGTTGAAGAAAAAACATATGCACAAAATCAGTGTATAAAGAAATTCAGCCAAAACATGATCATCTGAAATCATACTTAACATAAAAAGTGTTTTCTATAGATATAACTGTGGAGATCCGCATACCGCCTCAATACTCAATTTTTTGTTCCTTCGTTGAAGAGGTAAAATGTTGTGCCTTAGCGAAATTACAAAAAAAGGTTCAGCATTGTTACTACAATTCATAATATGGTTCATGTCTTTGAAATTATTTTTACGAGAAGAAGTTCCAGGTTCAACATTATTAGTACAGTTCATAGTATGGTTTATGTTATTGAAACTTATTAAAAGAAGCTTTCGAAACATAAATGGCTTGATTTTTCATAAGCTGAAAAACGTCGCTAAATGATGCTCAACAATCAAACATCAAAACGCAGAAAATACCAAATTCAAATGATCCGGTTCTGCAACCCTATGTCATGTTCACAATCTAAAAATAAACCAAGTCATCGCACAGAAGTAAAATTATGTCTGTTATGGTTAGGACCCGATAACTTGGTTTTCTGTGGCTCACTAATATAGTTAACAGAGCACTCAGGCGGCTTAGGCTCGACAGCTCGAGGGGAGCGCCTTTTTCTTACACCCTTCACGTCTCACAGCCAGCCGCAGACTGAGCCGTAGGGCGCTTAATCGTGTGGAACAAATTACTCCAGAACAAAGCGCAATTTTTCGCGAGTTTCGATGATGCCGCGGACAGTATTTCATTTAGTGAGGTAGTTTTAATTTCTGCTGAGAACGCGGGAGCCTAAATTTGAGGGTAAATGAGTTACTTCAAAGATCGGGGATTATTTATATCAGAGTGTATGGAAATTTTTGCAAACGCAATGGATGGGAAAACTTTTTATCTCCGCCGTACATTTAAAAAAAAGTTTTTTTCCACCAGGCATCCTAGGGTCATCAAAAGCGGGAGAATTTTGCTGAACTTTAGAACTTGAGGAATGCGCATAGTTGAGGCGATGTATTTCAAAATACGTAAACTTTATTAAATTGGGCGTACAGGCTATTGAAGAAGTTAATTGACTTTCCATGCATGAGGCTTTGTATCTGAAAACTCTGAAGTTTATTGTGTTTCTCAAAAACAGAGGCAAAATACGTGTATGCCTACAAAAAACATAGCAGATTTGCTGACATAGATCTAGTCTTATGTTGGTTGTCGAAAAATGCTCTTTATATCGAATTTATATTAGTGACAATGATTTTCATAGACTGCTGCAATTACCTGTTATTTAAATGAAATTAGTGAAAATGATGAACTATAATTAGTGAGTATAATTTCCATGCATAACTGCAATATTTTGTCAATTTAAATTTACTTTTCGCATAGGATGTGCAGAGCCGAAACCATTGGATGTTTTATAAAGTGATGAAGAAATGCATGTTGTAAGAAAATGCATGTTGTAAGGATATTCATGTTGTAAGGAAATTCATATCGTAAGGAAATTCATGTCGTAAGGAAATTCATGTTGTAAGGAAATTCATGTTGTAAGGAAATTCATGTTGTAGGAAAATTCATGTTGTGGGGAAATTCATGTTGTAAGGAAATGCAGGTTGTAAGAAAATGCCTGTTGTAAGGATATTCATGTTGTAAGGAAATTCATGTCGTAAGGAAATTCATGTCGTAAGGAAATTCACGTTGTAAGGAAATTCATGTTGTAAGGAAATTCATGTTGTAGGAAAATTCATGTTGTGGGGAAATTCATGTTGTAAGGAAATTCATGTCGTAAGAAAATTCATGTCGTAAGGAAATTCATGTCGTAAGGAAATTCATGTTGTAGTTAAATTCATGTTGTAATTAAATTCATGTTGTAAGTTTGAGAAGAATCATAACCAAGATTTGGCCACGCGACGCTCTTCCAAAGAGTGCCTAAATTTTCCGTGGTAACATTTCATTAGCTTTGAGAATATCCTTGAAAGTTGAAGGTTAACCGTAGAAATGCGTGTTTTTCTGTGGTAGTGATCAGACACTTAAAATGCATAATTTCTGTGGTAGTGGTGAGAACTTAAAATGCATAGTTTCTGTGGTAGTGATGAGACACTTAAAATGCATAATTTCTGTGGTGGTGGTGAGAACTTAAAATGCATGGTTTCTGTGGTAGTGATGAGACACTTAAAATGCATAATTTCTGTGGTAGTGGTGAGAACTTAAAATGCATAGTTTCTGTGATAGTGATGAGACACTTAAAATGCATAATTTCTGTGGTAGTGGTGAGAACTTAAAATGCATAGTTTCTGTGGTAGTGATCAGATTGAGATTTTAAAATTTTTCATTTTTTTCCTGTTTCAGCGCTGATTATGAAATTGTAATAATTCCGAAACGCTTGCAATAAATGTGATGTTCATTTTTACACTGGTTCTACTTTTAATTTTACGAGTAATATTCTCTATGAATCAACTCGTTGGAAACATGAAAAGATATTCAAAATACATATTTTCCTGAGATGAAGATAAGATATTTAAAATTTATATTCTTTGTGAAATTAGAAACGCACTGTTTCTGTGGTTGTGATAACACACTTGAAATGCATTTATTCTGTGAAAGTATAAAATAATCTGTGATAGTGATAGATGAGTGACAGCGATACCTTCTCACACGTTAGCGGAAACTTCAAGCAGAATAATGGAAACGTCAGTGCAGCAGCCAGCCTTGTGTAAATAGTTCATGAGATTGGAATTTTATGATAAAAAGCGAGCAGAACTCAAACTCTGTAATGAACTTGTATGATGTCTGTTTTAATCCGCCCACTTTTGCAAATACCTACCTACCGATATAATTTAACGTTCATGTGACCTTTGAAATAATGTAAAGTTAATCTTCGTTGAAACATATATAGCCTGTCGAATAATTTTAAACCGAGCTGGCTCTGATGTAATAAAACGTTTCTCTTCGTTGCCTGTCGAATAATTTCATCCAATTTATGTGGGCGAAACGTATGTTGAAAAAATCAGGTAAGACACTTATTTTTTCTAGAACTCATTATGACGTTTTTGGTTTCCTTGTGTTTTGGATTATTGCCATCATTAACATGGTTTTTCTTTCCTACCTTTTACGCAATAAAACTCGCATAAGATTTCCAAGTGCAATGGCTTTTTTGTTTGACAAAGTTAAAGCCTTCAATTTCATTTTGTGCAAATCATTGTTGCCTTAGAATTGCTTTAAACCTTCCAATATATCTTTTTATTTCATGTTGGAATAAAAATGACCGATGGTCACTAGCTAGTTGGAACTATAAGGTCAGTTAAAAGTTAGTTAAAATTATATGGTTAGTTAAAAAGTTAGTTAAAACTATATGGTCTGTTAAAAAGTTAGATAAAACTATATGGTTAGTTAAAAAGCAAGTTAAAACTATGTGGTTATTTAAAAAGTTAGTTAAAACTGATACAGAAAATTATTCTGAGAGGCACTCGTATGAGAAACGTAATGAAGCAGCTACTATGTTTAAATGCGGAAAGCACTTGAGAATTCCTATGGACATTACAGTACACAACCAATGACGCCGTTCTGTTTGAATGCGTTACTGACTCTCATGTCTGTGAACACTTTTGTCTTAACCCTGCCTTTGCTTTTTCAAAACAAGATCTTCACTCTGAATTTAGTTTCAGATTTAGAAAAGTAGAAGCCCAATTGATTCAAAAATATCATATTCGTTCTTTCTAAGGATTTATTTTCCAATTTCGCCCTTTTTGAAATACCGTAACGAATGAACGACGTAAAACGTCCATAATAATTGATCAATAACAAACTACAAATAATTATCATTTTCTGTTCGTATCTTTCTCTAATACCTGCGGACAAAGTTTACTTGAAGCCAAATCCATGATTTATCTTCATTTCTATTTTCGCAATAAGATAAAAGTAAAACATTAAAATCCATTCTAGTCTGTAAGCTACGCTGGAAATTGTATTAGCTAGCTCCCATAGACACGGAGTGATCATAGCATAGGAAGTGCATGCTAAGAGTAACTATTGCACAAGTTGAGCATTTTAAGAGTGACTATTGTACAGATGTGCATTTTAAGAGTGACCATTGCATAGGATGTGCATACCAAGAGTGACCAAGAGAGTAAGATTTGTGTGCTAAGTAATTCTATCAACCATGAGGGTGAAAGGAATGAGTGTGATAGTGTGAAAGAGTGTCAAATGATCGCTTAAGAATAAAGAGTGTTCATTCTCTGGTCTCTTACGTCATAAAAACAAATATCTTCCTGCGCTGACGCACGACTTTCAAACCAACTCGATTTCCAAGCGAAAAACAAATGAACCGCAAACAGCAGAACAAATTAACAAGTGACTGAGAGCTCTCACAATACTTTTTATTGATTGTTCATATCCCTCCCAGCAAATCAGCAGGGATGTTCCGAGGGAACGTGTTGACGTAAACGGTCATTGTAAACTTGTTTAATAAGTCGGTCTGGACACTTTATCACTCGGTTGCGCCACTTTTTGCTCGTCTATTGGCCTTCAGCTACTTCGTACCCTATGGCTACAAACTGCATATTGAGCCAAGATCCGTTTTTCTATGGAGTTAATTTCGTACCCTATGGCTACAAACTGCATATCGAGCCAAAATCAGTTTTTCTATGGAGTTATTTTCGTACCCTATGGCTACAAACTGCATATTGAGCCAAAATCCGTTTTTCTATGGAGTTAATTTCGTACCCTATGGCTACAAACTGCATCTTGAGCCAAAATCCGTTTTTCTATGGAGTTATTTTCGTACCCTATGGCTACAAACTGCATATTGAGCCAAAATCCGTTTTTATATGGAGTTAATTTCGTACCCTATGGCTACAAACTGCATCTTGAGCCAAAATCCGTTTTTCTATGGAGTTATTTTCGTACCCTATGGCTACAAACTGCAAATTGAGCCAAAATCCGTTTTTCTATGGAGTTATTTTCGTACCCTATGGCTACAAACTGCATCTTGAGCCAAAATCCGTTTTTCTATGGAGTTAATTTCGTACCCTATGGCTACAAACTGCATCTTGAGCCAAAATCCGTTTTTCTATGGAGTTATTTTCGTACCCTATGGCTACAAACTGCAAATTGAGCCAAAATCCGTTTTTCTATGGAGTTATTTTCGTACCCTATGGCTACAAACTGCAAATTGAGCCAAAATCCGTTTTTCTATGGAGTTAATTTCGTACCCTATGGCTACAAACTGCATCTTGAGCCAAAATCCGTTTTTCTATGGAGTTATTTTCGTACCCTATGGCTACAAACTGCATCTTGAGCCAAAATCCGTTTTTCTATGGAGTTATTTTCGTACCCTATGGCTACAAACTGCAAATTGAGCCAAAATCCGTTTTTCTATGGAGTTATTTTCGTACCCTATGGCTACAAACTGCATATTGAGCCAAAATCCGTTTTTATATGGAGTTAATTTCGTACCCTATGGCTACAAACTGCATCTTGAGCCAAAATCCGTTTTTCTATGGAGTTATTTTCGTACCCTATGGCTACAAACTGCAAATTGAGCCAAAATCCGTTTTTCTATGGAGTTATTTTCGTACCCTATGGCTACAAACTGCATATTGAGCCTAAATCCGTTTTAATATGGAGTTAATTTCGTACCCTATAGCTACAAACTGCATGTTGAGCCAAAATCCGTTTTTCTATGGAGTTATTTTCGTACCCTATGGCTACAAACTGCATAGTGAGCCTAAATCCGTTTTAATATGGAGTTAATTTCGTACCCTATAGCTACAAACTGCATGTTGAGCCAAAATCCGTTTTTCTATGGAGTTATTTTCGTACCCTATGGCTACAAACTGCATATTGAGCCTAAATCCGTTTTAATATGGAGTTAATTTCGTACCCTATAGCTACAAACTGCATGTTGAGCCAAAATCCGTTTTTCTATGGAGTTATTTTCGTACCCTATGGCTACAAACTGCATATTGAGCCAAAATCCGTTTTTCTACGGAGTTTTTTTCGTACCCTATGGCTACAAACTGCATATTGAGCCTAAATCCGTTTTAATATGGAGTTAATTTCGTACCCTATAGCTACAAACTGCATGTTGAGCCAAAATCCGTTTTTCTATGGAGTTATTTTCGTACCCTATGGCTACAAACTGCATATTGAGCCAAAATCCGTCTATGGAGTTAATTTCGTACCCTATAGCTACAAACTGCAAATTGAGCCAAAATCCGTTCTTCTATGGAGTTAATTTCGTACCCTACAGCTACAAACTGCAAATTGAGCCAAGATCCGTTTTTCTATGGAGTAAATTTCGTACCCAATTGCTACGAATATATTTATTAAGCCGAGTTCAGTTTCTCTATGAAGTTAATATTCTTCCCCAGTGTTCCCTTCGCTGTCTGGGAATTTAAAGATCCAAATAATTAAGATTGTGTCCCTCCGTAGTCTTCGCGAGTCTCATTTTGTTCTCTGTTCTCCATAAATTTCAATTTGTACCTTAATCTACACATGAACTTTCACATCACTAATTTTTAGAGACACGTGTTTATTTCTTCTTCACCTTTTTCACTTTTATTTCTCTTTGTTTTGTAGAGGCACGTGTTTCTTTATTCTCTTTGTTTCGCGGAGACACGTGTTTGTTTTTTTCTTTCACTTTCCACTTTTTCTATCATTTTTTTGCAGAGACACATGCATGACCATCCGTGTTTTCTGTCTGATGAACTCCGAGCTCATCCTCTATGTGAGTGGCAACGCGCTCTATCATGACGATTCACTGTGGCAAAATTAAGGCCATTTTCTTCTTTTGAGCCTGGAAATTAACTTTCTCATACTCAAGACGCATTAAAGTTTGTTTTCTTGCCTCATACAGCCTCAGCTCATTATTAGTGTCAAAATCTTCCGTGTTAAAGTAACGTCATCAAAACAAATATCATCTCGTTGCGTTTTCGTTAAGTGCATGCTTTGTTATTTACCAACGGCCTAATAACGAGTGCATGTTAAAATCTCGCAGTGTGTAAATTTGTTGCAACGCACAGCCTCAGAAACGCACGGCTCAACAAACGCACTTCGCACTCGCACGTCTGATCCTGCAAGAGAATGTTAGCTGATCTTGGACTAGCAGTCAGTTCGAAATACGCATTTGTGATCTTCTATATCCCTAAAACTTATTTCTCTGGGGTGTAGCGCAGCCCATAAGCCAGTGGTTCATGACCTTATTTGGTAGTGCAAACCATAAACCAATGGTTCTTGACCTGTTTTGATAGTGCAACCCATAAACAAGTGGTTCTGGACGACCTGGATTGGTAGTGCAACCCATAAGCAAGTGGTTCTTGAACTTTTTTTGGCAGTGACCCGAAATCGGTCCAAAATACAGTAACTGCCGCGACCCAAGCCTCCATAACAATAGAAAAGTTTCATTCATAGTATGATTATTCTTTTGAACGCAGGTTACTATAGGTTTACCATACAGAAATAAAAATGGTTGCTGTCGTGTATATCAATTTATGCAGCACATTAGAACAACAGTGACACCCTGGGTTGCGACTCAGGGGTTGAGAACCACTGCTATAAGCGAAAAAGAAAAGAAAAAAAGTAAAAGAAAAGCATTTTATTTACAATAAAGTTTAAAATCAAATGTTGATACATTGGTTTTTGCGAATAGGTCATGTAATATGATTCAATCGTTCTAAAGACTTGTTTTATCGCGTGAAATTGTATTCGTGCTGGTTGACAAAATTTCAAAATTGGTTGAATTATAATGAGCATCAGGCACCATCTTCGTACACTAAACGTATGAACAAAATAGCGCCGAACTGCGTGAAAGTACAATATAAATCTACAGCAATCATGATATTTAAACGAAAAATATTATCTCGAAAAGAAAGGCCCTTTTTTTGTTTAAAATGATTGTTGGTTTTTCGGAATCTCTCCAAAAATTTCTCCAAACCTTAGTTAATGAGCTGCATTTACTTATTAGCAAACCAACTGTAATAAATTTCTATAAACAATATTTCATTTAATAGATGCGTAGGTTTCAAATATCCTAATAACCATATTGAGCAATAAAAACCTTCCGTTTGGCCTGAAAATATTGTTGAAATTGGAAGGATTATGAGATGAGAAGCTCAAAGCTCAAATTAAACCATAATTGATTCAATAAAACTTGATTTAAACAGCACAAAAACTGAAAGTTCATATTAAAATAGTAACCATAATTTGATTGAACTAACTTAATTTAAAAGTACGGAAAGTCGAAGCTCAAATTGAAGAGCAATTTCGAAATGTAATGACAGAAACCACGTCTCAATCTGCGCTTACTTAACGGACGATACCGCGCATTTTTTTTATATTGTCGTAAAGCGTCGCAGCATCGACTTTATGACTGTCCCTGACCTCAAAGTTTATTTTTAGGCATAAATTCACTCCTGAGCTATTGGGGTAAAAGGTCAGGTCCATTTCTGTGAGAAACTCAAAGAATTTTCAAAAGTAAAGCGCGAGGAAGTGTTTGAATTTTTGCGTTGCGACAGTGTCCGTCAACTATACTTGTAATGGGATAAAACGTCAGCTGTTTTTTTTGTGAGAAACTCGAAGAAGCTTCAAAAGTAAAGCGCGAGGAAGTGTTTGAATTTTTGCGTTGCGCCTGTGTCCGTTAGCTGTACACATAATGGGATAAATGAGACGTGTGTTTTTTACGAAAGTTTTTGAAATTCGCTCTTAACACATTGACTTCGATGGGTTGAACTGAAATTCAATTTCCAACTTAAATTTAAGTACTCAAGTTGTTTGAAATTTTAGAAATGCCAAACCAATAACTGGGTCCATTAAAAACCACTAATGTTAACAGGTTGTTAAAACTTTTTCAAACGACCCATCGATGGGTCATTTCGCTGCAGGAAAAACTTGAGCACGACACACCGGTAGGTCATATAACAGTCAATATGTTAAAGCACTATGAAGTGTCAGGATTTTTTCGTTGCGCTAGTGTCCATTTACTAGATTTGACATATTGCTCACTTTAGCTGTGGCAAAACAGGGCTAGTAAGAAAAGTTGACTTTTCAAAGTCAAAGTATTTCAAAAGATGAGCAGGACTGTAAACAAAAAATTGTACGTTCAACGCCGCGAAGAGTAATAAGTAATTTCCTTATTGGTTGCACTCAAGAATGCTTTTTAACATGACCAAAGCAACCTGATCGGAAATACATCGGAATTAAAATTAGCACAAACATTTACAGTCTCATACGGATAGATGCTTCTTTATTACCATGTGCGTGCTAAAAATTTCACAATAACGGTATTAAAGCTAGAAATTTATATTGATCTCTACAAAAGCAAGCTCTGACGATGGCCATATGAAACCCGAATTCTTAGATTTAAATCAAATTGAAATTTTCCATGTCCTTGGTCATGACATGACACCGGAGAACAATCATCCAGGGGTTCGATATGCTTTGTCCTCTTTGGCAATGCATGTGTATCGTGTAAATTGTATTGAACCAGGACTGCAGAATGGCCTTTAGAAGAAAATTTATGTTCACTGAAGTCACAACAAAGGGACGTTGTTCCTTACCCGCATCACATTCTGTTGTGCTCTCTGCGCATCGACTCGCTCTGCATGAGTATAAATTTGTAAAAATTGTGCAAGATTTTCAAAGTCTCTGCTCCGTGCCATGCTTCGTTCTCATACTCTTTGGCATGCTTCGTTGTTGTATGAAAGTTTTAGGAGAAGGCCATTACGCGTAGCTCTGACGTCCTAAGAATATTTGCATGGCTCCGTATAGTAGGTGCAAAACGCAAGTGTTTTTTGTTCTGCATTTGCTCGGATGCATACGCTGAGGTTTAAATTATGGTGTAACCAGAAGTATCTTACATTGTGAGTGACGCTATGACTGATGTGATGTAATGTTATATAAGGCGGTACTAGTGATGATGTATCAAGCAGCGCAAATAATGCAAGCGGTATATATGAAGCAAAGGACTGATGGTTTAAAACACAATGTTTCAAGACGGATTTGAACAAGAATTTTCGTACGGGGGCGAACAAAAAGTGGCAGAAGTGCTGTTGCCATTTTGAGTGGTACGAAACGAGCTGTGTAGAACGTGGCACGAGTGATGTAGAATGTTGTACAAATGGCTCAGATACGAGAGATGCAGTTCTGTGATGTATTGAAGTGACGCAGATATGGTGATACGCTAAGAAAATAATAGCGAGGAATAAGGCTTTTATTTTATATCAAAAGCTTTACTGGTAAAATTGAACGTTTCGACTCAAAGAGTCATTTTCAACAAAATTCTCTGAAAAAAAATATATTTACATATTGATAATATCGAGAAAACAAGAAAACTTGAAAGGAAGAAAAACAAAAAAAATAAATTCCAAAACAATTTGCAAAGGAAAAGCGGATTGGGAGTCATTTAAAAAAGGCTTTCGTTGTAAAATATAAAGAGATTCAATAACGCCGAAATCAACGGGATTCGAAGCAGCTGCTAAAATGTTAAAGTCCTTTAATTTTTTAGGAAGGTTACAACTTTCAGCCTGGATTCGTATGGCTGAGTGAGAAGGAGCAGCAAGAGGACGGTTAGAGCGAAAACTTTTATTTTCCTTCCTCTAAAGTTTTCTTGTTTTCTCGATATTTTCAATATGTAAATAATTTTTTTTCCAGAGAATTTTGTTGAGAATGGCTCTTTGAGTCGAAACGTTCAATTTTACCAGTAAAGCTTTTAATATAAAATGCTAAGTTTAAAAGCCTTATTCCTCGCTTTCTTATTTAAATTTGTAAAATTATAAACCGACATGTGCTTCCATATGGTGATACGCTGCTCTGTTCACTTGGTGTTGAAACGAAGAAGTTTAGATTCAATAAATTCTGTCAAACCTCCCGTGCTCAATCGTTCAGGAAAGATGCGTTGTAGGGTTAGCGACATGAGGCAACAATAAAAGAATGACCTGAAAGTTATGAACGTAACTGTGTAGGAGATTATTAGGAACAAAATGTGCTTGGTTTACAAGGAAATCTCAGCTTCACTGAGAACTAGATGGAATTCTTGCAGAAAAAATAGGAATATTCATGTGAAATACAGTATGCGGGGAATAGAATAGAGATTTGTTGAATTTTCTTGAAGTGTCTGTTGAAAGAGGATAAATAGGGGCTATTTTTGGGAAATATTTGCGGTGTGAGACAGCAATAGGTTAAATTTTCTTGAAGAATATATATAGGGATTTTCATGTGATATACGCGAGAAGTAAAACAGTAAATAAAATATTTCTTTTTTATCTATGAAGAATAAATTGGGGAAATGTGTATGAAATATGCAAGGTGTAGGACAAAAATAAGCTAAATTATCTTGATGTGACTAGGATTATCAACCAATCAATGAGAAAAGAGATAAACTTACATCTAACATGCTGAAGATGGGGTGATAAAGAATGTAAAAACAAAGAAAAGCGCATTGTGAATAAGGAAGTGAAGTGAATTTTTAGTGACTATTTTTAGATGGACAAATTAATAAAGATGATTGGGTAGCACTTTCGAACGAGGATTCCATTAGAGTTATTTCGTACCTTTTAATTAAAGTTTATTTCTTGCAGAAAATTTGTAGAATTTTTGCCTTAGGCATAAATCTGTACTCTTTACCTTAGGACTGCAAAATCTCGATAAATGAAAGAAATTGTATTACCGTAGAAAACTGAGAGCCAGTATAGTTATGCTAATGAATAAATTTTCCAAATCCAAAATTTAGTGATTATCTTAACTTTTTTATCAAAAATTAGTGAGGCTCACCGCGTGAAAACCAATGAATGTAAACTACATGACGGCATGAAATTAACGTACCTCTTATAAATTATATTCCATTGAAACTACATAAATAGGAACTTGGAGAAAAAGTGAGGCATTAAAAGGAAGCCTTCTTCCCCTTGGAGACAACAATAATGTGCTATAACTGCATAAATGGGAACTTGGAGAAAAAGTGAGGCATTAAAGAAAGCCTTCTTCCCCTTGGGAACAACAATAATGTGCTATAACTGCATAAATGGGAACTTGGAGAAAAAGTGAGGCATTAAAGAAAGCCTTCTTCCCCTTGGGAACAACAATAATGTGCTATAACTGCATAAATGGGAACTTGGAGAAAAAGTGAGGCATTAAAGAAAGCCTTCTTCCCCTTGGGGACGACAATAATGGGCAATAACTGCATAAATGGGAACTTTGATAAAAAGTGAGGCATTAACGGAAGCCTTCTTCCCCTTGGGGACGACAATAATGGGCAATAACTGCATAAATGGGAACTTTGAGAAAAAATAGGTATACGTTTGAACATTGATTGCTAGGTTGAGAATCCCACTCGTGGAATCGTAGCATAGTGTCAGAAATTGCATAATTTCGCGGGTAGCGTATTTTCAGTATGAATAAAATCACAAAAGCATTATATAAAAACGTTTACTCTTGGCATTCAGACCAGCTGGTTTCGACTAAAACAAATCTTTCCGAACCAAACTCCCGCTTTCAGACGCACCTCATTCATCCCCAAGACAACACTGTGACAACACCAACCATCCTGTACCTCTGAATCATTTTAAAATTTTAGATTGTACTGCTAATACTGATTTGCGAATTTTAGAATCATTGTACATTTTTAATTTTAGGCCTGTGTTAAATATTGACCAATCTGCCGCTCCTCCATTCACTATATCTTAGAATTTCTTTATATTTCACTGTTATATATTTCTCCACTTTAAATAAACGGTATGTATGTTTTTTTCTGTTTACAGATGGTATTCATTGATAATGACATTGTTTTAGTCGAAACCAGCTGGTCTGAATGCCAAGAGTAAATTTTCTTATAAAATGCTTATGTGATTTTATTCATACCGAAGCATAGTGATCTTATGTTTTCAAATGTCACTGAGACTTTTTTTAAAGGTTCCAGGTTCGTTGGAAAAAAGTCCTCTGCACTGAACCACAGCCAAAACACTTGGACGTGTTGTTACCACTCGAAATACATTTATATTCTTGACTTGGTGGCCGTAGACGATAGAAAAGAGAAGTGTCAAATTTTATACGTAAAATTTTTTGAACTCCTCCATCCTACACCTCTAAGACTACTGAAGAATTAGAACAAAATTTAACGATGTCAAATTATTGGGGAGTGCGAAATTATAGCTGTAATTTAAACACTTTCATAAAAATATGTTCAAGCCTTCTTTAGAAAATGTTTTCCAAATCCTTTCCTGTTTCTCCTCCTAGTCCTGACAGTGAAGCTTATGCGTTCTTTCCATCACTCTTTTGCCGTTTGAACAGTCCATACTTCGATCACGCCCGGCCATCGCTCGAGATCATTTATTTATATGGCCAAGGAAGTGTCGCCCTAGAAGTCGGCATTTTTCCCTTTCAGTTATCCGCCGAGCTCATTTCGTTTGGCTTTACTGATAAACAAAATCCTGTGAAGTGAGCAAAATTGAGAAATACCTGAGCTTCAGGCGAGAAAACCCGATGCGTTTTTGGGGTTGGAGAATGCTAGAACATGAAGTTGCAAACATGTATGAAAGAATTCATGCATAAAATGTTAAAAATGAATGCGCATAAGTGCATCCAGAAGCATGCATGTTAGTGATAAAAGAAAATGAATTCCTGACTCTCCTTAATATATTTTTACTTAAAGATCGAAAAAATATGCAACATGAGACAAAAACAAGTCATCATTTATATAGGACGACTTGCTGTTAACAGAAACGTTCAAAACACTTTGAGTTGTGATGTCAAATCCGAGTATATACCTGTTCACAGTTATGAACATGATTTTGTATGTATTAATTGTCTTATACACAACCATTCCGTTCTACTCTCTTGTAATTCTGTGAAGTTTTCTAACGAAGAATATAGATCCTTGGTGACTATTCATTTCGTGCCGTAAATTAATGGCACATAGTGCGTTCATATTGGTGTTCAAATGGCATTACAGGCCAAAGACATCCCCTGGCTTTGCCTTCTATTATGAGACGAATAATTTACGTGTTGTGTAAGTTGCTTTACTCGAGCAGAATGAGAACTCAGAATGCTTCATACATATTTATTTGCCCGTAGTATTATTGAGCGGAATAGCCTTTCACCGACTAGTATAGTTATTATTCAACGTTTGAAGCTACCATTTCTAGTCTCATCGTGAGCCGAAAATTACGTTTTTTATTTTATGAGTTTCAATGTACATAGGAATACAACTAACATTAATTGACATTACACTAAACAGTTTCGATTGCGGTATTGGGAGCTAATTGATTCTGGAGTATTTATAAACTTGCTCTGGAAGTTGATAAAAATGCAACTAAGTGTTAACCCTGGAAAATGTAAAGTTATTGTAACTTCAGATTTGTAGTTAGGGCCCGAATGAAGAATTAGGGATTGGTACCGATGACAGATCTTAACAATTAACGAACATTCACGATTAATATTTTGAGGTTATTTAGGCACTAGGAAAAAAAGGATGATAGAATTTGTTTTCACCTAAAAATTCGGTGACGCTAAATTGTTATAAGTAATATCTTAGATAAATTCAAAATTTTGTGCGTCAGTGCAGATCGGGATTATTAATTACAAAAGAGACATCTCGTGAAAAAATGCACTGACTCGTCAAAACAGCGATCACCGGGTACGTATCGAAGATCACGAGCGAGTCGATTGGCCGATGCTTTTCTAAGTTGAAATTATTGCTATCCGATGAACCAACGAGCCCTCAAGGCTGACGGTAACTGGACTTTGGCCCAACAATTTAAAACTTTGTAGGAACACAAGCTCGTCATTTCTCTTGTTTGTTCTGGACCAGTCTTTGAGAGCCCGTAAAAAAAATTCAGCGACTGGGCAATCTGACCAATTATGGAATCAGGCTCTCGGGAAAAGTTTACGTAGTAAAAAGTCAGGGGATCGCGAATTAAAGACTTCAACGACAGTTGTTCGACGTAGATAATTGTAGAATTGGCTGCTCAGAGGGCGTAGTTTCTGTGTCCTAACGTACTATGGATTGGCGAGAAGTTTGAAACTGCTTCATGCAGTAGTTGTAAGAGTGCGTTTATCAAATCGTCTTGCTCTTGACAAGCGTGTAATAAAAAGTTGTGTATCATGTTGCACCTTGAGGTTAGTTGTCGTATTTCATATCCAGGTTAGCAGTATCTCATTTGAACGTCACTCACATTTCGTGTCGCAGTTGATCCCATGAACGTATGGGCAGAGTGTTTGTGTTATTTGTTGTAATGAAGGGCGATGAAGTCTGCTGAAATTTCCTTATCAGCAGAATTTGTTACTCTGAACACTCATTCACTGTTCAATCACTGAAAAAGACATATATAAGTACCATATTCCAAAGATTACCTTTTTTAGCAGATTGACACCGTCACAAACACTCTCAAGTCTTAAAAAATGAGTGAATAGACGGCATTCAGAAAAGGATTTGGATCATTTCAGTTCAAATGTTTCAGTTGACTTAAATGATTTTTTTAATAATATTAATTCACTTACACATCTTAAAAGCAAACAACTTTACACTTGATCATCTCAGAATGTGTTTTGAGGATATTTGCCTTTGAAAACAAAAACGACGTAAAAAACATTAGGAAACAGTCTTCTTTATTTCAACAAGCACCTTTAAGTCTTTTAAGAGTACTGGTAATGAACACGTCAGGGTTGATATTCTGGTCAGGAAATGTTAAATTTTCCATTTATGATAAAAAATTATTTTATTATTTTTCCAGTTTGGAATTTCTTCTGTCATTTCATCGTATTTTATGTATTTTGTCTGAGTTTAATTAATGTGAGTTTTCTTAATAATGTTTGCTATGGGAAAAAGTTGCACCGTCGGAAGTCTGATGTACACTTACATAGAAATACTCCGTTCAGTTGAGTGGTGAATAGTTTTTTTTACATTTTTATGCAAAATTTTTTTAAAGTTTAGTTAAAATACTCAAGCCTACAAAATTTATCAGCGAAAAGAATGGCTCCAAAGGAGGCTTTCAAATTGTATGCAGATGCTGGCGGTGAGAGGACAAAAAAGTACCGTTAAAAATCTTGCGGTTGTCTTTATGCATCATTCAAACTTTTTATATTTCATTCAAATTTCCTGAACAAAAAAAAAATAAAAATAAAAAATAAAAAATTAAATTAAACAAAATTCGTCAAAATAAAATTACACTGATGGAATTTAATTTGATCCATTCACGAAATCCAAAACACCAAGCGCGTCGTATAGAAACCGGAGCCTTGGACCCGAGTTTCAGAGTTCGGTTGCCATGGCTACGAGTGAAATGCGAATACTCTTACAGATATTAAGAGATCCTCATCACATTCATATGAGGCTGTTTACAACAGTTCCTGAACTTTTCAATTCAACTGACCCGAAAAGATTCTGAATCTACACGGGAATCTTCATTGGTTGTCGTATTCCGAGAAACTTGGAACTCGTAAACACTCTCCGTCAGTTCGAACCTAATTGTGAATTTTCCTATCTCCTGGTCAAAACAATTTCAAATCAACTGTGATCAAGTCGTCTGATCTCATTCTGGACACCATTTGTTACTCGTGTATTTCATTTCAAAAATTTTGTTTTTCCAATATCAACGATCGTCTGAGTTTGAAAGTCTTTCAACGCAGCCGATTGAGCGTTCATTCATTCATTCATAAAGATATCGGGTCGTACATGGGTAACACTGTTCTGAGAAATTCAAAAAACACCTTCAGTTTTAGGCAAAATTAAACTCCTCAAACTAAAAGATCTCCACAATTTAACATCATGTTTGAATTCGGTAAAAACTGAGGGATAACATTCTAACCATTTCTATTGAGTAATGCTGTTGTGAGAAATCCAACAAACACCTTTACGTTATATTGGACTCCTCACATAAAAAAATCTCATTAATTTAACAAGTTTGAATTCGGAAGAAATTGAGCGATAACATTCTAACCGTTCCAATTGAGTACAATAAAAAGACCTGCCTGCACTGCATCTTGAAGGAAAAGTGCATAAATCTCTGTGTCACGCATAAATAGATTAAAATTAAGCATAGATTTGATTTTCACTCCTCCATTGTAAAATTAGAGGAGCTTGTGATAGCGTAATGTACAAAGAACAGCAACGAGATTGTGTTCCACAATTCACTGTGCTGCAGTGAGATGTCTTAGTTGGGTGGTAACAGTTTCCTTACATGTCACTCCACAGAAATTTACAGGCATCTACGGATGCTTTATTTCCAACCAAGCCTGATACATATCACCTTGTACATTGGATTTTCAAATGCCTTATAACTAACGCCAGGACGCCATGACGCTTTTCCCCGGTCAAGACCGGTACCCATTTCAGACACCTGGGTGGAGTGGGATATTGTGCTTGGAATTTTTCTCCTATACCCAACAGAGAAAATCGCCACCGCCAGTGCCGAGAATCGATCCCGGGTCTCCCGCACGGCGGCAGAACCCCTTAGCCACTTGCGCTATGGCGAGACTTATATACCCCTCTTCACATATTTTCATTCGTCTTTTATTGATCGGCATGATCCATACGTAATTATCAGAGCAAGAAAAAAATAGGGCATATATCATTATAGTCCGAGATAAGTTCAGTCAAGTGCCGGCAGGTGACGAAACTCGCCATTTATAACCTGAAAAAAATGGAAAACAACCACCGATAATAGTGTGTAATGATCATTCTGTGGCAGGTAAAAAGATTTTTTCCATACAAGCAATCCAGACATAAATGAAGACAAGCGAACACATCGAAAAAAATGCGCTTTTCCTTAGCAGCAGTCCGGACACATAAACGAAGACAAGAGAACACATTGAAAAAAGCGCTTTTCCTTACAAGCAATCCAGACACATGAATGAAGACAAGAGAACACATTGAAAAAAATTTTTTTCCTTACAAGCAATCCAGACACATGAATGAAGACAAGAGAACACATTGAAAAAAAAATTTTCCTACAAGCAATCCAGACACATAAGTGAAGGCAAGAGAACACATTGAAAATTTCTATGTTTTTTCTGAAGCGCAGTCATTGTGTGAAAAAAGCTGCTCGGCACACATATCCGCAGCGCTATTCTCCCACAGGTCTGAGAGGATAGAAAACCTACAATTGTTACACCCGGATCTAATATCAGAATTTCGAGTTCAGGGGCCTCTGAGAATCCTTTTACTCTGGAAAATATAATAAAAAGTTAGGTCTCATTTAGCACCTCGAGGTTAGCTGTAGTATCCCATAGCCAGGTTAGCAGTATCTATCTCATTTGAACGTCACTTACATTTGGCATCGAGGTTGATCTCATGGACGTAGCCTGTGAGTTGAGTATTATTCTTAGTAACGAAAACCTATGCAGTCGTCTGAAAACTGTTCGCAATAACGAGGTATTAAAAAAGAATAGATATTTGAACAAGCACTAATGGTATTTGAACTCTTTAATCATGAGGTGAATTGAATATTGTGCATATGGTAGTTTTGCTTCTCTTCCAACGATGTCTCTAAAAGCTGGTTCTGTTGTGGTAATTTTGAACTTAAGCGTATCCTCATTTTGCTCAACAGAGCTAACAATACATCATCAACTTATGAGAACATGTGCTCTTAGTTTGAATTTGTTGGAGAATTTATCCTGTATAAATGTTTTTCCAATAATTACGCAGTGTTAATAAGTGTTTATCAAATTCTCATCCAGTATATTTGAACCTTGTACGACCATACTGGAAACTGAAAACTCTATGCTGTTCTATTGCGTTCTGGATCTTTCTCTGAAGAAATTACTCTTTCATCTTTAACTTTTGTTTTGCAAATTGTTTTCAATCACAAACGTACACACCATACTTAAAACCATCATATAACTGGACTTTCATCCACAAAAAAGCTCCTCTGCCCGAAAATAAGCGTTCATGTTTACTGACAATGCTTGTGTACATCGGCATTACGCTGCGATACATGTAAGCCAAAATTGCTGAACGCCAAAGCAGAAGTTTTCTAAATGCAGCTTGCCAATGCGTGCCGAAGAGTGCAATGTCCTCGCGTCACAGACAGACTTTCGAGCTATTGGCATTTCCACCGACAACAGGAAACATGAAATATTATAATTTTTGCACACTTTTGAATAAGCGCTTTTGTTAAGTTGCAAGTAACACCGTCAAAAACTACCTTTCCGATATGATCGTATCCAAAACAACCGTTCCTTTATTATAAATTCGAATCATGACTGAAAGGGCAAGTAATTAGTGGAGGCTTAACACACTTTTACCACATTCATCACAGCAGGAGCTTTCTTTTTAAATTCATTTGTTTTACGAAAAACCATTCGTTTTGAGTGTATAGTAAATATCCGGGTTTTAAATAATTGTCCCTAGGTTCACGCGTTATTCAACTCGTTAACCGCAATTTATTAAACTGAAATTCCATAATAAATCATATTTAAAATCAATCGTAGGACAGCAATTGCGAAAATAGCAAGTATTAATTGAATCGTGCCTCCATTTAGCTTCGATAAAGTACTCAAAAAAAAATTTTTTGACTATTGGTCGGTCACCTGCCTTGAAGAAATTCCTTCAGAGTACACACATTGGTGGTTCACATCACGACCAACGTGTTAAAATAATTTTCAGAGAAATAATGGCCATTACCACTTGAAGTTTTCCTTTTCTAGACCCTGAAAAATGATGTCACCTAAATGTTTTAACTGAAGCTTAAAAAGTTATCATTGAAAGCCAATCTCTTCTCTGTGAACATCATCCACTAAGCAATTTAATATACTGTTGATTGGAAGGGATTTTCAAAATAATCAACACGGACTGTTTTTTTTCGTTCTTCGGAGCGATCCATAAACAAAAATCACATGTTAATTAACAGAAAAACTTTCCGATTCCATGAAGTATTTTTTCCACTTCTCAAAATACTTCATTAGTGATTAGTTGCTTGTGGAACTTAATTAAAGTGTGTAGGCTGCACTAAAATCCGCTTTGCTTTGTAAGAAGTTAAAACACTCAAATGCAGTCATAAAAACATAGAAAACTTCCAAGCATTTACTGAAACTACGGTTTTAAATCCAAAACTCTGTTCAAGTAGTTTGTTACATAAATGTACGGCCCAACTATCCTACACCCCTGAAATCACAGATAAAAATACACTATTAATCCAAAGCATATCTTGAAAATTAAAGTTCTGAGCATTCATGTGTTAACACTTTGACCGGGACGTGAGCCGCCGGTGTACACGGAAGGAATTTTCAAAATGCTGCTTACCGACTAGTGGCCACCAACTCAATTTCCACAAGGACGTAATCAAAGTTCAATGATAGCATGCTCGTGTAATTTCAAAATAGCTCACTAAAGTTGATTTTAAATTTGAGTTAAATATTGAGCTTTAGTTTAACCCATCGCAGTCACCTTATTAACCCTTTTGCTGCGACATGAGCCAACGGTGGTCACTGAGGGGATTTTCATAATGCTGCTGACCGACCAGTTGTCACCAACTCAATTTTCATAATTGCGGAATCAAAACTGCATTTAAGGCACGTTCCAGATGATGTTTGATATTTTCAACATGGCTTACTACAATTGACTTTGACTACGACTGAAACTTAAATATAACATTCAACTCAAATTCAAAGCGTTAAGGAAGTAACTCGGAAGACTCTCTTGCGTGTGCACTCATACCTTTTCGAAGGGAGGGGAATTTTGGCAGTGAAAATATCAGGTTTTTTTAGAAAAATGATGTTGATTTCAGGAACAATAACGGTGAAATTGAAACCTTAAGCACAAAGTGAGTAAGAAGAATCTATTAGGAAATAGTTGTCAGCATTTAGTTGACCAGTCTGACGCATATGAAAAAATTTGAGGCCATGTTCTCTACAGATATGAGAACTCGAAAAGTTGAATACTACATGCAAAGAATATTGCTGATATGACTTCGAAAACTTCAGTAAAACGAAGGTCTTCACAACAAGGCAAATTATTGTGCTCACACAGAAATGCTCACAGAATTGCTGTTATACTGTTTACTGTTATATTATTGTTACTCACACAGAAATACTCCGTTCACTGCAGTGGGGACCAGTTTTATTACTTATGCTCAAATCTTTTTAACGTAACTCAGAATATACGTTGTGAGCCAACGCGCATGAATTGTCTAGGCTGCGATTGACCTTCATTAACTCCATCTAACAATCACCATTTCAAGGTGTTCTAAATCAGTGAAACAACATAAATTCTACTCAAGACGCTACTCGACTATCTTTGCAGAAAGGTTTCGTAATATTTCGCGTAAGTGAACCCAATGCGTTGAGCAACGAAGTCATAGAGAGCATGCATACACACAGGCGTAAGGCTCATTGGATTACCGAGACCGTACGCTGGTCTAGGAGTTATTGTGTCATAAATCAAGCGAACGATCCAAGTGCAAGAGGATCAAAGAAGCAAGTCTTCGTCATGCTTTGAGTTTGCTCGTAAAAGTACCATGGTTCTTTCGAGCGCTAAGAACAGCTAGTGAATTATTTTCTCGTATTACTCGTTAATTTTCGTATTGATTTTGTTAATTGAAAGGTCGTATTTCTTCTCTGTAAGCAACCGAGCGAGAGTTTTCTTCAAAGTTTATAGCAACATTCACAAAGTTTCTCCTTTAATGAGTCAGTATCATTTTCTAAACTAGAAGCGACAACACGTGTGCACCTTTCTAAGGAAAAACTGAAAAAGCCTGTGGTAATTACAAAGTTATTCATACAATCTTAGAAATTGTATGATCTTTAGTGGAATATTGAATATATCCACTTTACATTTTGAAATTTCACAATAGACGTGCGCAATAGATATATTGCAAAAGGATGCAAGCATGTGACCTGCACATTTCAAGGCAACATATTAATTGCAAAACATACAAGCAACAGATATAAAGCGAAGCTGACACAAGATACTACATGCAATAAATATGTGCAGCATGTGTGCAGCAACAGATATATTGCAAAAATAATAGGTTAGCTCTATATTTTGAATGGAACTTAAAAACTAATGTTTTTCGTTTTGTCATTTTTTTTGCAAAATCATGGACTCCTTTGATCATTGTTAAGTAGAACGGAAATGGAGTGAGCAAATTTTTCCAGTATGACATGTGTCGCTATTAAAGCGTTCATTTTATAATTTTACAGTTAGACTCATAGTTTTTCAATCTCCCATCGAAAGGAAAGAAGCACTCACTCTTTGGTGGTGTGCAAACTTACTGACAAAAAGCTTTCTCGGTGATAAAAACACATGGAAACAACAAAGGTTATATGAAAAATTGCTTGTAGAAAACTTTACCATCTCACTTTCTGAATAAAAAAAACGCAAAAATAACTACATACTTCAAAATATAAGCTTCGCCACACTAAAAACAATAGCTAGGTAATTGTATGAATTGTGACATTACTTATTATCAGCGTTAGAGAACAAAGATATTTCAGAGAAATCAAGATTTAGAAATAATTTGGTAGCGTGTTCTTAGGAACGTAGAAGTAGATTGGATAAGTTAGTTTAGGCCTCGTTGTGTTCTTAAGAACTTTTGCCACCTTAACTTCAAATATTGAATCATACACAAAGAATATTGGGAAAAGCATATCGAGATTATGCTCGAGACAACTGTCAACTAAACTGATAGTTTTTTCGTTCCTAAGCTATAATTAATTTCATGTCAACTGCAAAGGATATATGAAATAGCATTTTCGAGATTATGCTCGAGGCAACTGTCAGCTAAGCGATTCCTTTTTTTTTTTTGCTCCTAAAGTTGTAATTGATATCATGTCAACTGCAAAGAATATTAGAAATAACATTATGAATGCATATGCTCTAGACAACTGCCAGCTAAATTATCATTTTTTGCTCTCAAGCTGCAACTAACATCATGTGAGCAAAAATTGCAAATAAACCTAATAATTAATAAACTGAAAACCACGATTCAAATACACACCACATCCAACTCCTCGAAACACACGAGGCCGGAATGTGTGTTGGTGTAAGCGCAACCGGACGAAAGTACCGCGCGCTCGCACCCACGCACATTAAAGTTGCGCTGAAAGTAACGAAGTACTTCTACTTCAAATGCGAAGTTAAATCGGAAGCCTTAGAATACTTTCCCTACGAATTTAAGCCGATTTCCACTTTCAAATCATATTTGACTTACTCGTTCAACCAAAACATTGCTTAAATGAATGAATAGAAAACGAAATCGATATACTTTCTCTCTGAATTTTAGCCGGGAGCTAGTCTCGTAATTTCTATTTTCAAATCATATTTGACATATTTGTTCAGCCATGCATTGCGAATACGTATGATACTCAATATTTTCCAAGGGGATGAATAAACAAAAATCTAAATAACATACATGGAATCATCCCCATAAATCGCACAGGCAATGAAATCTAAACAGAGTATTCAAGATGCGTAATCACTTTCAAAAAAATTTGTAATGTGAAGACAAATTGCAACTTGCAAACTGAACATTAATTATATTTTGAAAAAAACGGACAATAATTCTTGCCTGTCTCGACGACCGCTGTTATTCCGAGTAACATTAACATTCTGGAGCGCATATTATGCATGCTAATTTAAGACCGGCGCTCCACTTCCCTTGTGTTTCGTCAAAATTGAATTGCAAATCTCCTCACGGATTAGTCACCCGGGATATTTACAAGAAATGGTAAAAAAATACAATCTGGCTGGCGTTTGATTGAAACTGATTGCGAAGAATGGGTTCAATTGGCGGGTGATTAAAAAATGTAAAGGCGCACACAGGCTTGGACCGTCATAAAATTGATGAGACATGCATACTTAAGTGCGACATATTGATAATAATTGTAGATGATGTGACATCCAGGAAATAAAATAGATGCGACTTTATATGTGCGATTACAATGACAGAGAAAATAGGCATAAATTGTGTCAAGTTTAATTGATAAACATAAGCTAATCTCTCTTTAATAGATCTTTAAAACCTGAAAGCCCCATGCGTACAACCACATGACTCAAAAAATACTCGCACTCTACCAAATTTTCAGACTAGCAACGTTGAAAATTTTAATTTTGAAATGGGTGAGAAATAGTCGCCAATTTGTTCTGCACGTAAAAGAGAGTTTATACACTAATAATGTCTCACTATTTACAAACTCTGACGCCCACTAATTACATAATTAGATTAAAAATGATTTCGCTAAATGGTTCAATCCTCGCAAAACTAGGTTTTCAAAATCTCTTTCATTCTTGCATCGCTCGCATTCCAAAGCCGGGATGGTTAATTAAAACTTGGATGACCTCTTTGAGTCAGAACTTGACCGTTTTGGACTTTAACTTGAATCCTTCAGAAGTGCTCAAGTTTTGCAACCCTGGTCGATTGTTTTTATGATATCATTCTGCTGGAAGTTCATGAATTAAACATTAATTATACATGTACGAACGAGTTTAACTTGAACCAGCTAAAAAATCGATTACGATAGGGGTTGAGAAAAAATGATTCTTGAGTATTCAACAAGTAGGAGGCAGCCTAAATGCTGCGGAATAATGAAGTTGAAATTAGCTCTTTAGATATTGTTGATGTTCTAAAATGCTTTAAAGAGGTTATACATTGAGACATGCATGATGTAAACTGAAAAATTTTGTAAGACCGAGGTAAAGAATGTAAAGAATAAATCAATTCTAGTTCAAGTATTTTTAAAATAATTATTAATGAAACCTCATTCAAAATCCGCGGGCCAACTTTTTCTTCGGACAATTTCACCCAGTATACTGAACATAATTATCCTATTGTTACCCTAACCTTTTTCCGATTTTTTGAAAAAGTGAAGAATATACAACTTGAAACCAAAATTCTTTTTTTATTCGAGTTGTTAAATTTACAAGTCGAAATTAAAAAAATTCTACGCTTCAACCAGATATGCTAGTTATATGTCACTAAAAACTTTTCGTGAAAAAATGTCATTAAATGTCAAGTCATGCAAGAACACATTTCTACTGCCAGAAAGACGACTTAAAAATAGACATTGTTTATATTGTTAAATGTTGAATAGGCGTTGGTTAATTAAAACATTGAACGTTAAATGGGCATTGGCTATATAGTTCAATATTAATGAACGTTGGTTATATAGTTGAATGTTGAAGGAACTTTGGTTATATAGTTGAATGTTGAAGGAACGTTGGTTATGCAGTTGAATGTCGAATGGGCTTTGATTATATTGCTGAATGTTGAATGGAAGTTGGTTATATAGTTGAAGCTTTGTAAATTTACTGGCTCATGTTCCAGTACACTCGATACGTATTGAAATTTCCCACTTTAAGTATAATCATCCCCATTCCATAAGTCTGTAACCCACATTATATTCAGTATAAATTGTTTACATCGATTGATAATAATTTTTTAACGTTTGAAAGCACTAATGCTGATTGTGAGCGTTGACTCTGATTAAAGCCACTTTTTGTGATTACTTATGCATTATGTCAGAGTAAATAAGCGTAGTGGCATAAATTTGACTTCAAATGGAATTTCTTATGACTAATTCACCGGGTGAGCCTCGAAAAAATATCATTATCAGCTCATGCAGCTACGATCGAGGCAATGGTGATGTATTCTTCAAAAACATAAATGCCATCGTCTTGAATTGACAGTTAGCGATTTTTATATACCTGACAGTTAGCATTATTTTATTTGAATCTTAAAGAAATCCCTTTTAAATTTAGGTATTCGAATAAACTAAATGACGATGGTTTTGTCCCTTCAGACATTCCAGAAAGTTTGTCAAAAAATTTACGTTGCATTCGAGCTCACACTTTCCAAGCGAAACTGTAAATTTCGCGCTCGTCGAGCTTCTCCTCTTTTGAAGACTCTCGTAAGCGCTGGCCCAACTCGTGTCTGTTGAACTCGAAAGTATCCAGTCTGGCTTCTTTTCGAGCTTTTCAGTGAAGGTCGGTTGCATAGAGTGCTTTCGAATTATTTCTGAGGAAGTTGATCTTCCTCCCAAATCCCTCTATTGAAATAAGGCCATCAGTCACCAGTGGGCAAGGATTCTCCATCTGTCAGTTCTATTCTATTCGTAGACCGGACTGAAATTGCTGAACCATTCTATCCCTTGACTTATTCAGTGATTGAACTGAAGCGACAGGGTTCGTCATTTTAATTGTACAGAGAGCTCAGGAGACCGGAAAAATGTTTCAGTTCATTTTACAGAATTCCAAAGAATTCAGACGCCTTGAAATGCAATTAGCAGAAACGCTGAGATGCCTGAACTGAAAAATTACTCCATTCTAAATGAACGTTCAATGATTTTTTAATTGCGCATTTGCACTTGAGGGTGACTCGCTGGTGAACGAACATTGAATGCGCCGATACATCACGAACGTTTAATTCTGCCGAAATTAATGAAGGCTGTTGGCAAAACTGAATATTTATGAAGTGCGCTAATATATTCCATGCGGTACCTTGATGAGAGAAATTTGAAATTCAGGCATCCATAAAAAAACTGTGAATATTAACTAGAACTTTTGCAGGAGTAATGACATTAACAATCTCGTGAACATTGAAGGAAAGCTGACACTTGAAACAATGTTGTGTCCGTGTAAAGATAGGATGGGAGAAAAATTTTTTTGAATGTTGAATGAAGGAATTTTTTTCACGAAGCGATTGTGTGGTGACATTTTTTCATCACAGACCATTGACTAGAGGACAAAAGTTTTTTTCCGCATTTCATCGAGAAGTATAATCATAAAAAACTTGGACTCACGACATCAATGAAATAAGAGGATAGACTCTACAAACCTGAGTGTATAACTTGTATGTTTACCGCTACCAGAAGATAAAATGAAACCTCCATAATTTATGAGAAACAAAAGTAACGACAAATTATTTGGCTTCGCATTTTTTTCGTTTCCGTCTAGTTGAAGCAAAACAGAAGTTGTGACTTCCTATAATTCGGCAACAATAAATTCTGCTATAATAAATTCTCTATAATACGGTAATAAAATTTTCTGCTGTAATAAATTCACTGTAATTCCGCTATAATAATTCCCTATAATTCGGCATGATATATACCGCTGTAATAAATTCCCTGTAATTCCGCAATAAAAAATTCCGCAATAATAAATTCCGCAATAATAAATTCCGCAATAATAAATTCCGCAATAATAAATTCCGCAATGATAAATTCCGCAATAATAAATTTCGCAATAATAAATTCCGCAATAATAAATTCCGCAATAATAAATTCCGCAATAATAAATTCGGAAATAATAAATTCCGCAATAATAAATTCGGCAATAATAAATTCCGCAATAATAAATTCCGCAATAATAAATTCCGCAATAATAAATTCCGCAATAATAAATTCCGTAATAATAAATTCCGCAATAATAAATTCCGCAATAATAAATTCAATTCCGCAATAATAAATTCCGCAATAATAAATTCCCTAGAATTCAGCAAAAATATATTCCGCTATGATACATTCATTGTTATTCCGCTGTAATAAGTTCAAGAAGTCTACGATTTCTTTTCATGAGTGTTCAACAAGAAATATTTGCCCTATTAGCCGGTTATCTCACCCATTTTCTCAAATTTTGTCTTTATGAATACAATTTCATGCCTTAAGATCACTGCAGCGTTTCGACCAGCTGCGAGACCACCATTGCCAATTTTCAACAAAAAAAAAGGAAAATTTGATAAACTCCTAAGAAAAAATTCCGAGCCTTTGAAATATAAAACTTAAAAACGATTAGTGAAATATACATGGACAAATATTCTTCATAATAATTTTCATGTGAATTTTGGTTCATTAAATTCCCTCCCAATATTATATTATGTGAATTTAGCCTAAGAATTCTTTGCAAAAATTTTTATGAGAACTTTGCCATATATTAATTGCCTCCAATATTGTTTTATGTGGATTTATTTGACCTAGGTTTTTAGGGCATTAAATTCTCATGAGCAATGGATCCCTTGAGAATTTCACTTCAATGAACAGCGTATAGAATTACTTTTTGACCTTAATTACACTCACACACCTTCAAATCAAGTACATCTAATGTCTGTTGATAGCGTAGTGGTACGAAACTTAAAAAATATAATTGTCACAAAATCAAATCAGTAAAAACACTTGGTTTTCTTTCAGGTGTTTGTGTTATTTTGCGTGACTTATCTGTATAAGTACGACACAGCAGCACTTTATTTAGTGCTCACGTTTCGAATCAAAGACTTGAAAGTCCAAATTTAAAGCTATAGATTTAATTTTTTACATTAAATAAAAATTTAAATTTAAAGCGATAGATTTAACTTTTCAAGTAAATTTAAAGCAATAAATTTTTTTTGTTATGTAAATTTAAAGCTGTAATCGTATTTTCATAGCTTTCCGAAGGCATGAAAGAGTGTAATAGATTGTGAAGAGCGTTCCATATTCGTAGTACAAAAGGAAAGCGAGAATAATAGTAGAATACAAAGTCATTATACTTCAAAAAATACGTCATTTTTAACGTTGATGACGAAAGAAATCCCTGAGCATTCGTTTTTAATACAATGACATCGAAGTCTCCAAGTCTAACTTTTCCTTTTACACCAAGAAAAAAGTAGAGTCATTTCAGAAGTTTTACCATAAACATCTCATAAAGTTTTCAAACTCCTCCGTGATGAAGGAAGATCGAGTTCTCGCATTAAGAAGCACAATATTCAGTGCGCCTAAGAAAGAAAGCATTTTTGCAAATCAAACGCGAAGTTTATAGGTTTGCTTTTGTGAAACGATGCTCAACATTCTGAGAAAAGGTGAGCTGGAGTACAGGGCTTGCACTGGTATAACACGATAAAAAACACAGACTCTCCTCACAGAGAGCCCACATGTTACACAAGGAAGATTGTTATGCCTCAAGTCTATCAAATATTAACAAACTTGTGGATTTTTGCCCTAAAAATTGCAATTACTGATTCTTTATTTGTTCCTCTTTGTAAATAGGTCAAAGGTTGCCATTTTACAGTTTCCAATACCGCTTATCTACAGCGAACAGTCACATCGGCTCGAATCCCGTAAATGGCGGGAGCTAAAATATCTGCTCAAAAGTACCTTCAATTCTTATATTCGAAAGCGAGAAATGGTCAACTGCAGTATTTGTAGTCATCAGATCATTCAATATAAAGGTATGTTAATGAGAGATATTTAAATATTTGTGTGTTTATTTTTCGTAACACAAACTACAATGCATTGAACTGGCATAAGTCGGGGTATTCGCGTTACTCTCACTTACATGCATATATATTGTATAACTCTAACTTGTGTTTATTTCAATCAACTGTGCTGGGATCGTGCAGAAATGATCACACGCTTCAATATACCTCGTATTTAATAACAATAAAAGCAAAGGCTGAGAAAGGTGTTCTCCTAATGCTAATATTTATTCAGAAAAGAGTCTGCATCATGCATTGCCTTTCCTTGCATTTCGCCACAAACAGCATCAAAATGTGATTACACTTATACTCGAAATGCATTAAAGAATCCGTCGTCAAAAAGATTTGGACAGCATTTGCCTCTCAGCCTCCCTGGCGAAGAAAGGAAACAAATAACCTTATGTTACCCGCCAGAAGCCCTGCACGGCCTAACTAAATGGGCATGAAAGGATGCCCCAAAACACTGAAGATTTATTGTGAACCAGTCCGGGATGAAAGAAGAACAGTATTTTAAGAGAAATACGATTTCAACAATAGGGTTTCATTTTGGGATGAAAGAACAACAATATTACAGAGCGTATACGATTTCAACAATAGTGTTTCATTTTGGGATAGAAGAACAACAATATTACAGAGCGTATACGATTTCAACAATAGTGTTTCATTTTGGGATAGAAGAACAACAATATAACATAGCGTATACGATTTCAACAAAAGTGTTTCATTTTGGGATAGAAGAACAACAATATTACAGAGCGTATACGATTTCAACAATAGTGCTTCATTTTGGAATAGAAGAACAACAGTATTACAGGGCGAATACGATTTCAACAATAGTGCTTTATTTTGGGATAGAAGAACGACAGTATAACATAGCGTATACGATTTCATGAATTATGAATCAGTTCAAGAGGGAAGAAGCGCAATATCTAAAGAGAGGTGCGATTTCACGAGTGAACCAGTTCGGTCGGGACCGATGAACCACAATATTTAAGTGTACGATATCATGAATAGTGAACCAGTTCGGGATGGAAGAACCACAATATTTAAAGAAGGTGTACGATTTCATGAATAATCAACTAGTTCAGAATGGTACAACAATGCTTTAAGACAGTGTATAGTGAATTAGTATAGTGAACCAGTTTATAGTGAACCAGGTTCATGTATAGTGAACCAGTTAGGGATGGAAAAACCAAAATCTTTAAAGAGTGTCCATGATTCTAAAAGAACAATACAGTAAATGACCGCTTAATTTCAGATGCACAGTAGGTAACGAGATTTCCTAATTTAAAAAAAGGTGCAATTAAAATTTTGAACTGATTTTATGAAGGGAGTGTTCAAAATGACTACCCAAATTTGTAAGCCCTGTATTAAAAATTCTATATTAATTTTTGGACGCTCAATATTCAGACAGATATCCCAATATTACAACAACGTTACATTCAAAGAGGTTTGAAAATTCATGATATTGAGGTTCAAGTTTTACTACGGCTTTAATGCAGTTAAATATTTATTCATGATTCTGAAATTGAAATCTTCTGTGCTCGAATCCCGAACCTCAATTTAAGTGATATTCCGGACAGTTATTAGGCGCAGTCTGAAGTGTAGTTTGCACATATAATTTTCACTAACTGAAACTATAAGTTGTAAAATTCCGCATGCAATACTTCTGTTTTCTGGAGAATGAGTTCATATGGACGTTTTTATGACAAAATTCAACGGTATAGTGGCCTGTTTTCTATTCCCCATTTGATCTCATTTTGTAGAGCCAAAAATTATTATTTTTCATCCTGTTGTACTATATTTTTTATTTCTTTCTTCGTTGTTCATAGAAGAATTATTCTGCGATCTCACATTTACTCTAAAATAACAGCTTTTGATAAAAATAGCATAGATTTCTATTAAAATAATAATAAAATTATTCTTCATGAGCTTTGAATTAGCAGCAAATATTTGACCCTGTAAATGTCGTTGTGTCTGATCGTATCAGAAAATCAAATTTCATACACAACCCAGTCTAACTTTTTCGCCGGAGCATGCATGTTTTTCACCGCCTAAGCGATTTAAGTTCTTTCATTTCATATTTGTTTCGTATGTCAAATTGAAATATGTGAGAAATTTAGGACGTAAAATTATAAGTTTCGCGTAATTCAACTCTAGTTAAATCAAAAAGCATCGTTTCCAGGAGCTGACTAACGAGAATGGAAATGTGCGTCATTAGAGATGAGAAAATACAGGGTAGTAAAACACGTAGAAATTTAACATATTTTACCATAGGTTGGTAATTTATAAAAGATAATGGGTTCTCCATGCTAAAGAAACCGTCAAGCATTCCACCATATAGTTTATATCTCTTTAGCTACACTTCATTATGTCAAAAATGAAAATGATAATTTAGACATTTGTGAAAATCTTACCAGGCGGATCGTTGAAATTATTGAGTACAAATCGTACTAGAAAATCAATTCTCAAATACAATCACAATATGTTGAAAAACTATTTCACTCTGTAAATATAGTATGTTCCATAATTAAGGCATAGTTTATACTTCAGGATTATTTCAGAAAAACAAGGCTTGTATTGGAAAATCAGGAGGTAAATGTTATAAGCCTTTCATAAACTATTAAAAATCTATTTCCTTGTGGAACCATTGTTGCTTGACTAGGTAATCAATTTTTGACATAATAATAAACCTGAAATAACCTAATTTTTGAGACTTATTCAGAAAAAAAATTTGCAGGTGAAACCCGACTGGTAAATGTTATATGAGGCAATATCTCAGTTTAAACCATTAATTACAAAGAGCGTATCAAGGGCGTAATTACAAAGAGCGTATCCCAATGAAAAAAGGAGCGCATATCTACAATGGGAAGAAAGAACGCATGACTACCGGAAGAAAGAGCGCATGACTACGAGAAGAAAGAGCGCATGATTACGGGAAGAAAGAGTTCACCGAGAAGCAAGAGCGACTACGGTAAGAAAGAGCTACTACGATAAGAAAGATTGCATGACTAGGGTAAGAAAGAGCTTACAACTACGTATAGAAAAAGCTACCACGGTAAGAAAGAGCTACTACAGTAAGAAAGAAGTTACAACTACGTTAAGAAAGAGCTGCTACGTTAAGAAAAATCTACTACGGTAAGAAAAAGCTACTGCGGTAAGAAAGAGCTACGACAAGAAAGAGTTACTACGGTAAGAAAGAGCTACCACGGTAAGAAAGAGCTACTACGGTAAGAAAGAGCTACTACAGTAAGAAAGAGCTACTACGGTAAGGAAAAACTACTAAGGTAAGAAAGAGCTACCACGGTAAGAAAGAGCTACCACGGTAAGAAAAAGCTACTGCGGCAAGAAAGAGCTACGACAAGAAAGAGTTACTACGGTAAGAAAGAGCTACCACGGTAAGAAAGAGCTACTACGGTAAGAAAGAGCTACTACGGTAAGAAAGAGCTACTACGGTAAGAAAGAGCTGGCCGAGAAGCAAGTGCTGTTGAAGGAAGAGTCTTCAGCGATGGAGAGCCCTGCGCTGTACATTGCTGCGGCACCGCCCACGGTCCCCACCACGGCCATGCTCAGCAGCGCTGCCTTCTGCGCCGCCGATATCTTCCTGCGGAGCAACGTTTGGGGAAATGCAAAGAATTAATTCCTGGCTAGAAAATGGTGTTATAAATGTCAGTGAAAGGAATTAAATACTAGCTAGAAATCGTTATTCTAGGTGTTA
This sequence comes from Morinoia aosen, assembly GCA_030386875.1. Taxonomy (NCBI): domain Eukaryota; kingdom Metazoa; phylum Arthropoda; class Malacostraca; order Amphipoda; family Talitridae; genus Morinoia; species Morinoia aosen. The sequence continues at coordinate 20,786,933 of CM059556.1, forward strand.
GTGAAAGGGATAAATACTAGCTAGAAAATGGAGGGATTAAGTACTAGATTGAAAATGGTATTCTAGATGTTAGTGAAACGGATTAAATACTATGTAGCCAGAAAATGGTATTCTAGAGGTTAGTGAAATAGATTAAATACAATAATTGCAGGAAAACAGATTAATAGATATTAGTGTTAATTGCTATTATGTGTAGATTTGTATGTTATTTAATGCTGTGTGTTAATGTATTTAAGGTATATAGTGAAGTATTGTTCAATGTTTGTATGCGTTATGTTCAGGTAATATAATTGTTTGCTATTTATTGTTATGTGTTATTATGTTCGACTAACATAATTTTAAATTATTTAATTCATGCTATGCGTCATTATATGCTTATAGTATAATATCAGCATGAAATATACGTTACTTGTATTTTTTAATTGCAATTAAAGTTGGAGCCTGTGGCTAAAAAATGTACCAGTGATTTATATCACGAATTTTATGAATTATGGTAAAAAATTTATGCTTTCATTGCAGACATTGAAATCGAGCTGAATCAGTAAAACTCGACTCAGGTAAAAGAGAGAGAGAGTTATTTCTTAATGCATTTACTTATCGCCAATTTCTGGCAGTTTCGAGTGATGGGTCATTCTGTTCGATTTGCTCATACCTTTGAGCTTTTTAGGTATTTCATTGGATTATTTTTCGATAGGAAGAATTTTACGGTTTCATGCATCGATTCGATTAAAGAGGGTTCGAAGGGGACGAATTATATGATTTTTAGGCCTTTCATTAAATTTTACTTCGAAGCAAAGAACTGTACGGCTTTATACATTGTGCTAAATGGTCTGATTTAAAATTTCTGTTCAATGCAGAAAACTTCGAATTTTTCCGCCTATATGCTGTTGATATTAAAAGCAATATTGAATTGGGAGAGGCTTAAAGTAACGAACATGAATAGAGCATGAACATAAAAATTTTTTAGTGAATAGAGCTTGATATTAAACGAATAAGTGTATCGTTTGAAACATATGAATCTTATTACAATGTTCAGCTCTATATCGGTCCCAATTTAAAAGAAGGAGGTTGGCTTTCTACTTTTAATCGGTCATTATAACTATGTAAATAAACGGCAATAAGTAACTGTCTTAATCGATTCAAAATTACAGTTAGTGTATTGTCAGTTTCATAGAAAACGCCCTACCACAAATTATTCATAGAGCAAAAACGTCTATCAGCTTATGTTACTCGATAAAATGAGAACACTTCATTAAACGTTTATATGAAAAGAGCTCTTCGTTTCATGAAAAAAATAACAATCGCGTGACGCAGACTAAAAAATCTACCGTTGATGAAATCTAGAATCGTCAAAGCTGTGAGACCAGCATTGTTTTTTCTTGCTGTTCAATCAAAAGGAGTCCTCTCGTCTTCTGCATTCGGAGTCATTACTTTTTTAAATCATAACCGAATTTAGAAAACCAAAAATGTTTCTCTGTAGACCTCACACACACACACACACACGCACAATCATACACTTCCTTCAGAGAGCATACTTTTATGTACGAACCACAATATATTATTGATGATAAGAAGAGTAGAACACACATCTACCCACAAAAATAAATACAGTAGGGATAGATGTAATAAAATGCGTTTCAAAAATTTCATATATTCATGACACGTTGAAGAGACTATAAATCATTTTTTGAGTTCAAGAAGTAGAATAGAGCAACGGGCTCAGTAAGCTTATGGCAATCCATAAATTAAAATATGTTTTTATCAATAGTTTGAAATAAAAATAAAAACTAGTAAAAAATAGTTAAATATCAATAGTTGAAAAAAATATCAATATTTTTTCAACAGACATTTTGTCAATGATGCACGGTTCAGGTGTTCGTGAATAAAAACGTACAAGACTTACGAGAATTTTACAGTTCTAGACTAAATATGTCATTCGAAATTGTGGTACAACTGAGTGATCGTTTGAGCATTTCGATTCAAAATTTAATACTTTAATTCAATATTTCATCTGTCACCATATTTTCATCGTTTTTACTTCGCCTGAACCCAACTAATTACGTATTTTTATGATTCAATTTGAGAATTTGTGGTGGCTAAGCGGTTTTTCTTCAGTCCGCGAATGGCTTTTTTCTGCTTTTCTGTAAAAGCATTTTAATTTTTCTGTTTCTGCAGTAGCCATTAGGGCTTTTTACTGCAATTCTGTAGTAGCCATTTGGGCATTTTTCTCGGTTTCTGTAGCAAGCATTAGGCATATTTGAATACTCTGGTACCTATACTGTTGAACTCAAACTAAATCTTTTCATAAGGTATGTTTCAGCCAGTGTGTTTCACGTCCTAATTTACAAATGAAATTCAATGAAGTTTCGCTTCACGCAAATTATACCCAATAGTTATTGATAAAGACTACATTACGTTTCATATCACTGTATAAATTAATTAATTCATAAGTTTCAAGACCCACCATATTTAAACATTTTGATCAGAGATGTATTTGAAAATTTTATTATTCGTTACTGCTCTAAGAAATTAAAAAACGGTAAAATGCTTCATGAGGTTTATTATGCCTACCATTTCCAAAAACGTATCTTAACACAGTATTTGATTTTTTGCATGGCACCGAATAAATCAAAAAATAGAAGGTCCATTTATTCACACTTTTGCAACCGAATCTTTTATTCTCTGCAGTTTTTTATAAAAAACACTGGTGAGACATCTATCTATTTTCCAGAGTTATTTTAAATATGATAAATGAGATATCCATGTATAACCGGATCAAGTAAATAAATTCAAAACTGCAGGTAAGCGTAGGTATACATTTCATTCAATTTATTTTTCGCATTGCTCTCAGCACAAAAATTACCTACAACAATAAATTGCATATAATCTATTGCAATAATAGATTGCAATAGATGACAGTCCTTCTGACCAAAAACGCAATATGAAATGAAAAAATCCTTTTTTTTGCATCAGCATTCTCGTTGCAATAAAAAAATATCACAAGGCATTCGATATGATACAAATATCTCGATATCCAACCTTTTAAGATAGAGCCTTGGTAAATATCCCATAAATTACTTCAAAGAAGACATCAGAATACTCCAGTTCCATGGCCGCTAATTTTTTTAGTCACAAACTACATAAACAAATCAGCGAGTGGTGTGGACAAAAACTGTAGATTTTTTCGTGGGACTTTAGCCCTAAAACCACTGCTGCAAAGTAAGTTTACGAACATACCCCATTAGGTGAAATATTCGATTAAAATACGAAGACCAAATCGTTTTTATATAAAATAAAAGGACAGTAAGTCACAGAATAATTTCAACTTACCTTGCTCGGTGAAACGTTCGAATAAAATTCAAAAATCAAATCCTTTTAATGTAAAGTCAAATATGGTAATTCACAGAATAATTACGACTTACCTCGTTAAGTGAAACATTCTAATAAAATGCAAAAAAAAACTCTTAATGTGAAGTCAAATATGGTAATTCACTGAAAAATTTCGACTTACGTCGTTAAGTGAAACGTTCTAATAAAATGCAAAAAACAAATCCTTTTAATGCGAAATCAAAGAGGGTAATTCACAGAATATTTCAACATACCTCATTACGTGAAACGTACGAAAAAAACGCAGAAACCAAACCCTAAAAATGCAAAATCAGAGACAGTAATTCCCAGAATAATTTCACAGAGCACGACCAACCTGACGCTCTCTTCAGTGATGGGGTCTATGAAGCCAGCCAGTCTCCAGTAGAGGAGCGGAGGGCCAATGAAAGACGCGATGGAGATGGTCGTCCCGCCGAGCAGGGCGAGGAGTTTGCTGAAGTTTGGGATGAGCAGAGCAACGAGAATAACACCTGAGGTGATAGCGCTGCGGAGCAGTGCTCGGTACACCGTGAAACCTGCAGAGTATTTTTTTAATAGAGTGGTAACAAAGTGGTGTACTTCTCACCGGCTCATACCATTAAATGTGCTGAGTTATTTGTGTATTTGTGAGCTGAGTGGTCTATCTATCCGCCTTCGACACACGCCTTGAAATGTGCAGAGTTATTCATTTTGAGATACGTCATTTGTATAATATTTTATAATTTTCGGTTAAATGTCCAGTATCTTACTGACAAACGTCGTCAAATGTGCAGGTTATTCCCTTTTACCACTGCATGGGGTAATTGTAATTTTTGGATACGTCGTGGTATGGACATGCAATGATATTCGTTTCTCAGCAGGCATGTCTTTATTCTCCAGTCACACGCCGTGAAATGTGCGCAGTTGCTCATATCTACAAGTAGTAAATGTCATTTTGAAATAATGATAAACGACTTGTACATTTTTTTTAAAATGTTTTTTGTTTTAGAAAAGTAGTCAATATCTCCGTGGCATATGCAGGGAAATATTTGATGTATACCACAATGGTGAACATCATTCTTAGACACGGCATTCAAAATTTAAGAAGAATTTAAGGCATTCAAAATTTAAAATTCAAAATGTTACATTGATATTTTATTAAGCTAACTTGTCTGTACCTCAATCAGATACAAATGAAAAGCGCAGTTTTATTTATGTTTAACATAGTGAGTAATGTAATTAATCACTACCCAACAAATCGAGTGGGGTTAATGATTTAGCAAAATCTTTCTTAATTGGATCACGAAATCAGTGTCTACTCATTTCATTCAGCTCAATGATTCACATTATTCACATGCTTGCCCTAATTAGGGGTGGAGGTCTGACAATTTCTCTCCTTTCATCGCAGCAAATTGTTTGTTTTAACTTTGCATTCGTATGAGTCTTTGATGCGCAATGAAACTTTTGTGTTCATACAGTAGCCGTCATTAGCTCCGACTCCCCAATATTTTGTTAATTTGAATTTTTGCTGAAGAATCTTTTTTTTTGTTGCCCTACCTGCGTGACTGATAAAAACCTGCTGATAACAAATTGTGAATACCCTAAGAAAATTTCAGGTTCGACTGTTGATGGAAGTACTAGTTAATTAAACAAGATCAACAGTAACTTTGCTTCAACCTTTCGGGCGAATAAGGTTAAATCAATAGTCAGCGTTATAATACTCTACCCCATATTAAGTAATATATGTGCTATGGCTACATCTATCAACTGAATGCAGTCTGCGATAATAAATAAATTGGTAATTCAGAAGAATTCTGATGCACCTCATATAGGTAACCTCATATATATATGTAACATATTCCTCATTTTAGCAACGACCAAAAAGAAAAACTAAAAGGATAAAACTAAAAAATACGATGATTTTAAACTCATGTGCTGATCTTCCTTTTCCTCTTAAATATCAAACAAAAAAATAGATAATTCACGTAAATTTTTATGCACCCCAAATTAACGTAGGATGTAACATCTTCCCCGATTTTAGCAACGATTAAAAGGAAAAACTGTAGGGATGAACTGTAAAATACTTTAATTTTGGGCTGAATAGACTAGCAAGGCCTTCTCATCTCAAATACCACGGAAAAAGGAAAAGCTGCGTTTGAAAACGAGTGTCTCTCTTTCCTGTTATAGGAAATTTTCTGCATGAAATAAATTTGACTCAAAACATACTTGTCTAATGCGTTGAAAAATACTCAAAGATATCATTCGTTTTCGATTGCAAGCTAAACTCTGGAAAGAATCCTTCTATAAAATTTATAATTCACGAAAAACATGAACGTGTGCATTATGTTACGCTGTGAAACTTCCAACTCTCCGATGACGAACGTAATTCTGTTAAAAGGTGTCCTGAACCTCACTGCATTTCCTGACAGCGCCTCGTTTCTTTTCTGCAGCGACGCCAAAATTAGCAAATTCAAGCGAACAGTAAAGGCAATTACCCACTAAATGAACTCATGATGGTGCACTGCCTTCCCATTGAGCTTGATCGCCCGTCCACTGAGCGCCAACACCCAAAAAAACGGGAAAACTGAGTGGCGAGCTCATTTTATCGAGGCTTCTCGTGGCAAAAAATTGCGGTTTCTTAAAGCTTATCCTCGTGGGAGACCCAGCGCAAGTAACGTCGATGGACATCCTATTGGGTTCTGCTGTAGAAGCGACAGCGTAGATTTTCTGTTCTTGATGGTAAAGTTAATTCATCCTTAATGCTAGCGGTGGCGACATCGTATGAAGTTAATTCATTCCTGATGCTAGCGGTGGCGACATCGTATGAAGTTAACTAAAACGTTGTTAATTTAAAATAACGAGTTGAAACACGTTACAACGACGAGTTAATTTTACGTGTGCGTAAAATTTACACGTTCAGGCTTTAAAAGAAAATTTGAATTGGTACCGTAAATTTAAATAGTAAATAGTACAATAGTAAAAATTCGTTGACTTCAAACACTTGCAGCTCCGAGCTTTGATAATGAAAATGAATCAGTGGTAAATAAAAGGAATTTACGGACTGATATTTTAAAACCAATGTACAAAAGCTGCTTGAAGTCAAAGTCATCAACAAAAATGAAGTTTCCTAGCAAAAATTTCAATTCATTCTAACAATACCAAAAGCTATCTTTTTTATCCCATAAAGTAGAACGATTTGTTGTACTTTGCAGAAAAAATTCAAGATTTCTAAAATTTCTTCGTCAATTCGTTCGAATACGACAAGAGGGTATATTTTTATCCTATTACGTACAATGATGACTGGTATTTTCCACATAGAAGATATATCTAAATCTTCATCGAAAAGATGACCATGACATTTCATAGTTCCTACTTGAAAGTAAGCCACATAGTTTTCGCAACGGAATAAAACCCTGTAAAGTAAGCCCCACAGTTTTAGTAACGGAATAAAACCCTTTAAAGAACACCACATAGTTTTAATAACGGAATAAAACACTTGATAGTAAACTATATAGTTTCAATGAAGGAATTTAACATCAGTACCCCTGCGAGGATGCTACTTCACACTCTTGATAACAAACACGTCGCATGGGAAAATTATGATGGTAGCTGTTAAACAACTCGAAATAGGTCAAACAGCTCCAATGAGCGAAGGTTTTTCCCGCCTGAACGAATTTTGAAAAATTTTGGGTTGGGAAATCAGGACGAAGTAAATCTGGAATACCGAACGCTTTTTTCCAAACCATGGTGTGCAAATGCAACTTACAGCAGATTATTCAGCACAGTACTAAAAGGCTTTCCGTAATTTGTAGAGTGAAGGTTTTTGTTACCTAAACATGGTTAAGTGACTTCACATCGATGTATGATTTAATGAGCAGAAATGAAGCGAAACCGCTAAAAATTAATTTAAAACATTAAAACTTAACGACCACATGCGAAGCATTATGATTGCAAGATAGAAATGATTCGATGGTCAGAAATTAAGCCACCTGCGACATTCTACTCACGGTTGGCAAGTCCAAACAGCTCTTCGAAGCTCTGCATAGAAGGGTTCATGTTGATGACGAAGGCAAAGAGGAAATGAGCCAACAGCAACACCTGGGGGACACACGCAATCTCACCTCAGATTGGCCATTAGGATGGTTGATCTTCCCAGCTAAAGGAGTCACTGCCCCAGAATATTGAGCCATGAAAATTGTTTGATCCTCATGCACGTCTCGGCGGACTCTCCAATTGCTTCGCTTCGATTATTTCAACTGGGCGAAGTGACTGAACTGTTTTCATTCTATCAATAATTAGTTAGGGTTGCACACTGCATGAAGGTACAACACTCCAATAGCTTCGCTTTGGTTATTTCAACTAGGCGAAGTAACAAAATTTTTTCATTCTATCATTAATTGTATTACAGTTGCAGTGCGCATCAAGATGCAACTTTGGTCATTTCAAATGGTCAAAGTAACTAAACATTTTTCATTCCATCATGAATTATATTAAGGTTGCATACTGCATCAAGCTGCAACATTTCAATTGCTTCGCTTTGGTTATTTCAATGGGTCGAAGTGACTATGTTATTTCAACTGGTAAGAGCAACTGATTTTTTCTTTTCAACTATTAATTATATCAGATTTGCATTGTGCATCAAGAGACAACACTCCGATTCCTTAACTTTAGATATTTTATCTGTCCAAAGAAATTGAACATTTTCAGTTCTGCTATTCATTATGTAAAAGTATGAGAAGTTTTGTGAAGCTTTCTGTTACAAATTACCACAAATAACCACTCAAGAGAAATTTGGGCGGCAGAAATTAATGGTTGGAATGGGTTTCCTTGAAAATTATACGTGAAAATCCACTTAATTAGAGAAAAAATAGCAAATATGATTAAAGACAAATCTGTGATATGGAATTTTTCAAAACGGGCGTGCGCGTGCTTGTATGCGCTTTTTTGTGTGTATTGCTTGTAGGTTTGTATGTGTGTGTGTATTCGTGTTTGTGTGTAAGAACAAAAGGAAACTAAATTTCACTGCATATTCTTTCTTCCCCTACCCAATAAGTGACTCTATGTCATTTTTAGCCCCAAACGAGGTAAAAATGCAGTGTTGTTTGCAATATAGAAGTTTGTTTACTGTTCGTCAGAGACTGACATTAGAAAACATTTTCGCTGAAGCCGGAGAGAAAAACGATTCAATTTAATTTTTCTTCACCTTTCATTCGATGAATGAATGTTCAATCTTCTGCAGTCATTTCTTATAAGACAATCATTATATCTTGAAATATCTCCCTAGGTGAGTGACAAGCTCTCTTGTCTTCCTTTTAACGATCATGTTTTCATGCTCTAAAAAAATGCATAAAGAGGCATAAAATTAGATTGGAAAATACTTAAAGAGCTGTGAAAATATGTTAGAAAATGCGTAACGAGCCATTAAAATAGCTATGAAAATGAATGCGAGTTTCCTATCATTCAGTTACTCATAAGAAATCTGCTCTTGCGTTCAGAAGTTATTTTTTAAAGCTCCATGCGAGCACTTTAGTGAGTCGAGCAAGGTCAAAAGCCTTCGTTCATTTACCTCTCCCTGTTTTTCTAACCGCTGACGGCAAGATGCTTTGAAACCAAACACAAAAACACGGCCTCATCTTCTTGCGGTGCGTACTTCATAATAAGCCTACAAATCTTTCACACCTCACATACCGATCTTTTGAGGATTTTAGCCAGTGCACCCTCGCCCTGAACGATTTTTTTCGGTATTTTTTAGGAATATCGTGTGCAATGTATAATAATTGAGTTCTTCTCGAAATTTTATAGGCAAGGAATGCGCGCATCCTGAAGTCGAAATTAAACTATATACAGTTTCTTACACAAAAAACATTCTCGATGCATCTACTTTTCATTTAAATCATTCCTGAAATAAAAGAAATATCTTGCGGTGTTCAGGCATAATCGCTCAAGTGATTCAAAATATACAAAACCTGTCAGCTTACTGTGACTTATTTTGAGCCGCGTTTCAACGTTCAATAATTTTTTTCATGAACTAACAGTAAACGATATGCAGCCTTGCATACACATGCGTTGTATCAGTCAGCAGTTCACTCCATGTCTTCGTAATGCGAATCGATGAATCATTTTTCGAACACGGGTAAATTTTTGGCACAAAATTCTATCCTTTCTTTTTTCAAAATGGTAAACAGCAGAATTAAAATAACATCAAAAATCCATTCAAAACCTCCCAAAATATTCTATGAAGTCATTATTGGTTTTCATGAAATTCAGTTCAAATAATTTGACAAAGCCACTGTGATAAAATATACTTACAAAATCCTTTTCTCTCTTACTTCAAAACATTTCACCACAGAATCATGAAGGGTGTAAAAAAATTGTTCGAAGCCACCTAAAATGAAATCCAACGTCTTTTTTAGTTTGCCTTGAAATTCCGTTCAAATTTTCAACTAGTCCGAATAAATCTTTCCACACATCTTCACACTACCAAAGTAAAAAATTCTTTCTTCGTCAAGAGAGTATTTAGGGAACCGATAATTAATTACAAGTTTTGCTGCACTTGAAGCGTCAACTGGAGACCATTGCGCAACTGTTTCAAATTAGTTCGCAGTTCCGAACAAAAAATTTATTAGCTTTTTTTGGATCTGAAAAGCCTGTCACTCAAGGAGAGAATGCTTGTAAAATGGGTATTTTGTTCCAACTTTTGACATGTTCCATGTCTTAAGAATTACAAGATTTTGTCAGACTACAGGCATCACACAAATACTTCAAAATTTTGAACACCAATTAAGTATCAGGCAATTATGAATCTAGGCGAATCTAATACTAGCATATCACAACATGCTCGTTTGTTTAATTATTTCACGTTGAAGTATTCATTTTCCCAGTGGAGACGAATTAAAAAATAATATTCAGACTCTAAAAGTTCATTTGGGAAAACTTCAATTCACCAACTTTTGAAAACCCTCACAAAAAGTTTCTCGTATTATGATTCAGACCATGTTTTTGAGTGTAAGGCCAAACCGAGATATCAACATCGCATTCAAGTAATTCAGTTTCACAACAATCGGTTCACGTTCTATTCGACACCAACTTGTACCCTTAATCGATGAGCAACGCGGAAACTTAATTGGTAAGTGAGTCTAATCCGCGCTTCTATGTGAAATCACTACCACTGCGACAGCAGTAGTCTCAATAGGAATGACGTACGTAATTTTACTTGGAGAAGCATACCTCAGACAACTCTATTTCCCTTTCCTTCGGTGATCCACAGAAATTAAAAGCTGTATCCACCCATTTGTGAGCTAGTGTTGTGATTCTCAACGAGAAACCCGTGAAGCAGAATAGCTTAAATTTCTGGCATGCAGAGCGAGCGACATTGATCAGATGCTCGCTTCCTGTTATCATCCAAAGGAAGATTCAGGGAAGTACACTATAATAACTGAGTCCGGTTTCAACCAAAGTTTGATGGTGGGATCGAGGCATAAACAAGGGAAAAACGATGCCGAGTAGGCTTCTATTCGCTATGTTGCTCGGAAGCGATCGAAGGTTAGAGCTTGTGCTGCAAAATTTTCCAGATTACCCGAAATTCGAATACATGCAGCTTGCACAATATTGGCAAATGTTACGTCGACACGAACAACTAGTTTCTCAGTGGAGTTGAAAATTTACCAGAATTATTGCTGATTGTAAATTGTTCTACTAACGATTGTAAGCAGTTCTTTCAAATATTAAGTTTCAATTTCATATTACTTCTACGCAAATACGAGAGAAATGAAAACAACGATGTTGTTGGCCATTGACTAACACGATGCTGACGCAAAAATAATTATCATTCCTACATCTTCAACGAGATCAAACAGATTATTACTCGGTTCCGGAGTTACATGTATCAAGTCCTGGCTCATTACTCCTAGTTGTTGCAGCTGATGTACTTTATACACTCGTTGTGATGATTCACATTAGCGTCGATGCAACTGTATCATCAGGAATGATAAGAAAGAGTCTCTATAAAAGTGCTATGACAGGACCAAGCAGGGGCAAGGCGCAGGAGAACGCAAAAAAACAGTAACTAAAATTAATCACGAAGACGACCTTTGTGAGTGTTCTTTGTTGCCTCCAGCAACCTGAAAAAAGTTTTAATTTCTCACCCGTATTGCAGTCACTGGCGGGCCGGTGATGGCGTCCAGAATATTAGCAGGAGCGTCGTCGCCCAAGACCGCGTAAGAAGACGACGACACGGCCAGATACATCACGTCCAAAACTGGGCAGAAAAAGGGCATACAAGATTTGAAATCCATCTCTAATAGAGCTTACTAAGCTTTTTCTGAGGTGACCATGAACTTAGGCAGTATGAACCCACTCTTTTAGTCCCACGTTTGCGAGTGACATATTAGGACTAGAGTGCTTTCACGAAAGAAAATTAAAGGTGAGCGTAGAACAAACTCTTTTAGTCACATATGTTTGCATGTAATATACAGTATATTAGACTGGAATGTTATCACTATAGAAAGTTGACGGTGAGCGTAGAGTACACTTGCAGGTTTACGAACCTACTCGCTCGTTCACACGTTTAACTGCTATGTGTTAGGACTGAAATACTTTCATGAAAGATACTTCCATGAAAGATACTAAATACTTTCATGAAATACTTTCATGAAAGATTGCAGCTGGCTTGCTTCCAAAAAATGGAGGTGGGAAATTATCACGGCTCGAAACAAGTCGGTAAATTATCAATTGTCATTTCGAAGCTCTGTTGCCAGTTCCAGTTCGGTAAATAATTATTCAAAGTGATCTAACTGAAAAACAGGAAATAAAAAGCTTGAGTATTTTTTTGGAGTTTGTAAAATATTGTGGAAAACTTAAAAAATAGGCCTAAACTTCAAGCAAAAAACCTTTACAAATCATTTTATTCTAATTAGCAGAACGAAGATAATTGCTAATCTACAATTTATTCAGGTAAAAGTGACCCGGTTATCATTTTTCGTCGGTCACTTAGTCCCTCATTCTTCGCAGCGTCCATATGGGCACTAATTACGTTTTATTATTCGTGTAATTAAAATAAAATAAAAATTTTAAGTTTATCTGCGTGTAAATATCACTGGCTTTCAAATGAAAGTGTACACAGAAAAAGGAAGAAACCATTGTAACGTCATTTACGAATCATTAATGTCACAATTAAAAGTTAAATTCTCACTCTCAAATATCTTACCAGTATATTTTTCTGATAGCTAGAGTACTCATTTTTATGCCCATGGTACTCTGACCATTAAGCCCAACTCACGGTAGAGGAAACAAGGTAGGGTCATTTTTATGGGAGAAAATACACCTCCTCTTGTTCGGCTAGCCAATGAAAGGCTTTATTTCAAACAAACTTTATGACGTCACTAAAACGTTAAGCCGTTTGCCCAACAGTGAAATCAGATTTGGGGGGTAGCAGTGCTACCAGATGCAATATGAGAGCTGTATTGGTTTGTTGCCATGACGTCAGCAAAACCACGCCGTCAACGAAAAAAATACTGGTTTGAACATACCTTGTTTCCTCTACCATGGCGCAACTGATGTAATGAGCATTCCTATTATTTTTAGACGTGAAGTTCGCGTGGTGTTCAATTTTATTTAAATTGGACAGAGAGTGGATACTGAGTTGCCAGGAATGACGGCCTTTCATTGCTCTTGACAACTGAGCTAATTATTTATTAGGGGAGTCTCAGACCCACTTTTTCATTCTACATTGAAAACAATTAGAACTTGCGCCCCACATTCTCTTGTCAGGAAATTCATTGATAAAGTTTACAACAAAACGAATAACCCTACTGAACGACATGTTCAAATGCAATGTTCATTGTTTCAATGAAAATGGAATTTTAGTGAACATTCAAGTCGTTGGTACATTTCAACTCTTATAATAAAGGCTCTAAGCGCTTTCTTTACTAAGTTATGTGCTTTAAATTAAAAAATTGAAGAGATAAGCAAGATATCAGTAGAAAAGTGAAGAATTTATGAATCCCAAAGTGTTTGAAAATAATTGTCCAAAATACATTTTTGATCGTAGGTTGAAAATGACGGTAGTTAATATGCGCGTAAATGGTTTATCAGGTGGTAGAAGAAAAAAAAACATTACTTTCTGATTACTTGAAGTACTGAAAATGTGTAATTAGCGTGCCTATGCTACACCCCTCACTACGTCATGAATTTTTCTTATTTCATTATTCATATACGGTTGTTGAACGAATGCATTTTTACTAATGATATCCGTAAATGAAATTTTGTTTTCTACCCCCTTTATATAACGCTAATTGGCCTCTTTCAATTTATCCCTGATGAAAATATTCTTGACAGACAAGCAATGTACGTAAAAATGACGTCTTTTACTTCATAGAATTGTTTAAAGGGAACGAACGATATCGCACTGTCAATTTTTAAATAAATAATTGTACAATTGTTCATATCAATACTTTTCCCTCGTACTCCATTTCCAGGCTCAAGTGATACTACCATTTCCATATAATAGCACTGTTACTATGATATGTTGATAACTACTAGATGGCAGCTGGCTTGCTTTCCAGCTTTTTGCTTGCTTGTTTACTTGCTAGCTTGCTTGTTGGCTGTTTCCTAGCCTGCATGTTCGCTTGCTTGCGTGTTTGCTGGCTTGCTTGTTCGCTTGTTAGCTTGCTAGCTTGCTTGCTTGTTTGCTTGTTTTCTAGTTTAGCCAGCCCCGTGGACTGTACTGGAAATTTCAAAGCGAAATAAAAACCACAACTTCCCCGTCTTGAGGTGCCGCACAAAATCAGATGAAGGAAGATACATCACGCATTTAAATAGATCATTTGAAATAGTTCCGGTATAAAAACAGCGTCGTCCTTTTTTACCAACGTGGATAAAGTAATTAAAATAAAAATAAAATGAATCTAGTGTTGGCTAAAACACAGAGGCTGGAGCGAAATTATTGAGCACTGGGATGAGGAAAACTCATCAACGCATCAAAAGTCCTGAAAAGAAAAATGGCTGAGTGGGATTGGCGGAACTCACGGTAGAGTGAGATGAAAAGTCTTCCGTGTAATTTGCGTCAAAAGCTAGATCATGTGAGATTATTGCTCTGTAGGGTTTTTTGCAGATTATATTTCGCCTCTTAGGCTTTCATTTCACGGTATTAACTCATCAACTTTGTCGTTTGATCAACGTAGGGATAAACTCCATAAGCTCGAGGGTACTATCATATCGACTCCGCGCAAGGCCTACATGTACTCGTATTAAGTTTCCCCTAACTCGGTACCAGACAATCCAAGTGGCTTAGTGCTTCTTTTTCTTAAGGTTATTACTACATGCATTCTGCGCAAAGTCTACTACATGTATTAAGTTTCCCTTAAGTAAATAGGAGAGAACTAAAAATACCGTATAAAATATTTACTCGAATTAAAAATTGCGAGTAAAAATATAAAATTGAACGTTTCGAGCACTCGTTCATCTTCAGCAAGAACAAATTTACCTGAAAGACATGAAATGAGTTAGATTGATGATAAATTAAAAAAAAGAACTAACCTTAAAAAATACCGGTAAACGATTGAGTAGTAGTAGTAGTAGTAATATAGGTTTGCTAGCGCTTCAGTTATTCAAACTATATCGCACCGAAGGTCATATAAGTAGTAGTAGTAGTAGTACCATGAATTTACTAGCTTTTTACAACGATTGATAACGGAAAATAATTAAGCTGGCCTACATTTGTTTGATGACTCTGAATTAGCGTTTTCGAATGGGCTTGTAAAAATATATATTAGTACTCGTCAACGTCGTGGAAGCTTGCAAAAATTTCATGGCTCCCTCATATATTTGAGCATAAAATTACGCACATTTTTCACCCGAATTATGAGAAGTTATGCTACACACAGCACTTAACGAATCCGTTGAGAGAATGAATTTGTTTTCGAATAATAAGTGTCAGTGCAAAAAAATATATATAAGGTAATGAAGGGCATAGAGTAAATTATTAATGAATGATATTGAGTAAACACTTCCAGAGAAAGAGAGAATCGAGAAAGGTTTTTTTAATTATAAGATTGCTCCAATAGGATATTGGTTACCAGATAACCGTTTTTCATCGCATTTTTTTCCATTATTCGGATTTGTATGGATCAAAACGTTAATGAGTATCTATGATTTTTTTTGTTCATCTCGGAAAAAGTGAAGCTCTAGGTACAAGCAAGACCACTATACAAAACCGAAAAATGAATAGATCGATGGGAATTGTACTTTAGAGGAACGTTCATTACTGCCACACATTTATGCGTGTTAACTTTGTTTTAAATAGAGAAGTATAGCTCATCATTCTTTCCATTTATTATCTGCTATAAAAGAAAAATTATAAGCGCCGTTCATTTGTAGGACCTCCATCTTTTATTTCGAAAAGAAGTACAGCTCATTTTTTTTCTAGTAATAACTATCTGATAAAGAAAATCCTACCATTACCAAAGATCGTGAAGAATAGTACAAGTGCGAGACCTCATCATTTCAGGACAGCTATCGGAGATATCTCTCACAGAGAGAAAGCTTCTCAAAAAGTAGGATGAAAGGGTGGAAAATGAGCAATTATCCTCTAAATATAACAGACAGTTTGGCTCGGTTGATTGGCACGTCTTCTGTGACGCTCTCAAGGATATACAAAAAAGGAAGTAATGTTACCAGAAGGGTGTGCTTAATGTTTGCACCTGTGATACGACCCGATTACATCATTTATGTGCTTTATCGAAGATAATAGAATTTCGCCATTTATGACGTGCCTCGTTCACTAGTATTTGAGTAAATACAAATAACCGGTCGTTGAAAAATGGTAAACTACATACATAGAATAGTTCTTTCGCAATGGTTTTATCGACCCCTGGAGTAAACGGGAATAATTTTGAAGAGGTCAATTTTTTGCTTGAGTGCGGATAGCGTTACCAATGGCTGCTTCATATAAATTACAGTGCATTTATAAATAATTCGCTAAGTCATTTTTACACTATTTAAATATGATTATTTTCAATAATTTCTCTAATTTAGTGTTAGAATATTTAAAATGATTTTTAATCCATGTAAATGAAGCGCTGTTCAAAACACCAATCATGTAGTTAATATGCTGGATTCAGGTGTACCCTGAACGATGCGAATGAGAAAAAGATACCAAGCAATTCAAAAAGCATCTATGAATTATTTTATCGTATAACACATTAGTCAAAACCGTGTTTTGGATTTTTATCATTCAGCTTAAAACAACATTTACTTCTGAAATAGTTAGTTTAATACAACACAATGCTGGATTTACAACCATTCAGCATCGGACGACTTCTACCTTTGTGAAATATTTCTACCTGGAATTGTTGAGGCAATACAACTCTATGTTGGATTTATCTTCATTCAACGTTAGACAAGATTTGTATGTGAAATTTTTAAGTCATAGCAACTCAATGTTGAATTTATCGTCATTCAACATTAGACCGTCTCTGTATCTAAAATTCTGTAGGAAATGAACCTCAATGTTAAATATATAATCATTCATCATTAGAAAATTTTTGGGGCTGAAATTTTAAAGGCAATATAACTCAATGTTAAATTTATCATCATTCAACGGTAGACAATCTCTGCATCTGAAATTCTGGAATTAATAAAGGTCAATGTTGAATTTATAATCAAACAAAATTAGACAATCTCTGTACCTGAAATTTTGAAGGCAATAAAACTCAGTGCAAAATTTAACATCATTCAACATTAAACAGCAATTGCATCTGAAATTGTTACGACGATACAAAAATCAAAGTTAGAACTCCACTTACAAACGAATGCGGAGATGATGCTCAGAGAAAACTGCTCCCGGTTCTTCATGTCGTTCTGCACGCAAGGAAACATGGAAGCGCCTCCCATGGAAAACAGAATCGAGCCAAACCCGAAGGAGAAGCTCCGTAGAGTTGGAGGGGTGAATTGCGCATTTTTGTCCGGATTTTCAAGAATTACCTCCACGATAACCACAATCACTGTGGCTACAGTTGTGGCCACCGCAATCAAAGAAGACCACCTGTAAATTATAGAAACTCTGGAGCTTGTATCACAGATACGCTCATCACACACTTTCGGCTGGCTTCGGACAGACCAACCGACCAACCGACCGACCGACCGACCGACGGACGCGGCTCTTATTATAGCATAAAATTGTAAATGCTACGCATAAAAATATTCATGTGTAATATATTATATGTACGTGAAAAGAGCGGCACTTCGACACTTGTCTAGAACTAGACCGGTGGAATCAGGATATAACCTAAAAATGATCGACGAGTTTCTCAATTCTACGCTATTTTTTATTGACAACAGGATAAAGACTTGGATTCCTAAATAGACATAAGATCTTCGATTATTCTACATGCTTCTTTTCCCTTCAGAGCTTTTCCACTGACTTCGATGCAATGAACTCATTTTTAAAGTTATTGGGACGTGAAATCAAGTTAAACAATGTTAGATATCAACACTGACTTCAGAAAGTAGTAGGTTTCTTATCAAACGATACCATTTCAAGTGAAAATAGTCGTACTGTAAGTAAGCTAGATAGAGTAGTAAAAAACGTATGAAAAACTGAGGAACAATTATTTAAGGTAACTTCATTGATGGCTTAAATTTACGTTTCCAAATTTGCACAATTCAGATGCGTACGTAGCTGTTAATTTAAAAGAGAAAAAAGGAAAAGCAAGTTCATAGGGAACGAATATCTTCCTATACATCTTTCCTTCTCCGCTTTCTAGATCACCAGGGCGGCTGTTTGCTCCGGCAAATGTACACCTTCTCGTCCGAAGCGCAACACTTTGCCGTAACGCAGCCATTCTCAACCTTTCCTCCATCACTGGCCCCCTCGGCTTTATGTATTTCTCCATTTATCCCCTACTCTCATACGAAACACACACACCTTTCCATTCTCTCTTTCATACTACAAAATTATATTTAATTGAGTTATTTTTTAAATTATCGGGTACTACAATTATTCACCCCCGACTATTCAATTTTCACCTTCAGGCGTACATTTGCCCCTTATTGAGAACCTGTACCCAAACTTCAAGGAAAAAACATCGAAAAAATTTAGAGCCCGGTCTCACCAGAAGTCTTTCGGTGATTCCATCCAAGTCAGAGGCATGAGCAGTATTCCGAATATGAGTATCCCTTCACAAGGAGTTATTTCGGGCATCCCGTGGCCAATTTCATTCCAGAGGAGAGATACGAAGTCTCCGATGAGGACCAAGTAAACCACCGATGACCCCAACATGTTGACTTGGATGCAAAATTCAATAACGCCCCTTCAAAAAAAAGTATGGTCAATGTGTTTAATTTCTGGTCTGGAATTGATTTCCCTTAAATGTCTGAAATAGGATCTGTGGCTCTTAAGGTTGTGGTGTAGTATTGCATTCAAATCTGTTAGCCAGTTTCCGAAAAAAATCATCAAAAAAGCTGTTACTCGTGGTCGCTAAATAAATAAGTGCTTCTTGGAACATCGTGCCAAGCAGTAAATAAAAATTCTCATACGAGCACTTAAAGAAATAAACTTTTCCGCACTATTATTCTCTTGAGAAATTTGATGTTGGATTTTTAAATTCCTCTTTTTCTTCCGAGTTTGTCAAGGGTCGACTTTAAGAAATCGTCGAGCTACTGAATTTGCCTAATTCAGATGATGAGAGTGGTTTTAATTCCTCTTTTTCTTTCACGTTTGTCAAGGGTCGACTTTAAGAAATCGTCGAGCTACTGAATTTGCCTAATTCAGATGATGAGAGTGGTTTTAATTCCTCTTTTTCTTTCACGTTTGTCAAGGGTCGACTTTAAGAAATCGTCGAGCTACCGAATTTGCCTAATTCAGATGATGAGAGTGGTTTTAATTCCTCTTTTTCTTTCACGTTTGTCAAGGGTCGACTTTAAGAAATCGTCGAGCTACTGAATTTGCCTAATTCAGATGATGAGAGTGGTTTTAATTCCTCTTTTTCTTTCACGTTTGTCAAGGGTCGACTTTAAGAAATCGTCGAGCTACTGAATTTGCCTAATTCAGATGATGAGAGTGGTTTTAATTCCTCTTTTTCTTTCACGTTTGTCAAGGGTCGACTTTAAGAAATCGTCGAGCTACTGAATTTGCCTAATTCAGATGATGAGAGTGGTTTTAATTCCTCTTTTTCTTTCACGTTTGTCAAGGGTCGACTTTAAGAAATCGTCGAGCCACCGAATTTGCCTAATTCAGATGATGAGAGTGGTTTTAATTCCTCTTTTTCTTTCACGTTTGTCAAGGGTCGACTTTAAGAAATCGTCGAGCCACCGAATTTGCCTAATTCAGATGATGAGAGTGGTTTTAATTCCTCTTTTTCTTTCACGTTTGTCAAGGGTCGACTTTAAGAAATCGTCGAGCCACCGAATTTGCCTAATTCAGATGATGAGAGTGGTTTTAATTCCTCTTTTTCTTTCACGTTTGTCAAGGGTCGACTTTAAGAAATCGTCGAGCCACCGAATTTGCCTAATTCAGATGATGAGAGTGGTTTTAATTCCTCTTTTTCTTTCACGTTTGTCAAGGGTCGACTTTAAGAAATCGTCGAGCCACCGAATTTGCCTAATTCAGATGATGAGAGTGGTTTATACGGAGCCTGATTACAATTCAAGTGCAGCGAGTTGAGACCAGAACACCTTTACATTTCAAAATAAATGAGTTAAAGAGGGAAAAACAGGTGTTTGTATTGAGGTATAAAAGATCGTATCCAAAAAAAGTGTTAGTATTGAGGTGTAAAATACTGTAGTCTTAAAACAGGTGTTAGTATCGAGGTATAAAAGATCGTATCCAAAAAAAGTGTTAGTATTGAGGTGTAAAATACTGTAGTCTTAAAACAGGTGTTAGTATCGAGGTATAAAAGATCGTATCCAAAAAAAGTGTTAGTATTGAGGTGTAAAATATCGTAGTCTTAAAACAGGTGTTAGTATCGAGGTATAAAAGATCGTATCCAAAAAAAGTGTTAGTATTGAGGTGTAAAATATCGTAGTCTTAAAACAGGTGTTAGTATCGAGGTATAAAAGATCGTATCCAAAAAAGTGTTAGTATTGAGGTGTAAAATATCGTAGTCTTAAAACAGGTGTTAGTATCGAGGTATAAAAGATCGTATCCAAAAAAAGTGCTAGTATTGAGGTGTAAAATATCGTAGCCTTAAAACAGGTGTTAGTATCGAGGTATAAAAGATCGTTTCCAAAAATATCCTTCAGCAAAATTGTTCACGAATTTTCTTGTTTGTATATGGAGACCGGTAAACCTTCCCCTCATCACATAAGCCTTCTCAAAAATAAATGTCGGTTTTTAAAGGTCATTTTTTCCGTAAAAACGGCATTTTCAAGGAAAATGAGCTCAATTTCGTTACTATTTTTCAAAATGTACTGATTCACCGTCTCGGAATTCAACAGTAAAGTCATTATCAATATTACGAGCGTACACCGTCCGTCAAAAATGACAGAATTAAAAAACTATCCAACAGAGCACGTTAATCACTTAATTTGGTTGGCATACACAGACAGAAATATTTTTTATTCCTTAAACAACGATAAGTATGCGATGGGGGTATTTATGGCGACAACGTCATTTTTCATCGATATTCTTTGTATTAATTCGTCGTTCATGAACACCGAACAAGTACACCTGCATCAAATAAATAAATCTCGGACTTTAAATGCAATTGATATGCCCATGAGACAGCGAACGCCGTATCCCATATACGCTCATCCAGTACCTCATGCGGTCAGTCAGAGCTTTCGAGGGTCGCACGTAAAAAAAAACTATATGCATTCAAATTCTACCTTCAAACCCACGACGGCAATTATATTACTACAACATTTACATAAAAACCCCATTTTAATTTTAAAAAACTTCATTTTAGGCTATTAATTGAAGAACAACGAGTCCCAGTTTACCTGCCGTATTTCCCATAGGCGCGATACGCTATGGCCTGGTACGGAGACCGGTTCACACTGCGGTATTCAGGCCACAGCTCCTCCAGTATCAGCCAGCACTGACTGAGGCGCGTGCCCGCAAATGTTGCGAGGATGGCAAGGATGATGAGCAAGGCAATTCCAGACCAGCCTGTGGAAAATGGGCAATCGATGAGCAATTTAAATAACTAATTTCCATGTTCAATGATCAAAGGTGAGTACTTTAAATGAATAATTTACTCATACAACGCATGAGAAAGGGGAGGAATACATCTGTTAGAAAGGGCAAAAGAGAAAAAGCTATACATACTTTCACGAGTTGTGGGTCCTGACTAAGTTCAGCGATTTCCAAATTTAAATCTGCTTTACAATTTCATAAATCTCGGAAAATTACTTTAAACGTGCTCTGGACTGATCCAAAAGTTGTTATGCATGAGAGAACGAAAAATGCATCATTCGTTGAGGAAAAGGGTTGAAATGTTTGGTGTGCACTAGGGGTGAATGACAATGCCCGATATTGATGTTAACAAATTGAATGAGAATGAATGAAACATTGCGAGATGAGTAATGTAGAAGTAATGGTCTGTAAAATGCGTAGCGGAGGATAAAGAGTAAAATGTGTATAAATGGGTAGTGTGCAGAATGAGTGAAAGACAATAAGGTGCAAAATGAGCATGTACTGAAAGAAACACCGAAAGTTTGAGTCAAGAAAAGAGAAGAAAATACTATTTTAGTCTCGGAAAGAACGCCACAATGAAATGTGAAATAATAAAAAGATACAAAATAAATAACTGAAAGAAAGATGGGACAAGCTTGAGAGAAAATGAAATAATATCAACTGATGAAACAAAAATGGATTGAGTGAATCCGAGTGAATAACTTACAGGAATCGAAAAACAGAGTAAAGAGATCAATGACATACGGTATCTTGCAAAGGAACATAGGAAAGATCGGACTGAAAACGTATGAGAACAAATGTAAGAAATATACAATCAATGGATGATTTAAAAAAATGCAAAATTTAAAGCTCATTCATGATCAAGAACTTGAAAGTCTCGCATGAGCTCATTAATAATTGTACAGACAAAGATTGTGCAAATTTTCATGTGAGCCAATAATTGGTGCCAAATGTGAAAAAATAAGAAATCTTCATATTTCAATTCAAAAGATAGAATGCTTTGATCAAAATCCTTGTTCAATATTTATTCTGAAAGGATAATTAAAGATTAGTTTACCTAGAGTACGGAATTGTTCCTTTTAAGCTGTGCCACCTTAATTTATTTAATCAAAATCTTGCTTAAAATTGTGAATTTATGTAATGCGATAAATGATCTCTGAAACGCCGAAGATACAGTCTTGGGTACTTATTTTAGAATTTAATGAGCCAATAACAAGCTCTGAAATCCCTGAACTAAAATTTTGGGATCTTACTTTAGGATTCAATTACTCAAAGCGCTCTGAAATGCCTGAACTACGGTCCTGGATCATTATTTTAGTATTCAATATCTATTAATATGCTCTGAAATGTCCAAACAACGATCCAGCTTCCTGATTTTTGAATTAAATGTCACACAACACTCTCTGAAATGCCCGACCTACAATTCAAGTTCTTCACTTGATGTTCCATCATCCACATTATCGAGGGAATTGCCCAAACTACAATCCAGCATCATTTTTTATTTTCCTATATTGTCCTATCGGCATGTAAACACGCAATGAGAGGCTCCAACTGAATCAAGGTCGTTATTTAGGGTTCCATTTCCTATATCGATCACTAGTGTACCATATTCATATTGGTTCGCATGGCTCTATGAAGAGAGGTTCCTTTTTTAGTGTCCCATTGCCGATGTCGATCACTAGTGTTCCATATTCATATTGGTTTTCAGGCTTCTATAAAAAACACATACCAGTTTGTGCCATGGCGTAGGGCTGGTTCAAGATACCAGCTCCAACTATTTCAGCAACGATGAACAGTGCTGCAACAGCTGCGCTTATTCCACCCGAACGACCAGAAGAGAATTCTGGAAATGTTTCCTCGGGACCTGCAGAGACGGTGGGCCAGTACGGAGACGCCTCTGGGGAGTACACTTCTACTTTGCCCGACGTAGAAGTCGAATCAGTGTTGCCGGAAGATTCCATGGTGGTCCTCAAGGTTCTAACTCGTGCTGATGCAAATTATCTGACAAGCACAATGTTTTCCCGTAAAAATCGAGGGAAGATGTTTTCCCTATAAAAATGGAGGGAAAATATTTAATTCAGCAAAATATTTTCAGATATACAGAGAAAAATATAATTAGGATGAGTTTATGAGATGAGTCATCTGAAAATAGTGCTTTCTTTAACCCGCATTGAAAAGGAAGAAATTGCTGTCAATTAGGTCTAAAGATTTTTCAATTGAAAAGTCATATAGTGTGCATTTAGATCAAAGGATCTCAAGTTTTGAAGCAATGTTAAATATGCAATACTGAACGGTAAATTTTAAATTTTTGCTAAACATCGCATTTATTCCTCATTTTCATGCCTTTTCACTTCAATTGGATTTCGTATATTGTAAAATTTGAATCTGATATAACGTTGTATTACACTGTGAAATTTTGCCTGCTCCATTTGCATATTCACATTTTCTTTCTTTCACATTTTAAATCTTTCTTTTTTTTACCATCACCTCGCACCTTTTCTACCTCTAGTATAGTCAGTATGTCATTCGCTCTACATCTACCATATTCTGTACATTTTACGTTTTGAATCTTGCGTAGACCATCACTGAGATATTCCTTCCATTATATACTGAGTGTGTCATATATTTTGAACTTTATACAACTTGCATCAGGTCGCTACACACCACAAATTTTGTAACACTCGTTCTCCCTCGCTGACATGCAGCAAAAGTTCACGAATACCTAAGGGCTAATAAAATTTAACTATAAATTCAACTATGTATTAGACAAGTAACTATGTACCTACGTACATAGTATAGGTATATACCGAGCCTTTTCCTATTTTTAGTAGAGGGTGGCTGAGCATCATTGACATAGTGTTAACTATGTCAACGTAGTACATAGTGATAACTGGAATTTTATGGATCTGGAAAATGAATTTAGACAGATAGAGTAAAACTTTGTGCGATAAAAATTCGTGATATTCTCGTAACACGTGTAATTTCAAATTTGAAGAACGTGCGAAAAAATTTTGAGAAATATATTCCAATAGTTTGAAAACTGACACGAACTTGGTGTGTTGTCGGCGGTATGAGAAAATCATTCAAAAGCTCATTTCCACGATATGTTGATTAAATTTATTCATATGTTATGGATTGTCAATTCAAGTATTTTCCTTGAACTGGTAATGTAAATTGAGGTTGAAAGTGGTGAAATAATTAAGACCGGTTTTACGAGTGAGTTCTTTTTCAAAAATAGAAATGCGTATAAGCTACTGGTGAACTTTCAGCGTGATAATTGCCTTCTTTAGAACAAAAAAATCTAAAATGAAGATATAATGTTATAAAATGGAATTCAAATATTACAAAACGTTTGTTTTGAAAAATAATGAAAATACACATCTTAACATTGGTTCTCTTTTTTAACTTACGCTTGAGATTCTCTAAGCATCGCCTTATTGGAAATTTAATGAAAATTTTATACCATATTTCTCGGGTGCTTTATTCTTATAATAGATCGAGGCTTTTTCAACTTCGAGCAATTATCAGGCTCCGGAGGGAGCAATATTAAAGTTAGATTCCGATAAAATATAAGAGTTCAAATCAGCCTCGCCAAATCGTTCCGCCGGTGAGCTACTAGTTCTAATATTCGAACTGCGAAATATTGAAGAAAGTTCCAACGTTACGCAAAGGTTCCAATGTTATAATAATCAAGAAAGATATAGAAGAATCGCAAGAAATAAGAGAAATATAAATGAAATAAATTGACTGAGTTGTCGATTGAGTTCATCAGAACCTTGTTTATTTGCTCACGTTAAAATTGAAAGAAATATTTTAAATAAACGAAACTATGTCAACGTTTATCGAAACATCGTGTTGCGCTTCAAATTCAATTACGTATTATTGGTTTGTCTAATAATTTGAAGGATGAAAATTTGACTTTACTGAAAAATGTATAAATATTATTTAGCTCAGTATCTGATACTTTTTAATTTATTCAAAACCACACGAATAGCTACTGACCCTCGTGTTTAAAGTTATTATAATTATGCGCAATTAAGTTCTCTAATTAAAAACTTTCAGCGCAGGAGCTGATCCTTTAATTTTATTCAAATCCATTAGAATAGCAATTATTGACCCACGTATTTAAAACTCTGAGTCTGAAACTTTTATTGAAAATTTTCAACTCAAAGACACAGAACTCGTATTCTGAGACCATAAGTGTTGCAACTGATACCGCTACTTCAAAGCTTTAGAGTAGCAACTGACACCACGGTAGAGTAAACATGGTAGGTTTAAACCAGTCTTTTTTTCGTTTACGGTGTGGGTTTGCTGACGTCACGGCAACGAACCAATAGCAGCGCTCATGTTACAACCGGTATTTGAAATAAAGCCTTTCTATTGGCTAACCGAACAAAAGTAGGTGTATATTCTTCCATAGAAATGACCCTACCTTGTTTCCTCTGCAGTGACTGACACTCAACTTTTATGCCTTTGAAGTGATGCTTATAAATGAGGGCCCGAGTGAAATGATATGCCGGATGGGCTCAATGCTGTAAAATTGCCTATGAATAATAAAATATGGCACCACCTCTCCGAAGACCAAAATGTCTGCGGTTTCGCTGGATAAATCTTCCTTTCGCTTTTTCTTTGATGTAATGAATGTTATTGCAAATGTAATAATGCGATGAAGTATGATGCTCTACATCGAGAAAAAGTGCGTGCTGAAGAATTTTTTTGCGGGAGTCCTGCGTAGAAATCTTCAGTAAGAAAAAGAGATTAATTTTGTGATTTCCCATTTGGTTGAGTGTAGGTTGAGTATGGTTACCATTTTCATATTATTATTATTTTCTTTTTTAGGGCAAAAGTTCTCAAATTATGTCCTTTCAAGCATATATACCCATTGATGGGTCTTTTTTTAGAAGAAATTTTGTTTTAAGATGTAAATCATGGGAATATTCCCTTTGAAAAAAATAATCAAGCTTCAGTGAGAACCAGCAAAATAATTGGTTAAGCTTCAATTTTTACGCAGACATTTTTTGAAGTTAGGAGAATCGAAATTTTTCTCTGTAATGCGACATTTGTTTTCTCCAGAAGAATTTGAAAAATCGGGTGAATGTCATATCTCGCTTTACATTGAATGTTGTACGACATTACATACATCATAAGCCGCGTCTTGAGGCATTGAACATCGTAACACTACTTAACATGATGTTGATAAGGTAGTAAATATTGAAAATTTCTTCATGCAATGGAAATTTATATCACAGTAAACATCAATAATATTATTCAAGAAAAAGAATTAATTTTTCTAAGAAATTTTCTCATGTTCAAATCAAGTGCTGTAAATTTTCAGTTTATTGGACGTAAATTAATATATAAATTAAATCACCTCTTATAAACACCCTGAATTATTCTGGATTGATCATTTTTCTCTTGGTATGAAATGGAGTGTTTTCATTCATGGGCGAGGGAAATCAGTTCTCTTAACATAAAAGTTCTTTAAAAAAGATTTCACGGCACTGGATCGGTTCTTTGTTACGTTAGGTATAAACG
Source organism: Morinoia aosen (assembly GCA_030386875.1). Classification (NCBI taxonomy): domain Eukaryota; kingdom Metazoa; phylum Arthropoda; class Malacostraca; order Amphipoda; family Talitridae; genus Morinoia; species Morinoia aosen. Next base: position 20,813,946 of record CM059556.1, read on the forward strand.
TCATTTATAATAAATACTTTTTTAGTATACTTTTTTTGTTGCTTTGTGTAACAATGTCATATAAGATAGTGTTTATTTATAAATATTATTCTATGTGAACGAATACTATGTGTATATAAATATTATTTTATGTGAACGAATAGTATTCGTATATAAATATTATCTTATGTGAACGAATAGTATTTGTATATAAATATTATTTTACATGAATGAATAGTATTTGTATATAAATAGCATTTTATGTGAACCATGATCAAGTGTTTCATGTAATTATAATTTTGATAAAGTATTGAACACATGAATTTTTTCTTTTATATCTTGTCTCTAAGGTCTTTCCGTCAGGTGTAACTTCGATGCCTTTTCTCCAGTAATAAAAGTCGGGGGGCTCCTCTTTTTTAAGTAACTTCGAGAGCACTTAACTTTTAGGTTATCTCGTACATACAACACGAATTTTTAGGGTAAAATGTAAGGAAAAACATGACGCGCTAATTGTGTTTACAGCGATACCCTCTTTTTATAAAGAACAGGAGTCTAACCACCGCTGCTCATGGAAACACACGAAAACATAGGCAAAAGTCGTCCATTATGGAAGGCCCATTCCTAAACCGTCAAGTTGCTGATAAAATTTATTATCAAATATAAAAATGGAATTAAGTACAGAAAGTTCAAGAAGTATAGAAAAGAATTAAGGACAGAAAGTTCAAGAAGTATAGAAAAGAATTAAGGACAGAAAGTTTAGTAAGTATAAAAGAAGAATTATCTTTTTTATCTTTATCATCTTTTTACATTATCTTTTATTAGAATTATCTATCTATAAAATCTTCTTAAACTTTCAGTAGTTAATTCTTTTTTGATATTGTACATCAAATTTTATCAGCAACTTGACGGTCTAGGAATGGGCCTTCCATTAGGGCCGACTTCCACCCTTATTTTAAATGCATGCAAAAATTTGAACGATGATTCAATTATTTTAGCGTATTGTGTACGACTAACGAAACAGAATTTCATTAAGTAATTTCCTTCGGATAATTTTTCTCCGGATTAAACTAACTAAAGCCGCGCTAGGACCGCACGACGTATTATAAAGCCAAGAGATTAAAAACCTATATTTACCTACTCACAGAAGAATAAATAAGGTGAACACTGCTTGCCGACTTGAAAATATGTAACATGACTGGTAACGATAGACCTTGGTAAAATTGTACCTCTTTTACTTATTTTTTGTATGATCGGTTCAAAAATATGGATCATGGTTTTTAAGTCGACGCTTTTCTTTTTTGAGTTACTACATAATTCATAAAATCCGCATAAGTAATGGAAAATAACCTCGCTAGCAGGTTTTGGTCGTAAGTGCTTATGATTAGATTTTCGCAGCGCGTGTAGGCCACAAAACTGGGTTCAAATTTTTTTTCACTAGATTTCAAACGATAACTTTAGATAACTAAATGCCCACAGCATGAAGATAGAAAAAAAATCAATTAAGGAATGAAGGGTATAGGGTCAAAAGCATATTTATTCAATCCGATAAAATTTTCTACATGTTTTAGCAGGCTGGGGATTTCATATGTCAAATTGAGCTTTTTAAAGAGCACACGTTCGCTGCTCTAATCCTGTTCTTATTTTTGAATTAGGTCAATTTTCTTATAAATGAATTTCTTCTTGGCAAGCAAACAATTCATTTCGATGTATGAGGCAAATAATAGTCACTGTCGTTGATAATGAATGATTTTCACTTTCTGAATAAAAAAAAACAGTTACCCATGAAAAGTTTTCAATGATGAATAATCAAAAAGTTTTTCTTGGGGTAACTTGTTTTCTTGCGGTCTCGTCACAAATAAATCTCCATTTATAAGATATTTTCGTCATATCCACTGGATTTCGTTTCATTTTCATTACCGGTAAGCTATTTAAAATAGGAAATGCATGGGAAATTTTTCCCAAAATTTGTGACGTGACAGAATAAAAAACGGAATTAAGGCTAAATTAAGACAATTTGACAATTAAATTGAGACAATTTTAAAAGCCAATATGTTGGCATTTATCTCATGTGGCAACTCTGAAAATAAACGTTTTTGCTTTTCTTTTCTTTTCCTTTACAGCAGATTAGACCGCAATTATTTATTTTTCATGCACATTTTCTATTATTTCATTTTTTATGCAAAAAGTAAGAGTCGTTTTGATTAACTTATAAAACATATATCTCAAGAAATAAACAATTTTACTGAATAACATGATAACCGCTGAAGCTTTAATGAATAACATGAATACAAGTACTGCACTAAAAATAATCTATCAAACTAGCTTACATACTTGCCTAAATTATGATAGCTATATAGAAATACGCTGAATGTCAGTGGAAAAAATAGTTCACCTATGCGATGAAATTGGTGTTAAATTATGGTTTTAAAACAACTTAGAAGCAAAAAATATTATATATTGAGTGGCAAGATCGGAGCGCTTAGTCGTTCTTCAAGTTATACCTCATCATCTTACGCGCAGCTTCACTCATACGAATAGAAATTAGTCAAATGTATTTAACCAATACAAATTATCATACGAATAGAAATAAGTATGCGAAATTAGTACACAAAATTAGTTAACGAAAAGAATTAGTTTACGAAATTAGTATACGAATAGAAATTAGTCTTGTGTATTCAACACTTGCGATGCCTAATTAAAGTATCGAATCAATGGCAATTTTTTTCGCATAAGTCATCCGGTAAAGTTAACAGTTTATTCTGTTTATAAAAGTTATTAGTTAAAGATGAAGCACTACTCAAAGATCGAGTGGACTCTATTTCTCTGTTATGGTGCTGATAAATGTTAACGGAATTTCGCACATCAGTAAACGAGGGAAAAGCCGAAGCGGGGACAACATACGGAAATCCGCCGATTTCTTTCGAGGCCAGCAGAGTCTTCATTGAATGCCAAGATCTAAAAAAGCATTGAATTCGGGTTCATTTTTTCCGAAAAAAACACAATATCAAAACTCAGAATAAAAATGGACACCAAAATTAAAATAATTTCATGAAGCTGATTGTTGCTCACCACTTAATACGAAAAACACACTTATATCATGAGCAAATTAGAACGAGTACGTGAAAACCATTCGCTTCGCCACTGAGAATGGTAAGGTGGGGATAAGAGAGGCTCATTTCCTGAGAAGAAGACTGATCCTAAAATACGGAGATCAATTGGGCCTAACTGGAAGGAAATTGCCTCCCCAGTTCTTGAGTTGATCGGCAAAGTCGAGCTTCTGAGAAGGCAATTTGACCGCCGAATAAGTAAGTATAGAGTTCATGAGGTCAAATTTCCTGAATAACCCATTCGCAAAGTGGACGAATTATAAATCTGCATATTTTGTTATAAATAGTGTATTATAAATCCGCGTATTGTGTTATAAATAGTGTGTTATAAATCTGTGTATTGTGTTATAAATAGTGTAATATAAATCTGCGTATTGTGTTATAAATAGTGTGTTATAAATCTGTGTATTGTGTTATAAATAGTGTATTATAAATCTGCGTATTGTGTTATAAAACGTGTATTATAAACCTGCGTATTGTGTTATAAATAGCGTATTATAAATCTGCGTATTGTGTTATAAATAGTGTGTTATAAATCTGCGTATTGTGTTATAAATAGTGTGTTAAAAATCTGCGTATTGTGTTATAAATAGTGTGTTATAAATCTGTGTATTGTGTTATAAATAGTGTATTATAAATCTGCGTATTGTGTTATAAATAGTGTATTATAAATCTGCGTATTGTGTTATAAGTAGTGTGTTATAAATCTGTGTATTGTGTTATAAATAGTGTATTACAAATCTGCGTATTGTGTTATAAATAGTGTATTACAAATCTGCGTATTGTGTTATAAATAGTGTATTATAAATCTGCGTATTGTGTTATAAATAGTGTGTTATAAATCTGCGTAATGTGTTATAAATAGTGTATTATATATATGCGTATTGTGTTATGAATAGTGTATTATAAATCTGCGTATTGTGTTATAAATAATGTATTATAAATCTGCGTATTGTGTTATAAATAGTGTATTATAAATCTGCGTATTGTGTTATAAATAGTGTATTATAAATCTGCGTATTGTGTTATAAATAGTGTGTTATAAATCTGCGTAATGTGTTATAAATAGTGTATTATATATATGCGTATTGTGTTATGAATAGTGTATTATAAATCTGCGTATTGTGTTATAAATAATGTATTATAAATCTGCGTATTGTGTTATAAATAGTGTGTTATAAATCTGCGTATTGTGTTATAAATAGTGTATTGTAAATCTACGTATTGTGTTATAAATAGTGTATTATATATCTGCGTATTGTGTTATAAATAGTGTATTATAAATCTGCGTATTGTGTTCTAAATAGTGTATTATTAATCTGCGTATTGTGTTATGAATAGTGTGTTATAAATCTGCGTATTGTGTTATAAATAGTGTATTATATATCTGCGTATTGGGTTATAAATAGTGTAATATTAAACTGCATATTTTGTTATAAATAGTGTATTATAAATCTGCGTATTGTGTTATAAATAGTGTATTATAAATCTGCGTATTGTGTTATAAATAGTGTATTATAAATTTGCGTATTGTGTTATAAATAGTGTGTTATAAATCTGCGTATTGTGTTATAAATAGTGTATTATAAATCTGCGTATTGTGTTATAAATAGTGTATTATAAATCTGCGTATTGTGTTATAAATAGTGTATTATAAATCTGCGTATTGTGGTAGAAATAGTGTATTATGAATCTGCGTATTGTGTTATAAATAGTGTATTATAAATCTGCGAATTGTGTTATAAATAGTGTATTTCAAATCGTAGTTTATAATAAATCGCAAAATTCCTTGGAAACTAGTTTTTTCAAAAATAAACTCAAAATAACTTTGGATTAACGATCAAAATAAAATAAGTAGGACAGTAGAGGGTTAACAAAATATGTGTAAGTGTACCTCATCATAATAAACAATATTTACTGGGTACACAACCCAAGTGAATTTGGTAGTCTTATTTTAAGTTTCATGTATTATTAATCAGTAAACTTGCCGTTTACTTGCTTGAAATAAAATTCTGGAATTCGTAAATCTTTTCAATGTAAAACTGACACATGATATGAAGCTGTTAAACGCGTGGTCGTATATTCCACCCTCGTGTATCTGATGATATGATAACATTTGATACAATTTGATACCATTTGATGACATTTGATACCATTTGATGGCATTTGATAACATTTGATGACATTTGATACCATTTGATACCATTTGATGACATTTGATACCATTTGATGACATTTGATACCATTTGATGACATTTGATACCATTTCATGGCATTTGATACCATTTGATGACATTTGATACCATTTCATGACATTTGATTCCATTTGATGGCATTTTATATCATTTTATGCCAATTGCCACATAGAGAACCATTTGATATAATTTTTTTTTAATCGCAATATTTGATATCACTTTACACCATTTGATACCATTTGATACCATTTGATACCATTTGATACCAATTACAACAGAATTTGCTCGGCTGAGCAAAAGAAACTGTGAATCACATCATGCATAACTACAAAATTTGATGTCCCTAATCTAGAATTAGATAGCAATTTAGTAACCCCTTCCTCGGAATTAAAGCTTGCAAATTGATTTCGTTTTGAAAGAAATTCACACTGAAAAAACTTGATTGAATACTGCTGCATATTGAGTGGGAAATGATAAAATTGGTAATTAATTTGGGTTGCTCTGCGCATGGAATGTTGAAAATTTTAGTACATGGCATCAGAATCGAATTTAAACATACATATACTCGTATAACTCGGTGCTACTATAGCGTGAGGTCTACCGCCGCACATCGCCTACCCAGATGCAGCGTGAGATGTACAAATTAAGTGTTTATCGCGAAATTAAATGAATGGTGATAAGTAATATTCATTAGTAACCTAACCTGTGCTACTACAGCGTGAGGTCTCATATATCGCCTACCCAGGTGCAGTATGAGATGTACAAATTGTTGATCGTAAATTAATTGCATGGAAATGTCTGCATTAGTAACCTAACCTAACCTCATGCTATAGTACCAGCTAGAGGTAGATCTCATGCTATAGTGTGGTGGACCTCACGCTATAGCAGCACCAATAACACCTCATTTGTGTGTCGATATGAACTGCTCCTAACCCGTTAATTTATGAGGAGTTGCATTTTAATTTTTAAATAATCTCGTTCTACTACTAAAAAATCACTACTACTAACAATCGACTACTAAAATTCTACTACTAAAAAATCATAAAATAAATTTGGTAATCGTAATTAGAGATGTGAGAAATGATGTTAGTTGATTGCATTTCTATCGTAATTTGAGATGTGAGAAATGATGTTATTTGATTGCATTTCAATCGTAATTTGAGATGTAAGAAATGATGTTAGTTGATTGCATTTCAATCGTAATTTGAGATGTAAGAAATGATGTTAGTTGATTGCATTTCAGGACGTAAGTTGTACATATTCATTTCATTTCAAATAAACCAAAGGATTACTTCAGTATCTGTTTTAATCATCTTTTGCCTAATGAAAACTACTCAGTTTGATTATAGACTAATTTCTCCGTGATTTGTTCATCACGCGTAATTTGTATTATTTTCCAAGCATGTATTTGGCTAAAATTACTTCTATTATGAAATTGCAAAAAAATCTGTAACAAAATACACTAGTGCTAGCTCACAAATTTGTATATTTTATGTCAAAACCCCTGTGTTTTTTGCACCAAAATCCATGTGTGTCTGTAGAGTATACAATCCAAGTTATTGTGCGCCAGCGTGAAAAGTACCCTATTTCAGTAGTCGAGTTGATTTGAAATATCAGTAACGAAATCCAGGAGTTTCCGCTCAGACGTTCATCAGTTTTTAATCCAAAGCCCATGTGCTTTTGCACCATGTGTGTCAGTAGTGTACACCATCCAAGTTATTCTGCGTCAGCATGAAGCGTTCCCAATTTCAGTGATCGAGCTGATGTATATCATTATCGAAGTCCACTAATTTCAGCTCTGAAGTTCATCAGTTTTTAATCTAAAACCCACGCGTTCTTGTACAAAAATCAAAGTGTATCTTTAGAGCATATAATCCAAGTTATTCTGCGCCAGCGTAAAACGTACTCTATTTCACAGATCGAGTCCTTGCAGGAAGTCCATAAATCCCGGAAGATAGCCGTGGCGCAACCATTACATTCCAGTTCTCAGAGTTCTCTCTCTCTCACTTTCTGCACGACCTCGTAGAAAACTTTCTGCGATTTGACTCGTCACGCTTTGCAAACTTGACCCAATTTGCCAGTACTGCCTACAACATTGTTGCAGAAACTCGCAACTCTTCGATGATTGACCTGCACCTGCCTTGCGTATTGCATACGTTGTGTGCTCGACAAATTTCGCTGACGACTTTTTTGAGTTGAGTTGCTTCAAGTGTCTTTTTTCCAGTTTTGGCGGAGGTAGTGTGCGCTCAGAGAATTTTTAAAAAACATACATCACAACTATAAGTCTCATTTTTGAATGAACATACACTACAACTATAAGTCTCATTTTTGAATGAACATACACAACAACTATACATACATCTCTTTTTTAATGAACAAACTCCACAACTTAATGGCTCATTTTTGAACTACTGCTTACAGGCATATTTGTAAGCGAAAGGTATATTGGTAACCAAATTGAAAGGTATTTTTATAAGGTAGCATGATAATCATTTATTCCTGTTTTTCAATTAATTCATGGTTAGCGGAAATAAGCCTGTATTTTTTGTTGAAGATGGTCGATTATATGTAAACCATTTTTTTTAATTCGATAAAAGATTTCCTTTTTTTAAATTAAAAAGAAAATTCAAACAACATTCACTGGCCTCTTTTTGTATCTAGAAAACCGACTTAGAATGTTTATTCTTTTGACTGTGTCTGAAACTAACTTTTCCTATGATAAATGAACAATTACATAGTTGAGCAATTTCAGTTATTGGTAGATTATTTCTGATATCCTGGATTGATAAAAACTAACCGCTGTTGAAACAGAGACCAATCATCGTCTGTAATATCGAGACCAATATTCGTTATTAAAATATTAAACCAAATAATCAACATCAACGTACGACAGAACACCTTTGTTTTTGTCGTAAAACAGTGAACACTCACTGTTAAATCACACCGTATATACTCACTCTTAGTATTTTACCATGGGTGGGTGTCTCACTCATCGATTCTTCATGTTAAGTTTTCGCATCATTATTGTGGGCAAGAAATTTTTTCAGAGAGTTTGTAGTCTTTGTACTGTATTTCTTGATGCAAGATCCAGCAGTTCTAACGTGTGCAGTGACAGTTTGAAAATAGTATGGTTTGGATTTGAATTATGTTCTAATTCATTTGATCACGTATTTCATTATATTTCATTTAAATTCATACATTTACAATGTATTCATTATTATTTATTTGTTTGATTTTAATATGAAATGAACTGTCATTGGGTTCCAATTTTAAACATCGACGCTCGACGTAGAATTTTCTGAAGTGAAGGGGACATTCCCGTCCCTCTGAGTTCTCAAGACAAATGCAAATTTTAGGAAATTCTCGGGTAATTTTCTGGACGAATTCTGTCGTCATTTATTTCCCCTCGGACCATTTTCGCTGCCGATAGAATAGAGCCTGTCAGTAGGGAGTTCATTTAAAGGGAAATTAGTGCGGGATTGACAATAGCTTAATTAGTTCACTTGATCAGTTTTGGGAACAGATCAGGGACCGGAAGTTCTCTTAATTCTCTCGCGATAATCATCAAGCCCAACAAAATACAATGAGAAACACTGTACATCAATCTAACGAAACAGGAAACTTTTCTTTGAAATGAAGTGCAGATTTCAAATGCAATCAAACATTCATTACTACATAAATATCCTGCGACAGAATACGTTCACGTTGAATTTCGATAATCAAATACGCAGGGGAGCCCATAAAATAACCGTAAATTCACGACTAAGAGAAAGCACAGAAATGTACGTCAATCTTGGCGTTTAAATATTCCTGCCAGGAAACAAGCCTACGCCAACAGTAACGCAGAGCGCACACCACGCACTAGACACCTGATGGTTGTTTTGACTGGCGATGCTGCAATCGTTGCCCTCTGTTGTCTATTGTGAAGCGTTGCTGATTCGAACACAATGGCTACATTATCGCCGTATGGGCTGATTAACCCTGATCACATAACTTACATGTGACAGGTACCCTAAAAAACGAAAGTCACATTTAAAATTTTCATTAACTGTCAGTATGAGTTCGTACTGTGGAAAAAAAATCGTTAGAATGGGACTGATCAACAGAGATAACGTACCTGGTGGGTGTCATGGGCCCTAAAAAACGAAAGTCACGTTTGAAATTCTTATTAATTGTTCGTAGTGGGAAAATGAATTTGTTAGATTGCGACAACATTGATCACATACCGTACAGTCGACATGGACCTCAAAAAAGAACGAAAGTCCCATTTAGAATTTCATTAATATTTCTTAGACTGAAAATAAATTGGTTGAATTGCGGCTGAACAACAGTGATGACGTACCTGACGGGTGACACGTACCCTAAAAAACGAAAGTCACATTGAAAATTTTCATCCATTGTTCGTAGTTCATCTAACGAATTTTCATTCGCATGTTCGAAGACAAATAGTCAGAGTTTCTTCCTTTCCGTATTCGTTAACAAGCACACGAACTTAGTATTTTTTCGAGTTATTAACCCATTTCCAACGTAGTTAATTCTCATGTAAATCGTTTAATTTGGTCCTCGTTTCGGCGATTTTTGGACGAATTTATTAGACCACTTGATCTTCCACATTTTTTTGCCCTCAAGTTATCAGTAGAGTTCTCCATTTTACATAATTTTTATTTTCCAACGGGAACCAAAGCAGCTGTCAAATAATAAAAAGGAATCTTACATAGATCATGGAAGTACGATTATTTTTTCATCTATGTTGTTTCATCATATATAGTAGCGCTATAATTATCAATTATCATTACTTTGATTTTCAGTATATTTTGTGGTACTGTACTATCCTATACTATAATATGAGCCCCGTCAGTCCGTCTGTCCATCCGTCCGTCTGTCCGTCCGTCAGTCTGTCGATCACACCCACCAACCTGCAGTGGGTGATAAGCGTATGTGTGAGACATGCTTAATCAAATCCACAATTTTTGGAGTAATAATCCACCAGATTCGGAGTCGGAATGTATATCACATGTATTGGTAGGAAATAGGAACGTGTGTCGTGATTTTTCGAACATCATTATACATTTTTGACGGGCCGTGTGCACTCGGCCTCACCAACTCTAGAGGAAGTGAAATTTTCTATTTCTTTCGGTCATTATTTCATTTCGCCTCTTCTCTCATTTCAAATGAAGGGGTGAACTAATAAATTATTACTTTGAACTTAAACTTGTGAATGTTCTTGTATAGTATAGCCTGATAATTCGGCTCTAAGCCACTCACGTACAAACACAAAGACGGAAAGAAATGTTCCGCAAGCTCAGCAAAAAAACAATTCCAATACGGGATAGCTGTTACTATTATTGTTTCGAAGAAATCGTTATCGAATGCAACAACATATACAGTATATCAAGTGCGTAATTCTAGTCGACGTATATTCAGAACAAGTTGTAAAACATTTTAAAATATTGCTAAGATACTAAGACTATCGACTCACTGAACGAGAACGTGATACATACCAGTCTGCACCAGCCTATTTAATTAGTGACGCAACCAGACACGAAGAGAGTACACCAGAGCTTCCTTGAATAAATCGCCTGTTTTCAATGAACTGTTCCATGATGCGCTGAATTTTTTGAATGTCTGGAACAATCATTGAAGGACTCAGGAGTTACTTTGTCCTCGTGTTCAATAAGTCTTTTGATGAATTGTCTATAGTTAGCATTCTCCATTGACTGGAGATATAGACAAATGAATAACAAGAGACAGACAGTGTGAGGTAAAACACGTTTGGTAGGATACTACGAACCAAACAAGTAAAAACAAGTTAAGTAGGATGAGGAAAATGTAACAAGACAGAGCAAGTTAAGCAGGGTGGGGAGGATGTAACTAGATAGAACAAGTTAAGCAGGAGGAGGATGTAACCAGGCATAGCAAGTTAAGTAGGATGAGGAGGATGTATCTAGATAGAACAAGCTAAAAGTAGGAGGAGGAGGATGTAACCAGGCATAGCAAGTTAAGTAGGATGAGGAGGATGTAACTAGGTAGAACAAGCTAAAAGTAGGAGGAGGAGGATGTAACCAGGCATAGCAAGTTAAGTAGGATGAGGAGGATGTAACTAGGTAGAACAAGCTAAAAGTAGGAGGAGGAGGATGTAACCAGGCAGAGCAAGTTAAGTAGGATGAGCAAGATGTAACTAGATAGAACAAGCTAATTATGATGAAGAGGATGTGATAAGATAGAACATATTAATTTTAGGATGAGAAGGATGTAGCAAGATGGAACAAGTTATATAGGGTGAGAAGAATGTAACATGATAGAACAAGATAAGTAAGATGAGGAGGATGTAGCAAGATGGAACGAGTTAAATATAAGGAGGAGAGGGTAACAATTAAGATGGAACAAGTTAAATATGAGGAGAGGGTAACAATTAAGATGGAACAAGTTAAATATGATGAGGAGAGGGTAACAGTTAATATGGAACAAGTTGAGTTGGCGGATGTGACAAGGTAAAACTACTGAGGTAGGATGAGAAGGATGAAACCAGATGGAACAAGTGACACAAGGTGAGAAATGACAGGAACAAGTGACGGGATGACACAAAAAAATAGATTAAGATAAATGGAACTTAATGTAAAGGATCAGGCACGCTATGACAAAGAAAACAGAACTACTCAAATAAAATCAAATGAAACTGATGATTCATAGGAGAACTGCGAAACTTAATACAACATCACAGTTCTACTCTGCAGGACAGAGAGAGTGAAACAGAATGAAGCAGATAAAGCTAGCTAGCGAGTTACACTGAAATTGCAGCTCTGTATTAGTTACTGATATTATTAGGAGTTATTTCATGTTTCAACAAACTGGGATTGTTATTTTTATCAAAATTAAATTTGTAATGCTCGTGTTCTGAACGCTGTCCCTTAATTTAGAATAAATGAACGGGTTTTTAAATCAAAAGAACGGTTCGGAGTATGTTTCTTGGAAAAAACTTTTCAGTATGAATAAAATTATTTCATTCGTATTATTTATTTCATATTAAATTAAGTAGTATTCCAATATTCAGGCCATGACAACTAATTACACAATATTTTCTAACATTCTCTTAAATTAATTGCGAAATAACTTGAAGTTTGGGAGAGAAATGTATCAACAACAACGATTCTTAATAGAGCATACAAGATATACGTTATGAACAAATGAAAATTTATTCACAGAGAAGCCCTTCTGACGATTCTTCAGTTCTTTATCCAGCAAATGAAGTTTCACAATTAGCTCATGTATCTTGCTTCCAATCGCGCAGAAAGAAACGCTGACAACTCTTGCCTGAAGTTGACTGATGCAATTAAAAACTTCAGAAGTCAGTCTTAGCAACTGAAGGAGTCTTGAAAAATCGATCGATGAGGATTTTTCAAGCATCGAAATAAGAGATCAGGCACTGGGTCAGGCTGGCTACGAGCGCCTACTTGTTAACGTTTTTCTGACAAATTCAAGTCCCTTTAAATTTATCATTGTAATTCGTAAGAAAATTACGAGCCTAATGTTATAGAACCTAGACTGGCTTCGAGCGCCGACTTGTTTACGTTTTCTGACAAATTCCCTTTAATCATTGTGATTTATGAAGAAATTTTGAGATTCATGTAATAGAACCTAGAATTCTAGTTAACATGACAATTAAGAAAGAAATTGATATCAACGTCAACGTTAGAGGGGGTTCATACCTATAAATTTAATTTCGGTAGAAACCTTGAGAAATGTGGCATAGAAATTGAAGAAACAATTTCACGAATATTATAAAAGGACTTAGAATCTCTTAGCAGAAAGAGTAAAATTAATATTATTCTTAAAAACTCGCAGTTTGCGGGGGGAATTGTGTAATTGTGTAATTTAGTTTCCCCTCAAAAATCCTCCTTGAAGAAATGAAACACTTTAAATTGAAAATCATGTGAACTTCAACAATAAGGCTATGATATTCGTAACATAAAAACAAAGAAAGGAAATAAATTTCATTCAATCAGAAACCGCATCGGGGCTTAGATCTATCAACAGTTCAGGCTGAAGATCATTGTATCTCGGAAATAAATCATACTGCAGTGAATAGGAGGCGTTAAAAGCATAATTAGAAAAATGTGTCAAAAATTACTTTGAGCCATTAATCAACAGGTTGTTATGTATTGAATATATGGAAGGAATATGAGTTGCATTTATTGTTCAGGTTAGATTTTCGCTTAAAAACATCGAAAGTCTCTTACGTCCTGAGAACAATAGTTGTTTTAAGCTGATTGTAAAATTTTGAAATCGGTGGCGCACATTGCATTTTTCAGCATGATAGCGCACTGCAGAATGAGATGAGAGCATGGAAGTTTTTACCCGGTGCTCTGCTACTCAGATATGAAAATTCCGTGATGTCGTGTCGACGTACAACCATGTGCGTTACACACAACTGTATTAGTACGCCAAAGAGACTTGTATCTCAACGGGAAGTGTCTCCTTGTACTGCATATGAGAAGTCACCTTGAAATTTTAAACAGGAGTGACACGTAACTCAAAGTTACGAAAATATTTCGCACGCAGTATATAGAAATATATATATATATATATATATATATATATATATATATATATATATATATATATAATTGTACTGCTAGCGAGAGCTTCTCGGACGGCACTCCAAAATACGGAAATGACAAGTTTGAACATTGTTTCATTATTTTGTACAGCCGCCCGTGACATGTATTTCTTTGCCGATCATTCGCTTTGCCGATCATTAGCACCCAAATTTAAATTGCTGGGGATTAACCGCAAATTTATGAAAATTACATACTTATAAATATGCGGGATGAAAAAATTACCGGGAACAAAAAGAAACAGAGCAATAAAACGGGAGATAAATTAATTTAGTAGAAGTTCAAACTGCTGAAAAACTTACCAACTCTAGAGATGGATGAATATTTTACACGACAAAATTCTAATTCGAATAGAAAGAGAATAGCGTACTAGGTGAAGTACCAGTCTGTAGAATAAATGAGAGCGTTGTTGGATGATTGACTAATACCACACACAAAAAAATTAAGTAACCCGCTGGACATTAAAGGTCAGAAAACGAACTAAAAAATACTATAGCATGAACTGAAGTCGAAATGAAATAAAGAGAATACACTAACACCAGCATAAAGATAAAATTCAGGAACATTCATTTTGAAGTAAAAAGCAAAAGGATTCAAAAACATTGGGCTTACCCAGGAATAAATCTGAAAAAATGTGTTACAAAATAAACTCATGCGAGTGCATTATCATAAGCGCATTACCAGAAAAGTATTCAAGAGCATTTTTGTGGATATAAAATCAAGAGAAAGCAGTAAAATTGGACAGTTCTCACAATTATATACTGAAACAATTGAATTCAAATGCAATCGAGAGAATGCAGTAATATTGCTACCTTTTCAGCTTTATACAAACATCCATTCGTAGTCAAATAAAAACATGAGAAAGCAGTAACATTGGTGACTTCTTTTAAAACCACTTGTAATAAAATGAAAACAAGAGAATGCAGTAACATTTCTACATTCTCAGTATAATACACACTACCATTTGTGTTGAAATTAATTCAAGAGAATGCAGTAATGTTGGTGCCTTTTCAATTTAATCTACACAACCATTTCTGACGATATGAAAACTAAATGAATATAATGTGATGGAATGGGTAAAGTCTAGGAACCAATTTGTCAGCACTACTGTAGTAGCATTGTCAAAATAAAATCAAAGGAATGCAGTAACTTTTGTCAATTCGCATAGTAATGTACTAAAACATGAAATGAAATTTATATTCATATTGAAAAGTTTTTTCCTTGAAACATACACCGAACAGTCCTTTTGATTTAAAAACCCGTTCATTTATTCTATATTTGAAGGGCAGCGTTCATAACACGAGCATTACAAATATAATTTTGATAAAAATTAACAATCCCAGTTGAAATGAAACCAAGAGGAGGTATTCAACTTTGCTGAATTTTCATGGCTATGCACTTAGACTGGGAAAACATTTCGCGACTCGACTGAGTTGTTTTGAATGCCGCAGAGCCAGGGAAGCTCTCCCAGCTCTGATGTCTGTTTAAAAGGAAGCCCCTAAGAGGGATGTGACTTGGCACGAGGTATGCAAGTGGTGCTTTGCAACTCGCTAGGTTCAGTGACTTAACCTCCTGGAACTTTACTTTGCTACGATACGTGTCAATATTCGACGATATTGGCACCTAAACTTTTATTTAATTCTACATCAGGTGTATTTTGAGTAATTCACCCACTTCACTTATTCAAACACTTCCTTAGTTTGTTCATTTCACATTAGGACTTTCCCTGCACTAACTATATTTTTGCATTACTTCGGGAAAATAATATTGCTTCGAGGCTGTGTTGAAATGCTACCTTTAATATGGTTTTATTTAAGATATTTTTCGAATTTGCTTTCACATCATTTTACGTGCTCTTCAAATATCTATTTTTTTCATTTTATCTTTCCTTCTAATAAATAAATCATTTTTCGTTTAAGTTTGAGCGTAATGTCCCTTAAATATCCAATTACGCCCAGGCATAATCAAGAATTTATCAACTAATCCATGTAATATATAAATTGAAAGATTTAATCAAAACCCACGAGGGCTGCTTTTTATTTAGACTGATAAACGTTTGGAATTATTTAATTATGATCAAACTTTGGCAGCAATTTAATTTCAATGCAGACGAACGTCTTACAAACTTTGAATTTCCAAGAGAAGCGACGCAGCTCAGAAATGGCGATGAACTTTTTATTTGAGCGGTATTTTATAAAAACTAACAAATTAGCACATTTTTTCGAGATATGAGAAACATATCCCTTGTATATCAATTTTTCAAGAAATTATTGAAATTGAAACGCTCAATAACCATTTAAAAAGAGTAATGATGATTTCCTACGCAATAATTTCAGAGGGTAGTAAATCATCTCTTTTTTTTAAATTAGACAGAAAATTTAGACAATGTTATTGACAGTCTCCCCGCTAAATATTTCTTCAGTAGACTCCGAATTAAACCTCAAGGATGCAAACCCACACTTGTGCCTACTGCGCCTAGCTCTTGTTCACAATCTTACGCTCCGTTTAGTTTTGGCATTTTGTCAGCCGCAAAGTTGAAACAATCGATTGCATTTGAACTCATAATCCCACCATATTCATTTCCACAAATGTATATTTTTTACACGAATTGTGAACCAAGGTTCAATCACATACACAAATAAACTTGCAAATTATCGATCGCCAGTAAAGTAATAGCTTCACTTCGTTCAACGGAGTAACTTATCCTTGTTTCATTCGCATTGTGGGCCAAAGTACATTTGTAAGTAAAAAATGCATTCTTCGTAAAAATTTCCACTTTTTCAGTACTGGTGTCATTCAACGCCTAACGATGGGAAAATTACGCCGCGCACAAGTTCTATTTAAAACATTGCGATGGGGAAAAACGCAAATTAAGGTTGAAATGAAAATTTAATTTTTTTTCGTTACACATGAAATTGAAGATCAAACGACAACAAACATTTTGCGGCCAACAAATTGTTAATATTGTAAAACAAGTTTTATTCTAATTTCTCGCAGCAGGATTTTTGTTTAGGGGTTATCCTTGTATACAGACGACGTTTCTGGTGCAAAATTGGAAAACATAAAATGGAAACCTATATAGGAATGATCGGTACTTTGTTGTCTTCAGTTGTTCAGATTGATTGTTTTTGTGCTGATTATTATTCGCATTAGTAATTTACTTCAGGAAGAAAAATTGGAAACCGTTTGTGGTACATATGTGAGCACCTTTTTTTCGTGAGTTTGAAGACGAAAAACAAAAACTCAGAATCACACGTATTCTTCGTAAAAAAACTGATAGCTTTTAAAAACCATATGAATGGTGATTGAATATTGGAAATGCATGGAGTCGGTCAAATTAAAGAAAAATAAACTAGCAATCAGTGATTTCGGATGTTGAAAATAAGTTGAGGTTTTTGCAATCTGGTAGGCCACTAAATTTCTTACGATTTTACATTTCATCCTAAAACATTTATTTAAATAAATCTTGCTGGTCACAAAGCCGTCACAAATTTGAAAGATTGTGATTCCCATAACATAAAAACTGTTGAATCACAACATCAAATCATTCATCACTTCTGTATAATACTATTCAAAACGATTCGGTACACTCCATAAACTATTGAAAATAGAAAAAAAATCTGAAATACCCCACAACCTCCTCCAAATTCCAATGTAATGTTTACACCGTTAAAAAATTTTTTTAAGAGGATTCGTCACCTGAGGTTACACTCACTTGATTCTATTTTCAATTGAGGAAAGAGTTCGTACAGTTTTTTTGTTTCCAAATCGTTAAATTGACGTCATTTGTTTTGATTTGAGCAACTTATAGAGATTTTGTTACATGATTATTAAACTGACATAATTTCAATTTCGATTTGATGAAGTGGCACTCACCATTTTTTGTTACCTACCTGTTAAACTGACGGAATTTCTAATATAACTTGAGAAAGTAGCTTTGACACTTTTTTTCTTTCATAATTGAGAAATTGACATAATTTCTATTTTGACTTGATGAAGTTTTTAGTCAGACTGTTTATATTTCCTTATAGTTAAATTGACGCAATTCCTGTTCTGATTTGAGGAAGCGACCATCAACCGCACCGACGTTCCCATGCTTCTTTTTAAACCAACATATCTCTATCAGTTCAAGGGTAATCGCAAGCGTGGATACAAATAACAAAAGTACCGTAACTATGCCTTGAAATCTGTGGTAGTAGTCGTAGTTGACTCGACCCTCAGCTGGGTTTGCGTCATTCTCACTTCCTCTAGGCTCAGTATTGCTAGCCTAGAAAAGCGTGGGATTCTTCCCCTCAGTATGGACGTGCACTCTGCATGAAGAGGTCTTGTATTAAAACAAGGAAGAGTGAATAGAAAACAGCCTTTCGGGTGCATAGAAAACGGAGTACATAGAAAACGGATTGCGTTCATGCGCCGAAATCCGGCAAAGTTTGTGTCGTGAATACAGAACAATCTGATAAAACTTGTGTTAAACTTTTGAGACGGATTTGACAGTCTTTTGCAGTTTACGGAAAACCAGATAATGGAAATTTGAAAGTCATGAAAAATGAGTTCGTGAATTTAGAGGAGCTTGATATCAAAATTATGATACCTCTAAGAAATGGTATTTTCAGGTGGAAAAACATTCATTTTCACATTCGTCATTATCACATTCTCTTTCTGAATTCGATTAGTGTAGTTTTGAACGTGTTTTTCTGTGAAATAAGAGTGAAAAATATCAAATTCGCTAACGTTTGTCGGGATTCAATAAAAAATCCGGGCTAGAGCAATTTTTGTGAAAAATATAGACAAATTTTACAGTATATTACCTCCAGGGAGTCACACATTTATATTATTTTCCACAAGCGAGTTTCATCCCCTCTATGCTGATCAGAAAACGAAGTGTTGAAAGTGTCCTAAGTGTGCATTGAAACCATGGAAAAAGTTCCTGTTTCACAGGTCGTTCAGAAATCGTCAAGCGAACCCCAAAAACTCAGTCAAATAAGCGTTTTTTTCCAATCTTTAGCACCGTATTATAACGCACAGAGTTCGCGCTATTGGTATTGTCTTTCGTTTTTTATTGGAGTTTCTGTTGCTTATTTCTGAGCACTTCTACGGTTGGGACTTTATCCATTTCCATGATTTTCACATTTGGTGACGCAAAATTTACAAAAGCCCATGGCATAAATTATTTGTCGCTGAGAAGTGATCCAGAAAAGTCTGGATCGTATAAGACAGAAGGAAGTGTCCACTAAGAAAAAATTGTTTCATTCCATTTCTGTTATTTTCGATGAGAAACAATTATCGGTAAGTTTTATATACATCAGCTAATAAATAAAATACAGATTATGTGGATTACAATGAGAAGTTTAAAATGCGTTATCAAAGAAATAACAGTAACATTAGAGACACCAGTAAAACGGAATGTACATAGACAAATTAGAGAGACTTGATCTGTCTTTCGTGAGAAATGTCTGCGAATGTACTCATAATACTGTAATATCCGTGAAGTTAATGAACGACATACGTGGAAAAATCTAATTTTCGTTAAAAAAAATCATAAAAGACTGTGCCGTTTAAACTACATGAACATCTTACGCAATTTAGCGTAAATATTACTAACTTTTAATTGCAAAGGTTACAGTTTATGGGAATCAAACCGATGTATAGAACTTCCTACTTAGCTCGGACAATATTTTTGCTGTTGGATTGCACCGCCGGTCCAAGAAATATGCGGTTCCGACTGCATTTTATCGGCACTTCGGGAAATTGTTTCCAAAAGCTTTAAGGAATTCACAATAAACAAGCCGCAAGAGATTGTATTACCATTTATCGCAGGACAGTAGAATCTTCATTTAGTAGCCGTCTAAGGCACGGGCTTAGAGTAGAATTCCTCAGGAATTGTAAAACGGAAAAGTACTTTTTGTCTAAACAACCTGAGCAAAAATAAGTTAGTCTGAGAGATACGAAAGAGAAAATGAATTATTTGATATGACTGCTCATTTACTTCAACATTTTTACACCTTTATTTTTAATAATGAACAAATACCCGAGCAGTGCATCAAAAAAACGAAAATGTAATTTAAGGAAAATGCTTCGAATAGAATGAGGAACTCATTCTGGAACTCTTTGAAATATTAGCATGAATGAAGCGTCATAGGTGAGCCCTCGTAATCTTTTCCTATCCGTTTTAATGAAGGGAATGAAAAACTTTTCCTCTGAGAAGCGTACTGAAATGAAGCATGAAGTATCCAGCAAAGTGTATCCATTAGCAAAGCAAAATGTCTGTAAAAAAGCGGTGGTTTCGTTACACAGCAATGATGTGGCGCACATGCGTAGAAATTCAGTATTTTTCTTGTTTTTGCCACACCTGGCACGAGGTGCAGGAAGGATTTATTTTGGTTCGTGGAGGAGATGTTGAAGTACCTCAACTATTTCCATTGCGTTAATTATGTAATATCTTAATTGGTTCTTGGTGGAGATGTTGAAATACATTAACTATTTCCATTTCGTTAATTATGTAATTCATCCAACAAGTGAAGACTGTAACCAGTGTATGATTTCCATCATGGTTATACAAATATAATAAATTGTAATTTGGTTCTTAGAGAAACAAATGCTTCCAACATAAATCATTGCAATGTACTTTGGCGGTGAAATGATGTATCCAAGAAGCCTGTTTTGATAATTTGGTTGTTCATATTTTCAAAACTCACAACTCACATTTTCTAGAGCTAAAGTGGCAAAATATTGACATTTTTTTCTGTCGTCATTTTTTAATCAGAATCAAAAAGCCCTCCATATTTGTAACTGTAATAGCATGTACATCTTCTTGATGTGATCAACTTTGTTACTAGAGAAGGGTGGCTTCTAAATCGTTCATTACCTGACTGAAAATTACTTCTAAGGCTGTATTTATAAAGTTCTAAATATGAAAGACAGCCGTGTAAGTAATTTTCAGTTAGTTAATGAACGATTTAGAAGCCACCCTTCAGTGGTACCAAAGTTAATCACATCAAGAAGATGGACATGCTATTACAGTTTCAAATTATGAGGGCTCTCTGCTTTAGATTTAAATATGACGGCCGAAAAAAATTCATTAATTTGCCATTATAGCTCCAGAAAATGTGAGTTAAGTAGTTTGCTATAGACTGTTGCATTATTAAATAAACGACTGAAACAGACGCAAATGAAAAATTTGTATAAAAATACCTAAAATTTAAAGTCTGAATTGAAGTTCATGGTGTACATCAAATTTTTTTTATGATTTATAAATTTATCAACAAGTCACCTCGTTGAAATTTTCTTTTTTTGTCTTCAGTCTTACTATAAAAAAAATGAGCAATATTACGAAATATGATGAGTTTATGAAGTCAAAAAATCTGTTGATGGAATCATTCAAAAGCTAATGGATGCAAACAGCTGAGAAAAACATAGTTTAAAGCAGCGTAAAAAAAGACAAGGTTTAATAATCTCATAAAGTCTCAAAGTGTCTCTGAAATATCTCAAACAATAATAAAAATGAATAATAATAATGAAGGCATCTAAGGATGCCTCTTTTTTTTTAATCACGTGAAAATGATCTAAAAGAGTACGTAATGAAGCAAGAAGCATTAATCAAAAATAAGAACAAGGTCTTCAAGAACAAGGTCGATAGTTACATTTATACACCTACGCCAGCGTTCGTAATGCAAGGGAGAGAGACGCGTGCCAAATGTGTGGTCGCGCTTTGATTTCTATTCATAACAGGCTGCTGTTCGTTTTCTTTACATCAAACCTAGTTTTCTTTGCTTAGAATACGCTTCTCCATTTCCATCGAATAAAATAATGCATCATATTTTACATATACATCATGAAGTTAGTTGCTCTCTTTTCATGTAATGTGGTTTTTCGTTTCCTCACTTAAATTATCAGTTTTTTTTCTTCTCATAAATGACTATCCTCGTCTTTTTAAACAAAACATTTCGATCTTCATTGTGTTTAGATGATGTGCCACTTTTCATTTTGTAACACAACTTTCAGCTCATCTTTTTTCATCCTAGAATACCACAATTCATCTTCTTCACATAAAATTACCCTGAGCACTATCTGTATAAAAAGACCACCATGGTTTTTTCTTCACATTGTCTCTCATATTTCTGGCTGCAATGCCGCTTTTTTTCTCATTTCGCCCTCGCGATGCACGAGGCACATAAATAAACCGAGTGATGACGCAAGTTTGACAATGTTGTATTTAAGGAAGACTCATTAGTGAAAAATTTCAGACGGTACATATCGAAGAAGCATTTGGAAATCATTGAACGGATTTTTAAATGAGGAAGTTGCCGTCTTCAATTAACGGGACACCTATAAGGTAATTTTATTGTGGAAACATACGTAGTAAAAGAAATGTATTTCAATGATAATATTTGAGATTTATTCCGCAGCTTAAATGAAACGCGTAATAGTCAGGAAACTGTTTATATAAGTGTAGATATAAAATCCCATACACCCGAAAAAAAGGAATGAAAAAATCTATAAAAATCACTTGTTTAAAAGTTTATACCTAAAATGCATTATAGAAATTTCATTTGTAAACATTTGTTAACATAAATGTAGAATTGATATAAAATCATAAAAATTAGCCAATAATAGTAATGCCAGAAGTTAAAAAAAACAGACAAATAAAAATGATAAAAATCTTTTAGCTCGAGAACCCGAATGTAAGCTACGAATCATTTGCAATGGATGATTTTTGGTAAGCCCAGAGGTAAATACAAAAAATTTTCATCGTTCTAAAATATTGTTAATGGCTTGTGTCTCAATATTCTATATCGTTATAAAATATGTTTATAGCTTATCAACCTGGATTATACGATGGTCTCGAAATATCGTTCATGACTAATATAAAATTATAAATCTTTTGAAAATATCACGTACAGTTAAACATAAAAGATTCTCTGTCGTTCATTAGTATTATTTATTTTCAGTCATACAGATTATCCGTACAATATTTCGTTCAAAAATACCAGAGTTCGCATAACAAAGTTCTAAAATAACTGAGTTCGTATAACAAAGTTCTAAAATACCAAAGTTCGTACAACAAAGTTCTGAAATAACAAAGTTATAAAATAACAAATTTCGTATAACAAAGTACTGAAATAACACAGTGAGTGTCACAAAATTCTGAAATAACAAAGTTCGTGTACCAAAGTTCTGAAATAACGCAATGCGTGTACCACAGTTCATAAATAACAAAGTTCGTACGACAAAGTTCTAAAATAACGAAGCTTGAGAGTAAAATAAGTTTGATGTAGATCCCTGGTCTAGCGGCAAGCGGCGCAGTCTAGTGGTTCAAAACGGCATTTTTTCACGTATTGATATTCCGTATTTCAGTTATTTCATGTATTTCAGTACTTCCTGCATAGGTTCACGTGAGAGATTTGCATTAAAATGCTTGGAATTAGTGTCGTAACGAAGTGAAGGAATAATCAATTATTATAAAAGAATAATCAATTATTATCAAGGAGTAATCAATTATCATCAAAGAATGATCAATTACTATCAAAGAATAATCAATTATTATGAAAGAATAATCAATTATTATCAAATAATAATCAATTATAACCAAAAAATAATCAATTATAACCAAAAAATAATCAATTATTACCAAAGAATAATTAATTAATTCTGTTGTGTACGTTGAATTAAGTCGACGAACATTCACGATCTATGTGAACCCCGAGCTACTCATTGTGTATGATCAGGAAATGTTAATTTCAAGATGACGTTCTGTGTTATCAACATTGGCCATTTTCCGAAGAAAGAATAGAAATAATGGCCAGAATGGATAGAAATAATGACCATTTCTTCAAATAATGAAGAATGCATAGAAATAATGGCCAGAATGGATAGAAATAATGACCATTTCTTCAAATAATGAAGAATGCATAGAAATAATGGCCAGAATGGATAGAAATAATGACCATTTCTTCAAATAATGAAGAATGCATAGAAATAATGACCAGAACGTAAAGAAATAATGACCATTTCTTCAAATAATGAAGAATGCATAGAAATAATGACCAGAAATAATATAAATAATAACCACCGATAATGACGAAAAAAGGATAGAAATAATGACGAAAAAAGAATATAAATAATGACCAATAAAAGATAGAAATAATGACCCTAATAATGATAGAAAAGGAGAAATCAGTAAAGCCTCCTTCGATATTTATGAGTTACCCAAATCGATAACATTAAATACTTGAAATTTTAAGTAACTCATCAATAAGTTGAGAAGCTTTCGAGTTATGGCAAAAATTCCTTCATCAAAATTTCAGCGACATTGCAAGGAAATTCTTGGGAATTGGGGTAAAGGTTACAACAACTTCATCATGGAGGCTGTACTTTAATTTACAAATAGGATTTCCAACAGCAAAAAAAAAAAATTTCTTATGTAACTTTCTGAAAACTACTTATCTTGGGAATGAAATTTAGATGGCGCTATTTTTTATTTGAAGATTTGCCCGTCCTTGTTTGAAACAAAATTTTTTGGATATAACATAATTGAGTTCGTTTCTGAACTTCCTCCATGACATTTGGAAATGCTCCCTATGCTCCCCATCGGTTTACACAACCGATTGTTTCCAAAGCTGTTGAAAACAGTATAGTAAAATAACGGATGGTTTGTTTTGCACTTTTAGTCTTCCAGTTCTAAAGCTTTGTACAAAACGCTACCCAGTTGAAAATTGCCGTATAGTTTGAGGTCATTTAAGTATAGTTTGAGGTCATTTGAAATAAGAGAAGTCAGATGTAAAAAGTACGCTCGCGCTACTACAGCGCATGCTGCGCAACGCATTTCGGTATCGCTCAGTGGAGTTCAATGACGGAATTACTGCAGCAGTGGCGCATGCGGCCACCAGGAAAGAAAAATATAGTGAAATCAAACATGAGGTGCGTGTCGCTACGTACACAATGCCGCGTCATGCCATTAATAATGTCCTGAAAAAGCAGAACACTACTCCAAATTTTAATGAGGTATTCGAGAAGAGATGAAGATGCTTTTCAAAGTCTTCATTATTTGATACATTTCGGTCAGCCTAGGAAACCACTGCTCTTCAAAAGACCCTCCATTAATGATTGTGTTTGCATGGATTTGAGGAACGTCAGATGAGTTTTTTCATTAGCCGAGACTTCTACGATTGACAAATTATACAAACAATCACGAAAGCCAGTCTAGAAAATGACGGATATTTAAAATAGGCAATATTGCAAATGAACGTGAAATGAAGACGCTAACGCACTTGACTTCACTAGGTATGAACCTTGAGATTAAATATGGTTTTAATATTACAGAACATAAAACAAATTTAAACTGGGTAGCAAGCCTCTGCTACTTATCTGTCTGGCAAAATTGCCAGACGTATATTCAAAATAGGCAATAGTTCTTAGCAAGTTAAAAGACCCGAGTGTGGGCAGAATTTTACAGTTACTCGCAAACTTCACTCATATTTCTTTTTTATTTTACAAATTGCATGATATTAGCTGGGTCAAACTCCTGCACTGCAGAGTGTGTGAGATCGAAGAACTTCTTCAAGAGCCCGAATAACAGTGGTTGTGATTATTTACTGTGTGTGGTGCCGGCAGGGTGCCAACTTTAAAGTTGGCTTCACTTAATTCAAGTTCACGTCCAAGGACGGTTGCCTCTACACTTGGCAACGGCAATCTACATGCGTTTTTTATGCACGTGCGAAGGATTGCTTGCGTGTGATGGGGCTGCGAGAGACCACTGAAGATAGCTGCTTTATGCTGGCTGAAAATTATTGTCTTTCACGAAGCTCCAACGCTTTATTCTGAAGTTTCCGGGAGTATACAGCGGTAGAGATTGTCAAGGGACGAAAAATTGAAGATAGTTGCTTCATACTTGCTTAAAATTAATGTCTATTACGAATCTCCATCGCTTTACTCTGAAGTTTCCGGGAGTATCAGAGGTAGAGATTGCTAAAAGATGAAATTTTCCCGGAAAAAAGTAATGTGTGGTCTTCATTTCACAACTTTTAAGCAGATTAATAAGTTGCAGAGGCTTACTACCCAGTTTAAATTTGTTTTATGTTCTGTAATATTAAACCCATATTTAATCTTAAGCGGCCAATAGACGATTAATTTAATTGTCAATATCATTGACTCAATGTATTGATGAGATTTTTATTGCCCACCAAGTCAATTAATTGACGGTCGTCAATCAAGCCAAAAGACGATCAATGAAATTATCAATATTCATCGTTGTCAATTATATTGACAATAAAATTGTTCGTCTATGGGCCGCTTTAAAGGCCGTACCAAGTGAAGTCAAGTGCGTTAGCGTCTTCATTTCATGCGAAAGAGAGATCATAATAATTATAGTGTAGTGAATTTATACTTTGGCTCATATATAGTATAAATGGAATTCATTTCCAGCATATATCAAAAATACTGCATAATTTCCTAAGTTATAAGTCTGAATGTAGTAGTAATTTGACTTCATCTTGTTATTCAGTTGATGCATAAAATTTATACCAAATCCTTAGAAGCTCAAAATTGAGATTTTTAGATTTTTATCCGACGTATTTTACCAAATTTCTCTGCAGTTCACAAATATTCCAATGCGTTCAAAAGCACTTCGAAAACATATTTTATTCAACATAGGGTGAATTTCATCAACTTTACCATTAACAACATTGAGATTTACAGGGCATTAGCAACCAAATGTTCGCAAACATACTTTAAGAAATCTATTGAATTAGAACTCGAAATCCACGTGTATTGCAAGGACTGCGGCTTTAACCAAAAACAAATACGGTTACAACAACAACGTATATCATGAGACGGATATTCAAGGTAATTAAGCAACATCAAAGTCCCTTCCCCTAATCAAGCAAATCAATTTCTAAGTTCAATTGCGAACATGTTCAGAATGATTAACTCCAACGCAAGACATGAATATCGGAATAAGGAGAGGTTCGCAAAGGCCTATTTCACGAGCTTTGGCTCCTTTGTCCTCAGTTCAGTCAATTTGCCTTTGCTCCCGTAAACTGAATGTTAATTAAGGCTTAATTCCGAGCTGAATTCGAGCCCCTATCATTTAAATTAAGAGCTTTAATGGCCTGAACAGCGCAGTTTACGGCCACTAGGCAGTGGCTGCTCATGTTGGTCATGGACGGCTGTTGTTTCCATTGAAAAATACATGGAATACGGTACATTATGACAGCTATGAAGACTCTTCATGTTGGTTGCTCATGTTGATCATCGAAGGCTGTTGTAATGTCCATTGAAAAGTACACTAAATACGGGGCATTGTGACCGCCATGGCGACCCTTCTATGCCACTTTGTAAACTCTCAGAGTAAAAGTTAAGCTCAGACTCATGGTCATGCATGGTGAGCGATGAAATTTCTCTCATAGAAACGGAAGAGCGCATATAAGTAAATTCCATCAAGTGGTATTATGTAACTGCATACTTCTGCAATAGGGATGTAAATCCTTTGGAAATGCGATCAAAACTGAATTACAGCGTTTGCTGTAATGCATGTTTTTCGCACACCCATGCGATTAAATCGCTTGGGCGGCAAAAAAAAATGAATGCAGGTGGCGAAAAGTTAGACTGGGTCCTAGAGGTACGAGATTACAGTACCAAACACCGTTAGAAAATTATGTGATGAGATGAATGCATGAGTATTTGACGCAGAAATTTTATTAAATAATTTGAAATCTGATACAAAATATTATAAAAATTTTCTTTAAGGTAAAGTTCGAATTCATGAATGCGAGGGGATACTTAGATCATTTCATTTTTTTTTGTGAAGTTATGCGAAATTCTAGCAGCGAATAAAGTTTGCCATCATTTAGTATAGAACTGTGATGAATCTAAAATTTACTTATTTAATTCGGTAATTCTTTAAAAACTGAAAGTAACCTTCGAAGTTGCGCAAGAATGTATTGTTTGCTTAGCAGTCAAAATCTGCTCTGTTATGAACATACATTTGTTCGTATTAAATACACCGAAACTGAAAATGATTATATCAGAAATTCAGAGGAAAATAGAAGAATCTATAAGGAGGATAAAATTACATTAAATTATTGCGCATCCCTAACGAATGTTAGCAATGAATATTGACAATGCCTCCTATGAAGCACCGACTCAAGATAAAAACGATCGAAAGAAACATTGCTAAGCCGTACTTTTTATTTCTGCAGCAGACTTGCGTATCACTAATTTCTGCAGCAGATTTGCGTATCTCTCATTTCTGCAGCAGACTTGCGTAACTCTCACTTCTGCAGCAGACTTGCGTATCTCTTATTTCTGCAGCAGACTTGCGTATCACTCATTCCTGTAGCTGACTTGCGTATCTCTTATTTCTGCAGCAGACTTGCATATCACATATTTCTGGAGCAGACTTGCGTATCTCTTATTTCTGCAGCAGACTTGCGTATCTCTCATTCCTGCAGCAGACTTGCGTATCTCTCATTCCTGCAGCAGACTTGCGTATCTCTCATTTCTGTAGCTGACTTGCGTACCACTTATTTCTGCAGCAGCGTTGTCTAAGCCAGCGTTGGCAATGCTACAACGCCATTGGCAGCAGCACAGCAGTGTCCTGACCAGCGTTATGTGGGTTGCCCTCTCAGTGTTGCGTGACGAGTGGCTAGTGGCCGACACTCTTTGTTAATTGAGTGGCTAGTGGCCGACACTCTGTGTTAATTGAGTGGCTAGTGGCCGACTCTCTGTGTTATTTGAGTGGCCCCACGAGACTTAATAACTGCGTCACTAGAATTTAGATAATTTAAAAAATTTCAAACAATTCCTTTACCACAAGTGATACAGCAGAAAATTTTTTTCTTTAGGCTAGTATTGGCAGATGAATTGTGGTATTAAGTACTCTTTTTCTTGACTAACGGCAGTGTAACACTATTAACGTGTTTCTATGATTGTGGCATTATTGTCTTTCATTGTTGGGCAGTGCAATACAGTAACAATGAGACCAGATCTTAGGTATGGAATTTACTCGTATTTTTAAGCAATAGCAGCGCAGCAGCACAGGGACAGCGTGACTGGAAGCCAAGTTCAAATTCTACGAACATTTTTTATAATGACAGTGCATTGAATGAACTGTGGGACAGGGACGCAGCCATGAAGCCGTCAAACTTTCTCGCCGGAGCATGCATGGTTTTCGCCGCCTAAGTGATTTAATCACTTGGGTGGCGAAAAACACACATGCAGGCGGCGAAAAAGTTAGAGTGGGTAAATCCTTCGAGCATTTTTGAGTTATGGTAGTGCAAGTCAATAACAACCATACGCTACACTGTGGTGTTGAGTTTAACAACATAGCAACAGTGTACCAGGAGATTGACTGGTAAAGTGTATCTTCGTGTATGGTAATTCACTTTGGATACCTCGTTAATGGAACTGTGATTTGCAGTTCATTTTTGTGTATCGGCGGTGCAATGTAGAAACAGCGTTTGTGAAGCTGTGATTTGAAGCTTGTTTTTATACGTCAGTGCAGTGTAGAACTAGCGTTATTGTAGCAATGATTTTACGTTCATTTCGGTTAAGCATTAAAACAGTGTTTAAATAACGTTAATGGAAGTGTGACTTTGAGTTTATTTTGTGTTTTGCATTGCAAAATTGCTTCAGCGTGATCGGGTTCAATGACTCAATGTTAACTTTCTCGTAATTGTTTTAAAATATTTATTGAGTATTCTCGACGAAAATCCCGATATATCATTTTCACTCCAAATTAAAGTGGAATCTGAGTTGAAATTATTGGCCTTGGGTAGAATAAAGGCGCTACTTGATGGGGGGAGAAGCTTTATTTGAGTTTTATGCGCTGCAAAATTCGTGAAAAGTCTTTCTTCGAACGCATAGCATTTTTCTTATAAGTTTATTTTTAGAATCCTGAGGATGCTGGTCTTAAAGTTGAAATTTTGAAGTTTAAATTAAGCCTTCTTATGAAATGATTGTGCATGAAAAAATTAATCTGTAAAGCATTCCAGTGAGATAAAAAACAAAAAGTTGTGCAACACAAATGAAGAAAAAATTTTCGTGTCTCATTGAAAAGGTGGTACAAGACGCGTAAGTAAACTCCATGAATTTATTAATAGATCGAATTTAGAAAATGATATCCTGCCGAGGAATAAACGTAGTGTTCTCGAGTGACTTATGTTCATATATATAATGCCCATCAATAGAAAAAATGTATACATCCTTACCTAAAGATTAAAAACATGATGTTTCTTGCGAGGCATTTTTGTCTTAATTTCTGTTTTTCACGAGAATACGAGACGTTATATGTAACGCTTTCCTACAGTCTTTCCTTTCTGCATCATCAGTTATTCTTACGATAATAATTCAACTTCCTCAAGCATTCCAGGGTCTATGCTTACATCGGCTCCAGTTCAAAATATTCACTTCAGTATGCTACGTAGCCTGTTTCCATTGAGAGGTCGAGATTTGACATGTGAAATTTGTCATCATCAGCGCCGTACAGTTTTGAGTTGCACAATTGAACAGCCGTCCTCTGAGCTTCTATGCAACCTGCAGGCCGTTGTTTACCCGTCCGATATTAAAATGCTAGCTCGGCAAACAACTAACAAGCTGACAAACATTGTTTGTCTGCGGGACAAATAATGTTCCGTTGGACAAGGGAAAGTTTTTTTGGATGATTTGAGGTTTTAGAGCAAATTTGTGTTGATCAAACGACGCTTACTAAACGTAAGCCTGAAAGTGAATAAATTTCAATGAAACGAGAGCATAAGTACAACATCACCAGTAAGTAAGTAGAACGTCAGTTAAAAAGTAGAGTAAGAATACATCAGTATTACTAAAATGCCCCCTAAATCTTCAGGCCTGCTCATAAAAATCGTGAATTCGCAGTCCTATTCGGAGATTTCGTATCATATCTGACGAATCGAAAGTCCGAAGTTAAGCGAGCTCTAGCCTATCACTGATTTTCCATAGAACGTGACTGACCAGGCTTCCAGATATCTTTTGATATACACCGTGGTTTTTCAATCGCTAGAGTGTGTAACAAAATTCAGTTTTCCATGGTTATATCTAATACGATAAAAAAATGCAAGCGTAGTCGATCGTGTTTAGGCGCAGCAGTAGCTCACACGAATAAAATAGAAAACCCAAACTGAAGGAATATTTTACTTGCTCATTTTAATCCAATAGGTAGGGCTCTCATTTCATCACTTGAGCGTATGAGTTACGCAAGGTAGGAATTCCTCCCACTGTTTCCTTATTTTATATTGATCTTATATAACCCAAAGTCGTCAGAGATCGTTAGTTGTAATAAACCAACGGAGAAACGCTCAAAATTCGACATTGTAACTGAAATTTAGTTAAGCAAAAACCCCGATATTTCAAGCGCTGCCTCACTGCAAATTGAATTTACTCTCAAAGCACGAACGTTTAAGACTTGGTACATGACCTTGGAGACTGTGACATCGTCTTTTTCAAAGGAGGGTACCTTGGGGAGTACGACGTTCTTTTTTTCAACGGAGGGTACCTTGGGAAGTACGACGTTCTTTTTTCAAAGGAGGTTCACTTGGGGAGTACGACGTTCTTTTTTTCAAAGGCGCATCCCTTGAGGAGTACGACGTTCCCTTTTTCAAATGAGGGTACCTTGTGGAGTACGACGTTCTCTTTTTCAAAAGAGGGTACCTTGGGGAGTACAACATTCTTTTTTTCAAAGTAGGGTACCTTGTGGAGTACGACGTTCCCTTTTTCAAATGAGGGTACCTTGTGGAGTACGACGTTCTCTTTTTCAAATTAGGGTATCATGTGGAGTACGACGTTCCCTTTTTCAAAAGAGGGTACTTTGTGGAGTACGACGTTCCCTTTTTCAAAGGAGGGTACCTTGGGTAGTACGACGTTCCCTTTTTCAAAGGAGGATACCTTGTGGAGTACGACGTTCTCTTTTTCAAAGGAGGGTACCTTGTGGAGTACGACGTTCCCTTTTTCAAAGGAGGGTACCTTGTGGAGTACGACGTTCCCTTTTTCAAAAGTGAGTACCTTGGGTAGTACGACGTTGTCTGTTCCAAATGAGGGATGATCGAAGTGGCCTTCGTAAGACGTTTTGTGGGCAACTACGTCCAGTTGGTGAACATGAGCGTTTGTGGTGCTCAACTAATGATCAACTTGTTGGCAGCCCAAGCTTCGTGACTGCCGCTAAACTGAAAGAAGGCCTCAAAACTAAGATAATACACGCAGTTATAGCTTTACGTAATACATGTTAGGACTCGTTCCGTATTTAAACAAATCATATGCAATTTTAGATATAGGAATAGCTCTAAAAAATACACTTTAAGACTTAATTCAAACATACACAACACACGCGAAATATTAGATCTGGGTAATGAATTTTAGAATTCAATACATGTCTACACTTAACGTAAAATATTTTTGGCTACTCAAACAGTACGATAGAAAAGTTCTAGAGAAGTTTATGAGGAGCTACCCATTCACTTCGATCGTAATCATTTAAAAATTAAGGCCGTAGTTCTGAACATTAGAGTGAAGCCATTGCTACATTTGTTGCCGTGTCTTGAATCAGGCCCAGAAAAGAAGAATAACTGTGCGTAACCGAAACTGGAGGAAGAGTGAAACTGGTCTTGTTCAGAACTGGAGGTTGAGTTTTATTCTATGTGAATAGCCTAGAAAATGAGTGGGAACAATTGGAAATAAAACATTGGCATTAGCAGACTTCTACAGTTAAATGATTTGTGCATAAATTTTTCCGTTAGCCGAAAATTCAAATGTTTAGATGATCACGTTGCAGTGTCGCAGATAAACTATGCGTGTACTAAATTCATATCATCGTATTTTGTAGTGTCATCGAAAAAAGACATCAGAAAATATTATTTCTAAAGCACAAAGCTAGAAACTCACCTCATGATTTTCTACTATAAATTATATAGAACACTGTGATGAGCCTTTGCTACTCTTACTTCTTTCTGCGCATGAGTATATTGGGAGTGCAAAACGTTCCAAAAGCTCGTCTCTTCTTGGTTATTTATTTTCCACGTATTTCCCATTGAAACATTCTCTTCAAAAATCGATGCAGAGTTCTTCGTCTCTTCTAGGTAATTTATTTTCTAATTTTTCCATTGAAATTCTCTTCAAAAATCTATGCGGAGTTCAGAAGTTATATTTTTGACACCAACGTTTTGTGACCTTTCGAGTACTAGTAATAGGAGATTTGGAACTCTCTCGGCTGGAGACATTTGCCATCATTCAAAAAGGAAAGTACAGTACAAGATGCGGCAGTCTATCCTGCATATTCAAGAAGGCTGTGGAAGCCTAAAAATGCAGGGTTGACTGCCGCACACTGTGTTCTATTCCAAGGCTTAACAATGCGGGGCAAGGAGAAGATTTGAAGAGTGAAGGCTTAATGCGCATGAATGAAAGAACGCCCATGGACGTATGAAATAAAAGGTAATGGTTCCAAATCTCTTACACACAATGAATGGGAATGAATGTTGTTTGAGACTTATTTTACTCACATTAATATTGAAAATAAAAATGAAGGTATAAGCTTTAATCCCGCGAACGATTACAGAGACAGGGAATGCTACGGTCTTCCCGAACTTCAATGTTGTAATAGACAAGTGAAAGTATAAACCTTGTTTACATGAATGTTGGAAGTTGAAAGAAGAAGGTCAGCACTTCACAGTGGAGGATTCAGAGTGTGAAGTAGTATCAGTTGTATAGATAATAAACTTTTTGTATTTGTGTAACATTTTTTTCATAAGCAGTTAAAGTTGTTAATGAAATACTTTCATTCATATGATTTCCCTAACCCTAACGCATATCCTGGGATTTTATTCCGCAAATAAATAAATTTTAATTCTAAAATTTCATTCATTTCAACTTCATCTTTTCAATTTCATTTATTTCAATTTCATCTATTTCAGTTTCATATATTTCAATTTTTCATTTATTTTAATTTCATTTATCTAATAAATAATTCCTAACTCTCAAATTTTAATTCACTATAAAGCACACATCAGTGAAGAGCCCATGGTTTTTGTAGGTGTGGTGTTACATACATCCATTAATAGTTATAGTATTGTTTTTCTAAAATTACATCAAATTGAATATTTGAAATTAAAAATAACAAAGAAAACAGTAAATTCGCAACGCCAACTCAATGATCATTTACCATATAATGGTTGATAATTTCGTTATTATAGTTCCGAGACATCAAAAGTTCCTTAGAAAATGAAGTAGAATTTCACTGAACTAGGTTACAAATTGACTGCAGTTAAAATAATGGAGTTACTATTGATGTCTAAAGCACTGTTAAAGTATAAACATCAGGTTCAAAAAGGAAATTTAAATTCAATTCATTCTCTATTTCTACAAGAACGACATCCTTCTATACTGTAATGAAAAAAACAATTCAAACAATTAATAAAATTAAAAAACGTTTTTTTTAAAACCTCACGTCAACTTGTTCATAAGAGACTGTCGGAATTTTACGAGATGAGATGGGTAAATTAATGATATATTGAGAAATAAGCTTCGTCTAGTAGAAAACGAGTTTCGTTCATTTCCTCGAGAAGCAGTTGATGAACTTGTCACATCCGAGGTCAAAACGAAAGAAATAAATGCGAATTGCACTTAGAGGAACAAAGGGAATTCGACGCCTTGGGTTTGGAGAGTTAGATCTCAATGGAATTCTCTGAAGTGTGAAAGTGTATCGCTGTCGCCGAATTGGATTTCCGCGAATTTCTGCCCGACCTCAAACAATTTCCGCAAAGAGTCAAATTTGTTTCCGTAATGTTTTCTTCGTGGGTCGTACAGGAAGAGCCTGTGAGTGCAGGTGTCGAGTTTAGGTACGAGAGTTGATGATTCAACCCATACGACGTGGGTTGAATATGAAATTGTATCTGAACACCTTTGGACACTTAAGAAACGAGGTTCCAGAAAAAATTTCCAGTCTGGAAATTTTTTGGTGGAAATGATTTTTACGATGTAAAATAGTTAAACACCAACTGTCTAAACATAAATTATTTATCATGCTCTTTACGAGGGTAAAATAGTTCAGTATAAGCTGGAAATGTATCTGAATAAAAACTAGCTGAAAAGACCATCAGTTATGTTCTCTGTTAATAATAATTATAACTGTAACAGGACGTTTTCCTATAATAAGTTAAGCCATGAAAACTTACATTCTGTATCCAATATAGTTAATTACTACGAAAAAATCTTGTCGCATGAAAATGAAAGTAGAATTTTTTCTGTGTTACAACTAGGAGCAATATGTCGAATTTTGCTTTAAATTTTCTAGAAAACCAGCGTGGAGGATGACTTGCACACGACCACACAATCAAAATACAACAATATATATATATATTATATACATATTTATAAATTGTTAGATAACAGTATATACTTCATTCCAGAATATAGCATTTACTAACTCGTTTCACTGTTAGTTCTTTACGATTTTTTATTTGTTCCAGTATTAACAGTAATTACCTTTACCTCAGCCGATGCCAAATGAAATAGTACAACAAAAAGCTAGGGTCGAGACTTCCAAAAGTGCATGCAAACTGATTATCTGGGACAATTATTTTATAAATAAAACCCCTTTTTATGAAAGTAAAAATTTTATCATCTTTGGAAAATTGAACGAACATCAAAATAAAAAATTGTCTCTAACCAACGTACCACCACAACCCAGTGTGACGTTTTCGCCGGAACATGCATGTTTTTCACCGCCAAAGCGATTTAATTATTTGAGCGGCGAGAAACATGCATGCAGCGGCGAAAAAGTTAGACTGTTAATGGTATCGATTCACATTCAGGAAAAGAAAGTATGATGGAAATAGTACCGGAAGAATAGCGAATAAGAAAAAGCAGTGAACTGGAGAAGAGCAGAAAAAAGTAAAGTACGCATAATTCGGCTATCTTGTGGTATTAATACTCGTTTAATTATTACATGGGGTATCAGGGATGGGATACCTATCAACGCTTTGTATATAAGAATACATACTTCATTTCATAATGTAACATATAATAAATCCCTAAGTCATCGCTTATCAACAATTTTATATTTATTCCAATTATCGGAACCATCGTCTTACTTTTGTTTCATTCTTCATTCAGGTATCTTTTAATTTTTCATGTTTGTTATTAATGTTTTTCCAATTGTTAATTATTTTTTTCCGCGTGAAGAAGAATTTCCTTTAGATCGATAGCAGCAAAATTAGTTCGATAGTCACTTCAATTAGTTGGATGAAATTCAATTATATCAATGCTAATTTAAATTACTTCGATGGTAACTTTAATTACTTTGAATACACTTCTATGGAGTTTTGAATTCCTCGAAATATCTGTCCATTATGGAGACAAGGCACGCTCAAAGGAAGCCGTTGATGTAACAGACTACTGAACACAAATTGTGATGATGCAACAGGCTACTGAACAAAAATTATGATGATGTAACCGGCTACTGAACTCGAATTGTGATGATGTAACAGGCTACTGAACACAAATTATGATGATGCAACAGGCTACTGAACACAAATTATGATGATGTAACCGGCTACTGAACTCGAATTGTGATGATGTAACAGGCTACTGAACACAAATTATGATGATGCAACAGGCTACTGAACTCGAATTGGGATGATGTAACAGGCTACTGAACACAAATTGTGATGATGCAACAGGCTACTGAACACAAATTATGATGATGTAACCGGCTACTGAACTCGAATTGTGATGATGTAACAGGCTACTGAACACAAATTGTGATGATGCAACAGGCTACTGAACACAAATTATGATGATGTAACCGGCTACTGAACTCGAATTGTGATGATGTAACAGGCTACTGAACACAAATTATGATGATGCAACAGGCTACTGAACACAAATTATGATGATGTAACCGGCTACTGAACTCGAATTGTGATGATGTAACAGGCTACTGAACACAAATTGTGATGATGCAACAGGCTACTGAACACAAATTATGATGATGTACCCGGCTACTGAACTCGAATTGTGATGATGTAACAGGCTACTGAACACAAATTATGATGATGCAACAGGCTACTGAACACAAATTATGATGATGTAACCGGCTACTGAACTCGAATTGTGATGATGTAACAGGCTACTGAACACAAATTATGATGATGCAACAGGCTACTGAACAAATTATGATTAAGGGGCACCTGAATTATACCAAATCCAACGAAAACCCAAAGCCATTCCTATAAAATAATGAATGTTCATAAGTTAAGCACGATATTACTCATGGCTTTGTGAAATATTTATCTTAAGCCCGAAGAATTTGTTTTTTCGCTAGGGAAGAATCTATTATGACAACTGGTGTTAAATTTACTCATCAATGCTGATGATGTAGCTGGACCTACCAAACATTATTAATGATAATTCTAAAGCCTGTTTTTCGGATAGTGTAATCATGATTACAAAGCACATTTGCTTGGCCCAAACAGACCACAAACAGCTCCGAATCAAAACATGCTGTATTCAATCCAAAACGCTCCTATTGAGCTTAAAAATATTTTCAGACGCAGACAATATTTTATTGATACATGCTCCAAAATTACCGCAAAGTGTTTGTGAAACGGGTGCTTCAATAATTATTATCCCTTGAAATTAGGTAAATATTTGCAGCCCCGGTGGAATTGCTGGCAAATAATCATCATTCGCACAAAAGCTTCCTCTCTGAGTGGAGAATGGAATCCAATATGCTCGATAAAAGGATCTAAATCCTCAATATTTAATTGCATTCATTGATGCTGGCTGGTAGGAATGCTTTCAAAGTGGGTTCGATAAAAATGAAGTGTTATTTTCATACAGATCGTGTTCAGGGAATGTCGTCATTTCGACCACGCTAAATTGTATAAAATACTGTAAATTAAAGGAAAAATCGCGGCATTATAGCATTAATAATAAGCGGGTTGATTTGAGGAATAAATTGATGTTTTAAATTGTATGAAATACTGGAAATTAAAGGAAAAATCGCGTCATTATAGGCATTTATAACATATGAGTTAATTTGAGGAGTAAATTGATGTTTTAAATTGCATGAAATACTGGAAATTAAAGGAAAAATCGCTTCATTATAGGCATTTATAACATATGAGTTAATTTGAGGAGTAAATTGATGTTTTAAATTGCATGAAATTCTGGGAATTGAAGGAAAAATCACCTCATTATAGGCATTTATAACACATGAGTTAATTTAAGGTTTAAATTTATGTTTTAAATTGTATAAAATGCTGGGGGTTAATGTTATGGGCTGCCTATACCTACTTTTCCCAAGCAAATTTAAGTTGAAAATGTAAATTGTATTTATTGTTTGTTTCCATTTGATTCCATTTGAACCAAGAAGTTTCATTCATAATTTTTTGAAAAGAAACTTCTCTTCAAATTCGCTAGCTGGTGAAGTAAAGTCCGAGGTCTAAATTTTTAAAAGTTATAAAAATGCGCAATGTTGGTACCTAATTTTATTCTCGTGATGAGGAATTTTATAATGGATGATGAACTTAACTTTATGAAATCAGCACAACCTGATCCATATATTTCGTGATACATGATCAAAATTGTAACTGTGTTTGTAAAACGGGTAGTTGACTAGTAATTTTTTTAATATAGATAAAAATAAATAGTTAATTATTGAATTATAGTTATGCTATTGAAATTAGGCAAATATTTACTGCCCAGTGGACTTACTTTTTTCAATCACACAAATAAATCGCACAAAAAAATGTATGACAAACCTTCACTTAGCACAGATGCTCCAAGCGAGAGAGAGAGAGAGAGAGAGAGAGAGCCTTGTTAGACAGCGGCAGAGAAGCAATGGTATTTTTTTTTTCATTAAGGTAAAGCAAATTTTTTTGAAGGGTCATATTTCAAAACATCACAGTTCTGCATCTTACATTTTTTATCAAATGAGTTCATTTCCTATGAATGTCGGTCATCTTTATTGGCCTCATTTTCCTTAGGTTTTTTATAAAATGTTTTCTTAACTCGGAACTGCAGTCATTTTTATTGGCCTCATTTTTCTCGCATTTTTTATCAAATGAGTAAAGTTTATTTACTCGGAATCTCGGTCATTTTCATCGGGATCCTTTTTTATTTTCATAGTATATAAGGTTAAACGTTGACGAGGCGCAAAGCGATCGCTTATTATACTTTTGAAGACTTGATTTCATTTTCCACGAGCTTCTATGTAAGTAATTGTGTTTTCTAATAACATTTGAAAATAATTCTCAGAACAATTAATTTCTAATAAACTTAGTTTTACGACTTAGTTGTTCCCGGATAAAACGTGAGCTTCCTAGCAAAGCTAAAATAACATTCCTAAGCGGATATCAACGACGAAAAGTTCTCTGTATATGTTTTTGGCAGATAACATGCATAAAAACAGGTATCATTTTATTTTTGACGTTAATTTTCCATTCCTGACAATTTACGAGTGCGTTAACAAATCTTGCAATGAAACCCAGTCTAACTTTTCCGCCGCCTGCATGCATGTTTTTAGCTTGGGCGGCGAAAAACATGCATGCTCCAGCGAGAAAGTTACACTTCCTCCCCCCCCCCCCCCCCCTCCCCCACCAGCACTAATTTGAACTTTGAAATGTCCTCTAAATTTCATGAAATAGACAGTAATGCTGAATTCCAAGGTATGAACTTATGCTCGATTGAAAGAAGTATTTCCTTATCAAGTGTGTGGATGAATTCAAATGGCTAACATAGAGGCATACAAAGTGTCCCTTATGCAGGCATAACTCACCTTAACAAACTAATTCGCTCCTAATTAAGAGTCAGGCACAAAGCAGAATTTTGTGAAGCAAGGTTTAATTATCAGCAGACAATAATTTGTTAAATAAAATGACGTTTCTTTGGCGAAAATTGCCATTTATTATATTAAAAGAGAAAAATAAGGACTTTCTAATTGATGTTTTATTGTGACAAAATACACAGAACTTTCGTGTTATGAAATATACAGCACAATGAATTAAGTTTTGGAGTTTCAGACATTTCATCATCGTCACTTTCTCCACAATTATACATTTCAATGAGTTCCTCATCTGCAGCATACGTTCTTCTCGGTCTGCAAGAAGCATGTCATTGATGTCATCCAACGTTACATAAAAATTTGCATTTTTAACAATGCTCAGATCGATTGTTATCATATTCACTTTGAAAAATCTCTTCTGGCTTTTCTAAGCCCGTGAAATTATAAAATTTTGTAGGCAAAGTTTCCTCTGAGCACTTTTCAAGTTTTTTTGGGTGGTTTTTACTCATGTTCTTCTAATGATTCGCATTGTGGATGTTAAATTTTTTTTCAAAATTGTTAAATTGATAAAACTTCCAAGTCAGTTACTTCGATTAATTTTTCAAAAGTGAGGCGTATTACCCAGTTTGTTTTTAGAACTAATGAATAGTAACTTTTAACCTTCTCTTATGATGTATTGTGGATACAATCTGATACGAATGACCAACTCGTTATTTAAGGAGTAATCTTATAGAAAAATACGCCGATTTTAAAAGATATTGAACAAGAAACAAAATTTGAAGGACAAAATAACTTGAAACAGCTGCAATTTGGTTAAGGAAGTTTTGAGATTCTCCTCTTTTTGCTACGTACGTCTGTCGACGTCGACGCAGTCCAGGAATATATTTCGAGATTTCGCTACGATCATTTGAATCATGTCCAGTGGAACATTGGTTCCGTGAGTTATTGCTCACTTTATATCTTCGATGCTTGAACTGTTGACCTGGAAATTTGCCGCTCAAGATTCCGAGTGAACGTCAACGAGAAATGTTGTACCATCTTGTTAGAAGCATCGGTAAACAAGATCATGATAGGTGAAAAATTTCACAGCCTTTCAAAAAAAATCTCTCAATCATTTCATGGTACCTGGTCGAGATCAGTCGCCGAACCGTTTTATTTTTTTGCGAAAAAATATACTCTGCTTGTTGAATTCTGCCATGGCATGTCAGGCCTTCACCATCGCATATTGCAGAGGCTGTTAGTGCAATTCGTGAAGGTTAGTACCGAACCAGTTTCGAAATTTACTTTTGTTAAACATTCAAGATAAGAAAGGATAAAAAGAAAAACAGCACATTTTCAATAACGATGATACGAAATGCCTCATTGGTTTTTAAAATGTCTTAACATAAAGATTCGTAGTTGAGATATACACATGGGTGTCGTGTATGGGTGATTTATATATATATATGGGTGTCGTAATACCCATGTTAACAGTCGTAAGAGTCGAAACAAATGATTAAAAGAGAAGCATGGAGAAATGCATCACTTTTGTTGCGTAATTTATGTTTAATAACACACGTAATTACAAATAAAAATAAGTCGATATGCATTGATCACTGCTGATCACTGCTAGTCTGGATGTGTCACTACGGAGATGTGTGGGTCACATCCACCTTTTCATTCATCCTGTTCTTGTATTTCAAAGTAGCGCACAATATGCTGTGCAGGTTGTTCAAAATTTGTTTGTCTGTGATTATTAGCTTCAAGTGTACACGGCCCGTCAAAACGACGAGATTCAATATTTTCCTTGTGTAAATTTTCCAAATGTGGATGACAAACAAATATATCCTTCCCAATAGTATGTACTTAAAATTTTTTTTTTCATTTTTGCTCTGGCGAAATTCGTATCACAAATACGGTCATTAAGTATCCTTACAAGCGTGACTAGCAGATGGAAAAAGCGGACACCAAAACAAATATAAAGATACTTGGCTGAGATATACCACCAAACTGCAGGGGTCACATCCATTTGGAACATAAAACGTTGGGAATTTTTTTCAGATAACTTGCTTGCTTCCCTGCTCGATATCGCCGCTCATCTCATTCTGTCAATAAAATCATGCAGCAGAATTGCAGAATTCAACAACCTTCTTATAGAAATAACGAGAAAATATTAAAAGTTTCCTACGCTGTGTTGCGGATATAATCTGTTATTCATACACATTTCACAAAAAATACTTCTTAACAAAATAGTTCAGTAGGCTAAAGGGCAGAATGAGATGTGAGTGCTCAAGTGTTTGCTAAATGCACAAGAACTAACAACCAAAACACGACATAAAGCTCACTTTTGTTCTTATTTCCTGCAAACGTACTCACATTATAATAGGCAACTCTAAACTTATCAAACCCTCATTAAAGAATATGAAAAGCAGGCACTCTTCAAGAAAGAGCTTTGATGATTTTTTCCTTTACATTGCCATCCGACGAATACTATTAAGGCGCACAGTGTATTCTCCCGAGACTGCCAAGTATTTTGCAAGAAGCGTCAAGCTCAAGACAAAGCTTGCTAATTCTTGGCAAGCGGCGCTCCTGACAACATGTGTTGCATTCAATAGGTATTGTGTCCCACGCACCGAAAAGTAGCAAGGTAGAGATTATTATTTTTTACCCTCGGCTATTTAGACTCGCCCTCCACATTTATATAAAGAATGGGAACCGCGCAATGCGCTCGAAATAATCGCATATGAGAAGCGGTGGAGAAAAAGTTTCCTCACCGCATCGAGTTCGTTGTAACTTCTTCAGTCTAACTTTTTTCGCCGGAGCATGCATGTTCGTCGCCGCCCAAGCGATTTAATTACTTGGGAGGCAAAAAACATGCATGCAGGCAGCGAAAAAGTTAGACCGGGTTTTTATCGAAATGTTTCATCTAATATACAGGCTGAAGGTAAGCTCCTGAACTTATTTCAACATCAGGAGGAATTTAAACATTTGTTGTTTTTCAGTCAGGGTTAAGTAATATCTGTGGAACTATTTCATTTCCAGTAATTTACATCTTCTTAGCATTTTGTGGTTAAATTATTACAAACGGGAACCTATTGATAAGGTATTAGCGCAAGTGAGATAAAACACGTAGTTGTTGAGGTTCTCATACGCCAAAAGAGTTTAGATTAGAGCTCCTAGAGTTTATTATATTTTCACTCTGTGTTTATTCTCTCATCGTTCAGTTCTCTAAGCTTCCTAAAGCGGTCGTCTTTGAGTTCCTCTGGCTTCATAGTTTTTTTTTTTTTTTGAGGTCGAAGCACGGGTCTGAGAAAAATCCAGCCGGAGATAGACTGGGAAATGTAGAGAGTGAAGAAAACTAAGTGCATTAGTAAGAAGAGTTTCAACTTAACATGGTCGAGAAATACAATTGTTAGCACTCACATACTTCCAACTAAATAAATGGGCGACTAGAGCGAATGTTTTTTTGGTTGAGTTCATGGTAAATGTGCTCACGGATGACACAGTATTTTGAGGTAAGATATTTTTTACATTTCAGGAGAAATTGAGTTGTTGAAACGACAGAACTCTATTTTCAGACGCTATAGACTTCCATTGAACAGTTTTTAGTGGTCATATTGGTCATGGCATTGGGCATTTTTCTTAAACATATTGATATTTTTTATCTCTTTTCAATATGGTACAAAAGCGAAAACAATTTGTACATGAAACAAATTTTGACTGCTGCTGCGATTGTGGTCAAAACTGTGATTGTTGTCAAAACTGCGATTGTTGTCAAAACTGCGATTGTTGTCAAAACTGCGATTGTTGTCAAAACTGCGATTGTTGTCAAAACTGCGATTGTTGTCAAAACTGTAATTGTTGTCAAAACTGCGATTGTTGTCAAAACTGCGATTGTTGTCAAAACTGCGATTGTTGTCAAAACTGCGATTGTTGTCAAAACTGCGATTGTTGTCAAAACTGCGATTGTTGTCAAAACTGCGATTGCTGTCAAAACTGCGATTGCTGTCAAAACAAAACACGTCCTCAATGGCATACTTCCTCAATAGTTTACGCCTTCGACGACCAATTTCTTCAATTGCTAACTTTCTCAATGAGCAACTCCTGCGATGACTATCTATGCACCTCAATGACTAACTCCAACATTCTGTGGTAAATTTATCAAGACGCGATCGAAAGACATTTCGACAGGAGCATGCTCCGCTGCCCTATTCTGTGCGTAAGAGTTAAAAATCCTTTTCTACGTTATGAACTTGGAAATCTCCGTTTATGGAAATCTAAATGCCCAAACCTCGCAGGTAATCATCATTTTGCAGCAAAGGCCTCTTTAGCAACGTCAATTCTATGTTCGATAGGCAGACAGGCTCTCAGAATCACTTAGCGATTGTTCGTGCAGCAGTCGTTTTCTGATCCAGAAAGCCCTTACGCTGTTGCACCGCGTTCAGCTCCGAATAAAAAAACACAACCCTAAACTATTGGAAACAATTTGGGAATTATTTGGTACAATGCCCACTTTTTCAGTCTGGTAAATATCTAATAAAAAACAAGATTCCAAACTGCGCCATTCTGTTCGGCTTAGAATGTTTTTAGATGGGCAATACGCTGCTTCATCCTAACGAG
Organism: Morinoia aosen; assembly: GCA_030386875.1. Classification (NCBI taxonomy): domain Eukaryota; kingdom Metazoa; phylum Arthropoda; class Malacostraca; order Amphipoda; family Talitridae; genus Morinoia; species Morinoia aosen. The sequence continues at coordinate 20,858,227 of CM059556.1, forward strand.
AAATGCGTACTTTGACTTGAAATTGTGCCTCTATGGTTTGGAAAGCTCAAGCTTCCCGTTTTGTTGCTCTATGTTACAGTTTTGCAGAACCTCAAATTCCGTCGCTAAAAAATGTAAACACGGAATTCTTTGCACTTCATGGTCGACTCTGAAACAAATATCAAGAAAATAAAATACACTCAAATAAACGATGAATTTGAATAATGCGTGGATAATTTGAAAGATCTTGGATCATTTGGATAATTTTGGATGATTTTGAAAATTTTGGGTTATATGGATAATTTTAGATAAGTTGGATAATTTCAGATAATTTGAATAACATTGGATCATTTTGTCAAATTTGAATAATTTGGATAATTTATGGGAATTTGAAACTCAGATAACACCGCTAAATTTCTACCTCAAAATACAGGGACTACTTAATGCGTAAATTGGTTTACGAAAGAAACATTTCATGCGATGCGGATCCTCTAATATTTCCAGCTTAATTTCATCTAATCAATTGAATTTTCATACTCTACTATTTTTGATTGATTTTGTAAACTTCTCAATTGCGTTTATTATGTTGCAAAGGCACCGAAACTTTGCGTCCTTGGAGAAAACTATGACTTCACTTCACAGACTAAGTTAATTGAAAAAATTCTATGAAGCTGAACCGAATTAAAAACTGTTATTTATTATATAATTATTGCTCTTTTCCTAGGGGTGCTTGTTGCATAATGAGATCTCTCTCTGTAAAGTCATGCATTACAATAGTTCTTTAAGTTCAGTATAATATAGTGATTTCGTATTTGAGTTTTTCTAGATTATCTGTAAGCTGAAACAATACAAATGCATAGTAAAACTAAGGCGGGTAAAAACATCTTTCACAAAATCTCACGATGTATTTTAAAAATAGAGCTTTCGAGCATATCCATACTCATTCTCAAAATCAAAAAATTTCTTGAGAAATTCGTAATTTATGTAATGAGTACTATCCGCAAATTGACATACGCATTACTTCCGCAGTTTTTTCAACATTGGCAGTTTTTTCCGGTACGGCGATAAGATGCCCACTTTGTTGCGTAGCTGCGTGGTCTATAGATATACGTGTGGCCAGTGTGGGGCCACTTATTATGGTGAGACTGCTCGTCATTTTGCAACACGCATAGCTGACCACAAGGGGGTGTCGGTCCGTACGGGAAATAGAGTGTCTAACCCATTGCACAGCAGTATAAGAGATCATGCATTAGAATCTGACCATCCAATCCGCACTGATAATTTCAAAATAGTCTCAACTTGTAATAAACATAGCCTTAAGTTACTAGAAAGTATCATATTTCATCAATTTAAACCAAGCCTCAATGATATGTCATCTTCTGCGCCTCTAAATAACTTGTCCTAATTTTTTCATTTAATTTCCATTAACAATTTGTATTCTTGTACTGTATTTACCATGTTTCAATTTATTATTCCAGATATTGAAAATGAGTATGGATATGCTCGAAAGCTCTATTTTTAAAATACATCGTGAGATTTTGTGAAAGATGTTTCTCCCGCCTTAGTTTTACTATTTATATGTAAATTACGCTTTCCCAAGAATAAATCTATTAATACAAATGCAACGCAACCTTGCCAAAAAAACTCGAGCCAACTTGATTAGCATTGATTCAAATTTTTTGGGACAATCACTACATTTACTAGCTTTTTCACTTAACACTCTAAGTGCCACGTGACCCAACGGTGGTCACTGATTGGATTTTCAAAATGCTACTGCCCGACTAGCAGTCACTAACTCAAATTCGATACATGCCTAATGAAAACTATGTGAATGAAGGTGTGATCTATTGAACGTTCGTTCTTTTAAAAATTGATTTCTAAAATTAACTCTAATTGAAGTTGAATATTGAACTTCAGTTTAACTTGCCGCCCTAAACGGGTTAAACCTCATGACTAACGTGTTAACTCCGATGATTTAATTCCTCAATGGCTCACTTGATTTACCGCCTCCATTATTTACTGTCACAATGACTTATTTCACCGTGATTTACTCCATAAAATATTTACATCCACAAAGATTTATTTCACCATGATTTACTCCATCGACGATTTACTTCAACTATAACTCATTTTCCAATGATTTACTCCATTGATGATTTACTTCCACAAGGACTTATTCCCTCCGTCGACGATTTACTTCCCCAAAAACTTATTTCCCCTATGATTTACTTCATCGACTATTCACTACCACCATTGGCTTATTTCCTCCATCGATGATTTATTCCCCAATGACACACGTAATCAGTGACGTAATACCTCCATCATCGACTAACTTTCATGACCCTCATGATGACCCTCATACTCTGCGTCTCACTGCGACTGCTCTTGTTTCCTCGTAAAACAAAAGCACCTCGTCTGGCAATCCGCACCCTCCGTTAGCCGTGAGCACAGCCAGCCAATTACAAAACGCCCCTTTTATGCTATCATAAAAGGCGTGCGGATTTGAGAATGAGAATACTGCAGCATGTAAAACACGGAATAATATTCTAAGTGAGATATGGGTACTAATAAGTGGTCCGTGGTATAAGTACAAATCTGTAGTATAAGTAGTACAAATTATATTTATCACTGTTTGCAGTTTTATTCATTTTCCAAGTGAGGATTTGAATGCAAAAATATTCGAGCGGATTATGGTGTGCAGAAGATACGGTGATCAGCCACCACCTTTCATTAAGAGTTTCTTCTGACATTAGGTGGTACATTTTATTTTTAGTGTCCGGTACAGAGTGTGCATGAATACAGCATTTCCGATAGGTGAACCATTTGTGACCAATAATGCTTCTTTTATTAGCTTTTGGTTTTGTCTTGCAGGTGTACGAATGCAACTTGTCTATACATATATGAAGTTGGCATTTCGAATTTGACATTTCGCCAGAAACAGATCCCCAATGAAAGAAATAGCGCGCGTACTACACGCAGAAGCACATACGTTTAGTGTTAGGTGAAACAATACAATTCCGGCATTTCTAAAATATACTGCAACATTTATATCGAAAATAAGCGTAACTTTTTTATCGAAAATAAGCAGGAGTTACAATTTCTACCTTTCAAAAATATACTTAAGCATTTTTATCGAAAACAAGAGGGAGTTTTTATAACTGTTGGCCAAGGAACACGAACTGAACATGGATTCAACGCAGCCCCAGAGCAAATTTTTAATGCAAGTTCAAGGCAAGGAAGATTATGTGGAGGACCTAACACCGTACCCTGGCGTGCCGGGTGCTGTGTTCACCACGGGCAGAGGCGGTCAACCTCAACGCAGAGATGCTGGCAACGGGGAGCTTGGATCTGCTTTGAGTCAGTTCCACTATTTATGAAATAACTATTTAACTATAAACTATTCTTATTAATTTTATTATGATTAATACAAATATCATATTTGCCATAACAACTGTTATTATTCAGGTACATTTTCTGGAATTTTCTTCAATTTCAATATAAATAAAAGAACAAAAACCACTGATAAAAATTTCATTATACTGAGAAAGTTTTGGGCAAATACCCATTATCAACTCATTAAAAGAATCTGACATATATCACTGAAATAAAAAATGAACGTAAATGTACAAACAGACATAAACACGGATTTAAAAGTTCAAAAAAAAGGCAAAAAAGTACAAATGCAGTAAATAACACAAAACAACCAAGAACCAATGATGCTTTGAGGGTATGAACTCAATTGGTTGTTAAGAGAAGGCTAATATTTAAAAATGAAAAGCGATTCTAAAATTCTAAGATCTAAAACACTTGAAGCTACACGTGCTACTTTAAAATGACTAGAGTTAGGAGATATATTGCACGTTTCAGCATGATCGCGAACAGCGGAGTGAGATGGACGGGTCAATGGAACACCTGTACGGTAACTAACTCCAACATACTCGGCCACTCTAGCTCCGAGAGCACAAATGGTCATGCCAAAGTACTCGGATGCACATCGTAAACAACTGTAGAACCTGCATGGTAGAAGGAAGTTTGTCTTCAAAATTGCAAAAAGAACCAACTGTAAATTTTTTTCTTAATATTATATGAAATTTTATGCTTGTAAAATGTCTAGAAAGTAGGGCAAGTAATTCGGTTTTGAGTTTTTCAGAATACGGTCCAAAATATGGTGAACACAAATAAATTGGTTGAGAGATTGGTTCTTGATTTAACAAATTTTTTTCGACATTATCATTTTGAAACTTGTTTGCTAAAAACTTTCCAATTTGGTGTTCAACAAACGAAGAGCTAAAACCATTCTGGCGGAAAAATTCTATCAAAAAAGAGAATTCTAAATGAAGTACGCTAAAATTATAGCAAATTTTGTAAGCACGAGCAAGCAAAGTTTTAATGCAATTCAGTTTAAAATTAAAAGTGCAATAGCTATGGCAACTCACTCCTAGGCCAGAGAAAGTATTTTTTCGGTACACCTACACTTCTAATTTATTCTCTCGTTTAGTCGCTAAACAATCCAGGAAAGGTAATTTATTATGCTCCTCACATTCCATAGTGAATCTTATATTTTTATGCTTGATGAAGTCGAATATTAATGTTGCATGGGATTCTTCACGGAACAGCAAAAAAAATCGTCTATATATAACGACGGTAAAATATGGGCTGGAAGTCATTGGGACACAGCTTTAGCCATCTAGTTTCGTAAAAGGACATGAATATATATGCGAAAGTTCGGCCAATTTTTCATACAGTTGTGCGCTATGTGCATCCGAGTACTTTGGCATGACCACACGTACTCTCGGAGCTAGAGTGGCCGAGCATGTTGGAGTTAGTTACCGTACAGGTGTTCCATTGACCCGTCCATCTCACTCCGCCGTTCGCGATCATGTTGAAACGGGCAATATAACTCCTAACTCTAGTCATTTTAAAGTAGCACGTGTAGCTTCAGGAGTTTTAGATCTTAGAATTTTAGAATCGCCTTTCATTTTCAAATATTAGCCTTCTCTTAACAACCAATTGAGTTCATACCCTCTTAGCATCATAGGTTCTTAGTTGTTTCGTGTTACTTACTGCATTCCTACTTTTTTACCTCTTTTTGAACTTTTAAATCCGTGTTTATGTCTCTTTGTACATTTACGTTCATTTTTTATTTCAGTGATATATGTCAGATTCTTTTAATGAGCTGATGATGGGTATTTGCCCGAAACGTTCTCAGTATAATGAAATTCTTATCAGGGAATTTTGCTCTCCTATTTTTATTGAAACTATTATTATTATTATTTTATTGCTATTATCATGATTAATATAAATGTCATTATTACCATAACAACTATTATTATTCAGCTATTTAACTATTTACAGTAACTTTGGCGGGAATGGAAGTGCACTTTATAAATTTAAAATTTACTTTATGTTTTTAACTATCCTTAAGAAGAATTTTCATGGGAGAGCTTGGATCATCTATGAGTGATTTGCACTATTTAACCATTAAATTTTGCGAGTATGAAAGAACAGGTTATGTACTTTGAATTAAATTTCATTTAGAACTATTATTCTAAGAGCTGCACTGAGACCTTTAACAAACTTTCACTGGAATGGAAGTGCACTTGAATTAAATGATATAATCATTACTAATGTTTCTAAATATCATTAGGTGTTTTTTTTTACCACAGAGCTTGCATCAGCTTGGACTGAGTTGCGCTATTTAAAATAAAACCTCAACGGGAATGGATGTACAGTTGAAGTATTTTATTGTATAATTGTATTTTATCGAACTTTGATCAGCTTCGAGTGACTTCCACTATTTAATTATAATCTTTCACGGAAATGGATGTGCCATTTAAAACAACACCACAGGACGAACAACCCAACACCACGAATTACACAACATAATATACCACATTACCAATAATATTTGTACCTACGTTGCCAGTCACTTGCAGACCAAACGCATTATTACGAATTACACATTATTACGAATCATACAGCAAAACGACCAAACACAGTATCACGAATTACACAACAATACGAATTGCACCATATCACAAGCAGCCCAGTATCACGTATGACAGCACATAACGAACGAAATACACAATATTACCAATAACGCAACAGTACGAATTCCATTATCAATAACATTTTTGTTGTCATTTGCAGACCAGACAGAGAGCGAAGACAGCGAGGGGCCGCACGCACACCAGCGGACGGTGGGGATGTGGGTGGCCGCCGTGATGTTGGTGGCCGAAATGGCCGGCTCCGGTGTGCTCGCTCTGCCACGAGCACTTGCTAATACCGGTGAGGGCTTTGGGGAATGCCGGTGAGGGCTGTGATGATTGCCGGTGAGGGCTGTGGTGAATGCCGGTGAGGGTTCCGGAAAATGCCGGGAAGGGGTTTGGAACATGTAGGTTAGGGTTTTAGAAATTGCTGGTAAGGGTTGTAGAAAATGTAGGTAAGGGGTTTGGTGAATGTCGGTAAGGACTTTGCCTAATGCCGGTAAAGGCTTTGGTACATACCGGTAAGGGTTTTAGCGAATACCGATAAGAGCTTTAGTAAATACCGGTAAGGGTTCTGGAAATGCCGGTAAGGGATGTGGTAAATACGCTCAGTCAGAATGCTAATAAGAGCTCTTGCAAATACCGATAAGGGCTCTAGGGCTATATCAAATACGGGTAGGGGCTCTCTCAAATACCGGTAAGGGCTCTATCAAATACCGGTAAGGGCTTTTCAAATACCAGTAAGGGTTTTTGTAAATGCCGGTAAGGGCTGTTGCAAATGCGGGTATGGGCTTTGGCAAATAACGGTAGGGGTCTTCGAAATAAGGACTAACACCAATACCGGTAAGGGCTTTGACGAATACCGGTAAGGGTTCTGGCAAATACCGGTAAGGGTTCTGGCAAATGCCGGTGAGGGTTCTGGCCAATATCGATGAGGATTCTGGGAAATACTGGTGCGGGCTCTAGAAAATACTAGTTAAGGCTTTACAGAGAACCGGTTAGAATATTGCAAACTCTGGTGAATGCTTTCCAAGTGTTGGACGAAGATATGTTGAATGCTAATAAATACTCCAGCAATTTCTAGAAAATGTGGCTGCAAATACTGGAAATGACTCTTTAAAATACTCATGAACGTTTTTAAAAATGCTGGTAAGTACTCTTGAAAATACTTCTAATGGATTAAGCAAAGGTTTGCTAAGGATCTCATGCAAATACTGCTAATGGTTTTAGTAAAGACGGGTAAGAATCTCATGCAAATTTTGGCAATATCTTAACCAAAGATTGCAAAGGATCTCATGTAAATACTGGTAATTAAGCAAAGATTGGCAAGGAAAACACAAATAATGATAATGTCTCCAAGCAAAGATTAGTAAAGATCTCATGAAAATAGCTTAGATTGGCAAGGTCCTCATACAAATACTGGTAATGGATTTAAGAACGAGTGAGGGCTCTTGCTAATACTGGAAATGAGTCTTGGGAACTTTGGCGTGAGCGCTTACACGCACTGCATCTGATTTTTCATTCACAACCTGCTTCGGTTCGCCGGGTTCATGAATGATTTGGCGATGTCCTAAACCTATTCGAGGGGAAAAAATGAGAACAGAGACTTTCTCACACTTTATGATAACAAAGAATTAGAAACGCAATTAAAAACATGTCCACGAATCAAAACGCTGGTCTACGAATTATAAAAGAATTAAAATCCGGTCTGTGAATTAAATTCGGGCATAAGAGCTCTAGCGAGCTCCCTCCAAGATGAGCTTAGCTCATAAAAAATTAGGATATTAAGAAAAAATTCTATGAGAGAAGTATGCTCGCGAATCAGAAAATAAATTTTAGAAACTAATCTTGACAGCATCTAGTTACACAAAGGACACGAAACCGATTAAATTTACAAATATAACTGATGAAAAGATTCTGTGAAAACTTCTGTAAGTTTACAAATCTAATTGATTAAAAGATTCTGTGTAAACTTCTGTAAATTCACAAATCTAACTGATTAAAAGATTCTGTGTAAACTTCTGTAAATTTACAAATCTAACTGATTAAAAGATTCTGTGTAAACTTCTGTAAATTTACAAATCTAATTGATTAAAAGATTCTGTGTAAACTTCTGCACATATCTACAAAATCACAAGATTGCACAAGTAGAAGATCCTATGAGACGTACTTTTACCTTGCATAGTATGCCTGACAAGCCAAAGTATTGATTTTGCCTCTAAAATTTCTAACGAGACGAAAACTATCAAACCATGGGACCACACTTGGCGCAACGGTTGCGTTAAGAGGTATTGCATTAACACAAATTTACTCTTGCTCGTGCGTGAAAAATAACGATTTTAAATAAGTTACGTTGGTACTCACGGAAGAGGAAACCAGGTAGGGTCATTTCTATGGGAGAAAATACACCTCCTCCGGATCAGCTAGCAAATAGAACGGCTTTATTCAAACCAACTTTATGACGTCACCAAAACGCCATGTCGTTGGGCCAATAGTGGCGCCAAATTTGGGGGTAGCAGTTCTACCAGATGCAATATGAGCTCTGCTATTGGCTCGTTGCCATGACGTCAGCAAAACCACACCGTCAACGAAAATAAGACTTTTTTGAAACTACCTTCTTTCCTCTACCGTGTTGGAGCCTGTGCGTGATTGGTGTCTGACGGCACGAAGCTTTGGAACAACCCGAAAAAAACTCATTTTTATGTGTCATTTTTTATTCTACTAGTGTATACGACCCGTCAAAAATGATCGTATTCGATATTTTCTCTATACAAATCTTGCAGATGTGAATGACAAACAAATATATATATAACCTAATAGTACCTGCGATTTAAATATTCTTGTACACATGCACTGGTGAAACTCGTATCACAGATACGGTCTTTAAGAATCCTTTAAGAGCGTCACAGAGAGACGGACCTACCAATTTGTGTTCAATGAGATTCCCATTGTAGTAACATAGTAGAAATTACGCCCGAAAAACATATTTACGTATTTATAAATTTATAGAGACACCTTGCGTTTCATTATATATCTTAAGCATGATTCTGTTCTACTCTACAGTAGCCGCGTAGTCTCAGTATGACACATCCTGCTCCGGGAGGTGCTTCAAAGCTCGATCATATCAAACCTCTCAGGCCAAGTCCAAGTGCGGCTCCAGAGGGACGAGCATCTTGATTTGAGTTTCAAATTGCAGCCCCGAGAGCGTGCTCCATATCGCCAGCTCTCAAATTTGAATAAGACTGGACGGCGCGATAAATGTCTCAGGGTCGCCAAATTGACCGTTTTCCATGCCACAAATATCCGGTCGAGCCATTTTTCAAATGAAATTCGACCGCGAAGACCGTTCTGTGTCTGCAAATTTTACAGGGTTGCCTGATACGGAGAAGTCTTTCTAGTCAAATTTTAGTTTAAAGACGATAAATCGAAAAATATGTGACAGATGAACGGTAAATCTAGCAAGCCTTAACATGTGCTACTGCTACTTGGTCATACCATACCCATCAGACCCCAGTAAAGTGAATAGGACTGGAAAACTCAATGTGTTCTACACGTCAACTCGTAACTATAACGCACCACCAAATGTAACTCTTAGCAGCTCAAAGAAATTCACTTAATTTGGATAAGACAAGAAGACTCAATGTGTCCCACACGTTCTCTCTTAGCGAACATGCTGTCACACGATATTCTAAACAACACGGAAAAATTCTCGTAATTTGAATAGAAGTCTCAATGTCTCTTACTTGTCATCTCGTCATAAACATTCTGTTAAATTTGGTACTCTAAACCACTCGGAAAAATTGATGTCCGAAGCCAGTCGAAAGTATGTGATGAGCGTATCTGTGATACAAGCTCCAGCCCTATATATTTTGAAGGGCCGTGTTCACGTGGCCTCATCAACTCTTGAGAGATTATATTTTTTTATTTCTTTCGGCCTTTCTCTCATTCACTCTCTTTTTCATTCCAAATAAAGAGGGGTGGACTAGTTTGATTAGAAGACTCAATGTCTCTTCCTCGCAATCTTGTAACCAACATGATGTCATACGGTACTCTAAACAACTCTGAGTAATTGATGTAATTTGAAAAGAAGACTCAACCTCTCTTTCTCATTATCTTGTAACTAACACACCACCAGGGGGAACTCTTAACAACTAGCAAAAATTCACGCAATATAAGTTAGTTAAAGTGGCATACACAACAACCTTGCTGTGCGATGCATATGAAAGGAGTAGAATAAATTTCTAACGTTGAAGGATAAGTTGTTGTTAAGTCGCGAGGTAAATTTGAAACTGATGTTTTACGATTTGAAAACAGCATCTTGCTTATTGAAAATAGGGGACGAATGTATGGGAAATGTGGTCTGATTGATTGAAAACAGGGGCCTAACGTATGGGAAATGTGGTCTGATTGATTGAAAACAGGGGCCTAACGTATGGGAAATGTGGTCTGATTGATTGAAAACAGGGGCCTAACGTATGGGAAATGTGGTCTGATTGATTGAAAACAGGGGCCTAACGTTTGGAAAATGTGGTCTGATTGATTGAAAACAGGGGCCTAACGTATGGGAAATGTGGTCTGATTGATTGAAAACAGGGGCCTAACGTATGGGAAATGTGGTCTGATTGATTGAAAACAGGGGCCTAACGTATGGAAAAAGTGGTCTGTTTGATTAAAAATAGGGGACGAACGTATGGAAAAAGTGGTCTGTTTGATTAAAAATAGGGGACGAACGTATGGAAAAAGTGGTCTGTTTGATTAAAAATAGGGGACGGTTGATTAAAAACAGGGACCTAACGTATGGAAAATGTGGTCTGATTGATTGAAAACAGGGGACGAACGCTTTAAGAAAGTTTTCCGAGCTGTTGAAAGTAGGGGACCATGTAATGAAAACAATTTTACTAGATTTTAATGAAAAATTGGCAATTAATTCAATGACTGACGTGTTTAGAGTATGGAGCTAACACTAGCAATTCATTTTCGCTAAAATCTATTCGTTCAGGGAAGCATCTTATCACCTTATTGCCTAGTATGAGGATATTCGGAACAAACTATCGATACATGCAACTTTATTATGTCAGTTTAAATATAGGTGTCCAGTCCCGTAGATCAAAACATCTTATTGAGGATTATCCAGTAAGTTTTTCGAGGTCAATCCAGTAAATTAAGGTTCAAGTGCACAAACACTGGTCAACCCAATCAAGTAAATCTATCGAAGTCAATCCTGCAAATTTAGGTTCTGGAGCGTAAACACGTAAATCCAGTCGATTATTCATCGTATTAAATACAGCAAATTTAGGTTTTAATGAGTAAACACGTAGACTCATTGAATTTATCGAAGTCAGTCCAGGCAATTTAGGTTCTGGTGCGTAAACACGTCGATCTAGTCAATTTATCGAAGTCAATCCAGGAAATTTAGATTCTGGTCTGTAAACACGCTGATCTAGTCAATTTATCGAAGTCAGTCCAAGCAATGTAGGTTTTGGTGCGTAAGCACGCTGATCCAGTCAATTTATCAGTCAGTCCAACAAATTTAGGTTGTGGTGCGTAAACACGTAAATCCTGTCAATTTATCAAAGTCAATCCAGCAAACTTAGCTTCTGTGGCCCAAACACACAAAGCCTTCCTTTGTTTTGGCTAACTTTAGGAGTGCCTCGCTCCGCTGTTGACGCGGCTTGAATGTTAACTTTGAGAGAGATCAGACGCTCAGGAAAACTTGGGGCCCCCAAATTAAATAACTTCCTTGAGCTCATCAGGTGGACGATCAGGAAAAGGAGAAGCTATGAAGAAAAAACCGTCAGGATTACATTTTTTGAAATAGATATAAAATTGTCAATTGAATTTAGGGGAGCTGATAGATAATTTGTGGATCTTATATTATTTATGTATTTACTGACAGATATTTTTATTTCGTGGTGACCAAATATCTCTTGATTGCGCTCGTATGACACTTCAAATTAACTCAGCATTGGTGACGACTATAAAATTCAGATGTAAAATATATGCTTCTTAAATCTGTTACTATTTGAGTAGGCTTGACGTCAGACTCAATAACTTAGGTTTTAATCCATTTTAGACCCACTAATAATATATAAAATTCAAATTAAAAATTTTATTGAATAAGCAGCAATGCGTTGTCTTTCAGCAATGCCGAGAAAGAGAGACAGGCTGTCAATGTAACTATTGCGCTGAAGATGACCATAATCATCGAATAGTACACCAGCAACCATGGGAGAATTTCGAATGAGGTCTTAAATAAATTACTGGAGCTAACGCTTATCGCAAACTAGACACAACAAAAAAGGTGATATTCGCAATGACAAGTAGAAGATTTAATTCACACCTAACGCCGACGAGATGTACTCAGTAACTCATGAAAGAAGTTACGAGTCTACCAAACGTGTACGTGACATTCACGACGACGAACAGAAGAGGTCAACACGCTCACAGAGTTAGTGCGATTGACGGTTGGTTTGGTTGTGTTGTAAGTTGCAGAATTGGAAAATCAACTTTACTGCTTGAATACATTTTCACCCTTCCTAAGAACTATGAGAATGTATTTGCACAAAAACGTTACTCCTCGTATGATTACAGTTGTTTTTCGAAGAGATCGGGAAACAAACAAAATGTCATTCATTTATTCCGGTACGTGGATGAGCAATTTGCTGAATGGTACACATATCGCCCAACACGCAAGGAAAGTGTTATAAGTCGATATAACGTTTACCTGATTTTATCAACTACAAATGTAAGAAGTTATCCTGATATTCTCAACTACTGGTAAATGGAGTTATACGTTGGCTCAACTTCTATCTGATATTCCCAACCACTCAGATGCACTGGAAAGGGTTCTTCGTAGGCATGCATTTGTACATGAACAAAAGATAAAATAAATTGCATGCTGATCTAAAAATGCTCATCTGGTATTTACAAACCAAATAGCTATATATTAGTTGTTGAATTACGAAAAATTGTATACGGATCTACTTAACGCCAATCTTATATATATATATATATATATATTCACTATCACCAATAGCTATCTGTGGTTGAATTATAGATAAAATAAATTGCATGAAAAAATTGTTCATCAAACTAACGCAAATCTGATATTCACAACCCAAAAAGCTATCTGCTGTTGAACTAGACGTGGAAGAAGAGGTATTCTGATTAACGCCTATCTGGCATTCACAACCCAAATAGCAATCTGCCAAAGAACTAGAAATAGAAAAAGTTGGGATCTTTTCCAGATAAGCCCCGCCACTAATGCAAGACATAAGTTTACCCACTTGTAACTTTCTAAATAATGCACCTATCGACTTCAAATAACTCTCACGCGAAAGATTGTTTTATTCTTTCGTTTCAATTACAATTTGAAGTCAATAGGTGCATTATTTCGAAAGTTACAAGTGGGTGAAAGTATGTGTTGCATTAGCGGTGGGGCTTATCTGGAAAGATCAAAAAGTTTTTTCTGATCTTCTTATCTGACATTCACAACCCAAATAACTATCTGTAGACAAACTTAACTTGAGACGTTTACTTGGATCAGGCTGCTCAATCACCCCTATCAGATATTCACAACCCGAATAGCTATCTGTTGTTGACCAACTAGACGTAGAAAAAGTTTTATTCTGATCTCCTTATTTGACATTCACAACCCAAATAGCTATCTGTTGTTAAATTGTAGCTAAAATACACTAATCTAATATTCACAACACGACTAAAAACGGCTATCTGCCATCGAATTAGAGGTAAAAATGCTACATTCAGATTTCTTTATGTGCCATTCACACCCCAAATAGCTACCTGCTGTTGACTAACTTGCCTACGTACCTGGGCCAGGTTGGGGCGGACTGGTGCTGCTGCTGGTGCTGGGTGTGGGCGTGGGGGTGTCGGGGTCCAGGCTGGGCGTGGCGTGGGTGATGCTTGAAAATAACTTCCCAAAGTACAGAGGAGCGTGCCGCACGCCCTACCCAGCTATTGGATATGAGGCTTTGGGCAGACCAGGCAGGTAAGTTGCTTTTATATATATCTAGTACTTTACTAGATGTTTTTAGAGACGAGTAATAAACACGTTCGCTGCCGCTGGACACACATGTGCGTCCGGCGGTTTCATGTTGAGTGAGGTTGTTTGTGAGTAGCTGAGTTCAAAAAAATGATTTTACTGCTCGAAAAAAAATTGTTTCTCTCATAAGAAGTGTAATAATGTAATAGCATGATGTTATTTTACCTCGAATCTTTAAATCTCTTCTAAAAAATATGTTAAAATAATTGAAATGCTGCTCGTTAACACCGATACGTAAATGAGCAGCTTACCTAGGGGTACTCTAATGCCCCAAAGGCAGTCAACGTATTAATATATCAATATAATGCATCAATACAATATGTTAATATAATTCGTTCTCGTGTTTTACACTTTCTACTCGAGCGTTATCTGAAGCCACGAGAGGCTGTTGTGTGTTTTTCGATTATGCTATGAATCTGGTTCTTGTTGCTTTGCTACTCTGATTTTTGATGGAGGGAATTGGCCTTGGTATTTGAAAACTGTAATCAGCGCCCGGTGTTTCTCCCCATCGTAAAAAAGAAATTCACTTCCACCATACCGTCTTCTGTCTCCTGTATGTGGGAGTGGGTCTATATTCGACGAAAGGAAAACTGTCTGAGGCTCCTGTCGATAACGATAAATCATTTGATTTACCGACGTATGTTGTGCTATATAGTAGATTCATGAACTGATAAAGGTCTATCATTAGATTGAGCTCAAAAAATGTTTTCACTTCATTTGAAGTGATGAAGCTTTCGAGTTATGTAGGGGGATCGTTCTCCTCGGGTAACCGCAATAAAGCTTTCGAGTTATGTAGGGGGATCGTTCTCCTCGGGTAACCGCAGTCATTTTACGCGTTTGTGTGATACGTTCATATCCAATAAGCTTATATTGAGCAATATTTCTGAGTATAACAAATTCATATCCAATATGCATATAGAACAATATTTCTGAGTATAACAAATTCAAACCCAATATGCATATTGAACAATATTTCTGAGTATAACAAATTCATATCCAATATGCATATTGAACAATATTTCTGAGTATAACAAATTCATGTCCAATATGCATATTGAACCACATTTCTGAGTATAACAAATTCATATCCAATAAGGTTATATTGAGCAATATTTCTGGGTATAACAAATTCATATCCAATATGCATATTGAACTATATTTGTAAGAGTATTAAATAATGAACATTACAAAAACTAAAAAAATATCTACACTGAACTTTTGATTTATCAAATTATTTAGCGACTCCTGGGAAACATACGAGTATGTCACGCACAGATTGATCAAAATTGACCACAAAAAAAACATAAGAATTGTGCCAACTCAAACCAACTCACTTGCTGTAGTCTGGAGCAATAAGGCCCATATGTCTGATACAGTCATTCTGATACTTATAAATAATTCATTCTGGTGTTTTACACTTCTACGAGATCATTAACTGTAGCCTGCTCTACATAACTTTACTGCACTAAAAAATTTTCTGCCCCCAGCTGAGATTTACACCAGAACCTAAACTAAAACTTCAATTGCCGTAGACACCCAGAATAATACAGATGTAGTTCCAGGAAAAGAAGTGAGCACCGACCCACGAAATATTAACGCAGTGCGGGAAACGCATTCTAATTTTGAACCTGACACAATCGTCAGAAGACTCTAGTGCCTAATGATACTTAAGAGTACCTATACATGGTGCCTAATAATATTCATCGTATCCATATATAGTGCCTAATAATACTCATAAGTACCTATATATGGTGCCTAATAATACTCATCAGTACCTAATAGTGCCTAATAATACTCATCAGTACAAAATAGTGCCTAATAATACTCACCAGTACCTAATAGTACCTAATAATACTCATCAGTACCTAATAGTGCCAAATAATACTCATCAGTACAAAATAGTGCCTAATAATACTCATCAGTACAAAATAGTGCCTAATAATAATCATCAGTACCTAATAGTGCCTAATAATACTCACCAGGACCTAATAGTGCCTAATAATACTCATCAGTACCTAATAGTGCCTAATAATACTCATCAGTACCTAATAGTGCCTAATAATACTCATCAGTACCTAATAGGGCCTGATGATACCTAATAGGTCCCGACTAGTGGTACCTACCTAATGGTACTAACCTAATACTACACTACAACATTGATGATTTGATAACCAGATTTTTACCTAATAGTCCCTAATAGGAGCTAATCGTACCTTACACTGCCTAGACCCTAACTGATAGTACCCAACAGGCCCTACCTAATAATATCTACCTAACAGTTCTTTACCTGAAAGTGCACAACGATAATATTGTTTCAATGAGCAAATTTCTCCCTATTACTACCAATTAGTATCCAGCACTACCTAAAAGCAACTAATTATACCAAACACGCTTTAATAAGTTGCATAAACCTAAGAGTACCCCAACTACAAATATTCTATTTGATAGTACTCAATAGAAGTAAACTAATTGTATCTACTTGTTTTTACCCTACCTAAGAGTACCTAATTTTTACCCCTCCCTAAGAGTACCTAATTAACCCTAACTAATAGTACCTACCTAATATTTCTCAGCTAATAGGACACTTCCCACAAGCACTCTACATAATAGTACCAAGTAAACCCTAATTAATAGTTCCTACCTAGCAATACTTACATTCTTAATAGTACCACCTATATGTTCACAATAACATTGCCACTTTGATGAGCAGATTGATGGTAATCATCGCGCAGAACTTGACTTTGGTTGGCGTGACGACGGTGTTTCTCATCCTCTCCGGAGACATGCTGCAAGTCCTGCTCGGTGACCTCGTGCCGGTCGTGTTCTCCTCCCACTGCTACTGCACCATGCTGGTCGGGGCTGTCCTCATACCCCTGTCGTGGCTCGGCACTCCTAAAGACTTTTGGTGAGTTGTGAAGCTTTTAATTTTTTTGCCCTAAGCGACCAGCCTTGTCGTGGCTCGGCACTCCTAAAGACTTCTGGTGAGTTGTGACGTTTTTAACTTTTTTGCTGTAAGTGCCCAGCCCAGTCGTGGCTCGACACTCCTAAAGACTTCTGGTGAGTAATGAGGTATTGACTTTTCAACCATATGTGCCCAGCTCTGTGGTGTCTAGAAGACTTCTGGTGAGTTGTGAAGTGTTTAGCTTTTTTGTCATACCCTTGTCGGGGTTGGGCACTTTTAAAGACTTCTGGTGAGGCGTGAAGTTTTCAACTTTTTCGTTATAAACAGGCTCAAATCGGATAGTTTTTGAAACGGGCTAGTGAATGAATGTTCGGGATCTTCCCCTCTTTTTATTTTTTAAATTATGTTTCCATCTTATTCATTATTATACAGGAACTAAAACAGTCTGGTTGACAAGCCGGATTGTTTTTGAAACGAGATACGTCAGTAAATTTTACCTTTTACGGTTTACGAGTGAAACATAGATAGTGGTAACTTGATACTCATCCACAAAATTGAAGGAAATCGTCGTGAAACCGAAGTGAGATTACTTTAATGATGGCTTCTACTTTCTTTTTACTGTTCGAGTCGGTTGGCAAAATTTGCAATCACACATTCCAGGGTAGGAGATGGGATCGCATGAATTTCTCTTTGACTGTTTTCTCATTCTTCTATTGAATTGCAAGGCTTTTTAAGAGAAACATTTCCTTTCCCTGGTTGACCGCAATGGGTTACTCTGAAGTTGAATATTCAAATTAAATTTCAATTATTCAATTGTAGTGAGCAGTTTTGAAAATATCAAACATTAACTAGATCGTGGCTGCCTTCATTTAATTTCCATTATATACAAATACTGAGCTCGTGACTTCTGGTCGGTCAGCAGCATTAAGGAAAATTCCTTCTGTGACCACCGGCAGCTCACGTCAAGGTCTAAATATCGAAGTAGCCGCTAAGATAAAATTCCCACAGGAATATATCTGTAGGCCGTTCCTGCCTCGGAATGTTACCTCGGTTCAAAATTAACTCGCCAAGGTATAATTTTTTTAGCTCAGCCACTCGAAATGGGTGCATTTGTGAGCAGGATGGAGGAACTGCGCTCACGTAACGTCCCAGTCTAACTTTTTCGCCAGAGCATGCATGATTTTCGCCGCCTAAGCGATTATATTACTTGGGCGGCGAAAAACATGCATGCAAGCGGCGAAAAGGTTAGACTGGTGTGCGTCTATACGCCCTCGTATGGTCATTTCACCGCAAGTTAATCTTGTTTCGAGTCGACGTTTATTGACCGATATATACTCCAGGTCTGATCGTGAGGAGTTTTAATCCGTGAAGCGACCGAATGGAAAAATATGGTGTTCATAATCCTTAATAGTTAATAAAAAGCCAGAGAATATTCAGTGATGTATTATAAGATCTCAAGTAAAAAAAAAACTTAGCAAATATGAAATTTGATTCTAAATATGTCAATCATAGGAGAAGAATAGAAAAAATGTGGAAAATTTTTTTGCGTGTTTTTTTGCTTTTATTGTCGCATGATTGATATATTTCGATTTATTGGATCTGTCGTCAGACCTTGGAAAGTCGAGTTACAATTTCGCTGACCATTCCGAGGAGTGCGCGTCAAAAACGAGGTCGTTAGGGTTTTTGAGGTTTCTTTATTTCATCTTGTTTTTTTCATTTTTTTCTGGAAGTGTGGAAAACGGGCACTATTTTTCTAAATAAAAAAAATAAAACGAGACGTATCGAAAAATGCTGCGGCTTAGCTCATTATTAGAAACCGTGAGCTTTAGCTACCGATTCTGCACGAGGTGAGTGGTGAAGATTTTAATTTACTATTCTGTGATTTTAATTATGTTGTACAATTCAACCATGATTCTTGTTCATGAATTATCGTAGAGACGTTGTGTCTTTGAAATATCCTTCAGGTAATCATAATGTTTCCAATTTACTGTCGAACCAAATATTGCATTTTAACCACATTTCACCAGACAAAACAATACGAGATTAAACAAAGAATAACGAATGAATACAAAACATTAAAAACTCTAACATTGCAATCAGCCGACTCGTCAATACCATTTTAGGAAAAAATCGAAATCTTTGGCTACACAATAAAGAGCTTAGGTCATCTCTCAATTTATCCCTGTAATAATTGTTCTCTATACAAGTTCAGTTAGAATGTTCTGACTGCAAAACGGAGAGAAGATTAACGTAAGCTTCAGACTCTAAAAATAAGAAACCAACTCATTTGGCAACGAGCACTGAAGTTATTATTTTTTTATGATTGGAGTAGAAACAATACAGCCGATCCTCGAGTCTTACATACATCACGTCATGCGAATCTCTTCATATACGAAAAAAATTGGTGTTAGTTATTCAGCATTGCAACGATTGAGTCAAGTCATGAATAACGATACAGATAAAATTTATTTCCAGTTATTCAACTATTGCGATGGCTGATTCAAGTCATGAGTAACTAATCAGATAAAATTTGTTTCCAGTTATTCAACTATTGCAACGATTGAGTCAGGTCATGAGTAACTGGATACGCATAAAATTGTATTCCAGTTATTCAACTATTGCTATGAATGATTCAAGTCATGAGTAACGATACAGATGAAATTTGTTTCCAGTCATTCAACTAATGCGATGACTAATCAAATTCTTAAATCAATGAAAATTACAATGACTGATTTTTATTCGTGGAAGTTGAAAAAATGCTTAACCTAGCTATTTTTAGACGGCGAAATTTAGCTATGTATGGATATATACAAGCATATTTATAAGTCCATAGCTATATTTAGATAAGTCGAAATGATGCAGAACTCAGTTATATTTAGACTTCATGTGCCGCTTCTAGGTTCATGTCGTTTTGCGTGCACAAGTCGTGTGCTGTTGGATGGTCCAGTGTAAGTTTCTAAAACTCTTTTGAACATATTTGAAAGTCAGAAAATCTAAATTTTTTGTCCGAAAATTTTTTTGATTGTTGTTGCTTGCAATATCAGGGTGTATAAAACCAGGAAACTATCTCTATGAATAGTTTGCATTAATGCCTTCACGGAGATCAGTAAGTTTCATTAATGCTTTCACAGTGATCAACAAGTTCCATTAATGCTTACACAGTGATAAACATATTCCATTAATGCTTTCGCAGTGATGAATAAGTTTCATTAACGCTTTCACAGTGCTGAATAAGTTTCATTAATGCTTTCACAGTGATAAACAAGTTCTATTAATGCTTACACAGTAATAAACAAGTTACATTAATGCTTTCGCAGTGATGAATAAGTTTCATTAATGCTTTCACAGTGCTGAATAAGTTTCATTAATGCTTTCCCAGTGATAAATAAGTTTTATTAATGCTTTCACAGTTTTGAAAAAGTTTCATTAATGCTGTCACTGTGCTGAATAAGTTTCATTAATGTTGTCAAAGTGATAAATAAGTTTCATTAATGCTTTCCAAGTGATAAATAAGTTTCATTAATGCTTCACAGTGATAAATAAATTTCATTAATGCTTTCACAGTGATAAATAAGTTTCATTAATGCTTTCACAGTGCTGAATAAGTTTCAATAATGCTTTCACAGTGATAAATAAGTTTCATTAATGCTTTCCCAGTGATAAATAAGTTTCATTAATGCTGTCACAGTGCTGAATAAGTTTCATTAATGCTTTCACAGTGATAAATAAGTTTCATTAATGCTTTCACAGTGATAAATAAGTTTCATTAATGCTTTCAGAGTGCTGAATAAGTTTCATTAATGCTTTCACAGTGATAGATAAGTTTCATTAATGCTTCCCCAGTGATAAATAAGTTTCATTAATGCTTTCACAGTGCTGAATAAGTTTCATTAATGCTTTCACAGTGCTATATATGCTTCATTAATGCTCTCACAGTGATAAATAAGTTTTATTAATGCTTTCGCGTGTTGAAAAAGTTTCATTAATGCTTTCACAGTGCTGAATAAGTTTCATTAATGCTTTTACAGTGATAAATAAGTTTCATTAATGCTTTTACTGTGATAAATAAGTTTCATTAATGCTTTCACAGTGTTGAAAAAGTTTCATTAATGCTGTCACAGTGCTGAATAAGTTTCATTAATGTTGTCATAGTGATGAATATGGATTCTGATAGTGTTCGCAGGCAGTGCATCACTAAAGGACAAATGGAAATGTTTCTTTGCACGACTTGAAGCCATTCCGCTACAGTCAAATGAGGCCAATTTAGGTGCTTAGACTCGCTAGAAAATGACGTCGTAAAGATCCTCTGAAATTTTATACCATTTAAATATTGTTTTGCAATTTATCAAATTTAGCACATATATATTTCGTGGGAACTATCGTCACATCTGAGCTTCAGCACACATTTAAAGAACACAAAAACATACGTATAGGAGTGAGGGTAGACGTATGTATAACCTCAATAAACTTCTGTAAAAAACTGAGATAAAGTCTCTTATATTTACTTGATACGGTTTATCGTTATACGGTATATCGTTATACGGTATATTATACGGTATTTCGTTAAATACGAAGCTTAGAAAAGAAATACTTCAAGTGGCCTTGCTAAATACCCCTTTATATGACGTTGCTGAAAGTGCAGTAATGCGTACACAAAAATTAACCAAAAACAACACAAGAGGTCTCCAAATTTACAAGACAACAAAAATCAACCAAAAACCACGCAAAGAGATACCCAAATTTACAAGACACCAACTTAACATGCTGGAGGAAACGAATGTTGCTGGTGGAGAACATAACCGAGACATTGCGATGCGCTTCGTGACAAATGAGTGTAAACGTTTGCTTTCGTTGGGAAATAATTTAGCTTGAAATATATTTGTCGTTATGAGGGTTCTTAATAGAGGTTATCATTTCAAAATGCAAATAGAGCTTAGCGTTTCAAAACGCGTGTAAGCCTTTTCATGGTGTGCTTTGAAGGGAACTTCAACCCTGTATAGAGTCTAATTTGATTGTCTATTTATGGTCGACGATCGCGTTTCATTCATACCCACTTATACGCACATGCTTCAGATGCTATTTCTTTCAGTGTAGATCGCTACTTGGTCTAAATTTATTACTGCATGGATTAATTTTTCGACAATGTTTGCTCTTTGCGATGTATTTAAACTCAGCCGTTCGTTACACGACACGAGGATTATATTCATAACAAATCACTATTACAAAAAGAGCCGCGTCCGTCCGTCCGTCTGTGTGTACCACCCACCAGCCTAGTGTGAGATGAGCGTATGTGTGATACAAGCTGTGATCCACAATTTCGGTGCCTTAACCCAGCAGATTGGGAGTCGGAATGAATATCACGTGTATTGGTAGGTTAGATTAGGTTGTATAGAATATCAGTGGTTGAGACTTGGCAGAGTATTGGAAAGCCATAGAATAGCATGGGAAATCATGGGAAAGCCATGTTGAAGCTCAGTTGGTCCTATATCTAATCCTGTCATTTTCTTGACGGGCCGTGTGCACTCGTAACGATAATTTGATACACAGAAGATGTTTGTTTTCAATAAGAGGGCAGGTAAAATGCAGCTCAGCGACGTAGAAGAAAGTGAAAGACTTCTCAGTTAAGGCGCCCGGAGGTCGTTTAGAAATGACGAAAATTTTAGGTTCGGATCTAGTCAATTTTACTTCCTTTCTCTCACTAATGAACATATGAACAAATACCAGGAACACAGAAACAATTGCTGGACGGTTTTGTCCAGTTGTGCACCAGCATGTATAGCTTCTTTGATGAGACTATGCATGCGGCATTACTATGTGGAACTCAATTCATGACTTGCGTCGGGGTTTGATAGAAATACTCTACTGTAATATTCTCTTGAGGATCGAGGATACTTCAATCGATCATAAAGGATGGTTAGACTTAATTGTAGCTCTTATTGAAAGGAAGGGATACCTATCTAGTTTTCGTTGTCTTAATGGCATATTCACAAATAAGCGTAGTTAGTAGCAGAGCAGGAGCGTTCTAACTAATTTGACTTGGTGAGGAAGATTGATGTATATTCAAACTGGGTCACATTGTCAAACTGGGTCACAATGTCAATCTGGGTCACAATGTCACACTGGGTCACAATGTCAAACTGGGTCACATTGTCAAACTGGGTCACATTGTCAAGCCGGGTCACAATGTCAAACTGGGTCACAATGTGAAACTGGGTCACAATGTCACACTGGGTGACAATGTCAAACTGGGTCACATTGTCAAACTGGGTCACAATGTCAAACTGGGTCCCAATGTCAAACTGGGTCACAATGTCAAACTGGGTCACAATGTCAAGCTGGGTCACAATGTCAAACTGGGTCACATTGTCAAGCTGGGTCACAATGCCAAACTGGGTCACAATGCCAAACTGGGTCACAATGCCAAACTGGGTCACAATGCCAAACTGGGTCACAATGCCAAACTGGGTCACAATGTCAAACTGGGTCATTTTGTCTAACTGGGTCACAATGTCAAACTGGGTCACAATGCCAAACTGGGTCACAATGCCAAACTGGGTCACAATGCCAAACTGGGTCACAATGTCAAACTGGGTCACAATGTCAAGCTGGGTCACAATGTCAAACTGGGTCACATTGTCAAGCTGGGTCACAATGCCAAACTGGGTCACAATGCCAAACTGGGTCACAATGCCAAACTGGGTCACAATGCCAAACTGGGTCACAATGTCAAACTGGGTCATTTTGTCTAACTGGGTCACAATGTCAAACTGGGTCACAATATCTAACTGGGTCACAATGCATCGTTGATATTCAAGGGACTCTTTAGCAAAAGGGAATAGATGACACTATTCACTTCTCAGTTGGCCTGTCATGCAATAAAGTCATTCGTATTTTCATTCAAGATTTTGCAATAAGCAATCTTATTACATGTAGAGAGTTTAGTTAGAAAAATGAGCTGGACTGAACTAAAAGTGCTACGTGTTTAGCCGGGCATCGAAATTCGCGTTTAAAGGATACTTAGATTTAAATTTATCTAAATATTTGACGCACATCCTTCTCTACAGATGGATCACGATTTTTAACACAAAAAAGTCAGACCGGAATCTCTGACACTTGAGATTCTCAACTGTATTAAATAACCGATACTCAAGATTCTCAACTGTAATAAATATCTGGTACTCAAGATTCTCAACTGAATTAAATATCAGATACGCAAGATTCTCAACCGTATTGAATCTCTGATACTCGAGAATCTCAACTGTACTGAATATCTGGTACTCGAGATTCTCAACAATATTGAATCTCTGATACTCGAGATTCTCAACTGTACCGAATTTCTGATACTCGAAATTCTCAACTGTATCAAAACTCTGGTACTAAATTGGGGCTAATGTGATCGGAATTAAATGATTAAAACGAAAATAGATGACACTCTTCTTTATTTTCGGTTGATACTTGATGCAAAGTGTAACAGAACACAGGAATCTAAAACTTACGAGAATTTTTTGCCTCAACCGAGGCTCGGATCAACATCCCACCGATAGCATATCGTGAAGCTAACAAAAAGGAATTAAGGCCACCTTGTTTAGCTTATTTTATTCCCGGAGTATTTTTGAACGAATCCCAAAACGCAAAAAGTGTGAGAATAATGAAGTAATAGGCACAGTCTAATTCTAGAAAATACTCGTAGCGAGAATACCGAAATAGAAGAAAGGCTCAACTTGGAAGGAGATTAATTGTATATGCAAACCAATCAAAGAACAAACTCACAACTTCAAGGAAATCGAAAGGCGAGGTCTAATAGAGTAGCAAGCAGACAAAAGAAAACTGTAGTTCTCTATAGTTTTAAAATTAAAAAGGGTATAAACCGAACTCTGTCATCAATAACATAGAAGCTCTAATTTAAAAACTGATCCCTAGTTCCCACAATCCTTGTATCTACTTATTCCTAGATACCACAATCCTTGTGTCTACTCATTTCTAGTTCCCACAATCCTTGTGTCTACTCATTTCTAGTTCCCACAATCCTTGTGTCCACTCATTCCTAGTTCCCACAATCTTTGTGTCCACTCATTCTTAGTTCCCACAATCCTTGTGTGTACTCATTCTTAGTTCCCACAATCCTTGTATCTACTTATTCCTAGATACCACAATCCTTGTGTCTACTCATTCCTAGTTCCCACAATCCTTGTGTGTACTCATTCTTAGTTCCCACAATCCTTGTATCTACTTATTCCTAGATACCACAATCCTTGTGTCCACCCATTCCTAGTTCCCACAATCCTTGTGTCCACTCATTCCTAGTTCCCACAATCTTTGTGTCCACTCATTCTTAGTTAACACAATCCTTGTGTCCACTCATTCCCAGTTCTTATAATGCTAGGTCTCATTCCTAGTTCCCGCAATCCTTGTGTCTACTCATTCTTAGTTAACACAATCCTGGTGTCCACTCATTCCCAGTTCTTACAATGCTAGGTCTCATTCCTAGTTCCCGCTATCCTTGTGTCTACTCATTCCTAGTTCCCAGAATCCCTGTGTCTACTCATTCCTAGTTCCCAGAATCCTTATGTCTACTCATTCCTAGTTCTTATAATGCTAGCGTCGTCTCATTCCTAGTCCCCACAATCCTTGTGTCTACTCATTCTTAATTCCTTTGATCCATTAGTCTACTCATTCCTATTCCCTGAAATCCTTGTGTCTACTCATTCTTAATTCCTAAAATCCTTTTGTCTACTCATTCTTAATTCCTTTGATCCATGAGTCAACTCATTCCTATTTACTGAAATCCTTGTGTCTACTCATTCTTAATTCCTAAAATCCTTGTGTCTACTCATTCTCAATTCCTTTGATCCATGAGTCAACTCATTCCTATTTCCTGAAATCCTTGTGTCTACTCATTCCTAATTCCTAAAATCCTTGTGTCTACTCATTCCTAATTCCTAAAATCCTTGAATGTACTACATCACGCGTACGCACCCGTCAAATGGTTTGAAAATATCAGGGATGAGAGAAGAATAGCGGGGTTTGCGGTCAGTCATGCCCTCTCTAGGAAAAACGAAGATAAGAGGTCGAATTAACGGATCACAAGCCGATAACGTGCCGGCATCCGTCCAAAAAAATCTCTGCCACAATTTTTTTTCTGCAAAGGAATCATTTTATGCACGATAGGCGAACTCTGAAATTTTGGAGGAAAAATGACAAAAACACTCGTTGTAGGTAACAATAATCCTTTGAAAAGATGCGCTGGCATAGCTATTGGCTCAGCCAAGATAATACAATGGTATAAGATAAGAGTAACGAGGAGGTCAAACACTTTGAAATTAGAAACATACTTCTAGGAAGAGAAGTTTTCAGAATATACGAGAGCAAAGGATTGATCAAGACAGATACCCAGTTCTGTATTGGTCAGAAGGGAATAAAGACTGAAACTCAGTTCTTAATTGGCTGGAAAGAAATAGAGACAAAAACTCAGTTCTTTGTTGGCAAGAAGGAATTGATGACAAAAACTCAGTTCTTCACAGCCAGGCAGGAACTAAGGATAAATTCTCAGTTCTTCATAGGCAGGAAGGATATAAAAACAGAAACATAGTTATTTATAGGTACAAAGAAAAAAAGACAAAAGCCGAGTTCTTTATCTGCCCCCTAGAAAATGGAAAAGAGGATTTTGGCCTTTTACGCAAACATTGTTTAAATTTCTACCAAAGCGGTGTCAACTTCGCTACCACAGTGGTGCGGCATGCAAGCCATGCTGGTGATTGCATTTTCATTGAAGATTTGATATATTTATCAAAGATATTTTCATTGAAGATATGGAATATTTCTAGAAAATTTAGAATTTTAATTGAAGATGTAGGATATTTATTAATTAAAGATTTAAAATATTTACCAAGAAATTAGAATATACATCAAAGAATTAGAATATACATTAAAGATTTAGAATAACATTACTAAATTTTATGGCGTCGCTTTCCTAAAAATAAGCCGCGTAACTTATGAAATTAAATTTTCCGATAGCAATTAGAATGCCGAGACGTGACTTTAGTTGTGGAGTATAGAAACCTTTCTGTAAACTTTAACAACTCAATTCGGAAAAGCACAACACAGTTTTCAAGCAGGCGAAAATACATAAAGTAAATGAATGATTAAGAACTTTTACATTCACAAAAATATTTCAACATGTTAGCTGACGTAAAATAAAATTGTCCCTCTAAAAAATTGACTTTCTAGGCCAATCTTAGTATTCTGTATCCAAAAATGTTCAAACCAATGCAGATGTACAGTCAAGTGTTCTCTCATCCTCAATTTATATTGGTGATCGAGGGATATAGTAATTCGGGGGAAAATCAACTTATAACAGTGGAAATTAATTTTGGTAGCACTACTAAACTAAATAGTCTTTGACCGAAGTTGTCGTTAACTATGTTTATCATTAATGTTAATTTATTATCTTTTCCAGCGTGACAGCCTTAACACAGTTGGCTTGTGACTCACGTATAGCAAAATTGTCACTTTAGAAACACAAACTTTTTTCACCAATCTCTGTACTTCATCCCCATGTTCTATGTGCTCTCCGTGGTACAGTGGTTAAGGGATCGGGCTCGTATGTTGGAGTCGCGGGTTCGTATCCCGGCGCTGGCGCGGAGATTTTCCCCGTTAGGTATAAGGGAAAGCTCAAGCACAATACCCCACTCAACCCAGGTGTCGGAAATGGGTACCGGCTTTACGGGGGAACCGTCATGGTGTCCTATATATAGGGTTAGTTATAAGACATTTGAAAAACCAATGCTTAGATCATATGTATCAGGCTTGATTGGAAATAAAGCATCCCAAAGATGCCGATGTTAACCTTCAATTCAATGCAAAAGCCCGATCATGTGCTGACTTCGTTGTAATTATGACATATTAATTGTTTCTATTCCTGTGCATCCTTCGTCTCAATTATCATTATCCATGTGCTTTCTTCATCTCAATTACGAATTCTTAATTTTTATTACCCCTGGGTTTGTTTGGCCATAATAATTTTTATTCCTGTGTTTCCTTCGTATTAATTATGCATATTTTCCAGGCCGACAGCGATCGTGGCGATGTCGACGACGGTGATCGCGGTGTTCGTGGTGGTGATCCAGCTCATCATCGAAGCGCCGACCATCGAAGTCGAAGACAGCGACTCTGCCACGTTCCGCTCTTTCTTTTTGGGCTTCGGAACAATTCTCTTCTCATTTGGCGGCGCTGCGACTTTCCCTACCATACAGAACGACATGAGAGATCGCTCTAAATTCCCCTACAGCGTCGCTATTGCATTCGTGGGTATGTATGTATGATATTTTGTGACGGTGATTTGATAATATCCTTCACAGGCAATATTAATTATTGATGCTATTTTTCAGCGAAATTGGACATCAGTAGTCTTCGTATGTAATTTTTATCATTATTAGCAAGAATTATTGGTATTGTGGAATAGGAAGGCCAAACTTTATAGGTTTGCGTTAGATATCGCTAGGGATTTTAATCATTTGCACAAATTGTTTTCATTTCATTTTAGGAAAAGACTACAGTATTCTGTAAGCTTGAGTTAGGTGTTTCCTATCGTGAAATGATGAGAGAAATTTCACGGCTCGGATAAATATTACATTTGCAAATCAACTCATCTCAGTCGTATTAAATCATTCAAGCCTTATCAAAATTTGCGATTCTAAGCAATTATACAATATCAATGAAGAAATTTCTTAAAAAACTTCCATATATCGAGTTGGTTATTATTAGCTCCCAAAGTATACTCATTGTGAACTTATCTTTCCGAATTCAAGTTTCAACAAAAAACTGTTCTCAATTTTCCGGGATTATAACGAACGAATATACAGTACAAAAAGAAGGGTAAGCTTCTGTTTCTATATATTTGAATTTTGCAGCCACATATCCTTTGTTTTGGTTAGATGAAATTAACCAAAAGTATCTATATGACTTTCATAACCGTTTCATTATAAAAGGTTGATTAAGTGCTACTTTCAAACCACTTAAAGTAAATTTAATAAAAAAATTTTCTTCAAAATATCAATGCTTGTGCATACTTGATGTCATTGTTAAAGTTTTTGACGTCTTCGGGAGCAATATTTGACAGATATCAAGGTAGTTGATGGATAACATATCCAGTAGTTGATCTATTACATGTACAATAATTGCTCAACGACATGTTCAACAGGTTTTTAATGGCAGGTCCAACAGTTGTTCAATTATGGTTGGTCCTAAAGGTTTCTGAGATAATTTCAATTTTCTTTCAAAACTTCTTTATTCACAAACTGGTGCACCAATGCGCGTGATTGTGTTTACGATTCCAATGAAATTTCACTTTTGTACAACTAAACCAGCGTACACTTTTGTACAACTAAACCAGCGCTCCCATGCAATAGGATGCAGACGAGTCCGTTACTTTGGATATCGATAGGCCTCCTGGACTTATATATTTCGCGTTCATTTTGCTTCTTTTGGAACTCATGCCTTCTCCGACATCTCTTCCTTGAATTTTTTTCCTCCGCCTGTACTGCTTCAATACACAGGGTGTCGTGTGTGAGAGCGCATCTAGAGCATAAATTCCCTGTTTTCTACAGTCCACACAATGATTTCGTCTTTTCAAACTTGAGATCGCACTCTTTGTGGCTAGGGAGCCTTAAACTAACCAATAATAATAACAAAATAATAATAATCACGTGCATCCAACATTTTTGAAGTTCACCCTTGAATATTGCCAATAATATCTCAATCGAAACCAATACATCGTCGCGTCATTCACGCATATCAACACTCAGAAATGTTGACGATGGAAGCTGCATGCGTTTGAGAGGTTATTCACAATTATATTCATGATGAACTGGAAAGCAATAAGCCTGCAGTGGCAACCAGTGATGGATTGATCGGAAAAGTTATTCGAAATGAAAGGTCTGAACTTGTAAACAGGATTTAATAAGGATACCGTCTGGGTAAAAAAAAATCCGTTATTTTTGAATGAATTTCTCTGAAATTTTCACGGTAGGTGTGAAATGATGCAAAAAACATTTGTTATTTCGACAAAATTTTTGTATCTGCACTGGATTTTTTTTTCAAAAAATACGATAAAATAGTTTTTTTTAAATTTTCTTCTACAATTTCGAAGTTACAGAACCAGTACTTCGTTTTTAGATTGCTTATATGTCTATATAACCATACGCAATAGGGAATTTCGATAACTTCTTTTTGTGGATTTTGGGAATTTAAAAAAAATGATCTTTTTTCATTTTTTTTTCATGTCGTGTAATTTTCAAAAAAGAAATGTATCAAACAATGCTATTGCTCATCGATACACCTTGCTAAGTCTTATTGAATGGTTTATAAACCATTCTTGTAGCTCTAAAATTGTGGAAGAAGATACATTTGAGAAACCAACTATCAAGTTTCCATAAAAACGTGTTTTTCACAAAAAAAATTGTTTTCGTCTTATCTTTTGAACTATAGGGTTTTTTACAATGAACTCTTGAGCTTTTGTAGCTCTTTTCAAGCCATTTCCATTTATATAATTTACATTGCGGTAGCTCTGCAACTCTGGGAAAAAATATACAACAAAAGACAAAACGTGTAATTCTTCAAAACAACCACTTTTTTATTTTTTGCTTTTTTTCGACCAAAATACTTTTTTTTCAAGTCAACACCTCTGTTTTGTACCTCTTTTCAAGCCCTTTGGATTGGTGTGCTCGCCATAGCCGTAGCTATGATACTGCAGCTGTGTCATCGAGCTATGAATGAAAGATGCTTTATCATAGATACGGCAGAACAGCTAAATTCTGAAATTGTCAAAATTTTATAAAAAAATATTTACTCAGCGTTAGAATGTTTCGTTTGAATAATGCAAGCAATTTGAGTAGCCCATTGTTGGATATTTCGTATGGCAGGTCCCTGTTCGGGCGCCAAATTGTTGGATATTTGGTGAGGCGTATCCTCTTGGGCGCCAAAAGTTTGATAGTTGTTTCGGCAGATCCACGTTGGGTGCCAGTTATAGATTATTTATTTGGCTGGTCCTTCTTTGGAGCCAGCGATAATAGTTTCCCTATTTTAGGGTTCTGAGGGCCGTAAGTTCCGAGGCTTTTATTCCGGAGAATCTTCCTGATTTTTCAGGGTTATGAGAGAAGTCAGTTGCTGAGTAATTACTTTATTAAGGCGAGGGCTTTTCAACAGTTTCCAAGTTGCGAATATTATTCGGTAATTTTCGGAGTCCGATTTGGTTACAAGGTTTGAAGATTTGAGCTGGTTTTTCAAGCTTCGAAATTTGAGTCGAGATGAATAAGCTACGAGCTAATCAAGCTTCGAGTTTTTAGAGCCGAACGAATTCTAGCTATGGAGCTTTTCACGCTAGTAATGCAGGCGTCGAAAGTTAGAGCCGAAATGAAATTCGACCCAAGGAGTTTTTCGTTTTATTTTTCATTCATGTTTTCTTCTTAGTTTTGCGATTGAGGTTTTTCCTCTCAAGTATTTCTTTTTGAAATTTTGAGGATCGTGATGGAAGTAGTTTTCTCAAGTATCTGTGATACGAGTGTTCAGTTATGCGGGGAGGATTATTTTCCCTCCTATTAAATTACATAGGCACTAGTCGACATATTTGCTTCTGGCCTAACACCCATGAACGAACTATATTGCCATTGTCGCAGAGAAACACGCTCAATTGACTCCCAATAATGAGGGGGAGAGGGTTCAAGGTCACGCCACCCCCATCGCTTTCCCCCCTATGGGGGGCGTACCATTCGGAGTAGACGTAAGCGGAAAGTACCAATGGAAGCGCAAGAAAATCCTCTATAAGATGCATATAAAAACAGAAAATCAACACTTATCCCAATTTCTACCCAGACGGTGTCCTTAATACGGACTACCATAGCGATCGTTTGTCCGATAAAACACTGCTACTTCTGTAGTAAATTTTTTATGCATTCCAAACGCATCAAAATGTATACTTGAACGTCGTCCGTGTGGCATGGCCGGTTAGGTGTGAGATTATGGGCTACGAAGACCCTGGTTCGTTCTCAGTTGAGCCCCCGTGGTATTTTCTCCATACCGCAGCTTTTCTGGTGTTGATGAGAAATAAATGATAATGAGTAGAAGAGGTTAAAGGAGGAACTCTTTTAATGACTGAGCATGCGCTCCGCTCACTCAATTTTTCTTCTAAGGAAGAAACGTTGAAAAAAATGATTCTAACAGCCGATCGTTGTGATCAAGTGATTGACAAATATGTTAGATGATTCTAGTATTCGCAGCAGGTATTTATTTGTCTACACTGCACTTGAACAAAGTGTGCGAAGTAGCTGTTCAACAACACTCGAAGTAGATTTTCACTAACCTGTACCGTGGTTTTTATTGAAATCTACAACAGTTTTTCATCAAGATACATAGTTCTTTTTCAACAACGTCGGCAGTATTTTTTGATAATCACACAATTGTTGTTCAGTAATATTTCACCTATAAGATTAGTAAATGTTAGATAACATCGTCAGTAGTTGATCTATAGCATGTATAATAATTGCTCAACGACATGTAAACAGGTGCTCAAATAGCATGTCCAATATTTGATCAATAGTTGTTCAATTATTGTTCAATAGTCCATACGAAAGATGTCCAATAGTTGTTCAGTTAGTGGTCAATTGCAAGTCCAACAGTTGTTTGATAGTTGTTCAATCATAGTTCAATAGTAGGTTCAAAACCATGTTTCATCATTATTCAATAACACGTTCAATTGTTATTCAATAACATTTGCCATCATAACTGTATAACATGGTCAATAATTATAGATATTTCGTAGCAAATTTCACTCCAGTCGTTCTGGTGGTGCCCTTGACATTGCTATGCAAATTAATATCCGGCCTCATCGCCGGCAGGCGCACAGCTGCGTCTCGACATCCAGTCATCGTTGATTTATGATCATTAACGTAAACTCAGTAATTGCAGCTCACTGATCTTCCTGTTAGGATTGAGCAAGATCAAAGTAATGACATGGACTTGAAAATGTTGCCTCACGCGCGTCCTTCATTAAATACATTCGTCCCTTGCTTGAACGACTCTGCTTTGGAGTGGAAGAAATGAAGGAGTGATTTCAGCGAGCCGAATGGAAGAGTTTTAGTACTGTACGGAGGTCATGTTTTGTGCTGATCGTTATAGCGACTTATTTAATGTCATGCTATCCATAATCGCATGTGATGGTTAGAATTTTATTAATGTAATATATAATTTTAATTTTTTCAATTGCAGATGACCAATTTCAATTCAATCAACTGTTGAAGATGTCTTGTTATGACACGCACTGTATATACACTCAGAGAATGTTCGAATTGATCATTTCAGAATAAATTTAATTCTGGATAACGTACACTTAAATGAGATGCTGCATAACCCCAACCAATGTAAGTTCACTGAAATACAGCATCGGAAAATAAAATCAAATCACTTTCTGACAAAAAAGAATCGCATCCCAATATTTGCACGTAGAATCCGAGCACTAGCACCTTCCTAGTCGAAAAAGGTCAGTCGGTCAATTCGTCGTTATTGCCTTTAACGAGATTGTCTTGGTGGCGGTGTCTACCCTGAGGATTACTTCATAGCCTTCGTTAGAAAAGAATACTGTTTCCTTGGCATCAGTCACAGTCGTTTGCAGAGATAAAGCCCACTTACGCTGGTACTCAGACTTCATCACGGGGTCAATAATTATTGAACGATGATAAATGAACTACGATTACGCTCGCAACGACTCCTTCAAGCCAACGCAGGTCGAGGAAAGTCAGCGAAGGCCAAGCGAAGGTCAATGAAAGTTATGAAGGTCAATGTAAGGTCAAAGATCATAACCTGGCAAAAAGTAAATGTTTCTAAATGTTTTATTTGTGCCAGAAATGAATTGATTACACATTCGTAAGCTATTTTCGCGGGAGTTTTTCATCTCATATGAAAGGGAAGAGAAAAGCAAAAAAGGATTAAGGTATTTCAAATCTTGTGAATAGGTTCATATCTAGTGGTAGGACATGACCTGTTTTTTGTAGTATTTGAGATCGCGTCCATGATCTTAATTATTTCAATTTTTATTCGTCAGTTGCAAGGCATTTCCATTTCCGTTTCCAGATACATTCTCGTAGCATAAAAAGTTATTCGGTTCAGGTTAGTAGTACAGTCCTTATGTTATTGGTATTTTTTACCAAACACCTTTATTTTTAATTAAAAATTCTGTACCTCTTTTTGTAAATAAGAAAGCACATTGATTTCAGGTGCTCTCAACGACAAACAAAAAACCTTGCACCGCTTTCAGTTCATGTACTGCCTTGAATCTTTTTCTAATTGTTCCATTATTTCGATGAAGTCTCTAATATATAATTCGTAACAACTTGTCCATTAAACGCAATACTATGAAATGAGGATCATTATGCACCTGAACGATTCTTCAATAAGTATTACTGACCATAAGTCAATCTTTAAAAAGTTTCACTGACCAAAAGCCAATCTTCAATAAGTATTACTGACCAAAAGTCAATCTTCAATAAGTATTACTGACGAAAAGTCAATCTTCAAAAAGTTTTACTGACCAAAATCCAATCTTCAATAAGTATTACTGACCAAAAGTCAATCTTCAAAAAGTAATAAGCATAACTGATCAACAGACAGTCATTTGAGGGGTACTGTAAGTTGAAACTCTTATTCCTAAATAGTAACATTAAGAGTAACAACAGTTAACAGTAACCTCTCCCTATTTTAACCCATTATTTAAGCATGTAAAGTTCATGTATTAAGCCAGTTACATTCTTCAAATTTCGACGTCTGTATTGTGAATGTTCACTCTAGTCGTATTCAGAAATTAATAAATTTTTAGAAAACGCGTTACAGAAAATTGTCATCGATTTTCGGATTTGTAGTTTTTTTGTGCCACAACTTAAACCTTTAACGTCGTTTTTTGTACTCAAGTTACCGCTATCACAACCGCCGTCTCTAAACTGGTGCTAGCGTCAGGCAGTCACCGATTCAGAATGAGGAAGGAACTGCCACTCGGCAGTGAACTCCAAATACACGTTAGGAAAATAATTCAACATGAAATACAATGTATTGAGGCTATTTTCGGAAAGAAAACCACAGAGTCCTCTCGAGCGCTGAAGGGTTAAATCGCTAAGACGTTCACGCAAGCATAAGCTGGTGCAAGACAACAATTATTAATGGTACCATAGCTCTGAAAAACGCTGCATGGAAAAACTAAGGGATAATTATTTGACTTCATCATCATTACTTGCATACTACTCCAATAATTGTCTTTCGACCTCTCCATTTTCATGTAAGAAGTATAACATCATGTTGTTCAAAACAATGATGTTCAAACTCTGAGCAAAAAAAATCAATTCATTTTTTAAGAAATAGTTTTAAAAATATATTTTCCATCCATAAACTCTACTGACTAAGTTACAAGCTCTAAATATATTTTTAAAACACCTTATTTTTACTTCAATTGAATTTTCACCCATCATGTATACCACAAGCCGATTTTTCCAATGCCACATAACAAATGCCTGGATGATAAAGCATAATATATTCTCGCAGTACTGCTGCTGTAGACCTTAATCTAGAAAATCTTTTCAGAACACCACTTTTTGCAGCCCTGCTGCTGATGTACATAGACCCCAATCTAAGATATTTCTACAGATTTGCTTTACAGAACACCATTTCATGCAGCCCTGCTACTGCTGTATGCCCCAATCTATACGACATCTGTACAGAACACCACTAATTTTCCAGCCTTGCTGCTGCATACCTTAACCTAGGACACCTGTACGGAACACTATTTATTGCAGCTCTACTGTTGATGTACATAGACCCCAACCGAAGACATCCGTACAGAACACAG
Source organism: Morinoia aosen (assembly GCA_030386875.1). Lineage (NCBI taxonomy): Eukaryota > Metazoa > Arthropoda > Malacostraca > Amphipoda > Talitridae > Morinoia > Morinoia aosen. Next base: position 20,894,040 of record CM059556.1, read on the forward strand.
TTAATTTTGCAGCCCTGCTGCAGATGTATGCCTCAACCTAGGACACCTAAACAGAACACCATTTGCCCTACAGAACACAATTGATTTTGCAGCCCTGCTGCTGATGTACATCCCGATCTCCTCGGTGGGGTACGCGGTGGTGGGCGAGAACGTGCCGGGCAACATCCTGCGGGCGGTGAGCGGCTACGTCGTGCAGGTGACGCAAGGCCTCGTCCTGCTCCACCTGCTCACTGCCTACGTCATACTCATCAACCCCGTCACCCAGGGGCTCGAAGAAGCGTTCAACTTACCAAGAAGTATGGAAGATAATTATATAATGATTTAATTATCGTTAGATAATTGTTTTGAATGTTTGTTCCCTCCTAGAATTTCTCAGGGGTATGCAAGAAGTATGTATTTCCTTGTGTAAGATAATTATTTCAAATACTTGTTCCTTCTCAGAATTTCCCAGAGCTTTACAAAAAGTAAGTTTTCTTGCGCAATATAATTAGTTCAAATACACATTCCCTCTCAGAATTTCACCGGGGTATGCAAACAGTATGTATTTCCTAGAAGAATGTAATCGTTTCAAACACTCATTCCTTCTTTGAATTTTACAGGGTTAGACAATGAGTGTTTCCTTGTGCAATATGACCATTTCAAACACTCATTCCTTGTCAGAATTTTCCAGGGCTATAGGATTAAGCGTCTTAGAAGGTGTCGTTCAATGAGAAAAAAGTAATTTATTCTCTGGTATGACAACTTCCCAACTTAGTTTGGGTTCCCGTGCCTATAAATAATAAATCAGTATATCGCAATACACGTAATTTTTACTTCTTTTTTTGTTTTGAACAAAATCATTTGCGGGAAATTACCACAAATTTGTTCAATTTTTTACGTTTTACGATATTTATACAAACATATTAGCCTATTTATCGTTATTTTACTAGTTCGAGTACCTAAATTGTTATCTCCTTCACCCTGTTTTCACTGAATTCAAATGTGATTACCTATACCTAAGTTATATTTACCGGAATTTCGCCATGTCCACAAAAGAAGTTCAGTCTTACTAAATTTTGTCGTATTTACTTAGGCTTTGCCGAAACACGTTTATTTTGTCTTCAAAGTGATTGAACTGAATGTCTTACTTTAAATTTTGCATCATTTACGTTTATTTTCCTATCACAATTATAAATAAAAGAGCAAAGAAAGTCGCTTTTAAATTCAACATTCTTATTATTACAGTCTAATACTAAAAGAAGAACGTTTCGACCTGTTAGGTCATTTTCAACTTCTGTCGATAGAAAATCACAAAATCCAATAAAATTTCAAGTAAAATTGCAGACATTGAGGAAAAAAATGAAAATAAAAAACATAATACTAAAAAACAACAAATACAACCTAAATTAGCTGAAGGGGGAATGCAGACTGACTATCATTCAAAAACGGTTTTTCAGTTAAAATATACAAAGATTTTAAAATACGAAGTTTAATAATACCAGATGTGGATGCAATTATTTTAAAATTGCTCTTTTATTTATTATTAGGATTTGCAAGACGCAAATAATAAACATTTATTTTCCTATCACCCTCCAGAGTTCGGATGGAAACGGTGCGTATTGCGCACTCTGCTGGTGCTCTTCGAAATTGTGGTCGGACTCGCCATTCCAGACTTTGGTAAAATTCTGGACCTTGTGGGGGCCTCAACGGTCACCCTCATGTCTTTTGTTCTGCCGCCCATCTGCTACCTCAGACTTGCTGACACCATCAATGAGAAAGGAGAAACTTTCGCGTAAGAATTTCACTTCCTCTTTTGTAATATTCGAATCACTCTTTAATTCGACAGCAATTTTATTTTCCTCAAGTTTAGAAAAAATCGCTTCATTATCCCTTGAATAATAATTGGCTGATTAATTTCAAAATTTGAGGCAGCAACTTTATATGCTCCCAGTTTTTAAATGGTATTTTCTATCCTCTCTTGTAATTAGATTTTTTAGTTTTAAAATTTGAGAGGTAAGTTTCATACACTGCAATTTGAAAAACGCGCTTTCAGCGCTTGCAAATAGCTGTTATTAGGCTTTTAGGTTTTAAATTTCAAGATATAAATTTTATTTAGCAACATATAAAAAACTAAAATAGAAGAAACTGATTTTCACTTTCAGATTCGAAATGTAAATTTTATTCACCGAAATTTGAAAACAGTTTTTGCCTTTTGAAGATATAATATATTATAACTTACTTATTTTTTAATTCATTTCTGCAAGCCACAGCTCCCATTAAGTGATCGCAGGGATTTTGCAAGCACGATAAAATTAATTAATGTCATTTAAATTAGGGTCCCGCGGATTATTTTTACAACTCCCATGTCAACTTCCAGGAAAGAGCTCATGATCTCGGGGAAAAAACTTCGATGTAGAAAATATGATTATCTCGGGCGCTGATTATTTGGAAGAATTGTTCGAGGACAGTCTTCAAGTTTCATGAATATCACCGGGATTGCTTTCTGATGTTCTGAAATAATTTTCAACAAAAAATAAGCATCACAGAATAGGGACAAGCCACTCTTAGTGACGCTAACGCTTTCACGTATATTCATTCAGTTTAGTCATTTACTCTCCACTTTTTTATGGAAAAAATATTTTCTATGATCATTTCAGCGATAATTAGATTACAATTATGGACCCAATCATAAAATAATTAAAAAGACAACGTACATTTTTATAAACGTGAAAAACTTTGACAGTGTCCAAAAAATTCTAAGAAATATATGTCGGAAATATTTGTAGTCTTTCAATTATTGTCTGGTTTGAGATCCGAAATTTCCATCCATTATTGGTTTCTATAATAAGGATACGTGTCTAAAATTTTAATAGGCTTCCATTTATTTTGAGCCAAAAGCAAGATTATTTTACAGCTCTAATTTCTCCTCTCAAATTGGCCTTTTGAAATGTAGGTTACGGTTCTGGACCTGCAATTCAATATATATATGAATGGTTTTGTATTTAGGTCAACAGCAGTAAATACTGTATGGTTTTTTATCTTTCTTCGAGTTACATTCTGATAAAGCTTACAATTAAAGAGTATTTTTGATAGACTTTTTAATTCCTCGATTTGTTTTGTAAGCCACTGTAGAAAGTGAGTTTGATATTAAACATAATAGAACATAGCATGAAATCAATTTAATACAAAATCAAACGTAATATAATAAGTTATAATATTAACAGAACACAAAATTAAATGTATAATTAAACGGCCTTTTTTTCTGTCAACGTGGATGAAAAATAATAGAATACAGCATAATAATATTATATTATAATATCAAACGTTCAAGAATATATTAATACATAAATATACCATAATATAAAACGTATATTGAAACGGGATTATTTCCATCCTTGCGGCGTCTGAACATGGCGTTATAAAGTCAGAGATTGCTTGCAATACTTGCGAGACCCTATCGCTGATGTATCATTAAATAAAATTTGTTCTCTATTAATATTTTACCACGTTTTCACCTTTTATGACAGCTCTGCATTGTGATTTTATTTCCGTGTAGGTGTAGCGAGCATACTAAATTGTTTTCACTTGTTGCTCATCCACTCCGTGCACTCGCTTCACTGCATTCGTATTCTGCGAATTTTGGTGGTGATTTTTGTTGTATTTGGATGGTGATGTTTGGTGTATTTGGATGGTGATGTTTGATGTATTTGGATGGTGATGTTTGGTGTATTTGGATCTGATATTTGGTGTATTTGGATGGTGATTTTTGTTGTATTTGGATGGTGATGTTTGGTGTATTTGGATGGTGATGTTTGATGTATTTGGATGGTGATGTTTGGTGTATTTGGATCGTGATATTTGGTGTATTTGGATGGTGATTTTTGATGTATTTGGATGGTGATGTTTGGTGTATTTGGATCTGATATTTGGTGTATTTGGATGGTGATTTTTGTTGTATTTGGATGGTGATGTTTGGTGTATTTGGATGGTGATGTTTGATGTATTTGGATGGTGATGTTTGGTGTATTTGGATCGTGATATTTGGTGTATTTGGATGGTGATTTTTGTTGTATTTGGATGGTGATGTTTGGTGTATTTGGATGGTGATGTTTGATGTATTTGGATGGTGATGTTTGGTGTATTTGGATCGTGATATTTGGTGTATTTGGATGGTGATTTTTGTTGTATTTGGATGGTGATGTTTGGTGTATTTGGATGGTGATGTTTGATGTATTTGGATGGTGATGTTTGGTGTATTTGGATCGTGATATTTGGTCTATTTGGATGGTGATGTTTGGTGTATTTGGATGATGATGTTTGGTGTATTTGGATGGTGATGTTTGGTGTATTTGGATGGTGATGTTTGGTGTATTTGGATGGTGATGTTTGGTGTATTTGGATGGTGAAGTTTGGTGTATTTGGATCGTAATATTTGGTGTATTTGGATGGTGATGTTTGGTGTTTTTGGATGATTATGTTTGGTGTATTTGGATGGTGATGTTTTGTGTATTTGGATGGTGATGCTTGGTGTATTTGGATGGTGATTTTTGTTGTATTTGGATGGTGATGTTTGGTGTATTTGGATGGTGATGTTTGATGTATTTGGATGGTGATGTTTGGTGTATTTGGATGGTGATGCTTGGTGTATTTGGATGGTGATTTTTGTTGTATTTGGATGGTGATGTTTGGTGTATTTGGATGGTGATGTTTGGTGTATTTGGATGGTGATTTTTGTTGTATTTGGATTGTGATGTTTGGTGTATTTGGATGGTGATGTTTGGTGTATTTGGATGGTGATGTTTGGTGTATTTGGATGGTGATGTTTGGTGTATTTGGATGGTGATGTTTGGTGTATTTGGATGGTGATGCTTGGTGTATTTGGATGGTGATGTTTGGTGTATTTGGGTGGTGATGTTTGGTGTATTTGGATGGTGATGCTTGGTGTATTTGGATGGTGGTGTTTGGCGTATTTGGGTGGTGATGTTTGGTGTATTTGAATGGTGATGTTAGGTGTATTTGGATGGTGATGTTTGGTGTATTTGGATGGTGATGTTTGATGTATTTGGATGGTGATGTTTGGTGTATTTGGATGGTGATGTTTGGTGTATTTGGATGGTGATGTTTGGTGTATTTGGATGGTGATGTTGTGTGTATTTGGACGGTGATGTTTGGTATATTCGGATGGTGATGTTTGGTGTATTTGAATGGTGATGTTTGGTGTATTTGGATGATGATGTTTGGCGTATTTGGATGGTGATGTTTGGTGTATTTGGATGGTGATGTTTGGTGTATTTGGATGGTGATGTTTGGTAGATTTGGATGGTGATGTTTGGTGTATTTGGAAGGTGATGTTTGATGTATTTGGATGGTGATGTTTGGTGTTTTTGGATGGTGATGTTTGGTGTATTTGGATCGTGATGTTTGATGTATTTGGATCGTGATGTTCGGTGTATTTGGATCGTGATTTTTGGTGTATTTGGATCGTGATGTTGGGTGTATTTGGATGGTGATGTTTGGTGTTTTTGGATGGTGATGTTTGGTGTATTTGGGTCGTGATGTTTGGTGTATTTGGATCGAGATGTTTGGTGTATTTGGATCGTGATTTTTGGTGTATTTGGATGATGATGTTTGGTGTATTTGGATGGTGATGCTTGGTGAATTTGGATGATGATGTTTGGTGTATTTGGATGGTGATGTTTGGTGTATTTGGATCGTGATGTTTGATGTATTTGGATGGTGATGTTTGGTGTATTTGGATGGTGATGTTTGGTGTATTTGGATGATGATGTTTGGTGTATTTGGATGGTGATGTTTGGAGTAATTGGATGATGATGTTTAGTGTATTTGGATGGTGATGTTTGGTGTATTTGGATCGTGATGTGTGGTGTATTTGGATGATGATATTTGGTGTATTTGGATGGTGATGCTTGGTGAATTTGGATCGTGATGTTTGGTGTATTTGGATGGTGATGTTTGGTGTATTTGGATGGTAATGTTTGGTGTATTTGGATGGTGATGTTTGGTGTATTTGGATGGTGATGTTTGTTGTACTTGGATGGTTTTGTTTGGTGTATTTGGATGGTGATGTTTGGTGTATTTGGATGGTGATGTTTGGTGTATTTGAATGATGATGTTTGGAGGATTTGGATGATGATGTTTGGAGGATTTGAATGATGATGTTTGATGATTGAGAGGTGACGTTTGGTGCGTTTGGATGGTGATGTTTAATGATTGAGAGGTGAAGTTTGATATTTACGGATGATGATGTTTGGAGGATTTGGATGATGATGTTTATTGATTGAGAGGTGATGTTTGATATATACAGACGATGATGTTTGGAGGATTTGGATGATGATGTTTGATGTTTAAGGGGTGACCACATGAAAGTAGCTTCTCCCGCTTTAATTCGGGTTCCCATGTTGGTATATAATAAATCAGTGCATCGCAATAAACCTCCCTCAACCGCAATATACACGTGTGCAGAATTTATTCCCTTGCGTATCGCTCTCAATTTTCTTCAAAGAAATTGCCCGTGTCTGCTGCAGAGCTGCAACGTTAAGGGTTTAGTGTTCCCTACGGGAAGACCTGTTGTTTGTCGTGTAAATATTTCTCCCCTCAAAGAGTTTTGGTGACAAACACTCGAGTTCCATGAAATCTGTAGCTCAAAACTTCAATTTCAAAGCAAAAAATAACTGTCTTTCTTTCAGGTGTAGTGAAATGTTTTCCATTTTTTATTACAATACAAATAGTATTTTCGTTGCTATCAAAAAATTATTTTAACTAACGGTATTTTTTGCTACCAGTTAAAGAGCTACAAGCTGAAAGAGTAAGCTTCAGGTGATACACCTTATGCAACAAAACATTCTTATGTAGTGAGCAGGATCGTTACACGGAACCGCTTCGGATTCCGAGAACTGTACTTTCACTGCATAAAAAAATGTAGAAAAACATCTAGTCCTCCCAGATGTTGCAATGGCTTTCAAGTGAATGCTACGAAGCACACGCCTTCCAAAAATGTCTGTGTGAGTTGCATAATTACAATTAATTTGCTCTATCGAAAAGGTGGTCATATAAACAACTCTACATTTTTAAATAAATTTCGCTTGTGCAATTACTCTCCGTCCAAGTTACAGACACAGTGCAAAACTCTAAATGCGTCCTGTCGAGATGCTATAACTTCACCTTGAGTAAGAGCAAGGTATCTTTTGTCAAAGGAAGAATCTGATCTCAGAACAATTGTTAACGCAGTTAAAGGACTCTTGTCGATTTTGAACAATATTTTACATGTTTATCTTCTGGGGAATGCTGTAACTCAGTTACATATGAAACGAGCAAAGTGTCTTGTATTACGAACTTTCAAGTAATGTAATTTTGATTCCTTGCGAGTTGAGTCACATCGCTCCGAGCGGAAAATAATTTAGTGGCATTTAATGCTATAAAGTTGCCCCATTATATGAACAGATAAATGGCCATAATACATGGATTGAAAATAGGGTCGTATTTGATTCCGGCTGCAATGATAATATAACACATAAAAATGAGCTTATGATAATATTTTTGGCCTACAAGGGAACCCTACGAGTAGATAAATTAAAAATTGTGTATGATACGTGCAAGGTTGTTCCATACAATGAGCATATAAGCAAAACAATGGCATAAGTAAAATATTGGCTATAATAAAATCATGTTACCAGTAAAATAAAGGCAAAAGTAACATAACGACCCACGTTGCGAGCAGGGTGGTGCCGTACTACGAGCATATAAGTAACGTAATGACACATGTTGCGAGCATATGACTAACACAACGGCCCATATGATGAGCAGGGTGGTGCCGTACTACGAGCATATAAGTAACGTAATGACACATGTTGCGAGCATATGACTAACACAACGGCCCATATGACGAGCAGGGTGGTGCCGTACTACGAGCATATAAGTAACGTAATGACACATGTTGCGAGCATATGACTAACACAACGGCCCATATGACGAGCAGGGTGGTGCCGTACTACGAGTATATAATAACGTAATGACACATGTTGCGAGCATATAACTAATACAACGGCCCATATGACGAGCAGGGTGGTGCCGTACTACGAGCGCATCATCCTGTACATCGTGCTGCTGACGGGGCTGCTGGGCGGCGTGATCGCGTCCTGGAGCGCCATCGCCAGCATCAGCACGCCCTCCGTCGATGTCTCGAGCTGCTTCTTTTGAGGCCGTGTGACGTGGCCCTGTGTGATGGTAGTAGTGGCTGATGGTGGTGGTGGCTGATGGTGGTGGTGTCTGATGGTGGTAATGTCTGATGATGGTTGTGTCTGATGGTGGTAGTGTCTGATGATGGTGGTGTCTGATGATGGTGGTGTCTGATGATGGTGGTGTCTGATGATGGTAGTGTCTGATGATAGTGATGTGCGATGATAGTGATGTCTGATAATGGTAATATCTGATAATAGTAATGTCAGATAATAGTATTATCTGAAGATATCAATGTCTGATGATGGTAGTGTCTGATCATGGTCATATCTGATTAGTGATGCCTGCTAATGGTAATATCTGATAATGGTAATATCTGATAATAGTAATGTCTGATAATACTATTACCTGATGATAGCAATGTCTGATGATAGTGATGTCTGATGACAGGAATGTCTGATGATAGTGATGCCCGATGATAGTGATGGCTGATGTTAGTGATGTCTGGAAATAAGAATGTCTGATGATAGTAATATCTGATGATAGTAATAGCCCATGTGAGTGCCTAACAATAGTTCATTGTAATGGTATTGTAATGGTATAATGATATGAACTGGATTGTGTCTGGTAGTAGGTCCGTATGATAATGTTGTTATTATTATTGGAGATGAGGTGCATTATTTCCGGCAATTGCTTTCTATAATGATAATAACGTTGTCATATTTTGTTTGAGGTAACCTGGATTAGAAAATTTAAATATTCACAAATCTTACGCGTAAAACGTAAGATTGATTTTAAAGATTTTTCCGAGGCTTTTCGATTATCGTACTTTGAAATTTGCGCCGTTAATTAAGGTAGATTTCCGGCACTTAGCTTAGCCAAACTCAGTTATAATATGAACTTTGATATTTTTTTGACAGCAGCATTAATTATCCCGAACAGCATTAATTTGATAGCAACAGCATTTGACAGCAACTTTGACAGCATTTGACAGCAACATTATTTATCCTGAATATTTTTTTGGCAGAAACATTAATTATCCCGAACAGATTAATTTGACAGCAACAGTATTTGACAGCAATTTTTACAGCAACATTAATTTTCCTGAAGAATTTTTTTCTAAGCAACTTTTATCATCCTGAACAGCAATCTCATGTGTGTTTTCATACTGAAACTGTTCAAAAAGGCCAAACCTTAATTTATTTTCACTCTGTTTCATTTTATTTTACTTAATTCAGCCTCAAATGAAACGAAAACAATTCAAACGAAGAGTTTGGATAGCCTACGACTTATAAATTTTAATGTACTGTTTTACGCCATCCTTCGCGTGGTGCACTTAATTAATCGTGATGTTTCAAATTTAATTTAACATAATATGTATGCTTGAATGCGCAAAAGAGAAAAATTGTCGCTTTCCGTAATAAAAACTTGGGATTAAAAACCTAAGTTAGAAATTATAATTAATGCAATAAATTATATTGCCTAGGAATAGCATTAGAAAGAATACGGTAACATCACCCAGACTGTCGTCTTTGTTCTCTTACAATAATTTATTTATATATATAAAATCAATGCAAAATCTCATGATGGATTTCAGTTTTGGGAAAAAAGGTAATCAGAGCGCATGAAAAAAGCCGTGTAGCTGCCTAGAGTTGTACAAGGTTAATTTCTATCTTTTTATGATTTGAATTGAAGTTTTTTTGTCTTGAGGTAATGAACTTTTCTAATTCATTGCCGAAATAACGAACACAGAGCAGCTTTCATGCAATTTCACTAGTGATAATGTTAAATTAGGATCTAAATGATATAAAGCATTGGATTTCACTAGTGGAAATGTTAGAATTAGAATCAAAATGTGAAAAGGTAGAGAATTTTTTTTCATAAGTGAAAATGTTAAAATTAGGATCAAAATGAAAGTAGAATATTAGATTTCACGAGTATTATTAGGATCAAAATGAGAGAAAGTGGATAGAGATTTTCACTAGAGAAAAATGTTGAAGTAAAGATCAAACTGAGAAAAAGTGAATAGCATGATTTCACTACCGATAACATTAAAATTAGGATCGAAATGAGAGAAAATGGATAACTGAATTTGAAAAGTGCAAACGTTGTACCATATTTCGACATTACGCCTACGTGTGTAACCGGAGCGAGGCATGCTGTAGTGTAGAGTTGTTCTGTATGTTATACGTACAAATAATGTCACTGCAAAACTTGATTATTGCACCAGAAATGAATAACGTACTGGACATTGATGTCGATCCTAAAAGAGCTGGTTTTTAATTTCACCACTGATGAATCTGGAGGGATCTGAAGATGAATCTTTAACCACTGATATATTAATTTCGAATTTCAACCAAAACTGTGAAATGAGTTTTATTGAGTTTAATTATTAACATTGTATCACACCGGCTCAAAAATTCATTTGCTGTCATGTCTGTACAACAAATTATTTAAGTAAGATACGAAAAATATCCATGACTGGAGCAAAGCTTCGCTTGTTCGTCCACGGGTGAAGTTTTTTCCAATTTCCTATTGTTTGAGTGCTTCTAGTGTCCAAGTGTGCTTTATGATTTAAATTAGCTCTGCGGAAGAGCCAGTGTCTTTTCCACGTGGCGACGCCAAAATATTAGAGAAATGAACTTTTCGCATTTTGCCTTATTTTTCTGCATATTTCAAAAAATGTCGTCCTACAATCTTGATAGCGCTCAGTGAATGTATAATCTAATCAAATATATCCTGCTCAGCTGTCTTAAAATTCACAAAAACAACTAATAACGCAGAGGTGCAGAGATAAGAACGTCATTTTAATCCGTAGAACCACGCGGAAAAAATAAAACTTGTCTTTTTGCACTTTGATTTTGTCTACAATCACCAGTTCCTTGCGGAAAACTGTTACCTCAACACACACAGAGCTTGGTTATCCTGAAGTTACACGTTAATTTTTGCTACTGGCACTAGCTACACTTGTTTCAAAACAGTGATGTGAGCTTGGTGTAGTAATTAGACATTACCTTTACTGTCTGAATTTTATTCCATGCAACCGACCTCTTGTAAAGTTTTCCATGCGCTATCTGTCGTTTTTTTCCATCTTTGAGTCTTTAAGAAACCGTTATGTCATCAATGATGGTAATGCTGAAGCTAGTGTTACATTAACATTAAAAATTGGAATCCCATTTCTCTTGTTCCTTTCAGCCGACATCTTGTAAAAAAGGAACAAGATCTTGCTTTTGCCAGTGTTATCAATCAGTTATTTTCATTCTTTGATTCCTTAAGACTTTAACGTCAGCTAATAACGGTAATGATGAAAATAGTGTTATATTTCAGTATTAAAATACCAATGAAATTACTGCATTTGCAATGCACGTAAAATGTGGTTTCATTTCACGTTATCCAATGCGTCATTTCACATAATAAATCCCACTGGCATCGTCATCGCATCCAATAAAAAAGTGTCCAATAATAATGAACTCCAACTCTTCCCATGAATTACTGGATGCAATACGTCAACAATGCGATTACTGAATGGAATTGCTTCTGAATAAAAATGTTTAAAAAAGTTAGCTGCAACTTGAGTAAATAGCCTCGCACTTTCATTAGCAAATGCTCGTAAATACGAGCCTTTTTTTAATTTGCATTTAGTTAAGCGATGAGGAAAGTGTTTTGTTTGCCAGAGGGTAACGGTATTTTTCTGATGCTGCATATGGTCACACGGATGTGCAAAATAATTCCTACCGAAGAGTTCGATTGAGAATGCGTTACGCAATTAGACGAGAGATGATTTAAATCATCGAACAAGTTCGAAATTACTTCTAAGAGTGCAATAATAATTGGCCGTTGCAAAACAACGGAAGATGAGTAGAAAATTAAATTAAAAAAACAAAGTATAAATTGTGCTTTGATGCTCCTATTCACAGATTTATTAATGAGATGTATTGGTGAGAAAATATTAGCTCAACATTTGTGTTATAAATTATGCTTAGTACAGGGAAAGTGAACCCATCACTCAGGCCTCCCTTGCTTCTCCACAATACGGTCTTTTGTTTTGCTGCCAATATCACAAATTTCCAACAATGTTGCTGAAAACAACCAGTCTTGATAATATACGGTCAGGCGATGTGTTCTTATATTATATTATTATGCCCGCAAAGGATAATTTTCTCTAGAGAATAATAAAACACTATTATAATAAATCCGACGACTGAGTCTAGTATCCCCATTAAGGATTTTAAAATTGAATTTGCAGGTAGCCTCTCCGGCCATAATTCAGCTATGTGCAAGGCAAAAAGCATATTAATTAGTAAAACGAATTCAGTTTATTAATTAATTATTAATTAGTAAAACGAATTCAGTTTATTAATTAATTATTAATTAGTAAAACGAATTCAGTGCCCCCATATCAGCACAAAGCCGGATTCCGACAAATATTGCCAGCTTACATCGATCACGGCAAATTTACGAGATTATTTATGTTGTGAAATGTTAATGTCTAAGCCCAGTTCGTTCGATTATTTTAATTTAAGTTGTTGCTTTTATCAGCTTTCCACATGAACATGATTCAGAACCTAACGTTTATTTAACTTTAATGGTAATTATTTCCCATCTTCGAGTACATAGAAAACGATGAATAATAAATGGAAGTCAAAAATGAACTTTGCCTTCATTGAGCACAGATAAAAAGGTAATTAAAACACCAAGTATATTCACTGAAGTATATTCATCTGGGTTATATCTACAAACCCCAATAATTTGGGCTACGTATACAAGTTCCCAAATCATTTGGGTTGCATCTACAAACCCCAATAATTTGGGTTGCGTATACAAGTTCCCAAATCATTTGGGTTGTATCTACAAACCCCAATAATTTGGGTTGCGTATACAAGTTACCAGATAATTATTTCGGTTGTATCCACAAACCCTAATACTTTGGGTTGCGTATACAACTCCCCGAATCACCTGGGTTGTATCTACAAACCCCAATCCTTTGGTTAGCGGCACCCAAACGATTCAGTTGCGTCCAAAAATCTTCAAATCATTTTGAGGCAGAGCGTCTCAAAATAAACTCCGGATTTCGTCATAGATTCAAATTACCTTCATGCAAGGTTTGTGCGCGCTTTTTTACAGACGATGGCAAGAAGTTTTGACGCAGCAAAGACACTCAAAAGAATGAGATTTGTCGCTTGTGAAAGAGGAATACACCTTTTTTGTTCTGCAATACAATTATTCACTAAAATTCTTAGATCTGCCGTGGTTTGTTTACTCCCCAGGAAACACACATAGATAGGGTGAAATTCCTCAAGACGGTTTCAACTTGCCTAATATCCTCTGCAGTTGTTCGTGATACTGCCGCTTACGAGAGCAATTAGAACTAGCGATGTCATATATGTCACTGACCCATCAATAATGTCACTCCCCTCCTCTGTGCTGCACTTTACGGCCTAATTATGTTTGAAAAATTTTAAAGATTGATTTACCTCAAGCATGAGCGGAGTTACAAGTGGCACGAGGTAAAGCTAAGCACCTGTGAACTGTATTAGCGTTGTGTGCCGAGTAAGCTGAAAGAAATTCATCGTAGCCTATCATAAGATGAATGAATTTTCCTGTAAACTATTACAAGAAACTTAATGCTGTATGAATGTACGGAAGGATCAAGGAGCTGCAAAAGATTTTTTAGTGTTTCTCTTGGCAAGAAATTCTTGAACGTTCGAAAATTTACTGCTGATTTTTATACCATTGTGCGTATAGGATTGATGTGATTTTCTATGGCGAAATTTTCACCTAATACAATTTTCACGAATTTACATCAGTTAGTCAGTGAGATTTGTTCAATGCTACTTACAAGTGGTGTTTTTTCCTTCATGCAGGATGATAAAATGTGCACAGTATTTATGAAATCTAAGCCGGGCTGACTCCATGAGAATTTTCAATATAAATACCAAAAATATAGAAACGTTGTAAAGAATTCTAAACTGTTGAATGATAAACGTCAATTTACTCTACAAAAGCAACAATTTTGTATTTTCAAAACGAAGCTTTACCCAGCATACCGTTTTCTCCACCTGCATGCATGTTTTTCGCCGCCCAAGTAATTAAATCGCTTAGACTGTGAAAAACATAAATGCTTTTGGCGAAAAATTTGGACTGGGTATTTTCTCTGCATGACCATTAGATCTTTTTAAAACTACCCGCACACGCGAGTCTCTATCAATAACTAATCAGTACACCTACTGCCTTCCCATGCATATCTGTTTTTGAAAATGGCCGCAGGAGCCTTGAAGCTTATTTTGCCCACATTGTTACATTGATGTCTGTTAGGTACTATAAGTATACTCGTATGTCTTATATACAACAGTATACATGCTTGTGATAAATAAATAGTTAAGAAATAAATCTTTCAATGAACGTACAAGTAATTATTTGTGGGCATTTTATGTATTTAATAGAGTTTTATGCGTATTTATTCATTAATAATCTCACATCATCAAAACCTTACACAGAACTCGCGTTTGATTGATTTGAAATTCGTCGTCCCAGTTCTTCATTGAATTCTAAAGTACAAAGCGTTCAAGAAATTGTGTTGATGCAGTCAAGTCTTTCAACACAAGTGGGATTCACGATGCCCTAATCTTCATTTACGATACCCCAATGTCCATTCGTGATACTCCAATGTCCATTCATGATTCCCCGATGTTCATTCACGATACTCCGATGTTCATTCACGATGCCCTAATCTTCATTTACGATACCCCAATGTCCATTCGTGATACTCCAATGTCCATTCATGATTCCCCGATGTTCATTCACGATACTCCGATGTTCATTCACGATACCCCAATGTCCATTCACGATCCTCCAATGTCCATTCACGATACCCCGATGTTCATTCACGATACTCCAATGTCCATTCATGATTCCCCGATGTTCATTCACGATACTCCGATGTTCATTCACGATACCCCAATGTCCATTCACGATACTCCAATGTCCATTCACGATACCCCGATGTTCATTCACGATACTCCAATGACAATTCACGATACCCCGATGTTCATTCACGATACTCCGATGTCCATTCACGATACCCCAATGTCCATTCACGATACTCCGATGTCCATTCACGATACCCCAATGTCCATTCACGATAACCCAATGTTCATTCACGATACTCCGATGTTCCACAATCGCGTTCATTCTGCAGTGGTTCATGGAAATTTGGCATTGAAATCTCACCAACTGCTTATAAATTCCGAGAAGTTCTGATCGGCTATTGACATGCCCATTGAAAGACTGCTGCCGCTATACCTTGCATGGCCGAACTGAATTAACGTCTCAGAGAGCCACGTGTTAATTGGGGTGTGAAATTTCAATGGGATTTGAGCCCTTTGTACTGAAATTCTCAGCTCCCTTTTGATTCAAAACAATGGCACGTTTAACGTATGGGTATACGATCATAAAAGAAGTGAGGGTGATACAGTAAAAGTTCATGTGTGCTTTTACCGCCTTGTGGACTAATTTTTTCACTATCAAGAAGTACTATATGGTATTTTCAATTTAATTCAATGTTTACCATATACATCGGAAGCAGTTATCTTTTTAATTCAAGAGTTAATGTTTCTTGTGTACTTCTAAAATAACTAACTAATTTATCTGAATGTTACATACCTGATTGCAGGTATCTAACCCTTGCACAATACCATTTTTTAAATTAAAAATCCTCCTACCTTCAGTTGTGTCAGTTTTGAAAGGTAAAGAACGAAGAATAATCCTTCGTCATGGTCAGTCATTGTATATTGAGAAAAAGTTACCTTACGAGATGGTAACCATAATTAACGATTTTCATTGGAGCTGATATATTTATTTGTTGAGTTGATGAAGTACGAAGTCATAGAAACTTTTTCCAGGTGAAATAATACATAGGTCTCTCCTGATTCGCACGTATGACGTATTTTGAAATGTGTCAAGGTTTTAAATTATACTGTATTCAATAAGACTTTCTATTCATTGCAAAGGTAGAAAATATGAGGAAAGAAGGTTCGATAGTTAGCTGCCCTAAAGATTTTACAAGTTTAATAACTCTGTGGATTTTATTTTTTAAGTTTCCGTTTGGAAATATGTATTGATCAGTAGACATGAATGTATAATGTGTACCGATCTTTAGAATTTGCTCGGAATGAAATAAGTTTATTGAAAACATTGGGGTGCAATAATAACATTTGACGTGCTAGTTTCATTTGAAATTAATTCATACATATTTTCCGAAACATCATGAAAAGGAAGAAAAGAATACAACAAATTCATTTCTCTCTATAATTGCAAGCCAAATTACTTGCAGAATATCCGTTAAAATATCTGAAAAGCTACACGAAGGACATGTAATACAATTATTGCCACTCTTTGCAGCAAATGGGTACAACATTTTTCATTATCACATAGCCCATAAATTACATTGATCAATGATTTTCGGCTTGCATCTAAAAATTTAATAAAATGTTTTGTATACTAGATACCCGCGGATACCATAAGAGGTTTTGTTTAAAAATACATCGTTCCCCTGATGACGGCTAGAGCTAATCTAGCCGAAAGCTTGGGTCAAAAAATTCAATTTGTCTTTGCTGATCCCAAAATTTTGAAAAAATGGAAATAGCACATCATATTCTGACGCATTTGACCATCTATTCACCAAATACTGCAATCGACTTATGAATATCAACTAGTTATTTTTTCAAATGCTCTATAATTACCTTCGCAAATACCAAACAATTGCCTTCTTAAACACTATATTATTACCTTCCCAAATACTATATAATTACCTTTCCAAATACTATATAAGTACCTTCTCAAATACCACATAATTACCCTCGCAAATACCAAATAATTGCCTTCTTAAACACTATATTATCACCTTCCCAAATACTATATAATTGCCTTCCCAAATACTATATAATTACCTTCTCAAATACCATGTAATTACTTTGTTAAATACTATGTAATTACCTCCAAAATTAAAATGTTATTACCTTCCTAATTAGTATCACTGTTTTGAAAGGTAGACTTTAGGTTAAATTTCGGAAAAAAAATTGAATAGGCCCTTAAATTTAATATGAAAAAACGAACAAAGGCTCAAGATAAATTGAAACAAGTTCAAAACATAAGAAATGAAGAAAAACTCATGAAAAACCCTGTTCAAATTCCCCATATTTTGTGACAAATCAAACGGCGATTGGAAGTTCTAATTCACTTGTGAAGTTTTTCAGAAAAATTCGTTACTTAGTTAGTCGATTCAAATAGGTTCTAGGATGGGCAACAGTATAAAGAAAATTGAGTACAAATGTACGCAATCAATCCAAATGAAAAAAGTCGCATGTTCGATGCGAGACGTACGGTTTTCGAGCAATTTACGCCGTCATAATTGAGGACAACTGGCAGCGTAAGTTTTTATTTTCACGTATGTACAGCACTTTCGACACGCAGCGCAGGCTGAAATGGGCCCAAAACCCAGCCTCAGACTGGGCTAATGCGGCACCTGTGAGAGTTTAAAGAACGTTCAAGAGACACGGTATCCGTATTTATTAGTACGGTATTTTGAATGGCGTGTTCGACAAACCTATTCGATAAAAATCCAGCCTCAGGCTGGGCGAACGTGGCACCTGTGAGAGTCCAAAGAACGTTCAAAAGACACGGTACCTGTATTCGCCTTCTCGCAGATTTAACAAGAATTTCACCCATTTAACATTTTAACAGCAATTTGCACCTCTGCTGGTACACGGATTTTCACAATGCTGGCGAGCGACCAGTAATAACTAGTTCAATTTTCATACACAATTGAAGCTAAATGAAGGCATCATCCAGTTAGTGTTTGCTATTTTCCAAATTGCTTACTTGAATTGATTTTCAATTTGAGAAAAATATTGAACTAAAGTTAACGTGATTGCGGTCAAAGTGTTCGAGGAAATTGTCGTCGAGCGGCCACATTTTGCTAGACCCTATCTTTTTAAACAGTTTAGAGAGGTCTACTGAGTTCAGTGAAATTCACAGAGTTCATTGAAGTTAGCTGAGTTCGCTGAAACTCATTGAAACAGTCTAACAATGCATGGAAATCCCATTAATTAAAGCGGATCGTACCTGACGCTCAGCGCCGCGTCACACACAGCACCACACTTCCCACATCTGTCTTGAGACTGTGAATACAACACGGTAGAGGAAACAAGGTAGGTTCAAACCAGTATTTTCTTCGTTGACGGTGTGGTTTTGCTGACGTTACTCAACGAACCAATAGCAGCGCTCATATTGCATCTGGTAGCACTGCTACCCCCAAACCTGGCTGCTCTATTGGCCTAACGATACTGCGTTTTGGTGACGTCATAAAGTTTATTTAAAATAAAGTCTTTCTATTATCAGCCGAACAAGAGGAGGTGTTTTTCTACCCCCAGAAATGGCCTTACCTTGTTTCCTCTACCGTGGAATGCAACACTGCGCGTGGATTGTCATTTGAATGACTAAGCCCGGTCGGATTAAAGGAAACTGACATGTATAACACTTAAACGACGTTCATAATGCAAATACACTGCAAACGTTCACATGCTTATTAGTGGGAGTGAAAAATGAGCTGAAAGGACATTCATAATGAAATAACACTCAAAAAAGTTCACCGGCCAATTAGTGGAGCTGGAAAATGAACGAAAAGGACATTCATAATTGAATAACACTAAAAAAGTTCACCTGCTAATTAGTGGGGTTGTCTAATAAATGAAACCAATGGATAATTAATTACTAGGCAATTAAAAAATTGTGCTGAATAGTCTCTCAATTCGCCACTTTTTAATTTAATGCATCAAATAAGGCTTTTTTAGTATCACTGATACTTTAAGCACGCTCATCGACAATCTAACTTTTCCTTCTGTTGCATTCTGCATCAGTTATTTCACTCATCTGAGGTGAGATGGATTCTATTGGTCAAATTTCTAAATTCAACCAAAATTTATTAATTATCTAGCATACTGATGCGAGACTTCACCTAATTTCACAGGAATTTCAAAACTTAATATTCCCACAAACGCCATTCAGAAAGCTGCCTCATAAAGGGACTGCTGGTTGGAGCTTTTTTCCAAAATTTTCTTATATAACCATTATTGAAATGAAATTAGTAAAAAGAATAAAAGCAACCGAATTGGTCAAAATTAGATTACATGTTAAGCAAAGGTTTATCTTTGAACCCACGCTAACATCAATATATCCTATTGTTCTTTGCTTTTTGATTAATATTCCATTGTTCATTGTATCCTATTGTTATGTGATTAATATTTGGTCCCGCGCGTTCTTTAAAATTTTGGTGGCAGAATTTCCCAGTGTGGCAGTAATGGTTTCTTTATCGAGCGAGTCAAAATATATAAAAAATAATTTTTTAATTTTGATTTGGATTTAGAACAACTTTAAAAGTGGCGGGAGTGCTCTTCAGAATACGTGACATTTTGAGGGACTCGGGATAACAACATTTCGTCACATGGCAGGCATGAAGATAGTTTGATTAATAAAGAATTAATTTAACTAATAAGGAAAAAGGTCATCAGATGAGTATATCACTACAGCTCAGGGAACTTTTCCCGCAATCTGCCGACATGTCAACATAGTGAAAGTAGTTGGCGCACAGCATGCTGCTGGAGACTGTTCAGGTCAAACTTCTTAATTAATTTGATTCTCTCATTACACCAAGAAGAAATAACATAGATTCTTATGAAACTTGAAAGATTTCCCGAGAAGCTTTTTCTTATGAAACAGTTCAATATCTCTGACTCAATAACAATGTCTTCGTAAGCGAAGTAATACACAGACGGAGAAAATTTCTCCTTCATCCACGGACACTCACGAGTTTGTGAAGTAAAACACATACAACACTGAGACACAGTAAAATTTATTTCCAAGTTGAAGGAATACCTAAAGAAAAACTGAATTCATTTTGACATGAAAACCTGTATTTTGACCTGTGGAAACCAGAAAACCTCATATTTTTTGTTTGACACCTTTCCTCCGTAAACGAGGTTTTGTTTGGTAAGTATAAGCTTTGTTTGCAGATGTGATTCGGTGCCCAGTGTCGTTGTCTAATGTCAACGGCGAGCCTGTACCTGAATTGCATCTATATAGACCTTCTAGCCCGCTAGCAAAATCAAATACGCAACCCAAAAAATTCGGTCTATGTGAATGTTCAAACACTTTGACTGCGACGTGAGCCACCTGTAAAAATCACGAAGGGGACTTTTAAAAGGCTGCTGCCCGACCAGTAGCCACGAACTTAATTTTCATAAAGCCCTAGTCAAAATGAAATGAAGGCACGATCCGTGTATTGTTCGTTATTCCTCAAATTCATCAATAGAATTACCTTTAATTCGAGTTCAATAATGAACATCAATTAAACCTGTAGAGGTTAAAGTGTTAATCTGCAATGAACGTCACGGGAAAATGCGTCTACGACAAGAAATCGAACAAAGCTTCTAAAAAATTCGGTCAATGTGAATGTTTAAAACTGCGTTGAATGTCACAGGAATTTGCATTTAGGTTAAGAAGAAGACTAAAATGTTCTTCGTTAACCAGGTCGACAGAGTCAAGAAGTATGTAAAAACGTCCTTTACACCGAATGAGGCACGGTATTTTTGTTCCGCCCGTCTTGAAAACAAATAGTTTTTAAGAATATTATCAAGAATTCTTCAGGACTTCCATTCGCTTTTACAAAGCTATTAAGTCAAAATCTGCAAGACATGTTTATCAAACCAGTGTGCCGACATTTTTGTGAATCCTTATTCTCCAGCTAGTGGGAAAAATACAATCAAGGAGAAAAATGTTTGAAGGCTGCAAGAAAAACATGGTAATGAAGTCAGAAGGCGTCGGTCTGGAAAATACATTCGTAATGAGTCTGTCTCTTTCAAAAGCATTTTTTATCGGCTTCTGAAAAAAAGGAATGAGCACTGTTTTTCAGTCAGCTCGATCAGCCCTGAACTGATAATCTTCAGCGCTGAATTAAAATTGTTGAGCATGAAGAATTGCCGATCGTTTTTAAATTAGATGACTCAAGAACGAGAAATAGAAGTTGGGAAGAGTCTCAAAGAAGGTTTTTTTGTACTGAAGACTATGTTTCGCCATGTAAACGCTGAATATTCAGGACATTAAGATTTATATCCAGTTGAGATACTTATTATTACCGACATAGATTGAAACATTTTTGAAGAACATTGATTCATAACAATTAATTTCATTGCCCTATACTCCATCGTACTTAAGTGAACGATCATCCCCATAAGATAAAAATAAAGAACGAAAAACTTTCTTACATCGCAGATCAGAACTTTAACGTTGCATTTATCAAAACGACGAAGTAAACTTTAAGAACTCAAACTTGTCATCAAATGGTGAGTGGTTTGACCAACTTGCTCGAACGTTGATCGATACTGACTCATTTAATTTTTGTTTGCGTCGAGCTTAAGCTGGGTAGAAACTTAATTTGAAAAGATCCTTCATTGGCTTTGAGCCAATAAATATAATGTTCGGAAAAAACTTTCTCTTCCAGATTCAAACACAAGGTGAAATAATTGGCCAAGCTCCTTTCTAAAATAATGTAATTTAGATTAGTTAAAGAATGACGCCTCTTAGTTAATACCATTAATGTCCGAGCTCACCGTTTCTCGAATTTTCGCACACGCTTTTACGTTCACTCTATTTTAGTCTATTCTCAACATTTAAATTTTTGTTTGAGCTGTAGAATTCGCGCTTGCGCTTGACTTGCAATTACGTTCAATGTATCAGGAGTTTTCGTTCATGCTCAGCGCCTTCTCTTGCGTTTATGTTCAATGTATCACGAGCTTTCGCTCAACGACTTCTCTTGCGTTTGCGTTCAATGCATCACGAGTTTTCGTTGACGCTCAACGTCTTCTTCTGCGTTAACGTTCAATGTAACATGACTCTACAAATACGCTAAACTCGCCATAGCCATGTGGCTAGAGGGTTCTGCCGCCGTGCGGGAGACCCGGGATCGAATCTCGACGCTGGCGGTGGCAATTTTCTCTGTTGGGTATAGGAGAAAAATTCCAAGCACAATACCCAACTCTACCCAGGTGTCTGAAATGGGTACCGGTCTTGACCGGGGGAAAGCGTCATGGCGTCCTGGCGTTAGTTATAAGGCATTTGAAAATCTAATGTACAAAGTCATATGTATCAGGCTCGATTGGAAAGAAAGCATCCGTAGATGCCTTCATTATAAACGTCTTCATTTGCGTTTACGTTCAATATGACCTAAAGTTTCATACATGCTGAACATATCTTTAACTTTCGTTTGTGCTGAACTTCTCCGGCAATTTCGTTTCTGTTGAACGTATTATAATTTGCGTTCGCACTCAGCGTCACCAGAAATTACGCTTGCGCGTAATGTCACCGAAATGAGAATTCATCAGTGAATGCGGCCGTAATATTTTCTAGAATGTTAAAGTAGTTATTCACTCAAGCGAAAATCCAGACAGATCGGTACTACCCACACGTAAAATTGATCCGAATGTGTATTTAAGTATTTATTATTATAAACACTGCAAGTAAAGATCTTGAAGTACATTTTAACTTCTAGCTCGTGGAGTTGCATCTTTGAAATGAATTGGGTAGCAATATTCTTAGCCCAAGCGTTGTGCTAAAACATTTTTGCTCTCATCATAATTTAGTATGCTGACTTTCAATGATTGCATTGTATAGCGCGAGATCTGTCTAAATGCAATATATTTTGTAACATACAGTCCATGATCTTGGTGCAAGATTTGACTCTTAATATATTCATGTAGGAAGAAATTCGATATCACACAATTTTCTCCTGAAATCAAACAAAAATGATTCCCGAAATATTAGTATTAAAATAGACACTACCAGAATATACAGCAAATATGAAGGAAATGTTACTATTTATAAAATTATACGCCTTTTTATATATAACACTTTGACTGTGGCACGTCGAACTGAAGTTTAATATTCAACTCAAATTTAAAGTCAATGAGCATATATGATGTTAAAAATAACAAACATTAACTGGATCGTGCCTTTATTTAGTTTCATTAGATATTTATGAAAATTGAGTTTTTGAAAACTGGTCGATCAGCAGCATTATGAAAATTCCCTCCGTGTATCACCGGTGGCGCACGTCGCAGTCAAAGTGTTAAGAGACAAAAATAATCTTTGAAAATTGGTTTATGTTTTCAAAAGAAGGCTTAAATTATATATAATTACCTTTTATCAATAGCGCTCGGAATAAAACTTTCTGGATTATTCTTGTGATAAGCTTAGAAAGTTATATGAGCAGTTTATGAATATTTTCGTAATCATTCAATACTGCTATATCACTCATTGGGGTATAATCCTGCTCGATAAAGAATAACTTTCAAGCTCCATGAAAGAAATGATAATTAAGAAATGAAAATCAGGTGAAGTTCATGGGATGATATCAGAAAAGCTCTAAATTCCATTTATGATCGTTCCAACTGTTGTATCTAGGTATTAGAGTCTAGGAACTGTAGTAAGTCACTGAAGATCTGATGCTCTAGACGAGCTATAATATCCATGAATACACTGCACCGAAAAGTTCAAAACATTTGATTGATCCCTCGCGAAGAGTTGAGCTGTTAGAAGATTTGTCTGGATCAGTCACAAGTGTTTCGCTTCGCACTGTAAGCAAAGAACTCAATAGAGATCAACTAAAATCGTACTCTGTAAGGAAAACTCCATTATTTTTGGAGCGACATAGGAATGCTGGTTGGAAATCTGCTTCTTAATATATAACTTGAATTGAAACATTCTGAGGAAGAGTTTTTTGCTTCTTAATATATGACTTGAATTGAAACACTCTGAGAAATCGTTTTATAGACAGACGAGACCAAAATTGGATTGTTAGATTCAAGTTCATGAAATCGTATTTGGAGGAAAGACAATACTGCCTTTCCCCCGAAGAACACATTTTCTATTGTACACAGTGTACAGGTTGACAATCTGACGGTCTGGGGAGGTTTTTTGCTTGCTTTATACACAGAAAAGGTGGTAAAATTAATGTTGAACTACAACATATTAACCATATTAGCTGCAACTTCCATGCTTCACTTGTAAAGCTGGGGATCCCAGTAGATTGGATCTTCCAGTAAGATAACGATCCAAGCATACAGCGAAATCTACAAATAAATTGCTTGACGACACGATGTAAATAGCCAAGACAGTCCCAAACGTGAAGCCTCTTCAAAATTAGTAGCGTTGTATGAAAGTCAAAATTCCATCATGGTCTCCAAAATACATCCAGAAGCAGAGGAAGAAATGCTCAGAAGAATGGGATAACATTCTTGAAGAAACATGCAAATCATCAGTAATTTGATGGTCCTTGAAGGAATAGATTGAATGCTGTGGAAGGAATGCTTAGAATTACATAATAACGATTCATTATTAGTTTTGAATACTACGAATACTTGTTCCATCCTCAAATGTACAAAATGCTTACTGCTTCTAATCGCTAATTTTCTACCCGATCTTGCTCGCATAGTCGGATTTTGTTCATTTTAATAAATATATCTGTTAATGAGTATCGGTTCAAATCGTCATATGTATACCCCAGGAATTCTTTATTAAGCGAATTATTTACTGAAAAATTAAAGGTGGACAAGGATTTGTTTCCTCCTGCAGTACGTGAGCCATCAGGATGAGTTTTCATCATATTATTATTATTATTACATTTATGGCAGCATTGCAAAATTTTATTTTTTCATAGAGTTTTCTCACATAAATTTAAGTCATGTGAGAGCGATTTAAATTTTCTCAACCGTGAGTTATGACAGTTTTTAATTACAGCATTGATGAATTGGAAACAAACGGCTTTTAAGAATGCAATTTCGTTGTTTGAACTATCATGTAACCGAGTATGAGAGTAAGAAACAGATTGGCAAGAGAACCAATTAGTCTCTCGATCGTAATGAGCCTGAACATCTCAGTAATTAAAAACTTGCCCCCAGTACTTCATTAAAATCCAAAATAAAACATGTATGAAAAGTTTTCAGAACGATTCACTCCTTACGACGTTTCAAAACAACAGTAATTGATCGTGAAAGTTTTTCTGCCTGTGAGATTCTCCCTACGGCATTCCAAAACAGCAGTAACAAATCCAGAAAGTTATTCTGGCAGTAAAATTCTCTCTACGACGTTCCAAAATTAGCAGTAATAAATCGTAAAAGTTTTCCTGACCGTGAAATTCTCCCTACAACTTTCCAATACAACAGTAACTAATCCAGAAAGTTATTATGTCAGTAAAATTATCCCTACAACATTCCAAGACAACAATAATAAAACGTGAATGTTATTCTGCCAGTAAGATATTCCCTACGACGGTCCAAAACAACAACAATAAATTTACACAGTTATTCTGACAGTAAGATTTCAGTTAACATCTTGCAAGGTTAGACTTCCTGCACCGAATCACATTGAGGAACGCCGAGCGAAAGCTCTTGCTCATGAAGCAATATGTGATGGGATTGCAACACGCTGAGAAATACGCCAACAATTGGACCGCAGACACTCCTTTCATGCCGAGCAAGCCATACACGAGGCTGAGATCGTAGAGCGCCACTGTGTTCACGACGTACAACGGGGTCCAACACACAAAAAATTCCAGCACTACGACTCCTATCATTCTGATCATGCGCTGCTTCTCCTTGAGGGCTTTCAAAGAGCTGGTGCTGCGAAGTGGGTTGCTTTCTTTCTTGAAGCCTTGCGGTCTCCGCTTCTTTGATGACGCCAAAGGCAGTTTCGAGTTCTTGGAGCCTTCGTACTTCTCGGTTTCAGTGTACGTGACTAAGCCTTTGTGTAGGTTAACTGATGGTCGTTTTTGGTTCTGTTCATCTATGGTGAGAACGCTGTTGCGTTTTAACTCAAACGCTTGTCGACATAAGTCTCCCCATTGGTTCTTTCCTCTTGAGGACATAAAGAAGTTGTAATTATTTGCCGTAGTGGGAGCATCTTCATCGACATGATGCTCTATTTGCCCCTTGCTCTCTCTGCCTGTGAAATTTTCTTCTTTCTTATTTTTTATCTTTTCTTTTTCGGGCATTGATATCTTAGAAGCCCTTATATTTTCTCGATTAAAATTTTTGAAACTTACTGGACTACTTGAAGAAAGCGTGCTTTCCCTCTGGAACGCGTTCACTCCGGAATCTGGAAATGAGAGAATAAACATCGCAGTCAGCTGCCTGGGGAACACGAGTGCAGCTATACAGTCAATTCTATGACTTAAATTCCATTGGTTTTCTGATTCTAATTAGCGGGTGGCATCTTTTTGTAAAGTCGCACGTAAAATTAATTCGGTGTGCATCATTACGTGATCCATAAAAATTCTAAGCGGTGAATTTAACGGTACAAAATTTTCATTGGCAAACTTAACTAAAAATGTACGGCTGTAATTCAATGATGTTCAAATGAAGTTTGAGATTGTGTCCACCACCGATAATGCGCAACTTTTTTCAATGTATGAAGTAGGAAATATTCACACAAAATTTTAAATACATTCCTGGAAATACATTATTTCCAGCATATTTTACAGCTAGCTAAACAGCATTTTAGAGAAAAATAATATTCCTCTTACCATAACTCTCATTTACACCTTCATGGAATTGTAACTAATATCGCAGCACACCATATGTTTCAAAATAGCTCTCTTATTCACTTTCACTCGGAATTTAGTAGTCCCCAAGCTCACCTGCATCTGAACGTACTTCTTTGTAGTCCACCAAGTTTTCTGAAGAATTCTGGGAACAGCTATGAAAATCGTGGAGATTGCATGAGCCCAGAGTTGCAGCGTCAGGCTCTCTGAAAAACCCAGAATTGCCGTCCGTAGAAATGTTTCTAGCTGGCTTCCGAAAAGATGTTTCTGAAAGGAGCTCCTTTGTTTGGCCGTGATTTTCGACTTCTTGTATTGTTCTTAGAGTTCTCAACTTTTTATCACCTGAGGAGGTCCATTTATAACCAGGCAAGAAGTTCATGATAGGGGATTTGCGCTCTTTAAATGCCCGGACTGGTGGTTCCTCATCATCTTTTTGGAGCGAGTCTTCAACCCCAGAGGACTTGCGCCCACTTTTGAAAGAAGAAGAGCTCCATTTGGATATCTGACACGTGTTTCGTCGCGTGAGAGTCGAAGGAATTGCCGAACTCCGCGGAAATCTCACGCTGTTTTGTCGATCATTCGAAATGGACTGGTTGAGGACCTTCCGTATGGCCACGTAGGCCAGCACCATCAGTAACAAAGGGATGAGAAGGAGGAATATCATCAGAGATATCGAGTAAAGTTTCTCCAGGAAGGAACTTGGCCAATGTTCTCTGCATTTGTGGCGCCCTGAAAGAAAGTAAAATATTATTAGATTCGGTAGTTATTTGCTCAGGGTGTTATACTTTTATTTGCAAATTGCGCTTCCGACCAATTTAAGAGCTAGGCATAGCACAATTGGGTGAGAAAAGATCTATCGACGTTTAAGATACAAATATTATAGATGGACGATCAGAACTTAAAGTACGCTTTGTTATTTTGATAAATGCCGTTTTAAAATTGTTTACTACAGTTTAAAGAAATTTTTCATTATTTGCAACGGTATCAACTTGATGAATTTTAAGTGAAATACTACAAACCCACAATATGCTTATATTTAATGGCGATTAACTTTTTGTAAAATATACCAGTCCTTCTTGTTTTTATAATAACTACCTTCCCTAAGTACAAATCTTTTGTCCTGAGTGTTCAACATTGACTTCGAGAGACTTCCTCTACATTATAACTACAAATAGATTCAAGGTTTGCCCAATTTACAAATGTTACAGTTCTTTCTTGTCATCGAATTTATGGATTATGTGAAATTTATTTCTATATAAATTCGCCATTGTAGAGCTTCATTTCAAGCCTGTTTGGGCTGACTAGCGTTCGAACAGCGCTCGTTTTGTTTATTCTTTTTGAAATAAAACATTGCCGCTGGCCGACTCATCACGAATGTATTTCTTCGTACCGACGCCTTCCGACTTCATTACCATGTTTTTCTAGAAGTCTGAATACATTCCCTTTTTATTGTCCAATTTTTCCGTTTTTATCTAGAGACTAACGACTCATGAAAACGACTCATGGGATAAATGTCTTTTAGATTTTTTCAGATCGGTTATGAAAAATTCATCAGATATCTCGAAGATACTTTGATAAAATTCCCGTGAAGCTAGTTTACTTTCAAGAAGAGTGGCCCAAGAATCTTCATTCTCATTCGTCCCGAAAGACCTTTTTCATGATTCTTGACGCTTTCGTCTTGATACCCGGAATATATTTTCTTAGATTTCTCGTATCAGAAGCTCGGGAATTGCCACCCGCAAAGCCTGTAATTGAGTTGCTTGCTTTTTGGAAGTATTTGAGAAACGATTGCTACAGCTAGAGAGCGCAATGTGTTATTTGAGATCAGTTTTTCTAAGAGCGCACGTTTCCAGCAAGTTTTCTTTGCATGTTTCGCGTATATTCGATAAAGGAATATTCGAATTGAGTTCTAGGTAACGACGTAGCTATCAACTCAGAAGATTCAACTGTGTGAATTTCTCATGATTATTGTTTTGTGCGCTTAGTATAATTTGATTTCATTATAGCTGTCACGTAGGTAACCATTTTCCAGTGAGCTTGGTCTAAAAATACTTGTGTATTTAGCGAGATGCATTTTTTCATCACACAAAAGTCCCAGTTATCTTGATTAAAGAATGGTCGAATTAGTAAACAACTTAAACTGTAAACTGTAATTTGTGGCATTTTCTGATAAAATATTCAGAAATTACCACAATGGACGAATCCTTAAACAAGTTACACTGTCTAAACAGTAAGACAATAAATTAGATGGGAATGACGTGGAACAAAAAATTATTGACTTTGAATAAAAATCTCACCGCGCAAAGCTCATTAACACAAACCACATAAAAAGTGTTCGAAATTGTAAATCTAAATACAAACTGCACTAAAAATTAAATCCAGATCCCAGGTTCAGGATCTAATTAACATTTCATTAACAGGAATCATCTAAAAATGATCTTGGTACTGGGAAATCTAAAGCCTTTTACTCAACTAAAGACAATCGATTTTGGATCAAAATTCAATGCTGGTTCATGATGAACCATCGTCCCATCAGTGCTTGTTCCGATGGGCTGCAGCTCTTTGGAAGAAAGCT
Organism: Morinoia aosen; assembly: GCA_030386875.1. Classification (NCBI taxonomy): domain Eukaryota; kingdom Metazoa; phylum Arthropoda; class Malacostraca; order Amphipoda; family Talitridae; genus Morinoia; species Morinoia aosen. Next base: position 20,923,439 of record CM059556.1, read on the forward strand.
CATCAACACAAACCACCTAAAAAAACCCTGGTACTGAAAAATCTAGAAATTGGTACTCGGGAAATCAAACCTTTTACTAAACGTAAAAGTTATTGATTTTGAAAATCTAACCTTTTACTATACGTGAAAGTCATTGATTTTGAAAATATAAAAACCTTTTACTAAACATTAAAGTTATTGATTTTGAAAATCTAACCCTTTACTAAACGTAAAAGTTATTGATTTTGAAAATCTAACCTTTTACTAAACATAAAAGTTATTGATTTTGGCTAAAAATTCAATGCGGGTTCAGGACGAACCACCGTCCTACCAGTGCTCCCGATGGGCTGCAGCTGGGAGATGAGGGCGATGGGCGACATGAAGGCGAGCGACAGGACCCACACACACGCGATTTTCTTCCTCGCATGGCCTGCCGTGCGCCAGCCTCGGGATTTGAGCGGCCTGCAGATGCCGGAGTAGCGCTCATGGGAGATGGTCACCAGCGTCCACGCACTCACGCTCACCGACACAGCTGCACAACGGTGGTATTTATGAAGGAATTAGTGGCGCAATGATAGGGAAATTACCAGTAATAGTTCTTAATTTTAGGGGTTTTATACGCCAAATCAAGTTTAACTTTTTCACCGGAGCATGCATGTTTTTCACCGCGTAAGCGATTTAATCACTGTGGCAGCGGAAAACATGCATGCAGGCGGCGAGAAAAAGTTAGTCTGGGAAGAGATGGTCACCAGCGTCCATGCGCTCATGCTCACCGACACAGCTGCACAACGGTGGCATTAACAATAGAATTAGTGGCGGAATAACAGGGAAATTACCAGTAATGGTTCTTAATTTCCGGGGTTTTCTACGACAAAGAGGAGGTCACCATCGTTCACATGCTCACCGACACAGCTGCAGGGTGGTGTTGTGGAATTAAGGAATTATTTGGCGTAATAATGGGGAAATAACCAGTAACGGTTTGTGCTTTGAGGGGCTTTTATACACCGGAAAAATGGCGACCAGCGTCCACACACTCACCGAAACAGTTGCAGAACGGTGTTAATTAATTAAAGAATTATTGGCGTATTAATACGGAAGTTAGAAGTAATGGATCTTGATTCGAGGGGCTTATTATACGTCGGAGAAATAGAGACCAACTTCATCGCGCTCACACTCACCGACACATCTGGAAAACGATGTAACGAAGTTATGCAATTATAGAATTATTGGCGTAAAAATAGGGTAAAGAATAGGATCAATGGTTTATCGTCAGCTATAGAGCGTATTGCAGGACACGTGAACATTTTTATCCGATGTCGGCCTCAAGTTGACGGACGCAATTGAAGAACATTCGTAATTATGGTTTTATTGTTATGTATATATGCCTATTGCTGTTAACGCGTGTTTGACCACTTTGTAATGTGTCGTCGAACGCATGAATATTTAACTAGCATTGAAGTCGTAACATGTTCAAGCTGACGGACGGGTATGAAGAAAAATTATAGTTAAGACTGAATTTCGATAAAAATATAGCCATAGATGATAATGATTTGCTCTTGGATTGCACTGTAGAATACGCACTTATTACTTTCGACATTGGAGCCAGATGGCTGACGAACATGAATGAAGAATAATGGTACTGATGTCGCTGTCCTTCTTGATTTGATTAGATTGATTAGATGTTCGTTAGTTTAAGGCTCCCTAACCGCAACAAAGAAGTTCCAAAGAGAGGAAGCCTCCATCTAATTTAGTATGGAGTTAAGGGAACCCAGAATCTATGCACAGAGGCATAGAAACAGAAGGATAGCAAGACGTTTATGACACAAGATAAAAGTTCAAGGAAAAAGTAGCAGGAGCTGAAAAACTGGACAGAAGTGAACCGAAGAAAAAGGGTCTTAAAACAAAAAAATTATTTTATTTCAGCATACAGAAGCCCTACCTAATTCCAGCTGGGGACCTCACATTCTCCGTTCTATTTTTTGAAAATGAGATCATTACTGGTAATGCTTTAATACAAACTGGAGAATTTATCACAGAAAGCATGAATTTTAAAAATGGTCAATAGAAAACAATCAAAATTTCATAGAAAGTGAAATCACTCTAGATAGCACGGAAGTTGATCGGCGTTGACCGTTCTCGCACGGGCACAGCTGAATGGAAACGTAAATTGAACGATGACGCGAATCATTCATACAGAAAATGAAGGTTCAGAAAACAATTCAAAATGCATTTAAACAAGCATTGATGCATGTAATCGAATGCAAGACTCAGTTAAATCATAAATGAAGCGAAGTGAATTTATCGAGCTGGAATTATACTTGAAAAAGACATATTTGAGCACATGGAGACACTATATTAAACAATTTCACTTGACTGAAGTAAAATAACAATACCTTATTTTTACAGTCGATAAAATGATACCGTCTATGGCTAGGTTAGGACTTAAAGATTTTAACGAAAAATAATAAGAAGTTTCCATTTTTCCAGTCCGTGTTAGAAAGACGAACGCAATTTTGTCGTTTTATTTGTGAAGTGGAAACTTTTCCAAAATCTTCTTATGTCTGATGGCCTGAAATAATGATACGATAAATAACACTCGCTTCGAAAGATTCATCTAAACTATATGCTGGAACATTTTTTCATTAGGAAAAATAATTGCCGAAACGCTGGAAGTTCTGCAGTCATGCTGAATGCGTGGAGAGTAACTGAAACGAAAATGAAATCAGAGAAAAAAGGGTCAAAATGTAAGGAAAGAAAAAAGGGAAACCGAACAAAGAATTTAAGACGTTGTGGGTGCGGTACACCAAGAAGTAAACGACATGCCAGAGTAGAGAAAAAATTGATAATAGACTTGATTTTCAACAAGAATTCCATTTTTTTCAAAGAATGTTAAAAAGTCAGTTATAATTAAGAACTTGGTGACATAGAGTGTCATAACGTAGCATGTTCATTTTCAGATGTACCTGAATAAAGTTTTGCATTCAAAACTCAGTAATTTGAAAAATTGGTGCTATCAGAACTGTTGCAATTTACAATAAATGTTTCATTTATAAAACCCTTTAACACGTTGACTGTGATGGGTAACACAGAAGTATAATATTGATCTGAAATTTAAAGTAAATTGCAGGAAGTAAATTCAAAAATAGGAAACGTTTACAGGATTGTGCCTTCATTTAGCTTTGATGCGTATTTATGGAAATTGAGTTTGTGACTAACTGCCTTATGTTGACTTCTTTTACTAATTTACCAAAAACTTATTTCAGGAAACTCAAACATTCAGTCATTTCTCAGCTGATTTCCTAATTTCTTTTCCAGAAATGACTAGAGCGTGCAGCATTCCTATCTGACCTCCCACACGAAATCGAAGACATAAAAACTCTTCTTTGCATCAGAATTCTTAACTTGACTGCTATAATCTAGTTGTAGTCAAGTTAGAGTCAAGTCAACAGCTATACAAGTCATACGCTTTGCTAAACACACGCACTTGCAACACTCTCAAACACACTCACACTTGCAACACTCTCAAACACACTCACACATGCAACACTCTCCTACAACGTATTGATACTTGTAAAAAGTCATTTTCACAAACCATTCCTGATTCAGAGCTGACAAAAATTTGGCACGCAACCTCACAAGCCATGAAAAGTCTTTTGCTACAGTCAGGATCGTCTCGATGGTAGCTGATCCAGTAAAGCATTGCCTCTTCACCAGCTAATATTTTTCATGCACCTTAATAAAAACCACCGTTATCAGAGACCGAAATGAAGCTGGACCTGCATTCTATTCAACAGTTAACATTACAGAGCAGTTTAGGGAACAAATTCAGTAATAAATGAAACGTGAAGCGATTGCTTACAAAAGTGGATTTGAAAATTCACGGGTACAGAAACGAGCTTGAAAAGCGCTCAAGGGACGTTTGATTAAGAGGGTGAGTTTGATGTATTTTCGGACCCGGTTTTATGTTGGGATGAGATATTTGTGGATAAATTCTCACTCCCAAAGCAATTATGCTTTAATTCCGGTGACTCTTTCAACACATGCATATATACTGCAGTATACATGCAGTTAATATGCAACACACGAATATATACTGCATATGACAGTATATTTATATAGCACATTCGAAGTTGGAGCACATTGTCTCGTTCTGTTCGGTCACAAATACGACAAATGGACTTATGGAACCCACCCATATCTGTCAGACGACTATATTTACGAGCCGTTTATATTTGCAACCTTTCTACACAACAACACATGCAACACTTTCTAAAACACTAGTATACGCAACACTCTCTAGCACACTCGCACTTGCAGCACACTGCAACACACTCGCACTTGCAGCACACTGCAACACACTCGCACTTGCTCCTCATAAACTCCACCACACAATCGCATTTGCAGCTCACCAGCTCTCGCAACATTCTCCAACTCACTTGCACTGGAAACAAACTCCAACACTTGAACTTGCAACACAATAACTCTCAAATGAATAGCTTCTTATGCAACACACTCGCACTTGCAACGCAACAACTCCTCAATAAATTTGCAAATGCAACGCATTAACTCTACAACACACTAGCATATGCAGCACACTCACGCTTCCTGCACAACTCTCCAGCGCAGTAGCACATGCAACACTCTCCAAGACACAAGCATATGCATTACACTCACACTGATTGCAGCGCAACAACTCTCCAACACACTAGCATATGCAGCACACTCGCACATGCAGCACAACAACTCTCCAACACAATACCACATGCAGCACACTCGCACCCTCTCACAACATCTCACCCATATCACATATCCCACCAAACCTGACGAGAATAAGACACACAAGCCGGGCCGAGCTGGCTAGCAACAGTCACGGCTGTCTCGATGACAACAGATCCGACGGATTCCTTAATGGTATTGATCTGACAGCACGGCCTCGGCCAGCGTGGTAGTTAGTGTGGTAGGCAACATTGCAGTGATAAAGGGTATTTCAGTGATGCGGGACATTCCAGAGATGCGGGGCATTCCAGTGATGCGGGGCATTCCAGTGATGTGGGTATTCCAGTGATGTGAGGCATTCCAGTAATGCGGGGCATTCCAGTGACGCAGCGGTTTGTAGTGATGGATGGTAAGTTTTTCGTGAATATTGTGATTCCCACCGATACTACACTCCTGGGATGTAGATAACTCCACTCTTGAAGCAATCTTGTGATGCAGAGAATACGTGCAAGCCTCAGCATTCCAGTCATACTGAATAGTTCGAGAGGCACCGAAAGTTTCAATGTTACAGGTGAATCAAGTGACAATGCATTTTGACAGAGGGTTGAAGTGATGCATTTCTTTCCAGAGATACAGAGGCTTGTCAATTTAGAGAAGATTAAGTGATAGGAAACGAAACAATAGAGCGATAGCGATGATTTTGCTAGAACAGAGGATTCCAGAGACAGTTTATAAGGGATACGGAGAATTTTTGTATCACAAATGGTTCTAGCGATACAGAGGATTCCGGAAGTAAAACGCGATCTACTGCTACAGTTATTTCTCCTGATACAGCTAATGATACAGCTCATTCTATTGGTGTAGCTCATTCTATCGATACAACTCATTCTATTGATGCAGCTCATTTTAATGATACAGCTCATTCTATTGAGACAGCTAATCCTATTGATACAATTCATTCAATTGATACAGCTCATTCAATTGATACAGTTCATCCTCTTTATACAGCTCATTCCATTGAGACAGCTCATTCTGTAGATACAGAGAATTCTAATGATACAGACTATTCCAGTAATTCAGAGGATTCTAATGATACAAACTACTTCACTGATTCAGAGAACCCCACTGATACAGAAGATTCAAAAGACCCTGAGCACTCCACAGGCACAGAGGTTCCAGTGATGCGGAACATTCTAGCGAAGCCGAAGAATTCCAAAAACGCAGGCAATTCCCGTAATTTAGATGCAAGGTTCCTGCAATAAAGAGGATTCCGTAAACAGAAAAATTCTGACAACGAGAGTGTTTCAGATGGCGAAAACACGCCCACTACCACGGCTCAGGTATAATGAGAGAGAGAGAGATCGTTTGCTGAGACGCAGAAGACTTAATGGAAGATATGTAAGCAATTAGGAAATTAAAAAGAATTTTTGATGCAAAATGCATGTTGTGGAATTGCGCTTAGAACATTTAGAAAATTGTATTTTCTTGGTGCTTCTAACGTCTTAAAAAGTTGGTGAACACGAGAAATATGAAGTCTTATTAGCAGTTGAAGAAGAGAACAAATTTTGGAGCAGAAAAAACTCATCAATTTTTAACTAAAAGCAGATATTCAAATCAGCTTGACAATAAATGCAGTTTCACGTAAGCCTCAAGCTCATTATATTCAAAAACAGAGATTTCACTTTAACTTAGACTCTTAAGTTCAGTGTACGGTTCTCCTAAGTTATCAATTCTGTTGACTGTAAAAATTTCACTTAGCCTGTGCCAAATACAGTATAATGAGTCTACGTAGTGTTCAACATCAGAGAATCAATTTAATCTAAATTCCTACACCGAGTGATGTGTTGTTTTTTCCTTATTCTTTAGTATCACAGAAAACAAAAATTTGATTTCATTTATGTTGCGCCCCTGAAAACAGTAGTATGGCTCCCCCCAACCTATAATATTCCACAGCAAAAAATTTATTTACTTACTATTGATACACTGAATACAGTTTTATAGTTATTCATCCACATAATATTAAACAATAGACACTTTAAATTCCCTTTAAATTCTTTTTCTTGAATGTCATTTTAAAGTTCGTTTTATTCCATAACAATTGACTGGTTACAGTTCCTTCATCCCCATATCAGGCAACAGATACTATGATTCCCTTTCGTAAATGCAATTTTAGGGTTCGCTCAAGTCCATAACATTCGACTAATGGGATTTAATCTACTTTGAATTGTTGCATCACATGATGAATTGCAGTTCGCCTCAGACCATACTCTAAGACCAGAATCTAAATTCAACTTGTCACATGGAATTCAATTCTGCAGTTCCGTTCGACTCTACACAACCAGTATTTAACAGAGAAAAAACAACCAGGCTCAGGCAAGATTAAGCGAACAGTCGAGCTTCGTGAACATACTTCGCGCCCAATATTTTGTCGTTTAATAAATGTTGCTTATTGAGGATTATCCAGCGCGCTGTCGACTTTTGTCTACTGATCTTATCAAATGACAATAATTAAGAGGGTATTTTTCCCGAGCCTATTCCTCTCTGAGGGGATTTTAACTATGGTCACAGAATGAAACGTTGGCAGCACCTGAACAGTTCCCAGAATTTTTATAAACAAACTTGACTTCAAGCGTAGCTGCAAAGGCGTCTATGAATTTCGATTAACCGACGTTTTGTATGGTTTACTAACAAATATTGGTGTCTAGATCTACCGGTAAATTAATTAATATTATTCTTAAATGTTCTTCCATCATTTTTTTGTGGATTGAAATTGTTCGTGGAAATAGACTTCATTTATCGTTATGTCACAAATCCGCTAAATGAAATATATTAATAAAACTCAACGATAACTTTAGGATATTAAAAACCAAGCGTAAAATTAGGCATTTGGCATATGCAGGCAATATTCAGTACAAAATATTAGAATAAAATTTAACTGCACACGCAAAAGCTGACCATAGGAAAAAGAAATCTCTCGTGTTGTGCTGATTTTATACATCCTTAGTGTTGGTGGTGTAAGCAACGCATACATGACTTTCCAGCTCGGCTGAACGCTTTCCAGTTCTACTGACACACGAATTTCCAGCTCTAATGGCACAGACGAATTTCCAGCTCTAATGGCACAGACGAATTTCCAGCTCTAATGGCACAGACGAATTTCCAGCTCTACTGACGTGCACAGACGAATTTCCAGCTGTACTGACACAGACGACTTGCCAGCTCTACTGACACAGACGAATTTCCAGTTCTACTGACACACGAATTTCCAGCTCTACTGATACAGACGAATTTCCAGCTCCACTGACACAGACGAATTTCCAGCTCTACTGACACAGACGAATTTCCAGCTCTACTGACACAGACGACTTGCCAGCTCTACTGACACAGACGAATTTCCAGCTCTACTGACACAGACGAATTTCCAGCTCTACTGACACAAATGAATGTCCAGGTTTACAGAACACAACAACGCAGCTCAGGTGAGAGTTTGCGTAGGATATACCTCCTGGCAACTCAATTCGTATCGCTCAACTCCAGGATGAGACCACAAATGCGCTTGGTTAACGTTTCATTTTATCTGCAGCTGCGATTATAAAATGGCTCTCTGCGACTTGTATTTTTCTTAATTAACGCGTTCACTGCCGATTTACTGCAAGGTAAATTTTTCATTTACGTTTCAGTGTGAATGAGCAGCATTTCAGTGATTTCACCATCCTTTTTCAAAGAGATTTAAGAATACGGGGTGAAATATCATCATGTTATACTACATTTTCACGCTTCTTGGAAAAGATACTATTTTTTTGAGCAGGAATGCCATTTTTTGAACTTTGCTACCTACAACCTTACTTAACATGAGACTGCTAGACGCACATGAGTTTCCGGACGCAGCGAACGTATTAAATAGACTGTCTCTAGTGAGATGTTGGAAATGTTTTGTGTTTCTGAGTAATTGATCCAAACACGTCATTAATGAACTACAATGCACGAGTAATTTTTGAGCGCATAAGTCGCCTGCAATTTTTCAATTCACGACGTGTGAGCAGCCAGCATAAATATAAAATTAATTGAAAATCGTCTAAATTAAGATATAATTTTAGACTCAACAGAAATTAAGTTAGTTTTTATGGCCCCAATTTTACACTCATAACAAATCAGGATAATTTTATGCCACTTTATAATACTATCAAATCGCCAACACAAGTACATTTTAATATATTGTGCCACAGTCAACATGTGATTCACAGTGTAACACCGTGGAAATTTAAATTAAAATTTCACTTCCCTGGAATTCAGAGTTTAGTCTATTTAATTTTGGAAAAAACAGCTTTGAGAATTATTTCGGCATGCCAAACTAGTGGGGATTAGATCGTAAGTTGGTGTACCCTCCTCCAACCACGACGAAGGTTGTTATAGAACGGAAAGAATACGGCTTCATTTATTATGAAATAATGGAAACAGGGCAATTATTCTCAAGATGTTGGTGTACCCTCCTCCAGCCACGACGAAGGTTGTTATAGAACGAAAAAATAAGGCTTCATATAATATGAAATGAAGGAAACAAGGCAATTATTCTCAAGATGTGTCTTCCCCGCACGTGAACAGAGAAACGGTAAAGTTGAAAAAATAATATGAAAAAAGATAATTGTGGAATAATAATCAAGACGTGAACGAAAGTAAACATCAGCAAACTGAAAAAAATGAAATATTATGATAAAAGATAAATGTGGAACAAGAAAACAAGACGTGCACGTAAGTAAACATCAGCAAACTAAAAAAAATTAAGATCCTAACATAAACCCCAACAACTCTGATTCAACAAACGGAAGACCTGCCTAACATGTAGTTCAGGAACTCACACCTTCCTCCTGGAGTCCTAATTCTCACACATAGCAATTGTACCGCTGAGAAGACCAGTTTCGTGGATTCCAATAATCATGCCTAAGGAATTTTTTAAATTGAGTTTCATGAACACCAGAAATTCAGCGTCTTGATTTTTATTAATTTAGCTTTATGAATCCTCGAAATTCTGTTCCATGAATTTTGAAGTCAGCTTCATGAAACATTTAAGAAAATTCAGCTTCATATAAGTTTCCTTCACGTTCTAAAATTTGTAGTCACTAAAAGAAACGCATTGCAATGATTAAAAAAAAAAGTTTCCGCAATAATTATTGGAACGAAACTACGGAAATGCATTGCAATGATTTAAAAAAAAAGTTTCCGCAATAATTATTGGAACGCAATATAAAAAATTACAGCTTGAGAGCGTAGTTTGCTGCCTCAGTAAGAACTTTGTCAGTTTTGAACTAGTATTATATTCAAGGAGACCGATTTACTCGCTTGATGGCTCAATCAAGCTGCAGATATTGGAAGAAACTTCATAACGACTCTCATGAAATACGAGAGGTCAGTTTAGTTAGACCAAAATTCCTCGGGCTGAATCTCCTGAACCAAAAATTAACTAAAAACGAACAACAAAACTCACTAGAAACCTCTAAAATTTTACTTATTATACCAACATTCCCCCCAGTGTTCATTTTCTAAACCAAAAAAATAATTAAAAAATAAAAAAACTCATAAAAACATTCTAGGACCTGAAACTTATTGCACCAACCTTCCCTCGGCCTGCATCTTCAGTACCAAAAATAGGTTAAGAGCGAAGAAAAATCACTATCGTTCTGGAAATTATCTATTTTACGATTTTCTTCCGAACTTAAGAAGAGCTCTCTTGTGCCTCAGCACGATGGCAGCAAATTACGTCACAATCTCGACGAAATTTGCTTGATGACATCCACTCAGGTCTCAATTTTGTGATCCTTCGCTTGTTCAGTTTCGCAAACTTTAAAATTATGGAGGAAAATATGAATCAAAATCACAACCTGAAATATTCCCGAAGAGCTGAAAACACAGAAGGAGAGTTGCAAAAAAAGGTTCAAGGACTTGTATGCAAATAGTTGCCGCATTTCACACCGAACAGGTTTAAAAGACTCGTGAACCAATGGTTGCCGCATTTTACACCGAAAAGGTTTAGAAGACTAGTGAACTCATGGTTGCTGCAACTTACATTGAAAAAGTTTAATAGACACTCGTAATCTATTGGTTGTCACATTTCACAATGAAAAAGTTTAATGGACTCATGATCTGATGGTTGCGCATTTATCAGTGAAAAACTCAAAGGACTGGTGATCTAACTGTCGCCACATTTAACAAAGGAATTCATTGATTATAACGGAAATTTAGCCTCACCTTGCTTATACTAAAGAACGAATACAAAAAACTAAAAGGTTTTGAATCCGAAAGAAGCTTATGCTGCTGTATCGTATCTAGATTTTCCTTGCTTTCTTGAATATAAAATAAAAAATACAAAAACTATATGTCCTGTGTTAGAAAATGTTTCATACAGATATCTTGTATTTGCTGGATTCAACTGAAAAAAGTATTTGGTCGAATACCATACAGATTCAAAATTAACTCAAACTCATAATTCAACGCAACTCGAGTTTAACTTGGGGTTCTCAAAACTCGTTTCGTAATTTACGAAATGCGAATGTGAATTAAAAGAGCACAGCCTCCTTGCATTACTAAGTCTATATTCAACCGATACTATATAAGATTCCATTTCAAATGAGGTTTTCCTCCTGGGAGTGTTTGAACAAGCTCACGGGAGGCTGAGTGTTGCGTTCAGAAAGTAGCGTCCAGAAAGCGTAAATTGACTCCAGAAAACACCGTTGCCTAAATATTCCAGCATATCTTCTGGGAGCTCTTGATAGAAAGAGCTGTTCTGCTGTCAGTTTATTCATAAAGCATAATGTAAGCCGTAAAATTTTGTTTTATCTAAGGATGAAAGAAAAAAAGTGTAAGGATGGACTTAAACTTCTTCAATCTCATTATGAAAATCCCCTCCATGTACACCAGCGACTGACATCGATCGCGAACAACTTGTTAACCATAACTTGGAAGATATTTAGAGATTTGATATTGTAAACTTGGGTACCGACAGAACACATCAAAAACACGGGGAATGATTTGACTCACCCTCAGATATAAATTCAAAGCCATACGTCTTTTCATAATGAAGGTAACCGTGCATGATCTCGTATTCATGCCTTCGTTTACTGGTATAGACCGTACGCTCATCTGAATGCATAATTCAGTCCAAACTTCCCAAGTCCGCATCAAATTTTCAAGAGAAATGCACACGAGAGACTTCCGGCATCGGCGCTTAAATTACTAGCAGCGCTTCTCTATTTTACAACTCAAATCAGCACTGTGCTGCTCTGCGATTTCCATGACAGCACGCCGCCACATGGCAAGTCTGATCTCGAGAAATGCTCGACAATTCATACCTGAATGAGTGCATCAAATAATAATGACAGCGAGAAAAGTATCCAGCGGGTGATAAATCTGCTAATAATATATACAGGAAGGAAAATATTCTATGGGTAAGATTAAATAAAGTAAAACACAGCAAGAAAAATACTTTCGTAGGTCAAAAACAATAATAGATGAAAATAAAATTTATAAGAAATATCTGAAAATAATAAATGCAGCAAGGAAAATATTCTAAAAGTGAGATTGAATGACTTAATGAACACAGAAAGAAAATATCCTACGGGTGAGATTGCGTCAAATATTAAATACGTTACTGAAAGTATTCTATGTGGAAAAGTTTATCAAATAATAAATACAAGGTGAGTTTGACTAATTTTCATTCGAATGGTTCTTATTAAAATTCATATTTCATCCGTCACTTTCAATTTGAATATCAAATACAAGGTTTTAGAGATTGCTTTTAGATAAAATTTTATCCAAGTGGACTTTTGAATTGGAGGTTTCATCTTCATCAATTATTGTTGTTAGATTTATTCAAGCTGAAAGCATACAAAGCTGCAGCGTAATTGGAATCTTCCGCCACGGCATCATTAGCATTCCATCGAGGGTTTTATACTCTAGGTTAGTTTTCGTTCCAGAAAACAAGTGACACTGGAAACTATACACGTCATGCAGTTTAATTCCAGAAATGCGACTGCTGCAGCAAACTATCCACGTGGGTTTCATTCCGGAAATACAAGTGATACTTGAAACTATCCACGTGGGTTTCATTCCGGAAATACAAGTGATGCAGGAAACTACCCACGTGGGTTTCATTCCGGAAATACAAATGATGCAGGAAACTATCCACGTGGGTTTCATTCCGGAAATACAAATGATGCAGGAAACTACCCACGTGGGTTTCATTCCGGAAATACAAATGATGCAGGAAACTATCCACGTGGGTTTCATTCCGGAAATACAAATGATGCAGGAAACTACCCACGTGGGTTTCATTCCGGAAATACAAATGATGCAGGAAACTACCCACGTGGGTTTCATTCCGGAAATACAAGTGATGCAGGAAACTACCCACGTGGGTTTCATTATGGAAATACAAGTGATGCAGGAAACTATCTACGTGGGTTTCATTCCGGAAATACAAGTGATACTTGAAACTATCCACGTGGGCTTCGAACGCGCTTGAACGTGAAGCGCTTTCATTGGTTAAGAAAATTCTGCTTGTTTTAATTACAAACAAATTTAGGTTCTAGAATGAGTATTAAAATGTTAACTGCGATTGGTTAAACTGAAGTTCATTGTTCAATTCAAATTTATTTAAAGTCATTTGTAGTAAGCAAATTTGAAAATTGCGAACAATAACTGAATCGTGTCTTCATTTAGTTTTGATCGCATGTTTTTAAAAATTGAGTTTGAGGCTACTGGTCGGTCAGCAGCATTATGAAAATTCCCTCCGTGTACACGGGCGACTCACATCCGGTCTAACTTTTTCGCCGCCTGCACCCAAGTAATTAAATCGCTTAGGCAGCGAAAAACATGCATGCTCCGGCGAAAAAGTTAGACTAGGCATCGCGACCAACGTGTTAACCATAACTCGGAAAATATTTTAGGATTTGATGGATTTATTTAACACGAGCATTGAATCGGAAAGTACACTGCAATTGAAATTACACCCTTCGAGAAATGCAAACTCTTGATTGGATTTTATAGCGCTAATATATACACAGGAATATTCTGCTAACAGTGCAATATCTATAATATATAAGGGAAGCGACATGGTATACGGGATATTTTGCTTGACATTTCTTTTGCCTGATATTTCTTCTTCCTAAGCATGGCCAACAATCAAAGCTGCACGCGCGCTGCTTAAGACACCAACGCGCAGAAAGTGAGGACACAATCCGAATTCAGAATTCTATTTCTAAATTGATCCACGGAATTACCAGATTTATTTCCTCAAAAAATTCTGGCACGACTTGACTTTCAAACGGAGGAGGGTTTTGTTTAAGTGGCTTACAAGCGTGGAGCAGTTGTATCACGCGTATGGTTTGCGCCTACGGTTTACGAGCGTGGAGGAATGGTTTGTGCCTGCGGTTTACGAGCGTGGAGGAATGGTTTGTGCCTACGGTTTACGAGCGTGGAGGAATGGTTTGTGCCTTCGGTTTACGAGCGTGGAGGAATGGTTTGTGCCTACGGTTTACGAGCGTGGAGGAATGGTTTGTGCCTACGGTTTACGAGCGTGGAGGAATGGTTTGTGCCTACGGTTTACGAGCGTGGAGGAATGGTTTTACTCCTATCCTTTAAGAGCATTAAAGAATGGTTTTACATCTGCAGTATACAAGCGTTGAGGAATGGATTAAAACCTATAGTTTACGAGCGTTAATGAATGGTTTTACTCTTATGCTTTAGAAATGGTAAAGAATGGTTTTACACCTACGGTTTACAAGCGTTGAAGAACAATTTTACGCTTATGGTGTACAAACGCTGGGATTTGGTTAACGCTATGGTTTACAAAGGTTGAGGGAAGGCTATGGTTCGTATGCGTTGAGGATTAGATTTTGATTTTGATTTTGATTCACAAATGTCCAGGAATATTTCAACTTTTATAGCATTGGTTCTTAACCTTTTTTGGCAGTGACCCAAAATCTGTCCAAAATAACAGACGCGATCCAAGCCTCCATAACAATAAAAATTTTACCAAAATATAGGTTAACACAAACAGGTTACACAAATCCTTAGCGACCCAATGAAATGGCTTGGCGACCCAATTCTGGGTTGCGACCCAGGGGATAAGAACCACTGTTCTATAGCATAACGAAGTAGAACGTAATTTCGCCCCAACAGTTAAAATTCTTCAGAGAATGGTTGTCCCCAACTTACAGCAAGCTTTGAGGTATGATTTCCCGGCAATGGTCTACTGGTACTGGAAAACGGTTTATGCTAGTGGTTTTCATACACTGATAAATGGTTTCATCCTAGCCCTTTATATACGTAGAAGATTTGTTTATTCCAATGATTTACAAAAGTTCAGAGATAATCTACTCTCAATGATTGGCAAAAGTTGGAGGATAGTTTCACCCCAACAATTTTCGAGTTTTTTATGTATGTTATAAAAATTATTCACAAACGAACAAGACACTGTATAAATTAGCAGGTTGTATAAAAATAACTCTAACCGTGCAAATAAAAGATGATGTGACACGCAGAAAAAAGTGACCTCATTTTAGGATAAGTATGACGTCACAAAATCAAATCTTCCAGGACCGAATGACAAAATCATTCACGAATGGACAAAACACCAAGACACAAGCAAAAAAATACTCTTACCTTACAAGTACGGGATGATGGGACACGCAAATTCACTCTTTTAAAAACCTCTCGTTCTAAGATAAGTATGACGTCACAAGCTGGAATTTTTCAGGACAGAACAACAAAATCATGCACGAACGAACAAAACACCCAGACACCAAAAAATACTCTCACCTTGCAAGTAAGGGATGATGTGACAGGCTAGCCTGCCGAAGATGAAGTCTCTCAGAAGCGACCCAGTGAGGGTGAAGGGCACGCACACAACAATCAGAAGCAGGTCCGACGCACTCAAGTTCAAGAGCAAGATGTTGGTTGGAGTCCGCATTCTTCTGTGCTGGAGGAGAGTCACCAGCACCAGCAAGTTTCCAGTCACCGACAGCACCAAAATAACGCTGTAAATTGCTAGCAAAAATATGGCTTGCTCGTTCAGATAAGGAGCAAGTGAACGGTCTGCGTCGAATGAAGCGGACCGGCGGCACAGAATATTAATCAAGCGGTCAGAGTCAGTGGTGTTTAGAGTCGAGTTTTCGAGTAATTTAGAGCAGTTGAGATATGTAGTGTTCATCAGGACGTCAGCAAGCTCTTGATGGATGAGCAGAGACGTGTAATCAAGGTTGTTTTGGGGCGGAATTGGAGTTCTTGGAAAAAAATCTTCTTCCGGAGTCGCTGAAGAGGAATTGGAAAAGCTTCCAGGCTCCATGATTGAAGCTGCGCTGGTGAGCGCGTAAGTTGTGCTGTCCGTTTTTCGAAGACAGGTATGATTTATGCAGTATTTTGAGCGTAGACTTTTTAAGATGGTATGTCTTACGTTGATATCTACGATTGGTAATTTTTCTGAAATAAAAAACACATGAAATGCATAAAAACTGTATATACGTTATAACTTTTATGACGTTGACGTAAGGGATAATAGGAATGGAAAACTACGGTAGATTCTGGCACTAATAATAAGAGTACTAATAACTAATAATAACCTAAACTAATAACACTAAATTCACATAATATCCAATAAATTATTAAAATCATAACGAATTTGAACTTATGGCCTAAGACTATAAACTAATAATAACTAATAGCTCATGAACACGTTCCCTGTGAAGAGACCCATCGATAGTCTCTGAGGAAATTTTCACAATGATGCTGACCGACCAGCAGTCACAAACTCAATTTTCATAAGTGCTCAATGAAACCTAAATGAAGGCCCGATCTGATGTATGTCTGTCCTTTTCAAAATTGATCATTCAATTTAGTTGTAATTAAAGTTGAAAATTGGAGTTCAGTTTATCATGCCGCCGCAGGAAATCCTTAAATCAAGAATGGTCCCTGGTAAATTTTTTGAAAAATTTTCTCCTAACTTTATACCACCGATGGTGAGGGAAATATCATGATGAATACAATATCAGTAACAGAATTTTCCTTGACACAAATGATACACATTATACACTGACAGCAACACTCTGGTCCCAGACATGGTACTATGACCATGCATAATCTTATAACGATACCCGAGCGTTGTGGCAAGTGTACAATGTCTTGGGCGTGAATTTTATGGTCAGAGTATCATTTTATCGGAATGAATGTTGTGGTCAAAGTATCATTTTATCAAAATGAATGTTGTACTCTGAGTATCATTTCTTCGACATGAATGTTGTGGTCAGAGCATCATTTCTTCGACATGAATGTTGTGGTCAGTGTATCATTTCTTCGACATGAATTATGTGGTCAGAGCATCATTTCTTCAACATGAATGTTGTGGCCTGGGTATCATGTTGTAGCTGCATTACTCCAAATAATAGCAAGCAAACCAGCTGTTGTGACTGTCAAAGCCATCGAGAGTGTAGCTCAATCGCTGCAAAATCGTCACTGCTCGAACTTCAATCGCGGTTGTAAAATGTATTGTAAATTCAAGTTTTTCTTTCCTCCAATAGCTGGAAGGTAAATGTACAGTATTGTACACTGATGCGTGTTTTCCATTCGTTAAAAATAAACTATGGCTTTGTGTAAAAAAGGTTTCTTTTGATTTCATGCTTTTTTCACAAACTTCTGCTCATTCCTGAAGATTATCTTTAGCGTTGAAAAATGATCTACTCTCAAAACTTTTATGATTAGGAGATTTTTCATTTCTCATAATGTATTTCTTTATTCGCTTAACTGCCAAATCAGTAAGTACTATTCAGTTGCCATGAATAAAAAATATGAGAAAATGAACAATGACGGAGGTATATATCTCAATAATATTTTTTTATTTCCGTACAAAGCGTACTCTATGTACCGAGATTTAACTCTTGTAGCGTGTTAGAATAATATTGCCAAAAGACGCAATTTTCATCGAGGAAAGGACTGAAAAATATTCAATATAGACGCAATATTGGATAGGAAAAGGCCGAAAGAAAATTAATCTCCTGAGATGAAACGAAGGATCGTAGTTCTGCCGCGCTATATCCTGGTATATATATGATATATGATGTATATATGATATATTCATGATATATTTCTGACATATTTATGACGTATCTATAATATAATAATGATATAGTAATGATATATACATATGATATATCAATGATATATTTTGGATATATTTAGGATATATTTCTGAAATATTTCTGAAATATATGATGTTCCCATAATTTAGTTATGACATATTCATGATATATTTATGAAACAGTTGTGAAATATTCATGATATATGAATGATACATCTCTGATAAATTTAAGATTTATTTATAATGCATTAATTCAGAGATCATGCTAAGCTCAAAATATACCATTATAAGATGAAAAAACCTATTAGTCTCAATAATTGGTCATTATAAGTACAACATTTGAACGTAATGAATTTGACACATTAAATTGTTCGGCTTATGACACTCGAAGTTTTTTCGCGCCAAAAAATCAGTTTCTCGGCTAGTGCGAGTATGATGTGAGAAATGAAATGAACGCGGGCAAATGAAGAAAATGATCTCGCACAAAAAACTCTGATCTCCTAACATAATGATAAAATTATTAAAAATGATTTATTTACCTCCTTTGGAAACATTAATTCCTTTCGTAAACATAAATATGAATGAATCTAATCACAAGAAGTAATTTTTTCCGAAGGAAATAATTGCATCAGAATGAAATAATTGCATCAGGAGGAAATAATTGAACCAGAGGGAAATAATTGCATCAGAATGAAATAATTGCATCGGAAGGAAATAATTGTACCAGAGGGAAATAATTGCATCAGAATGAAATAATTGCATCGGAAGGAAATAATTGTACCAGAATGAAATAATTGCATCAGAATGAAATAATTGCATCGGAAGGAAATAATTGTACCAGAATGAAATAATTACTTCCAATGGAAATGGATATCCCAGTAGGAAAAGAATGTTCCCAAAGGAAATGACCGCAAGTCGGGGTTCGGCTGGCCTTGACAGCAATCAACGACGTCTCTCCAGCAGCCAATCAGGAGTGTGGCTTGTGTTCGATCTTGCAGTTCTTCGAGAGCTAATTCGACCTGTAGCAATCAAGGCTCGGGCGATACTCAAGGGCCGTACTGTGTTTACTCCAATTTACACAGTCAGTCTCCCCGGTGATCTTTACGTTTTTTATGCTTTTTTCATGGATATCAGGAAGAAAATGCTAACGATTTTCAGAAAGACAATGTGCTGGAAATATTCTGTACTTCGTAACGCTGCAGATGAGAAGTCTACCCGGTGATTTGAACGCTTTTTATTCCTTTTCGTGAAAATCAGGGAGAAAATGCGCTGGAAATGTACTTTACTTTGTAGCGCTACAGAAGAGCAATCTGCCCGTTGATCTGTACGCTTTTTATTTTTTTTTTGCGAAATCAGGAAGAAAATGCGCTGGAAATGTTCGTTACTTTAGGCCGCTACTGGGAACCAGTTCACCCGGTAACCTGTACGTTTTTATTCCTTTGTCGGGAATATCAGGTAAAAAATGTGTTGAAAAATTGTCTTTTGTTTACACCACTACAAAAAAAACAGTCCACGCGGTGACCTCTACGTTTTTCTTACTTTTTTCTTGGGAACATCATGATCAAAATGCGTTGAAACATTGTTTTGATTTTATACCACTACAAAAAAAAACAGTCCACACTGTGATCTGTACGTTTTTTATTCCTCTATCAAGAATACCAAAAAGGAAATACTTTTAAATATTATCTATACTTCATACAACTATAGGAGAACAATCCGACCAGTGTCCAGAGTCGAGCGTAGCGATTCCTTTTTGGAAATACCAGAAAGAAAATGCGTTTGAAAGTTGCCTCGACCTTATAACTTCACGAATAAGGAACGGATTTTGAATTATTGAAGAAATCAACGCCGCTCCCAGCGAAATGTGTTCGAAGTTTCAGCAATCGAGTTCGAAAGCGTATCGCTACCTGAAGGTATTACAAACAAAAAAATTCTCATCTGAGTCATTAGAACTTGCTAATTTTTACTCGTTTTCCCAAGCCCAACATGTTGATTAATTATTAAAAACTTAACTCAAAAAAAATGCCCACTGAATAGAAAAAAGTAAACTAGCAAAAAAAAAGCGAAGAGATGATTAGAAAATGATCGACTTACAAGTATCAACTGACGAAAAATGAAATTGGAGGCCCATTTATGAATCACCACCAGTATTTGTGCAGGTTAGCGCAGTGAAACTCTCGTTTCAGCGCAGAACCGTCCGTGTGAGGACGGGTCATCGCAACATCTTAGATGGCTGCCGAAATTGTCGTGTGACTGCGCAAAACTGAGCCTCTTCACACAGAACATCCGCACCGCAGCCAGCTAATGTGGTGAAGTGAACACTCGCACCGCAGCCAGCTAATGTGGTGAAGTGAACACCCGCGTTGACTGCAACCAATGAGGCAGCAGCTAAAAGATTCAGTGGATATTTTTGCGGTGACGCTGCGCAATGCGGGTGCTGCCAGCATCACTGATGCGCTGATTGACGGTCGTCTGTTCCAATTACGGCGACGATTCTTTACAAGGGAGGAAGGTAATTTTTGGAGAGCCGGAATAGGAGAATAAGTGGAGAAGTAATGCAATTTGAAACTGAAAAAGAAGCCGATGAAAGGAGAGCTCAAATTATTAAATCAACGAAACATGAGCTGCTAAATGGAATTGAAGGCCAAGCTAATAAATATGTTGGTATAAGTAAGACAAGGCGAAATATAAATGGAAAATGGATAGGAAGTTTATATGAGGAAAGTTAAATTTCGAGAACTAAAATACCAAAAATAAACAAGGGACAAATAGCGAATAAGTCCACATATTACTGTCCAATCGGATGTGGGAGTGTGAAATTTCAATCAATTTGCATTTATTGCAGTTTATGCGGCCGATTTCGAGTGATAATACAAGTTTTCTGGAGCTCAATCATCAATGATAACCCGTATATATGCGACCGTTATTTCTGCGCAAATAAATTGTATAGTGTGTGACGGGTATAGCAATGAGTCTGTACCAAAGAATGAAGCGCTAAACTTGTAGCCATATTTTATTCATTTATGTCTTCAATTATTTAAAAATGTGGTGCCAAATCCAGTCATAACTTTAAGGCTGATATAAATTTCAACAGTTCCACAGTTTTTCTGAGCAACTTGAGCAACTTAATTCCAAAACTAAATGTTTAAAATAGGCAATTTGCTATTGGCTCACTTGTAATTTGCAAACGTTGTCAGTTCATCAATAATTCCAAAACTCCATGTTTAAAAATAGACAGCTTGTTGCTGGCTCACTTGTGAGCATGTTTGCTTGCTTGTTGGCTTTGTCTCTCCGTCCCTGCTTTCCTAGTAATTAAATATCTGAACTCTGCGTAATGAGAATATCTGAACTCTGCGTAATGAGAATATCTGAACTCTGTGTAATGAGAATATCTGAACTCTGCGTAATGAGAATATCTGAACTCTGTGTAATGAGAATATCTGAACTCTGCGTAATGAGAATATCTGAACTCTGCGTAATGAGAATATCTGAACTCTGCGTAATAAGAATATCTGAACTCTGCGTAATGAGAATATCTGAACTCTGCGTAATGAGAATATCTGAACTCTGCGTAATGAGAATATCTGAACTCTGCGTAATAAGAATATCTGAACTCTGTGTAATGAGAACATCTGAACTCTGCGTAATGAGAATATCTGAACTCTGCGTAATGAGAATATCTGAACTCTGTGTAATGATAATATCTGAACTCGGCGTAATGAGAATATCTGAACTCTGTGTAATGAGAACATCTGAACTCTGCGTAATGAGAATATCTGAACTCTGCGTAATGAGAATATCTGAACTCTGCGTAATGAGAATATCTGAACTCTGCGTAATGAGAATATCTGAACTCTGCGTAATGAGAATATCTGAACTCTGCGTAATGAGAATATCTGAACTCTGTGTAATGAGAATATCTGAACTCTGCGTAATGAGAATATCTGAACTCTGCGTAATGAGAACATCTGAACTCTGCGTAATGAGAATATCTGAACTCTGCGTAATGAGAATATCTGAACTCTGCGTAATGAGAACATCTGAACTCTGCGTAATGAAAATATCTGAACTCTGCGTAATGAGAACATCTGAACTCTGCGTAATGAGAATATCTGAACTCTGCGTAATGAGAATATCTGAACTCTGCGTAATGAGAATATCTGAACTCTGCGTAATGAGAATATCTGAACTCTGCGTAATGAGAATATCTGAACTCTGTGTAATGGGAATATCTGAACTCTGCGTAATGAGAATATCTGAACTCTGCGTGATGAGAATATTTGAACTCTGCGTAATGAGAATATCTGAACTCTGCGTAATGAGAATATCTGAACTCTGCGTAATGAGAATATCTGAACTCTGCGTAATGAGAATATCTGAACTCTGCGTAATGAGAATATCTGAACTCTGCGTAATGAGAATATCTGAACTCTGCGTAATGACTGCAATTTTCGTTCTGAACTTCGTTTTATTTATACTGGCTAGGATTCAGTCTCATACTATCCTAACAGGATTCAAATAGATGAAAAGTTAGAAAACTGCAATTTGGAACTTTTTATGCTTCAAAACCATAGGTTATAACTGCTTAAAAGTAGTGAAAGAACACTGGGTTATTAGTTTTAGTTCTGAGTTCAGGTCTGAATTTTAAGTTTAAAAGTTAAATGATAATTTATTAAAAACAAGTCAACCACTAAGGAATGCTTCTAACAAAGAGATTTGAAGAAAGCTAATCATATGATAACATTGAGTACGGAGATTCTGCATTTAAATAGATGCTTTCCAAAGGGAGGGCTGGGCAAAATTAATTAACTTACGAGAATATTTTGAGTTCATAGATTCTAAGCTTAAATTTATGGTTCCCAACGGTAACTGGACAAGGTTAAATGATTATACATGAACATTTTGAGATCGGAGATTCTGTTTTTATATAGATAATTCCGAACTAAGAAATAAAAGGGTCAATAGTTAACAAGAACAGATGTAGAGCGAAAAATATTTTAAACTTAGCAGGTACGAGGAATGCCTGCAGTGATGCAGCAAACCTGGAACAAGGAAGGAAGTACACCGCACGGCGCGGAGGACGCGAAAAGCAACGGCTGCTACAGCAGCCAAAATCGGAACGGCTGATTCCACAATGGATGCAAAAGCGGTCGATCCAAAAATTAGAACTCCATCGATCTGGAAATAAAGAAGAAAGTGCGGCTTCTTCACGGCGGAAGGGAGTAAGTGCATCACCAATGCGCCCATAACACAAGTGATAAAAACATTCCTGCCAAACGGACCCTAAAGTGGACGATCCGAAAAGTTGCTCAGTACTCCTTCGTTCTGAAAATGAATAAGGGAGTGCGACTCTCTACACCGGGAGGGAGTACATCATCAATGCGCTCATAAAACAGTTGATAAAAACATCCTTGTCAAAGATTCGGTCATCGAAGCGAAGCTAGTTATCGACTCGCACCTCACCTATAGTATAACCTGCCTGCTACAGCTCCGAGAGCGAGCTAGCCCACGTTATAGTACAAGGCATCCCTCAAAAATGTCACCTATTTTTGTTTAAATTATACCTCCAGTTCACATTGAGATATTTTGAGTCTGTTTGTTTCATGTGATTGAAAATTTTGCTTTGTTTTCAGATGATATGCAACTGTTAATGTATTCAGAATATCTACTGCGCAGTGTGTAGAAAGTTGAATGAACAGGGTACAGCATGCTGTGTGACAAGAAAATCATAGCAATATGGAGCAAACCTAAATACGTAATTTTAGTGGTTCTTAATAATATTTAAAAATTGTATTGTACATACGCAAGATTATTCAAATCATTAGTGAGTTAGAAATTTATTTCTTTTTTCTCAACAGTTGAAGCCCTAAAATGCGGTTGGCGAAAGATCAAAGAATTTGCAGTCTCTTATAATTTCATGCAACTAAAAGCTGTGAAAGAGTTCGATGAGCTTTTAACAAAAAGTTTTTTGGCAGAAACTCCCCCGATAAGAAAACAGTTTCACACACAGTGAGGAAATTGCATGCACATTGCAGTATTGTAAACAGAAACAAAAGGAATTCAGGAAGAAGAATAGAACCAAAGTACTGGAGATAACATAACAGTTGTTCGAAAATTGGTTACAGAAAACCCACGAACCTCTGCGAGGCGCCACGATAGCGGTCTCACCAAAACAACGTTGCAATAAATTTTGAAGAAAGATTTTCGTGTTCACCGTGCAAAATCCAAATAAAGCATCAGTTACTGCCCCCTGAATACTTAAGGAGAAGAGCGTATTGTAATTGGATTGCAACCCAAGAACCAAGGTGCATTGAAAGATTGAATAGTGGTCACAGTTGAGGCTGCGTCTTTAATGAATGGAACTGTCAATACCCAAAATATTAACACTTCTGCCGAAATTAATACCGAATATTTTCAATGAATATTCTGTTTTATTATTTAAAAATTTTCCAGTGATAACTTCACTTCAAAAAATAGATTAGTAATAATTAACATTCAGTATTTTGATAATCAATAACTAATATTCTGTGCAGTAATATTATTTAAAATATTGTAAATTGTTATTTTGTAGTAGATAATGGTACAAAATACTCTATATATTGAAACTTTTATTTTACCTAAATACAAAACGGAATGTTCAAAAACAGACAACAAACAGAGTCGAAAAATCTCAATTTAAACTGGAGATATAATTTGCACAAAAAAAAGGAACATTTTTTGTGGAATACCCGGAAGGCTCAGTTGAAAAATTTGAAGTATTTGTAGACAAAATTATTGAAATAATACTCACTTATTGGGACAGAGGAGACGGTAAGAGGTTGATCTGCTCAAGAATAATTACCGAAGATAGAAATCTACTTCTCCATTTGAACAGCACAAGGTCTTGAGACATTAATTTCACTCCACCCTATGGAGAATGTTTCCAAGAGCTCAGATCCTGCCAGAGAGAATGAACCGCACGAAAATTCAGTACATGTTAATTCATAGTTTACAGCCTCATAATTAAAACATAAAATAGAACTGAGAACGGAGAATCCATGTTTAAACAGATGGTTCTCAGCTAAAAGCCTGGGCAAGGTTTAACACTTTACAATAAAATTTTAAGAAAAGAGATTGAGCGGATAAATAAAAGGTTCCAACGGGACACCCAGGCAAGGTTTAGTAATGTTACAAATATTTTTACATATAAGAGATTGGGCGTTTAAACAAATGCTTCAAGAAAACAGAGTTCAATAAAAACAGGAAACGTCTTTCATGAGGCGCCTGTGCGGATAAACTAGGACGGTGGTGCTGCACACCGCGTTTCCGCAATTGTTAACGCTTGGTTTGCTGAGGTTGTAAATAACAGAACAGGGAAATCGATTTTACTGCTTCATAACGATTTTATCGTTCCTAAGAAATATGAGATATACAATTGCAAGATAACATTTCGCCTCGTATGCTAACAGTTATTTTTAAAAAAGGTCGCAAAACAGATACAATCTCATTCATTCATACAAGTACGTGCTAAACCAATTTACACTTGGGGCCCAATACGCGGGGAACGTCTTAGGTACAAATCTCTCCCCGTCACACTTCACCAGTCACATAGCCTACCAAATTGATCTTTCTAAGCTTTCTGAGGTACAAATGAAACAGTTGACTGTGTAGAAGTGTAACACCAAATTTCAGGTACAATGCCTAAGAAATTAGCTCTGCGTAATGCCTAATTTCATTACGTAATGCCTCATTTCGTTGCACAATGCCTAATTTCGTTGCACAATGCCTAATTTCATTGCACAATGCCTAATTTCAATGCACAATGCCTAATTTAAATGCACAATGCCTAATTTCATTCTACAATACCTGATCTCATTTCCCAATATACATAGTGCAATGCCTAATGCCTCACACTTTACGAGTCACAATTTTTCCCAATTTTATTTTTATGTGTTCTCTGTGGTACAGATGAAACAATAGACAACGTAACAGTGCAGTCCCTAATTACTTATAATTCACATGAACTGTTCATTTAGGAACAGTTTCCACGAATGAAATATAACTTTTCATTGGTAATTACATCAAATTCACAGGCGCAGGTTCACTGCATAGAATAATACCAGAAAATATAGCCCCCAAGGCAAAAAGTGACTTATTTACGTCAAACTCATCAGTCGTCTGAGTTCAGGTCTCACCCCGAAACTTCGCTCAAAATCCTTCACTGAAAAAAAATCCGCCACAAGGCTCCGGGGATGAGAACAGAATTGTAAAAACAGGGCCTCGACTGCTGCAGATATTAGTTGTCACTCCTTCATGGACTCGCTGCACTTGGAGGTGATGCGATGTGATACGATGTGATGCGATATGATGCGATGTGATGCGATGTGATGCGATGTGATGCGATGTGATACGATGTGATGCGATGTGATACGATGTGATGCGATGTGATGCGATGTGATGCGATGTGATACGATGTGATGCGATGTGATACGATGTGATGCGATGTGATGCGATGTGATTCGATGTGATGGGATTTAATGCGATGTGATGCGATGTGATACGATGTGATGCGATGTGATGCGATGTGACGCAATGTGATGCGATGTGATGCGATGTGATGCGATGTGATGCGATGTGATGCGATGTGATTCGATGTGATACGATGTGATGCGATGTGATGGGATTTAATGCGATGTGATGCGATGTGATACGATGTGATGCGATGTGATGCTATGTGATGCGATGTGATACGATATGATGCGATGTGATGCGATGTAATTCGATGTGATGCGATGTGATACGATGTGATGCGATGTGATGCGATGTGATTCGATGTGATACGATGTGATGCGATGTGATGCGATGTGATTCGATGTGATACGATGTGATGCGATGTGATGCGATGTGATGCGATGTGATGGGATTTAATGCGATGTGATGCGATGTGATACGAGGTGATGCGATGTGATACGATGTGATGCGATGTGATGCGATGTGATGCGATGTGATACGATGTGATGCGATATGATGCGATGTGATTCGATGTGATACGATGTGATGCGATGTGATGGGATTTAATGCGATGTGATGCGATGTGATACGATGTGATGCGATGTGACGCAATGTGATGCGATGTGATGCGATGTGATGCGATGTGATGCGATGTGATTCGATGTGATGGGATTTAATGCGATGTGATGCGATGTGATACGATGTGATGCGATGTGATGCGATGTGACGCAATGTGATGCGATGTGATGCGATGTGATGCGATGTGATGCGATGTGATGCGATGTGATTCGATGTGATACGATGTGATGCGATGTGATGGGATTTAATGCGATGTGATGCGATGTGATACGATGTGATGCGATGTGATGCTATGTGATGCGATGTGATACGATGTGATGCGATGTGATGCGATGTAATTCGATGTGATGCGATGTGATGCGATGTGATGCGATGTAATTCGATGTGATGCGATGTGATACGATGTGATGCGATGTGATGCGATGTGATGCGATGTGATACGATGTGATGCGATGTGATGCGATGTGATGCGATGTGATACGATGTGATGCGATGTGATGCGATGTGATTCGATGTGATACGATGTGATGCGATGTGATGGGATTTAATGCGATGTGATGCGATGTGATACGATGTGATGCGATGTGACGCAATGTGATGCGATGTGATGCGATGTGATGCGATGTGATGCGATGTGATGCGATTTGATGCGATGTGATGCGATGTGATGCGATGTGATGCGATGTGATGCGATGTGATACGATGTGATGCGATGTGATGGGATTTAATGCGATGTGATGCGATGTGATACGATGTGATGCGATGTGACGCAATGTGATGCGATGTGATGCGATGTGATGCGATGTGATGCGATGTGATGCGATGTGATGCGATGTGACGCAATGTGATGCGATGTGATGCGATGTGATGCGATGTGATGCGATGTGATGCGATGTGATGCGATGTGATGCGATGTGATGCGATGTGACGCAATGTGATGCGATGTGATGCGATGTGATGCGATGTGATGCGATGTGATGCGATGTGATGCGATGTGATACGATGTGATGCGATGTGATGCGATGTGATGTGATGTGACGCAATGTGATGCGATGTGATACGATGTGATGCGATGTGATGCGATGTGATGCGATGTGATGCGATGCGATTTGATGCGATGTGATGCGATGTGATGCGATGTGATACGATGTGATGCGATTTGATGCGATGTAATGCGATGTGATGCGATGTGATACGATGTGATGCGATTTGATGCGATGTAATGCGATGTGATGCGATGTGATGCGATGTGATGCGATGTGATGCGATGGGATGCGATGTGATGCGATGTGAAGCGATGTGATGCAATGTGATGCGATGTGATTCGATATGATACGATGTGATGCTCTTTGCACCGTCAAAAAATGGCTACAAAGGATCTTGACATGGAACTTTAATCAAAAGTATTGCGGTCAAAGAGAATGAAATGTAGCTTAAAACCTAAAGTTTTAAGAACTTTTGTAAGAGTTTTTACTGTATCAACTTGATGAGCTACTCAACAGCAGGTACAAGTATATTGTGGTATGAGAAAACAGATGAAACTCAACTAGCTTACGTTTGTTTCAGATTTCTTCTCGCAAGTCAATTTTAACTAATTCCAAGAAAACCGAGCGTTGAAGTTGGTACGCTGCATTTTTGCAGTTTGAGCTGGTGTTTTGAGAACATTGTGATGAGATTCGCATTTAGTTTGTTGCTCTTTCAGGCGAAATTACTCTAAGTCTTGGTAAAAAACGGCGGTATAGTACAATGGCACTGCAACAAATTCTTTAGCAATCACGACTATATTGAATTAGTTCAAAAGTAATATTAACCTCTTACAATTACATCACTAACTATAAACATGAGTACATATACAGGCTATGACAGTTACACCACGTGTTGCACATGAGAGTATGCATGGGTGATAACAAATACACCAAAAACTGTTAATGAGACTGAAAGGAAAGAATAATCATGTTTACCAATCTAGTGCGTTCATTGTCACGCATATTTTTGAAAGTATTTTTTTATACATTGAAAGTGAAAGTGTCAATGTTTCGTGTATTTGGTATGACACTAGAGGAGGTTTTATAAAGTCAACCTTTAACTAAGTACGATCTCAAACTAAATGCTTCATGACTAAACAATGAGATGAGTAAAAACATGCGTTTCCTAACGGTTGGATAAACCCGTGAGATGGGTAATAAACTGAGTTTTCAAAAACTTTTCTATTATTTTTAGTGATTTGGGTATAATTTTTTACGTCCTGGAATTAGTTTTGTGTTCCACATTTTGTCCATACACTAGATTATTACAAGTTCTGAACATAATTTTATGCACATTTTGTCCATACACTTGATTATTCCTAGTTCTGAACGTAATTTTATCCACATTTTGTCCATACACTCGATTATTCCTAGTTCTGAACGTAATTTTATCCACATTTTGACCATACATTCGATTATTCCTAGTTTTGAACGTAATTTTATCCACATTTTGTTCATACACTCGATTGTTCCTAGTTTTGAACGTAATTTTATCCACATTTTGTCCATACACTTGATTATTCCTAGTTCTGAACGTAATTTTATCCACATTTTCTCCATACACTTGATTATTCCTAGTTCTGAACATAATTTTATCAACATTTTGTCCATACACTTGATTATTCCTAGTTCTGAACATAATTTTATCAACATTTTGTCCATACACTTGATTATTCCTAGTTCTGAACGTAATTTTATCCACATTTTCTCCATACACTTGATTATTCCTAGTTCTGAACGTAATTTTAGGCAATTTCTATACCTGAAAAGTCTGCTCGGAATTGCTACTCTTGCTTCGTAAATAAAATTAAAAAAAACCTATTCTCGTTTGCCAAGCGCTTTTCTCTTGAACTTCAGAGTGTTATAATTAATGCACCACGAAATCGAGTATCCATTTCAGGAAAAATTTTCCTCACCTGAACATTTTTGAATTAAAATTTCATCTAATAAATAGGAAAAGCGGTAATTTTTTACTCAGTAAAATGATAGGAAAACTCACGTGAAAATGCCCCCGTGTTTTTTTTTTAAGCGGTACAAACCAAAAAAAAATTACTTCTACAGCCGTTGAAACAAAGCTAGCCCAGCAGCGGCGGGGTGGCTGCTTATCTAGGCCACCATACGTTACCCTTGTGACAGACGGGAGGCAATTAAACAAGCTCAAAAATTAACAATCTTCCCATAAATCTGACAGCGCGCGGCAAAAAATGAAAATTTGTGATTCATAGCGGCTGCGAAAATCGCTGCTCGGAATAATTAAACCGCAAAAAGGGTGTTTTCTTTTTAATCGAGTTGATACGTGATTGTCGCGATACGTGAAAAGGGTTACTAATCACGCACGCAGGGGGAGTCTCAACCCCCAAACATGTTAAAGTATTATCCTTTATGCTTGCGTACACCTGCATACCAGACATGGAGAATAAAAGGATTGAAGATTTACATGAATTTATTTTGGAAAAAACACATGGATCAAGTCATACAAGGCATTGAAACGAAATGATTTGAAAGGGCACAACTGCATTAATGAAAGGCACACACATTTCTACCGTTTTTAAGACTCTAAACATGACACGATATAATGTGCTGCTTACCGGGAATTCGAGTTACCAATACTCCATCGTAGACAACGATTTACGCATACACAGACAGCCGGCTCCACAGTAACACAAATCATAATATTTGCGAGAATAACACATCACGATTTAACCTGGAATTTGTGACACGGTGTCGAATCATACAACAGGAAGTCGATTCTCGACTCAACAAACACAGGAAATCGATTGCCTATAAATTAGATGATTCTTCGCGATACTTTGAGAAGCACTTTTCTGTGTGCTGATCTACATCTGAAATTGAACTTCAATCACCACCTAAAAGAGCTCTCACAACTATACAACACTCGCCCTTTTGATAATAAACGACTCACTGATGGATATTCACTGCCGATGCCATTGCTCACTGCTGATGTTCCACGCTGTAGCCCAGGCTTGCTGCTGGCATAGGCTGATGTCTTGCCCGCGCTGCAGCGGTGCCTTCTGCCGCTACCTCCTCGTGCTGCCTGCATTCCAACTCGAGTTCACAACCGCCGTGGTGCCTGGAGTGTCTTAAGGGTTTCGATGGTAAGCCACTTCATTGTAGATTTGCGCGTCGCTCTTCGCATGGTTGGTGGACGAACTTAACTGTTTGCCATTTGCAATGTTGACGACTGCCGCTGAAGTTGACTGTGAGTTCGATCCCGATGCACAGATGTTGAATGCTCTTGGTTGAATCTCCGACGCGTTTATCCATGACGATCACCGATGCGAGGCTGGTTTATAGTTTCTTGTACTTTCAAATTGCAGTTTGGTAGAAGAAGGCCAGCCAGCGAGGCCGACCTGCGGTGTGGTCTACCCTCAGATGTCGTACGCAGTATCTCACGTGCGTTCCCAAAAATCCCTTCAAGAGGCTTCATATACCCTCCTTATATACGTTTCGCTTCCTTGTTTCGAGATCAGTCTCGAAATATCCATTCTACAGAGGCAGCATCTGCAACCTCATTGGCGGAATCCTTGCTTATTCTGACGTCTGGGACTCTCATTGGTGTGTTCTCAGACACACCTTCTTGCGTCATTCCTTTGGCAAGCGGTGATTGGCTCAGGTCGTGCGGGCCTCTGTTACTCCGTCACGCCCGCCTCCTTGCTCTACAAAGCCTCGGCTTGGGTACGCTTGTATCGTGCGTGTGTTCGTGTGTGCGTCGTTCTCTATGCCTGCGCTCGCCGCACTTGAGGCCGCGAAATATGACACGCCTACCTCTACCCCAAACAATCGCCGCTTGTTTTTCCCGACCGAACAGTGACGAATTGTCCTTACACACACGGATAAACTTTGGTCGACATTCTCACGCTCAAGAATAACAGTGATAACGGTTTTTTAGACATTTCCTAAAGCGAAGTATTTTCCAAAAATTGCACGAGTGAAGTATTTCCCCACATGATGTACCACGTACGTTAGGCTTTTAGGTTCCTTTTATGGAATTAATGGAAGGTTGTTACAATATCTAGTCGAGCTGGGGATATCCATGTCATATATTTTGAATGTTTAAAGTAAGCGAATTGGACAGATTTAAAGTCCTTTTGCTGCTCAGACCACCAATACCTGACGTCGATCTTGATAATAATACTCTTAACTGAAACTCCTCACAGTTGTTACGAGAATACAACATAAAATATTTCTCTCGGAAGACACACTTTGTTCACGGCATACTTTGGTATTATATTCAGTTGTATTTTATTCAGGTCGTATATTGGTATTTTGTTCGGGTCGAATTTTGTTCATGGTCATCGGAGCTTGACGATGCTTGTATCTCCATTCACGGAAAGCATAATTCTCTCCACTGCTATCAGCAGCACACCCACCACTGTCGAAAAACTTTCCTGTCATTATTGGAGTTTTGCAAATTCGTTACATCCACGCGGCAGACTCTACATTTGAACAATTCATTTACCACAAGTCATACATTAATTAGATCGTAACACAAGTCATACATCAATTAAATTGCAACACAAATACATCAATTGGATTGTAACACAAGTCATACATCAATTGGATTGTAACACAAGTCATACATCAATTGGATTGTAACACAAGTCATACATCAATTAGTTTGTAACACAAGTCATACATCAATTAGTTTATAACACAAGTCATACATCAATTAGTTTGTAACACAAGTCATACATCAATTAGTTTGTAACACAAGTCATACATCAATTAGTTTGTAACACAAGTCATACATCAATAAGATCGTAACACAAGTCACACATCAATCAGATTGTAACATAATTCATACAAAGCAAGTCGAAAATCGCTACACGTAAAGTCATTTTTATTAAAAATGATGGAATAAAACTGAACGTTTCGATTTCGACTGAACGATTTTAAAATCTTGGCCGGTACCTCTTACAGAACAAATCTGCGCATTCTCGAATCTTTGCATACTTACAAAACGAACCCTGTGTACTCTGAATAGCACTCAAAGTGCTTTCGCGATTCATGTTGCCAACACATAGTTCAGTTATTCAGTTTTTCCTTTACCTCAAGTCACACATCAATTGGATTGTAACATGAGTCATACATCAATCGGATGGTTCCCTAACGTTATTACGATTGTCACATTTGGACTCGTGCGCTGATAAGTTCAGCGACTTCTATGGCATCCTAACATCAACGTTTTTTTTGGTTCGCCATTCAGTGCTAGCGCTCGAATTTTCTCGCATTCGTTCCGTTAATAATATTTTTAGAAATGCTCTGACTAGGATTCTATTAGGCCCGATCCGAGAGTTTCGCCGCCCGCATGACTGGACGTGCGTTTTTGAGAGTCTCTATACAGGGTGTCCACAAAAAATGTATCTACTAACCGATACATGTATAGGTGATGCTGGAGCCATACACCAGTTTTATTCTGGTTTACTTGTGATTTTAAAATGTCTCCAATGACCGATATATGTATATCTGATACTGGAACCATATAACGGTGTAATTCTGATTTATTTCTGATTTATAAAACGAATCGACTGACTGATATCTGTACAATATACGATACTGGAATCATATAACGGTGGAATTCTGATTTATTTCTGATTTATAAAACGTATTGACTGACTGATATATGTACAATATACGATACTGGAATCATTTAACAGTGTAATTCTGATTTATTTCTGATTTATAAAATATCTCGAATGACCGTTGTATGTATATGTGATACCGGAGCCATACAACAGTTTAATTCTGATTATAAAAATTTATCCACTAACCGTTGTATGAACATATGATATGGGACTTCCTGTATTATACATATACCGGTGAGTGGAAGCATTTTTTGAGGGACCCAATGTGTTCTTCACGTCTGCGTCCCCGACAGATCATGCAGTAGACCCACGGTAGAGGAAACAAGGTAAGGTCATTTCTATGGGAGAAAGTACACCTCCTCTAGTTCGGCTAGCCAATAGAAAGGCTTTATTTCAAACAAACCTCATGACGTCACCAAAACGCAATGTCGTTAGGCCAACAGTGGTGCCAGATTTCGGGTAGCAGTGCTACCAGATGCAATATGAGAGCTACTATTGGTTCGTTGCCGTGACGTCAGCAAAACCACATCGTAAACGAAAAAAAGACTGGTTTGAACCTACCTTGTTTCCTCTACCGTGAGTAGAGCTTTAGATGTTAGTTGCTGGTGAACTTGCGCTGGCTTTAACAGGTTGAGATGAGTTAAACTGAGGTTTAATATTCAACTCAAATTTAACATAAATTGCAGTAAGCCATTTTGAAATTGTTAAACTAGAACGTGCCTTCATTTATCTTTGATTAAGTATTTTTCAAGATTGAGGTTGTGACTGCTGGTTGGTCAGCACCATTATCAAAATCCCCTCCGTATACACTAAACACTAACCTAGGTGCATGTCAAAAACACATAACTAGCTTAGTTGCATGATCAAAACTCATAACTAGCGTGAGAGCATAACTAAAACTTGAAACTAGCCTAGCTGCAACGCTGAAAATTATAACTAGCGTAGGTGTATCATTAAAACTAATCACTATCCTTGGTGCGTAACTAAAACTTGTAACGAGCTTTAACACGCAATTACTATCACCACTACTAGGTACAACTATTTTTGACCAGCCTGGCAGCGAAAGATGACCAAATGGTCGAAGGTTGAGTGCCTTATTCTTCCTTCAGTACAACAAAAAATCCCAAGATGCACCAGTAATCGGCGGATCAAGAGTATCGCCGTTTTTTTTACCTCATCTTATATCTTCACACCTAATTCTTTGCAACGGAAATTACCTTCAGCTGTTATCTAATTTAATTAATCATTCCCTTCAAAAAATGTTTTTAATGGATTGACTGGAGGAATATGGCTAGGTGTTTTCTTCTCCCTAAGGGCAGAAACACTGTGCTCAGACTGCTAAGTCTCAAGCACTCAAGTATTTCATAAAACGAGAGATCGTTCTAATTAGCCAGGTCACGGTGACCGTGGTTGAGGCGTACATTTTTACAAACACATGTCCAATTAAAGTTCCTAAAACCTATAAGTGGTATAGATTCAGCATTTTTTACCCTCAATTTGTCAAATTATTACAACTTCTGTTGTCTCAGTATTTTTTATTCCGAAATCTATTTTGCTCAAATTCGCAATACTTTAAAATGAATGGGCTCGGTATTTTTAATTCTCAATAATTCTGTTCAAATTTCTAACAGGCTTGAGTGCAATAGATTCAAAATATCATTTTTGATTACATACACCCAGCAAAATCTCTTCCACGAATAAAACATGCTAAAAGCACGGGAGAAAGGATTTCTCATTCTTTTTAAAAGTAATATTTTGTTAGGCCAGAGATCAGAAGCCCTCTTTTGGCAAAATGAAATACTCGTTTGAGTGAGCAATAAATTCCGTGGAAACTGACAGGTGCTTCGCTGCAATTCTGCCCTCCAAAACGCAGGGCCAAAATATCAATTTGCTTAGATTCTGATTGGTACAATGATCTGTATCATTTTGAACACTACAACGGCAATTTTCAAAGGATTAACAGAAAATATATATATAAATAAAAATTTATATTCAAAACCCGCTCTCAAAAATAGGTATTTTCGTTTTATTTCCAGGCAGAGTACTGAAAATTATCTGAAATATTAATTTTCGATTAGTATTCATATTACTAACAATACCATACAGATTACTTTTTATTGATTATATAAAAAATTCAAAACCTTGGAACTCATTCACAATGATTTATTCTACCTTTTTTCTCATCGAAAAAAAATTGTTACGACTGTGTTAGCACCAAGTGAATTCGTTAAAATATCCATTTTCTTCCTGCCGTGCATAATCTTACGAAAAATATTCTAATTCCACCAATATACTTCTCCCAAATACCATTTTCACTATTTTTAAGGAAAATAATTTGAAAACGACACTCATAACACCACGTTAAGACTTAGACCATGTATTGTGACATATCTGGACCACTAGGTAAATTGCTTTTACTTACTGTTATACACGTATAAATAGCATCTAAATTTTGGCACTGCCTTTTCTCAAATAGATTTTAGTGTTCGAGGTAAAATGTTATTATGCAATTACATTTTTCACGCTCCTTAAAAATTTAGGCATGTACTTGAGTAGTAAAGTCTGTTTTTCAATTCGTCTACACACAAACTAACCTAATCAACCGCAGCAACCGAGAAACGTAGCAAATTAGTTACAGTGGACCCCCGCCCGACATTAATCCGTTCCGGAGTTGGAATTGTAAGGCAAAATCGTCGTTTGGCGGGCAATGGCATATCGGCCAATAGCATATCGGCATCTTAGTGACGCCGTGGCGCCGACCAATAGCAGACCAGCATTTTAGTGCAGTACGCAGTGAAAAAAACTTCGTATTCCACTTCGTAACACGAAAAAACGTAAACTAGGGGCGCTGTAACCCGGGCGTCCACAGTGACATCAATGCTGTCTTCCTTATATCGGAGCAGTGGAAACTGTTTCGAGTAGCCACAAATGCAACCACTTAATTTTTTTCCTTCACAACGATTCAGGGTCGCTGCTGAATAGGAACATTTTTGGTTCTTCGCGTTTCCCTAGACCCATAATTCAATTTGCCATTCAATTACTCAGACACATTCCGGAGCGTAATCGGTCTCGAGACCTGAGGGAGGCTTTCCGGGAATGATTCGGCAACTCCAGCCAAATAAGTCCAACTTTATCGAGTTCTCAAGTCCCTTTGTGTGTAACGAAGATGGTAGAGTTGAGGCTTTTTTGGCCTGGTTTCGGTGCGAACGCAAATTCAGTTGAACGTGGATCATTGCCCTGCTAAACTAAATAAACTTCGGCTGTGTAACTTGTTTGGAATATTTGCCCAAGCCCGACGAAATCAAATCCAAAGGACGATATTATTTTCGAACAAATATACCGCATTTCAAAGTCGTATTTGGTTGCAGTTTTTTCAGAGGAAGCTGCGTTCTGTAGTGCGCTGGAAACTCTTTGTATCAACTTCTTGGGATTTCAACAAGCTTGAAGAAACACAGGATGAAGCAGACTTCAATTATTGTAGTGTTCTTTAAATCAAATGTTTATCAAGGAACCCGGTCACCTTAGATGGACTGAAGGCAATAAGCAAGTGTTTCATGTGCAAAAATCATTTTTGCGATTTTTGCGACGATTTTTTTTTCATTTCACTAAAACTTTGAAAATGACCGATTTTTGACGTGACCTGTTTAGTTCGAGCAGACGTTTGCCTTGCCCTAAACGTCAATAAAATTTTTCCGTATACGTTACTGCTGCACGTGCACTAAAAGTTAGCATCATTTATTTTGAAGAAAGGAGAACTGCGAGAACTAAAATAGTACAACTGTTAAACACAGTGCACGTAAACTGTGTGTTCGTTAGTTAGCACAATTTTAGTTACAACTTAATCGGGTCAAATTTTTACCATTACGGTATCTTAAATATCAGGTATTTCAGGTGTACTAACTATTATGGTATCCTAATTATCCAAAAAGTAATATAATAGCATAGTATCATAGAAATCATTTAGGTATCTTAAAGATGTCAAGTATCCTAACTATTATTGTATCCTAATTATCCAAAAAAATGATAGAAAAACATAGTATCTTAAATATCATTGTGGTATAATGAACATTTCAATTACCTTAAATATCAAAAATTCCAAACTTTTCAATGCAAAAATCAGTGTTGGTTAAAGTCTCGTCAGCAGCAGTTCACAACGCATTACGTAATTTCACACACACGTTACAAGTTTTTGGGCCAATTACGGAACTGCATGCACGCAAAACTGAAGGTTTTTACCCGAATCAAACGTTCATAACTCGGGCCGAACTTGGAAGAAATTCTCGTCAGAGTTGAAACTTTGAGGTTTTTAAAAGGTGCACTTCTAAATATTTTCTTTGATTTTAGATTAGCTAACTAGTAGAATTGCGTTCCTACAAATTTCTAGTCGCTGCATTTTTAAATTACTCAAATGAAATTACATTCAGTCACTTTTCCACTTTTACTGTATTTCCACTTCAGGCTTTCAATCATCGTGTAATCAAGCATTCATAGCCGAATCATTTTTTGAACTGCGTTGTATGAAATGTAGAGCAAATGTTTCACGTTTTGGCTTTCCAGTTGTAATTTGTAGCAGCTTGTTGATATTTGTTTTAATTTGCGACTGCAGAAAACATGTTTGGCAAAATTGTAAAATTGAAATCATTTAATTTTCACTGTTCCCTTTTTCAATTTTCGCTAGGAAGAGACTGATTTCTGAAGTACCTGTGAGTGCTGGTCTACAAATTAATTTTGTTGTACCAGCATCTGGGAACTTTTATGTTTCAGACCGCATGCGCTAACTCAACGAAATGTATTAGTCGTTCATTTTTTGACTTCAATTATCGGAAAAGGTTGTCTCGTGAGGGTAATTTTTCGAAGACTGGTTTTTAAATGAGCGCCTAGTAAGTGGATTGTCCTGTTAATCCTGGAAGCCGCCCATTGTACCAGCAGCTGAAACGAGTAAACAAAGTTTTCGTATTTTTGAAAGCTTACTCAGCTCACAAGAAGCAATTTGGTCGCCCTGGATTGGGGGAACAAAGTGTTCACATTTTTGAAAGCTCATTCACTTCAAAAGAAAAAATTCGGTTGTCCTGGAAAGAGTAAACAAAAAGTTCGCTTTTTAGAAAACTAATTCACCAAAAAAACAAAAGAATCAATTTGGTACTCCTGTTAAAGAGGCCCACTGTTTGTGCAGGAGCTTCAACTTCTTTGGGCGCGATTAATAAACTCATATGTGACAATTACCAACGCTTTGAACAAACTAACAAAGAAAATTCTATGAAAAGTGGACGCACTTCACTCTCCGAATCTTACGTAGGAGGAGTTGTTGTCCAAGCTAAAGCAGATGTCAGCAAGAAGTACGGATAGTTTAATCATTTCTTAAAACAACTAATGTATGTATGTTTAGAACATTAAACATTGCACAAAAATTGCCTCAACATGATTCAAATATGACGAAGTCCTAAACAACATGACTCAAAAATACAGGGTCTCCTGCTATTTCATTAAAGCCATATCGCCTCATGACTTTGGATGTTTGAGTCCGCAGCCTTGCCTTTGATCTCTGGTCATCAGAAAAGTAGGGCTGTCATACAGTCAGCCGTGTCGAATGGACTGGCAAATCAGTTCGCTCTCTGAAAAGCTTGACGATTTGTCAGTTCGCTTCCTGAAAAGCTTGGCAATTTGCAGCTGGATCCTCCAAGTGATGTGTTAATGTTAAAGGGAAATAGTATCAAAGGTCTCCTCAACGAGACTATTTAATAAAAAAACAGATCAAGAATTGTTTCTTATTTAAAGGCAATATTTTATCAGTTAATACACTGACATTTGACTCGCATGTCGGTTCACCACCCCTCAGGGGGATACAACTATTGTATCTATGGGAATTATCGTTCCCAGGGGGACTATGTGAGGGCCCGAGCTAAAGGTTAGGTAGGCTTTCTTTTTGTTAAAATAGAATAGGTTTTTGTTTTGTTACGGACCGTCTTTTTTCGGGTCACTGCTGCCCTGTTTTCTCAGTACCTACTACTTTCTTCTTCAAATTTTTCTTGTTTCATGATCTTCTTTCTTTGCTTTCAGTTTCTGTGCCCTTTCTGCATAGATTCCGCGTTTCCTTAACTCCATACTAAATGGTGCCTTCTTCCTTTCTCTCTTTGGATAGCCTTTGTTGCTGATAGGGAGGCTTAAACTAACTAATAATTTATCTGTAGGTTCACTTTCTGAATAGCCTGACAATTTACAACGGGATCCCTTCAGTAGTGTGTTAATGCTCAAAGGAAATACTATCAACAGTTTCCTCATCGAGAAGGGGGAAAAATATATAAAGTATTGTTTTTTATTTAAAGGTAAAGCTTATTTGATCAGTAAAATTCAGTGACATGTAACAGGCTTTGGGATGGCGGTTTTTGCAAAGTGTCTGCAGTTGGCAGGGTTCACAAGCAATTCAAGGATGTTTGTGCTTCTTATCAAATCACAGCAAGAGGGCTTTAAATAACAAAACATAAAACAATCGAAATGGATTTGTGATCGATTATATAACTAAAACATGGTTAATTTTTTTCCTTAGTACGGGAGTTATAGAAAAATACCCGATATGTGCCTCGGCTCACAGCGTCATGCAGAGGCAATTTGTGCCCAAAATAGCAATGCCCCGCACACCAAAGAAGATGAACAGCGGAGATTGTCCGGCAGCGCTGGAGAAAATTTGTCAGCAGGGCGAAGAATTTGCGACGTTGTCGTGATTTTTGATTCGGTGAGCACTTGGGGAAGGAAAGCCAAGAAGCCGAGGCGGAAAGTAATTCTAGTGCTTAAGTTTTTTTTTTTCCTTTTTCCCAAGCCATCTTTTCGTAGCTATGGCCGTAGATAAAAAAGTATTTTCATTTTTATCTAGTCGAAAGTGTACCTGTTTCCACGGTTAACTTTAATTTCGATAGCCATAAAATATCGTTTCTAGAACAAGTATAGCGAGTTGGTTCCTTCTCTGTAATCCATTCCAACATATGGAGCTTGCGAAAGAAAATTTGACAGTTATTCGCATTTGTAACCAGAATCTTCTCTGAATTTTAAATTATTGCTGTAATTGAGATATCTTTTACTGAAGAAACGAATTTCACGTTCCATTTGGAGAGATTTTCGAGGTTCAATTTAGAATTTCAAGAAGAGGTGGTATCTATATTCCAGTAAGATCTTTTCATGCTACCAGGGAATAGAACGACATCATTTACCAGAGATGGTGTGCAGATCTTGACTTGTACTATTGCTTAGTAATCTCGCAGATTAACTTTTAATTACGTGTCCCATCCTCCGCCTCGCAATCTTTATGGCTCCAATGACATGTTCAACAGTGAAATTCTTCCGAAATTTCAAAACCAGGAAAGAGAAGTTCTTTGTGAGAATTTTAAATTTAATCATATTAATGCTCTTGGACTAAATTCGTTTGGCCAGTTTTTGTAAAGGCTTTTTTGCAGTAATTTTCCCATTACAATCAATGGACTGACTAG
Organism: Morinoia aosen; assembly: GCA_030386875.1. NCBI lineage: Eukaryota > Metazoa > Arthropoda > Malacostraca > Amphipoda > Talitridae > Morinoia > Morinoia aosen. The sequence goes on from CM059556.1 coordinate 20,964,435, forward strand.
GATTTCAAGAAGCAATTCAGTTTTGAGGTTCTGTCAGTTGGGTCAAATTTGGGGGAATTTTAATTTTACAGCTATGAAATCAAGTACGCTAAACCTTAATATTTAGGATCATTTTGTTTTATTTTCTGTATGCATGACACAATGAACCCAGTGTTAATGATATCGTACCATACAGACACGTGTTATGACACTCAAAGTTTTACCCAACTTCCATCGAATGTACTGGATGTGCTTTATGATGAAATCTTCGTGCACTGCACTACTAATCTAGAAGTTAATGTAATTGTAAGCTAATTGTGTACTGTCTTCAATAGATCGTTCCGAATAAAAGAAATGACAAAAACCTCACTTACACGCTCCTCAACCGGAAGGTTTTCGGCTTTCTGAGTAGGTGAAATGGAATGTTTTACGCTGAGCCCAGATATCTAAACACAAGCAGTCTGATGATTTAGCTCTATTCCCTCGCTTTCCTTCACATATTATTTGCTACTACATACTATTCGACGGGGAAACCTCTCAATCAACTACCAACATAAAAGAAGTTATTATGAATTGTATGTTATTTCCAATTGGTCGATTCTTAGAGAATCTCACACGCAAGATAAAAAAGAGAACCAACGTGAAAAATTAATGAAACTATGTAGTGCACATGTGCTGGTCGGCATTAATCTGAAGAATTTCATCCCTTCTTTCTTGAGTTGAATTCTCTCGTGCTACTCGATGTTACCAGCGTTATGCCGAAGAATTTCCTAGTTTCTTTCATGTGTTAAGCTCTCTAGCTACTCGGTGCTGCTCTGTACTATTCCGTAGGATTTCCAAACGCCGTTCAAGGGTCAATTTAGCTCTTCTCGTTTGCGAGCAGCATTGCTTCGTCTTGCCATTTCGCGTTGTTCATCCGATCTTCTTCTGCGTTTTTCTTGCTGTCGAAGTCTTGCTACTTCTCTCTTGCGGTTGGTCACATTTCTACCATTGGTGGCCTCTTTTGCCGGAATTTTATTCTGAAATGTCGTCTATTATCTCTTCGAAGCTTTTCAAGAAAATCACAATTTCGAAAACGATAACTGAAGTTCCAAAATCTTGGGCCTTACACCAAGTGGTAGCCAGGTTACTGGTCGAACGAATTTATAACATTTCTTTTCGCATTATCAATTAAAAATATTAAAGTGACATGATGAATTTCAACAGAGAAAGCTACATAGAAAATTTTTATTTCTAAAAATAACCCGATTGCGTATTGTGGATACCATAATCAAGAGGGGGTCACACGGACGGACGGACGGACGGACACGGCTCCTTTTATAATAGAGATTATATATTTTTCCTTGTTTCTCCTTTTTTATCTTATTATGAACTGATTTAAAACAAACATAATTCGCCAGGTTGAGGGAAAATTTGCTTAAAGAAAAATTTCCCAAGGCCTAACAAAACATTTTGCAAATAATTCCGCCAAAAAAACTTTTTCAAAAACTGTAGCGGGATAATTTTTATTTTGCAGAATGTCCGTAAAAACATTTATTCACTGACCGGTAACATATATACACATCGGTCACTGGATACATTTTTGTGGACACCCTGCATAACGCAAAAATGATCAAAGCCGTAACACTTCTTTTCGGAACGAACGCCAGCGGTCGAGTTCATAAATAAAATTTACTCGGAGGATATTTCACACAGATCACGCACTACTAAGTTGATGGAGAAGAGGTAACTTTAAGTTCAAAAAAATTCTGCCCATATTGAAGTATTCAAAGTCAACGAAAAATGAACCCTGTTCAAAGTCCGCATAAAATGCACCGTGGAATTGTGTTTGAAAGTTCAAACTCCATCGCTTCAGAGCGGTCGACCTGATGCTAAGGCTACTACGTGAGGGAAGAAAAATGAGGGTCAAGTCCCGAGGTGAGAAGAAAAGGGGCTTAGTCACTAGATGAAGTGAGGAGTTACGGTTCTGCCACAAGAAAAGAAAGAAAGAAAAAGAAAAGAAAAACATTTTATTTCCAATAAAGTACAAACATGAAATGTCGATACATTGGTTTTTAAAACAAGGTGAGAAGAACAATGGTTTAGTCAAGAAGTGGAGAAGTACAAGGATTTAGCCTCTCAGCAAGAAATGAATGATGTTTAAGCAACGTGAGGACAAAAGGAGAGTGATTTAGGTGCGAAGGAAGAGGAGGAATGATAATTTCGCTCTCATGCAAAATGATAAACAATGGTGTGGATGTAAGGTTGAAAAAAAGAATAAATGCTTAGAATTGCGGTCAAAAATTTAAAAGTGAATCAGGCGCAAGATGAAAGAATGAGGATTTGGCCACGATTTAAAATGAGAAATGATGATTTGGCTGAGACATGAAAGAAGGAACGATGATTTGGCTGAGACATGATAGAAGGAACGATGATTTGGCTGAGACATGAAAGAAGGAACAATGATTTGGCTGAGACATGATAGAAGGAACGATGATTTGGCTGAGACATGAAAGAAGGAACGATGATTTGGCTGAGACATGAAAGAAGGAACGATGATTTGGCTGAGACATGAAAGAAGGAACGATGATTTGGCTGAGACATGAAAGAAGGAACGATGATTTGGCTGAGACATGAAAGAAGGAACGATGATTTGGCTGAGACATGAAAGAAGGAACGATGATTTGGCTGAGACATGAAAGAAGGAACGATGATATGGCTGAGACATGAAAAAAGGAACGATGATTTGGCTGAGACATGAAAGAAGGAACGATGATTTGGCTGAGACATGAAAGAAGGAACGATGATTCGTCAATGAAAGGAAAGTTGGATGAAACTAAACGAAATAAAACTAAAAAAAGAAACTCAAAAGAAACTGATGAAACTAAAAGAATAAATAACGTTAAAGCCATAAGTAAACACGAAGAAACGGTGAGTTGGCATCAAAAAAAGAAAAAAGAGAGAAAATTGAAAAATGCGAAAAAACTCTAATTGGGGAATTCTTAGGAAATTTGAAAGCTTTGGATACGTTGATACAAATTCCACTGCAAAAGTTCGAATCCAAACGTTAGAAAACAAAACGTCGGAGAAATGAAAAAATACTTAAATCAAATGTCACATCTCTCGCTGGGGAACGGAAAGAATATTTAATCAAAACTTCAGTAAATTAATTACAAACAAGCATCACCTAGATGGTTCATGGAAGTAAATTGTCTAAGTTAAAGCACCAATGATCTCGCTGCCATGTTTCGAGGTCGTTAACTTCCAAATGACGTCGAAATTGCCAGCGAGAGACGCAACTTCGGTCGGGTCTCTCCATGGCGAGGGAGAAGTTTTCTTGGTGATCGGTCAACGGGAAAATCGACGTTCGCATTCGTCAAAAAATTACCGCGCCAGAGAGACAGCACGAGAAGAAAATTGAGGTTTTAAGAAAAATTGCGTCGTACGCAAAATTGAGGGAAAGGAAAAATTGCACCCAAGAAAAAACTGGCGTTGCGCAAATATGCTACCTCTTGAAAAACTGATTGACTGGGAAAAATTTCATTTCATCAAGACTCAGACTGTTTGAAAAATCGCCGCTTCGTGAAAAATGGAGCATTGGAAAAAATGCACCGAAAGAAGGATTGCATTCTAAGAAAAATGTCTCTCGCAAGATGGGAGTTATATGAGAAATAAATTCCAAGAAACCAGAAGGCCGTCGCTCTAAAATCAAATTAGTTTCAAGAGCCAAGACAAGGCCTTTGTACAGTTATTGGCAGTCAGTACGAAAACAATGCTAAACTGCGTATACTCTAGTGTTGAATAATGCTAAAGTTATATGTACCTAATAAAAATTGCTACCATGTGACGTAATAATACTAAATAGAACAATAGTATTAAACATTGAATTTAAAGTAAATAAATGCACGTACACGTTTCTGCAAAATCTTCAAATGTACCAAATAAATTCATGAATATATATATACAGTATATACATACAGGTATATATATGTGCAATGTTCAATTGTACTAAATATTCGCACGTATGTTTTTTAAGTAATACTTCTTCACACTTGAGTTATACTGCGTAAACTTGAGTATTGTCTTCTTAGTTTTATTATCTTTAGTCTTAGTACTGTCTATTCTTTAACGTAGTATGAGAACAATGCTGCAGTTTACTTAATATTCATAATGTTTTTTTCATCATTCAATCAATATAGTTCTTTTATATATAGTTTTATAGTATAGTATAGTTCTTTTAATATATAGATTTCTCATCATTCAATCAATATAGTTCTTTTATGACAATATTTTGAAGCAAGTTTCGTAAGCACCATTTTTTTCTTGTACGTTACTAATCAAAGCTCAAAAAAATTTCGAGTGGGTATATCTGTAACTAAATTACTTATCTGAAGTTTAGGTGAAATTTCCATGTTTGTTATCGTACGTCTTGTAGTTGTAATTTTAATTGCTTAGCTTCAAAGAGTTGTTTGAATTAGGTCGTGATCTGAGTACATTCAAGAGTGGACCTCTTATCAGTGTATAAGTACATTTTTAGCGAATATTTTTCACTATTTATTTTGTTTGAAGTGTATTTTCAACGATTTTTTCGTTTGTTAGACTAGTTAATTAATGAGTGCATCACTTCAATTAAAAAATTATAGGTGAATAATTTTTAGTAAAGTATTTGTATTTTTGAATAAATAAGTACATAACTTATTTATCAGTTGAATAATATTTCATTAATACTTCATTCATGAAATTAGCTTCTTTTACTCACATATATTACCGATTTTGAAGTACATTTGCAGACCAAAAACATATTTGAAACTTATATTCCATGTGCACTTACTGTTGGTGAACAAAATTCTTTCGTGTTTTCCATATTTTGGACAACAATCGGCAGAAGTAAGACTACTTGATTAAACTTTTATTTCAACATTCCATGCACAAATATTTCCACTGTATTCTTATAAATAAAAACGAAATTAGTTTATTTTTCAACTGCAAAGATAAGATTCTTAAAGACATGCTCTCTTCTCTTATTCACTAACCTAGTTGCTAATAAAGTGCGTCTGAGTACATAGGAACTACCACATGAGCTCTGTATGTTCGTGGTCACCGTGGCCGAGTGGTTAAGAGCGCGCGCCCTTCACGGTCTTCAGTTCAAATTTCGACAGTGCCGCCCGGTGATTCTCCCCGTTTGGTAAACGGATAACTCACCCATAATTCCCCACTCTACCCAGGTGTCGGAAATGGGTACCGGATTGACCGGGGGTAACCCTCATTGCATCCAGATGTAAGTTATGAGGCATTTTAAAAATCAGTGTACATGTATATGTATCCTGCTTGAATGGAATAAAACATCTTTCGTGTAGCGGAGCATGTTGGTAGGAGTTTCCGCTCTATCATTCCTCTCGTAAGTACACCTCAGTCAGTAATGAACTCGCGTAATGCAATCTCCCCGTGAAACTACACAACCTCAAAGATTCAGCTTCAGTTTCTAACCCTGTTGACCTTCGCATTGTGGAGTCTCTTTTTAGTCAGCACCTAAAACCTCAGTTACGCTCCGTTCAGTCAGATTATCCATTTCCAGGTGTTGAGCGCTTTTATTTGGTTCTAACTTCCCGTTCGTAAGATTTGAATTTATCTCACACCTTTTTTTGTCTCAGACCAAATTTTCTTGATGACATTTGAATTTGTCTCACACCTTTTTTTTGTCTCAGACCAAATTTTCTTGATGACAACTCTGGCAGTAGCAAAGATTATTTACAGCGATTTGTCTCTTAAATGCAATGTTGAAACTAAAAACCCTCATTTTCTCTGTATCTTTTATACATGTATGTACTTTTACCCATCCCAACACTTACACACAAGATGCGTGCATTTCATTTTTAAAAGTTTACCACTAATGTCGCAGCTTGAACATTCATTCTAGAATTTCTCCACCGGACTGCCGGTTCCAGGAAGTTTCTTTAAAGGAGATTTAAGAATTTAGAGCGACAGCCATGATGGACGGCCGGGTTCCGGAAAGGAAAGCTACCAGAAATTACATCAATATTGAATAGGTTGGCCTTAGGAAAATGAGAGACTCGGGTAGGCTATGAGAACTTCAGTGAGCGTTACTGAATATTTCTTATTTATTTAGGTTAATATTTTGTTAGGATTTTTAGATGATTGGAAAATGAGAGACTCAGGCACGCTATGAGAACTTCAGTGAGCATTACTGGATATTTCTCATTTATTTAGGTTAACATTTTGTTAGAATTTTTAAGTGATTTAAAAGTGAGAGACTCACGTATGTGAGCTTGAGTGAAAGCGTGGCGGACATTTTCTATTTATTTGCGGGAATATTTTTTAGAATTTTTAAGTGATTGGAAAACGGAAGAATCTTGCAGGCCATGAGAGCCTGAGCGAGCTTTACTATACAGGGCACTGATATTTTACTTATTTATGTGACTATTTCGTTGGAGATTTTTAAGTGCGGTAACATTTAGTGTTCTAAGGGCGATATGGCTTTAAGAAAGCAGTAGGAGCTCCCGTCTTTGTTCGTGACTTCGGCATATTTGAACCACGTTACGGCTATTTTTTGTACAAGATTTGATGTTATAAACATACATTAGCTCTTTTAAGGATTGTTTACATATATATTTATATATATATATATATATTTTTCGTATTGTATGTAAATATATTTTGTATTTTATATGTATGTATTATTTACATATTATAAATAATATAGAAATATACAATATATATCAAAAATATATACTTTATAAAATGAATATTAAATATAAATATACGTAGTTATATACGTACAACTGCTCTATTGTAAATCCGTTCTTTCATTGAGACGAATTATGTGTAATTAATTACCCCAAAGCAAAGGAATAATAATATCTATGAGACTCCGCCACAATTTACACTATATGTAGATGCAAATATATATAGTTATACTTTTAGAAACATTTATCAGTAACCCTGATTACCAAAAAAGCTCAGTGTTCCAATTTCTTGCGAAGCTGTTACACCAAAATTTTTGATAACCTGAATTTTCCCATAAATCTGAGTAAATCAGCTCAAACTTTTATTTTCTCTTCCCCGTGATCAATGTTCTTCCACAAAAAATTACGCCACATACAAACCGCCTGCAGACCTGAAAATCCTCATTGCAAACATAGCTGTTGAAACATTTTTTCGGGGCACAGCAATATTAAAAATGTCATTTTAAATGTTAGACTTGTCAGTCAATTCGCTTTGGTAAAGCCCCATGAGTAATAACGATCACATTGTTACTGCTATTTTTACTGTTATTATTACTATTACCATTATTAATATTACTACCATTATTACCACTATCATTTTAATTATTACATAACCATTAGCACCATTATTATTATTACTAGGTATATTTTACCACCGAAAGAAAACGCTACACACGATCACAACCTCCTAACGTGTCTGGCGGGAGACTTGCCGCCCTCATGCGTAGTGTGTCAAAAATAATGACCGGGTTCTTTTTCTTCGAATTCCTCACAGAAGAAGCATGTCATCGATGATGTCGAGTTTGATGTCCGCAGAAATACTAGACCATTCTTGACCTAACAAGCATTCATAAAATGATGAAAGTATAAATTTCCAGAACTTACAATGAGACCTCACAAGATTATGTGTAATACTGAATTCTCTATTGATTGTATTGATTTTGTATGGATTATACTTGTTGCATTGATTGTATTGATTCTGCATGGATTGTGCTAGTTTCATTGATTGTATTGATTCTGTATGAATTGTACTTGTTGCATTGATTGTATTGATTCTGCATGGATTGTACTTGTTGCATTGATTGTATTGATTCTGTTTGGATTGTACTTGTTGCATTGATTGTATTGATTTTGTATGGATTGTACTTGTTGCATTGATTGTATTGATTCTGCATGGATTGTACTAGTTTCATTGATTGTATTGATTCTGAATGAATCGTACTTGTTGCATTGATTGTATTGATTCTGCATGGATTGTACTTGTTGCATTGATTGAATTGATTCTGTTTGGATTGTACTTGTTGCATTGATTGTATTGATTCTGTATGGATTGTACTTGTTGCATTGATTGTTTTGTTTCTGTATGTATTGTACATGCTGCATTGATTGTATTGATTCTGTATGGTTTGTACTTGCTGCATTGATTGTATTGATTCTGTATGTATTAGACTTGTTGCATTGATTGTTTTGTTTCTGTATGTATTGTACATGCTGCATTTAGAGTACAAGTATTTACACACCTGCCACAATACAACACAATGTTGTCTCACACAATACACCTGCAACAATGGGACACAATGTTGTCTCACACAATACACCCTGCAACAATGATGTCTCACACAATACACCTGCAACAATGGAACACAATGAGTCTCACACAATACACCTGCAACAATGGAACACAATGATGTCTCGCACAATACACCTGCAACAATGGAACACAATGATGTCTCACAAAATACACCTGCAACAATGGAACACAATGATGTCTCACACAATACACCTGCAACAATGGAACACAATGAGTCTCACACAATGAGCGTCGCGATCGACCGCCCCTATTGCACCTCGCGCCGAGCAGACGCTGTATTGACCATCGCTTTTGCCATCCCTTTTATGACCGAAAATTTCTCATTTCGAGAAGCCTCTCAATGCTGGACGCGAGAAAACGGTGGAGTCACCCAGAAATTGATCGTTGGCCGTAAGTTGAGCTTCGGAATTTCAGTTCTGCTGCAACTAAGGGTGTCTGCACAGAGGGACAGTGATGGTAATAGGGAGCTGAATATAAAGGGAAGAGTTGTGACGGTGATAGGGAGCTGAATATAGAGTGAAGAGTTGTGATGGTGATAGGGAGCTGAATATAGAGGGAAGGGTTGTGATGGCGATAGGGAGCTGGGTATAAAGGGAAGGGTTGTGATGGTGATAGGGAGTTGAATTCAGAGTGAAGGGTTGTGATGGTGATAGGGAGTTGAATTTAGAGTGAAGGGTTGTGATGGTGATAGGGAGCTGAATATAGAGGGAAGGGTTGTGACGGTGATAGGGAGTTGAATTTAGAGTGAAGGGTTGTGATGGTGATAGGGAGCTGAATATAGAGGGAAGGGTTGTGATGGTGATAGGGAGTTGAATTTAGAGTGAAGGGTTGTGATGGTGATAGGGAGCTGAATATAGAGGGAAGGGTTGTGACGGTGATAGGGAGCTGAATTTAGAGTGAAGGGTTGTGATGGTGATAGGGAGCTGAATATAGAGGAAAGGGTTGTGATGGTGATAGGGAGTTGAATTTAGAGTGAAGGGTTGTGATGGTGATAGGGAGCTGAATATAGAGGGAAGGGTTGTGACGGTGATAGGGAGCTGAATTTGGGGTGAAGGGTTGTGATGGTGATAGGGAGCTGAATATAGAGGGAAGGGTTGTGACGGTGATAGGGAGCTGAATTTGGGGTGAAGGGTTGTGACGGTGATAGGGAGTTGAATTTAGAGTGAAGGGTTGTGATGGTGATAGGGAGCTGAATATAGAGGGAAGGGTTGTGACGGTGATAGGGAGCTGAATATAGGGGGAAGAGTTGTGATGGTGATAGGGAGCTGAATATAGAGGGAAGAGTTGTGATGGTGATAGGGAGCTGAATATAGAGGGAAGAGTTGTGATGGTGATAGGGAGCTGAATATAGAGGGAAGGGTTGTGATGGTGATAGGGAGCTGAATATAGAGGTTTGAATGCTGCGAATATTGGACATTCTGTCCCGAATATTGCCTGCACAGAGGGGTTGTAATAGTGATAGAGAGCCGAATATACCTACAGGAATATTGTTGCAAATATTGGACATTCTGTCACTGATGTAGCCTGTACAGTAGGGTTGCGATAGTGACAAAGAGCTGAATATTGTGGCTGGAATGCTGCGAATTTCGGACAATCGCTTCCGAATGAAGTTTGCGCAGACTGATTTTGAAGGAGATAAATAACCGAATATTGGGGCTAGAAGGCTGCAAATTTTATAATAATGCTGCTGATATTTTTGTAGGGTTTGAAATGAATTATTTTGGTAAAGTTTTACTGTAAATAGTACTATGCAGATATGATGGGATTACAGTTGTTACATGGGGTTCAAAAGAGGTTGTTTAGTGGTGTTGTCGTTATTGTTATGTAGTTATGATGCAGTACGTCGAAGAGTTACATTCTTTGCTCTGAAATTAAGAATAAATCTTGACGCAGAAATGTTGTTATAGGGTCGTCCATCTTTGTTCTGTTCATGTGGTCGTAGAGGAAAGTTGTATTCATTGTTGTAGTATTTGGGAGTAAATCTTACAGCAAAAATGTGTTTCTGCTATATTCTAAACTTGTGCTGCACTTATGAATAAAGATTGTCTAGCAATAATTTCTGCTGAGTTGTGTTGCAATCGTTATATTGTGCATTTCATAAGCTACATGTAAAAAATTCTATTCAAGATATTCTTTGAAAGTTTTCATAACTGCAATAGCTGTGATCAAGAGAACATTTCTAGCATGCACCTTGCAAAGGAAAATTGTCATTTCTCTATGTCTATTCTTAGCTTTTTTATTGCCTCGACAATAGAGGTCTTTGTTCGGAAACTAAGGCTTCAAAATTGCTATATAAACTTTAAATACTGAGGAGTTAAAGCCTACAATCCTGGATTTTGTCGAATGGACGTAAAATGTGAGACATTCTCCATCTCCAACTGTGATGGCTGATTGAAATTCCTTGAAAACATTTCTGTTATTGACGCTTCTCGACAGGCTGTTAAAATAGACCTTTTTTGCGAAAAGCCTTTCAAATCGTTTTCTCCTGAGTTATCAACGTCGAAATAGAAGTGTGACGCTGAAATAAATGCCAAGAAAACTCTTTGCCGCAGGCATAAATAACTCACGTCGGTTTTTTGCAATAAACTCAATTATTTTCGTTAAAAACACTTACATGTGGTCTGAAAAAAACACCAATGTTCCCTCACTAATACAACTTTTGATATCTCAATATATTTGTTTCTGTGTTCTCAAAAATCCCAAGTGGGCTCAACCAACTCTCAATAAACTTTCCTCTACTTTCTCAAAAAAAAGAAACCTTGTTCCCCCCCCCGTTGGCCCATGAAACCTTTCATTAGCCCATCGCTAAGCTTACGATACAGCCAGGTTAGTTTCCACCTTACGATACAACCAGGTTAGTCCCCACCTTACGATACAGCCAGGTTAGTTTCCACCTTACGATACAGCCAGGTTAGTTCCCACCTTTCGATACAGCCAGGTTAGTTCCAACCTTACGATACAGCCAGGTCAGTTCCCACCTTACGATACAGCCAGGTTAGTTCCCACCTTTCGATACAGCCAGGTCAGTTCCAACCTTACGATACAGCCAGGTTAGTTTCCACCTTACGATACAGCCAGGTTAGTTCCCACCTTACGATACAGCCAGGTCAGTTCCCACCTTACGATACAGCCAGGTTAGTTCCCACCTTTCGATACAGCCAGGTCAGTTCCAACCTTACGATACAGCCAGGTTAGTTTCCACCTTACGATACAGCCAGGTTAGTTCCCACCTTTCGATACAGCCAGGTTAGTTCCCACCTTTCGATACAGCCAGGTTAGTTCCAACCTTACGATACAGCCAGGTTAGTTTCCACCTTACGATACAGCCAGGTTAGTTCCCACCTTTCGATACAGCCAGGTTAGTTCCAACCTTACGATACAGCCAGGTTAGTTTCCACCTTACGATACAGCCAGGTCAGTTCCCACCTTACGATACAGCCAGGTTAGTTCCCACCTTTCGATACAGCCAGGTTAGTTCCCACCTTACGATACAGCCAGGTCAGTTCCCACCTTTCGATACAGCCAGGTTAGTTTCCACCTTTCGATACAGCCAGGTTAGTTCCAACCTTACGATACAGCCAGGTTAGTTTCCACCTTACGATACAGCCAGGTTAGTTCCCACCTTTCGATACAGCCAGGTTAGTTCCAACCTTACGATACAGCCAGGTTAGTTTCCACCTTACGATACAGCCAGGTTAGTTCCCACCTTTCGATACAGCCAGGTTAGTTCCCACCTTTCGATACAGCCAGGTTAGTTCCAACCTTACGATACAGCCAGGTTAGTTCCCACCTTTCGATACAGCCAGGTTAGTTCCAACCTTACGATACAGCCAGGTTAGTTTCCACCTTACGATACAGCCAGGTTAGTTTCCACCTTACGATACAGCCAGGTTAGTTCCAACCTTACGATACAGCCAGGTTAGTTTCCACCTTACGATACAGCCAGGTTAGTTTCCACCTTACGATACAGCCAGGTTAGTTCCAACCTTACGATACAGCCAGGTTAGTTTCCACCTTACGATACAGCCAGGTTAGTTCCCACCTTACGACACAGCCAGGTTAGTTCCAACCTTACGATACAGCCAGGTTAGTTTCCACCTTACGATACAGCCAGGTTAGTTTCCACCTTACGATACAGCCAGGTTAGTTCCAACCTTACGATACAGCCAGGTTAGTTTCCACCTTACGATACAGCCAGGTTAGTTCCAACCTTACGATACAACCAGGTCAGTTCCCACCTTACGATACAGCCAGGTTAGTTCCAACCTTACGATACAGCCAGGTTAGTTTCCACCTTACGATACAGCCAGGTTAGTTCCCACCTTTCGATACAGCCAGGTTAGTTCCAACCTTACGATACAGCCAGGTTAGTTTCCACCTTACGATACAGCCAGGTTAGTTCCCACCTTACGACACAGCCAGGTTAGTTCCCACCTTTCGATACAGCCAGGTTAGTTCCAACCTTACGATACAGCCAGGTTAGTTTCCACCTTACGATACAGCCAGGTTAGTTCCCACCTTACGACACAGCCAGGTTAGTTCCCACAAAAATTTTCAGCTTGAATAAATCCACGTCTGCTCTCTAACTAAACACACTTACATATGTTTCTTAATAAATCGGCGTTCCATAAATAAACGCACAAACGTGTGTTTATTGCTAGTTAATTGAGTTTATTCATAATAAGGCATCATCTCTACTCTAGGAACGTCCAGGTTGGTTTCTTGAATAAATTCATACCTACGGTCTGAATAAACCCACGGCTGTTTCCTCAATAAACCTGTGTTTGTTCCCTCATTAAACCCATGACTGTTTACTCAGTGAAACCTGGTATGTTCCATCACTATATCTAATCCTCTGGTCGAAACAAACCAATAGCTGTACTTTTAGGAAACTAACGCTTGTTACATCAATATATTTTTATTATCTCTATAAACCCACGTTCTCTCGATAAACCGACGTTCTCTCAATAAACCGACGTTCTCTCGATAAACCCGCGTTCTCTCAATAAACCGACGTTCTCTCAATACACCAATGTTACCTCTATGAACAAACGCTCCTCAATAAATCCACGTTCCTAAATAAACCCATTTTTCCTCAACAAACCCATTTTACCTTTATAAATCCATGTCACCTCAATAAACCTACGTTACCTCGATAAAGAAGCGTTCCTCAGTAAATCCCCATTCCTCAATCCACCCATATTATCTCAATAAATCCACATTACCTCTGTAAGCCCCATTCCCTCAATAAAATCATATTTCTCAGTAAACACACATTCTCTCAATAAACCCTCATTACCTCTATAAACCAAGATTCTCTTAATAAACCTACATTCCCGCAATAAATCCACCACGTTTCTCTATATACCAAAGTTTCCTCAATAAACCAACGTCCCTTAATAAAATCCAGTTCCTCATGAATACACGTTCCCTTAACAAACCAACGTTCCTCAATAAATACAAGTTTTCTTAATAACATCCCGTTCCTCCATAAATACATATTGCCTCAATATACTCACGTTCCTCAATAAATACAAGTTTTCTTAATAACATCCCGTTCCTCCATAAATACATGTTGCCTCAATAAACTCATGTTCCTCAATAAATACAAGTTTTCTTAATAACATCCCGTTCCTCCATAAATACACGTTGCCTCAATTAACCCACGCTGCACCATAGCTCACACCACTCTACAAGCCCCCATTCCCTCAGTAAATCTGCATAAATATGGTTACGAAAGCACTCCCAGCAGAACGCATGTCGCTCCATCACAGCATCAAATCTTGTCAAGTGCAAGCACAATTTCCCCTCAATTCTGGTAAGAAGGCCACGATAGCAAATTAAGGCCTCTAAATGCTCTGCATCCTCTTCTGTCAATCACTGAATTCAGCAACGAATAAATTGAACGACTGGGATTAATTTTATCCTCACAAGGTTAATCACAAACGAGATGATGCATAATTCGGGTATCTCTCAGGAGTTCTGGTAAATTTTGCTTTTCAGAAAGCTGAAAAATGTACCTCCTACTTTTGAATTAGTTAAGACGATTTTTGAACGGATTCAGTCGATATTAAATTCTAGCAATTTTAACTGGCGAGGTCAGGTTCTGAAGCACCCAGAAGAGTTTTCTTTTACGTAAGTTTCCGATCGTTGAATCCAGCGCGGACGGTCAATAATATTCACAGTTCACAAATTGTGAGAAAATTAGAGCAGTAGCTTTAACAGCTCACGAAGAAGGTTGGGACAATTATCCTGACCAGACACATGATGCATTCAAATCTCACACTACTTCCTCCTTTAATAAATAAGGAACTTTGACGCTTTCCCCTTTATGTGGAATGAAAGGCACTTGCCATCACTGTCTTTACTCCAAAGACGGATCTCGTGAGTTGAGGTTGAATGAACATAGATCGAATTACACTCACGAAAGAAAATATTTCATATATATAATGAGGGATCTCCGAGGGCTATTCAGCAGACGCAGAGTTGCACTTGCGATTCTTTCAACTACGCTCTGGTCTCTATAGAAGATCGATGTTCATCATAGGTTTAGTGAGAGGGCAGAACGACTGTTGGCTGGAGATAACGATGATTTATTAGGTATAATTTGACCATTGTGTGAGTGCCCTGCTGAGTGCAACGTGATTCGCAATGTTTTGTGGCCAATTTTGTTCTAGTAAATCAATAAGTAGAGAGGAGGGAAATGTGTGTTGATTTTGAATATTTTAAGAAATCTCGTTCTCTAGAAGGGAATATGAATATTTTTATTGACATTCACGTTGAAATGCTTTTAATGATGCACTTGCAATGATTCTGAAACTGTTACAATGTTCGTTTCCGCTTCTTGGAATATTACCCATACTGTCATTTTTTATAACTTGTCAGGACCCATCAGAGAACGTAGAGTAGGAAATAAGTTTAGGTTAGTTCTATCTATCCTGTGCTAAATGGGCTGGCGCTGCCAGAGGAGATACCTTTATATATCTCGGCTATCGATAGGCCTTCGGGACATCAATCTGTCGAGCTCACTTTTTTTCTTCCAGTTTTTCAAGCCATCATCTTTGCTCTTTCTTCTTTGTCTTTTCTTCCTCTTCTTTCCTAACGCACGGTTTCTTTGCACAAGGTTCTCTGTACATGAATACAACTAATACATAGTAATACTTTATGAACATTAGACAATACATTAGGTTACCTGAATAATACGGTTGGAGCAAATCCAGTCGCGAAATTAAGCTCCGAAGTCTAAAAAAATTCCATGAAAAACAGCCAGTAGTACAACCATAATAGCAAGCAGTCAAGTTAGGTAGTCAATTATAAATTTAATCGTATGATGATTTTGAAATGAAACCCGTATATCAATCCAAAAAATCATTCAGAAGCCGGCAGTCAAATCTAAATTCACTTATAGGACGACACGAATACACAATTCCAGAAATAGAATCATGTCAGTCCGCTTTCGATGAACATGAAGTAATGAAAATCAAGCGAAAATTCCATTACTTTCAAATTGTTACCAATAATTATTACACATGATGAATAAAACCAAGATTTTTCATAGTAATCCACAGCTATTTCAGATACTTTCTGTGTAGTTCTTGAATAATTACGCTTACATAGATCATGCTACTCCAAAGCATATTATTACATCAATCTAATACAGAACCAACCCAGTGCTTCTAACCATCTTTTGTTTTAAGCCGTAACGGGAGGCCATTGCAGAAAAGAACATAGACGAAGCTTCCAAATTATTCTCTTCATTTTCCAGGAATATTAAGAGCAGGATAGAAGTAACCAGACACACAGAATATTAGGTCACCAAACACTCTGCGTTTTTGCGATTCCCGGTAAGTTTAGTGGAGGGCGTAAAGAAACACCGGAGAAGCTCGTTAATTTAGAAGCCTAACGTAGCGTTAGGTTTGCTAAAATATGCGAGTTCTGTTGTATTGTGTAGCGTGGCATGGCATGGCATGGCATGGCATGGCATGGCATGGCATGGCATGGCATGGCATGGCATGGCATGGCTTGGCATGGCATGGCATGGCATGGCTTGGCATGGCTTGGCATGGCTTGGCATGGCTTGGCATGGCTTGGCATGGCTTGGCATGGCTTGGCATGGCTTGGCATGGCTGGGCATGGCTTGGCATGGCATGGCATGGCTTGGCATGGCATGGCATGGCATGGCATGGCATGGCATGGCATGGCATGGCATGGCATGGCTTGGCATGGCATGGCATGGCATGGCATGGCTTGGCATGGCATGGCATGGCTTGGCATGGCATGGCATGGCATGGCATGGCATGGCATGGCATGGCATGGCATGGCTTGGCATGGCATGGCATGGCATGGCATGGCTTGGCATGGCTTGGCATGGCTTGGCATGGCATGGCATGGCTGGGCATGGCTTGGCATGGCTGGGCATGGCTTGGCATGGCTGGGCATCGCTTGGCATGGCATGGATTGGCATGGATTGGCATGGCTTGGCTTGGCATGGCTTGGCATGGCTGGGCATGGCTGGGCATGGCTTGGCATGGCATGGATTGGCATGGATTGGCATGGCTTGGCTTGGCATGACTTGGCATGGCTTTGCAGGGCTTGGCATGGCTTGGCATGGCTTGGCATGGCATGGCATGGCTGGGCATGGCTTGGCATGGCTGGGCATGGCTTGGCATGGCATGGATTGGCATGGATTGGCATGGCTTGGCTTGGCATGGCTTGGCATGGCTTGGCAGGGCTTGGCATGGCTTGACATGGCTTGACATGGCATGGGATGGCTTGGCATGCCTTGGCATGCCTTGGCATGCCTTGGCATGCCTTGGCTGGAACCACAATCACATCGCTCTACATCTTATCACATTCTATCTAATCGTTTTCGTAGCTGACCAAATTGCATCACATCACATCATTTTAATGTCATTTTATATCATATTTTTTATATAATATATTCTAACGTATTTGATCATATTATGTTATTGATCAAAATTAGATGACCTTTTGCGTTTGAATTGCATCAAAAAATCTACTGAATAAGCACTGTAGGTATAAGAATCTTTTCTAAAGTGACCGTCAGCATTTGAATTGAATCAAAAATCTACTGAATAAGAACATGTGGTATAAGAATCTTTTCTAAAGTGACTGTCAATAATGAAGCTATCATTTAAGTTATCCGTTCCCTGCATGGCATGTCGAATATGACCCATGCCGAATTTTGCTGCACATATAAATAAATAATTGAGCCAAGTGCGTTTCTTCGGTTTGTACCGCTAAAGAGACACACTAGACATATATTGAACGAGTGCGAGGGGTGTTCGATGCACCCGTCCAGCGGTTGTGTTCAGTTCAGTTCAGTATTACTGCTTGACGAGTCCATACGTTGCTATTTTTTATTTAAAAAAATAATTCACGCAGTGAAGGGATATACTTGTATCTAGAAAAATTTCATACATTTTATTTTATGATGAAAACTCTGCAACTGTCGGGCTATTGATTTATCAAATCATCTTAATCATTTAAAAACATTTTATAAAGTTTTAAAAAGTAATCCGTAGATTTTATAGGATTTGCCGAGTGGAATGATTCCCATACAAGTTGCCCAAGACACAACCCCCATATCTGAAGGAAAAGTTTGTCTGTCGAAAAGACTCGTTTGTATTCATTCGATGGATCTACAGCAACATTTTGAAAAAATATTATTTTACTTTTAAAGTACTATTTTTATTCTCATCAATACGTAGAACTCCATTTCGGAAGTTTTTTTTAATTTCTATAGTTCATTACTGACTTCAAAGACCTATTGTTAATTTTATAATAAATAATTTTAATTTTAAAGTTACTATTTTAATTCTGGTCAATGCTTGCATCTTCGTTTCAAAAAGTCCTTTTTCAATTTCTAGGCTTCATAACTGATTTGAAAGATCTATTGCTGTATTATTTAACGTATTATTTTAGTTTTTGAGTTACTATTTTAATTCTCTTGAATACTTGCAGCTCCAAGCTCCATTTCAGAAAGTCTTATTTTAATTTTTATGGTTCATTACTGTAATAAAGTTTATTTTCTTCTCTCACTGGCAACGAAAAAACCAAGGTCGATAATATACAACTTTTATCAATACAGTAAGGCACCAATTTCTAAGTCTTCTAATTCATGCAATGACTGAAAACGAGAGCGATGTATTTACTTTTTCTTTGATGTTCCATATTTGATTAGAAGGGAAATTCAGAGGCAAATTAATGTCAGATTTATATTCATGCTGAACTTTTTTCCTCCTAAGAAAGAGATTTTCTTCAATCGAAAGCCAAAGAATATTTTCACTTTGAATCATCCAAATCATTCACAAGTTTCAGAAATAATAAATAATAAATAATGAAGGCATCTACGGATGCTTTATTTCCAATTTCAAGCCTGATACATATCACCTTATACATTGGATTTTCCAATGCCTTATAACTAACGCCAGGACGCCATTACGCTTTCCCCCGGTCAAGACCGGTACCCATTTCAGACACCTGGGTAGAGTGGGGTATTGTGCTTGGAATTTTTCCCCTATACCCAGCAGAGAAAATGTCTGGTTTCAGATAAGCCCCAAGATTTAAAGCCTGGTCGCTTCCATCACGGTAGACTATTCGTGTCAAACGTTCCCCAATTATTCTTCAGCAGATAATTCACGACATGTACCATGAACTGATTAACAAAAATGATTTGTAGAAACCTGCTATTTTTTGCGGTTTTCCGGAAATCCAGAACTCCTCGACACGGCAAAAAACAGAGTCCGCTACAAACGGCCGGAAAAATGAGCAGCAGACACTAATTTCCTGTAATGTCAGAGCGGAAGAAAAGAATGCGAATTTCTTGTAGCATGAAATGAGGTCCGTGTTGCTCCTGTGGAGCCTAATTTTGGGGCGCCAAATTTTTGGGCTGCTGATGCGTGTTGAAGGCGTGGCATATTTATCCCTGTGTTCTCTTGGACTTTGAATTTAAGACCGCGCAAAAAAATTGTAGGTCCCAGAATCGTGGATTTATGAATGGATTTAAGACTACGCCAAAAATTTGTGCCCCCAAGAATCGTGGATTTATGAATGGATTTAAGACTACGCCAAAAATTTGTGCCCCCAAGAATCGTGGATTCATAAATGGATTTAAGACTTCGCCAAAAATTTGCGTGTCACGAAATCGTGGCATTATGAATGAAGTTAAGTTGAATGAAGTTAAGGCTACGCTGAAAAGTTGAACGGTCGAGAATCTCGAATTCATGGATTGATTAAGACAATCGGTAATTTTGTGCTCCCAGAATCGTGGATTTGCAATTACTTTCTCAGATCGTGGATCGAATGAGATACGAGCACGTTAAATATTTAGCCGCTCTCGAAACGTGCATTTACGACTACGCTACATAGGTGGAAGTTCGAGAGTGGTTGTTTGTAGCTGGCAACAAAATCTTCGTTAAAATAATTGTTCACACACTTTTTAAGGTGATTTTCAAATTTTCAAAAACGCCAAATATACACATGTTTTTCGCTTGATGTATGGTATATTCATTCACTAATCAAAATTTTTCAGGATTTTTTTGACTAAGCTCAAGTAGATAACGTTCCCATAAAACTTGATTGATTCAAATCGTTGAAATGAACTAAAACATTTCGTGGAATTTCGTGGATGATTTAAGAAAAAAAATTGAACTATTCAAACACGTTATACGTTTTTAGACATTCCCTCAGGTACAAATTCAGTTCAAATATTCAAACACGTTACTAATCCCTAGACAATCCTTTAAATCAAAATTCAGTTCATGTATTAAAACATGTAACTAATCCAAAGACAATCCCTTAAATCAAAATTCAGTTCATCTATTAAAACATGTAACTAATCCCTAGACAATCCCTTAAATCAAAATTCAGTTCAAATATTCGAACACGTTACTAATCCCTAGACAATCCCTTAAATCAAAATTCAGTTCAAATATTCGAACACGTTACTAATCCCTAGACAATCCCTTAAATAAAAATTCAGTTCATATATTAAAACATGTAACTAATCCCTAGACAATCCCTTAAAACAAAATTTAGTTCAAATTTTAAAACACGTTACTCATTACTATTCATTGCGCGGCTTGCGACGACTTAATTAACAGCTTTCGAAAAGTATATAAATTAATTTATTAATATACAATTTGCATAATATACGTTAACTTGCAGTAGCTGCGGCTCTCTTAATCAATGCGTTTCACCGACGTGGCTCTCGTGTAAAAATTAGTGAATAACACCACCGTAGATTACAAAACCCACATGGAACATTTGAAGGCCTCCCAAAGAATCAGGTAATCCTGGTGACAGCTCGTACATGCACCAGGAACAAAGGCATAAATGTGATCAGTCGTGCCGACTGAATAATTTATTCATAAGCGCCGGTGTACAGCGACGATGAGTAGGATTTGCATTTCTTCAGTAACGAGGACACATTGTCAGGAGTCAGAGAACAGAGAAACCTTACAGACAGCATTTAATATGCGAAATTATTCTTCTGTAAACACAGACGACTTCGACCGAGCCTGTTTTTACAGGGACCCGGACGGTGTAATGAAACATGGCGTGGTTTCTATGATGCTGAAGCTGGAATATTCGATACGGATCCTTGAAACTCCTATTCTTTTTCCGAACCTCCGATTCTGATTCCGGAATCTCCTATTCTGATCCCTCAATACTCAATTCTGATTTCAGAATCGCCTATTCTGATTTCAGAATCGCCTATTCTGATTTCAGAATTGCCTATTCTGATTTCAGACGCCCTTTTCTGATCCTTGAATTTCCAATTTTGATTCCAGAATCTTCTATTGTGAACCTGGAATCTCGTATTATGATTCCGGAACCTCCTATTCTTAACCTGGAACCTCCTTTACTGATCCTGGAATCTCCATTTCTGATTCCGGAATCTTCTATAGTGATCCCGGAATCTCCTATTCTGATTCCGAAACCTATTCTGATCCTGGAATCTCCTTTTCTAATTCCGCAATCTCTGGTTTTTATACTAGAAACTTCTATTCTGGTCCTAGAATCTCCTATTCTGATTTCGGATTTATTTTGTACTCAAATCAAAAAAGCCAATCCATCGTCTTGAACTTCCTATAGTTAAAGCTGCGACGCTGAATTCCAAACCTTCTTTAGAGAACTTAGAACTTTGTTCTCGAACCAAAGTACTTGCCACCTGACCTATAGCGAGCTCAGTCCCTTATTACTTCGCATACTTATCTTTGGTACTTTACTCCCTGTCTTTAATTCACAATAATCTGAAGGTAACTCACTACCTTTTATGCCAACCCAAAACCTGCTAAACTTAACCCACATCTAACTGCTTTATATTCAGAACCTGTCATTCAGAGCTCAAATCCACCTATGTTAAACTCGAAGCTTCCTGGACTCAACCCGAAAAATCCAACGCGGAACCTAGAATCTCAGATCCTGATCCCTGAAACTGCTACACTGAATGTGTATTCTAGATTGAACTCGAAACTTCCTGCGCTGAACCCAGACTAAGCTCAAAACCTCCTATGCTGAACCTAAAATCTCTTTGACTGAACCCATGATTTCATACACGGAACCCAGGTCCTCGGATAAACCTGGCCCTTCCCATACAAAACACTGACCATCCTAGTAAAACTGGCACATTATATGTAGAACCCGGCACTTCCTTTGCAGAAGAACGCAGCCTCTCATCTACCACACTCGGCACCTCCTAGAAAGAACCTTGTATTTCCTATACATAACCCAGACCTTCCTATACTAAACCCAGATCATCCTTACAGGACCCTGACTCTCCTATGCTAAGCCCGTATCATCCTATACAGAACCCAGACCCTCTTATGCGAAACCCAGACGCTCCTATAGGTAGTCCCGGCCCCTCCTGTGCAGATCCCAGACCCTCCTATACTAAACTCAGATTATCCTATACAGAGCCTAGACCCTCCAATACTAGACCCAGATCATCCAACACAAAACCCAGACCCTCGCATAATAAACCCGGATCATCCAACACAGAACCCAGATCATCCTATACGGAACCTCCTATACCAAACCCGGCACGTCCTATACAGAGCCCAGACGCTCCTATACCAAATCCGGCACCTCCTACACAGAACCCAGATTATCCTATCCAGAACCCAGACTCTCCTATACTAAACCCAGATCATCCTATACAGAACCCAGACCCTCTTATGCGAAGCCCAGACCCTCGTAAACCTAACTTAGACAAATTTTGATGGTGGAAGAATTTCAGCCCGCGACGCCAGTCGTGAGCTCATCGTTAGCGCGGTAAAAATCTCTCCCTCGAGTGGCATCAAAGACGCAATGAATTCTTCGACCATCGCATGAACATCCCTCTAATTTCTCTCTAGTTATGACAGTAACATCATTAGCTCTTTTTGATAAGCTTAACACGGATGTTTTTATTCAAAGGATGAACTTTTTTACCACCTCGTTAACATCTTCCTAATTTCTCTCTAGTTTTGGAAAGGGACGTTATTGACTGTTGTTGATGACTTTCGCCCTGATATTTTTATTCAAAGGATGAACTTTTTTACCACCTCGTTAACATCTTCCTAATTTCTCTATAGTTTTGACAGTGATGTTATTGGGTCTTTTTGATGAGTTTAACCCAGATGTTTTCATTCAAATTTCACTCTATTTACTCACTAAAATAGGCCGAGAATATCCCACTCGCTTTTTCCCAGACCGTTGTCGGCTTGCCCCACTACTGTTCACGAGAAGATCCGTTTAAACTTTAATCTATGAAGCTGTTTAATTAATGATTGTATCTTAATTAAGAAACATGAAGATTCAAACCAATTGAAGATTTCAAAACAATAAGAAAAGAAGATTCTAAGCAATTAGAGCTTAAGATTCAAACTAATTGAAGTTGAAGACTCAAAACTATTAAAGCTCAAGATTCAAACTAATTCAAGTTGAAGATTCAGAACAATTAGAGATGAAGATTCAAACCAGTGTAGATTCAAACCAGTAAAATCCTTTTAATTATATAATGGGGATAGATTCGATGAATGTGAGTGCATATTTACTTGGTAATTGTATTTATCTTTAGCACAATAGACTTCCTTATTAGAAACAGCCAACGCACCAAAAACACTCGTTATTCTTAGGTATTTCTTATATTTTTTCTTAACCAATGCTGAATAGGCTGCATTTGTAAGTGCAAACTGAGACTGTTGATACGTTTTAATGAGAGCATCATATTATGAATCGTATTATAAAATGAGTCAAGATTTACGTGACAAATGGAAATAGCAATAATTGCTTTACAGTACATTAATACGAAAATTTTCTCATATTTTAAACCTTCACATGGTAACATTTGGAAAATGTTTACGTGGTAACATTTGAATATTGTTTCAAGCAGTAAATTTTTTGACGAGTTAATCTAGCGTGCAAAACCTTCCACAAGCCAAAGAAAAAAAATATCAAATGACAATTTTTTGCTCCGAAGCAAAGCACTATCAATGTTTTTCTTAAAAAATTGTTTCCCGACGTATTTGTTCCCATGTGTATTGTTCCCATTTGTTGTTCCCATTTGTTCCCATTTGTTCCCATTTGTTCCCATTTGTTTTCATTTGTTCCCATTTGTTTTCATTTGTTCCCATTTGTTCCCATTTGTTCCCATTTGTTTTCATTTGTTCCCATTTGTTCCCATTTGTTCCCATTTGTTTTCATTTGTTCCCATTTGTTCCCATTTGTTCCCATTTGTTCCCATTTGTTCCTATGTGTATTGTTCGCGCGCACAAATCGTTGCCACACCTTGTTGTTTTTCCAATAATTTAACTGGAATAAAAGTCGCAGAGTGAGCAAATGCCCTTTTCAAGTCGACAACAGAAGACTTGCGGGGCAGAGAAGCGCTACGCAACAAAAGGCAGCTGATTTATTTACACAGGGAGACGAGCTCAATCGTCTCTCTTCGTCGTGTTGACGGTCTGCAAAAGCTCAGTCAAAATTTGCCGGTAAAGCTAATGTAAATTTCATTAATTTCTGTCGATGACGCCTGTTTGTCTTGATATAGCCAAATTTAATTCGAGACTTAAATATCGGTCGGTGACGCCTTTTTATATTGAGTTTGCAAAATTTTATCGAAGACTTTAATTTCTGTCGATGACGTCTGTTTGAATTCGTTTTGCCTAATATTATCGGAAACACCAATTTCCCTCCATGGCCTACATTATGAGTCTTGGTTTTCTCCATGACGAATATTTGTCTTTTTTTTGCCCAGTATAATCGAAAACACTACGTTTCGATGACGCCCGTTTATATTGGTTTAGCCAAATATTATCGAAGACTTCAAGTTTTTTCGATGACGGCTGTTTTTCTCGGTTTGCCAAATATTATCGAAGACATCAATTTCTGTCAACGACACTTATTTGTCATGGTTTGCCAAATTTTATCGAAGACTTCAAGTTTTGTCGATGACGCCTCTTTGTCTTAGTCATTAAGAGCACCTATCCCATCCATGGCGTATATTAATCTTGGTATAGGCAAATATTACTGAAAACACCCATCTCTCTCAACGACGTCTAATGGAAATGGTTTGCCAAATTTTATCGAAGACATCAATTTCTGTGGGTACTCTTATTCATCCCTAGTTATATTAAAACCAGTTATTTTGCGAAAAAAAACAAATTTTTATTCAAAACAATTATGCACGCATTGATGATATTAATTGATTAGTCATACTACGAATTCTTATGAATGACCACGAATCATATTCTTGGAAATTCAATTTTTTGTTGATAAAACCCATATTTATTAATGATAACATTTTTATTAATGGCGCCAGTATTTTTCTACTGCCGATTTGTTAATTACACCTATATTTTTAAATCACTTTTTTCCAGAAGACTCCAGTTTTTCACGCACCGTTGTTTAATAACCACACACATTTTTGCTGATGAACTTCTTATTGTTGATGCACATTCTTGATATACTATTTTCCTTTTTCATTTCCTTTCATTCTAAAGACTATTTTACTGCTTTTGCCAAATTTTGCTACCGCTTTAAGTTTTTTACTGTTACCGACTAAGCATCTCAATGACTCATCGTTATTGTGAGATACCTGTTAGCATCTCTACTCTGAAATGTTGCTTTTTATTTTAACATTTAGAAAAAAGTTCTCATGATATTTAACCTTAAGAAACCTTACAAACATCGTATGATTAAAAGATGACTCGCAAATACTTTTTCCCGCACATTTTCACATGTCACACTATTATAAAATAAATATCGAATATTGTCTTACGAATATTTTTATGAATACTTGAAAACATTAGGCGATTAGGAATAGCTTCGCGAATATTTTTTACGAATATTTTCGAACGTCGTCCTCTTTGAAGATGACTGACGAATATTTTTACAAATACTTTCAATGATGACTTGATTAAAAAAGGATACATGAATTACCTCGACCATTTTTAGTTCAACCCTTCACAGTTTCATCATCAAATTTGAAATGATTATCGCGCAAACAATCATATAGGGAATCATCATTAGTACCGTTATCATTATCGTTGTCAAGGTGGATGACAACAAACACGTTTTGTCATCGAATGTAAAGTTACTGCTGGGTAAACAATCATTTAGGCTCTAGAGCAGCCATTCTCCACCTTTCCTGCATCACTGACCCCCTCGGCTATATGTATTTCTCCATTTATCTCTTGCTTCCATACAGAACACACGCACACACTTTCTTTGCTTTCTCTCTCTTATTTTACAAAGTTAAATTTAATTTAATTTTGAACTATCAGGATCTGTAATTGTTAACCCCAGACTATATAATTTTTTACCCCCTAGGGTAAATTTCCCCCTGGTGAGAACCTCTACTGTAGAGCATCATCGTTAGCCTCATTATCATTATCAATTTCTTAATTTATTTATTGAGAAAGTTTAACTTCATGATCTCCTTTTGCTGAACATTCAAACATGTGTCCACCCCAAGTATAAATTTCAATACAAAACAAAACGAACATCGGAGCCTAACGCAAAACTTTTGAAGTGGATGCGATTTAAAAATTTATGTGCGAAATGCATCGTGAAATAATGTTTTAAAGTAGAGTACACTAGGCTTTCATTAAGGGATTTCATACTTTTCAATAGGGTGGAGGCGTGAAGTAGACATTTTCATCTATAACTTACCTTCTTATTGGATGATTAAGGCATTAAACTTTTCAGTTGTTAGAGTATTTCGTCAAAAATTTCAACCAGAAGTAGACGTTTTATAGCAATATGAATACTAATACCTGTGTGAAATAATTTGATTCATTGATTTGACTAGTATCGACCTTAAAAGATCTTAACTTCCTCTGACAAATAAAAAAAGAATTTTATTACTTCATGATTCTTTAACGCTTCGACTCCGGCACGTAAAACTATTCAAAATCAAATTTATGCCAAAATTTAAAGTTCCAATATAGTAAGCAATGTTAAAAATGGCAAACATTAACTGGTTCGTGCTTTAATTTCATTGATATTGTATATTCAGGAAACTTTTCTGCGTGACCCCTGGTCGGTGAGCAGCATTATGGAAACTCCATCCGTGTACACCGGCAGCTCACGTCGTAAAGCGTAAATTGTTATTATAATCATGATCAGATAATTTTCGACGTCCAAATAATGTTGATGTCCATCTTACGTGGTAAGTCGGAAAAGCCTAAAACTGATTATATTATGTGGCCTTCGGTGCGATATAGTTTGAATAACTGAAGCGCTAGCAAACCCACGTTACCACTACTAATACTACTCGCAGAGCGTGAACATTCTTGTTCAACCATGCTTGTCCAACCATGCTTAATTAAAGCATTCTTAGTTTAACAAATAATTAAACACAACAAGCAAGTGAAAACTCAAATTGTTCCAGCTTGTCTCGTGGGGGTAGGAATTCACTCGAAAATTTAATCAGTTCAGACATTCATGCTCAAGATTTTTCTTGGTAATTATTGGATTTAAGATTTGCGGTCAGTTCGAGATTGAAAGCTTCCTATAATTTAACATATTCCCTGAAGGGATTTTTATAATGCTGCTGCCCGACCTGCAGTCACTAACTCAACTTTTATAAACACTTGATGAGAGCAAGATAAAGGCACGATCCAGTTAATGTTTGCAATTTTCAGAATTGCTTACTAAAATTGACAGTTAATTTGAAAAGATTATTGAACTTTAGTTCATTCCATCTTAGAGACCGTGTTAAGACTTATGATAAGCGACAATTTTGGGGTTTTAGAATTCCCGATATTTAGCAGTCGACGATATTCCATGTATTTACGCGTTCAAAGTGAATGGAATATTCCTCGAAATGCGATGTTTTGAAATGGGTAAATTTTGCTTCCCGTGTTGCAGCAAAGTACATATTTTTATTTCAAGACAAAAACTGTGCATTTGCATGGGATGCATGATCACTAAAAAACGATGTGTTATATATGTTAACAAACATTTTTCCTGTTTTCTCATACTTCCGTAGTCAGATCCGTGTACAAAAATATTATTTGCAGAATAGAATCATTAATTTATTAGTTTCCTTTGATTTTGCCAGAAAATGAATTTTTACCGAAACAGGAGTGAAAACGGGAGAAGAGTTTGAGTAGTAACTACCAGATTTAAAAAAATATATTTGATACGAAATGATAACTTCGGCAGAAAACCAGAGTAATCTATACAGAATAGATGTACACCAGTCTGCGCAGCTTACGTTAATTTTAGGAATATTAAGAGAAATAATCCAGAACGAGTACGATAGGAAATATATGTATGAACTCAATTAAATACACGTGCATATTGAAACTGACTAACGTGTTGTCTGTCCAGCGGATGTTCGTACAAGTAATGAAATAGCCCCAAACCTACTAGTTGCCTAGTCATACATCTGCTAGTTACTCAGCCCTACACCCACTAGTTACTCAGACCTACACCCACTAGTTACTCAGCCCTACACCCACTAGTTACTCAGCCCTACACCTACTAGTTACTCAGCCATATACACCCTCTAGTTACTCAGACATACACCCACTGGTTACTCAGCCCTACACCCACTAGTTACTCAGACCTACACCCACTAGTTACTCAGCCCTACACCTACTAGTTACTCAACCCTACACCCACTAGTTACTCAGACCTACACCCAATAGTTACTCAGCCCTACACCTACTAGTTACTCAGCCCTACACCCACTAGTTACTCAGCCCTACACCTACTAGTTACTCAGCCCTACACCCACTAGTTACTCAGCCCTACACCTACTAGTTACTCAGCCCTACACCTACTAGTTACTCAGCCCTACACCCACTAGTTACTCAGCCCTACACCCACTAGTTACTCAGACCTACACCCACTAGTTACGCAGCCCTACACCCACTAGTTACTCAGCCCTACACCTACTAGTTACTCAGCCCTACACCCACTAGTTACTCAGACATACACAAATTAGTTACTCATCCCTAGACCCACTAGTTACTCAGCCCTACACCCACTAGTTACTCAGCCCTACACCCACAAGTTACTCAACCCTACACCCACTAGTTACTCAACCCTACACCCACTAGTTACTCAGCCCTACACCCACTAGTTACTCAGCCCTACACCCACTAGTTACTCAGCCCTACACCCACAAGTTACTCAGCCCTACACCCACATGTTACTCAGCCCTACACCCACTAGTTACTCAACCCTACACCCACTAGTTACTCAACCTTACACCCACTAGTTACTCAACCCTACACCCACTACTTACTCAGCCCTACACCCACTAGTTACTCAGCCCTACACAAACTAGTTACTCAGACCTACACCCACTAGTTACTCAGCCCTACACCCACTAGTTACTCAGCCCTACACCCACTAGTTACTCAGCCCTACACCCACTAGTTACTCAGCCCTACACCCACTAGTTACTCAGACCTACACCCACTAGTTACTCAGCCCTACACCCACTAGTTACTCAGCCCTACACCCACTAGGTACTCACCATGCCATCCTACAGAAAAATTCTTTCGTGATTAGGGTTATTTTTTTTAAGTGTTGAAGCATGTGTGCAAAATTAAATTTCTTAGCAAGTCTGGCGTTATTTTTTTCGGATTTTAATATACAAATTATACCAGCCAATTTAGTTTTAATGTGAAACTCAACATCCTTGTGTAACTTTTACTACAGGAAGTCGCTTTG
Organism: Morinoia aosen; assembly: GCA_030386875.1. Classification (NCBI taxonomy): domain Eukaryota; kingdom Metazoa; phylum Arthropoda; class Malacostraca; order Amphipoda; family Talitridae; genus Morinoia; species Morinoia aosen. Next base: position 20,993,922 of record CM059556.1, read on the forward strand.
TAGTCTTGTATTAAAACTCGTAATTGACCACACAATTTCCGGATGTGTAAATTCACGGGCTGTCGTGCAACATTAGATCTTATCACTGTTGTAATTCTCCGAGACTCCTACAGCCCAAAGCAGCACGCGATACCAAATTCGCGTCGACTGAGGGACGAAGCAGAGTACGCAGCGACGCACGTCCGAGCTGCACGGCATCCACCGCGTAACTGACTAAAATTGTCGTCGACTACCCGTAGAGTTTCTGAGATCTTCAGTTGATTTTAATCTTCTACGCTTCTCAACTGTAACGCTTATCTTCATAATTTCACAGTATGGCTTTTGAGTTTTAGATTATTACTAATTGGTGCACGTGAAGAGTTATTCTGTATAATTAAGCTCGTATCGCGTCCGGTACAAATGGAAGTGCAACTGTATACTGTTCAGCTGCTATGATTTCAGAGTGAAGATAACTTCATTCGTAATAATTCATTAGATAATGACAATGAGCTTATGAGAAATGACGAATGATACTCTGAAATCCAGGAACTGAAATTTTTTTTCGAAAATAATGACAAGTAATCCTGAAAGTTCTTTTTCGTTCGGTTAGAAAAATTTCATCAAAATTGAACAAAAAAACAAATTTCCAAAACTATTAAAGTTCTTTAAAAGGTATCACTTTGCATTTGTTTGGAGTATATTTTGAGAGACATAGAAGTCGAAATGCGCTAGACTTGGACGCGATTTGTGTGATTTTTCAAAAAGATCTGCCCATAAAATTTCCTTTGCTCAGGGTTAAATTTCTAATTTTAATCAAGTTATGTCCATCATGGAAATGAAAAACAGTCGTTGACACCCAAGACTACATTCTTTCATTTTCAACGTTCCATATTTTCTTTTCCAGCATCCATATTTTCCTCGCCCATCAGAAGACTAATACGGGTATTGTTTATCTGAATTTTACAAAATTTCTCTTCAAACAAGCAATGTTAAATTAACTGTTATTCATTTTGAATTAGAGGTCAATACTGTGAGTGTATTGATAATATTGAATGTTGTAAATTTTTCACATAGTCTATTAAGGTGGAAAATGCTAAGCAATTACTGGAACGTATATAAATATTGATGATTTATAACATTCCAACGCAACTCATATTCAATCAAATTAAAATAGTATTCAGGTTACGAAAGTGCTTCAGTGTAGTGAGAAGTTGATCACGTTTGAGGATGATCAACAACTATAACCCCTAGTGGAAGTGTGCTCCCATGCACTTCTATAGTTCTTGGGTACAAAGTGCTTCGTATTGCAACAAATTGTGCTGCTCTTTGAATGGTGTCCAAGTCTCCATCGCCTGTCTTGCACTCGAGAGTTCGTTTCATTTTACACTTGAGGGTTCGTTTCATTCTACACTTGAGATTTCGCTTCACACTCGAGAGTTCGTTTCATTTTACACTTGAGGGTTCGTTTCATTCTACACTTGAGATTTCGCTTCACACTTGAGAGTTCGTTTCATTTTACACTTGAGAGTAAGTTTCGTCACACACTGAGATTTCGGTTCACACTTGAGAGTCGTTTCGCACAAGTACGCAGCTGCGAACATTCCCACACATGCTCCTACTTTACGCTGACAGTAAACACTTTGCGGCACGGAGTCTATTTACGAAGTCGGTGTTTACAGAAGAGGGCTTCGAACAATGGCATTAGACTCGCCATGTTCTTGGCTACAAAACGGCTAGATTTATTTCTGGGGAAAAATTTTCTGTGGTTGAGAATTGAAAAATTTCTCCCTCACTTTCTACTTTTATGGTTCTTCTTGCTTCGGTGATTTTGTTACTAATTAAAAAGGCGTACCGAGATTTCAAGGCAATGGAAGTTTTTATGGGCTTGGTAATCCGTACCATGTGTGCTAGCGATCTACGTTGTGCAGCCTCTGTAACTGCGCTCATTGAAAGCTTTCTAGAGGTCATATTGAGATATACGACACCTACAAATCAGACTATATGTCCGTTCAACGCGTTGGTCACGATGTGAGCCACCGGTGTACACGGAGAGAATTTTCATAATGCTGCTAACCGACCGGTAATTATCACTTACTCTACTTTTATGTACACTTTATCAAAGCTACACGAAAGCACAATCTAGTCAATGTTAGACATGGTTCTACTATAGCTTGAGGTCTACCGCCAGACTTCACTTACCCAGGTGCAGTTTGAGATGTACAAATTAAGTATTTATCGCCAAATTAAATGTATCGAAATAAGTATTATCCATTAGTGACCTAGCCTAACTTCACGCTATATATAGTATGTAGTAGCTAATGGTCTATTTTACGCTATAGTGTGGTAGATCTCACGCTATAGTGAAACCTTTGACGTTCCATCTACGATGACAACGCGAAACCAGCTCGCATCAGTATAGTTGACATCTATACATACTTCTTCTCCGACAGCAGAAATGTGAATGCTGAATTCTACTACAACGCCTCTGATACAGAAATAATTCTTTGGGTGGAGACCAAAGCTTTGAATGAAGAGTTCATGGTCCAAATGCCCCGGAACAGCACACATAACGAGCAAAACCGTTGTCTTGCTCGATCGAGAGGTCCGGTGCGCGATTGTGGGAGGCAGGCTTTTGGCCTTCCAACTCGCCTGACTTGAACACGTTGGATTATTATTTTTGGTCGCAAATTGAGGTCCAAGCTTGTGCAAAGCCCCACAGCAACGTCACAGCTTGCACGAAGGACATCAGAAAAGCGATATAGTGGTTGGATATGGCAGAAGTTATCCACGACAGGTCCAGCTTTCGTAGGCATTTTGAAGCCGTTCTCATGACTGAATGCCGTTATAACGGACAAAACTTTTGTTCTCCATGGTTGTGAGGTATGTGCATCATATGCGCAAAGCTCATCTCTATCAGTTCCCTATCTATCCTTTTCCGTTTCACCTCTTCTCTCCCCGACACACTGTGTGTCAAACTCTCTTTCCCTTTTTCTATAAGCATCGTTCGTTCATTAGGCGCAGTTGGACCGCGCTTCCCACTCTGCAGCCTGCTCCAGTCCGCCGTCATACTAGTCTCTGCGCACCCGTAAATTGTTACACCTGGACCCATTTATTACTACCCTACCGGTGACTCTATTCGGGAGTCACATGGTCTTCCAATAACCAATCAGAATTTGTGCGCTACTTTTTCTATGAGTTGTTTGGATTTAGGGATAGAAGGGCAATTGTGCGCATTCCTCCGAAAGATCCAGTAAATACAGGGAAGACCTCTAAATGCGGACATCTGAATCATCACAAAGGCACCAACGAATTCAAAATTTCACCCATCAGACCCAGTCTCTGTCAGACCCGATCTCGGTTAGACGAATTTTATCTCCCTGAGAATAGAGAATCGCTTAGCGTTAATTGATTCGAGTGGAAAGTGGCAATTGGACGACCGCTGTGAGTGATGCTGACCCACTACAAATACACTAATTTGGAATGACTAATTTGGACTTCTTAAAGCGAAGTGAAGAGTCGGTAGTGACTGTAGCAGAATTGTCCCGTTATTTCAGACTAATGTGGGCGGTAACCTGATTAACGTGCGCCGATTTTTATTCACCGATTATGGTGAATTTTAAAGACGCAAATTAGACATGGCGCTGATTTGAACAAACTTGCTCTCAGTGGGTCTAGCTCAATGAACAATACAATCTGGTTCGTTGAAAACATGAGTTTTATTTTGAAATATCCGCTTTCGGATTTTCCCAGATAAGCCCCGCCACTAATGCAACACATAAGTTCACCCACTTGTAACTTCCGAAATAATGCACCTATCGACTTCAAGTTACTCAACCGATAAATTAAAACATTCTTTCGTTTGCGAGTAATTTGAAGTTGATAGATGCATTATTTTAGAAGTTACAAGTGGGTGATCTTCTGTGTTTCGTTAGTGGCGGGGCTTATCTGGAAAAGCTCCGAGCTTTCTGTCTGTTTCTTATAGCGGTGAAATTCAGGTGAGATGACGTGAAAAACAGCTATAGGAATGTAACTTATTGCTTACGTAGACGAGGAATTTTAAGAGGAATACTGCATAAAGTCAAAAACGCGAGGAATATCACAACAAATGCCAAAATGTGCGTTATATTGCCCAAAATGAGGAATAGTACATATAATAACAGGAGGAATATTGCCATGAATACCACGAGGAATATCATAAGGTATTACGCATAGAATGGAACGAGAAACATCGTAAAAAATACTCATTCCAATGTCACAGACAATATTCTGAGGAATATCACAGACAATATTCATACCAATATCACACACAATATTCAGAAGAATGTCACAAATAATAATCACTGCATGTGATATCACGGACAATATTCATTGTAGTATCACAGACACTATTCAAAGGAATACCACTAACAATACTCATTGTAATATCAAAGACAATATTCATTGTAATATCAAGGACAACATTCAAAGAATTTCACAGATAATACTCATTGGAATATCACAGAAAATCGTCAAAGAATATCGCAAACAATACTCATTGTAATATCAAAGACAATATTCATTGTAATATCAAGGACAATATTCAAAGAATATCACAGATAATACTCATTGGAATATCACAGAAAATATTCAAAGAATATCGCAAACAATACTCATTGTAATATCACAGACAATATTCATTGGAATATCACAAGGAGTAATTCAATAAATATCTCAAGGGAATCTCATGTTGACCCCTCGCTGTTTACCACAAGGAACTGCCTTATTAGGATTATGAGGTTCAGATCTCGTTCTCTGCCGCATAAACATAATCAAGCTTGCAATTACTGCTCTAAGATCAATAAGACTCCATAGCGTTCAGGGAATAAACCTCTCAAGCCTCTCCGGCATGCGAATTTTCATAGCTTTTGAAAATCGTAATAGGTTACCTTTCGCGAGCCTTTACTCGCAGGTAGACGTTTCCGCGATGGTAACATGTTGATCACGACGGGTTAACCTCAAGCTCAATATTCAATTTGTATGCAAAGTCGGTTTTGGTGAGTAATTCAGAAAATAGCATACCACAACTAGATTTTGCTTTCATTTAGCTTTGATTAAGGCTTTATGAAAATTTGGTTTGTGACTGCTGGTCGGTCGGCAGCTTTTTGAAAGTTCCCTCTGTGAACACCGGTGGCTCATTTATTTCGCGGCTAACGTGTTAAAGGGGAGATCTATGTGGAGAAATACCAATATCCATTCTTGTGTAAGTTAAAAAAGATATATTAACACACGATGGCCTACACACCTGTGTATACATACTTGAGTAAGTGCTAAGGACTCATACTTGTGTAAGTGCTAAAAAAGATACCAACCTATACTAACATATATGTGCCAAATATCCAATAGGTCGATTATTAGGGAACCTCTCGCGTAACATAAAAAAGAGAACCAATATAAAAAAGAAAATTCATGTTATTTTTGATGGTAAGCGTTTCAGAATATAATAATTACGTATTCATGTTTGCACCTAGTTATGTTAGTGTTCGGTCAGATACCCATCAGGGGGATACAATTATTGTACCTATGGGAATTATCACTCCCAGGGGGAAAATGTGTGAGGGCCCGAGTTGAGAGTTAGGTAGGCCTTTTTTTTGTTGAAATAAAATGTTTTTTGTTATGTAAAGAATCACCTTTTTTCGGTTCACTACTATCCTGTTCTTCAGCACCTCTGACGTTCTTCTTCAACTTTTTTCTTATTTCATGAACTTATTTCCCATCTTACTGTTTCTATGCCCCTTAAGCATAGATTCCTCATTCTCTTATCTCCATACTAAATGATGCCTTCATTCTTCCTCTCTTCGATACGCTCTTTTTTGTAACGGTTAGGGAGGCTTAAACTAGCTTATAATCTTAATCTTAATATTAATCCCGTTCGGTCAGACACCGCCCAGTAAATATTTACCTGTGTGTCTATAAAATTTATATACCTATGGAGACCTAGATACCTCTGTGCCAGAAGACATGTTATAAAGTTGTTAGAAGAGCTACACACCTGTTGCTTATGTAAGTGTTATAAGAATACCCGCCTGTAAGGACCAACACATAGACTCGTGTGAGTACCAAAAATATCAGTGTTTGATAACCTGTGTTCTGGTGTGGCTGAAATTCTCGGGATATATATATGTATTAATTAATTAAATCAAAATAGAAAATTTATTTAAATAATATTTACATAGTCGGTAGATAGATCCGGTCTTCTTAAATAAGATTCCTTTTTCTTAGTTTGTTTCTTTGTTCAGCTGCTAGGCCGCTTCCAGTATTGCGCTGTCCTCCTGCCCCGTCATTGGTGAGTTTCAATTGTTGTCGATAATCTTAATTTACTTGCGCATACTTTGATTTATACTAAATGCCCTAGTCTTGTCACCGGTTTCAATGTCAGTTTTATTTCATTACAGGTCCTACGAGCACCAATTACCCATGTCAGTTTAGTACAGCTCAGTCCACCAGCCTGTGTATTTTCTTATTCAGCACACCTCTGGTTCATCTAGAGATTGTTCTTAAATATTCATTGAAATCTTTCACTCAGTATAGTTTACGTTTATCCAGAACTTTGATGTGACTCTGTCTAAATGAAAAATTCTGTATAAGTATCAGTGGTTATTATGCTACTTGTCCTTTTCGTCTTTTCTCGAATACTTATTTTTGTATCACATATAAATTTTTCTTTTGTTCTATTAAAGGCCATTAACTTTCGAGATTGTTTATCCTGGTATTGCAATATAAAAAAAATCTGTTTCCAAAAAGCCCTCAAGGATACCAGCTCGCCGTTTTTGAGAACCCATCCAAGATCCTTCCTGAATTAACCTTACAAATAGGGTAATTTCTAAACTATAAGACGCACAATCTTTATGTTACACCGGCTAGCCATTTTTGAGCATCTTAATTGTCGTTCGACCATTGCGAGGGTAGGGGAACCTCTATCCATGCCTCCTCAGGAAACGCATGAGAGCTTTATGATTCACTCCTGGGTGGAGAATGAATTGATGTTAAAAATGGAACTAATTTCAAATTTTTCGGTGCAATAGTTTAGAAATGAATGATGGCGGAAAATGAGGTTAATCGAGAAAATCGTCGAATATTGAGGGGCCACGAGAGCCCCGCTTCCTGCCCCCCACGGGGGCGTAAAATTTCTTTTAAATACAAAAAAAATGTTGTACTCGTCACGAGCATCAATTTGGTACTAATTTCAAGATTGTACGTTGTATAGTTTAGAAATTGCCCTTTTTGCTATGGTAATTCTGGAAGGATCTCTGATGGGTTCTCAAAAACGGCGCGCTGGTTAAAGGAAACGGTTTATCAACAATCATTCGACCAAGAAGGCAATTCGAACTAAGAGCTAGAGTTTGCCCTGACATATATATTATAAAACATATATATATAAATATATTTATACATATTTAAATTTTTTAATTTATAACTCGAACTTTTTGCCAAACACGTGTATTGCCGACAGTCTGGAAGTCTCAAATAAAGCGGATGTTTTAATTTTCTACGCATGCTTGAACCAACAGGAACTGCGACTTTGATGCGCCTTTCGTTTTAGATCAAAGCAATCTACAAAGAAACTCCAATAAGATACCATTGCTGAACATAAGCGACACTCAAATGAATGGGAGGAACATCTGATGCTCAATTACCAGCTTAAAGGAGGTAAGAGTGGACCGAATTTGTTACTTCTGAACTTGCACTACGCTGAAACTAAATTAACAAGTTAGGGTCGTTTGAACTGATGATTGCGATAAATGACTTCAAAACAAAGCACGTCAAATCAGTAACTTGAAAACTAAATGCGTATATCATCAATTCTGAGTCTTCTTCAAAGTTGAACATAATGGTACGCCTTAGGGGCTTTTGAAAAGATGATCCCGCTAAGTAACTTCGAAAGAAACTTGAAAAATATAAATCTGAATTATCACTTTGAAGTTTCCTTTGTATTTGACTGTAATGCTCACCGTATTTGACTGTAATGCATTTTCAGCTCGAACTGGGAGCTTCCGTTCTGTCTGTGAAAGTACTGCATTAGTGGTTCAGTGTTCTTAAGCTTGCGTTCTGTTCTGTCTGTGAAAGTACTGCATTAGTGGTTCAGTGTTCTTAAGCTTGCGTTCTGTTCTGTCTGTGAAAGTACTGCATTAGTGGTTCAGTGTTCTTATGCTTGCGTTCTGTTCTGTCTATGAAAGTACTGCAGTAGTGGTTCAGTGTTCTTAAGCTTGCGTTCTGTTCTGTCTATGAAAGTACTGCATTAGTGGTTCAGTGTTCTTAAGCTTGCGTTCTGTTCTGTCTATGAAAGTACTGCATTAGTGGTTCAGTGTTCTTAAGCTTGCGTTCTGTTCTGTCTGAGTAAATACTGTATCAGTGACTCAATGTTCTTAAGCTTGTATTCTGATCCGTCAGCAAAAGTACTTCATAAGTGATTCAGTTTCAAACTATTTGAGTCAGGCCCTATACGACATCACTTGAGTAGAAGCTATAGTTGTGCTATGCAAGCCTGGATTTGCGCGAGCTCTCTTGAAAGAAATTTGTTCTGGGCCAACCCTACCTTCTAGTTAGTTCATTTTAATCATAGAATTCTAAGTTGTCAGTTTAATTATGAGTTATGGGTTAACCGTACGAAATAGTCTGTCGATTGTAGTAAATTAATTACTACTCCTCAGTTTAATATTGAGTTTTTTCCTTTATAAATCTTCAATACAAATCTTTCAAGGCTTAGTTTGGACGCTAAAGAAAACTCCCTTTGGTGAACCCTCATGACAAAAATTGAACGAAGAGATAAGAGCGATTCTCTTTTTCCACAACAGCTATTCCCAACAGGGAGGCTTGCAAAAATTAACAATTAACGAGCAATTGACAGCAGAGATCCTTTAGGCTTCGTAGGACTGAGAAGAGCTTCCAGTGGTGCTGCGAACTCGAAATAAGAGCGCAAGAATAAGAGCGAACAAGGACGAAATAAGAGCGCAAGAATAAGAGCGAAATAAGGGCGAAATAAAAGCGTAAGAATAGGAGCAAAATAAGAGCGCATGAATAGGAGCGAAATAAGGGTGACAGCGCAAGAGTTTAAGAAATACATTAACAACTGGAAATACAACAACGAAATACAAGCGCAAGAAGTAACTGATGGGTTAAGAAATACATTAAACAAGAGGAAATAAGAGTGATATACGAAATAAAAGCGCAAGAAGTAAGTAGAGTCTTCGGAAATAGATAAAAAACAGGAATTGCAGTACCACAACAGGAGGAAACAACAGAGAACGGAGGGCATAAGGAAAGGCCTTACACCGACGCTCCTCAGAACTCCTTCGTTCCGACAATCACTGAGAAAGATTGCGCGAGACTATCTATACTGGTAATGAGTATAACATTGATACAGTTAGCGATACTACTTCTATGAAGTAAACATGAGTCACACACTCGACTCTAGCATAAAGCAAATTGTAGGCATTATACTGACATATGCTGTTTAGTAATGCCCAGTGGGCAAACTAGCCTCGTTAACGCGGTTGAGCGTGAAAGTAAACACTTTGACTGCGACGTGACCCACCGGTGGTCACTGAGGGGATTTTCATAATGCTATTGACCGACTTGCAACCATAAGATCAATTCTCAAAAATACTCAATGAAAATCACATGCAACCTATTTAATGTTCGTTATTTTCAAAATTTATCTCTGAAGTTAACTGTAATTGGAACCGGATATTAAATTTCATTTTAACCCGCCGCCGTTAACGTGTTGAAGTTCAACCCACACCAGAATGGATGGGATAGTTAACACTTTGACTGCGACCACTAAATAATAAGTACAATGCCAAACTCAAATTTAAAGCCAATTGTAGTAAATTGGAAATACCAAACATGAACTGGATCCTGCCTTCATTTAGCTTTGATTAAGTATTCATGAAAATTGAGTTTGCGACTACTGGTCGGTCAGCAGAATTATGAAAATTACCTCCGTGTACCACCGGTGGCTCACGTCGCAGTTAAAGTGCTAAGACAGACAGAATAGTAGAAGGAGGGCCGACTGAGAAAAAATAGAGAAAAATAAAACCTTATCCTTCATTGTGATTTTGCCAGACTCCGAGACAGACTAATTTAACTGGACGCAGCGGAGGTATCCCCCGTCGTTCTACGGTGAGTGAACTTTGATTTCTTTTAACTCATTTCAACTGTTCATTTAGAAACAATTTAAATAGTGTGCGCTAGTGTGCAAAGCTTATTATTTATCGTTTGCTGAGAAGGGACCCACCGGTGGTCACTGATGGAATTTTTTAACTGCTGCCGACCGACCAGCGGTCTCTAACTCAATTTTTATAGATGCTCAATGAAAGCTTAACTTAAAGAAGGCACGATCTTGTTCGTGCTTGCCATTTTAAAAAAATTCCTTCACAATCGACTTCAAACTGATGTTCAATATTCAATTCAAATTTAACTTCTAAAGTTGTTGGCAGCTTTATATTTCCAAACACTAACTTGGTCCATTAAAATACCATCAATCTTAAACGATTGTTAAAAATTTTCACTCGAGCCATCGATGGGTCGTTTCAAAGCAGGAAGAACTTAAGCCAACCCATCGATGGGTTGTATTGCAAGCAACGTATTGAGTTCCGATACTTTGTCTTCACGTAAGATCCATCAGAAAAAATTGGCCAAACGTTGCCTTCAGAGCACAACGGAATGGAAACTATTTATGACACTGTGTTCTTTTTTATCAGCTTTGTGAATTGGAATTACGTGAGAGCAGGTAAAACTATATGCAATGTTTTCATGCAAGAATGTTATATCCTAAGGCTGCAACCGATCGCTCTTATATGTTGCTTTTGTTCAACAAGTTTTCTAAAACGATATATTTTTAAATACTCTTTTTTACAAGAGAAATCATTACGGACCTCCCTTCATGTTGAATAAATATTGATACTCGTAAAAGACGATTTTCCATGAAGATTTTAGACGTCTTTTTTTCATGAAAAAAATCGTCTTTCTTTAGACGAGTTTCTATGGTCGAAGAATGTCTATAGAAGAATCATTACAGTACTTCACGTGTTCAGTTAACCCGCTTGGTTCACCACCGGTGATCGTAGAGAGGATTTCAATGATACCTTGTCACAATCTGCATGTTGATTTGTGCTCAATCAACTCCAGGTGATGGTGCATATCAATTTATTTCCTCTCTCACTTGTAAGTTCAATGCTGGAACTGAGTGTTATTGGAGTCGAAGCATTGGTTTTGGTTTAACTTACCAGGGTCAATGGGTGAAGAAACGTCGACATCAGTCATTAAAGCTATTAGAACTAAATTTGAACTATTTGATGTTAGTTTAAGGCTCCCTAACCGCAACGAAAGCGTCCCAAAGAGAGGAAGGAGGAGAGCACCATTTGGCATGGACTTGAGGGAACGCGGAACCTATGAACAAAGTGCGTAGAAACAGTTTGTCAAGAAAGATATTTATAAAACAGAATAGAAGTTGAAGAAGAAATAGTTGGTGCTGAAAAACAGTGCAGCAGTGAACCGAAAGAAGATGATCCTTAACAAAACAAAAAAATTATTTCAACATAAAGAAGGCCTACCTAACTCTCAGCTCGGGACCTCACATTTTTTCCCTGTGAATGCCGATTCTATTATATATAATACGTGCACCCACCTGGAAGGTAAATTTGAACTATCTAATTTTAAATTTCAGCTCAACTGATTTCGGTCAACATGTTAAGAAACTGTATATCATATATCTTAACTAAATAAATTGAGTTTGAACCATCTACTTAGAACCTAAGCGTCCGTTATTCGAAGTATTTCTTACGCCAAGTGATCTGGAATCTGTAACTTGACCTTAGTTTCCGCTACACGAAATGCCTTCGTATGTCATCGAGACCGGAATATAGTGATGTCTACATATATATTTCTTCAAAAACGGAATATGGTTTGTTAACCTTGATATGTTGACAATGTGTATGAGCTAAGAAGTACCTCTCGGTAATTGCTCATTCGCCTACTCGAATGAATGATTCACATTTCAATGATTTCACCATTTTTTTATTAAATAAATTTCAGCGAACGGTGAAAAATATTATCGAGCCATAATATTTTTTACGCTTTTTAAAACGAATCGAAATGTATTCGAGGAGTAAAGACGGTTTTTCAATTCTGCTACTAAACCCTAACCTACCTAACTCTAGCGACAGTACAAGATAGTGTAGTCAACGTGTCAAATTCAAAACAAGATCTGACGAAAAATTGCGCATCAAACGGCGTTTTTTGTCGTTCATCGAATAAAAATTGACGTTTCCGCCTCCCGAGCGTCAGTTTTATGGCTTGTCTAAGCGTGTTCGCTTCAAACGATCTGTTGGCGAATTTTTCAATAAAATATTCAAGGTTGAATGCATACTTTTTACCGCATAAATAAAATGCTCGCTAGAATGTCCCGTCGCCGTATGTAAGACAAAAAAAAATACAGTATGTCCCACAAAAACCCGAACCGAGTATTCATTTTCCCGTATTAGTAATACCATCATAAGAATACCATAAGCATTCAATTTCAAGCAAAATTATGCGGTATTACTGGTCACTACTGATACGTGAAATAATTACGGGTGTTACTGATACGGGAAAATAAATACTCGGTTCGGTTTTTTGTGGGACACACGGTACAGAGTGCAAGTGTGGGCTGTTCTAGAAACTGCAGTGTCAAGTATAACCCCGGTAGAGGAAACAAGGTAGGGTAATTTCTATGGGGGAATATGCACTTCATCTTGTTCGGCTAGCCAATACAAAAGCCTTATTTCAAATAAACTTTATGACGTCACCAAACCGACATGTCGTAAGGCCAATAGTGGAGACGGATTTAGGGTAGCAGTGCTACCAGATGCAATATGAGCGCTGCTATTGGTTCGTTGCCGTGATGTCAGCAAACCCACAGTCGACAAAAAAGACTGGTTTTTATTAAGACTGGCATTTATTTAAGCATATTAAATTGATCTTTTCTCTGCTATGTAGTCATCACCTGCGCATTGCTAGGCACATTCTAATGAACAAAAGGTTTAAAATGGAATATATTTTTATTGACTTAGCAGTTTCATTCAGTCTAATAGCCACTTTCCTAACATTTAACAATAAGGTAACTTCAAATTTTATTAGTTGGAATAAGGATAAGATTCTTATAAACACTTTTTTTCTATGTTTTATCAACTAAAAAAATGTTGAAAATATCTCAAAATATAGACAGAAGTTCGGTTTCCTCAGTCGAAAATTTATCTTCAGTAATCACCTGTCCTGAAAATACCTCTGGTTCTTCAATATTCACTCATTTCTATTATAGAAATTGGCAGATTCATCTGGTTTTATCACATCGTTCTACAACAAGTGTTTGTACATGAACTCTTCTGCCATGTTTTTATACGTTCGCAAACCCGAAAGCTCGTAGATGTCCCCATTATTATTTTACCAAAACCCGAGCAGAAACAAGGCCCAGGTTATCCATGCAACCCATGACCTGTTTTTTTCAGCTTCAGTTTTGTTTTAAAGGAACCGGCAGCTTTCTAAAGGGCTTTGATTTATTTGCAGCTGCTTTGGCTTCGTTCTAAGGCAGGTACCGACATAAAATAGAGAGAGCTTTTAAATTCTACAGCCTAAAGCAAGGCTGCCGTATACAGACTACGCTTCACAATATAACAGGATGAACTACGTCAGTTTTCAAATTATTTTGTGGAATAGATACCTGCAAATGTATGGTATTTTATTATGTTATTACTCTCGAATGAAGAAAGTAAATTTCTCGATAGGAAAATATCATACGTTCAAATTTTCACACGCTCGATTTATTTTAGTGGGACTGCACATAGAAATAAAATTTTGTGAGGGAAACAATAATGATAATACAGAACCTTTTGCCTATCATGCCCGTCATTCAATCTAGAAAATTTAATGAGCTAACCATATTAAAATTAGGGATACGATTGAAAAATTAAAAGAGGTATAAAGTAGACATCATTCACTCATTTGTCTTTGGGCGCATTACAAATGGTTCGTAATTTCATACGTTCATCAAGAGTTTGACAAAATGCAACTCGTTTAAAATTAAAATTAATTCCTATCGTCAGGAAGACTCATCAGCGGCAATTCGAATTCAAATGAAGCTGCTCTGCATTTATTCTAATTTTCATTCATTTTCATAGCCCTCAAGTAACTAAAGTTTCGATTTCGTTTCTAATTCAGCCAATTATTTCTGGAATGGATTATTTTAATTAAAGAAAGACATATTCCAAACATGAGATTTGACGCGAGGTGAATTATTGCATGAAGTCTTTTTAGTGAAGTGAGCAATCATTATTCTACCCACAGAAAAACATAGTGAATAATCATAATCCTAAGGACGTAATCATAGTGAGCAATTCTTATTCTAGCCGCAGAAAAATCATATTGAGAAATCATAATCCTACCAGCAAAACAATCCTAGTAAGCAATCCTAATCCCAATGGCAAAACAATCATAATCAGCAAGCGCGAGCTTTAATTAATTCGGTTGCCGGTATCTTAATTAATTTATCAACTAATTATTGCTTACCACTAACGAACTTAAAAAAAAATAGTTGTATTCATGGATCGGTGGTAAGAAAGTTTGAGTTTTAGACATTATGGGAACATGAAATTTTAATTAAAAACCTTCAGAGGACATAATTTTAAAAGGACTCGCATTGAAGGTGTGGTTACGAAATAAGATAGGCTAATTGAGATGCAATAGATTTTTTCGCGGAAATTCTTAATTAAGATACAAGATTCGATTTTTTGCAATAGATTTTTTTGTTTTTTTTTCAAAATAAGAAACGGCACCCGTCATCGTGTACCGTCTGTGTAATCTAATTTTTCCAGTTTTTGAGTATATTTGAGAGTCCACACAGCTGGTTAGGTTGAGTTACACGAATATTTTACTTCAGTCTTGATTTGGATGTGAAAATTTATGAAAAATTCAGGAAAAATAATTACAATTACAATTACAATATTCTGACATTTACACAAAAACAATTTTCTTTTCTGAAAGATTTAAATGAGTACAACGAAGTTCTAAAAAAGAAGTTTCATCTTTTCAGCATTGCAAGGGTATGCACTATGCATTCTTCAAAAAAATTCCATGCTTAAATAATGAGTCATAACATTCTTTTCATTGCAAGAAGTTTGGTTTAAAACGAGTTGGAATGGTACCAGACTATTTTTGTTTCTATCAAAGATTGTACTTAAAATACAAAGAATTAGAAATATCGGCAGTTACTGAATTATTGGTGTGAAAAATTCAAGCTGCTATCGAGAACTTAGTTAAAAAATAACAGAAATTACTTTTAGAATTTATTTCAAACGTCTACCTGTGCTCAAAAATTGGGTTCATGAATAGCAGGGATAAAATATTGGTGCCAAAAGTTTCCTGTTCTCAGAAATTGGGTTCATGAATAGCAGGGATAAAATATTGGTGGAAAAAATTTCCTGTTCTCAGAAATTGGGTTCATGAATAGCAGGGATAAAATATTGGTGCCAAAAATTTCCTGTTCTCAGAAATTAGGGGTGAATGAAATAGGGAGATCAAAAAGTGTGCCCAGTTTCATCACCAACTCCTCGAAATTTAAGAAAAATTAGAGGAATTTAAAATTTGCCACCGAAAACTTCAGCAACTCTCAGGTATTATGTTAAAAAAACAAGAATGATAATTGGTGACAAATAACTTCACGAACTCCAGGAAAAAAGGCTCGAAAATACCTCTGTTGACCACCAAAGAAGCTCGAACTTTGTAAGTTAAGTTGACGAGAAGATCTCAAGCTGATTTCTGTCTCCAACAGCTAAGGACTCCAAACACAAAAGAAGAAACTTACCGGGTTTTCCTGGGAACTTTGCAGCTGCTTAAAAAGAGCAAAGTTTGTCCCTGTAGAAGTTCGACATCTGAAGTAATGATTTCTCCAGAGGTCGCGACAGGTGTTTGAAGTTCTTTTTTAAACTGTGTGAGGATCTGCACAGCCCGACTTCATGGTTGGATTAGAATAATTTTGTTTGTTATATTGAGACCGTGAATTGGAAGAAATCTGAATCTTGAGACCTACGTGGGAGATGATCACGGTAGAGGAAACAAGGTAGGTTCAAACCAGTCTTTTTTTCGGTGACGGTGGGGTTTTGCTGACGTCACGGCAACGAACCAATAGCAGCGCTCATATTGCATCTCGTAGCACTGCTACCCCCAAATCTCGCTTCACTATTGGCCTAACGACATGGGGTTTTAGTGACGTCATAAAGTTTGTTTGAAATAACGCCGTTCTATTGGCTAGCCGAACAAGAGGAGGTGTATTTTCTCCCATAGAAATGAGCCTGCCTTGTTTCCTCTACCGTGGAGATGATCCCGTCGGCTTCTCGCTCAATTTCAAGCCTTTCCCATGGTGAACTTGATTTTACTTCAGTCTTGATTCTTGGCCCTAGAAGTCGCTGAACTTATTCGGGCCCACAGGTAGCTATACTCAAATTTGACCATTGTACTAGACTTAAGTAAAATTCTACCTCTGTATCACCTGTGGTAAATAAATTGTTTAAATTGTTTAAATTGTTTAAAATTTCAATTTTCCGCAGAAGTTTGCCAACCGAAGCTGAGAACTGAGTGCTCAAAAATTTCGTTGTTCCATTTTCAATTTACCATTAAATATCCCGCAATGAGGGGAATCTCTACGTTCAACCTTGGAGAAAATAATACGATGATATTTCTTGCTTCACAAATAGAAACAGCTTAAGAATCTAACACACCTCAACGATTAGTAAAAACTATGGAAGGTATTTTATTTTCAGACCTTTAACGTAATGCGACGAACAATTTGCGTGCGCGAGTATGGAAGATGCATTTGAAATCGAGGTAATAATAATAATAATAATAATAATAATAATAATAATAATAATGGCATCTACGAATGCTTTATTTCCAATTCAAGCCTGATACATATCACCTTGTACATTGGATTTTCAAATGCCTTATAACTAACACCAGGACGCCATGACGCTTTCCCCCGGTCAAGACCGGTACCCATTTCAGACACCTGGGTAGAGTGGGGTATTGGGTTTGGAATTTTTCCCCTATACCCAACAGAGAAAATCGCCACCAGCGCCGGGACTCGAACCTGGGTTTGCCCGCTCGGAGGCGGGTCCGAAAGCAACACGGCTATGACGATCACTCAAGAAGGTGTTGGTAAGTAGGTAAAGTAGTAGGTGCAGTAAAAGGTCAATTTTCCTAGAGATGCCTTAATTGGACCGCGTTTGGTGACGCATAGTTCAAACACAGCGAATTGAAAATTTGTTCGCAATTACAGCAAAGCGACTGAATATTAAAAACACTCATAAAAGACACGTTAATGGCTTTGCAAATAATTTTAAACATTAAGGATTTTCAAACACCCGTTTGAGTCGAACTGTTACCCGTTCATCGTGTAATTGGTACTATTGTACACTCATGAATTTAAAACATTTCTCATAGCAGGCTATTTTCAAAGTCCCTGAAGCCCTCCTCATCGCCTTACACGTTCCCCGCGTATTGTGTACCATTCGGTGAATTGCTCATTCACGTACCGGTATGAACGAATGACATTCCATCTGTTTCGCCGTCTTCTCAAAAAATAACTTATCTAACGAGGTGAAATGGTATCGTGCAATTACATTTTTACATATCCTAAGAAGGATGAAAATGTATTTCATCAGTAAAGTCAATTTCTTAATTCTACTACTTACAACCCTTCAAACCAACCGTTGACAAACAACCGCGGAAACGCAGTGAAGTTGTTCAGGTATACCCAACTCAAAAATTCCTCAAAATAATCCAATGTAACAACGAGAGGGGAGCAAAGAATAAAACTTTAAAGCTTCAGTCCACGTGTAAAAAAAACAGTCGTTGGAACTGCATTAGTGTGAACTGTAAATAGCATTTCCTAGCGTCAAAATAAGGAGTGCAGACCATGGAAATTTTGCCGCTGAGAGGTTTCCGATTTTCTCGTATCGGCTTCCCAGCGGCTGACAAATCTAAGCTTTTACGTCTACGCAGCAACGCTTGCCGAAGCCTTGAGAGCTGTTGTTTTTAACTCTACGACGATATCTTAAATTATATCGCTCGTTGGGAAGAACATCGTCATAACTCCAAGTTTTTGGAAAATTGGCTTATCCATACAGTTGTCACGAAACGGACGCTGCTGCTGCCTCATCCATGTTCGTAGTGAGGATTCGAAACCTTAGTGAAAGGGGAGAAATGAAACCACAGAGCGGAAATAACACAGAAAAAGGAAATACAGAACAGTTGGAAAATACAGACAAAATAACTACTGATCTGCTCACCCACACCAGTACCTCTAGTTAACACGGGACAATGAAAAGCACCTGATACATTTATTCGTACTTTGTTTAAGTGTTAATGTTGAACACGTGATTAAGTATTTTGATTTACTGACAAGTGCACCTTTAAACATATGCGTGGCAAATGTGAGAAGCCTACACTGCTGCAACGCCCAACCTTTGTGTTACAATAAATAATCCAAGGGAACAGAAATGTAAAATGTTGCTGCCTCCAGAGGCCAAATACACACTGCAAAACGTACCGCGCATCACCCCCAACGGTTAGCATTCAGCGCGCGCGCGAGCATCCAGACACTTCCCTGTACGCAGAGTGCCTACTCCTAGTGTTTACACTGGGGGTTTTCTTGATGGAAACTTGATGTGACCCATAGAGGTTTTACTATACTCATCAGCGACATTTCTCCGCGGTGCAACCTCCCCAAGCTGCATGAGATTTGAAAGCTGCAGAGAGCACCACGTCACCGAGAATGCCCAGCTGCAGAGACAGCCCTCGGTTGCAGAGAGTTCTCAGGTTGCGGCGATACAACAACAACCCCACCCGCCTGTAATAATAAACAGGGTTGCATAATCTATTCCCCGAGACATGAACGTCATTAAATCCCCTTAAAACAATTAATCATACTAAAAATTATTCATTTCCCTCTGTACTAAAAAAATATTTATTTCCCTCTGAATGGATACTAAAGACGAAGTACATTAATTCCGTACATTTTACTTGAGAGACAATTTAGCCTTTCCCCACACCATGAATTTTAACTAACTCTCTCCACATTTTAACTTCACTGTTACAAACAAAGACTCCCATTCAAATGAATTTCATATGAGATATAATTGGATGCTCATTTTACCCCACTTTACAAAAGAACAAATCACAAAGCTCCCTGCTCGAGAACAATCTAAAATGCAGACCTAAAGAACTAATTGGCTTTCTAATATACAAATGAAGATCACTGCGCCCCACCTAGACAACAGCTTCAGTGAAAAATAAAGACTTCACTTCGCTAAAAATAAAGCACAGATGTTCTGAATTTCCATTTTATACCCCATATTCAAAATAAAATATAAAGATTGCGCTATAATAAAAACCCGAATATTCGGAATTCCACTTGGCTTTTCCTAACAAAGAGCACAGAACAGCCTCTCCCCTCCCATCGTGGATCGCGCTGTCCTACATCTTGTCTAGCACCAGGTCAAAGCCAAATAGACCGGTTATTTGTTCATCCTAAGCCTTTATACCTCACCCGCACAAATGACGCGCACCGTGGGGCTGTGCGCTACCCGCGAAAAATTGAAAGTGACGTGGCATTTCGCGATTGGCTAACCCTCGAGCGTCACCTCTCTACACTGACGTGTACCTTACTTCACAATATTGCTACGCCTATCCCTCTCAAATAAAAAACACTTCTTATTTCCCTTGCTCGTAGACAATGATCTTTTTTTAACCAACTATTTTCCCATGCTATGTTGTTTATTTACAATAACTCCCGTATGTGTGATGTATTTCGGCCTAGCTCTCAGTACAGCCTCTACCCTCTACAAACTCCTCCCGACTCCTGAGGTAAGGCACACCCCAATACCCCTCGGTATGCCGCGCAGCGTCGACCTACCGGTTGCCTGCCTCTGTAGCGCCGGTTCTCCAACATACATAGATCCCGCGTATTGCGTATATCCTCTCTACGCATATATATATATTACGCTTATGATCAAAACTTTTCGATCAAAACTTATTCCGTAAAGTAGTTTGCAAAGTTAAAATCACTTCTCCTGCGTAATAAAGAATCTTGACTTGTGACGTTGTTTTTCTCAATGAGCGATAATTCCAATCGGTCGATTCTTAGGGAATCTCACGTGTAAGAAAAAAAGGAGGACTAACGCAAAAATGAGCATTTTTTATTTTCATGGCAAACGTTTTGGAATATTATAACACCATCGTCAGAGCTGAAACATAAAAAGGGCAAACTTTTCAGGTACAGAAATAGTCAGTGAAATAAGTAAACAAATACCTATAGAACTTAGCTCCTAATCCCTAATCAACACACACCCTCATTGGCTTACTTAAGCACCCCTGCACAAGCACATACAATTATACATATACACCTATATTAAGATCCAAAATTGTGGATTGAGATCTAAGATCCTGAATTAGGATCCAAGATCCTGAATTAGGATCCGAGATCCTGAATTAGGTTCCCAGTTCCTGAATTAGGATCCGAGATCCTGAATTAGGATCTAAGATCTTGAATTAGGATCCGAGATCCTGAATTAGGATCTAAGATCTTGAATTAGGATCCGAGATCCTGAATTAGGATCTAAGATCTTGAATTAGGATCCGAGATCCTGAATTAGGTTCGCAGATCCTGAATTAGCATCCAAGATCCTGAATTAGATCCAAGATCCTGAACAAGGATCCAAGATCCTGAATTAGGATCCAAGATCCTGAATTTAGATTCAAAATTCTCAATTAAGGAACAAGATTCTAAATTAGGTTCTAAGATCTTGAATTAGGATACAAGGTTTTTAATCGGGATCTGGGACAAGTAAGATCCAGAATTTTGAATAAGAATTCAGCCTCCTGAATTAGAATCCAAGATTCTAAATTGAGATCGAAGATTCAACGTATATTACGATCCAATATTCTGAATTAGGACATAAATCATGAATTGAGATTTAGGGATCCTGTCGTTCAACATACATGGATTCCTTTTCTTCTTCCCTCAACGCACGTAAGTCTTGCTCCAACATCATTGTTGATAAAGCAATCAAAGTCCTAAAATCTAGGAGACATCAGTTAGAAACATGAACACTCTACTTTTTGCAGTTCTGCAATAATTACAGTTCTCACGGTGTTCACTCACAGTTTGCATGTCAACAGAGTTCACAATTATTCTACTTAATTCATTTACAGGGTGATTGAGGTATCAGTGGACACTTATATTTTTGTAATTTAAACTAACACTATGATAGTTAACGAATTTCTACCTCTATGCGAAACGTTAGAAATTATATTTTATCCGAATATATACCTTGACTTATTAAATGATGAAAGTAGCTTATCTTGCTCTTTCATTTTCACTACGGTTGGTGCGGCTCCCTGATGATATTTATTTTGAAGCCTTAGATAGAAATCGTAGCCAATGGAAGAGTATGTCTTCCTACAAGATTCAGCTCTATTTCATAAAGCTATCAAAACCCAGGATTGGATGGCCGAGAATTTTCATGATCATGTCACACTAAAATTATGGCCTCCTAACTCACCAGACCTTGATCTTTTGAATTATTACGTGAGGGGCTTCGGTGAAAAGAAAGTTAATAAGCATCCCCATAACACCAAATCCTCCCTGATTTAAGCAATAGCCCGAGCAATGGAGGACATAAGTAAAGGGCACCTGATCAAAGCGTAAACTGTCTATCGGACTCGAAATGAGGTGGTGATAGAAGCCGAAAGAGGATGGATAGAATAAAACTTTGGTTATTATTTTATTTATTTATTTGTTACAAGAAATTGTAAGTTTCAACGTTGAACAGTCTCATTTTCTGTTTTCTTAAAATGGGTAAGGTGTCCGCAGAACCTTACGCACCCTGTATCTATGAGAACTCATTTCAATACAGTTCACATCATTACTTGAATTCCAGTCACACGCAGTTCACAGTCACTGGCAGTTCACTGATCTCCACAGTTTACTGTTCTCCACAGTTTACTGTTCTCTACAGTTTACTGTTCTCTACAGTTTACTGTTCTCTACAGTTTACTGTTCTCTACAGTTTACTGTTCTCCACAGTATACTGTTCTCCACAGTTTACTGTTCTCTACAGTTTACTGTTCTCTACAGTTTACTGTTCTCCACAGTATACTGTTCTCCACAGTTTACTGTTCTCTACAGTTTACTGTTCTCCACAGTTTACTATTCTCTACAGTTTACTGTTCTCCACAGTTTACTGTTCTTCACAGTTTACTGTTCTCCACAGTTTACTGTTCTCCACAGTTCACTGTTCTCCACAGTATACTGTTCTCCACAGTTTACTGTTCTCTACAGTTTACTGTTTCCCACAGTTTACTGTTCTCTACAGTTTACTGTTCTCCACAGTATACTGTTCTCCACAGTATACTGTTCTCCACAGTATACTGTTCTCCACAGTTTACTGTTCTCTACAGTTTACTGTTCTCCACAGTTTACTGTTCTCCACAGTTCACTGTTCTCCACAGTTCACTGTTCTCCACAGTTCACTGTTCTCCACAGTTTACTGTTCTCCACAGTTTACTGTTCTCCACAGTTTACTGTTCTCCACAGTTTACTGTTCTCCACAGTTCACTGTTCTCCACAGTTCACTGTTCTCCACAGTTCACTGTTCTCCACAGTTTACTGTTCTCCACAGTTTATTGTTCTCTGTACAAATGAAAGCACATTTGGGATCAGTGCGAAATGAAATACGTGTCCTGGCCATAAGCCGACATTTTGCGGATGTTGGGAGTGCTGATCAAAATTCTTGCGGTGTCTCTCGTTGTAATTCTGAGAAATCCAGAAAATATATAAACTGCAGTACGTTTCCTATTTTACGCATCAAGATATTTCTTCCTACGAACCGAGAATCTTGAATTTTTTGACCGAGTTACCCGAAAGTTTCAGCATAAAGCAGTTTTTTTAACTCATAAGTTCCCAAGCACCACGCAAATTTAGTTCCTTTTCTTAGAATTTCTTCCGACACACATCTTTCTATATTGTTTATTGATTCTCAGTGTCGGATTTTGAGTAGAAATGTCACGGCAATCAATTGTTAGCTTCGTAAATTATGAAGTTTTTCTCAAAAAGACTCAACTTTATTAATTAGCAGAAGGAAGTCAGATTTTAACTGCTCAAACTTCCCCATGGCTTATAGAAAGAATCAGGTCTCGCTTCTAATAAAAATCAATTTAATTGATTACATAGTCAAAAATCGTCAATAATGCTGGTTGAGTGAGTAAGAAAAATACATTTTTCACTTATTCAGAACGCTAGATGTTGATCATTAGCCGGTGAAATTCAAATTCTTCAAAAGAGAAATTTAAAAGTATTTCTTCTTGACGCCCGATCATCCTTCTCTGATGCTTTGAATTTATATTTATCATGAAATAAGCGTCGTTTTTTTATGCGAAAAAAATCTCCAATTAGTAAAGCAAATAACGAGCAATGGAGAGAGGAAGATGTTATCAACAACAAATCCATTGAAAAAATTTGGTTTAGAGACCATTTTCATCCTCTCTTATTGTCTACGAAAATTCTACCTAAAAATTTCATCATGAAATTTCAGTGTTTTTCTTTTCAATTTTAGGAACAATTCTATTTTTCGAATGATCAATAGCAATACATTCATTATTTTCTTTTCGCCCTTTCCATGAGAAGTTCTTATTTTAAATTTTTTCAACGGAAGTAAACTCCAGTAGCAACTTTCCATAAAAATGAACCCAGAATATACCTCAAAAACATTCGAAGCGGAAAATGCCAACATTTTGATTGGATGAAACCTCATTTGAAGCAATCCTTTCAACTTTTAGAATAACTCCAAATTTCAGCACAACATCATAGATAAGTGAACAAAATTGGTGAGTGCACAGAAATTTACTAAGCTTTGTTTTCAAATTCATTTAGGAATACGTGAATGCGCTGAGCGTTAAACTTGAGTTTGAAGTCTTAAATAAAATCTAATCTACCCTTCACTTGTGTCGGTAACTCCAGATCGCATTAAACGTTTATATAATGGGTCGACAAAGTTGGTCAATCACTGCTAGTAGTTGAAAGATGAAAAGCTCAAGTATTTAAGCACATTTTTACTGTGACGTGTGCCACCGGTGGTACACGGAGGTAATTTTCATAATGCTGCTGACCGACCAGTGGTCGCAAACTCAATTTTCAAGAATACTTAATCAAAGCTAAATGAAGGCACGATCCAGTTCATGTTTGCTATTTTCAAAATAGTTTACTACAATTGACTTTAAATTTGAGTTTGGCATTGAACTTAATATTTAGTAGACGCAGTCAAAGTGTTAATTAAGCCCATTTTTGCTGCTTAGCTTGTCATGCAGTCATGGTACACCAGCCTTGGGAGCGTCGGTGTCCAACACTCAAATCTCACGTAGAGTAGGCTCAGCGATGATATTGAAAATATCTAAGCATTTGACTCCGCTAGGTTCTATAAAGATTACATTAGATTATTATTAATAGCGACTTTAAGCCTCTCTATCCGCTACAGAAGCGATCCAAAGAGAGGAAGGAGGATCGAAGCCACCATTTAGTATGGAGTTAAGGGAACGCGGAATCTAAGCAGAAGGGGCTTAGAAAAAGTAAGTTGAGAAAGAAAATTACGATACACGATCAAAGTCGAAAACGAAAGTAGTAGGTGCTGCAAAACAGGAGAGCAGTGAATCGGAAAAAATGTCCTTAACATAACAAAAACATTTCATTTGAAAAAAAAGAATGCCTACCTAACTCTCAGCTCGGGCCCTCACACATTTTCCCCTAGGAGCGCTGATTCCCATAAAGACAATAGTCGTCTCCCCTGAGGGGCTCGGTTCTCTCATATTGGGCAATTATTGTGCTCATTGTGGGAATAGATAAACGCTTGTTAATTTTTTCATCACAATATGCTGTGGTGGAGGTGCAAAGCTGTGTGTTGCACACAGGGGGTTCCAAAAAATGGAAAAATGCATTGATCCTTTGACTGGTGGTAGCTCATGTATTTTTTTTCTGCTATCAAGTGCAACTAATTTTTTTTAATAATATTTTCTTAAATATTACGTTATTTTCTTTCATTCAGCTCATCAGACTTGTTTCCATGTCAACCAACTCATACATGAACCCCAAATCAACGCAATCGACGCACACATCAACACAAAATCAACACAATCAACGCCAACATCAACACGAAATCAACATAATCAACGCAAGCATCAGCAAAAAACCAACACAATCAACGTCTACATCAACACAAAACTAACACAATCAACGTCTAAATCTACACAAAATCAACACAATCAACGTCTACATCAACACATAACCAACACAATCAACGTCTACATCAACACAAAACCAACACAATCAACGTCTACATCAACACAAAACCAACACAATCAACGTCTACATCAACACATAACCAACACAATCAACGTCTACATCAACACAAAACCAACACAATCAACGTCTACATCAACACAAAACCAACACAATCAACTCATACATCAACACAAAACCAACACAATCAACGTCTACATCAACACAAAACCAACGCAATCAACGTCTACATCAACACAAAATCAACACAATCAATGCCTACATCAACACAAAATCAACACGCCTAAGTCAGCACAAAATACGTGAATACTGGGCGCCAAAAGAGGGGGGACATTTTTGGGGAGACCCTGTAGATTGAGAGAGAACTGCTTAGATTGGATTTTAGATTGACTTCTTGCTATCTGGTCGAGAAAGGAAAACTGCTGAGCACTCATCTTACTGGTACTAGATATCGAGTCACGCAGAATAGTGTGGTCAAATACTTCAATAGTTGTGGGCTGCTCTTTGAAAATCAAAAAAAATTGTGGCAGCCCTACTTGGGCTTATCCTCTTTTATTATCAAATAAATATGGCTGGTCAATCAATTTGTTTAGATTAATCATACTTAAAACGTCTAACTTAGCTAAAATCATAATTAGTTGAAATAAACCATTAGGCCCTCAAGTTATAGTCAGCTTGCTAATTACAACCTTTATAAAGACATCCAAGGTACCTGTGGGTATATGTCAACACTTTGTACTCTACTTGCATCAATGCTTATGTATCGTTAATTGTCCAAATAGATGGCTAAGATATGTTTAGTTAAATGAATAGTTTATGCTTGCGTTTTCTTTTCGATCAGCCATAGAAAGAAGCTAAGGAAATTTTATGTTAGTGACAGCCAACAAACGGTATAGATGATCGTTCAAATTGACCGCAGAGTGAATCATTCATCCAACGTCATCTACTATATGTTCAATCTACCTCGTATACAAATTTATTATAGCAGATTACAAAGTGCTCATATTATAGACAATATCAATCCGTTTTTACACTACGCACACCATTCGATGTTACCGATGATGACGATTACCGATGATTGATGGATGTTACCGATGATGATGATTACCGATGATTGATGGATGTTACCGATGATGATGATTACCGATGATTGATGGATGTTACCGATGATGACGATTACCGATGATTGATGGATGTTACCGATGATGACGATTACCGATGGTTGATGGATGTTACCGATGATGACGATTACCGATGATTGATGGATGTTACCGATGATGACGATTACCGATGATTGATGGATGTTACCGATGATGATGATTACCGATGATTGATGGATGTTACCGATGATGATGATTACCGATGATTGATGGATGTTACCGATGATGACGATTACCGATGATTGATGGATGTTACCGATGATGACGATTACCGATGATTGATGGATGTTACCGATGATGATGATTACCGATGATTGATGGATGTTACCGATGATGACGATTACCGATGATTGATGGATGTTACCGATGATGATGATTACCGATGATTGATGGATGTTACCGATGATGACGATTACCGATGATTGATGGATGTTACCGATGATGATGATTACCGATGATTGATGGATGTTACCGATGATGACGATTACCGATGATTGATGGATGTTACCGATGATGACGATTACCGATGATTGATGGATGTTACCGATGATGATGATTACCGATGATTGATGGATGTTAACGTGAGAGATATTTCTGCGCACTTTCTGCTGCTCGGTTGCCTGTGCGTGATTGGGGTCTGACAGCTCGGAATAGAGAGGCGACCTTCCAGAATTTTTCGCAAGGCTCTCTTTTATTTCCATTTTTTGTTTCATTTAATTTCGCGTCCATGGACTGATTTTGACAGTATTTGATTTCCTCTCTTATCTACGAGCAAATGTGTAACATTGTAATGAATAAATTCTGCATTACACATGCAGTCCTCGGTTAAAACTTAGTTAGATCGACAGTGCAAGGTATTTTTAACATATATTTTTTGCTTCATGCGTAAATTACAAAACTAACGTGAATTTTAGCATATACATATATCCGCTCTAACATTCTGCTTCAGATGTTTCTGATTAGGTCACTACCTCGGTTCTTTTCTGAACAATTTCAGAGATGATATATTTTTATACGATCGAATGAGTAATAAAAATATTCTTCCCAAGTCCCATGCGTACAAGTCCAAATGTTCTAAAAAAATCATCCTTTCTTCGGATTTTTCTCATTCATGTTTTCCAATAAAGTTTTCAGATCGCAATCTTATAAGAATAATCGCAAAGCTTTAGTCTTGTTAACACATCGGGAAGACTAGTGCTCTCAATTTAGATAACTGGGCAAAATCTAAAAACACAGAAACCATACCCATACATTCAAAAAACCCTACATCTTTCACTGCCAAGATTGGGCGTCAACACGCTGATGATGGAGAGTGCGGGAATTATTTATTCGACTTTCACAAGAAACAAGAAAACAAGTTAGTGCACGGTGATGAAGTTTTCTTTACACAAATACAAAGATTTTTCTGACGCTAATACTTGACAGTTTGATTTATACGTGAGCCGCCAGTATACACGAAGAGAATCAACTGTATATACTATATCTATACTATAATAAGAGCCGCGTCCGTCCGTCTGTCCGAAGCCAGCCGAAAGTGTATGATGAGCGTATCAGTGATACACGCTTCATCAGCTCCACAATTTTTAGAGTATTAATCCATCATATATCAGTAGAAATAAATATGACGTGGAAAATTCTTAGGGTGTGTCATGTGATTCGTCGAACATTATTTTACATTTTTGACGGGCCGTTTGCACTCGGCCTCATCAACTCTCGAGAGATTGATTTCTTATTTCTTACGGCCTTTCTTTCATTTCGCCTTTTTTCTTATTTTAAATATAGGGGGTGGACTAGTTTCCATAATGCTACTGACCGACCGAACGTAACAAACTTAATTTTCATAAATACCTAATGAAAGCTAAATGAAGTCACGATCCAGTTAATGTTTGCTATTTTTTGAAGTGCTTACCACAATTGACGTTGAATTTCCGTTGAATGTTGAACTTAAATTTAATCCATCGAAGTCAATGTGTTAATTCTACTTTTTCCTCTGTGAAAAGTAATTGAAAAACATAGACCTCTTGAGTTATTTTTCAATCATTGTTCGTTAACTTTAAACAATGCTTTGATCCTTCATTCCCTCGACTTTATATATCATGAGCTTTAACGGAACGTATTAAAAAGATGTATTCAATGCACTTGTTTTCATGTGAAAAAAATGAAAAAGCGGAAACAAAATGTCTTTTCTTAAAAAATTCAGCGCGTACTCGGACATAGATCAACTAAAATTCAATTACAAACTGTAAACAAAGCCTCGTGTTTTTCACACAGGCTCAGATAACAGAGTACGTTTCCACGCGACACATTTCTCCTTTTCAGAACCTGCACGAATTTGTATGTTGGTGAACAAGACTTCCGCGGAATTCGGAGACCCGATTTTATAAATAACAATTCAAGTAAGATATCGCGATTGAAGTATCCAGGTTGAAGTAACAATTTTGCAGCAGTATTCCGTCAAAAATTTACCACAGCTTTGGAGTACGAATCTGGAAAAGAACCCTGGAAGAAGAGGAAAAAACATTTATATAGATTGGCAACCTTAAAATAAAACTGTTCAATAAAAATTTCGTTTGAACCCTTTTGAATTTCGTGTTATAACCATGCGAATTTTTAACGTTTAATATTCTAGACAATACGCACACACTGCCGCCAAGTGTCTCACCCACTGTGCAGTTACTCTTAATCTTATCTTAAAAAATACAAAAGCTGCAAGTGTAGAAATAAATAAATAATCAGTAAATAAAGTAAAAATAAATGCAAAGCGCTTCCCACTTTAATTTTTTTAAACTGCCAGCGGCTAACACCAATTAGGCTTATCTCCAACTTCAGAATAACCGGGAACCGACATTGTAAGGGAACCAGAAGTAGTGTAAGAGAACCATGAATACAGCAAGAGAACCTGAAATGTTATAAGAAAACCAGAAATTTTGTAAGAGAACCAGGAACATTGTAAGAAAACCAGAAATTTTGTAAGAGAACCAGGAACATTGTAAGAAAACCAGAAATTTTGTAAGAGAACCAGGAACATTGTAAGAAAACCAGAAATTTTGTAAGAGAACCAGGAACATTGTAAGAAAACCAGAAATTTTGTAAGAGAACCAGGAACATTGTAAGAAAACCAGAAATTTTGTAAGAGAACCAGGAACATTGTAAGAAAACCAGAAATTTTGTAAGAGAACCAGGAACATTGTAAGAAAACCAGAAATTTTGTAAGAGAACCAGGAACATTGTAAGAAAACCAGAAATTTTGTAAGAGAACCAGGAACATTGTAAGAAAACCAGAAATTTTGTATGAGAACCAGAAACATTGTAAGAAAACCAGAAATTTTGTAAGAGAACCAGGAACATTGTAAGAAAACCAGAAATTTTGTAAGAGAACCAGGAACATTGTAAGAAAACCAGAAATTTTGTAAGAGAACCAGGGATATTGTAAGAAAACCAGAAACAAAGCAAGAGAATCAGAAATATTGTAAGAAAATCAGATACATTGTAAGAAAACCATAAATATTGAAAGAGAACAAGGAATGCTGCAAGAAAATCAAAAATATTGCAAGAGAACCAGAACTATTGCAGGAGAACCATGAGTATTGCAAGAGAACAAAGAATATTGCATTAGAACCAAGAATATGAATAATTAAAGCATTATCTTTGGTTCATTTCTTGGAGTCGGTAGGAACGCTTCCAATAGCAAAACGTGAAGTTCTCGAAATTACGTAAAAAGCAATCTCAGTATCAGTTTTTATTGTTCCTTCGAGCCCTCACTGTAACAGCTCTATAATGTAATATTATGGAGTTGTATATATATTATATATTATAATATAATAAATAATATATATATATGTTATAATTATATATAATTAATAAACAGGTGAAGTCACAAATTCTCAAAATTACCTAAAAATCAATCCTACAATAATTCCAGTTTTTATGGGTCCTGCAAGCTGTAAAAACACCATAATTAATAAACAGTTGATGTCACAATTCTAAGGGTCGGTGAAAGCTCTTAAGCGCCTTTCATATGCCACAGTAAAGAAAAAGTAAATTTTTTTGAGGTAAATGGAGAAATTTATTACGTCAGGGCCAGAAAATAACGAAGGTGTGAGCCGGTCATAGACTCAACGACACAAGTGAACAACAGTCGTGTTTTTTAAAGTTGAGTTCACTCTCACAGTGTTAGAAAATGTCAAAGACGTCAGCTTGTCTTCAACTCAACAGCATAAATGAAAAACAGTTTTATTTTTCACAGTTTAATACTCGAAGCTCGTATTTTCTGATTTCTAAAAAGCTGAACGGTGTTTTTCTCATCTCTGAGGAGCCAGACTTTCCTCGCAGTTTCGAAAGAATTTTTGTTTCCGTCATAACTTTATAAATTTTCCTGCAGATTTTTTACAGCGTTCGACCTTTCAGAACGAAAATGTTCCATTGTGACTTAGTTTCCAGTTGACGGCTGCAGACAGTGCAAGAAATTCTCCACAAATATTGGAGCAATGAAGTAAATATTGGAGTCACTTTGCTCTTGAGACGTTAGATTGAAACGCAGGCTACTGGAAGACCAAAAATAAGTAAAATTTCTGCCGTTTTATAAAATTGAAGCTCGTTCGCTTCAGTTGCGCAGCGAATTTACGTTCTGATTTTAAAGCGTTTTCTAACTTTCTAACCGGAGCTTCTTGCTCGCGACGAATAAGAATCATGGCACAATGCTGTATCGGAAACTACAGCAGCTTCCAGAACTACCTAAGACTGCAGTGAAGACATTTTGACGAGTCTATTGAAGAATTAACTGATGTGACTAGCTGAGTAAGTAAATCAATGAGGTCAACTAACCAATTAAGAATGAATCCGACGCTTGACAGTTCTGTGTTGTTCTTGGAGTCAGTTCGATATGGCATATGGATAAAGGGAGTTGAAACCGCTTCAAGTCATGTCCTGGTGCAGGTGGGATAGTTTTAGGTTTTTACTTTATCGAAGGTTAATTTTGTTTTAAAGAACTTCTCGCCGCACTCCTCCCCCCCCGTCATGAAGCCTTAAGCCATGGGTTTCCGACCCCGGGCCAGAGACAGTTCGGTTACCTCAACTATTGCTAGGTTTCCGGGACTTCCGCCGTCCATGCCTACTTATCAACTACCAGTTTTCATGCAGTCTACTAATTTTTTATTCACCTGTCTTTCTCTTCCATCCTAACTTATCTCTAAACACAGGGATTCCGGTGTGCCAACACACGTACTTTTTCCTTTTCCATTCATTCTTCGTTTTCTTCCGCCATTGTCTCTTTCTTAACTCTTTTTAGGGTCACTATTGATTATAGGTGCTTCACGTAAATTAAGAATGCCGTTCCAAACATTCACTATAGGAACACATTTAAAAACGTTTTACACGAATGACATTCTTCTCGCTGATGCGTTATTTTCGAATTATTCAACTTTGAAGCTTTTGCTCGCCAAAGGAAGCTAGCGCGCCAAGCGGAATTTATTTAGTAGTTGAAGCTAGCACCCTATTACAAACGTAAACAGGTTGGGTCGTGAGGGGGAGCCACAGTTCTTTTGATGAAAATTATAAATTTAGGTTCTAACCGACCCATTAGGGTGACGTCCGCAATTGTGTTTACATCAGCTCCAAGATGGCGGCCACCCGGTACGGTTGCCACCATCTTGGAGCCGATGTCAACGGACGTCATTCTCATGGGTGGGTTAGAATCTTTTTTTACAACTCTCACTAGTAGAAGAACTGTGGCTCCCCCCCCCCCCCCCACCCAACCTGTTTACGTTTGTAATAGTGGTTAGCTTATAATTAATTGAATTGAATACTTTACGATGGCAGCCATCTTTCAACTGATGTTTCTCTGTACAACGTGAACAGTATTAAAGTTAAATAACTCTAAAATAACGCATCAGCGAGCAGAATCAGCGAGTTCTCAAAATGCTTCTTGTCCGACAGGTTTTGAGATACAGTGATGATTTTGGTATCATTGGAAGCGGGAAGACGTGGAAATTCTTATAAGTCAAATTTTTTGTCCCAATTTTCAATTTAGAAAAAATCAAAATATTCGAAAACAAACTCTGTCATCGCAAAAAATCGGATTTATGACGTCATAACTTTTGAACACAGATTTTTGGTGAAAAACCATTTGATTTAATGGAAATCTCTTTTTTTCCGCATCCAATGATACTAAAATCATCACAGTAGCTGAAAAACTGTTGGAGAAGAAGCATTTTGAAGCCCCAAAGTCCATTGTTTACATTAGAAGCAAAACGAAGAAACAAACAATTGTAATTTAAATTTCTTGAAATTTTTCTTTCAGGTTAGACCCCTAAAATCACTATAAAATAATAGACATAGAAGATGACACAGTAACGTCAAGCCGCGAAGAAAGTGCCAAGAGGGAGGTGTAACATGATAAAATACCCCCCCTTCCCCCTCCCCTCCCCCCCATTCTTCAAACCCCTATAGCGGGCGAACGAGTGAACGTACGAGTCTCATTTTTTCACAGGATGTACCTGACCTTTTACACTTCTTATAGCAGCGAAAATCCCAGTTTTCAAGAAATCTCAAAAACATGGATTCCTATGGGGAACGCTGTCCTTAAGCCATGGGTTTCCGACCCCGGGCCAGAGACTGTTCGGTTACCTCAATTATAGCTAGGTTTCCGGGACTTCCGCCGTCCATGCTTACTTTCAACTGCCGGATGCATGTAGTCTCTGCTAATTTTTTACTGACTTATCTTTCTCTTCCATCCTAACTTGTTTCGAAACACAGGGTATCCGGTGTGTCAACACACGTACCTTTTCCTTTTCCATAGATTCTTCGTTTTCTTCCGCCATTGTCTTTTACTTAACTCTTTGTAGATCACCCTTGTCTTGTATAGGAAGTCTTCGCTAGTATTATAGTATTAAATAAATTTGAAAGCTGGATGTTACAGTTCGATGAAATAATTTCATTTTTTGGTCAATATTGAATTTAATGTTGTCAAGGGTTTCAATAATTTCGTTGTTACATGTAGGTAATATGGTAGATATGAAGAAGTTTACCTTGAATGACATTGTGCTCGCAAATGCTTAGTTTTCGAGGTATAGCATGAGTAACGTTCAGGTAAGAATAGCACTAACGGCAGTTTCGATATGGCTCTTCCAGTGTATGGCGGATACGGAACATGCAGTCACTTGGGGGGCAAAAAACCATTGGTGTCGGTATGGCTGAGTTAAGTTATAAGGTTCACTTGAGTTAATTTTTTAATTAATTTAGCTTTACCTAATCTAACCTCAGCTATCGATATGTTTTCAGCGTATTTACGGTACGTTCAATTTTACATACGACGTTTCTGCAGCTTTTAAGTTGAATATCTCGAAAACTAAGCATTTGCGATGACAATGTCATTCATGTAAAACGTCTTCAAATGTCTCCAACTACCTAAATTTCATAATAATAATAACATGGAAGTCGTTGACAATATTAAATTCAATATTGGTCCATTTTTTTGTAGCATCTCAAGCCGTGTTTCTCAACAAAACACAAGAGCACCTGTGGACGCTTGGTGGAGAAAATAACTTTCATTTACTCGAATGAAATTCTCTCGTGATGTGTCATTAATCAACAATCGCGATCTACTTGAAAATTTAACGAGTATTTCAACGACTTAACCTTCAGTTCCAACTTGCGTAGTTCTGTCATGTCGCGCGTCATTGTTCGTCTTTTTACTTCTCATGTCCCAAATGTTGGCATTATTTGGTTCTGGCTGACGTCCTTCATAACTCCGAAGATGAAGACCATTTGCTTGCTAAATAATCCTCCTTCAACGCGTTGGTCGCGATTTATACCGGCGGTGTACAAGGAGGGAATTTTCCCTAGTGCTACTGCCCGACTATTAATCTGACTCCATTTTCATAAATAGGTTATCAAAGCTAAATAACTGCATGATGTAATTAACGTCTTTTAGAATCCAATTGCGCACCACAATTGACTAAAAATTTGAGCAGAAGGTTAAACTTAAGTTTAACCTACCGCAGCTGAAACTTAATGCCGTAGATTGCCCGAGCGTACTTCAACTGCATATTTGAATATGAATCTACCCCTCGATAGGGGAATAAAGTATGGTACCTATGGAAACGAATGCATCCAGGAGGAAGGTGCTAGGTCCACACTTGTTGGTTATTTAGGCCTCCTTTTTCTTGAATTGCGTACATGAGGTTTGTTTGGTTCCTAACTACTTAAGTTACTGATTGTATTTAAGCACTACTTCCTTTCTTCTTCAACTTTTATCTTGCTTCATTAGCTTCTTTCAAACACACCTCTGTCCTTGTTCCCATAGCACTTTGACTGTGGTAGGTAAAACTTGAAAATAATAAACGATAACTGCAACGTATTTTCATTAGGTTTTGATTTAGTATTTCTTCAAATTAAGCTTGTGATTGCTGGCCGGTGAACATCACAATCAAAATCCCTTCCGTGACCACCGGTGGCTCACGTCGCAGTCTGAGTGTTAAAACCAAACTCTATGGTAACTCTCTCCTCCCGCTCCATGTTGGGGTTAGTGGAATGCAAATTAACCCATTATTTAACTCGTTCCCCGTGTATTAGGCCACATGTGTACCAAGAGGTATTTGGTCCATTTACGTGCTGTATAAATTCAGGACATTCTACCTGTTCCCGATATTTTTTTCAAAAAAATGTTATCATACGAGGAGAAATGTTATCGTGCGATTGTTTTGTTCGTATTAATTAGGAAGAATTAAAATTTATTAAATCTGGAAAATCGATTTCCCATATCCGCTACTTATAGCCTAACCAAACCAACCGTTTACAGTCGCGGAAACGCGGAAACGCGGGAACGTGTTTATAAAACTGTTAATCTATATATTAACTAAAGTAATGGAGCTTTTAACACTTTGACTGCGCCGTGAGCCGTATTTGGTCACGAGGAAGTCGTCATTATGCTGCTGACCAACCTGTAATCTTAAGCTCAACGTTCAGAAATATTTGATCGAAACTAAATTAGAACACGATCCGGTGAATGTATGGTATTTTCTACATTGCTTACCCCAACGATCGTTCAATTTGAACAGCATATAAAACCTAATTCATACATGACGCAGTCGAAGTGTTAATTATATCAATATACAGAAGAGAATATCACTGTTCATGACCATTGGTTCTAGATCTGTGGTCTCCAAACTACGGGCCGCGGGCCAAATCGATGCAGGAAAATAATTGAACTAGCAGATTTAGTAAGCGTAACCTCTCTCAGGGCGCGTACTCGGCGGCTACTTGAAACGTTCCCCGCGTATTGGCCATATGTATACCAACAGGTAAGTTGCCCATTTACGTGCCGGTATAAATGCTAGACTTTTTAACTGTTTCGTGGCTTTATTTTAATAATTATCATACAAGGTGAAATTTTATCGTGCAGTTGTATATTTCCCATTTATTAAGAACTATAATTGATTCAAGCTGAAACCTCAATTCTCCTGTTCTGCTACATACAACTTAAACGAACTAACCGTGAACAGCCGCGGAGACGCATTGAACGGGCTATGAAGTTATAGATAATGGGCGAAAAATTATAACTGTTCTGGCTCTTGGAATCTACTGGAGTAATCGGGGTGCACCTAAGGCTGGAAAGTTTGGAGATCCTTGATCGAAAGTATTAAGCTTTTAAAGCTATTGGACGTGCGCAACATTGAAAAAATACTCAGAACCGAACGTACTTTCTAAGGGAGACACACATAATTTCCGTTGTAATCGAATGATCAAAATGAGTCGATAACTAACTCTCGTTTAATTTTCGGTCTCTGGTAATCCGTCGGGTACTTCGGCGCGCAGACAATCTACTGAAGAAAATCGAATTGACCAAATCCATAGCCATCCGAACTAGACATATTTTACAGTTCCCTTCTATAGATTATTCAAATATCCAACTCCGCCTAGATTATGGAAGCTCTAATGAAGCCCTAAAGAATCGCAAAGAAAGATTTCAAATATCTGTTCAGGTTTGTGATGCGAGAAAATGCCTCCGAAAACTGACACCTGTTGTTCAGCACAAGGAAGTCATTTGCTTCGGGCTTTCGGGTCCGTATCGCAATCAGGCTCATGGCAGACATTCGAATTCCACTCACGGCAGCTCATCACGATCCTCTTCTCAGAACGCAGGATGAAAACAAGGCTCGGGTGATTTTTGTCTATTTATTGCATTTGGCAATCTTTCCCTGTAGCGTGTTCCCCCGTGAAGGGTCTTTAGCGGTAACTTTTGCTGAAGAAGGAACCAATTTGCTAACTGAGGAAGAAAATGGTTTTCGTCTCTTTTGCGAGTGTATAGACATTTTTACCATTTGGATTTTGTTTCTGTGTAGTATTCCTTTGAAAATTCCATACCGGTAGCTTCCTGAGTATTAAAATCCAAATTTCCGGCCAAGACTAGGGTTTTTGGTGGTTCGACAATCGCGTCGATTTCTGCGAAATGTAGATTACTCTGCTGTCGGTCCCCCATGCGGAGTTGGTTCACAGAAAGTTTACAATTTGTAAAATTGGAGAAATAAAGCAGAATGCAATTAAAATTTGCGTGCTTAGGTAAACCACTTAGATTTTACACACGAGCGACCCATGGTTATTGTGGTGTGCATTTCTACTCAACAACTGCAGCTGAAGATGTTCTAACGTTTCAATCAGTATTCGTATTTCAAAGTATTCGTGCCTAAATGAAAGATTTTTGCATTTTACAGAACCAAAAGTATCACTAGACATGAAAGTCCCAACTGTTGAAGGTACTTTTTTGGAAATTTGGATGAAGACTTTTTGCCTCACCTCTCAATTACTGTTTTTATCATGATGCGTTTTTTATCCATGTGTTCCCGCGCGAGTGTGCGTGTTCGAAACAGTCTCTCCTCGAATAAAAATTTGTTTTGGGTTTGATAGCCCCACGCACAGTTTTCAAGTTTGATGATTAGATTCCCAGACACATACGGATAGCAGCAATTGATCTACACGATTGATTAAAATTCATCTAAACGAAAAAACGATTTATTTCAACAAAAATAAAGCCTACTAACTCACATCATCTCGAGCCCTCCCAGGGGAAAAATGTAAGGACCCGAGCTGAGAGTTAGGTAGGCTTCCTTTTTGTTGAAATAAATCGTTGTTTATTGTATTAAGGACCATCTTTTTTCGGTTCACTGCTGACCTGTTTTTCAGCACCTACTACTTTCTTCTTTGACTTGGAACTTGTTTCATAATCTTCTTTCTGAACTTAGAGTTTCAATCCCCTTCTTGCATAGATTTCGCGTTCCCTTAACTCCATACTAAATGGTACCTCCGCTCTTGGGATCACCTTCGTGGCAGATTTGAAGGTTTAAACTAACTAATAATCTAATCTGTTCTACGTTATTGCAGAGCCACGTGCATCAACATAAACTTTGGACATCATTGAAATATATAAAAGTCTAATTATTCTGAATTGGTTAGAGAAGTAAAGCAAAAATTTGTGCAGTACCGTAAGTTCAACGAATTTTCATTGATGAAATTACTCCAGAGGGACACGGATAATGAATCTGAAAGCTAAAGTGGAATGTATCTCCTATAATACAACAAAGTTCACATAGTTTGTAAGGCAAATCTTGTCAATGTGCGCTAATATGAGGTGTAACAAAGCGACGAAATTTACCTGCAAAATTCCGTCTCCCAAAATTAAACCGGTGCGACATTGCTTTCTTGTATGCACATAACCAGGAAATGGTCCGATAGAGCTCGATAATTTTCTGTGTACCCCAAGTAAGCGTAAATATTGACGTTGCGAAGCTCTGAGAGACTCGGCTCAACCACCATGCAAACAATTCACAGATTATTGAGTCTGGAAGTCTGGAGAAGGACTCGCGAGAGTTAATCCGCCTGCTGTAAGAGCGAATTTTCGAGAAAATGCTTGAACGTGGCAAGAAAAGCGATGTTTTTACGCTATATGCAGGTATGATTCATTCCTGATAACAGTGACATTAATGTGTAGGTTATACTGGACGTAACCATCGTCTGAAATTCAGGTAAATTTTGATAAGCGGGTGGCACAAACCAACTCGTTGACCGTGGCGGGTTAAACTGAAGTTTCATTCTCACCCAAAATTTTAAGTCAAATAAAATCGGCAAATTTGAAAACGGGAAGCATCAACTCGATCGTGCTTTCATTTAGTTATCAAGCATTTATGAAGACGGAGTTCATGACTACCAGGCGATCAGCAGCTTTATAAAAATCCACTCCGTGACCACCGGTGGCTCACGTCGCGGTCAAAGTGTTGATGCTGTTGAAATTCCAGAGAAGCTCTAAACATCGTCCGTGAAAATTTCTATTTAACGTGCAACATTCGTGATTTCAGGAGTTTATTCTTGGTAATATGGAACAGAACAATATTTCCATTGCTCAGCAATTATTTCTCAGGGCAATTCTTCGCAGAGCTCATTGCTCTTTCTAGAGCAATCTTGACTATATTCCAGACCAATAACGCATTCTAAAGTATTTTTTCTGCTGACGATGTTCAGTCGCTAACGTGGACATTGAGTAAAGGATTT
Organism: Morinoia aosen; assembly: GCA_030386875.1. Lineage (NCBI taxonomy): Eukaryota > Metazoa > Arthropoda > Malacostraca > Amphipoda > Talitridae > Morinoia > Morinoia aosen. The sequence goes on from CM059556.1 coordinate 21,033,018, forward strand.
AAAGTTTCAGGTCAGTCTATGTATTTTAATTCAGTACGTGTAAATCATGTAAAATATACATTAGGGTGGCCAGTACTCATAGGGTAGGTTTTTTTCACAGAATTTTCTTGACGGGACCCCCTAAAAAGGTGAGGTTGATAGAAAAAAATGATGCTGGTGAAGTTTCAGACCATTTGAACATCGTTAACCCGTGCCCCAACGGCCTCAAAGTTCTGAAAAATCGCGAAAAATGCCATTTTTCAGAACTTTGAGGCCGTCGGGGCACGGGGTTAACGATGTTCAAATGGTCTGAAACTTTACCAGTATCATTTTTTCTATCAACCTCACCTTTTTAGGGGGTCCCGTCAAGAAAATTCTGCGAAAAAAAACCTACCCTAGAGTACTGGCCACCCTAATATACATGTACATTTCAATGTATCATACATCAAGGCCAAGTGCATCATAGTTGCATGCTGCCCACGGGTTTCGGTTTCCAAACCACTGAAATGCGTCAGAAGTTGGCATTTTATACATGATTATGCAAATTATTCTAGATATTGAGGGGTTGATTTAGCAGACTTGTTACCACGATTAAGAGTTGGTATGATGAATCTAGATGAGTAGCATGCTTGTCAAGTCTCGTGTGTGGAATGCGCGTCGAGTCTCGTGTGTGGAGTGCTCGTCCAGTCGCGTGTGTGGAGTGCTCGTCCAGTCGCGTGTGTGGAGTGCGCGTCGAGTCGCGTGTGTGGAGTGCGCGTCGAGTCGCGTGTGTGGAGTGCGCGTCGAGTCGCGTGTGTGGAGTGCGCGTCGAGTCGCGTGTGTGGAGTGCGCGTCGAGTCGCGTGTGTGGAGTGCGCGTCGAGTCGCGTGTGTGGAGTGCGCGTCGAGTCGCGTGTGTGGAGTGCGCGTCGAGTCGCGTGTGTGGAGTGCGCGTCGAGTCGCGTGTGTGGAGTGCGCGTCGAGTCGCGTGTGTGGAGTGCGCGTCGAGTCGCGTGTGTGGAGTGCGCGTCGAGTCGCGTGTGTGGAGTGCGCGTCGAGTCGCGTGTGTGGAGTGCGCGTCGAGTCGCGTGTGTGGAGTGCGCGTCGAGTCGCGTGTGTGGAGTGCGCGTCGAGTCGCGTGTGTGGAGTGCGCGTCGAGTCGCGTGTGTGGAGTGCGCGTCGAGTCGCGTGTGTGGAGTGCGCGTCGAGTCGCGTGTGTGGAGTGCGCGTCGAGTCGCGTGTGTGGAGTGCGCGTCGAGTCGCGTGTGTGGAGTGCGCGTCGAGTCGCGTGTGTGGAGTGCGCGTCGAGTCGCGTGTGTGGAGTGCGCGTCGAGTCGCGTGTGTGGAGTGCGCGTCGAGTCGCGTGTGTGGAGTGCGCGTCGAGTCGCGTGTGTGGAGTGCGCGTCGAGTCGCGTGTGTGGAGTGCGCGTCGAGTCGCGTGTGTGGAGTGCGCGTCGAGTCGCGTGTGTGGAGTGCGCGTCGAGTCGCGTGTGTGGAGTGCGCGTCGAGTCGCGTGTGTGGAGTGCGCGTCGAGTCGCGTGTGTGGAGTGCGCGTCGAGTCGCGTGTGTGGAGTGCGCGTCGAGTCGCGTGTGTGGAGTGCGCGTCGAGTCGCGTGTGTGGAGTGCGCGTCGAGTCGCGTGTGTGGAGTGCGCGTCGAGTCGCGTGTGTGGAGTGCGCGTCGAGTCGCGTGTGTGGAGTGCGCGTCGAGTCGCGTGTGTGGAGTGCGCGTCGAGTCGCGTGTGTGGAGTGCGCGTCGAGTCGCGTGTGTGGAGTGCGCGTCGAGTCGCGTGTGTGGAGTGCGCGTCGAGTCGCGTGTGTGGAGTGCGCTTCGAGTCGCGTGTGTGGAGTGCGCGTCGAGTCGCGTGTGTGGAGTGCGCGTCGAGTCGCGTGTGTGGAGTGCGCGTCGAGTCGCGTGTGTGGAGTGCGCGTCGAGTCGCGTGTGTGGAGTGCGCGTCGAGTCGCGTGTGTGGAGTGCGCGACGAGTCTTAAATTATGTAAAATTACGCTAGTTGAATTTTGTTTCAGAGTGAAGAATTCACCACCAAAGTGTGATGGCAAAAAAAAAAAAATGAAGTCAAACAGTGTTGATGTTGGTAAAGTTCTGGAACTCATTTTTACGACATTGGATATACTCGTACTGAACCTCTCTGAAATTTGCATAGACTGAAACATAACCTGGTTTGTTAATGACATTACTTGGAAAAATATATTTTATGTATCATGAACTATAACATTCGTGCTACTGATTCCAAATTGCAACCCTTCATCTCCAAGTAACTTTCAAACTTGATTCGAGAAAGAAGGTGGAACGATCGAATTTCTATCTTAATCAATGGAATGTCTGGAAGATCAACTTAAGACGTCTGTGCAAAATGGGGCTGATGGCAGTGCAGCGACGACAATTCATGGTGAGTACAAATTATTTTTGAACTTATCATTTCGCAGCACCATTCATTTCTAAAATTCAACCTTAACGTTTTCTATCTACAAACTCGACCTTCTAACTTAGATTCAGTTTCTCGGCTTCATCCAGTATTGATGCACTGTTCATTTTCAATATTCAACCTGAATGTATTCGATTTAGGAACTTAACCCTCTATTGCGTTATGCATTTCAACATCCATCAAAAAATCGAATTTCCACTTATCATTCATAAATGGTTGAACACTAATAATGATTAGTTAACCTTCCACAGCTCGATTCGTTTCAATATACAGCCAAAAGCTTTCTCGAGTATCTTGATATGTGAACGATACCGTTTCATTAAACTGTATGAGGCACCATGCGCTGCACAGTGAATTGTAAAGATGAGATTTTTTTGCTATTGTCACTGTGCTGCAGAGTGGATTGTGAAGACTTTGTTATTTAGTATCACTGTCATGTTATTTTTAGTATCGATGAAACCAACAGCGCCACTCGCCTCGTAATGATTTTTCATCAACATTGATGCATGCCAGTACGTCTGTTTGTATGATCTTAGATCTGCCCAAGCCAATAATGGCACACAGGAATCGTAGCAGGTAAGAAAATAGTGTTTTTCAGGATGTGAGGTGCTGTAGGTTTAATCTATCTGAATTTATTCCATCACGGCGTTCCTAAATTTGAACATTTGCTTGTCCAAATTTTGTTTGTTATATGATCTCTGTAAATGTTCTATTGCGTCAGGGTGTTTCTTATGAGCGAGTCCGGCAATCGTAAATTTTCAACTCGTAAACCGTTATGCGTGATACTAAAGTTCAATGTCAAGCTCAAATTTAAAAGTTTGAAATCGTTTGTAAAATGCAATTTCGAAAATAACAAACATTAACTGGATCGTGCCTTCATTTAACCTCGATTAAATAATAATGAAAGTTAAGTTTGACTGTTGGTCGGTCAGGTGCACTACAAAAACTCCAGTGTACCACCGGTGGCTCACTTGACTGCTTAACGTGTTAAAAGACAAACGAGAAACATAAAAAACGACATCGACTGCTCCCACAGGGTAACGAACTTCACTTATAATTTGCGAACAAAGGCAAGACTGACTGCTGAACCGAGCATATAATTTCTTAGGTAATTTCTTGGTGTCCACATTCCTAGGATATCAGAGTAGGTGCAGCTATGTCTTCAACTGCAAGTCTGAAGCGCAAACATTTATTTTGTTATATTTTTTCCTTCGGTAGCACCCAGATTTGTATTTTCAGTTTAAAAGACGCTTTTGCTTTAAAATAACCAACTCATTTTGGGTTACTATTTTAGCCAGGTTACTAGACCCCTTGCTCATTTTGTGGGTACTATATTTTAACCAGATTACAAGATCCCTTGCTCATTTTGTGGGTACTATATTTTAACCAGATTACAAGTTCCCTTGCTCATTTTGTGGGTACTATATTTTAACCAGATTACAAGATCCCTTGCTCATTTTGTGGGTACTATATTTTAACCAGTTTACAAGATCCCTTGCCCATTTTGTGGGTACTATATTTTAACCAGATTACAAGATCCCTTGCTCATTTTGTGGGTACTATATTTTAACCAGATTTCTAGATCCCTTGCTCATTTTGTGGGTACTATATTTTAACCAGATTTCTAGATCCCTTGCTCATTTTGTGGGTACTATTTTTCCCGAAGTCGCAAAGGTGAGAAGAACTCAATGTAAAGAAATTTTTGGACTTGGCACTATTTACCCATTAAACCCACACGTCTAATTTATAATTAACAGATGCTTTTAGGCGTTAGAATTGAAATGCTCTACCCTCGTTACGAAAAATGCTACCAAACATTTTAAAGTTATTGCGAAATACTTTTAGTTGTCACAAGCCTTTGCCTTCATTTCATTGACGGTTTAGAAACCGTGCTTATTTGTTGATGAGCACGGTAACAAATATTATTTCTACTCTTTTTGCTATTCTTAGCGAGTGAAAAACTTGTTTTATACCTCCTGAAATAAAAAATATTGAAATTTTCAGAAAAAGAAAAGTAGTGGATAAACTTCGTGCTTATTGTAGTTAAAAATTCGAGGTTTGTTTTGGAAGAAGTATTTTTTTATCCCAATATTGAATAAAACTGTTTGGAATGTTGTGTTTTATGAAAGATTCTATATTAAAAGATTCCATAGATTCGTCGATAGCATAATTCCCCCCAGGTGGATACAACTATTGTCTATGAGAAATCCCAGGGGAAAAATGTGAGGTCCTGAGCTGAGAGTTAGGTAGGCCTTCTTTTTGTTGGAATTGTTTGTTTTGTTAAGGCCATCTCTTTTCAGTTTACTGCTGTTTTGTTTTCCAGCACCTACTACTTTCTTCGTCTTCAACTTTAATCGTGTTTCATGAGGCTAAAACTTACTTATCAACCAATCATTCCAGTGCGCTCGGGACGCTGAAATTTCTCTGTGAATTACGACGGTATTGGTATCGAGTGCCGCGATCATTTGCTTCTTATCCATTGCTGATCAATATTGGACGAGGTAGCCGAGAAAACTGAATCTAAATTATGCCCATTTCCCACGATTACTCGATCCAAACAATTGCTGTTGCAGATACGAACTCATTGAATGGAATTCCCTGCAATGAAAAACTGCCAATTTAACAAAAAGATTCCTCGGACAACAAACAAAGAATTATGAGTAAACGGGAGGTAACCACATCGCTTTTAGGAACGATGCATATAATAATTACATCCGCTAATAATATTCATCTAACTCATATTGACTCTATTTCAAATATTAACTTCGATTTTTCCACTCATGCCACTTCGGTCGACTTGAAGCTTTAATTTCTCTCAACTGATCTAAAGGTCTTCACTCCGTTAATGATGTTCATCTTAATGACCCCTCTTCTAATGGTGCCACTCCAGCAATAACCGGGCTCTATATATGACGGAAAAACTTATAAACTATAAATAAATAAATACACGTGTCTCCTCAGGAGGGTACAGCTATTTTATCTATTGGAATTAGCGCTCCTAGGGGAGAATATTTGAAGTTGTAAGCTAAAAGTTAGGTAGGCCTTCCTTTTGTTGAAATAGAATAGGTTTTTTGTTTTACCAGAGATACCTTTTTTCTCGGTTCAGTGCTGTCCCACACTAAATGGTACCTTCCTCCTTGATCTCCTTGGAACGCCTCTTTTTGCGATTAGTGAGTCTTAAACCAACATACCCCTCAGGGGAATACAACTATTTTATCTATGGGAATTAGCATTCCCAGGGGGAAAAATGTGAGGGCCCAAGCTGAAAGTTAGGTAGGCCTTCTTTTTGTTGAAATAAACGTTCTTTGTTATGTTAAGGAACACCTTTTTCGGTTCACTACTGTCCTGTTTTTTAGTACCTCTGACTTTCTTCTTCAACTTTCACCTTATTTCATGAACTTCTTTCTCAACTTTACTGTTTCTATGCCCCTTCTGCATAGATTCGTCGTTCTCTTATCTCCATACTAAATGGTGCCTTCCTCCTTCCTCTCTTCGATACGCTCTTTTTTTTGTAGTGGTTAGGGAGGCTTAAAATAACTTATAATCTAATCTCTTGAACCAACATCTAATCTTATCCATGAATGCACGCGTTTTGGTGGGTAGATTTGAATGATTTGTCCCAACACAGTTGACTGAAAACGTCAAACTCTTCCCCCTCTAAAAACATCAATGGACGCCTTTTGGAGGGGAGAATTGAATGATTTGTCCCAACACAGTCGACACAGTTTCCCCTCTAAATACATCAATGGACTCGTTTTGACCGATGGATTTGAATGCATTTGTCCCGTACGAGAATTTGAGGGATCTTTTAATGTACGTAGCATTGCTTTACCGCCGCTTTCGCTTTATCGTTACCCAAACGCGTTAAATTTTCAGAAAAGGGATTTCAAGTTTTCTAGGTGCTACAATATAATATCAAGTAGGGTCAGTTTTCAACGACTTAAAAACAGGTGAACACGTTACATAAATCTCCTCCTGAGGACATTGAAGGATTGATGGTTGGACACTTCGCGGGTACTTCAAAAGGCGTTATCGGAAACCTCAGGTATTATCGGAAAAGATAGGTGTTGTTAGACAAAGGTGTTATTGGCTCTAATATATCTAACAATACGAAGATAAATGTCAGTCTACCGAAACACGCTTTGCGGAATATAACGGATCAATATTGTTTAAAAATCTATGTACTGTTGTTTTTGCGTGACGATTGATGATCGCAAATGTGTTTCGTTGGTGAGTGTGCGAGGTTGGTGTCTGATTGCACAGAACCACCTGACAACGGGCCACTTGGCTCGATTCTGTTGCCATTGTATATTCTTGACGGCTGTTCCACAGAGCCAGTTTTACCAGTTCTTTTATCAATTTGGCAATAATTGCCACCGGTGAGCAGATTGGGGTGTTTAAGGCAAATGGAATAACCCTCGCTCTGTATGAAGTGGAATATCAGTGACACATGTGACAGTAGACAAGCAGGTGACAAAAATTAATAAGCCGGGACTAATTTTGAGAAAGGACGGTGAGCCGGAACTAATTTTGACGAAGGACGGTGAGCCGGAACTAATTTTGACGAAGGACGGTGAGCCGGAACTAATTTTGACGAAGGACGGTGAGCCGGAACTAATTTTGACGAAGGACGGTGAGCCGGAACTAATTTTGACGAAGGACGGTGAGCCGGAACTAATTTTGACGAATGACGGTGAGCCGGAACTAATTTTGACGAATGACGGTGAGCCGGAACTAATTTTGACGAATGACGGTGAGCCGGAACTAATTTTGACGAATGACGGTGAGCCGGAACTAATTTTGACGAAGGACGGTGAGCCGGAACTAATTTTGACGAAGGACGGTGAGCCGGAACTAATTTTGACGAAGGACGGTGAGCCGGAACTAATTTTGACGAAGGACGGTGAGCCGGAACTAATTTTGACGAAGGACGGTGAGCCGGAACTAAGTTTGAGGAAGGACGGTGGTACAGCAATTTTTAGGGTGAGAATATTTTGCTCCCGTTGTAGTAGGGCACTTATTGCTCATTGGGAAGAACGTCTTAAGTCAATTTTGGATAATTAATTTATAGTTGCTCTTAAATTCTCCATTTTTTCTGCGTATTTGGGTAAAACCGTCATTACCGTACCTTCAAAACTGACCGAGAGGAAGGATGCCTTTTTTTCGATCAAAACTAATTTTGTTATGCAGAACGCAAGGATTAACTACTTCGGAAAAATCAAAATTTCGACTGGTGACGTTGTTCTTCCCAAGGAGCGTTTTGATCATGTGAGGATGAGGCGGTTTTTAACCTTATTTTCATCTCTACTGTAACGGTTTGCCTCGCTGGAAAGTTTCTATTTGAATTCACTTGCGACTTTTTCTGGGGAATACGGCTATTGGATCTATGAGAATTGGCACTCCCATGAGGAAAATGCGAGGTCCCGAGCTGAGAGTAAGGTAGTCCTTTATGCTGGAATAAAATATGCTTTCGTTTTGCTAAGACCTACTTTTTTCAGTCCCTTAAACTTTTTTTTCTATGAATTATGACACACTTTTGCGTGCCGTTCAGCGCCTACGACGCACTAAACACGATTCAATTTTATTTTGCATAAATGTTTCATTTTCTTGGACAGGCCACTGATCGCAATAATATAAAGACAACGTCTAATAATTAGAATAATAATTAACGAAGGTATCAAGATATTTGGGGAGAAGCGTACTCCAGTTACAAAATCTAAACACAGTCCGGTTTTTTCCCCCAAAAAATTGAACCGTATTTGAAGCGTGAATATGAGATTAAACTCTCTCAACCGACCGTTTTAATATGAGGCCAAAGTAAATACAACAGTGTGTACCAAAATATTTCTGAATAACCGTTTGACACACCCAGGCGTGTCAAAAATTCTCACTGCAGCCCGATGACCATCAATGACTCGAAGGTACTTCATATCAACTTTCCGGCTCTGTTGAACATGAATCCCGAAGATCTTTCATTATCTATCACATCACTGGTAGTGCCCTCGTTGTTGTGTGGGTATTTATAATTTAAATCACTTGCAATTTTCAATACTGTTTGAACGTGCCTCGGTGGTACCACTCCCATTAAGACTGCTGGGTTTTCAGTTGTTCACCTTCAAACCTAACAAATTTAAATTTAACGGTGTGTCGGATAAAACTCGCACGTTGATCGATTGTTGGGGCCTTCACGAATGTGCGTGACGATTTTAATGTGCGGCTTTAAAGAACCTTTTTTCTCGTCCGGACTAGGTTATAGAACAAACATTATCGAAACAAGATTAGAATCTACTGAATTGAAACTTAGTTCAATATGCAAAGCAAGCTTAACACAACACGGGCGCTCTGTGGGCGACAATTAAACAAGTTCGTTGATGAATATCCAATGATATTTATTTACTTATTGGATGCAAGTTCGTATATCCAATATCCAGAAGACGTTTATTTGCTATTTAATTAATTAAATAATTAATTATTTAATTTGATTAATTAAACTATGTACAACGCATGCCATAAGTTCAGGACTACACATACACCTTGTGTGTGATAATTTAACCGTATCTTCTTTAATTAAATATCCAAGGAATTCTGAATTTATGCTCTGATCAGTTCTTGGTTTCTGCTAACAGAGAGCTCGTCGGCGGACGTTCTAGCCTTCACTACATCAACTTTCTTGACGCGTGAAGTTTTTTCCCCATTTAGGTCAAAACAAAGTCCCTGCATGAACTGAACTCGGCTTAAAAGTTGCCGAAGTTTATCAAACTTAAAGTGAGAACTAGAATTATTTATTAAACTTTGGTTCAACTTGACAAAAGTTAGTCCATGGAGAAATGAGGCTTGCAATATCAAGGGGAAGGAAGAATGAGTAATTACTTTTTCTGTGAACTTCGGTATCAAAAAGGCGTTCTATTGTTTCGGAGAATGTTGATTTTGTTCCATTGAGTTTCAAACAGTGCGTTGAGATCTTTTTTGTTTCAATATTTGGGATGTTAATTAGGGAATAGTTTGTCTAAACAACTCGTGGACTCAACAATGGCTCGAAATAAATTGTATTTTCAAGCAGCGACTATAAAGATGGACACCTGAAACGTACACTGCTGACCAAGGTTAATTTAATCAATTTATTAATCTCAACAATTGATGCATCTAGTAGACTGTTTCTTACTGTTATGACCACACATATTTGATTAAAAGCTACTTGTTGATTCGAACAACTACAGTTAGGGTGTCTAATCATCACTAGGGTGTCTAATCATCACTAGGGTGTCTAATCATCACTAGGGTGTCTAATCATCACTAGGGTGTCTAATCATCACTAGGGTGTCTAATCATCACTAGGGTGTCTGACCATCACTAGGGTGTCTAATCATCACTAGGGTGTCTGACCATCACTAGGGTATCTGACCATCAACTAGGGTATCTGACCATCAACTAGGGTATCTGACCATCAACTAGGGTATCTGACCATCAACTAGGGTATCTGACCATCAACTAGGGTATCTGACCATCAACTAGGGTATCTGACCATCAACTAGGGTATCTGACCATCAACTAGGGTATCTGACCATCAACTAGGGTATCTGACCATCAACTAGGGTATCTGACCATCAACTAGGGTATCTGACCATCAACTAGGGTATCTGACCATCAACTAGGGTATCTGACCATCAACTAGGGTATCTGACCATCAACTAGGGTATCTGACCATCAACTAGGGTATCTGACCATCAACTAGGGTATCTGACCATCAACTAGGGTATCTGACCATCAACTAGGGTATCTGACCATCAACTAGGGTATCTGACCATCAACTAGGGTATCTGACCATCAACTAGGGTATCTGACCATCAACTAGGGTATCTGACCATCAACTAGGGTATCTGACCATCAACTAGGGTATCTGACCATCAACTAGGGTATCTGACCATCAACTAGGGTATCTGACCATCAACTAGGGTATCTGACCATCAACTAGGGTATCTGACCATCAACTAGGGTATCTGACCATCAACTAGGGTATCTGACCATCAACTAGGGTATCTGACCATCAACTAGGGTATCTGACCATCAACTAGGGTATCTGACCATCAACTAGGGTATCTGACCATCAACTAGGGTATCTGACCATCAACTAGGGTATCTGACCATCAACTAGGGTATCTGACCATCAACTAGGGTATCTGACCATCAACTAGGGTATCTGACCATCAACTAGGGTATCTGACCATCAACTAGGGTATCTGACCATCAACTAGGGTATCTGACCATCAACTAGGGTATCTGACCATCAACTAGGGTATCTGACCATCAACTAGGGTATCTGACCATCAACTAGGGTATCTGACCATCAACTAGGGTATCTGACCATCAACTAGGGTATCTGACCATCAACTAGGGTATCTGACCATCAACTAGGGTATCTGACCATCAACTAGGGTATCTGACCATCAACTAGGGTATCTGACCATCAACTAGGGTATCTGACCATCAACTAGGGTATCTGACCATCAACTAGGGTATCTGACCATCAACTAGGGTATCTGACCATCAACTAGGGTATCTGACCATCAACTAGGGTATCTGACCATCAACTAGGGTATCTGACCATCAACTAGGGTATCTGACCATCAACTAGGGTATCTGACCATCAACTAGGGTATCTGACCATCAACTAGGGTATCTGACCATCAACTAGGGTATCTGACCATCAACTAGGGTATCTGACCATCAACTAGGGTATCTGACCATCAACTAGGGTATCTGACCATCAACTAGGGTATCTGACCATCAACTAGGGTATCTGACCATCAACTAGGGTATCTGACCATCAACTAGGGTATCTGACCATCAACTAGGGTATCTGACCATCAACTAGGGTATCTGACCATCAACTAGGGTATCTGACCATCAACTAGGGTATCTGACCATCAACTAGGGTATCTGACCATCAACTAGGGTATCTGACCATCAACTAGGGTATCTGACCATCAACTAGGGTATCTGACCATCAACTAGGGTATCTGACCATCAACTAGGGTATCTGACCATCAACTAGGGTATCTGACCATCAACTAGGGTATCTGACCATCAACTAAGCTATCTAGGGTATCTAATCATAAACGCTACTTTAATGGGCAAAATTATGTTTACCTAGTACACTTAGCCGAGGCGCCAACTAGACTGATCGGTGAGTGAGTTCTCTCACAATACGATCCTTAAGTTTGGATCTATAGTTACAATGGGCCAAATAGGAAAGGTTTACTCCAGAAAGAACTTGAGAGCCAGTTCATTAAACAGGGTAAATAAAGCTATCAAGGTGAATCTCATCACAAAAAAGAAATTCAGCTTGATTACCCCGTGTCATTGAGTCATTAATTAACACTTCAATAAAAATTGACCTGAATAATTCGTTTTAGCAGATCTGTATGGTCTTTTTTTCACGGATTTCTGCAGGGATCGAATTGAGTCTTTTTTCAGCGAAGAGGATACTGTGAGGTGACGTTGTTTTTGATTGATGAGGAAGTATGAATTTGCTCCAGTTTCGAGTTATTTGACCACGATGGCCAGTTTGTGCAGATAGTGATTGTGCAAGATCTTCGCCACTCTCATTGGTCAAACTTACGTGTAGGAAATTACATGAGGAGAGCTTGAGAGATCTAGAAGCTTAAGTATTTTTAAGCATTTGAAAAAACCATTCGTGTGGGCTCTGGAGTTTGATTTTCCAACCGCTCTGATATTTTTTTTCGTGATTCTATCCCGTATTGTTGATATGGTAAATGAAACGTTGGATGGATTATTTCCACATCTTCTTTAGGAGACTTGTTTTTTACTTTAACAAGTTAAACCCGGATTAAATTGAAGTTCATTATTAACATCAAATTTAAAGTAAATTGTGGTACGTAGTTTTGGAAACAGCTAACAATAATTGGATCATGTCCTCTTTTAGCTGCGATTAAGTATTTGTCAAAATGGAGTCTGTAACTTCTGTGTAGTCGGTCAGCAGCAGCATGAAAATTCCCTCCTTGTTCACCGGCGGCTGTTATGTGCTAAGGATTGCTACGGATTTTAAATGCTTAGTGTATGTATATAGAGAGGCGCTGTTTGATCGTGAAAGTCACTTTCTGATACATTTTAACGCCCAGGATCTTGCAGGAGTTAGTTTCTTCAATACTCTTGAATGAAGGTTTGGTAAACTGCTCAATATTGCATGTGATTTTAATGTTTTTCAAACGAATTGGAAAATTAATTACCCGGAAAAAATTTTTTTTAAAGTAGTCCGCTTCTTATATACGATTTTTTCGAAAAACTTTCCAAGTATTCATGGTACTGAAACCGGCCTAAGATTTTTTAGGAAAGTTTTATCGCCGTTTTCAAAAATAGGCGCTACTCTTGAAATTTTTGAGTTCGAGGAATACGTAGGAAAAGCGATAAGCTGAAGATGTCTGATGGGATCGGCGATATTATTTAGTCTAAAATTTTTAGCAATTCAGCAGAGAACCTTTTTAATCAAAATAATACAAGTAACCACATGATTTCAAGTTGATCTTTCGCTAATGACATTGTTGGAATTATTAAGCGTAAAAGAGAAAGAGTTGTGTTCTTGGGTATTATCAAAGTCATCAGAAAAGTCAATCAACTAGAACTAGGTAATACGATTAGTTACGTTTTTAAATAGGTTAGTTAAGACGTTGCTTAACTCAGCTACGATAGACCATTTCTCGGGATATTTCATATTTTTATTAACAACGGGTTCAACTGAAATCTAGGTACAACTGTTAGGTTTTATCGATAAATTTATGAAATTACAGATGGAGATTTTGTAGAGATCCGAAAGTTTAAGTATTTGTAAATTTTTGAAAGAATCATTTGTGTGAGCATTATATTCTAGGTTCTTTACCGCTCTGACAGCTCTTTTCTGCAGAGTAAAAATTTTGTTGGTTTTATTTTTATCAGTTCCGTGCCATGCTTCTATTCCGTATTGCAAGTATGGAGAAATGAGCGTTCGGTAGAGCATTTGTAAAGCTGTTTCAGGCAGAAAATTTTTAACTTCATTTAGGATTCCGATGGATTTTGATAATTTAGAACTAATATGAGTGATGTGCTCTTTGAAGGTCAGATGTTTATCTATTATGTTGCCCAGAAACTTATATGAGTTGGTTTCTTCGATTTCACCTTCGCCAATTTTAATGCATGGGAGAGATACATCTTTCTTGTATGAGAATGTAATATAATTTGTTTTATCAATATTAAGGCTTATTTTATTAGCTTTGAGCCACGATGAAACTTTATGAAGTTCATTATTTATACTCTCCACAATCATAGCAGGATTTTGGTTCGGAAGGACCGCAGAAAGCGTACTGTCATCGGCAAAAAGTATGAATTTGAAGAATGATGTAGATTTTACGATATCATTGATAAAAATCAGAAACAGGAGAGGCCCAAGAACAGATCCTTGTGGAACTCCATGGCTAATTGTCTGTGGGTCTGATTTTGCGTCGTCAATGACAACGTATTGCTTCCGATTTGTTAGGTATGATCTGAACCAATCATGAGCAATCCCTCGAATGCCATAACAGTGTAGTTTCGAGAGTAGTATTTTATGGTCTACACAATCTAATGCTTTTCGAAAGTCAAGAAACACATAATAATAATGAAAATAATAATAATTAACTATAACGCAACTATATGAATTAGTTTCAGCTTGTGATTTAGCCCAAGTTATGCATTTTTTTAATAAGTAACACCAGGAAATGATGACATGACGGAAAATATTATTCGTGTTAGAAATTCATTCGGATCTATTTAGAATGTATCAAGCAGCGAGGCAGATTGTGTTGTGATAATAATCTTCTAATTTACTGTACCATCTCGGCAAAATTTTTGATCACCTTACTTATTGCAAACATCCATTTAACGAGTTTCCATCTTATACAGCAGCATTTCTTTCTAGACAAAAGTCAATAATATCCATCCATGACTATAGTTAGTATGCAAGAACTACAATCAATAACTTCCCTCGACTGAGATCTCTTGTATTGAGTTACCCTCCAAATGATGAAATTTTCTTCACAGGCCTATTTACTACAGAAAATTTTAAGCTGTACCTAACAAGCTTCTTTTGCTTTATTTATTTTCTTCTGAGATATTAAACAACTGAAACAATTATTTATCTACCACAAGCGATACAGAAGTATACAGAAGTAGATAGTTTCTCAAGTCTAGTACAATGGCCAAAATTTGAGTCCGGCTGCTAGTGGGCTTTTCTGTCAATCATTATTTGGTTCAACATTTTACACGGGTATTTCGATACCAATGTGTTATTATCAGTTAAGGATGTTCATGTTAAGGTGTTTTAAAACCAATGTATCAACATTTCATGTTATACTTTATACGAAATAAAATGTTTTTCCTTTTTTACCTGAAGAATTTCAGTGAGTTCTCGGGCAGGTCAATTTACTGCAGCGAGTTGGGTGTCATGAGTGACCACCTTCCAAGTACAGTAATATCTTGATCACGCGTACTACTAGGATAGATATATTTGCTTATCATTCATATCTTGAAACTTGTTTACAAAAAACTAGCGAATTCCGTCGTTTTTGATGAGTCTTGAGCACTAGAAGGTATGTAATGTGCTGTACTACAATATTCATGCCTAAGCTCCGCGTTTCATTTCTTTTTAATGACGTTGAATATGTTGCAAAACCAGTTTCAATATATTTTACCATTCGTATGAGCATGTCATTAACTGCTGATCAAATGAAACTTTAGTGAAAAGAACCAATCTGAAAAATTATACTGAATAAATTTAATTACTAATGGCTATTGAAAAATCAAGAAGTGGCCGTTCTGTACCCTTCAGGAATCCGTACGACTGGCCGCTACTAGCCCAATGTTATGCTCACGTGGGATGCCCTCAAGGCGATTCAATTATTGCATTTGTGGAAATTAGCACTCCTATATGGGGAATATGTGAGGTCCAGAGCCACAGGCTAGGTGGTCCTTCCTTTTGTTGGTACAAAATAGGGTATTTTGTTTTGTTTCGGACCATATTTTTTTCGGTTCAGAGCTGTCCTGTTTCTCTGCCCCTACTACTTTTTTCTTCAACTTTTTTTCGTGTTTTATGAACTTCTTTCTCAACTTACTGGTTCTATGTACCTTGTGGATAGATTCCGCGTTCCTTCAACTCCATAACAAATTATGCCTTCCTCCTTCCTTTATTTGGAACCCCTATCTTGCAGTAGGATATGTTGAGCCAACATCTAACCTTATCTTCAATTTGATATGTTCCGAAATTGGAAAAACTCGGTGCAGCGAACAGTGGCAAAGACTGGAGCAAAATGTACTATTCAACACTTTGACTGCGACGTGCGCCACCGGTGGTACACGGAGGTAATTTTCATTACGCTGCTGATCGACCAGTAGTCGCTAACTCGATTTTCTTAAATACTTAATCAAAACTAAATGAAGGCACAATCCCGTTCATGTTTGGGATTTTCAAAATAGTTTACTACAAATAACTTTAAATTTGAGTTTGGTGTTGAACTAAATACTTAGTAGTCGCAGTCTGTGTTAAAACCTCATCTTTTCATTTCATTTTGTTTACTGTATATCAATTTTTATCTAGATCCGTTTTTAACATCTATTCACTGTCACCCAAATATGAAATATCGAAGGAGTTAGTTAGAAAAACATATATTTTTGAAATTTAGAAAAGAATGAAAACAATAAGCGCATAAACTAGAGGTGTCTAGAATTCTACGGTTCTGATTTGCTTATTTTGCTTTAAAGCATTAGATGCAATGCCAAATATTATTTATGATAAGCCGCATAGGAAAATTTTTAAAATAAAATAAAACTTTACATCCTGCACTTTTCATTGAAACTCTTTTCATCCTTCTGGTATATATATTATACAAACTGCAGCATTTTTAGATCTAATAATTTTTAGATGAGATTTTTATGGTAGCATTAAATTATTTTAATTATTTGTCTTATCCCACATCATTGAGATGCTTTAGCACAATTTTTCTTTTCACGTACAGAAGATAATTTTTCTCTTGAGATTTTTCGTACAATTAATTCCTAGCTTCAATATTTCATCAACAGAAATATAGACATGAGAACTAACGCAATTCCTCGGTCATCGTCATTTGCTGTGTGAAAAAAAAAACATTTCTCTCTGAACAGTCCCGTTTATCATCCAAAGTAGCTCACTTCTTAGTCACTTTCTGGATCCAATCGAACAAGCTCACCACTGAACAAAAGTCCCACCCTAAATTATTCTTCATGCGAGCCGCCTAACTCATTTCTAGAGCAAGAATGAAGTACGGTGGAATTAAAGAGCGAGGTCACTTTGCCCTCACCCAGCCAAAAGGTTCCTTATCACGTTGACTGCGATCGGTTAAACTGAAGTTAATTATTCAACTTGAATTTTAAATAAAATTGAAAATCAAATTTATAAATAACAAACATCAATTGGGTCCATCAAATTGCATTAACTCAATAAAGATTATTAGAATTCTTTAAACGAACCATCCATCGATGGGTCACGAGCAATGTGTTAATGTTGAACACTTTTCAAGTGCACAGAAGAGTATAGGGTACATTGATCCGGTTGCCGTACATTGATCCGGTTGCCGTACATTGATCCGGTTGCCGTACATTTATCCGGTTGCCGTACATTGATCCGGTTGCCGTACATTGATCCGGTTGCCGTACATTGATCCGGTTGCCGTACATTGATCCGGTTGCCGTACATTGATCCGGTTGCCGTACATTGATCCGGTTGCCGTACATTGATCCGGTTGCCGTACATTGATCCGGTTGCCGTACAGCATTCCGTATTACTTGCATCATCCTGTGTATCGTACAGTATTTCATGTGCCTTTCAGCATTCCATATATCGACCAGCAGCACCACCTGCCATTTACTAACCCTACCTCCATGCCTGTCACTAGCTGCCTGTGGGCGCATCACCAGCACTTAAGCGCAAGTTCTCGCAAATTATGTCGTTCATCAGTCGTTGGCGAAGAGGTGTGCAGTGCCTCTGAAAAAAAAACCTTTATCAGAGTGTGAAATGTTATTTGAGAGTCTTAGGGAGTTCACACCAGGGGGATAAGATATTAATCTCCGGAACATGCGATACACGGTAATTATCCTTTTAAGCTAAGTTAGGTTCATACTGAAGCGATAAGACATGAGCCAGCAACAAAGTGTAGCAGGAGGAATTTAGTCAGTAATCATGAGTCCTTCATCGAGTGATGAAGAACTCTAGCAAATATCGTCCCTCTGGAGGATAAAATTATTGTATCTATGGGGATACAATAATTTATCCCAGATGGAAAATGTCTGAGCCCAAGCAGTGTTAGGTAGGCCTTCTTCATGTTGGAATAAAATAGTTTTATTTTTGTTATGGACTATCTTTTTTCGGCTCAGTGATGTCCTGTTTTACAACACCTACTACTTCTTCAAATTTTTTTTGTTTCATGAACTTCTTTCTTAGCTTACTGTTCCTATGCACCTTGTGCATAGATTCTGCGTTCCCTGAACTCCATAATGAATAGTGCATCATCCTTCCTCTCTTTGAACATCTTTGCCGTAGTAAAGGGAGGCTAAAAGTTTCTTATAATCAATCAATCAATCAGCAAATATCGTACGACACTGAAGGAAGAGACACGCATGCTTTCTCTTGATACACGCATGCTTTGTCTCTTGATACACGCATCTTACGACAGATGCCGCCATCGTACTGGTGTGAATCAGTTTTGTCGTTTCTCCGTATTTTTAATGGATCTAAGCGCGTCCTCTCTCGCAAGACGAATTATCGCCTATCGCTTACGACCTACAGACATGTATCGTATCTCGCTGGTGTGAACGCCACCTTACGTCGCCTGTATGCGTTCCTTAGTTTTGGTCAATGCCTGGTTTTGGTGCGTGTTTTTTTTGTGGTGCGTGCCTGTTTTTTTTGGATGCGTGCCTATTTTTTTGTGGTGCGTGCCTGTTTTTTTTTTTTTTGTGCGTACCTGTTTTTTTTTGTGCGTACCTGTTTTTTTTTTTGTGCGTACCTGTTTTTTTTTTTTGTGCGTACCTGTTTTTTTTTGTGCGTACCTGTTTTTTTTTGTGCGTACCTGTTTTTTTTTGGGTGCGCACCTGTTTTTTTTGGGTGCGTACCTGTTTTTTTGGGTGCGTACCTGTTTTTTTGGGTGCGTGCGTATTTTTTTTTTTTTTCTCGGGTGCTTAGCTGTTTTTGTCTGGGGTGCGTCGCGGTTTTTTTTTTTTTTTGGGTGCGTGCCTATTTTTTTAGGTGCGTAGCTGTTTTCTTTGGGTGCGTACCTGTTTTTTGTGCGCACCTGGTTCAAGGTGCGCACCTACCAATCGACCCACACCACCACTCCAGTTTCCACGACCTGAGGTCTGCATTTTATCACACCGGCGCTATAGAGCGCAGGTATTGAGCGGCACTTGACAAATGAACTTCTCGAAGTTTTCGCTTCGAAAGCATGAGACGTTCAGCAAGGGAGCCACGATGTTAGGACTCTGTTTTGCTAGTTTTCTTTCCGTGTCATGAAACGGTTTCTTCGAGAAGAGGAGGATTTGTTCTCAGTATCTTATAAGAAGCTTTGTAACATTTCAAAAAAATTGCTTCAATGAAGCTCACAAAGTATTTTTTTCGTTTGTAATTTCTCCTATGGTACTGTAATAGGAATTTCTTTGGACACCTCAAATTGGTCGGTACGTCTCTGTGACGCTCATAAAGGAAGGATGTTTAATGACCGTATCTGCGATACGAGCTTCACCAGTGCACAAGTTCAAGAATATTTTATTGGCGGGTAGGATGGATATATTTGTTTGTCATCTACATCTACTAGATTTGCTCACAGAACGTATCTAATCCCGTCATTTTTGATGGGTCGTGTCACGGTAGAGGAAACAAGGTAGGGCCATTTCTATGGAAGAAATTACACCTCTTCTTGTTCAGCTAGCCAATAGAAAGACTTTACTCCAAACAAATTTTATGACGTCACCAAAACGCCATGTCGTTAGGCCAATAGCGGGGGTAGCAGTGCTACCAGATGCAATATGACCGCTGCTATTGGTTCGTTGCCGTGACGTCAGCAAAACCACACCGTCAACGAGAAAAAGACTGGTTTGAACCTACCTTGTTTCCTCTACCGTGGGTCGTGTGCACTATTTTACCACATTGAGGCCAATATCCATTTCAAAGAGCATTAAGAAATTACTTCCATAGTTCTTACAATCTGAATGCTTCCATGAAAAGTTGGAAAGGAAATTCCCGTAATATTTCGATCTAATTAAATATAACTTGGGATTTAATGGGACAATATTATATTTTTCCGAGTTTAACTGGACTTTTTCATTATCACATGTGCGTCTCTATCGTAAATTATTGCTCCTGTTTTGTTGATTACGTCTTTCCAATCTATATACTTAATTCAGTAACTCGAAATTTGTCCGAGTCCGTTAAGAAAATTGGCTGAGTGTATATGGTCAAGTGAGGTATTAAATTGAAGCCACTGGTGTCTATATTTGCAGAAAACTATTTATTTATTTATTTATTTATTTATTTTTTTCATTTTTTTTTATTTTTTTTATTTTTTTTTTATTTTTTTTTCATTTTTTATATTTATTTATTTTTTTTTATTTTTTTATTTTTTTTTTATTTATTTTTTTTTTATTTTTAGGCAAGTCAGACAACCCGATACTCGGGTTGTCTGACTTGCAGACATAAGTATCATTGTGCAGACATATTAGTATCATTGTGCAGACATATTAGTATCATTGTGCAGACATATTAGTATCATTGTGCAGACATATTAGTATCATTGTGCAGACATATTAGTATCATTGTGCAGACATATTAGTATCATTGTGCAGACATATTAGTATCATTGTGCAGACATATTAGTATCATTGTGCAGACATATTAGTATCATTGTGCAGACATATTAGTATCATTGTGCAGACATATTAGTATCATTGTGCAGACATATTAGTATCATTGTGCAGACATATTAGTATCATTGTGCAGACATATTAGTGTCATTGTGCAATTATCAGTAATTATTGAACAATTTCAAGTAATTATTGAGCAATTTCAAGTAATTATTGAGCAATTTCAAGTAATTATTGAGCAATTTCAAGTAATTATTGAGCAATTTCAAGTAATTATTGAGCAATTTCAAGTAATTATTGAGCAATTTCAAGTAATTATTGAGCAATTTCAAGTAATTATTGAGCAATTTCAAGTAATTATTGAGCAATTTCAAGTAATTATTGAGCAATTGTGAGCATCCATCTGCAATAATATTGTGAGCATCCATCTGCAATAATATTGTGAGCTTCCATCTGCAATAATATCGTGAGCTTCCATCTGCAATAATATCGTGAGCTTCCATCTGCAATAATATTGTGAGCTTCCATCTGCAATAATATCGTGAACTTCCATCTGCAATAATATTGAGAGCTTCCATCTGCAATAATATCGTGAGCTTCCATCTGCAATAATATCGTGAGCTTCCATCTGCAATAATATTGTGAGCATCCATCTGCAATAATATCGTGAACTTCCATCTGCAATAATATCGTGAGCTTCCATCTGCAATAATATTGTGAGCATCCATCTGCAATAATATCGTGAGCTTCCATCTGCAATGATATCGTGAGCTTCCATCTGCAATAATATTGTGAGCTTCCATCTGCAATAATATTGTGAGCTTCCATCTGCAATAATATCGTGAGCTTCCATCTGCAATAATATTGTGAGCTTCCATCTGCAATAATATCGTGAGCTTCCATCTGCAATAATATTGTGAGCTTCCATCTGCAATAATATCGTGAGCTTCCATCTGCAATAATATCGTGAGCTTCCATCTGCAATAATACCGTGAGCTTCCATCTGCAATAATATCGTGAGCTTCCATCTGCAATAATATCGTGAGCTTCCATCTGCAATAATATCGTGAGCTTCCATCTGCAATAATATCGTGAGCTTCCATCTGCAATAATATCGTGAGCTTCCATCTGCAATAATATCGTGAGCTTCCATCTGCAATAATATCGTGAGCTTCCATCTGCAATAATATTGTGAGCTTCCATCTGCAATAATATCGTGAGCTTCCATCTGCAATAATATCGTGAGCTTCCATCTGCAATAATATCGTGAGCTTCCATCTGCAATAATATCGTGAGCTTCCATCTGCAATAATATCGTGAGCTTCCATCTGCAATAATATTGTGAGCTTCCATCTGCAATAATATCGTGAGCTTCCATCTGCAATAATATTGTGAGCTTCCATCTGCAATAATATTGTGAGCTTCCATCTGCAATAATATCGTGAGCTTCCATCTGCAATAATATTGTGAGCTTCCATCTGCAATAATATTGTGAGCTTCCATCTGCAATAATATCGTGAGCTTCCATCTGCAATAATATTGTGAGCTTCCATCTGCAATAATATCGTGAGCTTCCATCTGCAATAATATCGTGAGCTTCCATCTGCAATAATATTGTGAGCTTCCATCTGCAATAATATTGTGAGCTTCCATCTGCAATAATATCGTGAGCTTCCATCTGCAATAATATTGTGAGCTTCCATCTGCAATAATATTGTGAGCTTCCATCTGCAATAATATCGTGAGCTTCCATCTGCAATAATATTGTGAGCTTCCATCTGCAATAATATCGTGAGCTTCCATCTGCAATAATATTGTGAGCTTCCATCTGCAATAATATCGTGAGCTTCCATCTGCAATAATATTGTGAGCTTCCATCTGCAATAATATCGTGAGCTTCCATCTGCAATAATATCGTGAGCTTCCATCTGCAATAATATCGTGAGCTTCCATCTGCAATAATATCGTGAGCTTCCATCTGCAATAATATTGTGAGCTTCCATCTGCAATAATATTGTGAGCTTCCATCTGCAATAATATTGTGAGCTTCCATCTGCAATAATATTGTGAGCTTCCATCTGCAATAATGTTGTGAGCTTCCATCTGCAATAATGTTGTGAGCTTCCATCTGCAATAATGTTGTGAGCTTCCATCTGCAATAATGTTGTGAGCTTCCATCTGCAATAATGTTGTGAGCTTCCATCTGCAATAATGTTGTGAGCTTCCATCTGCAATAATATTGTGAGCTTCCATCTGCAATAATATTGTGAGCTTCCATCTGCAATAATATCGTGAGCTTCCATCTGCAATAATATCGTGAGCTTCCATCTGCAATAATATCGTGAGCTTCCATCTGCAATAATATCGTGAGCTTCCATCTGCAATAATATCGTGAGCTTCCATCTGCAATAATATTGTGAGCTTCCATCTGCAATAATATTGTGAGCTTCCATCTGCAATAATATTGTGAGCTTCCATCTGCAATAATATTGTGAGCTTCCATCTGCAATAATATTGTGAGCTTCCATCTGCAATAATATTGTGAGCTTCCATCTGCAATAATATTGTGAGCATCTTAGTGGTAGCATTGGTATCATAGAACGATTATTGGTATAATAATATCGCAAGTATTCTAATGACATCATAATATTGCAGAAAAATCCTTGAAAGTCTTGAAGCAACACATGCCCACAGCGTACGCTCAACCCAACGAGACAACCGCACCGCTGTCTCCCTCTGCCCAGCCTCGTCCAGGGCAAAAAAAAACATGCAAATGAAGTACCCCGAATTTATTCCCCATGGAAAGTACCCAGATAAAATCCCCACAGAAGGCCATGAGATGTGAGCTGAGCTCTCCCTGAGTAATGGTGCCAATTTTTCGCTGGGAATTTCTAGGTTATTTTCTGCAGTTCATTTATCCGGAGCTGCTCAGATGGTTTTCTGAGTGGCAGGCTGAGTTGTGTGTTAAGAGATAAATGCTTCATTTGTGGCTAGTCGCCTGTTAATTATAGTATCGTGGCATATTGTAGAATACCTATTCAAGACATGAAATGGCGTGATATTGCTTCAAGTGATATATGGTCCGAAATGCCATTAAATGTTTAGTATGGCGTTATCTTGTGTGACATGGCGTAAAATGGCCAGAAATTGTGTGACATGGCGTAAAATGGCCAGAAATTGTGTGACATGGCGTAAAATGGCCAGAAATTGTGCGACATGGCGTAAAATGGCCAGAAATTGTGTGACATGGCGTAAAATGGCCAGAAATTGTGTGACATGGCGTAAAATGGCCAGAAATTGTGTGACATGGCGTAAAATGGCCAGAAATTGTGTGACATGGCGTAAAATGGCCAGAAATTGTGTGACATGGCGTAAAATGGCCAGAAATTGTGTGGCATGGCGTGAAATGGTAGGAAATTGTGACATAGCGTTGTTGTGATATAGTTATATTAGGCTTACATATTTGGAAAAATCACGTAAAACATTAGGTGATATTTTCATATCACATTTCATTTTTGGGCTAAATCCCGTGACATTGAGGAATGTGGAAAAACCTTTGGCTGTAGCTTGAGCGTGAGAATACCGATATATGCATAAGGGCGATTTTTCTCTGTTCTAAGCAAACCGTGGTTCTCATATTTCGAAGGGACAAGAGTCTGGCTATAAATATGTCGAGCTCAAGTGGGCAGCGTTCCGACGAGAGGGCTAAGGTTCAGGCGTCCACAAACACACAGTCTTGAACACAAAACACATTCAGGCAACACAACACAAGACACACACACAACACAAAGCGCCCAACACACATGCGTTGCGTGGGAACGCCCGGACGAGGCAACTTCGAAGGGGAGCACATCCCGTCGGCCAATCAGCGATCTGGAAGCGATCAGGCGTGTGGGTGTGTCAGAGAACGCACCAGTTACATTTCGGCAACCCGAAGCTGGCAAGATATCCACCAATCATAAGGGAAACACGTAATCTTTGCTTGGAAGAAGCTCGAACGTTCTGGGAAGGTTCGAGAAGATTCTGGAACGAAACAAGGGGGGAAGATATAAGCAGCGGAGAGGAGAAGTCGCGAAGTCTTTTTGTTTCGAGGTCGCGAGAGAGGTACACGTGATCTGAGGGCAGGCGAACGTGGCATGTCGGCACGCGCCGACATGCATTTCACACAAACAGCAAATTTACCTCGGAGTAAAGTTAACGACGAAGTTTCAAGAACAAACAATCTCCTTGAAGCATATTAGCGTCGCGGCGATGTTCGTCAACAACCGCTCCACAACGATTCTACGGCGGGATGTCAAAGAGATGTTAACTCCTTCAATAACGACAAGATTGTGTAACAAATACCCTCTCGAAGTGTGTGCTGAGAATCTCTCCGAACACTCAAGGAGGCTGCGACTGTATCGGCGAAGTATTACCCAGCAATGGGGAGTCGCTCGAAGAATTACGGCCTGAGCACATCAACAAGTCAACGTGAAGAGAAACACCCATGGAAAATCTCTACGCTAATTATAAGCTCACAAACAACCGCAGCATTAAAATCTGGAGTCACGCGTTCACCAACAATGCGGAAGTAAACAAGGAAAGATATACAGTAGCCAGCCCTACAACGCAGCCAAAACTCAGATGTGCGGAGCATGGATGTGCGAAGAATGGAGAGCAGCAGCGCCTTCCCGATGGAGCATGAGTATTACCGCCGCAGCGATAGAACTCTGAAAACTCTGTTGAGAATCCCGCGAAGTTAGAAAGATTCTACACCGAGGCTTCAGCGACCGCGCCTCACGGAAGTGTTGAATTTTTGTGGTGTAGAGAATTTTGTAACAATGCTGTAAAGTGGGAAAATTGGAAAGCAAAAATAGCACACTGAATCGTGTATTCAAATTAGCGCGCTGTGTAACGAAGTTTGTGTCTAGTGTTAACTCAATATGAGGCGATGTGTTCACGATTTTTTGGGAACCTTTGTAGTGAGTCAAGGATGACCGGCATGTTTGTAGGCATTATTCTGTGCTTCGTGGTGCGTAGGAATAGCCATGATTTTTCTGCATTTTTGTGAATCGTTGTCAGCTCTTGAACATTGATAATAGATATTCTCGGGAGCATTACATCTTTGAAGTGCCATGTCGCAGATCATTAGCATCTTGCCTGAGGGCTCTGGTGCGAATATGAGGGTTGCGATAATATAATTTCCCTGTGCCAATATCCACGTGTTCGTCTTGAAATAAATGTTTAATTTTCAAGGTTCATTATTCTCCCCATGCTTTTCAAATCGGTATTCGCGGAGTACACACCAAGTAAACACTGTTAATTTCCTACCTTTCTGTTCAACTCTCACACTGTATATTTCATATCTTTATTTTTCTGTCTCTTACTGTCGGGGATTTCGAGTCCCCCTGCGTTACGTGCTCTTGCCGAGCCACGTTATGTAACAGCGTAAAATGACTTGAAATTGTGTGACATGGCGTAAAATGATTTGAAATTGTGTGACATGGCGTAAAATGACTTGAAATTATGTGACATGGCGTAAAATGACTTGAAATTGTGTGACATGGCGTAAAATGATTTGAAATTGTGTGACATGGCGTAAAATGACTTGAAATTATGTGACATGGCGTAAAATGATTTGAAATTGTGTGACATGGCGTAAAATGACTTGAAATTATGTGACATGGCGTAAAATGATTTGAAATTGTGTGACATGGCGTAAAATGACTTGAAATTGTGTGACATGGCGTAAAATGATTTGAAATTGTGTGACATGGCGTAAAATGACTTGAAATTATGTGAAATGGCGTAAAATGACTTGAAATTGTGTGACATGGCGTAAAATGACTTGAAATTATGTGACATGGCGTAAAATGATTTGAAATTGTGTGACATGGCGTAAAATGACTTGAAATTGTGTGACATGGCGTAAAATGATTTGAAATTGTGTGACATGGCGTAAAATGACTTGAAATTATGTGAAATGGCGTAAAATGACTTGAAATTGTGTGACATGGCGTAAAATGACTTGAAATTATGTGACATGGCGTAAAATGACTTGAAATTGTGTGACATGGCGTAAAATGATTTGAAATTGTGTGACATGGCGTAAAATGATTTGAAATTGTGTGACATGGCGTAAAATGACTTGAAATTGTGTGACATGGCGTAAAATGACTTAAAACTGTGTGACATGGCGTAAAATGACTTGAAATTATGTGACATGGCGTAAAATGACTTGAAATCATGTGACATGGCGTAAAATGACTTGAAATGATGTGACATGGCGTAAAATGACTTGAAATGATGTGACATGGCGTAAAATGACTTGAAATGATGTGACATGGCGTAAAATGACTTGAAATGATGTGACATGGCGTAAAATGACTTGAAATGATGTGACATGGCGTAAAATGACTTGAAATGATGTGACATGGCGTAAAATGACTTGAAATGATGTGACATGGCGTAAAATGACTTGAAATGATGTGACATGGCGTAAAATGACTTGAAATTATGTGACATGGCGTAAAATGACTTGAAATGATGTGACATGGCGTAAAATGACTTGAAATTATGTGACATGGCGTAAAATGACTTGAAATTATGTGACATGGCGTAAAATGACTTGAAATTATGGGACATGGCGTAAAATGACTTGAAATTGTGTTACATGGCGTGAAACGCACGTATCCTACTGTACAAACGAGTATAAGAGATGTAGGCAGGTCTACCTTTTGGTTATCGACCTGGGCATGAGCTAAGGAAGCAGAACTAGAGAGAAATACATCTCCCCAGCTACATATGTGCAGGAAGGCGAGACCAGCAGAGTGATAGATCCATAAGAAGAAATGCGTGCTTATTAGACTTTTCTTAATCGCCGCGAGTAGATACGTCGTAAGTTGAAGCATCGTTCAGCGTTGGTTAATTAACACTTTGACTGCGACGTGCGTCACCGGTGGTACACGGAGGTAATTTTCATAATGCTGCTGATCGACCAGTAGTCGCAAATTCAATTTTCATAAATACTTAATCAAAGCTAAATGAAGGCATGATCCAGTTCGTGTTTGGTATTTTCAATATAGTTTACTACAATTGACTTTGAATTTAAGTTTTGTGTTGAACTTAATATTTAGTAGTCGCAGTCAAAGTGTTAATGTTTTCGTCGAAAAAACTGTAAAATATATCAAATGAAAGATGTGTGGCGTTCATAAGTACATAGGGTGAATATATTCACCGTCTTTGAATAAGATGAACGCATGTCGAGTATAGATTGAGAGAAAGTCGCGAAACAAGCTAACTGTTGCAACTACTTTCCACAGAATCAAAAAGCGGGAATGTCACGACTGATCATCTAAATTAATTTAAAACTTCGACAGTGCTGACAAAAGCTGTGTGGGTAGGATGAAATTGTGGAAATAATTATCATTTTGAATTACCTTTAAAGTTTTGAATGATGAAGATATATTATACTGTCCGCAATATATCATGAAAGACATATGAAATAAAAATGTATAAAAATCTGCACTCAGAAGCAAGTTCGAGATGATAAATAGAATGTATTATGCCTCACATGTGGAGTCTGTTTTGTTCTTTTGCTTTTGTTACAGTCATTTTGAAAAGAAATATTTGTCGCATAACTTTTCTTCCAGTTGTCAGAATAGAGAACTGATGGAATAAAAACTGGGCAGAGCGAGCAGCTGAAGAGGATAGAAAGTTGAGAATTAATGTGAGTAGGACGCAATAAATGTGCGCCTTGTTATCAAAAATAGTTTTTCTTTCATGGGTCTTCGTTGCAGAGAGAGGGAAGCTTAAATTAACAGTTTAATCTGATATTTTCTTTTAATGTTAACGGACACTGAAATTGGTGCGTACAAGTCAGCTGTAATCGGAGTTCGTATTTCAATAGGTTACGTCTGTAAGTGTGAAAGTACGTAAATTGATTTTAGGTGACGTAACTGATGAACACTAATTTGTAATTGCAAATTTACTGCCTAGTGATCGTGTAACGGTATGCAATTAGAGTGAGGACAGTTTCTATAAAATTCAACCGTACTGCTTCCCATGTACATTTAGCGAACATATCCTCCTGCTTCAAGAACACAAAAACTAAGAAAAAAGTCATTTAGATGCGTCTGTCTGTCTGTCCCGAACTTCGAATACGCAGAGTAATTTTAATTTTAATAGGCACATTATCGTGTATTAATAGCATTAATTGTATTGTAATTGTATTTCTATGTATCAATTGCATTGTAATTGTATTTCTATGTGTGTATGGGGAGGAGTGCCTTCCTCTAATGCGAGATTTCCTTCTTATTGCAAATTAACGATGGGTAAGTGCTTCGTGGCAGTTCTGTGTCTTTTCATGACTTGAAGTGAAATTTTATTAACAAAACGGAAAAATAATGATAAAAAGTAAAATAGAATGCACCAAAGATGACTTTCGTGAAATAGATCACCAGTTAGTCAATCAGTGGCTCATTGCACTAACTACTCGTGTCACGTGCTATCTTTCTACAGTCACGCACAGGCATCAGAGTAAACTTCGAGAGCAAAGAAGCTCGGCTCAACGGTACTGTCGTAAGCACTTTTAACTGCCCTCTCTAGTCTCACCTGCTACTGGTATCTCTATCAACGAATATTTTTTAGAAAGACTAATATTAACATGTTCTTATGCATATTACCTCAATATTATCTTTGTTACGTAATTGAATCTTTGCAGGACCTAAAACTTGGCAAAAAATTACCCTCAGACGCTCAGTTGTCCGACAGAGGTTGTGAGGGGAGGTGTGCGTCGCTCCGCTCCTTTGTTCAGGTGCTGACCTGTTGAATGAAGCGCTTTAGTTGGACGTCTCCTGTCCAGTGGCGGTGTGAACAGGTCATTTATTCTGCAGTTAATTTGTGTTTTATTTGTGGGGATAATTTGTTAGCATAAATGGATCGCTAATGAGTGGAAATACTGCATAGCGCTACATCGACATTGAAAACTAATTCGGACTCTCGTAGAACATACAGTTTCCAGTGGATACCTGGAAATCAATTTTTAAAAATTATGTTGGATTTTTTTGTAAGCGTTCGCGTTAAGAGTTTCATAAACTGAAGATGGAGCTGGTCTTCGAAACGTTGTATTGAATTGACTCGTTTTAAATTCAAAGTTTGCAAAATCTGAATTAAAGATTTCAATACGTGGTGCTTCCTTCGTTTTAAATTCCTAGTCGTCCTAATTTTTTATATGTTTTAACTTTGCAATGGACTGTACTACGATGTTGCACGTTGTAAGCGAAGTTTTAAGTTATTACAAATTTTATAGGAAAAAGTGCAGCTCTCAAAGGAAAAATGTGAGGTCCCCAGTTGGGCTTTCTTTTTGCTGAAATAAAATTTATTTTTGTTTTGTTGAGCACCATCATTTTCGGTTCACTCTAATCCTTTTTCTGTAACTTTCTTCCTCAACTTTCAAATTGTTTCATAGTTTTTTTTCAACTTGATGTTTGAAAGCGTATTGAATCTTGTGTGGGAACACACTTTGTGCATAGATTCCGCGTTCCCTTAACTCCATACTGAATGGTGACTTCATACTTGCTCTCATTGGACAACTTTTATTGTGGTTATGGAGGCTTAAACTAAGATATCAAATCTAAATAAAAATTATGAGATAATAAATAAATACACATAAAAGGTATGAAAACAATTAAAATATAAGGACCAAATAAAGGGAAAAATAAAAAGCTTCAAGTTTCCTATCCCAAGTTATGTCTAAAATAAATGTTCTTTCATGAGTGTTGCCTACAATTCAAAAGGTAAGCTGCACTCATTCATAAGTAAATATTCATATAATTACCATTGATGTGTAGTTATTCGTATACATACCATTGATGTGTAAGAATTCATATCAATACCATTCGTGTGTAATTATTCATATAAATACCATTCTTGTGTAATTATTCATATAAATACCATTCGTGTGTAATTGTTCATATAAATACCATTCGTGTGTAATTGTTCATATAAATACCATTCGTGTGTAATTGTTCATATAAATACCATTCGTGTGTAATTATTCATATAACTACCCTTCATATAATGTTTATACTCTGTAGTACACTAAATATACTGATTATCCGTATAAGACGCATAATTTTAAGTGTACACACAATTGTCGAGATACGCCTTTACTGACGGTTTGCATCTGCGTCGTTCAATTTTCAAGCGTTTGCTTATGTGGCCCGTGTTTCATTGTTGCTTGTGCCTAAAGTTTTATTAATTTTCTTCGAATGCAATCGGTGAACCTTTTTTAATCCTACATAATTACCGAAGTTTAGGTGTACGTACGCATACAAGTATGAAATAGTTTCAGTGCTTCCACTGGTTTTCTGTTGTTCGAAGCATCATAGTCCGTTATAGGGTCGATTTGGAGCGGTGCATTGCGCTCATAGGTCTTATTGCAGAGAAGATATGTTGCGCCCACTAGTAATTTAGTGCCGTTAAAACCACTCATACCTTAATGACAGAAAGTCGGGTAATAATCGGTACTGTATAAAGAATGGTAGCTCACTGCTGTTTGGTGCCGCTCAGGGGAGTCAATTGACGGAATTACTGCATTGACACATGCACCCTGTGTGCCATAAAATTGTTAATGCGCGCAATACGTTTGTATCACTGCATTAGTGTTGTTACTTGAATTGCTGAAGTACGAATCAGATAATTTTTCATAGGTTTTTAACACTACACTTACCTGCATTTGCGTTATCGCATTGAAGTGTTATATTGCGCTAATTTTCATGGGTTTGTAACCTTATTACCACTACACCACCACCACACATGGCTCTCTGTTTTATGTTGCCGTAGATCATTTCCATTATTTGTGCAATTTCCAACAGTTGATATTACCGTTAACTTTTTTAGAATCTGAACCTCGTACAATGTCTTGCATTTCATGTGGTAACAACCTTTGAAAAGAAATGAAAGATCACACCTACAGCGGGATAAAGTGAACTCCACTATCACGATCGGAAGTTTTAGTGGAACATTAAAGGAGTATATATATACATATATATATATATATATATATATATATATCGTGCAAAATTAAAAATCGCTCCTGGGTTCAAAGTAAAACCGTTCCCTGCATTTGCACGGGTTTAACGGTTGGTTTGGTTTGAGTGTAAGTAGCAGAACAAGGAAATCGATTTTCCAGCTTGAATAAATATTAATTCTTCCTTATGAATTTGAAAAATACAACAGCACGATAACATTTCACCTCGTATGATAACAATTATTTTCAAAAAATGCCGGGAATCAGGAAAATGGGGTGCACTTACTCCGGCACGTACATGGGCAATTTACCGGTTGGTATACATGTGGCCCAATACGCAGGGAACGTGTTGAGGGGGTGAATTGAACTCTTTTAAATCTTAAAATTTCAAATATTAGAGAGCTTTAGCACTTTTTAATGAATATAGCATGTTATGGAGACCACAAAGTGGCAAGTACCTGAAAAAACTCAAATGGGGAATAAATGTTGAATAGGCAATGAACGCTGGAATGGAATGGGCAATGAACGCTGGAATGGAATGGGCAATGAACGCTGGAATGAAATGGGCAATGAACGCTGGAATGGAATGGGCAATGAACGTTGGAAAGAAATGGGCAATGAACGTTGTAATGACATGGGCAATGAACGTTGAAATGAAATGGGCAATGAACGTTGAAATGAAATGGGCAATGGAGGTTGTAAAGACATGGGCAATGAACGTTGTAATGACATGGGCAATGAACGTTGTAATGACATGGGCAATGAACGTTGTAAAGACATGGGCAATGAACGTTGTAATGACATGGGCAATGAACGTTGGAATGGAATGGGCAATGAACGTTGGAATGGAATGGGCAATGAACGTTGTAATGGAATGGGCAATGAACGTTGTAATGGAATGGGCAATGAACGTTGGAATGACATCGGCAATGAACGTTGGAATGACATCGGCAATGAACGTTGGAATGGAATGGGATGGACAGTGAACGTTGGAATGGAATGGGATGGACAGTGAACGTTGGAATGGAATGGGTTGGGCAATGAACGTTGGAATGGAATGGGTTGGGCAATGAACGTTGGAATGGAATGGGTTGGGCAATGAACGTTGGAATGGAATGGGTTGGGCAATGAACGTTGGAATGGAATGGGTTGGGCAATGAACGTTGGAATGGAATGGGTTGGGCAATGAACGTTGGAATGGAATGGGTTGGGCAATGAACGTTGGAATGGAATGGGTTGGGCAATGAACGTTGGAATGGAATGGGTTGGGCAATGAACGTTGGAATGGAATGGGTTGGGCAATGAACGTTGGAATGGAATGGGATGGGCAATGAACGTTGGAATGGAATGGGATGGGCAATGAACGTTGGAATGGAATGGGATGGGCAATGAACGTTGGAATGGAATGGGATGGGCAATAAACGTTGGAATGGAATGGGATGGGCAATGAACGTTGGAATGGAATGGGCAATGAACGTTGGAATGGAATGGGCAATGAACGTTTGAATGGAATGGAATGGGCAATGAACGTTTGAATGGAATGGAATGGAATGGGCAATGAACGTTTGAATGGAATGGAATGGAATGGGCAATGAACGTTTGAATGGAATGGAATGGGCAATGAACGTTTGAATGGAATGGAATGGGCAATGAACGTTTGAATGGAATGGAATGGGCAATGAACGTTTGAATGGAATGGAATGGGCAATGAACGTTTGAATGGAATGGAATGGGCAATGAACGTTGGAATGGAATGGGATGGGCAATGAACGTTGGAATGGGATGGAATGGGCAATGAACGTTGGAATGGGATGGAATGGGCAATGAACGTTTGAATGGAATGGAATGGGCAATGAACGTTTGAATGGAATGGAATGGGCAATGAACGTTTGAATGGAATGGAATGGGCAATGAACGTTTGAATGGAATGGAATGGGCAATGAACGTTTGAATGGAATGGAATGGGCAATGAACGTTGGAATGGGATGGAATGGGCAATGAACGTTGGAATACGATTTGAAACAAACTCTGAATGTAAAAAATTATTTTCCACGAACGAAGCATTCTATGGTGTTCACTGAGTAGCAAATCCTCGCACGAAAAAAACTTTGAACCAGGAATAAAATGCCGCCATTGTCATCCCCACGCTAATGGCAGGACGCGACAGACAAAGGAGCCCGGAGTACACTTATTATCTGACTGAATTTTTAGATTTTGCTAGCCATGGAATAGTTTTGAGTGTTTTCAAGTGCCAGAACATAAGTTCATCGAAAAAAAAATCAGTAAAATGTTTTTCAAACAAGTTTAAGAGTGCGCGATGGAGCTTGAATGAAAGAAAATGAATGAAACCCGAAGTTGTCACAAAGAACTCTCCAAAAATTGGGCTTTAATGTTTACCTAAACTCAAAAGTTGTGTGGGATATTTTTGGAAGAATACGCGTACATAGCATCAGTTTAATGTTGGCATCAGAGCATTGGTTTAGTATCAGCATCAGAGCATTGGTTTAGTATCAGCATCAGAGCATTGGTTTAGTATCAGCATCAGAGCATCGGTTTAGTATCAGCATCAGAGCATCGGTTTAGTATCAGCATCAGAGCATCGGTTTAGTATCAGCATCAGAGCATCGGTTTAGTATCAGCATCAGAGCATCGGTTTAGTATCAGCATCAGAGCATCGGTTTAGTATCAGCATCAGAGCATCGGTTTAGTATCAGCATCAGAGCATCGGTTTAATATCAGCATCAGAGCATCGGTTTAATATCAGCATCAGAGCACCAGTTTAAATTCTTGCCGTATAACTTCGTTACGTTAAGAAAGCATCAAATGAAATCGACGACAAAGGATGCCACTTCTGAAGTCGTACGACATCGCACATGCTCGAGTTTTGCCTCAACTTCCATGAGCGAAAAAAATTTCTTCAGAGGAAAACTACAATGGCGTGATGTCGCTGAAGTTGAATATTTGGTCTCTGAGTTGCAAACCAGAATTGGCACAAGAAATGGGGTCTTCCCTTTCGAAGTCTGCTGAAACAATATGAGCGATTAATGCATTTGTGTTTTTTATTATAGCTCATTTACAAGCCCCTCAGGGCATGCGACTATTGTGGCAATGGGAATCAGCGCTCCAATGTGAGTTACCGAGTTGTGAGTTAGGTAGGCATTCGTTTATGGGTAACACCAATTTTGATAAACCAAATTTTTTACCGTTTTTTAGAGCCAGAACATGCGTTCATAAAAAACAGTAAAATATGTTTCGAATAAGTTTCAACATGCTAGATAAAGCTTCAAAAAAATGAATTTAAAGAAACTCAAAATTAAAACTTCTTCAAATTTAATGAAACTTCTTCATCGGAATTCCAATTGAACTTGTACTTTTTCATCTGAATTTCAGTTCAACTTGAACGTCATCTCAATTAGAATTCAACTTCGCGAGAAATAACTTTTCATTTCTTTTAGTTCAAAATTACCATTTCAGTTCAGAATAAACTCACAAAAATTCATAGGTTATCGTACAATTTGCTGTTCAAGTTCAGCACAATTGGACCAACTTTCGGGTTCAAAACACCCAAGTGCGCCTACCATCGTACGTCAAATACGCAAGACCGCGTCTCCAATTCGATTAAAGGACAAGACGCGGTAAAGAAGACTTCCTTTGACATAAGTTCGGTCCTTTTAAGTCTATTGCTCCCAGTGTTTCTTCGTTCAAAAAACATCCATCTCCTGCTGCTGCTGGAACAAAAAGAACAACTATGATTTCGTTCGGATGTCTCCGGAATTTTGAGAGCCTAAATGACCAGTTTCTTTCATTTTGTTGAGGAGACAATTTTGGCAGTCTAACGTAATTAATCATGACATAACCGCAAATTGTGAAACTTCATTTCAACATCAACTCCTTTGCTGGTGCAGTTGTATTGTGCGTTGTGCGTGTGTGTTTTGGATGTGCATGCGTGTGTGTTTTGGATGTGCGTGTGTGTTTTGGATGTCCGTGTGTGTTTTGGATGTGCGTGTGTGTTTTGGATGTGCGAGTGTGTTTTGGATGTGCGTGTGTGTTTTGGATGTGCGTGTGTGTTTTGGATGTGCGTGTGTGTTTTGGATGTGCGTGTGTGTTTTGGATGTGCGTGTGTGTTTTGGATGTGCGTGTGTGTTTTGGATGTGCGTGTGTGTTTTGGATGTGCGTGTGTGTTTTGGATGTGCGTGTGTGTTTTGGATGTGCGTGTGTGTTTTGGATGTGCGTGTGTGTTTTGGATGTGCGTGTGTGTTTTGGATGTGCGTGTGTGTTTTGGATGTGCGTGTGTGTTTTGGATGTGCGTGTGTGTTTTGGATGTGCGTGCGTGTGTGTTTTGGATGTGCGTGCGTGTGTGTTTTGGATGTGCGTGTGTGTTTGGATGTGCGTGTGTGTTTTGGATGTGCGTGTGTGTTTTGGATGTGAGTGTGTGTTTAGGATCTGCGTGTGTGTTTAGGATGTGCGTGTGTGTTTAGGATGTGCGTGTGTGTTTTGGATGTGCGTGTGTGTTTTGGATGTGCGTGTGTGTTTTGGATGTGCGTGTGTGTTTTGGATGTGCGTGTGTGTGTGTGTTTTGGATGTGCGTGTGTGTGTGTTTTGGATGTGCGTGTGTGTGTGTTTTGGATGTGCGTGTGCGTTTTTTATGTGCGTGTGTGTTACGTATGTGCGGGTATGTGTGGTTAAGTAGGCTATCCTTTTGTTGAAACGGTTGATTTTTGTGATGTTACATAATCTTTATTTTCAGATCAATGCTGTTTCATTTTAAGAATTTTTTTATCTTCTTCGACCTCTATCTTATCTAATATACTTGTTTCAATCTTGCTGTTTTATGCGCAGGGTGTGGAGATGCATCTTGTGCATCCGTAGATTCGTTGTTGCCTTTATTTCAAACTAGGTTGTGCCTTCCTCCTTCCTCTTTTGGGAACATTTGTATTGTGGTTTGCGGGCTTTAAATAACGTGGAACTCGATCTAATCCGATATTTTTTGGGTGTTTACGTGAAAAAACTTGGTATATTTGTTATATTTATGCGCTGCATGAAAATAAGCTGGTATTAAATTTATCAAAATGTGTTTTTTTTTATGAACCCTCGTTTATTTCATCAGGTTGGTTCGAACACCGGCCGTGACGCTTGAATTCCCTCGAAGTACGGACACCTAACTAATTGAACTAGTTAACGTATGCGTTATTTTTTGAAATAAACCGTGTGTGTGTTATTTTTTTTAACTAACCGTGTACATGTTTTTTTTATATTAACCGTGTACGTGTTTTTTTAAATTAACCGTGTTTGTGTCATTTTTAAAATTAACCGTGTTTGTGTCATTTTTAAAATTAACCGTGTATGTGTTTTTTTAGATTAACCGTGTTTTTATTTTTTTAAATTAACCGTGCACGTGTTATTTTTTTAAATTAACCGTGTTTTTGATATTTTTTTAACCCTCCCTGTACTGTTAACAACCTACCTTTTACACTATTGATCTCAGGAACAACTGTTGAGCAATATGAAACGGATAAGTAAGTATTATACACACAGCAATGCGCAAAGTTAATAAAGTAAAGATTGAAAAGAGAATAAAGATTAACAATAAAAAATGCAGATTGAAAGTAAATTCCGTGAAGCCGTGATTCCGCGTTTAACTGAACCGCTAAGTAGCGAGGGAACTCCGCATATCGTTGCATGATTCGTTTTTTGCGCTACAGAATGTTAAAACGATAATGCAGCCCGCAGTGATATTTTTCAAGTCGGACTAAGATCAGAAAAAACGTTACCGACCAGACCGCTACACCAATTTTTCGGTAATTTCC
This sequence comes from Morinoia aosen, assembly GCA_030386875.1. Lineage (NCBI taxonomy): Eukaryota > Metazoa > Arthropoda > Malacostraca > Amphipoda > Talitridae > Morinoia > Morinoia aosen. The sequence goes on from CM059556.1 coordinate 21,070,148, forward strand.
AAGCCTGCCGCTAATACTACATACCTTATTTTTGGTGCTTTGTCTAGGGCGTGTTAAAAATGCGCCTCAAACTAGAAATAAGCAATCAATCGTGGCCAAACCTCATGGTTCACCATTACGAGTGCCTGCCTCAGTGTGTTGAAATTGGCTTTATGTGGGTTAACGTCAAGGTTCAGGGCCTCAGGTTAATTAAAGGGTTAAACAGGATTAACACGTTGACTGCGATGAGTTAAACTGAAATTCTGTATTCAACTCAAATTTAAATTCATGTTAAAAATTTCATGAACACCTAATATTTACTGGGCCCGTCCCGTTGAACGTCATTAATTTTGAAAGATCGTTAAAGTTTATTCAAACGGCCCATCGATGGGTCGCATCGCAATCAGCGTGTTGAAGCGTATCTACGCGCTCATAAACCTGTGAGTGTAAATTTAATTTTAATTTCAAACCTGTAAATTTACTTTTAATTTCAAACCTGTAAATTTACTTTCAATTTCGAACCTGTAAATTTACTTTTAATTTCAAACCTGTAAATTTACTTTTAATTTCAAACCTGTAAATTTTCTTCTAATTTCAAACCTGTAAATTTACTTTTAATTTCAAACCTGTAAATTTACTTTTAATTTCAAACCTGTAAATTTTCTTTTAATTTCAAACCTGTAAATTTACTTTTAATTTCAAACCTGTAAATTTACTTTTAATTTCAAGCCTGTAAATTTACTTTTAATTTCAAGCCTGTAAATTTACTTTTAATTTCAAACCTGTAAATTTACTTTTAATTTCAAACCTGTAAATTTACTTTTAATTTCAAACCTGTAAATTTAATTTCAATTTGCATAAATCTTCTTCACTCCAGCGCTTCCGAAGCTATAAAAAACACCTCCTCAGAAAATTGTTAAAAAACGCCCTTCCGACGGGGTCGTGTTTCCCTCCCTCCGGGGCGCTTAGGGAGCGTCGGTTTCCTCCCCAATTGGATTAGGGAGCGTCCGCTGCCTCCCCAAGGGGAGTGGACGGCAGACGGGCACACCAAGGAGGATGTTCGTGAGACTGAATGAAAGGCTTATTACCATTATTATCTTTCCTATTACTATTGCTATTACTATTGCTATTACTATTGCTATTACTTTGCTCATGCTCTTGCTCTAGCACCTCGCCGTCACGAAATAAAGGAAAAGTACCGTTAATACTTTGACTGCGTTGAAATTCAATATTCAATTCAAATTTAAATTCAATTGTAGCAAGTAATTTTGAAAATTGCAAACATTAACTGGAGCATACAACCAATTAGGTTTGATAAGGTATTCATGAAAATCGAGTTTGTTACCACTGGTCGGTCAGTAGCATTATGAAAATCCGCTCCGTAGCCACCGGTGGCTCACGTTGCGGTCAATTTGTCTCATAAGAAACAAGAATTTATTCCTTTGTACGCGTGGATTTTGTTAAGAATTCTATATTTAAAGCAGTGTAAGCAACAGACCCTATTTTTGACTTTAAATTGTGTATGGAGGAAAAACTCAACATCAAGATGAGCTAAGAAAAGGCTTCGAGCACGAGGTGAAACCTGTCTCAGTGAGCACAATTTGCTACGGGATAGCGCAGACGTAAGTTCCGGGTTGGGTAAGTTCGAAAAACTTCATCGATTACGTGGAATAATCGAATAATTTATTTATGGATCTTGAGTAAGTTATAGCAATATTAATTTATTTTAAGATCAATGATTATCCGCTACAGTAGGGGAGAATAACCCCAATGTGGAGAGCTAGTATTAGCACTCTTTAAAGCGAGTAATAACAGAATATTATATGCGTCCTAGAGAACATTTATCAACATCTGCATTTATTGAACAAAAATTTATCGCAATCTGAATTCATAGAATTCAGATTGCGATAAATTTTCATTCACTGCACTTTGCATTCATTGAGTTGAGCATTCATCATAATGTACTTCTACGGTACTGAAAATTTATGACAATCTGCATTTGTTGAATTGAACGATTATCACAATCAGTATTTCCTCACCATTTATCACAATCTGTATTTCCTCACCATTTATCACAATCTGTATTTCCTCACCATTTATCACAATCAGTATTTCCTCACCATTCCCAATTTGTATTTCCTCCCCATTTATCACAATCTGTATTTATTGCGCTGAACATTTATCGTAAATTACACATTGAACGGAATATTCGAGACTATGCAACTTGCATTGCAACGAATATAATAAGAATCAACAGCCATTGCGGTGCGCGCTTATGACATGTTTAGTAATGACATGCGCGCTTAATGTCCAAAAATGACAATTCAGCATTTAATGCGAAAACTAATCCTCACAGATCACGTCGCAATGGAGTCGTCCAAACGTTACAGTCGAGAGTAAGAGGTGTTTAAAATGACTAATCATTTCCAAGTTAAATGAACTTTTCAGCATAAATCTTAACTTGTTTCTCCGTAAAATTTAACGGCTTCCGTGCGCTAGAAACTCTATCAAATTTTTTTCGAGAGTTTATCAAGATTTTTTTTGTGTAGGATTGAACGTTGAAAATTTTTATGACCCTGGCTCTGCACTGCAGTTGTTCTCCACTTGGGGCCCCTCAGGAGGATACAACTATCGTTCCTATGGGTATTGGCGTTTTCAGGCGAGGATGTAAGGTCCCAGGCTACATTCTGTTGAAAGCGATTAGATTTTTGTTTTATTACCAACCCCCCTCAGGGGGATACAATTTTGTATCTATGGGAACTAGCGCTCCCAGGGGGACAATGTGAGGGCCTGAGCTGAGAGTTAGGTAGGCCTTCTTTTTGTTGAAAAAAAAGGTTTTTGTTATGTTAAGGACCACCTTTTTTCGGTTCACTGCTGTCCTGTTTTTCAGCACCTACTACTGTCTTCTTCAACTTTGGTCTTGTTTCATAATCTTCTTTCACAACTAACTGTTTCTATGCCTTTCTGCGTAGATTCCGCATTTCCTTAACTCCATACTAAATGGTGCCTTCCTCCTTCCTCTCTTTGGATCGCAATTGTTGCTGGGTAGGGAGGCTAAAACTAACGACTAATCTAATCTTTATTACCAACCATTTTTGTCGGTTCGCTGCTGTTCTTTTGTTGTGCGCCTCACAGTATTGTTTCAGCCTGTATCATGCTTCGTAAACTTCTTTCTCGCTTTACTGTTCCTACGGACGGCGGAATTTGTCAGGCAGCGCAACTTGTGCATAGAATCCCTGTTCCTCGAACTTCTTCCCAAATGGCGGATTCCTCTTTCCTCTCCTTCAAACGCCTTTGTTGCGGTTAGGGAGACTAAGATATACATGCAATCAGTGTTTTTTTGCAGCTAGAAAATTATTTTTCCTTTATAATTATTATTTTTTCGTTTGATAACTTTAAATTTTATAAATGACTCGTTTTATTTTTCATTTTGTTTCAGATTTGAGAAGAACCTATAAGGTCTAAACGTCCATGTTTACTCAGCGACTGTTTTAATAAGATAAAATTATTTGAAGCGCGTGTTTCTGTCGAGTTTCATGTATTATTAGGATTTAGGATCATTGCCCTATACTAAATATTTATCTACGATAAAAAAAATTGTAGTATTTGGAAAACAAGGCAAAAATTTTTTGGATAGATTAAAAAAAATTTTAAATAACAGTTAATCAATAGATGTGAAGAAAAACAAGGGGGTGATAGGTGGGGTATGAAGTTGCCAGATAATGATATCGGGTCCTGAGACGCTGGCAAATGCACAAGCAATTTGCTCCGAATTTCTACCTTGAACTCTTCATAAAATCGAAAGCATTATTTTTAATTTTTGAATGCTTATTAACTAAAGATATATTATTTTACTTCTGCTCATCTTCATGAATTTCAAATCTAAACTCTTCACAATATCGAAAGAATTATTTTTCATCTTTGAATGTTTATTCAACTAAAGATATTTCATTTTTCCTCTGCACATTTCATTTCCTCCGCACAATTTTCATTTTCCGTGATGTTCCTAATATTATTTTCCATACTTTTACATTACATCGTTCCTTCTCCAATTAATGATCTTGATAATAAATGCAGGAATGTAACCCGCCGGGGAGATTTAACTGCTTGGCAAAACTTTAAATGTTTACATCAGTGTTTAAGTGCTCATTTAACACTTTGACTGCGACTACAAAGTATTTAGTTCAACACCAAACTCAAATTTGAAGTCAATTGTAGTAAACTATTTTTAAAATGCCAAACATGAACTGGATCTTGTCTTCCTTTAGTTTTGATTAAATATTTATGAAAATTGAGCTGGCGACTACTGGTCGGTCAGCAGCATTATGAAAATTATCTCCGTGTACCACCGGTGGCGCACGTCGCAGTCAAAGTATCAAGTCTATGCATCAATACTTAATAGTGTTATTAAGTGCTTATTTAAGTCTATGCATCAATATTTAGTAGTGTTATTAAGCGCTTATATGAGTCTATGCATCAATATTTAGCAGTGTTATTAAATGTTTATATAAGTCTATGCATCAATATTTAGTAGTGTTATTAAATGCTTATATAAGGCTATGCATCAACATTTAGTAGTGTAAAGCGGCCTTTAATGCTGCATGCTTACACTGACGGCGGATTTAATGCATTCCGTATTCCGAAAAAAATTAATTATATCTATGCAAAAAATTACTAATCACCGGAGGGAAAAGAAAGTTTAATATCATTGATTTAAGTTAAATATATTGAATCAGCCCAGTCATACCATGAGGCAAGAAAACTCAACGCCCTGTAGTATTTACCCATCGTCAAAGATGAACAAAATTAGTTTTAAATTTTACTCGTACGGTAAAGAAGATCTAGGTTCTACTTTGTGAAGCTCGTACAAAAATTATTTTCACAAATGGCCTATATATATCTAGTAAATTTGCGAGCAGGACGGCTTAAGCTAACTTATCATCTGCAATCTAATCTCCTAATCAGTTTTTACGACGAGTTTTTATTTTATGTATTTTGCAAGTGAGTTTCATTTTAATTTACCTCGATAATTAGCTACATGGTCGTGGAGTTTGTTGCGCAAGCCTTAAAAAGTTTTATGAACCTAATTAGCGATGAAAAAAGGATATTTAGCTGTTATTTACGTTGTGGTGCCGTGCTTAGAGAACACTGTTTTATTGAGTGGTGCTGGCAGAGTACTGTTTTATTGAGTGGTGCTGGCAGAGTACTGTTTTATTGAGTGGTGCTGGCAGAGTACTGTTTTATTGAGTGGTGCTGGCAGAGTACTGTTTTATTGAGTGGTGCTGGCAAAGTACTGTTTTATTGAGTGGTGCTGGCAGAGTACTGTTATATTGAGTGGTGCTGGCAGAGTACTGTTATATTGAGTGGTGCTGGCAGAGTACTGTTTTATTGAGTGGTGCTGGCAGAGTACTGTTTTATTGAGTGGTGCTGGCAGAGTACTGTTTTATTGAGTGGTGCTGGCAGAGTACTGTTTTATTGAGTGGTGCTGGCAGAGTACTGTTTTATTGAGTGGTGCTAGCAGAGTACTGTTTTATTGAGTGGTGCTAGCAGAGTACTGTTTTATTGAGTGGTGCTAGCAGAGTACTGTTTTATTGAGTGGTGCTAGCAGAGTACTGTTTTATTGAGTGGTGCTCGCAGAGTACTGTTTTATTGAGTGGTGCTGGCAGAGTACTGTTTTATTGAGTGGTGCTGGCAGAGTACTGTTTTATTGAGTGGTGCTGGCAGAGTACTGTTTTATTGAGTGGTGCTGGCAGAGTACTGTTTTATTGAGTGGTGCTGGCAGAGTACTGTTTTATTGAGTGGTGCTGGCAGAGTACTGTTTTATTGAGTGGTGCTGGCAGAGTACTGTTTTATTGAGTGGTGCTGGCAGAGTACTGTTTTATTGAGTGGTGCTGGCAGAGTACTGTTTTATTGAGTGGTGCTGGCAGAGTACTGTTTTATTGAGTGGTGCTGGCAGAGTACTGTTTTATTGAGTGGTGCTGGCAGAGTACTGTTTTATTGAGTGGTGCTGGCAGAGTACTGTTTTATTGAGTGGTGCTGGCAGAGTACTGTTTTATTGAGTGGTGCTGGCAGAGTACTGTTTTATTGAGTGGTGCTGGCAGAGTACTGTTTTATTGAGTGGTGCTGGCAGAGTACTGTTTTATTGAGTGGTGCTCGCAGAGTACTGTTTTATTGAGTGGTGCTCGCAGAGTACTGTTTTATTGAGTGGTGCTCGCAGAGTACTGTTTTATTGAGTGGTGCTCGCAGAGTACTGTTTTATTGAGTGGTGCTCGCAGAGTACTGTTTTATTGAGTGGTGCTGGCAGAGTACTGTTTTATTGAGTGGTGCTGGCAGAGTACTGTTTTATTGAGTGGTGCTGGCAGAGTACTGTTTTATTGAGTGGTGCTGGCAGAGTACTGTTTTATTGAGTGGTGCTGGCAGAGTACTGTTTTATTGAGTGGTGCTGGCAGAGTACTGTTTTATTGAGTGGTGCTGGCAGAGTACTGTTTTATTGAGTGGTGCTGGCAGAGTACTGTTTTATTGAGTGGTGCTGGCAGAGTACTGTTTTATTGAGTGGTGCTGGCAGAGTACTGTTTTATTGAGTGGTGCTGGCAGAGTACTGTTTTATTGAGTGGTGCTGGCAGAGTACTGTTTTATTGAGTGGTGCTGGCAGAGTACTGTTTTATTGAGTGGTGCTGGCAGAGAACTGTTTTATTGAGTGGTGCTGGCAGAGTACTGTTTTATTGAGTGGTGCTGGCAGAGTACTGTTTTATTGAGTGGTGCTGGCAGAGTACTGTTTTATTGAGTGGTGCTGGCAGAGTACTGTTTTATTGAGTGGTGCTGGCAGAGTACTGTTTTATTGAGTGGTGCTGGCAGAGTACTGTTTTATTGAGTGGTGCTGGCAGAGTACTGTTTTATTGAGTGGTGCTGGCAGAGTACTGTTTTATTGAGGGGTGCTGGCAGAGTACTGTTTTATTGAGGGGTGCTGGCAGAGTACTGTTTCATTGAGGGGTGCTGGCAGAGTACTGTTTTATTGAGGGGTGCTGGCAGAGTACTGTTTTATTGAGGGGTGCTGGCAGAGTACTGTTTTATTGAGGGGTGCTGGCAGAGTACTGTTTTATTGAGGGGTGCTGGCAGAGTACTGTTTTATTGAGGGGTGCTGGCAGAGTACTGTTTTATTGAGTGGTGCTGGCAGAGTACTGTTTTATTGAGTGGTGCTGGCAGAGTACTGTTTTATTGAGTGGTGCTGGCAGAGTACTGTTTTATTGAGTGGTGCTGGCAGAGTACTGTTTTATTGAGTGGTGCTGGCAGAGTACTGTTTTATTGAGTGGTGCTGGCAGAGTACTGTTTTATTGAGTGGTGCTGGCAGAGTACTGTTTTATTGAGTGGTGCTGGCAGAGTACTGTTTTATTGAGTGGTGCTGGCAGAGTACTGTTTTATTGAATGGTGCTGGCAGAACACTGTTTTATTGAGTGGTGCTGGCAGAACACTGTTTTATTGAGTGGTGATGACAGAATACTGTTTTATGTAGCGATGGTGGCAGAATACAGTTCCATAAAGCTGTACTTCCGGAATGCTGATTTTGTGAAGTTGTGCTTGGAAAATACTTATTTCCAGAAGCTGTGCTTGCAGTGGAGCAAATAATCCCTGAGTCATACCAGGCAAGAGTTTGCCATAACACCACTTCTAAGGGGACACAACACCACTTCTAAGGGGACACAACACCACTTCTAAGGGGACACAACACCACTTCTAAGGGGACACAACACCACTTCTAAGGGGACACAACACCACTACTAAGGGGACACAACACCACTACTAAGGGGACACAACACCACTACTAAGGGGACACAACACCACTTCTAAGGGGACACAACACCACTTCTAAGGGGACACAACACCACTTCTAAGGGGACACAACACCACTACTAAGGGGACACAACACCACTACTAAGGGGACACAACACCACTACTAAGGGGACACAACACCACTACTAAGGGGACACAACACCACTACTAAGGGGACACAACACCACTTCTAAGGGGACACAACACCACTTCTAAGGGGACACAACACCACTACTAAGGGGACACAACACCACTTCTAAAGGGACACAACACCACTACTAAGGGGACACAACACCACTACTAAGGGGACACAACACCACTACTAAGGGGACACAACACCACTACTAAGGGGACACAACACCACTACTAAGGGGACACAACACCACTACTAAGGGGACACAACACCACTACTAAGGGGACACAACACCACTACTAAGGGGACACAACACCACTACTAAGGGGACACAACACCACTACTAAGGGGACACAACACCACTACTAAGGGGACACAACACCACTACTAAGGGGACACAACACCACTACTAAGGGGACACAACACCACTACTAAGGGGACACAACTTCACTTCTGCATCTATGGGAGTTGGCGCTTCCGTGGGGAAAATGTGAGGTCCGAAGCTGAGGGTAGGTAAGCCTATTGAAGACCTATTCTTTTCCTTAACTTATGTTGAATTTTCCACTTCCCCACCGGTATCTTCATGGTGATGAATGACAATGATGAGGCTTCTTACTTCCCCACTGGGATAAAGATCAAGACTTCATTTCCCCCATTGTAGTAAAGGTTAAAGCTTCCTATTTCCTGAATATGATGAAGGTTAAGGCTTCCCATTTCTCCAGTGGGATGAAGGTTAAGGCTTTTCATTTCTCCAGTGGGATGAAGGTTAAGGCTTTTCATTTCTCCAGTGGGATGAAGGTTAAGGCTTTTCATTTCTCCAGTGGGATGAAGGTTAAGGCTTTTCATTTCTCCAGTGGGATGAAGGTTAAGGCTTTTCATTTCTCCAGTGGGATGAAGGTTAAGGCTTTTCATTTCTCCAGTGGGATGAAGGTTAAGGCTTTTCATTTCTCCAGTGGGATGAAGGTTAAGGCTTTTCATTTCTCCAGTGGGATGAAGGTTAAGGCTTCCCATTTCTCCAGTGGGATGAAGGTTATGGCTGTCCATTTCTCCAGTGGGATGAAGGTTAAGGCTTTCGATTTCTCCAGTGGGATGAAGGTTATGGCTTCCCATTTCTCCAGTGGGATGAAGGTTATGGCTTCCCATTTCTCCAGTGGGATGAAGGTTATGGCTGTCCATTTCTCCAGTGGGATGAAGGTTATGGCTTCCCATTTCTCCAGTGGGATGAAGGTTATGGCTGTCCATTTCTCCAGTGGGATGAAGGTTATGACTGTCCATTTCTCCAGTGGGATGAAGGTTATGGCTTCCCATTTCTCCAGTGGGATGAAGGTTATGGCTGTCCATTTTTAAAGTGGAATAAAGGTTAAGGCTTTCCATTTCTCAGTGGAATAAAGGTTAAGGCTTTCCATTTCTAAAGTGGAATAAAGGTTAAGGCTTTCCATTTCTAAAGTGGAATAAAGGTTAAGGCTTTCCATTTTTAAAGTGGAATAAAGGTTAAGGCTTTCCATTTTTAAAGTGGAATGAAGGTTAAGGCTTTCCATTTCTAAAGTGGAATAAAGGTTAAGGCTTTCCATTTCTCAAGTGGAATGAAGGTTAAGGCTTTCGATTTCTCCAGTGGAATAAAGGTTAAGGCTTTCCATTTCTCCAGTGGAATAAAGGTTAAGGCTTTCGATTTCTCCAGTGGAATAAAGGTTAAGGCTTTCGATTTCTCCAGTGGAATGAAGGTTAAGGCTTTCGATTTCCCCAGTGGAATGAAGGTTAAGGCTTTCGATTTCTCCAGTGGAATGAAGGTTAAGGCTTTCGATTTCTCCAGTGGAATGAAGGTTAAGGCTTTCGATTTCTCCAGTGGAATGAAGGTTAAGGCTTTCGATTTCTCCAGTGGAATGAAGGTTAAGGCTTTCGATTTCTCCAGTGGAATGAAGGTTAAGGCTTTCGATTTCTCCAGTGGAATGAAGGTTAAGGCTTTCGATTTCTCCAGTGGAATGAAGGTTAAGGCCTTCCATTTCTCAGTGGAATGAAGGTGAAGGCCTTCCATTTCTCAGTGGAATGAAGGTTAAGGCCTTCCATTTCTCAGTGGAATGAAGGTTAGGGCTTTCCATTTCTCAGTGGAATGAAGGTTAGGGCTTTCCATTTCTCAGTGGAATGAAGGTTAGGGCTTTCCATTTCTCAGTGGAATGAAGGTTAGGGCTTTCCATTTCTCAGTGGAATGAAGGTTGAGGCTTTCCATTTCTCGAGTGGAATGAAAGTTGAGGCTTTCCATTTCTCGAGTGGAATGAAGGTTGAGGCTTTCCATTTCTCGAGTGGAATAAAGGTTGAGGCTTTCCATTTCTCGAGTGGAATAAAGGTTGAGGCTTTCCATTTCTCGAGTGGAATAAAGGTTGAGGCTTTCCATTTCTCGAGTGGAATAAAGGTTGAGGCTTTCCATTTCTCGAGTGGAATAAAGGTTGAGGCTTTCCATTTCTCGAGTGGAATAAAGGTTGAGGCTTTCCATTTCTCGAGTGGAATAAAGGTTGAGGCTTTCCATTTCTCGAGTGGAATAAAGGTTGAGGCTTTCCATTTCTCGAGTGGAATAAAGGTTGAGGCTTTCCATTTCTCGAGTGGAATAAAGGTTGAGGCTTTCCATTTCTCGAGTGGAATAAAGGTTGAGGCTTTCCATTTCTCGAGTGGAATAAAGGTTGAGGCTTTCCATTTCTCGAGTGGAATAAAGGTTGAGGCTTTCCATTTCTCGAGTGGAATAAAGGTTGAGGCTTTCCATTTCTCGAGTGGAATAAAGGTTGAGGCTTTCCATTTCTCGAGTGGAATAAAGGTTGAGGCTTTCCATTTCTCGAGTGGAATAAAGGTTGAGGCTTTCCATTTCTCGAGTGGAATAAAGGTTGAGGCTTTCCATTTCTCGAGTGGAATAAAGGTTGAGGCTTTCCATTTCTCGAGTGGAATAAAGGTTGAGGCTTTCCATTTCTCGAGTGGAATAAAGGTTGAGGCTTTCCATTTCTCGAGTGGAATAAAGGTTGAGGCTTTCCATTTCTCGAGTGGAATAAAGGTTGAGGCTTTCCATTTCTCGAGTGGAATAAAGGTTGAGGCTTTCCATTTCTCGAGTGGAATAAAGGTTGAGGCTTTCCATTTCTCGAGTGGAATAAAGGTTGAGGCTTTCCATTTCTCGAGTGGAATAAAGGTTGAGGCTTTCCATATCTCGAGTGGAATAAAGGTTGAGGCTTTTGATTTCTCGAGTGGAATAAAGGTTAAGGCTTTTGATTTCTCGAGTGGGATAAAGGTTAAGGCTTTTGATTTCTCCATTGGAATAAAGGTTAAGGCTTTTCATTTCTCCATTGGAATAAAGGTTAAGGCTTTTGATTTCTCCATTGGAATAAAGGTTAAGGCTTTTGATTTCTCCATTGGAATAAAGGTTAAGGCTTTTGATTTCTCCATTGGAATAAAGGTTAAGGCTTTTGATTTCTCCATTGGAATAAAGGTTAAGGCTTTTGATTTCTCCATTGGAATAAAGGTTAAGGCTTTTGATTTCTCCATTGGAATAAAGGTTAAGGCTTTTGATTTCTCCATTGGAATAAAGGTTAAGGCTTTTGATTTCTCCATTGGAATAAAGGTTAAGGCTTTTGATTTCTCCATTGGAATAAAGGTTAAGGCTTTTGATTTCTCGAGTGGAATAAAGGTTAAGGCTTTTGATTTCTCGAGTGGAATAAAGGTTGAGGCTTTTGATTTCTCGAGTGGAATAAAGGTTAAGGCTTTTGATTTCTCCATTGAAATAAAGGTTAAGGCTTTTCATTTCTCCATTGGAATAAAGGTTAAGGCTTTTGATTTCTCCATTGGAATAAAGGTTAAGGCTTTTGATTTCTCCATTGGAATAAAGGTTAAGGCTTTTGATTTCTCAAGTGGAATAAAGGTTAAGGCTTTTGATTTCTCCATTGGAATAAAGGTTAAGGCTTTTGATTTCTCCATTGGAATAAAGGTTAAGGCTTTTGATTTCTCCATTGGAATAAAGGTTAAGGCTTTTGATTTCTCCATTGGAATAAAGGTTAAGGCTATTGATTTCTCCATTGGAATAAAGGTTAAGGCTTTTGATTTCTCCATTGGAATAAAGGTTAAGGCTTTTGATTTCTCCATTGGAATAAAGGTTAAGGCTTTTGATTTCTCCATTGGAATAAAGGTTAAGGCTTTTGATTTCTCCATTGGAATAAAGGTTAAGGCTTTTGATTTCTCCGTTGGAATAAAGGTTAAGGCTTTTGATTTCTCCATTGGAATAAAGGTTAAGGCTTTCGATTTCTCCATTGGAATAAAGGTTAAGGCTTTTGATTTCTCCATTGGAATAAGTGTTAAGGCTTTTGATTTCTCCATTGGAATAAAGGTTAAGGCTTTTGATTTCTCCATTGGAATAAAGGTTAAGGCTTTCGATTTCTCCATTGGAATAAAGGTTAAGGCTTTTGATTTCTCCATTGGAATAAAGGTTAAGGCTTTCGATTTCTCCATTGGAATAAAGGTTAAGGCTTTCCCTTTCTTCCAGCGTAACATATTTAATCTCCAGATTGCAATTTGATCTCAATCCAAGTAGGTGATTTTATTAATAGTTGTAAATATCTGAAAGCATATTAATAATATATCAAATAAAACATCGCAGCTTGATTTATTTTATACGTCTACCATTATCATCAGTTAAAAAGAGTAAGATAATAGGATATCAACTGATAGTGAGTGGACGATTTTTCAAAGATTTAGAGTATGAACTTAACCTAACACTTTGACTACGACGTGAACCACCGGTGGTCACGGCAACGATTTTCATAATGCTGCAATGCTGCTAGCTGATGAGTGGTCAAGACTCCAATTTCCATGAATTCTTAATCAACACTAAATGAAGACACGATCCAGTTAATTTATGCAATTTTCAACATTGCTTACTACAATTGACTTCAAATTTGGGTAGTTTATTGAAATTTAGTTTTACCTGTCGCAACAAAACTCCAACTTATAAACAACAAAACCCCAACTTTTTCTGGTTTTGTTCCACCGCACTCGGGATAGAACGATCCAATCCGTTGAGCCAAAAGTTTACACTGTAAGCAATGTTTATCATATTTAATTTTTTTAACTTTTCGTAGTGAAAACTTTTATGATAAATAAAGAAGCCTGTTATACTAGCTGTGTTGCAACACTTCAACTTTGAGGCGTTAAGTGCTGCGTGACCCACCGGTGGTCATTTAGGAGATTTTCATAATGCTGCTGACCGACCAGCAGTCACTGACTCAATTTTTATAAATACTAAATAAAAGTTAAATGAAGGCATGATTCAGTCAATTTTTGTTATTTTCAAAATTTCTTACTACAATTGACTCTAAATTTAAGCTTGATATTGAACTTCAGTTTAACCCGCCGCACTTAACGTGTAAAGGCTTGTTAACTACATCTATGACTAAAGCTTAGAGAACTTGACCTCGAATTTTTGCCAGGATAATTGAGTTAATTAATTATAAGATTTTGCGCTATGGTGCTAAATAAATTAAGTATCGTTAAGCCAGCATTCTGTGATTCTAAATATAAGTATTATTAAGGTAGCACTCTGTGATGTTATATAAATTAAGTATCGTTAAACCATTACTTTGTGATGCTGTAGACATTAGATATCATTAAACCATTACCCTGTGATGCTATTAAATTAGGTATCATCGAACCATTACTCGGTATCGCTATATAAATTAGATATCATCAAATCATTACTCGGTATCGATATATAAATTAGGTATCATCAAACCATTACCCTGTATCGAAATATAAATTATGTATCACCAAACCATTACTCTGTATCGAAATATAAATTAGGTATCACCAAACCATTACTCTGTATCGCCATATAAATTGGGATCATCAAACCATAACGCTGTGATGCTATGTAATTCAAGTCCCATTAAACCAGCACTCGTTCAAATTAAGTTTGTGACCAAGAAATCTGTCTCAGACGATATTAAAAACCTATTCGTCATTCGACGAATGGTGTATCCACAAAAAATCCCGTACCTAAAATCTCTAACTCTACCTTACACCAATTGCAAAAAAATAAGACATCAGCATTCCCTGAACTCGGCAGTTTCGTTGAAGTTCACGTGCATTGGAAACGTTATTCTTCTTGGCATCGAGCTCCTCGAAATAGAAACAAGTGAGCTGCTTCCAATACGCCGATGAAGTTGCTATTAGACGGAAAATAATGATTTCCAATCCCCCGGTGAAAAACTGAAACGAATCATTGAATTACGAGATCGTTAAGGCAACTCGCTGCTCCGGACACGTGGCTCGAGCTGGTATTGGACGCACATATGTCTCCTTCAGTCTTCAGATTATCTGCATTGTGCCTCAGCTTAATATTTTGACTCCTGTCTTAGAACACATTAGCTGTTATTGGGCGCACATGTCACCTTTTGTCTTCTCGTTATCTGCATTGTGCCTCAGCTTAATATTTTGACTCCTGTCTTGAAATACATTAGCTGTTATTGGGCGCACATGTCACCTTTTGTCTTCTCGTTATCTGCATTGTGCCTCAGCTTATTATTTTGGCTCCTGTCTTGAAATACATTAGCTGTTATTGGGCGCACATGTCACCTTTTGTCTTCTCGTTATCTGCATTGTGCCTCAGCTTATTATTTTGGCTCCTGTCTTGAAATACATTAGCTGTTATTGGGCGCACATGTCACCTTTTGTCTTCTCGTTATCTGCATTGTGCCTCAGCTTATTATTTTGGCTCCTCTCTTGAAATACATTAGCTGTTATTGGGCGCACATGTCTCCTTCTGTCTTCAGATTATCTGCATTTTGACTCAGCTTATTATTTTGGGTCCTGCCTCAACTTTTTTTATTATTTTGGCTTCTGTCTTAGAACACATTAGCTGTTATTGGACGCACATGTCACCTTTGGTCTTCTCGTTCTCAGCATTGTGCCTCAGCTTATTCATTTACTTGTTTGGTTCCTGTCTATTTTGGCATTTCCTGTTTATTTTGATACATTTTCAAAAGAAGATTTCTGCCAAAGCATTTTCAGTAATGATAAGTGCGTGGCATTAAAGTATGGAAAATAGTTTGGTATTAAGAGATGAAAGTTGTTTTGGATTTGAACTATTGGTAGGTAGGTACACTTGTAGTGAACGGCAGTTGTTTTTTATGCTACGTCAATAAAAACGATACGGAAAATGGATAAACGACGAGAATCTTTTTCACTGTTAATAAATACTTTTTAAATTGAAGCATTTTCCCACCCGATGCAATGGGCGATAAAACATGGACGATTTTGTCTTTTATGTCAGCAAAGCGGTTCCGCATTCCCAACTGAGCCGGATATTTTTCCCAAATTTTGCGGTGTCCGAGCTGTGTACTTTGCTGAATCCCTCGCCAAAACTGAAGGCTCAGAGGGATTTCAAAAGTAGTTGGAATCTTCACAAAAATACCAAAATTCAATCGGTTCAGATCGCAGCGAATCATTTTTTATCTTTGATTCGTGTGTTGGGATTGAACGCGTCGAGTAAGTATGAGACAAAAATTGAATTTTTTTAGTTATATAATTTTTGGCGATGTTAAATGATTTAGAGATAAGAGATGCATTGGAGCTTACGATAAAGTGCTTGCTAAAATTATTGACAAAGTGCATGTAGTTAAATTTTCAACATAAATTCTATGGGAAAGATACTGCAAAGTTTATTTTGTAACCCAACTGGTAGCATTCGAGTTTCTACTTACTTCGTTATAAGGCTTTCAAGCAGAACCGAATCAGCTTCATTCTCCCGCATATTATTATCATATTATCGTTTGCGAGAAGTTTGAACTTTCGTATTACCTCTCTCCCCCAGTCTAACTTTTTCGCCGCGTGCATGCATGTTTTTCGCCGCCCAATTAATAAAATCTCTTAGGCGTTGAAAAACTTTCATGCTTCGGCGACAATTTTTGACTGGGAGGTGAAGGTAAATCTGGCTTTTACATAACAAATGTGAACTTAAAGACTGCATGTTAATAATCATTCGAGAGTTAAGGCCAATTGTTGAAGTTCAAGTTCAAGTTGAAACTCGTATCTTTGCTAATAGAAAATTGAAACTCGTATCTTCGCTAATAGAAAATTGAAACTCGTATCTCTGCTAATAGGAAGTTGAAACTCGTATCTTTGCTAATAGGAAGTTGAAACTCGAATCTTTGCCAATAGAAAATTGAAACTCGTATCTTTGCTAATAGGAAGTTGAAACTCGTATCTTTGCTAATAGGAAGTTGAAACTCGTATCTTTGCTAATAGAAAATTGAAACTCGTATCTTTGCTAATAGGAAGTTGAAACTCGTATCTTTGCTAATAGAAAATTGAAACTCGTATCTTTGCTAATAGGAAGTTGAAACTCGTATCTTTGCTAATAAAAAATTGAAACTCGTATCTTTGCTAATAGAAAATTGCAACTCGTATCTTTGCTAATAGAAAATTGCAACTCGTATCTTTGCTAATAGAAAATTGAAACTCGTATCTTTGCTAATAGGAAGTTGAAACTCGTATCTTTGCTAATAAAAAATTGAAACACGTATCATTGCTAATAGGAAGTTGAAAGTCGTATCTTTGCTAATAGGAAGTTGAAACTCGTATCTTTGCTAATAGGAAGTTGAAACTCGTATCTTTGCTTATAGGAAGTTGAAACTCGTATCTTTGCTTATAGGAAGTTGAAACTCGTATCTTTGCTGATAGAAAATTGAAACTCGTATCTTTGCTAATAGGAAGTTGAAACTCGTATCTTTGCTAATAGGAAGTTGAAACTCGTATCTTTGCTAATAAAAAATTGAAACACGTATCATTGCTAATAGGAAGTTGAAACTCGTATCTTTGCTAATAGGAAGTTGAAAGTCGTATCTTTGCTAATAGGAAGTTGAAACTCGTATCTTTGCTAATAGGAAGTTGAAACTCGTATCTTTGCTGATAGAAAATTGAAACTCGTATCTTTGCTAATAGAAAATTGAAACTCGTATCTTTGCTAATAGGAAGTTGAAAGTCGTATCTTTGCTAATAGGAAGTTGAAACTCGTATC
Source organism: Morinoia aosen (assembly GCA_030386875.1). Lineage (NCBI taxonomy): Eukaryota > Metazoa > Arthropoda > Malacostraca > Amphipoda > Talitridae > Morinoia > Morinoia aosen. The sequence continues at coordinate 21,087,127 of CM059556.1, forward strand.
TTTGCTGATAGAAAATTGAAACTCGTACCTTTGCTAATAGAAAATTGAAAGTCATATCTTTATTGATTTTCGTTTCGGGAAATGTAATATACATAAAAACAGAATAATCAAGGAGGGTAAAAACATCATTCATGAAGTCTTCTTTATAAAAATAGAGCTTTCGATAAAAACTATACTCATCTTCAGTATCTGGAACAAAAATAAACATTCACAAATAATAGCAGCAGGGTATATAAACACTGAAAAAGTGATACAAGATTAAATGGGAGTCCTAATTTAAAATATACACAGGTGCAGACGAATCTGCTTCATTTAACGTAGGCCTAGTGTGGTGAATAAGTATACTTTCTAACAAACGAATATCTAGTTTATTGCTATGGCCTATAATTTCGAAACAATTTTCAGTGATTGGGTGGTCAGCTGCATGCGAGTGGTCTCTTATACTGCTGTGCAAAGTGTTGGTGTTAGCTCTCCCAGTACGTACTGACACCCCCCTATGCTCTGCTATGCGCGTCACCAAGTGGCGAGTCGTCTCCCCACAATTTGTAGCATTACACTGGCCACACTTATATTTATAGACGACGCAGCTTTGCAGGAACTCGGGCATCCTATCAGTAAATCGGAAAAAAACTGCCAACACTGAACATATTGCGAAAAATTATTCGCAAAAGGTTCAGTGTTGGCAGTTTTTTCGATTTGTAGCCAATGAGAACTCAATGCCCACATAACAGCCGGGATGATGTCGATGCCCACAGTTGATGTTGACGATGGTGCCCTCAATGCCCACAGATGATGCCCTCAATGCCCACAGATGATGCCCTCAATGCCCACAGATGATGCCCTCAATGCCCACAGTTGATGTTCACGGGATGGTAAACAATAAGTTGAACCCTGTAGGTATTCAAGCATTGTTTTAAAGCGATCCCCTGTGAAGGGTATTAGGAAATAACTCGCATCGTTCATATAGACTAAATGCTTCTGTGAAAAGTTTACCTCTTAACGGCTTTAATGAATGATAATTTAGGGGAAATTACCTTAATATTTCGTTCAGGAGCAGAATAAATTGATCATTATAGAGTTGATACCCGCATATTTTCAAGTGATACGTTGAGCTTCGAATGGTTTCATCATTTGAAAAGTTGTGACGCATGTTTTCAACCAATAAAAAATTTCCCCGATCATGTAATCGGTCAAAACTCAGGCGTCTACGTACTGCCAACGGAAGACGACCCCCACGTTATGAACCAATGAGAATGTGAGACGTGCATGCCATTAGCCAATGAGAAGGCAGGGACCCACAGCACGAACAAGGCCCTCAGGTCTGCGTCTTGCCAAGCGGCTTACAAACGTCGGCTGCTGACCAGCTGACAAGCGGGCAGGAGCTGTTGTTGATGTTCAAGTGTTTATGGGGTGCTAGAACAGCCCCAGCTCCAACCCTTCACCCCTCCTCCACCCTCCCGGTGCCTCCGCTACTCCTCATGTTCTTCCACCCTAACCCCTCACGCTCTCCCTCTCACCACACTGCCTCCCTCATAATCTCCCATCCTAGCTCCTATTACTCTCCCCCTCACCACAGATTCAACCTCTCTCCCTTTTTCGCCCCACAGTCTCTTTCTGTCTCCCTTTTTCGCCCCACAGTCTCTTTCTGTCGCCCTTTTTCGCCCCACAGTCTCTTTCTGTCTCCCTTTTTCGCCCCACAGTCTCTTTCTGTCTCCCTGTTTTGCCCCACAGTCTCTTTCTGTCTCCCTTTTTCGCCCACAGTCTCTTTCTGTCTCCCTTTATCGCCCCACAGTCTCTTTCTGTCTCCCTGTTTTGCCCCACAGTCTCTTTCTGTCTCCCTTTTTCGCCCACAGTCTCTTTCTGTCTCTTTTTTTAGCCCCACAGTCTCTTTCTGTCTCCCTTTATCGCCCCACAGTCTCTTTCCCTCTCCCTTTTTCGCCCCACAGTCTCTTTCCCTCTCCCTTTTTCGCCCCACAGTCTCTTTCCTTCTCCCTTTTTCGCCCCACAGTCTCTTTCTGTCTCCCTGGTTTGCCCCACAGTCTCTTTCTCTCCCTTTTCGCCCGACAGTCTCTTTCTGTCTCCCTGTTTTGCCCCACAGTCTCTTTCTCTCCCTTTTCGCCCGACAGTCTCTTTCTGTCTCTTTTTTTAGCCCCACAGTCTCTTTCTGTCTCCCTTTTTCGCCCCCACAATCTCTTTCTGTCTCCCTTTTTCGCCCCACAATCTCTTTCTGTCTCCCTGTTTTGCCCCACAGTCTCTTTCTCTCCCTTTTCGCCCCACAGTCTCTTTCTCTCCCTTTTCGCCCCACAGTCTCTTTCTCTCCCTTTTCGCCCCACAGTCTCTTTCTGTCTCCCTGTTTTGCCCCACAGTCTCTTTCTCTCCCTTTTCGCCCCACAGTCTCTTTCTCTCCCTTTTCGCCCCACAGTCTCTTTCTCTCCCTTTTCGCCCCACAGTCTCTTTCTCTCCCTTTTCGCCCCACAGTCTCTTTCTCTCTCCCTTTTTCGCCCCACAGTCTCTTTCTTTCTTTCTTTTTTGCCCCACAGTCTCTTTCTTTCTTTCTTTTTTGCCCCACAGTCTCTTTCTTTCTTTCTTTTTTGCCCCACAGTCTCTTTCTCTCCCTTTTCGCCCCACAGTCTCTTTCTCTCTCCCTTTTTCGCCCCACAGTCTCTTTCTCTCTCCCTTTTTCGCCCCACAGTCTCTTTCTCTCTCCCTTTTTCGCCCCACAGTCTCTTTCTCTCTCCTTCTTCGCCCCACAGTCTCTTTCTCTCTCCTTCTTCGCCCCACAGTCTCTTTCTCTCTCCCTTTTTCGCCCCACAGTCTCTTTCTGTCTCCCTTTTTTTGCCCCACAGTCTCTTTCTGTCTCCCTTTTTTGCCCCACAGTCTCTTTCTCTCTCCTTCTTCGCCCCACAGTCTCTTTCTCTTTCCCTTCTTCACCCCACAGTCTCTTTCTGTCTCCCTTTTTTGCCCCACAGTCTCTTTCTCTCTCCTTCTTCGCCCCACAGTCTCTTTCTGTCTCCCTTTTTCGCCCCACAGTCTCTTTCTCTCTCCTTCTTCGCCCCACAGTCTCTTTCTCTCTCCCTTTTTCGCCCCACAGTCTCTTTCTCTCTCCTTCTTCGCCCCACAGTCTCTTTCTCTCTCCCTTTTTCGCCCCACAGTCTCTTTCTCTCTCCTTCTTCGCCCCACAGTCTCTTTCTTTCTTTCTTTTTTGCCCCACAGTCTCTTTCTGTCTCCCTTTTTTGCCCCACAGTCTCTTTCTGTCTCCCTTCTTCGCCCCACAGTCTCTTTCTCTTTCCCTTCTTCACCCCACAGTCTCTTTCTCTTTCCCTTCTTCGCCCCACAGTCTCTTTCTGTCTCCCTTCTTCGCCCCACAGTCTCTTTCTCTTTCCCTTCTTCACCCCACAGTCTCTTTCTCTCTCCTTCTTCGCCCCACAGTCTCTTTCTCTCTCCCTTTTTCGCCCCACAGTCTCTTTCTCTCTCCTTCTTCGCCCCACAGTCTCTTTCTCTCTCCCTTTTTCGCCCCACAGTCTCTTTCTCTCTCCTTCTTCGCCCCACAGTCTCTTTCTCTCTCCTTCTTCGCCCCACAGTCTCTTTCTCTCTCCCTTTTTCGCCCCACAGTCTCTTTCTCTCTCCTTCTTCGCCCCACAGTCTCTTTCTTTCTTTCTTTTTTGCCCCACAGTCTCTTTCTGTCTCCCTTTTTTGCCCCACAGTCTCTTTCTGTCTCCCTTCTTCGCCCCACAGTCTCTTTCTCTTTCCCTTCTTCACCCCACAGTCTCTTTCTCTTTCCCTTCTTCGCCCCACAGTCTCTTTCTCTCTCCTTCTTCGCCCCACAGTCTCTTTCTCTCTCCTTCTTCGCCCCACAGTCTCTTTCTCTCTCCTTCTTCGCCCCACAGTCTCTTTCTCTCTCCCTTTTTCGCCCCACAGTCTCTTTCTCTCTCCTTCTTCGCCCCACAGTCTCTTTCTTTCTTTCTTTTTTGCCCCACAGTCTCTTTCTGTCTCCCTTTTTTGCCCCACAGTCTCTTTCTGTCTCCCTTCTTCGCCCCACAGTCTCTTTCTCTTTCCCTTCTTCACCCCACAGTCTCTTTCTCTCTCCTTCTTCGCCCCACAGTCTCTTTCTTTCTTTCTTTTTTGCCCCACAGTCTCTTTCTGTCTCCCTTTTTTGCCCCACAGTCTCTTTCTGTCTCCCTTCTTCGCCCCACAGTCTCTTTCTCTTTCCCTTCTTCGCCCCACAGTCTCTTTCTCTCTCCCTTTTTTGCCCCACAGTCTCTTTCTCTCTCCCTTTTTTGCCCCACAGTCTCTTTCTCTCTCCTTCTTCGCCCCACAGTCTCTTTCTCTCTCCCTTTTTTGCCCCACAGTCTCTTTCTCTCTCCTTCTTCGCCCCACAGTCTCTTTCTCTCTCCCTTTTTCGCCCCACAGTCTCTTTCTCTCTCCTTCTTCGCCCCACAGTCTCTTTCTTTCTTTCTTTTTTGCCCCACAGTCTCTTTCTCTTTCCCTTCTTCACCCCACAGTCTCTTTCTCTTTCCCTTCTTCGCCCCACAGTCTCTTTCTCTCTCCTTCTTCGCCCCACAGTCTCTTTCTCTCTCCTTCTTCGCCCCACAGTCTCTTTCTCTCTCCCTTTTTCGCCCCACAGTCTCTTTCTCTCTCCTTCTTCGCCCCACAGTCTCTTTCTTTCTTTCTTTTTTGCCCCACAGTCTCTTTCTGTCTCCCTTTTTTGCCCCACAGTCTCTTTCTGTCTCCCTTCTTCGCCCCACAGTCTCTTTCTCTTTCCCTTCTTCACCCCACAGTCTCTTTCTCTTTCCCTTCTTCGCCCCACAGTCTCTTTCTCTCTCCCTTTTTTGCCCCACAGTCTCTTCCTCTCTCTCTTTTTCGGCCCATAGTCTCTTTCTCTCTCATTCTTCGCCCCACAGTCTCTTTCTCTCTCCCTTTTTTGCCCCACAGTCTCTTCCTCTCTCTCTTTTTCGGCCCATAGTCTCTTTCTCTCTCCTTCTTCGCCCCACAGTCTCTTTCTCTTTCCCTTCTTCGCCCCACAGTCTCTTTCTCTCTCCCTTTTTTGCCCCACAGTCTCTTCCTCTCTCTCTTTTTCGCCCCACAGTCTCTCTCTCTCTTTTACGCCCCACAGTCTCTTTCTCTTTCCCTTCTTCGCCCCACAGTCTCTTTCTCTCTCCCTTTTTTGCCCCACAGTCTCTTCCTCTCTCTCTTTTTCGCCCCACAGTCTCTCTCTCCCTTTTACGCCCCACAGTCTCTTTTTCTCTCCCTCGCCCCTCAATCTCTCTCTCTCTCTCTCTCTCTCTCTCTCTCTCTCTCTCTCTCTCTTCTTCCGCCCACTCTCTCTCCCTCCTGCCACGAGACGTCTGTCTCCTCGCTAATATGCATTAACAGGAGAATCTTGGCCTGGGCCAATGCCACACCTCCACACAAAGATGCAATTTGCACGAGTGAAACATATAAACAGCATCACCATAACAATACACCACAATGTGCCCGCAAAATCAAAAAAGTATTACGTATTCTAACCAAATTTTGCAAAAGAGAGACTTACATCTCCATAACCTATTTTTCTGTAATTAATGAAACTGTACTCACATAAATGACACCCTATTACGAGATCGTTGTGAAGAAAACTCGCTTCTTTGGTGCACATCAATTACGATACTTGTAAAATCCTAATATTGGCCGCCCAATTTACATTTCCGATTACGGAATGGGACTTCCTATAGTTAAACTTTCAGTAAAAACTTTAAACACGGGGGTTGCAGTATGCGGTAACACGGTAGACAAACGCATTTAGGAAACCATGCAAGCGCCACAATGGTTGCATCCTATTTACAATATTTTTAACTTTCTAATAGCGCGTTTGGAGGCTTATTCTGTTTTTTTTTTAATTCCGACGTCAGTTCTTAAATATGATCGCGGTACGACAATTGTTTTCGGACGATGTTTCTTTCACAACGACGGTAGTAGAAACAAAAGGAAGTAAAAGAGGTACGGAAGAGGTACAACGACGGTAGTAGAAACAAAAGGAAGTAAAAGAGGTACGGAAGAGGTACAACGACGGAAGTAGAAACAAAAGGAAGTAAATGAGGTACATCACCGCATGAACTTCAGCCTGTAAGTAAGAACGCATTCTATTTAATATCTCTGCATTTTTCAAGGTAAATTTATTTAATCTTTTATTTTATTTTCTTTAATGAGATACTTCAGACTGGACGTCTCCATTATACACAAAAACTTGTCAAGCTATTTCACATTCCCTGTTGATGTTTATTCGAACAATTTCATCTAACTCATCCGACCCACGTTTGCAATGTAGATTTTCTGCCATTAATTCAGTGGATAGTACACTATATGACGTATCTGGTGCAAAAACATTCATACTGATTAGCTTCCTATATATTTCATTAACTTATATGCATTCACTTATTTCACTAATGTTAAATTTATTTACCCATACCTATGTCTTTCATTTTATCGATTTTTATTACTGGCATATTTTATTTCAACAACAACATCAATAAATGAACTTTAAATGATGATTTTACTTGCGAAGTTTCTGCTCACGACGTTGTTTATTTTTTAGAATTATTTTCTCTAACAGTTCCTACGCCTAAATTTCATTATTGTATACACGTTCAATTGCGACACTTATTTCCATAAGGTTTCGCTTATGTTACTCTGACATCTTGAAAGAATTTTCAAAAATTGTGCTCCTAACAGTAAAAAAAAGTCCAATAACCCTCCTGCCTGATTTGGTGAACCTGTCTCCCCCTCATGAAACTCTATAGCTGGATGGCCTTACTTCCATTTATTTTCTTAACTCATGGAACATTTTAATGGCCGAAGCCGATACCCAAATCACCGGGACACGAGCATAAAGTCGACCTTATATTTTTATATGAATTGAAAAAATAAATGGAAGCAAGGCTATCCAGCTATATAGTTTCATGAGGAGGTAGACAGGCTTACCAAATCAGGCAGGGCTTATTGGATTTTTCTTGACCGAAAGGAGTAAAACTTTTGTATGAAATCCTTTCAAGATGTGAGAGTAGTTTCACGAATCCTTTTGAAAAAAAGGATCGCAATTGAACGTGTATGCGCTTAGGCTTGGCTGCTCGCACACTCTCGTGAAACATACCCTCTCCACACAGCCCTCTACGCAGTGATTCCCTCATCTCTCCACACAGCCCTCTAAGCAGTGATTCCCTCACTGCTTTTACCTTAATTTAATATTATATTAATAATATATTAATTTAGTTATTAATATATTCATTTAGTTATTAATATATTCATTTAATTAACAATATATTCATTTAATTAATCACATATTGATTTAATTAATAATATTCTTACCTAATATAATCTTTCATAATCTTTTCAATTTGAAAATATTCTTGAATAATATTCTTTTTAACTTAAAAACATTCTTATATACGAGTAATATACTCTTTAATTTAATATCATTCTTATATAATCCTATTTTTTCAAACCATTCGTCATACTCTCTCACCTCCCATATTCTACCTCATCCAAAGAGGTAAGTTTGCAATTAAGAAATTTCATGTTAAGAACATTAAACAAGAGAACAGATGTTGTCGATTTCTGTTGGGAAATGTCGAGTCTGTAGCAGTGGTTGTGAAATTCTTTTGCTGGTTTGGTGATAGCTAAGAAAAGATCATAAATAGTTTCAAAGCCTTCTTACCTTATTCCCGCTCTCTAAAGAGCCGTGCCGATGTCGTCAGTATTTTCTATTGCCTAAGTGATGCTCTAAAAAGTGTTAGTCTGTCGTGCAGTGCTCTAGTGTTTTAGTAAAAATGTTTAGTTTTAGTGTTTTTAGTAAAAGATTTAGTTTTGGTGTTATAAGGACTTCAAAATACTTTTAGTGTTTAGTTTAGTGTTTTAGTGTTTAGTGTTTCACTAGTTTTAGTGTTTAGTGTTTTTAGTAAAAAGGGTTTTAGTCTGTCGTGCTATTTACTCTCTAAAGAGCCGTGCCGATGTCGTCAGAATTTTCTATTGTTTAAGTGTTGCTCTAAAAAGTGTTTAGGGCCGTAGCTCTGTTTTTGAAAACAGGCAGAGAATCTGCGCTCTCGACCTGCTCCCTAAATGTTCTCTATGTTCGTTTGTTTAACAATGCAATGTTTTTAATATTATTTTGTGAGGTATTTTACCTCTGCCGGAACGCTGTTTGAATGAATGCAAGTTCTATATCTCGAGTTAAATATAAAAATTTGGAACACAATGAGCGTAATAATAGCAACGTAAATAAATACTTTTAGAGCATTACAATAGTTTATTCTCAAACCCAATTTGTGGTCAAAACATTTTTTTAAATTCTAGTCATTATTGGATGAAATTTTGGGCTGTAATTTTTAAATGTTTTCTCGATTCAAACTTGATTTATACGCAATTCTACATTAACGGAAAAATTATCCGAAATGTTAACCGATGCCGAGTAATTCGTCATCTTGAAGACAGGCGTTTAAACTGCAGAACTATAATTTTTCAGGACAGAGTTCTTCCGTGCAAAACTTTCCAAATTTGCCGCAAATAAACTAAAGAATGTATAATTTTCCATCATGTTCATGGAAACTCTTCAGAAAAATCATGTCGTCTCTCATTTTTGCCGACAAGAAACTGTTGCCATTTCAACTTCAGGCTTCAGCATCGCTGCCTTCAACGCAAACTCCTTCTCAGCCCATTTCTTAACTTGTGTCTCATTTTTCCTTGACCGAGTGTCTCAGAGTTCATTTTCCAAGAATTTTGGCAGCACCAGCTTGTTGTTTGCCTGACTTCTTCGCTCTTTGTTTGCCTGACTTCTTCGCTCTATGTTTGCCTAACTTCTTCGCTCTATGTTTGCCTGGCTTCTTAATTCTATGTTTGCCTGACTTCTTTATTCTATGTTAGCCTGGCTTCTTTATTCAATGTTTGCCTGGCTTCTTTATTCTATGTTAGCCTGACTTCTTTATTCTATGTTTGCCTGGCTTCTTTATTCTAGGTTTGCCTGGCTTCTTTATTCTATGTTTGCCTGGCTTCTTAATTCTATGTTTGCCTGGCTTCTTTATTCTATGTTAGCCTGGCTTCTTTATTCTATGTTTGCCTGGCTTCTTCATTCTATGTTAGCCTGGCTTGTTTATTCTATGTTAGCCTGACTTCTTTATTCTATGTTTGCCTGACTTCTTTATTCTATGTTAGCCTGGCTTCTTTATTCAATGTTTGCCTGGCTTCTTTATTCTATGTTAGCCTGACTTCTTTATTCTATGTTTGCCTGGCTTCTTTATTCTAGGTTTGCCTGGCTTCTTTATTCTATGTTTGCCTGGCTTCTTTATTCTATGTTTGCCTGACTTCTTTATTCTATGTTTGCCTGACTTCTTTATTCTATGTTTGCCTGACTTCTTTATTCTATGTTTGCCTGACTTCTTTATTCTATGTTTGCCTGACTTCTTTATTCTATGTTTGCCTGACTTCTTTATTCTATGTTTGCCTGCCTTCTTCATTCTATGTTAGCCTGACTTCTTTATTCTATGATTGTCTGGCTTCTTTATTCTATGTTTGCCTGGCTTCTTTATTCTATGTTTGCCTGACTTCTTTATTCTATGTTAGCCTGGCTTCTTTATTCTATGTTTGCCTGGCTTCTTTATTCTATGTTTGCCTGGCTTCTTTATTCTATGTTTGCCTGGCTTCTTTATTCTATGTTTGCCTGGCTTCTTTATTCTATGTTTGCCTGGCTTCTTTATTCTATGTTTGCCTGGCTTCTTTATTCTATGTTTGCCTGACTTCTTTATTCTCTGTTAGCCTGGCTTCTTTATTCTATGTTTGCCTGACTTCTTTATTCTATGTTTGCCTGACTTCTTTATTCTATGTTAGCCTGGCTTCTTTATTCTATGTTTGCCTGCCTTCTTCATTTTATGTTAGCCTGACTTCTTTATTCTATGATTGTCTGGCTTCTTTATTCTATGTTTGCCTGGCTTCTTTATTCTATGTTTGCCTGGCTTCTTTATTCTATGTTTGCCTGGCTTCTTTATTCTATGTTTGCCTGGCTTCTTTATTCTATGTTTGCCTGGCTTCTTTATTCTATGTTTGCCTGGCTTCTTTATTCTATGTTTGCCTGGCTTCTTTATTCTATGTTTGCCTGGCTTCTTTATTCTATGTTTGCCTGGCTTCTTTATTCTCTGTTAGCCTGGCTTCTTTATTCTATGTTTGCCTGACTTCTTTATTCTATGTTTGCCTGACTTCTTTATTCTATGTTAGCCTGGCTTCTTTATTCTATGTTTGCCTGACTTCTTTATTCTATGTTTGCCTGACTTCTTTATTCTATGTTAGCCTGGCTTCTTTATTCTATGTTTGCCTGCCTTCTTCATTCTATGTTAGCCTGACTTCTTTATTCTATGATTGTCTGGCTTCTTTATTCTATGTTTGCCTGGCTTCTTTATTCTATGTTTGCCTGGCTTCTTTATTCTATGTTTGCCTGGCTTCTTTATTCTATGTTTGCCTGGCTTCTTTATTCTATGTTTGCCTGGCTTCTTTATTCTATGTTTGCCTGGCTTCTTTATTCTATGTTTGCCTGGCTTCTTTATTCTATGTTTGCCTGGCTTCTTTATTCTATGTTTGCCTGACTTCTTTATTCTCTGTTAGCCTGGCTTCTTTATTCTATGTTTGCCTGACTTCTTTATTCTATGTTTGCCTGACTTCTTTATTCTATGTTAGCCTGGCTTCTTTATTCTATGTTTGCCTGCCTTCTTCATTTTATGTTAGCCTGACTTCTTTATTCTATGATTGTCTGGCTTCTTTATTCTATGTTTGCCTGGCTTCTTTATTCTATGTTTGCCTGGCTTCTTTATTCTATGTTTGCCTGGCTTCTTTATTCTATGTTTGCCTGGCTTCTTTATTCTATGTTTGCCTGGCTTCTTTATTCTATGTTTGCCTGGCTTCTTTATTCTATGTTTGCCTGGCTTCTTTATTCTATGTTTGCCTGGCTTCTTTATTCTATGTTTGCCTGGCTTCTTTATTCTATGTTTGCCTGGCTTCTTTATTCTATGTTTGCATGGCTTCTTTATTCTATGTTTGCCTGGCTTCTTTATTCTATGTTTGCCTGGCTTCTTTATTCTATGTTTGCCTGGCTTCTTTATTCTATGTTTGCCTGACTTCTTTATTCTATGTTTGCCTGGCTTCTTTATTCTATGTTTGCCTTTCTTCTTTATTCTATGTTTGCCTGGCTTCTTTATTCTATGTTTGCCTGGCTTCTTTATTCTATGTTTGCCTGGCTTCTTTATTCTATGTTTGCCTGGCTTCTTTATTCTATGTTTGCCTGACTTCTTTATTCTATGTTTGCCTGGCTTCTTTATTCTATGTTTGCCTGGCTTCTTTATTCTATGTTTGCCTGGCTTCTTTATTCTATGTTTGCCTGGCTTCTTTATTCTATGTTTGCCTGGCTTCTTTATTCTATGTTTGCCTGGCTTCTTTATTCTATGTTTGCCTGGCTTCTTTATTCTATGTTTGCCTGGCTTCTTTATTCTATGTTTGCCTGGCTTCTTTATTCTATGTTTGCCTGGCTTCTTTATTCTATGTTTGCCTGGCTTCTTTATTCTATGTTTGCCTGGCTTCTTTATTCTATGTTTGCCTGGCTTCTTTATTCTATGTTTGCCTGACTTCTTTATTCTATGTTTGCCTGGCTTCTTTATTCTATGTTTGCCTGGCTTCTTTATTCTATGTTTGCCTGACTTCTTTATTCTATGTTAGCCTGACTTCTTTATTCTATGTTTGCCTGGCTTCTTTATTCTATGTTTGCCTGGCTTTTTTATTTTATGCTTGCATGACTTCTTGTTTCTCTTAATACCAGTCACTTTCTCGAAATATACATAATAATTCACAGCTGAATGTACAGAGTACCCGATATCGTTGTATTTATATTGTATACCTGAGTTGTTTGCCTCTATATATTTACATAATTTTATGCATTATACATACGGCGCTCTTTCCACCGCGTCGACCTAACTCCTCCTGTCAGTTTACATGCATTAGGGAAGGAAAATATTCCCTGTAACGCCTCATCGAATAATATACACTCTTTTCAGGACTGCATTACCTCGAATAATAGACAATTCTCCTCGAATAATAGACATTCTTTTGTAGAATGCATTACGACCTCTCGGTGACACGAGAGGCTTCTTAGCGAGTGACTTTGTCTTCACCGCCGCGGGTGTGACTTTGCCTTCACCGCCGCGGGTGTGACTTTGCCTTCACCGCCGCGGGTGTGACTTTGCCTTCACCGCCACTGGTGAGACTTTGCCTTCACCGCCGCGGGTGTGACTTTGCCTTCACCGCCACTGGTGAGACTTTGCCTTCACCGCCACGGGTGTGACTTTGCCTTCACCGCCACGGGTGTGACTTTGCCTTCACCGCCACTGGTGAGACTTTGCCTTCACCGCCGCTGGTGTGACTTTGCCTTCACCGCCGCTGGTGTGACTTTACCTTCACCGCCGCTGGTGTGACTTTGCCTTCACCGCCGCTGGTGTGACTTTGCCTTCACCGCCACTGGTGTGAATTTGCCTTCACTGCCGCTGGTGGGACTTTGTCTTCACCGCCGCTGGTGTGACTTTGTCTTCACCGCCGCTGGTGTGACTTTGTCTTCACCGCCGCTGGTGTGACTTTGTCTTCACCGCCGCTGGTGTGACTTTGTCTTCACCGCCGCTGGTGTGACTTTGTCTTCACCACCGCTGGTGTGACTTTGTCTTCACCGCCGCTGGTGGGACTTTGTCTTCACCGCCGCTGGTGTGACTTTGTCTTCACCGCCGCTGGTGTGACTTTGTCTTCACCGCCGCTGGTGTGACTTTGTCTTCACCGCCGCTGGTGTGACTTTGTCTTCACCGCCGCTGGTGTGACTTTGTCTTCACTGCCGCTGGTGTGACTTTGTCTTCACCGCCGCTGGTGTGACTTTGTCTTCACTGCCGCTGGTGTGACTTTGTCTTCACCGCCGCTGGTGTGACTTTGTCTTCACCGCCGCTGGTGTGACTTTGTCTTCACCGCCGCTGGTGTGACTTTGTCTTCACCGCCGCTGGTGTGACTTTGTCTTCACTGCCGCTGGTGTGACTTTGCCTTCACCTCCGCTGGTGTGACTTTGCCTTCACCTCCGCTGGTGTGACTTTGCCTTCACCTCCGCTGGTGTGACTTTGCCTTCACCTCCGCTGGTGTGACTTTGCCTTCACCTCTGCTGGTGTGACTTTGCCTTCACCTCCGCTGGTGTGACTTTGCCTTCACCTCCGCTGGTGTGACTTTGCCTTCACCTCCGCTGGTGTGACTTTGCCTTCACCTCCGCTGGTGTGACTTTGCCTTCATCGCCCCTGGTGGGACTTTGCCTTCACCTCCGCTGGTGTGACTTTGCCTTCACCGCCACTGGTGTGACTTTGCCTTCACCTCCGCTGGTGGGACTTGGCCTTCACCTCCGCTGGTGGGACTTGGCCTTCACCGCCGCTGGTGGGACTTGGCCTTCACCGCCGCTGGTGGGGCTTTGCCTTCACCGCCGCTGGTGGGGCTTTGCCTTCACCGCCACTGGTGTGACTTTGCCTTCACCGCCACTGGTGTGACTTTGCCTTCACCGCCACTGGTGTGACTTTGCCTTCACCGCCACTGGTGTGACTTTGCCTTCACCGCCACTGGTGTGACTTTGCCTTCACCGCCGCGGGTGTGACTTTGCCTTCACCGCCACTGGTGTGACTTTGCCTTCACCGCCGCGGGTGTGACTTTGCCTTCACCGCCACTGGTGTGACTTTGCCTTCACCGCCGCGGGTGTGACTTTGCCTTCACCGCCACTGGTGTGACTTTGCCTTCACCGCCACTGGTGTGACTTTGCCTTCACCGCCACTGGTGTGACTTTGCCTTCACCGCCACTGGTGTGACTTTGCCTTCACCGCCACTGGTGTGACTTTGCCTTCACCGCCCCTGGTGTGACTTTGCCTTCACCTCCGCTGGTGGGACTTTGCCTTCACCTCCGCTGGTGGGACTTTGCCTTCACCGCCGCTGGTGGGACTTTGCCTTCACCTCCGCTGGTGGGACTTTGCCTTCACCTCCGCTGGTGGGACTTTGCCTTCACCTCCGCTGGTGGGACTTTGCCTTCACCGCCGCTGGTGGGACTTTGCCTTCACCTCCGCTGGTGGGACTTTGCCTTCACCTCCGCTGGTGGGACTTTGCCTTCACCTCCGCTGGTGGGACTTTGCCTTCACCGCCGCTGGTGGGACTTTGCCTTCACCGCCGCTCTTTGTTTTCACCATAATTGACTGCGGAGCATAATTCCGTGCAGTTGAGGCTATATAATCATTGTTCGTTTTTGAGGCAACAGAATAATTATGACTGAGACAGTAATAAAGCAAAATTCTTGCAAGTAGCGAAATTCATTGCTATTTTTTTTTACTTAATTATTTGTGTGTTTTCTTATTTGCTTGCTTGTTGGCTTGCTTGTTGGCTTGCTTGTTGGCTTGCTTGTTGGCTTGCTTGTTGGCTTGCTTGTTGGCTTGCTTGTTGGCTTGCTTGTTGGCTTGCTTGTTGGCTTGCTTGTTGGCTTGCTTGTTGGCTTGCTTGTTGGCTTGCTTGTTGGCTTGCTTGTTGGCTTGCTTGTTGGCTTGCTTGTTGGCTTGCTTGTTGGCTTGCTTGTTGGCTTGCTTGTTGGCTTGCTTGTTGGCTTGCTTGTTGGCTTGCTTGTTGGCTTGCTTGTTGGCTTGCTTGTTGGCTTGCTTGTTGGCTTGCTTGTTGGCTTGCTTGTTGGCTTGCTTGTTGGCTTGCTTGTTGGCTTGCTTGTTGGCTTGCTTGTTGGCTTGCTTGTTGGCTTGCTTGTTGGCTTGCTTGTTGGCTTGCTTGTTGGCTTGCTCATTTTCTAGCTTATTTGATCCGTCCCCTCATTGGAATTCAGGTATCACAAATATACCATTTTACAACAACAGTACATTAGAATTATTGGAAATACCGTTCCTAATGGAAAATGTGTAGTCCTGATCTAAAGCCCGAGTAGGTATCGTTTGTATTGAAATGGAGCCAATTTTTTATTTGTTTTGAAACACAGTATCATTTTCCAGTTCACTGCTGCCCTGGTTTTACTTCTATATGGTTCCATGAACTGCTTTCCTGACTTACTGGTTTTATGCGTAGGAGATCGTACGTAAGAACACTCCTCGTGCATAGATTCCCCGTTCAATAAGCTCCAAACTTGATAGAACCTTTTTCCTTACTTTCTTTGGAACATCTTTGTTGCGGTCAGGGGGGGCTTGAAAAAACTTTTTAAAGCGATTGCTCAGTTTTTTTTTTTGACTAATTTTCATTATCAATAATTACACGAGCGAGAAATTCTTGCAAAATGAGTCCGTGTGATAAATGAATTGTATCTGACGTGAATTTAATTTTTAAATCTACGACTCTCCGCATTGAAATTCAGGAAAATAACATTTGGAATGAAAACACTTCATTTCTTTTAATTCAAATCCCTCCCAGGAAGAAAAACTGTTCATACGAGCAGTACTTACGGAAATTATTCTGATGGCGTTCTTAGTAGTGTACAAAAGACTGATTTCTACGCGAAAACAAATTCAGAAGCGCACTGGTCGGCGTTCATGAAAGATCTAAATAGAATGTAAGATCATGTAAGATCTAAAAACAGGAAGAAAAAATGTTCAAGAACTGTAGAAAGTATCAGAATTTTATGAATTATATAGGAAGTATCAGCTTTAAATGAATTATGTAGGAAGTATCAGCTTTAAATGAATTATGAAGGAAGTATCAGCTTTACATGAATTATGTAGGAAGTATCAGCTTTAAATGAATTGTTTGGAAAGTATCAGCTTTAAATAAATTGTTTAGGAAGTATCAGCTTAAAATGAATTGTTTAGGAAGTATCAGCTTACAATGAATTATGTAGGAAGTATCAGCTTTAAATGAATTGTTTGGGAAGTATCAGCTTTAAATGAATTGTTTGGGAAGTATCAGCTTTAAATGAATTGTTTGGGAAGTATCTGGTCTAAATGAATTGTTTAGGAAGTATCAGCTCTAAATGAATTGTTTGGGAAGTATCAGCTTTAAATGAATTGTTTGGGAAGTATCAGCTTTAAATGAATTGTTTAGGAAGTATCTGGTTTAAATGAATTGTTTGGGAAGTATCAGCTTTAAATGAATTGTTTAGGAAGTATCTGGTTTAAATGAATTGTTTAGGAAGTATCAGGTCTAAATGAATTGTTTAGGAAGTATCAGCTTTAAATGAATTGTTTAGTAAGTATCAGCTTTAAATGAATTGTTTAGGAAGTATCACCTTACAATGAATTGTTTAGGAAGTATCACCTTACAATGAATTATGTAGGAAGTATCAGCTTTAAATGAATTGTTTAGGAAGTATCTGGTTTAAATGAATTGTTTAGGAAGTATCAGCTTTAAATGAATTATGTAGGAAGTATCAGCTTTAAATGAATTATGTAGGAAGTATCAGCTTTAAATGAATTGTTTAGGAAGTATCTGGTTTAAATGAATTGTTTAGGAAGTATCAGCTTTAAATGAATTATGTAGGAAGTATCAGCTTTAAATGAATTATGTAGGAAGTATCAGCTTTAAATGAATTGTTTAGGAAGTATCAGCTTTAAATGAATTGTTTTGGATGTATCAGCTTTAAATGAATTATGTAGGAAGTATCAGCTTTAAATGAATTATTTGGGAAGTATCAGCTTTAAATGTATTGTTTAGGAAGTATCTGGTTTAAATGAATTGTTTAGGAAGTATCAGCTCTAAATGAATTGCTTAGGAAGTATCAGCTTACAATGAATTATGTAGGAAGTATCAGCTTTAAATGAATTGTTTAGGAAGTATCTGGTTTAAATGAATTATGTAGGAAGTATCAGCTTTAAATGAATTATGTAGGAAGTATCAGCTTTAAATGAATTATGTAGGAAGTATCAGCTTTAAATGAATTGTTTTGGAAGTATCAGCTTTAAATGAATTATGTAGGAAGTATCAGCTTAAAATGAATTGTTTAGGAAGTATCAGCTTATAATGAATTATGTAGGAAGTATCAGCTTTAAATGAATTATGTAGGAAGTATCAGCTTTAAATGAATTATGTAGGAAGTATCAGCTTTAAATAAATTGTTTTGGAAGTATCAGCTTTAAATGAATTATGTAGGAATTATCAGCTTTAAATGAATTATTTGGGAAGTATCAGCTTTAAATGTATTGTTTAGGAAGTATCTGGTTTAAATGAATTGTTTAGGAAGTATCAGCTCTAAATGAATTGTTTAGGAAGTATCAGCTTACAATGAATTGTGTAGGAAGTATCAGCTTTAAATGAATTGTTTAGGAAGTATCTGGTTTAAATGAATTGTTTGGGAAGTATCTGGTTTAAATGTGTTCTATCAGAAGTTAAGTGAAATATAAAATAATTACTGGCATTGAATGAGTAGTGTAAGAAGTATGAGCATTAAATGAGTAACAAATAGATACTTGTCCCTCTCTTGTAGCCTTGTTTATTTGCGAGTATGCTTCTATGCCAGTGTGTGTGTGTGTACATATATATTATATGTATGTTATGTATATATATATTATGTATTTATATATATAAATTATGTTTGTATATGTTATGTATATATTATGTATATATAACCTCGCTCTGCGTTCAACAATTGCAAAAAGGAAAATTCCCCATTCTGCTCTCAGTAGCAATATAGTGTAACATTCGCTTACCTACTTTAGGCACTGATAAAGGGTAAACTTTAACCATCTCGCTAGCTGTATTGTAGATACAATCTCTTACAAATGTCTGTCTCGTCAAAAAACCTTTTCGAAAGTTGGTGAAATATAACATAAACATAGAAAAACGATGCAAGAAATTTTAAGATTAACAACAAAGGAACTAGCAATGATTCGGGAGAAAGCTTTGAGTGATTGTGGAGCACATTGATGGCAATTTAATTTAAATGTTTTGTTAAATAGCATCTCATTGGCTGGAACCGCCAAGAGCTGCTTGGTTTTGATAGCTTTTTCAGGAATTCACTATAGTCATTTGAATTACTTGTTGAATTATAAGATTGATTAATTGAGTTAGTGCAGCCTGTAGATCATTGATACATGACCTGAAAGCGTGTGCATTATCCCGAGTGAACGTCGAGAGA
This sequence comes from Morinoia aosen, assembly GCA_030386875.1. Taxonomy (NCBI): domain Eukaryota; kingdom Metazoa; phylum Arthropoda; class Malacostraca; order Amphipoda; family Talitridae; genus Morinoia; species Morinoia aosen. The sequence goes on from CM059556.1 coordinate 21,105,245, forward strand.
AATGTAATGTTGTACCATTTTCCTGGAACCAAAGGCCTTCATGACGATGACTGGGGAAAATTGAAAGCCTTGGACAGGGAAACATCTCTAGCGTTTCCCAGAAACGGTTCGAGATCGGTCACAATATCGTTTTGATTTTTTTGAGATGAAACGAATTCGTATGAAACGTTTCCTTCAAGGGCAAGCCAGACAGTAGCCTTCCTTGCAATCTGACAGTTGGACAGTAGCCTTTCTTGCAATCTGAGTCGGACAGTAGCCTTCCGTGCAATCTGACAGAGGGACGGTAGCTTTCCTTGCAATCTGACATTCGCACAGTAACCTTCCATGCCATCTGACAGTCAGACAGTAACCTTCCTTGCCATCTGACAGCCAGACAGCGACATTCCATGCCATCTGACAGGCAGACAGTAACCTTCCTTGTAATCTGAGTCAGACAGTAACCTTCCATGCCATCTGACAGCCAGACAGTAACCTTCCATGCCATCTGACAGCCAGACAGTAACCTTCCATACCATCTGACAGTCATACAGTAACCTTCTATGCCATCTGACAGCGACAGTAACCTTCTATGCCATCTGACAGCGACAGTAACCTTCCATGCCATCTGACAGCCAGACAGTAACCTTCCATGCCATCTGGCAGTCAGACAGTAACCTTCCATGCCATCTGGCAGTCAGACAGTAACCTTCCATGCCATCTGGCAGTACGACAGTAACCTTCCATGCCATCTGACAGCCTGACAGTAACCTTGGCAAATTGCAGAGGTTGTAGCTTCAGTTCACGAGAGCTACTGTTATATCGGAATTTTTGTTCATTAATTAAACGTACCCGATAAACGGACGCTCGTTTCAACTCGGCGATCAACATCGCAGTTCCGGGAATGCTTTCCCAAAACAAAGGCATGGAGGTTTTATATTCCTCTCACTCGATTCCCGTGCGTCGAAATTGCATTCAGTTAGCTACGTGAAGTTATTTTATTATGATGATTGTGTTATGGAGCTCTTTTCTTGATGTCATTTTTTCTTTCTATTTATCTTTTTAGCTCTCTTTTGACGGTCGTGATTGAAGATCACATTATTATATTTTGTTAGTCATTGACGATCAACTGGAACTTTTCAGTGTCCACAAATTTAATTAATGAATGAACGGTAAATGAATGGTATAGATTGGTAACGTGGAATATTTCTCTCCACAGATAATGATAACTCATCTTCCTAACCAGCAGGAAATTATACGCAATGGCACATCGACATTTTATTCCCTAATCTTGTCACAAAAGGTTATTCTAAAGTAAAGTAAGCCTAACGCACTAAATTACACTTCGATTGACATTGAAGACAAAACATAAGATATGCTGAAGGCATGACGATATAAATGAATGCTTAAGGCATAATACCGATAATCCTACGCCCAGAAGGGAGGCAATGAGGATGTTACCTAAGGGGCATATGACATGATGGACTTATCTTTGTTTCGAAATCCGGAAGATAGCTATATCGTGTGTACGCCGAGACATTTATCAATTACTTTAATCTAATAGGTATGCGGAACCACTAGTAGTGCACATTTCAAAGGAGAAACAATGCCCAGCCCGAAGGCAGGCGTTCAAGATGTGGTAAGGCGCTCTTTCTCTGAGGGAAGTCTCGGGCGTACTGACCCTTCTCGTCTGCGCGGAGCGCTCACCCTCCAGATCGTCTGCTCTCACGCCCACTTCGAACGATAGCTTAACATTGCAATCTCAATATAGATTATTCCTCGACCAAGCGGTTGTGTATGACTCTAGCGTATTAAAATTATATGAGCAAAGGGAAACATTAATTCTCGCTAATCGTACAAATGATCTAATTAACATGGGCTATTGAATAATGACAGAAATAACAGTGAAGAATCTCTCTTGTGTCGGTATTCGGCAGCTCCTTCAGTCAGTTGACGTCCTTTGCTTCCCCCGCGATCTCGGAATCGACGTAGAGTAGAAACAGAAGGAGGGAAGAACAACTATTTAGAACGACTCGCAGAATCCGATGACCGTCTCCGAAGCACACGGCGTCTCTCTTCGGCTGCTTTAGATCATTCCGAACATATAGAGGCGTCCCTCGTTCTGAAGATCCTTACGTTGTGATAAGATCACAACAATTGGATTATTTTTAAATGAATTTGAACGCTTCGCATTTGCACAACGCTTCATGTATGACGCCCCCTAAACGGAGGTGAAGTGTATGATACTTCTGATATACTCTTGGACAGGTACAAAATAATTGAATGGGGATTTATGCTACGAGAATACTGATATCATCATCCGATGTGACAACTATTGTTATAATCCGATGTGACAACTAATCTTATCATCCGATGTGACAACTATTGTTATCATCCGATGTGACAACTATTGTTATCATCCGATGTGACAACTATTGTTATCATCCGATGTGACAACTATTGTTATCATCCGATGTGACAACTATTGTTATCATCCGATGTGACAACTATTGTTATCATCCGATGTGACAACTAATCTTATCATCCGATGTGACAACTATTGTTATCATCCGATGTGACTACTATTGTTATCATCCGATGTGACAACTATGTAATGTTATCCGTTGCGAATCTATCCATATGTCACGAAAAAACGAGTGCATACAGTTCACGTGATCTGTATCCACACGGCTTATAAGTTGTATGCATTATTGTGCGTGATTGTAATCCTCACATAATTTTCATTGAGCTTTTGCGTACATTTTTTTTTTAGAGTAAGTAATACGCGACTTTCCCTCAGGGGGATACAACTATTGTATCTATGGGAATTAGCACTCCCAGGGGAATTATGCGAGGTCGAGCTAAAGGTTAGGTAGGTCTTCTTTTTGCTGAAATAAAATGTTTTTTTTTTGTTATGTTAGGGACCACCGTTTCTATTTTACTGCGGGTTTGTTTCTCAGCACCTACTACTTTCTTCTTCAACTTTTATCTTGTTTCGTGAAGTCCTCTCTAAGCTTTCTGTTTCTACGCTCCTTCTGCATAGTTTCCGCATTCCCATATCTCCCTACTAAATGGTGCCTTCCAACTTCCTCTCCTCGGAACGCTTTTTTTTAGCAGTTAAGGAGGTTTAAACTAAAATCTAATCTAATCTAAGTAACACTCGGCTATTACAAAGAACGACAAGCTGCGATAGCAACTACGTGTAACAACGGACTTCAATGGGAAAATCGGTGTCACACAACATCAACAACATCAGAAATGAGGTGAAAGGTATCGTTAAAACATCAGAAAGGAGGTGAAAGGCATCGTTAAAACATCGTAAATGAGGTGAAAGGCATCGTTAAAACATCGTAAATGAGGTAAAAGGTATCGTTAAAACATCGTAAATGAGGTGAAAGGTATCGTTAAAACATCGGAAATGAGGTGAAAGGTATCATTAATGTCATTTAATAACGTCATCAATAACGCCAATAAAAAAATTTAATGTCCGAAGACATGTTCACTAGGCTTATATTGCAGATTCTCTAGATTTTGAAAGCAAAAAATGCTAAAATATTGGTCATTTTATGAAATCGAAGTTTCCCCATCGTCAATACTGTCGCCATTTTATAGCGTCAATACAGCTTTCAATAATGTGATCAATGTCGGTCAATAATGTCAATTGTGTCAATAATGTTAATGCCAGAGCTGACACCAGCAACAACGTCGATGAAATCTTCAAAAATTAAAGCCAATGAAAACGCCACTGATAATGCCAAGCCATTGATAATGCCAATAAAAACGCCATTGAAAATGCCACCAAAAATGCCACTGATAATGCCAATAAAAACGCCACTGATAATGCCAATAAAAACGCCACTGATAATGCCAATAAAAACGCCACTGATGATGCCAATAAAAACGCCACTGATGATGCCAATAAAAACGCCACTGATGATGCCAATAAAAATGCCACTGATGATGCCAATAAAAATGCCACTGATAATGCCAATAAAAATGCCACTGATAATGCCAATAAAAATGCCACTGATAATGCCAATAAAAATGCCACTGATAATGCCAATAAAAATGCCACTGATAATGCCAATAAAAATGCCACTGATAATGCCAATAAAAATGCCACTGATAATGCCAATATAAACGCCACTGATAATGCCAATAAATCGTTAAAGAAAGCGCCACTATAACGTCAAAGAAAAACGCCGCTAAAAACGCTATAGAAAAACGCCATTAAAAACGCTATAGAAAAACGCCATTAAAAGCGCTATAGAAAAAACGCCACGAAAACCGCTATAGAAAAACGCCAATAAAAACGTCAAAGAAATATGCCAATAGAAACGTCGAAGATAACACTATTAGAAACCCCAATGACGATAGCAGTATTAACAGCAGCAATAACGTCCCATCAATAACCACGTCAATAACAGCAGCGACAACCACACCGCCGCTTCACTCCAGCGTTTCGTTTATTCACCAGAAATGACGAACAAATTCGGGCAGGTCGATCCCTTGTATCCTGGCAGTCGCCTCGTGCGCGCTGGTCTGCCTGTGCTGTGAAGGGTGATTCTATTCTACGATAAATTTGGTTTTATAGCTAATTTTGAATAACTAGTGGTGTTAATGTACGGTGAATTTTGGTTTTTATAGCTAGTGGTGTTTCTATTGTACGGTAATTTTTGGTTTTATAGCTAATTTGAACTCATGGTAATCTTTGTATGTACGGTGAATTTAAATTTTGAAAATAATTTTGTATTCCTTGTGATTTAATTCTTTGTACTAAAAATTTGAGATTTTAAAGCCAAATTTGTAATCATTGTGATTTTGTGATGTTTTTTTAAAGTTAATTTTGTAATCATAATGATGTATTGGTGCTTCTATATGCGGTGAATTTGCGATCTTAAAGATAATTTTGTAATCCTTGTGATGTACTGGTGCTCCTATGTGGCGTAAATATGAGTGTTATAGCTAGTTTTATACTCCCTTCTGATTTAATGGTGCTCCTAAGTAGGTAAATTTTGGGACGCGAGTGATAATTTTGTACACCTGGTGATTTAATGGTGCTCCTAAGTAGGTAAATTTTGGGACGCGAGGGATAATTTTGTACACTTGGTGATTTAATGAGGTTTTGACAAGAGGTAAATATGAGATTTTTAAGATAATTTTGCACTCCTGATTATAATCAATTTTGTAATCATTGTGATGTGTTGGTGCTCCTACATATATGCGGTGAATTTGGTATTATATAGATAACTGGGTACTAGTGATTTAATGGTGCTCCTAAGTGCAGAAAACTTGCATTTTATTAATAATTTTATACTCCAAGTGATTTATTGGTGCTCCTATGTGCGGAAAACTTGCATTTTTTTAATAATTTTTTACTCCGAGGGATTTATTGGTGCTCCTAATATAATATGTGGGGAAAACTTGCATTTTATATATAATTTTGTACTCCAAATGATTTAATGGCGCCTATTTGTACGGTAAATTAGCTAACCTAGTAATTTAACGATGTTGTAATATGCGGTAAATGTAAAATTTCAAAGTTTATTTCTCGCCCCGTGCCTGCTTGACCCTCTTATCGTGCGGGGAAATTTAATTTTTAGAACTAGTTTTGTTCAATGCTGATTTATTATTATTTTATACTCTAAAGTTTGACATCAATTCGCCTGGCTTAGAATGCCGCAGATCGATGCGTATCTGCCCTTAAGGACGTAATTAAGACGTTTTGTGTCTTGAATCGCGTCTTGAATTAGATGCTGGACTTACGCATTTTGCGTCTTGAATCACGTCTTGAATTAGATGCTTGACTTACGCATTTTACGTCTTGATTCACGTCTTGAATTAGTTTCTTGACTAACGCATTTTGCGTCTTGGTTCACGTCACTTCCGTCCCATAAATTTCTTAGCGTCAGTAGAGGTGCAGTAAAATTTTTTGTGTTCAAGAGTTCATTAGAAGCAAGCCTGTCAAGTGGGTAACGTCATCAAATGCATTTTCCTCTTTTTCGAATAGGCTGTATAGGTTACTTCTCGCTCGTATGCATCTTTTATGTGGTCATTTTTTATTTTTAAATCCGCTGCAGGACGACTTTCCAAAGATCTCTCCTATATCACGTGCAGTACGTGCAGTACGTGCAGTTCGTGCAGTTCGTGCAGTGCATGCAGTACGTGCACGTACGTGCAGTACGTGCACGTACGTGCAGTACGTGCACGTATGTGCAGTACGTGCAGTACTTGCAGTACGCGCTACATGCACTACACGCGCAACACGCGCGCAACACGCGCGCAACACGCGCGCAACACGCGCGCAACACGCGCGCAGCACGCGCGCAACACGCGCGCAACACGCGCGCAACACGCGCGCAACACGCGCGCACCACGCGCGCACCACGCGCGCAACACGCGCGCAACACGCGCGCAACACGCGCGCAACACGCGCGCAACACGCGCGCTACAAACGCGCAACACGCGCGCAACACGCGCGCAACACGCGCGCAACACGCGCGCAACACGCGCGCAACACGCGCGCAACACGCGCGCAACACGCGCGCAACACGCGCGCAACACGCGCGCAACACGCGCGCAACACGCGCGCAACACGCGCGCAACACGCGCGCAACACGCGCGCAACACGCGCGCAACACGCGCGCAACACGCGCGCAACACGCGCGCAACACGCGCGCAACACGCGCGCAACACGCGCGCAACACGCGCGCAACACGCGCGCAACACGCGCGCAACACGCGCGCAACACGCGCGCAACACGCGCGCAACACGCGCGCAACACGCGCGCAACACGCGCGCAGTACTGCGCGCAACACGCGCGCAGTACTGCGCGCAACACGCGCGCAGTACTGCGTGCAACACGCGCGCAGTACTGCGTGCAACACGCGCGCAGTACTGCGTGCAACACGCGCGCAGTACTGCGTGCAACACGCGCGCAGTACTGCAGACAAGCAGCAAGCAGCACATGCGCGCTGTAAACACGCTTGCCCGGTGCTGCAAACAAACTTCTCCCGGCAAACAGATGCCGTTTTTGCGCTCCTGTTACCCCTTTTCGCGCAACAGCCCGTCCGATATTCCCTGCCTAGCTCTGCTCGGCCCTCTATTTCGGGGCGACGCCGTCGCTCTGCCCTCTCATGCTGCTGGGTTGTAGTGAGGGAAGTGCTCTAGAGTTTCTGAATTCATTTTATTGTTTGGTCGATGGATTTAATCAACAATGGATTTATTTGATCTCTTACTTGTGAGGGAATTATTCTATTCATTTATTTATTTCCTGTTAGGTGTAAGGATGAGGGAAAATGCTTCTCACTGCCCTCTGCTGCTGCTGGGTTGCAATGAGGGGAATGCTCTAAAATTGCTTTATAAATTTATTCCATTATTAAGTGTAGAGGATGTATTAATTCAATACAATAAAGAGGACTTATTTCCAGTTAGTTACGATTATGGAAATTGCTTTTCACTGCCCTCGATGTTTTTTTTTTTTTTGCCGTGAGGGGAGTGTTTTAGAGTTCATGAATTCATTTAATTGTTCAGTGCAAAGGATTTTTTCTGTTGATTTATAATGCGTGTAATGGAATTATTCTATTAATTTATTTATTCCTATTACGATGAGGGAAAATGCTTTTCACTGCCCTCTGCTGATTCCTCGCTGTACCCAGATCGCTGGGTCCAGTTTGCCGTGAGGGGAGTGTTCTTGACTTCCTGAATTTATTTTAACATTACGTCAAAGGATTCATTCTCTTGATTTAAATTACGTGCAAGGGATTTATTCAAATGATTTTAATATTACGTCAACGGATTCATTCTCTTGATTTAAATTACGTGCAAGGGATTTATTCAAATGATTTTAATATTACGTCAACGGATTCATTCTCTTGATTTAAATTACGTGCAAGGGATTTATTCAAATGATTTTAATATTACGTCAACGGATTCATTCTCTTGATTTAAATTACGTGCAAGGGATTTATTCAACTGATCTATATAATGTGTAATGGATTTAATCTAAGGATTTATATAACGTGTAAGGGATGTATTCTACTGATTTATTTAACGTGGAAGGGATTTATAATATTGATTTATTTCAAGTGTAAATGACTTATTTTACTGATTTATGTCTAATGTTTAAGGGATTTATTTTACTGATTTATATATAATGCTTAAGGGATTTATTCCACTAATATATATTATGTGTAAGGTAATTATTCGATTGATTTATTTATTTTTATTACGATAAGGCAAAGTGCATTACGCTACCCTCTGATTCCCCCCTCGCTGTACTGCCCTCGCGTATATTTTGCCGTGAGGGAAGGGCGATGTGGCTTTTATACCCGTCTGTAGGGGCTTAATTAGATGTAAAGGGTTAATTAGATGTAGGGGATTAACCAGGTGTAGGGATTAATTAGATGTAGGGATTAATTAGATGTAGGGGATTAATTAGATGTAGGGGATTAATTAGATGTAGGGGATTAATTAGATATAGGGGATTAATTAGATATAGGGGATTAATTAGGTGTAGAGATTAATTAGGTGTAGAGGTTAATTAAGTATAGGGGATTAATTAAGTGTAGGGATTAATTAGATGTGGGGGATTAATTAAATGTGGAGGATTAATTAGATGTGGGGGATCAATTAGATGTGGGGGATTTATTAGATGTGGGGGATTTATTAGATGTGGGGGATTTATTAGATGTGGGGGATTTATTAGATGTGGGGGATTTATTAGATGTGGGGGATTTATTAGATGTGGGGGATTTATTAGATGTGGGGGATTTATTAGATGTGGGGGATGAATTAGATGTGGGGGATGAATTAGATGTTTGGGATTAATTAGATGTGGGGGATTAATTAGATGTGGGGGATTAATTAGATGTGGGGGATTAATTAGATGTGGGGAATTAATTAGATGTGGGGGATTAATTAGATGTGGGGGATTAATTAGATGTGGGGGATTAATTAGATGTGGGGGATTAATTAGATTTGGGGGATTAATTAGATGTAGTGAAGTAAATAAATGTGGGGGATTAATTAGATTTGGGGGATTAATTAGATGTAGTGAAGTAAATAGATGTGGGGGATTAATTAGATGTAGGGGATTAATTAAATTTAAGGGATTAATTAGATGTGGGGGACTAATTAGATCTGATTAAGTAGGTGTTATGGGAAATAATTCCCATACAATCGTTTTCAGCGAAGGAATAGAAAAATAGAAGTAAGGTTTAAATTAGTCAAGGTTTTATTAATCTACTCTTTTACAGAGCGGTTTAACTATGAACGTAACGAACACAATGAACGCAAACGCAACTCTTGATATTTAATTTCAAGTACAATTTTAATTTTACGGCTAGCATTCGCTAACCAGATAATTGCCTTTTTAAAAAACACTTTATTAAGTTGATTAAAAGTTAGGGCGAGTTAAAAGTCCGCTTATGCCGTGGGCGTTAAAAAAGTTAGCAGGTGCCGTCAAGGACCTGAGTCCAGGGTGCTGTTGTTGCGAGCTCGAGACAACGGGCGCAAGCAGCAATAGGAGGCGAGGAACGTCGGCTCCACGCGAAGGGCTGAATTCGAAGAACACGTAGACCCTTAGTTCCGAACAGAGGTGACACCTCAAGCAGTGGCAGGTAGAGGGCGAGTAACGCCGCGACTCAAGAAAAGGGCTGGAATGGTAGATAGAACCCCGCGTCGACACCTCTGGCACACGCTCCACCCTCAACTGCTATGAAACAGAAATATTAGCAAAAGTCAAGGCGACACAACGCAACTAATCAGTCAAGTTCAAGTATTACGCAAATGCAACCTAATCATATAAGTCCGACTAGATATATACCTTAAAGCAACGGAGAGGCTAGCCTGTTAGAAGTTAGCTGGAACAGCTGAAACCCGGCTGCGACAAAGTCAGCACCAGCAGACGCCTCCTCCGGAGTATACTATAAAAAAAAACGTACAACCTTAAGCCCCGAATAAACCACGAAATTATTAAGGACAATATTTCACTTGAAAAGCAACATCACCAATGACAATGAAAATGACAACACAATAGAAGTATAGCAACTAACCTGAGTTTTTAATGCACTCAGTGACGAAACGTTCAGACAGAAGGTTTAATTAAGGAAATTTAGAAGAAATCAGTAAGAGATTAAGTGCTTCAAGCGGAAAGACAGTAAGAATAGTAAAGAGATTTTAGATACTTGAGAAAGAAGTTAAAGTTAGAAGATCGCTCTGATCCAGGCTAATTTAGCCCATCAAAAAGACGAACGACTTCAATAGCAATGTTAATGGTAATAGTAGTTAACGTCGCAAGGACGAGTTAAGAGTTAATTCATTGAAGTTTCAATATAAATTTTTAGTTAATTTTACTTGCTTGAAGCACCATAGGAAAATTGACACGATAGTCTACAAAATAAAAGTAAAGAAATGATAGCACAAGCACAGAAAATAATAGACAGAGAAAAAGCAGCCAGGAAGAGGGTAGAGGGTCTTAGCCTGTACTGGGTGCCACGGAACTAGCCGCGAACCCCATCACCGAAGCGTAGGCCGACGATGCAACACGCCTTTGTAAAGGCATAAACGGACTGATAAAAATGGCAGCTTAAACACCAAGTTAATCACTGCTTAAATCGACATAACGTCATTAGAGAGTTGAGCTAACATCAGCTCTTAGAGGAATCAAAATCAAGTCTAGTCAAGACTGCTAAATGAAAATTCCGTACTTACGACCTCACCTGCGACCCCACCGAAACATCAGAGCAACGACCAGCGAACGGCACCCCGACACCTACGCGGAAAGGTTGAAAGAGAAAAGCCACCTCGGAGACACCCAAGCCGTAGTGGGGAAAATTTTCCCACAGTGTAGGGGGCTAAGTAGGTGTAGGGGGCTAAGTAGGTGTAGGGGGCTAAGTAGGTGTAGGGGGCTAAGTAGGTGTAGGGGGCTAAGTAGGTGTAGGGGGCTAAGTAGGTGTAGGGGACTAAGTAGGCGTAGGAGATCAATTAGATGTAGGGGGCCAATTAGGCGAAGGGGATCGATTAGGTGTAGGGGACTAATTCAATTGAATCCAATACAATGAAGGGGAGGTATTCAAGTCCTATTAGTTATTGTGATAAGAGCATATCTTGGACTGATTGTAATAACTAGCATATGCGACTCATTTAAATAACTAGCATTTCAGACGCATTTTAAGACATGTATTTCAGACGCATTTAGAGACATGGCACTGAGCCAATAAAATATTGAGGGCTCTGAGCCAATCAGAACTTCGGTCAATTTTATCATGGAAATTAATCATAACTTAGCAGGCTTAGATGATACCATTTCAAGAATATGAATAAAACACGCGAACAAAAAGTATTCCATCATTATTCGGAGCATCATTTCATTTCGAAACAAGCCTCGGATAAAAACTCGGAATTTAATTTTTTTACACCGTATTCGTTGCTAAAGAACACGTTACATTTCACCGCATTGCGCATCGACGCACGTGATTATTTTGTCGGCGTAAACAATCACATTTCTCTGCATTTTGTGGCGGCCATAATCTCTCGTGTTAGTGTTTGTGTTGTGTTACGCGGCTGGTGAGTTAGGGTTGTGCTCGCGCTGCTGCGAGTGCCCGCGGAAGCTCAATTCCAAAATATGCGTTGCTTTTCGTTTTAATTCTGTGTAAAAACGTGTCTCTTCGTGGCTTGATTGATGTTTAGTTGAGGAACCGTTGTGTAGTTGATGTAATTGATGTGTAGTTGATGTAATTGATGTGCAGTTGATATGTAGTTGATGAACCTGTGTGTAGTTGATATATAGTTGATGAACCTGTGTGTAGTTGATATATAGTTGATGAACCTGTGTGTAGTTGATATATAGTTGATGAACCTGTGTGTAGTTGATGTAGTTGATGTGTAGTTGATGTGTAGTTGTGTAGTTGATATGTAGTTGATGTGTAGTAGTGTAGTTGATATGTAGTTGATGAACCTGTGTGTAGTTGATGTAGTTGATGTGTAATTGATGTGAAGTTGTGTAGTTGATATGTAGTTGATGAACCTGTGTGTAGTTGATGTAGTTGATGTAGTTGATGTTTAGTTGATGTAGTTGATGTTTAGTTGATGTTTAGTTGATGTTTAGTTGATGTTTAGTTGATGTAGTTGATGTAGTTGATGTAGTAGATGAACCTTTGTGTAGTTGATGTAGTTGATGTTTAGTTGTAGTTGTGTGGTTGATGTAGTTGTGTAGTTGATGTAGTTGATGAACCTTTGTGTAGTTGATGTAATTGATGTGTAGTTGATGAACCTTTGTGTAGTTGAGGTAGTTGATGTGTACTTGATGTAGTTGATGTGTTGTTGATGAACCTTTGGAGTGATGTTTTTGTAAAGGCATTTCCTCTTGGTTGTTGAGTAGCGGACTGACAATCGTGTAATGTTTTACTTCATAATGAAGGTTGCTAAACTAGTAGCGGCAAATATATGCGAAACTTGTCGTTGCCTTGAGTTTTTCCCTTGAATTTTCAAGTGGCCTCGCAAAAATTGAATCTGCCTTTTTAGAATTCGATTGTTATTTTGCCATTCGATTGCTAATTTTTATCACGGTTTTTATTGTTACTGTACTATCATAACTGTGGTTAATTTTCTTACAACACTCGATGCTCTTTTGAAACTCGCGTGAACAAATACAGCTGTCTAAACATAATTTTTTATTTTCTTGAAGATTTCAGAGTCTGCCGGGCTTCTCCAGAAATATTAATTTTGGATGATCTCGTAGGATGTGGTATTTGTATGATAGAGGGCATCTTGTGGGATGTGGTATTTGTATGATAGAGGGCACCTCGAGGATGTGATATTTTTATGATAGAGGGCACCTCGAGGGAGATGTCATATTTGTATGATAAAGGGCATTTCGTCGGATAAAATACATGATGTTTGAAAAAATATATACCTCGCTCTGAAATGCTGTGAAAGTGTAAATAGTAAACCGACTTTAACACAAAGAGCATCTTATGGAATATATTTGTAAGATTAAGGACGTGAATTACCACGCACTCTCCTTGTTTCTAAACGATATACTTCCATCTCACAAACGCCCTCAGAGAGCACGACTATTGTATTACTGGGAATTGGGACTCCCAGGGGGGGAACATGTGAAGTCTCGAGCCGACAGTTCAGTGGTTTTTGTGTTGGGATAGAAAATTTTTTTTATTGGCGGACCTTCGTTTTCGGTTTACTGCTGTCCTCTATACCTTCTCATATTATTTTGTTCTTCGACTATGACTATGTTTCGTGACCTTTTTCCGATCTTGCTGTTTTTATGCGCACGGATGCAAGGACACACTGAGCATAACTTCCCAGTTGCAGTAATTTTACGCTAAGTGAAGTTTTCGCCTTCCTCTCTCTGGAACACCTTTTTTTCATTGTTAAGGAGTCCCAAACTAACTGTTATTAACCCCAATGGAATCGAATTCCTTTTTTTTTGTCGTAATGGTGGTGTTTGTAACGAGTTCTATTAAATCAAATCTGCAACGCTAGCCCCTCAGGGGGATACAACTATTGTATCTATGGGAATTAGCGCTCCCAGGGGAAAAATGTGAGGGCCCGAGCTGAGAGTTAGGTAGGCCTTCTTTTTGTTGAAATAAAGTGTTTTTTGTTATGTTAAGGACCAACTTTTTTCGATTCAATACTGTCCTGTTTTTCAGCACCTCTGACTTTCTTCTTCAACTTTTATCTTATTTCATGAACTTCTTTCTGATCTTACTGTTTCTATGCCTCTTCTGCATAGATTCCTCATTTTCTTTTCTCCATACTAAATGGTGCCTTCCACCTTCCTCTCTTCAATACGTTCTCTTTTTGTAGCGGTTAGGGAGGCTTAAACTAACATATAATCTAATCTATAACCTGCAACGATAGACGTGGTGCGTCAAATTCAATTTGTTTCTATCTCGAAAGAAATTCAAGGATTTTAATTCCCTGGATTTCAACTCTCAGAAATTCAACTCTCGAGGAGTTCAACTCTCGAGGAGTTCAACTCTCGAGGAGTTCAACTCTCGAGGAGTTCAACTCTCGAGGAGTTCAACTCTCGAGGAGTTCAACTCTCGAGGAGTTCAACTCTCGAGGAGTTCAACTCTCGAGGAGTTCAACTCTCGAGGAGTTCAACTCTCGAGGAGTTCAACTCTCGAGGAGTTCAACTCTCGAGGAGTTCAACTCTCGAGGAGTTCAACTCTCGAGGAGTTCAACTCTCGAGGAGTTCAACTCTCGAGGAGTTCAACTCTCGAGGAGTTCAACTCTCGAGGAGTTCAACTCTCGAGGAGTTCAACTCTCGAGGAGTTCAACTCTCGAGGAGTTCAACTCTCGAGGAGTTCAACTCTCGAGGAGTTCAACTCTCGAGGAGTTCAACTCTCGAGGAGTTCAACTCTCGAGGAGTTCAACTCTCGAGGAGTTCAACTCTCGAGGAGTTCAACTCTCGAGGAGTTCAACTCTCGAGGAGTTCAACTCTCGAGGAGTTCAACTCTCGAGGAGTTCAACTCTCGAGGAGTTCAACTCTCGAGGAGTTCAACTCTCGAGGAGTTCAACTCTCGAGGAGTTCAACTCTCGAGGAGTTCAACTCTCGAGGAGTTCAACTCTCGAGGAGTTCAACTCTCGAGGAGTTCAACTCTCGAGGAGTTCAACTCTCGAGGAGTTCAACTCTCGAGGAGTTCAACTCTCGAGGAGTTCAACTCTCGAGGAGTTCAACTCTCGAGGAGTTCAACTCTCGAGGAGTTCAACTCTCGAGGAGTTCAACTCTCGAGGAGTTCAACTCTCGAGGAGTTCAACTCTCGAGGAGTTCAACTCTCGAGGAGTTCAACTCTCGAGGAGTTCAACTCTCGAGGAGTTCAACTCTCGAGGAGTTCAACTCTCGAGGAGTTCAACTCTCGAGGAGTTCAACTCTCGAGGAGTTCAACTCTCGAGGAGTTCAACTCTCGAGGAGTTCAACTCTCGAGGAGTTCAACTCTCGAGGAGTTCAACTCTCGAGGAGTTCAACTCTCGAGGAGTTCAACTCTCGAGGAGTTCAACTCTCGAGGAGTTCAACTCTCGAGGAGTTCAACTCTCGAGGAGTTCAACTCTCGAGGAGTTCAACTCTCGAGGAGTTCAACTCTCGAGGAGTTCAACTCTCGAGGAGTTCAACTCTCGAGGAGTTCAACTCTCGAGGAGTTCAACTCTCGAGGAGTTCAACTCTCGAGGAGTTCAACTCTCGAGGAGTTCAACTCTCGAGGAGTTCAACTCTCGAGGAGTTCAACTCTCGAGGAGTTCAACTCTCGAGGAGTTCAACTCTCGAGGAGTTCAACTCTCGAGGAGTTCAACTCTCGAGGAGTTCAACTCTCGAGGAGTTCAACTCTCGAGGAGTTCAACTCTCGAGGAGTTCAACTCTCGAGGAGTTCAACTCTCGAGGAGTTCAACTCTCGAGGAGTTCAACTCTCGAGGAGTTCAACTCTCGAGGAGTTCAACTCTCGAGGAGTTCAACTCTCGAGGAGTTCAACTCTCGAGGAGTTCAACTCTCGAGGAGTTCAACTCTCGAGGAGTTCAACTCTCGAGGAGTTCAACTCTCGAGGAGTTCAACTCTCGAGGAGTTCAACTCTCGAGGAGTTCAACTCTCGAGGAGTTCAACTCTCGAGGAGTTCAACTCTCGAGGAGTTCAACTCTCGAGGAGTTCAACTCTCGAGGAGTTCAACTCTCGAGGAGTTCAACTCTCGAGGAGTTCAACTCTCGAGGAGTTCAACTCTCGAGGAGTTCAACTCTCGAGGAGTTCAACTCTCGAGGAGTTCAACTCTCGAGGAGTTCAACTCTCGAGGAGTTCAACTCTCGAGGAGTTCAACTCTCGAGGAGTTCAACTCTCGAGGAGTTCAACTCTCGAGGAGTTCAACTCTCGAGGAGTTCAACTCTCGAGGAGTTCAACTCTCGAGGAGTTCAACTCTCGAGGAGTTCAACTCTCGAGGAGTTCAACTCTCGAGGAGTTCAACTCTCGAGGAGTTCAACTCTCGAGGAGTTCAACTCTCGAGGAGTTCAACTCTCGAGGAGTTCAACTCTCGAGGAGTTCAACTCTCGAGGAGTTCAACTCTCGAGGAGTTCAACTCTCGAGGAGTTCAACTCTCGAGGAGTTCAACTCTCGAGGAGTTCAACTCTCGAGGAGTTCAACTCTCGAGGAGTTCAACTCTCGAGGAGTTCAACTCTCGAGGAGTTCAACTCTCGAGGAGTTCAACTCTCGAGGAGTTCAACTCTCGAGGAGTTCAACTCTCGAGGAGTTCAACTCTCGAGGAGTTCAACTCTCGAGGAGTTCAACTCTCGAGGAGTTCAACTCTCGAGGAGTTCAACTCTCGAGGAGTTCAACTCTCGAGGAGTTCAACTCTCGAGGAGTTCAACTCTCGAGGAGTTCAACTCTCGAGGAGTTCAACTCTCGAGGAGTTCAACTCTCGAGGAGTTCAACTCTCGAGGAGTTCAACTCTCGAGGAGTTCAACTCTCGAGGAGTTCAACTCTCGAGGAGTTCAACTCTCGAGGAGTTCAACTCTCGAGGAGTTCAACTCTCGAGGAGTTCAACTCTCGAGGAGTTCAACTCTCGAGGAGTTCAACTCTCGAGGAGTTCAACTCTCGAGGAGTTCAACTCTCGAGGAGTTCAACTCTCGAGGAGTTCAACTCTCTGGATTTCCAGATCTTCTGTAGTCACATTTTATGTTTGAGTAGCCCAAGTCACGAAAGTTGAGCCGCAGAGAGCATCGCATAGGGTAGCCAAATCCTCGTAAAAACTTTCGCTGACGGTTGCACCGTTACGAAGAAGCAACTGGCTTGCAATGATGTAGTGTTGTCGGTGCCAGAATTTTCACACTCCACAATTCCCTGCATTACCCTCCAGTAAAGCTCTTTTATCCAATTAAAAAGGAATTATAAAGCGTGCACTTCCCCAGTGGTCTCGAGCACCAGCTAGAGCATTCAGCCACGGAGCGTTATTAGTTTTTACTTTCATATCATTCGCATTCGTTTAAGTCGATCGCGGCAGGCTTTCATTGCTTCCGTGCAGACCGAGTGTGTACGTCGAGTGCTGTGACTTTGATTTAATATGCTATTGTTTCATTTCATAGTTTATGAACTTGAAAATAACGGGATTGGTTTCTTGTTTTGAAGTAAACTAGCTTTTACTATTTAATGAGGCATCGCATAATAATTCTTCATAAGGTGATAATTGATTTTTTAATATTCTCTGACATCTAGTTAATATTGTCTAATTTTGAAATTTCTGGCCTTAAAACAACGAAATCGATTTCTTGTTTTTAAGTTTACTAACATTTACTATTTAACAAAGCGTTGCATAATCAGTAATGATAATATAATTAATATTTCATTGATCTTTTTGACACATCGCTGAAAGTTTGTTGTCTTGTCGACAGCGAACATTTGCTAACGGCCAGAAGGCTGAAATTTAGAAAAATAGAAATCTTTATTTTTCGAGGTGATCTTCGGCACCTCTTATTCATATAACAATTCTATCACAATGAAAAGCACCATTCACCTAGCATCAAAGCATTCGATTAGCATTCATAAGCTTCAAAGCTTAAAGCTTAGCGATTGATTCTGCAAAAAGTGATTTTGTGGAACTTCGACGTTTTAACTGGACATCAAGTCTTTGAAATCTTCCAATGCGGTACCGTGATATGCTTTCACAACTCCCTTATTTTCCACACTGAGCTTTAGATTAATGTGCTGCATTTTCCTTTATTTACCTAAGTGTGTGTAGTTATCTGCCTTGACAGTTTCTTGCAATTCTACCCAAAATTCAGCATTCCTTTGCTTCTGAGTTGACTGTCCGTTCCGTGAGAATTATATTTTTATCTTTTAATTTAACACTTTGACTGCGGCAGGGAAAACTGATGTTTAATATTCAACTTCAGATTAAATTTGAGTGCCATAAATCATTTTGAAAATAGCTAAAATAATCTGGATCATGCCTTCGTTTAGATTTCATCAAGTATTTATGATAATTGAGTTTGACTACTTGTCGATCAGTAGCATTGTGAAAATTCCCTCTGTGTACCACCAGTGGCTCACGTCGCAGTCAAATTTTTGAGGAATGAATAATTGATAATATTCGCACATCCTCCTATTTAATTCATTCGTAGTCTGCATAAACTTCTCGAAGCGTTTCTTCAAGTCTGAGTTAATGAAATACTGGCATTAAAAACCGTAGACTTTGTAAATTTTTTTTTTACTATTCCTGCTGTACTTTTCTTATTATATTTTCGTTTATTATTTATTCCTCTTTTTACTTATTCCAGCATCTAAAATTTAAAATCATTTTTCCTTAATTTACCGTCTTCACCATTTTTGTCTTGCTGTGAGAGAAGCACGAAATATTGAAACAAATTGTGAAGTGCAATATTTTTGAGCGCTTGCTTTAACTTTCGTTCGAGGGATTATAATTCAAATATCCAGCAACGTCTCGCGGTGAGAAAATTTTCCCCGCATATTTTGGTCAGAAATTTAATTAGAAACAAAATTGCCGAGCCAAAATGAACGATGACTCAGAAATTGCTTTCAATATGCCACAACTTTGCATGCATATTTCTCTCTTGGTTGATTAAATTTTAACTTGATCATTAGCATTTCTCATTGAGTTAAGCAAGCTTTCACTTGATCCTTATTTTTCAATCAGTCTAGTCTCGGCTCGGTGTATATTGAGCGCCGACAGCCAGTCGTGCTTACGGAGGTGCATTATTCTCAATATTTGCTCTTGGTCTAATTCTGTGGGATAATTAAAGATTATTCGAAAGCGGCTTCTCGGCGCTGTAATTGGCTGATTCAACATAATACTGACCGATGATTGCGTAGTGATTGGCTGATTCTAGATAATACTGACCGTTGACTGTGTTGTGATTGGTTTATTTTAGATAATGCTCGCCAATGACTGCGCTGTGATTGGCTGATTCTAAATAATACTGACCAAAGATTGTGCTGTGATTAGCTGATTCTAGATATTGCTGACCAATGACTGCGATGTGATGGGTTGATTCTAGAAAATGCTGACCAATGATTGCGCAGTGATTGGTTGATTCTAGATGATGCTGACCAATGATTGTGCTTTGATTCGAGATAATACTGACCAATTACTGTGCAGTGATTGGCTGATTCTACATAATGCTGACCGATGACTGCGTTGTGATTGGCTGATTCTAGATAATGCTGACCGATGATTCCGTAGTGATTGACTGATTCTAGATAATGCTGACCGATGATTGCGCTGTGGTTGCTTGATATTAGATAATGCTGACCGATGATTGCGCTGTGGTTGGATGATTCTAGATGTTGCTGACAGATGATTGCGCTGTGATTGGTTGATTCTAGATATTGCTGACCGATGACTGCGTAGTGATTGGTTGATTTTAGATAATACTTACCAATAACTGCGTTGTGATTGGTTGATTCTAGATAATTATGGCCAATGGTTGTGTAGTAATTGGTTGATTCTAGAGAATACATCGCAATGCTTGCGTTGTGGTTGGTTAATTCTATTTAAAACCTTCGCTGGTATTGGAAGACTCCCAATATTACCCTTCAAAACCTACACTTGTATTCGATAATTTCGACACTGCCAATCGATACATGAGATAAGTTTGAATAAAGCAATACTTCTAACATACAGCAACGAACAAACTGATCTTACATTACGATAGAAAAACACGAATCAAAGACGTAAAAATTTTAAGCCATTCTAAAGCTCCTCACTAAATACATTTAAAACTTTCTCTTTTGAATTAGAGCTTACATTCATTCGTGGCTAATTTGCCTTAGATGGAACAGCGAACAACTGTTTTTTTATATGTTTGGAGGCGAATTCAAAATTTTTTATACGCAGTCGTAGAAACGAGAAGACCACACGGGTGATGGAAACTATCGCTGTGCCTAGTCTGCTGTAGACAGCGAAAACTACACTACCCCACCCCGCCACGCCACGCCACACCACCCCACCCCGCCACGCCACACCACCCCACCTCGTCACCCCACCCCACCTCGTCACCCCACCCCACCTCGTCACCCCACCCCACCTCGTCACCCCACCCCACCTCGTCACCCCACCCCACCCCACCCCACCTCGTCACCCCACCCCACCCCACCCCACCCCACCTCGTCACCCCACCTCGTCACCCCACCTCGTCACCCCACCTCGTCACCCCACCTCGTCACCCCACCTCGTCACCCCACCTCGTCACCCCACCTCGTCACCCCACCTCGTCACCCCACCTCGTCACCCCACCTCGTCACCCCACCTCGTCACCCCACCTCGTCACCCCACCTCGTCACCCCACCTCGTCACCCCACCTCGTCACCCCACCTCTTCACCCCACTTCACCACATCACCTCACTCCGTATTTTCTTTAATTTCTGGACTCCGTATTCCCATTCTCCGAATTTCGTTCCGGATATCAGGTATTCCATTTCTATTTGCGCTGCATTTCATCGTATAATTTTACTGTTTAGGTGTTCAATGTGCAAGTTTTCATAATATTTTTTCAGTTGCGTTTGCGCTTCAAGTAATTTCCTACGTTTCTGCGTAATGACCGTTGTCTAGCATTTCTTCAGTCACTGCCGTGTTGTGAATACTCACGCAAAGTTTTATACCCAAATTTAAATTTTCCTAACATTCATGCCGTGATTTTGTTCGTATACAATTGTTAAAAGTTCTTGATTCCAACATCGCTTGTTTTATTTAGTATCAGATTACCGGAGTTTACGTTTTGAATATCTGATTACCATGACCTACATTTCTTCACATTTCCCGGCATTCAAATAGCCATTTTTAACATCCAACACTTCGTAACATTTGCGTCACTAAACAGAGGGTAGGCAACACGCGTAACTTTATATCACGTAATTGCTTTCCAGTGAAGTGGCAGCGGCCCAAGAGCAGGTCTGATTCCAGTCGTGTGTGGACTTGGTGCCTTGAATATTGTGTTGCGTGTGTCAATGTCCCGACTTGGTCCCTTGAATATTGTGTTGCGTGTGTCAATGTCCCGACTTGGTCCCTTGAATATTGTGTTGCGTGTGTCAATGTCCCGACTTGGTCCCTTGAATATTGTGTTGCGTGTGTCAATGTCCCGACTTGGTGCCTTGAATATTGTGTTGCGTGTGTCAATGTCCCGATTTGGTGCCTTGAATTTTGTGTTGCGTGTGTCAATGTCCCGACTTGGTCCCTCGAATATTGTGTTGCGTGTGTCAATGTCCCGACTTGGTCCCTTGAATATTGTGTTGCGTGTGTCAATGTCCCGACTTGGTCCCTCGAATATTGTGTTGCGTGTGTCAATGTCCCGACTTGGTCCCTTGAATATTGTGTTGCGTGTGTCAATGTCCCGACTTGGTCCCTTGAATATTGTGTTGCGTGTGTCAATGTCCCGACTTGGTCCCTTGAATATTGTGTTGCGTGTGTCAATGTCCCGACTTGGTGCCTTGAATATTGTGTTGCGTGTGTCAATGTCCCGATTTGGTGCCTTGAATTTTGTGTTGCGTGTGTCAATGTCCCGACTTGGTCCCTCGAATATTGTGTTGCGTGTGTCAATGTCCCGACTTGGTCCCTTGAATATTGTGTTGCGTGTGTCTATGTCCCGACTTGGTCCCTTGAATTTTGTGTTGCGTGTGTCAATGTCCCGACTTGGTCCCTTGAATTTTGTGTTGCGTGTGTCAATGTCCCGACTTGGTCCCTCGAATATTGTGTTGCGTGTGTCAATGTCCCGACTTGGTCCCTTGAATATTGTGTTGCGTGTGTCAATGTCCCGACTTGGTCCCTTGAATATTGTGTTGCGTGTGTCAATGTCCCGACTTGGTCCCTTGAATATTGTGTTGCGTGTGTCTATGTCCCGACTTGGTGCCTTGAATATTGTGTTGCGTGTGTCTATGTCCCGACTTGGTGCCTTGAATATTGTGTTGCGTGTGTCAATGTCCCGACTTGGTGCCTTGAATATTGTGTTGCATGTGTCAATGTCCCGACTTGGTCCCTTGAATATTGTGTTGCGTGTGTCAATGTCCCGACTTGGTGCCTTGAATATTGTGTTGCGTGTGTCAATGTCCCGACTTGGTGCCTTGAATATTGTGTTGCGTGTGTCTATGTCCCGACTTGGTCCCTTGAATATTGTGTTGCGTGTGTCAATGTCCCGACTTGGTGCCTTGAATATTGTGTTGCATGTGTCAATGTCCCGACTTGGTCCCTTGAATATTGTGTTGCGTGTGTCTATGTCCCGACTTGGTCCCTTGAATATTGTGTTGCGTGTGTCTATGTCCCGACTTGGTCCCTTGAATATTGTGTTGCGTGTGTCTATGTCCCGACTTGGTCCCTTGAATTTTGTGTTGCGTGTGTCAATGTCCCGACTTGGTCCCTTGAATATTGTGTTGCGTGTGTCAATGTCCCGACTTGGTCCCTTGAATATTGTGTTGCGTGTGTCAATGTCCCGACTTGGTCCCTTGAATATTGTGTTGCGTGTGTCAATGTCCCGACTTTAATTGAGTTGACACGTCGATGGCGTTTGTGCGGTTAGTAAAGTTAGGTTTTATTTATGTATTATGGAATTATTATGTAGCAAAACTGAAAACCTGACTTTGCTGATGGATTTCCACCCATTTTGGGAAGCATAAGAATGTGGTTGCAACGATTGGTGAAGGTAGGTTGTATTCCTTTATTAGCGAATTATTATGTAGCAAAGTTGAAAACCTAGATTTGCGGCTTGAATAGATTTCTGTTCATTTTGAGGCGTATGAGAAACATAAATACATGATGTACTTTAGTTTGTACGCTAGGATCTGTTTTGAAGAAGTTTATTAAATAATTTAAATACGGTGCATTCGTGCCGGAAAGTTAATGTGCAATGTACCTAGTGGTGAACATACTGTATGTACTATTACTTGGCCAATGTGTTAAAAGCTCTGTCCAAATTACTCATCATTAAATGAATTGAATTGTGAAATTACTCCCGAGAAATTTTCGTAAATAATAGTTTTGGTAACGGAAGAAAACATCGAAATATACACCGATAAGAATCACAAGTGACGTACAAATTTACAAAAATCTCCAGTCAAAAATGACATTAAATATAATATAAATCATCACGTTCTCAGAGTATGACGGCAGGCTAAATGTGCCTTGATGGTTAGACTACATACCTACGTGTATAGTGCCAAACTTATTTTGATTATAGGTAAAAAATAAAAAAAACACATTCATTCCAGCGGTCAAAAACCTCTAATAAATACAGGGTTGGCCAAAACGTTCGTCTTTTTTATGTCATCTCTTCAGCCTTTTAGAGATGGTTTAAATATTCTTATTCTCTAAATCCTGTATTTCCTACAACGAGCATGGTTACGCCAGTGTATAATAGGCCTCCAAGTTTAGAAGTTCTGACATTTTTGCTTGCATTTGAGCCCTTGAAATGGTGGACCAAGTATAGAGCACTACTGACATCTAATGCTATTTTACTTAAGAAAAGGAAAAAAAGCAGCAGAAACTATCCCATATAGATGATATACATTCCTACAAGTTTTTGTTGCCTACGTTCTTTTTCTGAAGTAAAATAGCATTAGATGTCGGTAGTGCTTTATTTGGTCCACTATTTCTAAGGCTCGAATGCAACCAAAAAATGAAAAAAACTTCTCTACTTCGAGGCTTATAACACACTTACGTTATCATGCTCGTTGTACCAAATATAAGATTTAGAGGACAAGAATGTTAAAACCATCTTTATAAGGTCGGAAAAATGATATTCTAAAAATGAAAGAACTTTTTTTGGCCAGCTCAATATTTCCAACGACTGAACTTTGGACCTGGTGACGCACCCGCTGGGATCTGAGGCTTAAGATCTTCTAATTTAGAGTTCTTGAAAGCCTGCGCTTCTCTGAAGTTCTAAGTTTCATCACAACGCTTCCAAGTTGATATTCTGGAGGAATATGTTGATTTGGGCGATATGATATCAAAGCATGACTCGATTGTTGATTTTGTTGACGTCATGACGTGCTCGTTTCATGTGTCTGCGGCCTTGTTGCAGTTTTAAAATGTTTTTTTTTTAGACGCTTAATTTTACCTGACTCTCCGACGTATTTTTCCCTTGCTGTATCGTGTTTCTATAGATGTTCTACCAGGCCTTTCTAGATGCCTTCTGATGCAATTCCAATGCTCTGTCGTGCAATTCCAATGCTCTGTCGTGCAATTCCAATGCTCTATCGTGCAATTCCAATGCTCTATCGTGCAATTCCAATGCTCTATCGTGCAATTCCAATGCTCTATCGTGCAATTCCAATGTTCTATCGTGCAATTCCAATGTTCTATCGTGCAATTCCAATGCTCTATCGTGCAATTCCAATGCTCTATCGTGCAATTCCAATGCTCTATCGTGCAATTCCAATGCTCTATCGGGAAATTCCAATGCTCTATCGGCAATTCCATTGCTCTATCGTGCTATTCCAATGCTCTATCGTGCAATTCCAATGCTCTATCGGGCAATTCCAATTCCCTATCGTGCAATTCCAATGCTCTATTGTGCAATTCCAATGCTCTATCGTGCAATTCCAATGCTCTATCGTGCAATTCCAATGCTCTATCGTGCAATTCCAATGCTCTATCGTGCAATTCCAATGCTCTATCGTGCAATTCCAATGCTCTATCGTGCAATTCCAATGCTCTATCGTGCAATTCCAATGCTCTATCGGGCAATTCCAATGCTCTATCGGGCAATTCCAATGCTCTATCGGGCAATTCCAATGCTCTATCGGGCAATTCCAATGCTCTATCGGGCAATTCCAATGCTCTATCGGGCAATTCCAATGCTCTATCGGACAATTCCAATGCTCTATCGGGCAATTCCAATGCTCTATCGGGCAATTCCAATGCTCTATCGGGCAATTCCAATGCTCTATCGGGCAATTCCAATGCTCTATCGGGCAATTCCAATGCTCTATCGGGCAATTCCAATGCTCTATCGGGCAATTCCAATGCTCTATCGGGCAATTCCAATGCTCTATCGTGCAATTCCAATGCTCTATCGGGCAATTCCAATGCTCTATCGGGCAATTCCAATGCTCTATCGGGCAATTCCGATGCTCTATCGGGCAATTCCGATGCTCTATCGGGCAATTCCAATGCTCTATCGGGCAATTCCAATGCTCTATCGGGCAATTCCAATGCTCTATCGGGCAATTCCAATGCTCTATCGGGCAATTCCAATGCTCTATCGGGCAATTCCAATGCTCTATCGGGCAATTCCAATGCTCTATCGGGCTATTCCAATGCTCTATCGGGCTATTTTAATGCTCTATCGTGCAATTCCAATGCTCTATCGTGCAGTTCCGATTCCAACGCCCCATCACGGTTTTCCTAACATCCCATTCTTGTTTTCCTAACGTCCCCATCCTTGTTTTCCTAACGCCCCATGATGTAGTTCCCTATTTTAGATCTATCTCGCTGCCGACATCTCATCGTATCTCTTTTTACCCTATCGATGTCACACTGAATATTTTTCATGAATTTTATCATTTCCATCGTGATTTATTTTCCATCGCGATTGCTTAATTATCTGGCAATTATTGACAACTTGCAGTTTTCAGATAATTTACAAGGTAAATGATGAGATGGTTACAACGTAATTTAATATTATTATGATGACGTCTTTCAATCTACAATGGATGACACAATCCATCGGATAGTAAGATGACACACGATATATATAGCTTATTAAAGGAATTTATGAATGACAATAATGCTACTGAATCTCGCTAATTACGTTAACTTCAATCAATCGGATATAATCATAATGACGCATTTACAGGAATTCGCCTAATGACTTTTAATAAGCTCATATCAAGGTGAAGCCTTGTTAATTGATCAGTTGATGAACATAGATTATTAATACATCGATAAGTCTGACACGCACATCTTATATGAGGTGAAGCCTCGACGCTGGATTAATTAGAGAAACAAAGGTCGTTTAGTACATCAAGTGAAACGAACGCATACAACCTATACGTGAAGCTACATAAGGACATGGGTGAGGATATGGATGAACATGTTGGAAAGATACTTAGTTGGGTTATTTCAGAATGGTGGTGGATAAGCCAAACACAACTTATGCAAACAGCCTCCCCCCGCTTGCCCGCAAGGGCAAGCGTGGATATCACACGTCTTATTCTCGCGAGTGCGGGTTCCTTAATGCCTGCCGACTTCTTCGAAGGAGCGGGCGATACGCCTCTGTTCCGCATGAGAACAAACGCTTCCTCATTGATAAAGCTTTATGTTAAATATATCATAGGAAATGGCAAGTGCTGTGAGATAATTAAAATGGATTTAACTTTATAGTTGATAAATAAGTAATTTATGCAGAATGAATAAGATCCTAGGTCAACAAGGAGGGAGTTGAATATACCAAGAGAATTGAAAGTCTTTGGCAGTAATGCCTGTATACGTGGCGTTCGCTGGGTGAGGGTACGAAGGTAGACGTGGCGTTCGTAGAGGGTATGAGGGTGCGGTGGTGGCTTTTGCTGGCTGAACGATGCGTGTCAAAGTTACGATGGCTTGATGCGAAGCTTTGGGTGAAGTCTGTAGACCGGCATATGCTATGCTTATCGACGAGAATATATTTTCCGATGTCAGTTCTTTTCAAGATGATGGTTGTTAGGCCAGACAACTCATCTTTGTAGCGTTTACTTGAACACGTCGTGGGGCAGTTATAGTAAAATTATAACACCATCGCGGTTTTCCTAACGCCCCATCGCGGTTTTCCTAACGCCCCATCGCGGTTTTCCTAACGCCCCATCGCGGTTTTCCTAACGCCCCATCACGGTTTTATGGGGCAAAAACTCCTGGGTTTCCCTTGCTGAGCTGTCGCTCGATATGCAAATCAAATCTGTGATATTTCCGGACCCTCGAGTCTAATTTCCGATCGCTCTCACACCTGGCGCTCGACTTTCCTTTTATGGAACTGCTTGACCTATTTGTGTCCAAGGCAACTTCTTAACTACGCACACGCAGATGTTAGTTGTAATTTAACACATTCGCTTTTGTTTTATAAAAATTTTAGTGCTAAGTTAGGAATTTGTACCCTTTCAACAGACCACTCGGGGAATAAAAACTATAGTATACATGGATTTGGCATTTCCAGAGGGAAAATGTGAGGCCCCGAGCTGAGAGTTAAGAAGGCCTTCTTTTGCTAGTTTGAATTTTTTTTTTCCTGCTAATGTTCTTTTTTCGATTCACTGCAGTCCTATTTTTCAGCATTTCTTATTCTCTTTTTCAGCTTTTATCTTGTTTCTTAACCTTTCTTTTCAACTAACTGTTTCTGTGCGCAAGGGATCCTGAGCTGGAACACACCTTGTGCATAGATTCCTTGTTCCTTCAACTCCACACTATATAATACCTTCATCCTTCCTCTCTTTGAATATCATTGCTATGGTAAAAGAAGCTGAAACTAAATTATAACCAATCAATCAACCATCTCATTAGAGTTTTATAACATTTCTATTAAGAATTTAGAGCCTACAGAGTTCTAGAGTAATTTTATAAAAAATGCTCAGTACCGTATCTGGGTATGATTCAAACATATTTCTCGTTTGAATCTTGTATCCTTAATGGATAATTATCTTATAATAAGCGAAGTTCTTTTTTCATTATTGCACGTTCCAATTTGTAAACGTCAAGGAATATTCAAGAGATCAAGATTAGCTCAATTTATCATAGGTGTTTCCATTCGTGTAACGCAAAAATAATTAATTGAAGCCTGCTTCAAAATGACTACGTTTCGCGATCAGCAAAATCTCTAAGGGTCGCTGAGTGGCCAAATGGCCTCGCTACTTCTTTGTGAAAATTGAGCTCGCGAGTGAAAAGATATTCGTTCAAAGCAGCTACTTGTAAACAGAAGTTAATAGTCGTCTTTGGATCTATGGCTCTCTCGTAGGATTTAGTTTAGCCCTTAGGGGATTTAGCACAGCTCTCGTTTGATTTAGCACAGCTCTCGTTTGATTTAGCACAGCTCTCGTTTGATTTAGCGCGGCTCTCGTTTGATTTAGCACAGCTCTCGTTGGACATAACAGAGCCCATGTTGGATTTATCATAACTCTCGATTGATTAACAGCGGCTCTCGTTGGATATAGGGTAGCTCTCGTTGGATTAAGCAGAGCAGTTGTTGGACTTAGCTCTTGTTTAGTTAGAATTGGAACAGCACTCACCAGGTTACTTAAATTTCGCGGCTCGGTACGTTAAATTCTACGCAAAATTATTACGAAACTTGTTTGGCCGCTTGCAAATTCAGTTAAAAGTACCATGACTTTTTGGTTAAAATTTCGCCGAGCCTTCACTGCAAAACTAAAATAACATTGTGACGCTTAGCGAGTGTATTTTTCTCCAATCGACCTCCTACATCAGTGAATTTGAAATATATAGTACATCTTAATTTAATTTTCTACGTATTCGTTGGAATAAAAATGATCTCGAAAGTAGCTAGATGTATCCTAATGAAAGTAGACGGTTTGAATTAAAAAAACATTCAGGTACTCTTGAAAAATTAACGAATATTGAGAATTTAAAAACTAAATGTTATTTTTGAAAAATCAGAGAAAACTTGACCATGAAAAGCAAAACTAAAGCGTTGAAACTGTTAACAAACAACTGCGCGTTTCACTGCTGAATCACATTCGATGAATTTCCGAATCTCTGTCTTTTAAAGGTCGAATTTTTTTTCCTGGTAATCTAGCCGGCTTTGTTACCGGTTTCAGAATGTTACAAGGACTGTTACTCGGTAGTGAACTTCGAACAAAGAACTCTTCAAGGAATAGGATATGGAAATTCCCGATTACGCATAAAGTTGCGGCACCATTCTAACAAGGAATAAATTTTATTCGATTTTAAAATGGAAAGAAGCCACGGGGAAGGATGAAAGCTAAAAAGCTCTAAGTCACTCTTTAAAATACTTAAACTAATAAACTATTGAATACCAAACTTTACGTTCGCAGTTTCTAGACCTGTGAAAAAATTTTCCAATTATTAAAATTTACATGGTCAGTTTCACTCGCTTTCAAATTTTGTAGGGCTACTGTAACTTCAATTAAAATACTATATTAATATTGAATGGAATTAAAATTGAAATGTAATTAGCGAAAATTACATTTACCTGCGTCGCGAAATTACACGACGGAGGTTATAGCGAAGGATTGATGACCAATAAATGCAAGAATTTAAAATCTAGAATGGATCAAATTCACGTTAGATTCGTTGCCCTTTAAGTGATTGCTTGGCGGGACGGCGATAAAAAATTCAAGTCGAGGCCATTCTTTGGAGGTTTAGAAAATTGCCCTCACCGACAGACCGAAGCATTTCTTGACGTCAGCACTGCCTGGTGCCAGCACGGGCTGAGAAGTCAGCACTGTCTGAGAGGAAGTCAGCACTGTCTGAGAGGAAGTCAGCACTGTCTGAGAGGAAGTCAGCACTGTCTGAGAGGAAGTCAGCACTGTCTGAGAGGAAGTCAGCACTGTCTGAGAGGAAGTCAGCACTGTCTGAGAGGAAGTCAGCACTGTCTGAGAGGAAGTCAGCACTGTCTGAGAGGAAGTCAGCACTGTCTGAGAGGAAGTCAGCACTGTCTGAGAGGAAGTCAGCACTGTCTGAGAGGAAGTCAGCACTGTCTGAGAGGAAGTCAGCACTGTCTGAGAGGAAGTCAGCACTGTCTGAGAGGAAGTCAGCACTGTCTGAGAGGAAGTCAGCACTGTCTGAGAGGAAGTCAGCACTGTCTGAGAGGAAGTCAGCACTGTCTGAGAGGAAGTCAGCACTGTCTGAGAGGAAGTCAGCACTGTCTGAGAGGAAGTCAGCACTGTCTGAGAGGAAGTCAGCACTGTCTGAGAGGAAGTCAGCACTGTCTGAGAGGAAGTCAGCACTGTCTGAGAGGAAGTCAGCACTGTCTGAGAGGAAGTCAGCACTGTCTGAGAGGAAGTCAGCACTGTCTGAGAGGAAGTCAGCACTGTCTGAGAGGAAGTCAGCACTGTCTGAGAGGAAGTCAGCACTGTCTGAGAGGAAGTCAGCGCTGTCTGAGAGGAAGTCAGCGCTGTCTGAGAGGAAGTCAGCGCTGTCTGAGAGGAAGTCAGCGCTGTCTGAGAGGAAGTCAGCGCTGTCTGAGAGGAAGTCAGCGCTGTCTGAGAGGAAGTCAGCGCTGTCTGAGAGGAAGTCAGCGCTGTCTGAGAGGAAGTCAGCGCTGTCTGAGAGGAAGTCAGCGCTGTCTGAGAGGAAGTCAGCGCTGTCTGAGAGGAAGTCAGCGCTGTCTGAGAGGAAGTCAGCACTGTCTGAGAGGAAGTCAGCACTGTCTGAGAGGAAGTCAGCACTGTCTGAGAGGAAGTCAGCACTGTCTGAGAGGAAGTCAGCACTGTCTGAGAGGAAGTCAGCACTGTCTGAGAGGAAGTCAGCACTGTCTGAGAGGAAGTCAGCACTGTCTGAGAGGAAGTCAGCTCTGCCCGAGAGGAAGTCAGCTCTGCCCGAGAGGAAGTCAGCTCTGCCCGAGAGGAAGTCAGCTCTGCCCGAGAGGAAGTCAGCTCTGCCCGAGAGGAAGTCAGCTCTGCCCGAGAGGAAGTCAGCTCTGCCCGAGAGGAAGTCAGCTCTGCCCGAGAGGAAGTCAGCTCTGCCCGAGAGGAAGTCAGCTCTGCCCGAGAGGAAGTCAGCTCTGCCCGAGAGGAAGTCAGCTCTGCCCGAGAGGAAGTCAGCTCTGCCCGAGAGGAAGTCAGCTCTGCCCGAGAGGAAGTCAGCTCTGCCCGAGAGGAAGTCAGCTCTGCCCGAGAGGAAGTCAGCTCTGCCCGAGAGGAAGTCAGCTCTGCCCGAGAGGAAGTCAGCTCTGCCCGAGAGGAAGTCAGCTCTGCCCGAGAGGAAGTCAGCTCTGCCCGAGAGGAAGTCAGCTCTGCCCGAGAGGAAGTCAGCTCTGCCCGAGAGGAAGTCAGCTCTGCCCGAGAGGAAGTCAGCTCTGCCCGAGAGGAAGTCAGCTCTGCCCGAGAGGAAGTCAGCTCTGCCCGAGAGGAAGTCAGCTCTGCCCGAGAGGAAGTCAGCTCTGCCCGAGAGGAAGTCAGCTCTGCCCGAGAGGAAGTCAGCTCTGCCCGAGAGGAAGTCAGCTCTGCCCGAGAGGAAGTCAGCTCTGCCCGAGAGGAAGTCAGCTCTGCCCGAGAGGAAGTCAGCTCTGCCCGAGAGGAAGTCAGCTCTGCCCGAGAGGAAGTCAGCTCTGCCCGAGAGGAAGTCAGCTCTGCCCGAGAGGAAGTCAGCTCTGCCCGAGAGGAAGTCAGCTCTGCCCGAGAGGAAGTCAGCTCTGCCCGAGAGGAAGTCAGCTCTGCCCGAGAGGAAGTCAGCTCTGCCCGAGAGGAAGTCAGCTCTGCCCGAGAGGAAGTCAGCTCTGCCCGAGAGGAAGTCAGCTCCGCCCGAGAGGAAGTCAGCTCTGCCCGAGAGGAAGTCAGCTCTGCCCGAGAGAAAGTCAGCTCTGCCCGAGAGGAAGTCAGCTCTGCCCGAGAGGAAGTCAGCTCTGCCCGAGAGGAAGTCAGCTCTGCCCGAGAGGAAGTCAGCTCTGCCCGAGAGGAAGTCAGCTCTGCCCGAGAGGAAGTCAGCTCTGCCCGAGAGGAAGTCAGCTCTGCCCGAGAGGAAGTCAGCTCTGCCCGAGAGGAAGTCAGCTCTGCCCGAGAGGAAGTCAGCTCTGCCCGAGAGGAAGTCAGCTCTGCCCGAGAGGAAGTCAGCTCTGCCCGAGAGGAAGTCAGCTCTGCCCGAGAGGAAGTCAGCTCTGCCCGAGAGGAAGTCAGCTCTGCCTTGTAACATCACACAGCAGCAACCCACACACTTGCAGACCGTGTCAACAAGCTTCTGTACAAACACATCTCTTATGTAAACTATTTCTTTACATCAATTTAAGTGTGCAAGCTATTTCTTTACATGAAATTGAGTATGCAAACTATTTCATTACATGAAATTGAGCATGCAAGCTATTTCTTTACATGAAATTGAGTGTGCAAGCTATTTCTTTACATGAAATTGAGTGTGCAAACTATTTCTTTACATGAAATTGAGTGTGCAAACTATTTCATTACATGAAATTGAGTGTGCAAACTATTTCATTACATGAAATTGAGTGTGCAAACTATTTCATTACATGAAATTGAGTGTGCAAACTATTTCATTACATGAAATTGAGTGTGCAAACTATTTCATTACATGAAATTGAGTGTGCAAACTATTTCATTACATGAAATTGAGTGTGCAAACTATTTCATTACATGAAATTGAGTGTGCAAACTATTTCATTACATGAAATTGAGTGTGCAAACTATTTCATTACATGAAATTGAGTGTGCAAACTATTTCATTACGTGAAATTGAGTGTGCAAACTATTTCATTACGTGAAATTGAGTGTGCAAACTATTTCATTACATGAAATTGAGTGTGCAAACTATTTCATTACATGAAATTGAGTGTGCAAACTATTTCATTACATGAAATTGAGTGTGCAAACTATTTCATTACATGAAATTGAGTGTGCAAACTATTTCATTACATGAAATTGAGTGTGCAAACTATTTCATTACATGAAATTGAGTGTGCAAACTATTTCATTACATGAAATTGAGTGTGCAAACTATTTCATTACATGAAATTGAGTGTGCAAACTATTTCATTACATGAAATTGAGTGTGCAAACTATTTCATTACATGAAATTGAGTGTGCAAACTATTTCATTACATGAAATTGAGTGTGCAAACTATTTCATTACATGAAATTGAGTGTGCAAACTATTTCATTACATGAAATTGAGTGTGCAAACTATTTCATTACATGAAATTGAGTGTGCAAACTATTTCATTACAGGAAATTGAGTGTGCAAACTATTTCATTACAGGAAATTGAGTGTGCAAACTATTTCATTACATGAAATTGAGTGTGCAAACTATTTCATTACATGAAATTGAGTGTGCAAACTATTTCATTACATGAAATTGAGTGTGCAAACTATTTCATTACATGAAATTGAGTGTGCAAACTATTTCTTTACATGAAATTGAGTGTGCAAACTATTTCTTTACATGAAATTGAGTGTGCAAACTATTTCTTTACATGAAATTGAGTGTGCAAACTATTTCTTTACATGAAATTGAGTGTGCAAACTATTTCTTTACATGAAATTGAGTGTGCAAACTATTTCTTTACATGAAATTGAGTGTGCAAACTATTTCTTTACATGAAATTGAGTGTGCAAACTATTTCTTTACATGAAATTGAGTGTGCAAACTATTTCTTTACATGAAATTGAGTGTGCAAACTATTTCTTTACATGAAATTGAGTGTGCAAACTATTTCTTTACATGAAATTGAGTGTGCAAACTATTTCTTTACATGAAATTGAGTGTGCAAACTATTTCTTTACATGAAATTGAGTGTGCAAACTATTTCTTTACATGAAATTGAGTGTGCAAACTATTTCTTTACATGAAATTGAGTGTGCAAACTATTTCTTTACATGAAATTGAGTGTGCAAACTATTTCTTTACATGAAATTGAGTGTGCAAACTATTTCTTTACATGAAATTGAGTGTGCAAACTATTTCTTTACATGAAATTGAGTGTGCAAACTATTTCTTTACATGAAATTGAGTGTGCAAACTATTTCTTTACATGAAATTGAGTGTGCAAACTATTTCTTTACATGAAATTGAGTGTGCAAACTATTTCTTTACATGAAATTGAGTGTGCAAACTATTTCTTTACATGAAATTGAGTGTGCAAACTATTTCTTTACATGAAATTGAGTGTGCAAACTATTTCTTTACATGAAATTGAGTGTGCAAACTATTTCTTTACATGAAATTGAGTGTGCAAACTTATTTCTTTACATGAAATTGAGTGTGCAAACTTATTTCTTTACATGAAATTGAGTGTGCAAACTTATTTCTTTACATGAAATTGAGTGTGCAAACTTATTTCTTTACATGAAATTGAGTGTGCAAACTTATTTCTTTACATGAAATTGAGTGTGCAAACTATAACGATCGGGTATGTTGGCATACCTCGTTAATAAGTTTCGCTGCGTATTTCCCTTATATGTAAACCATGTCTTATATTTCGATCGGTTGTGTTGACATTTTTCTTATCTCACTATGCAATTTATTGAAAAATTTCATCATTTCTTTGTGAGATTCCTGAGAATATACTGCTGCAATGAGACTTTTATTCTCGAGTGTGCGTTTCTTCAAAGTGGTTGGATATGAATGAATATGAATATGAATGAATATGAATATGAATATGAATGAATATGAATATGAATGAATATGAATATGAATGAATATGAATATGAATGAATATGAATATGAATGAATATGAATATGAATGAATATGAATATGAATGAATATGAATATGAATGAATATGAATATGAATGAATATGAATGAATATGAATATGAATTTGAATATGAATATGTATGAATGTGAATGTGAATGTGAATGTGAATGTGAATGTGAATGTGAATGTGAATGTGAATGTGAATGTGAATGTGAATGTGAATGTGAATGTGAATGTGAATGTGAATGTGAATGTGAATGTGAATGTGAATGTGAATGTGAATGTGAATGTGAATGTATATGAATGTGAATGTATATGAATGTGAATGTATATGAATGTGAATGTATATGAATGTGAATGTATATGAATGTGAATGTATATGAATGTGAATGTATATGAATGTGAATGTATATGAATGTGAATGTATATGAATGTGAATGTATATGAATGTGAATGTATATGAATGTGAATGTATATGAATGTGAATGTATATGAATGTGAATGTATATGAATGTGAATGTATATGAATGTGAATGTATATGAATGTGAATGTATATGAATGTGAATGTATATGAATGTGAATGTATATGAATGTGAATGTATATGAATGTGAATGTATATGAATGTGAATGTATATGAATGTGAATGTGAATGTGAATGTGAATGTGAATGTGAATGTGAATGTGAATGTATATGTATATGTATATGAATGTGAATGTGAATGTATATGAATGTGAATGTATATGAATGTGAATGTATATGAATGTGAATGTATATGAATGTGAATGTATATGAATGTGAATGTATATGAATGTGAATGTATATGAATGTGAATGTATATGAATGTGAATGTATATGAATGTGAATGTATATGAATGTGAATGTATATGAATGTGAATGTATATGAATGTGAATGTATATGTTCATATAAATAGTATGAACTGTTCTGTTTCTTTGCCTCGATATTTGCAGTGCGCTCAAAGTTCATTTTATTTACCATTCACTTTTCAAGTTTGCGTGTGTATGCGAATGCGCTCATTTTTTCACTTTGAAATTGTGATAGTTTTCATCAAGTTTTCTTCCCCATTCTGACTCATGCGGTGAATTTTATCGTAACATTTTGCACTATTGTGAATGTCAACCGATGATATGAATTTATTTGCTACATTTTGCACAATTGTGAATGTCAACCGATGATATGAATTTATTTGCTACATTTTGCACTACAACAATGGGTGATGTGAATTTCTTCGTTAGATTTTGTACTACAACAATGGATGTGAATTTCTTCGCTACATTTTGCACTACAACAATACTGATGTTGGGAATTGCAGTGGAAAACTTCACAGGCCGTTACAAGCTAATAAGAATTTTAGAAACACCTAGCACAAAACTTCAACAGCTCAGATTTGACTTTAGCTGAAACTTATGATGGTACTTTCCCTGTGAGGTAAGTAGTTTTGAAGTAGTTTCACTCTTCGAAAAGGAGACAACTTTTCCCACAATCATGTACACGCCGCTTGTACGGAATGATCCCCTAAGACAGTTATCCCTCTATTTTTTGGAATCCCAGAATTTTTTCGAGTTTTCGGGATGTTTTTCAATGTCTCGGAACTCTTTTTATAGAATCCAGGAGTGTTTTCCAGCATCCCGAAGTGTTTTCCAACATCCCGCTGTGTTTTCCAACATCCCGCTGTGTTTTCCAACATCCCGCTGTGTTTTCCAACATCCCGCTGTGTTTTCCTGCATCCCCGAGTGTTTTCCTGCATCCCCGAGTGTTTTCCAGCATCCCCGAGTGTTTTCCAGCATCCCACAGTGTTTTCCAGCATCCCGGAGTGTTTTCCAACATCCCCGAGTGTTTTCCAGCTTGCCCGAGTGTTTTCCAGCATGCCCGAGTGTTTTCCAGCATGCCCGAGTGTTTTCCAGCATGCCCGAGTGTTTTCCAGCATACCCGAGTGTTTTCCAGCATCCCCGAGTGTTTTCCAGCATCCCGGAGTGTTTTCCAGCATCCCGGAGTGTTTCCAGCATCCCGGAGTGTTTTCCAGCATCATGAAGTCTTTTCCAGCATTTTGAAGTCTTTTCCAGCATTTTGAAGTCTTTTCAAGCATCTTGAAGTCTTTTCCCGCATCTGGAAGTCTTTTCCCGCATCTGGAAGTCTTTTCCCGCATCTGGAAGTCTTTTCCAGCATCTGGAAGTCTTTTCCCGCATCTGGAAGTCTTTTCCCGCATCTGGAAGTCTTTTCCAGCATCTTGAAGCGTATTCTAACATCCCTGGGCATTTTTCTAATATCCCAAAGCCCTGCTCCGGTGTGCATAAAATTTTTTAAATGCCTAAAACGTTTTCTGCTTTCCCGGAATTTTTTCCGGTCTCATAGAGCCCGGAATCTCGATTAGTTTTGTGATGAAGATACCAATTTTTTCCGGTATCTTTCACTGTTTTTCTTGTATCCCGGAATGTTTTTGATGTTATCCGGGAGGTCTTTTTCGTTCTCCCGTATTATTTCATTGGTGGCCCGGAATGATTATTGCTATCCGGGAGAGTTTTTCGCATCTCCCAGAGATGCCAAAAACATCTTTAAACATATATGATGTCTCCCACAGCGTTTTTTCGTTGTCCAAATAGATTAATTGGCCTATACTAGAGCGTTTTTTCTTTGTCTTAAGGGATTATTTGACGCATTCCAGATCGTTTTTCCGTCGTCTCGGAGGATTATTTAGAATATACCATAGCGTTTTTGATAGATTATTTACATATTCCCGAGCGGTTTTCGTTGTCTCGGTGGATTGTTTCACAAATTTCAAAGCGGTTTTGTAGTTTTGTAATAGATAATTCGATATGTTAAACGGTGTTTTTTCGTCGTCCTGGCGAATTACTTGATATATTCCAGAGTGCTTTTCACTCTTCAGAAAACCTTGACACCTCCGGCGCTTTCTTGCGCGCCCCTACAGTGTTTGTGCTGCGAAGTGAGCAATCCGTGCGGCTGATCGCATCCCCGCTGCTCGCTTCCACAAGGTGGCAAATTTTAGCCATTTTCTTAGGGAAAATTTGGTATCTATCGGCCTAAAATTATTCGATTTTCTATTGAAAATGGATACTTTTTGACGCAAATTTAAAGAATTTTCGGCAGAAAATTTAACGGTTTTCAACACAAAATTGGACAGTTTTTAACATGAATGTGAAGAATCTTCAGCAAATAATTGAACGATTCTCAAAGTTAAATTGAGCGCCTGCCAACATAAAAATGAGCATTTTAGAATGAAAAATTCCTCAACTCTCAGCAGAAAATTAAGCGATTCCTATAGTAAAACTTACCAATTTCCGGCATAAAACTGAGCAACTCTTGACACAAAGTTGAACGAATTTGAGCGTGAAATTCAACGATTTTTTTACCAACACTTCAGGGATTTCGAAACCAATTTCAGCGTTTTTGAACTTGGATTAAAACGAACTTTGGAATAAGCATTTTCACCAAACAGTAATTTTTTTAAACAAATTTTATTTCTTATAACAATTCAGCCAATTTTAAAGAGATACCTAGCGTATTTTTCAAAAGTAGTTTAGTTAATTGAAAAAACAGCTATTTCTGACCCAAAAATTTATTAATAATAAGGAATTCATTAGCTTTCAGAAGGAAATTTATAGCTTAAATGAAACCAAAGAATTACCCGAAGTTAATTCAATGACTTTATTTAAATAAAAATTCAGCGACCCTTCTACGTTGAACTTATTCATCACAACGCAAGGCTTTGCAAAATTTGCCGGGGTACATGGAGGGGATTTCATGAAGCTGCTCACTGACCACTAGTCACAAACCTTATTTTCATAAATACTTGAACACGTTTACAGCGTTTTGGGCCACATGTGCACCATTCGGTAAATTATTGCTCATTCAAGTACCGGTGTAAGTAAACGACATCTTATCTGTTGCACAAACTTTTTAAAATGAAACTGTAATCATACAATGGAAACTGTTATGTAATTCTATTTTTATATTTCTTAGAGGAAGTGTGAAATTGTATTCGAGCACTGAAGTCGATTTCCCTATTGTACTAGTTACTACCTAACCAAACCAGCCGTTAACAACCGTGGAAACGATGTGAATGTGTTAATCAAAGCGAAATGAGCTCGATCCAGTTAATGCTGATTTCCAAAACTGCTTACTACAACCGACTTTATATTGGCTCGATCCAGTTAGTGCTGATTTCCAAAACTGCTTACTACAACCGACTTTATATTGGCTCGATCCAGTTAATGCTGATTTCCAATACTGCTTACTACAATCGACTTTATATTGGCTCGATCCAGTTAGTGCTGATTTCCAATACTGCTTACTACAATCGACTTTATATTGGCTCGATCCAGTTAGTGCTGATTTCCAATACTGCTTACTACAACCGACTTTATATTGGCTCGATCCAGTTAGTGCTGATTTCCAATACTGCTTACTACAACCGACTTTATATTGGCTCGATCCAGTTAGTGCTGATTTCCAAAACTGCTTACTACAACCGACTTTATATTGGCTCGATCCAGTTAGTGCTGATTTCCAAAACTGCTTACTACAACCGACTTTATATTGGCTCGATCCAGTTAATGCTGATTTCCAATACTGCTTACTACAATCGACTTTATATTGGCTCGATCCAGTTAGTGCTGATTTCCAATACTGCTTACTACAATCGACTTTATATTGGCTCGATCCAGTTAGTGCTGATTTCCAATACTGCATACTACAACCGACTTTATATTGGCTCGATCCAGTTAGTGCTGATTTCCAATACTGCTTACTACAACCGACTTTATATTGGCTCGATCCAGTTAGTGCTGATTTCCAAAACTGCTTACTACAATCGACTTTATATTGGCTCGATCCAGTTAGTGCTGATTTCCAATACTGCCTACTACAACCGACTTTATATTGGCTCGATCCAGTTAGTGCTGATTTCCAATTCTGCTTACTACAACCGACTTTATATTGGCTCGATCCAGTTAGTGCTGATTTCCAATACTGCTTACTACAACCGACTTTATAATGGCTCGATCCAGTTAATGCTGATTTCCAATACTGCTTACTACAACCGACTTTATATTGGCTCGATCCAGTTAATGCTGATTTCCAATACTGCTTACTACAACCGACTTTATATTGGCTCGATCCAGTTAGTGCTGATTTCCAAAACTGCTTACTACAATCGACTTTATATTGGCTCGATCCAGTTAGTGCTGATTTCCAATACTGCTTACTACAACCGACTTTATATTGGCTCGATCCAGTTAGTGCTGATTTCCAATACTGCTTACTACAACCGACTTTATATTGGCTCGATCCAGTTAGTGCTGATTTCCAATACTGCTTACTACAACCGACTTTATATTGGCTCGATCCAGTTAATGCTGATTTCCAATACTGCTTACTACAACCGACTTTATATTGGCTCGATCCAGTTAATGCTGATTTCCAATACTGCTTACTACAATCGACTTTATATTGGCTCGATCCAGTTAGTGCTGATTTCCAAAACTGCTTACTACAACCGACTTTATATTGGCTCAATCCAGTTTGTGCTGATTTCCAATACTGCTTACTACAACCGACTTTATATTGGCTCGATCCAGTTAGTGCTGATTTCCAATACTGCTTACTACAATCGACTTTATATTGGCTCGATCCAGTTAATGCTGGTTTCCAAAACTGCTTACTACAATCGACTTTATATTGGCTCGATCCAGTTAGTGCTGATTTCCAAAACTGCTTACTACAACCGACTTTATATTGGCTCGATCCAGTTAATGCTGATTTCCAAAACTGCTTACTACAACCGACTTTATATTGGCTCGATCCAGTTACTGCTGATTTCCAATACTGCTTACTACAATCGACTTTATATTGGCTCGATCCAGTTAGTGCTGATTTCCAAAACTGCTTACTACAACCGACTTTATATTGGCTCGATCCAGTTAGTGCTGATTTCCAATACTGCTTACTACAACCGACTTTATATTGGCTCGATCCAGTTAGTGCTGATTTCCAAAACTGCTTACTACAATCGACTTTATATTGGCTCGATCCAGTTAGTGCTGATTTCCAATACTGCTTACTACAACCGACTTTATATTGGCTCGATCCAGTTAATGCTGATTTCCAAAACTGCTTACTACAACCGACTTTATATTGGCTCGATACAGTTAATGCTGGTTTCCAAAACTGCTTACTACAATCGACTTTATATTGGCTCGATCCAGTTAGTGCTGATTTCCAAAACTGCTTTCTACAACCGACTTTATATTGGCTCGATCCAGTTAGTGCTGATTTCCAATACTGCTTACTACAATC
Organism: Morinoia aosen; assembly: GCA_030386875.1. Taxonomy (NCBI): domain Eukaryota; kingdom Metazoa; phylum Arthropoda; class Malacostraca; order Amphipoda; family Talitridae; genus Morinoia; species Morinoia aosen. Next base: position 21,145,859 of record CM059556.1, read on the forward strand.
GACTTTATATTTGCTCGATCCAGTTAGTGCTGATTTCCAAAACTGCTTACTACAACCGACTTTATATTGGCTCGATCCAGTTAGTGCTGATTTCCAATACTGCTTACTACAACCGACTTTATATTGGCTCGATCCAGTTAGTGCTGATTTCCAATACTGCTTACTACAATCGACTTTATATTGGCTCGATCCAGTTAGTGCTGATTTCCAAAACTGCTTACTACAATCGACTTTATATTGGCTCGATCCGGTTAGTGCTGATTTCCAAAACTGCATACTACAATCGACTTAATATTGGGTCGATCCAGTTAATGCTGATTTCCAAAACAGCTTACTAAAATCGACTTTATATTGGCTCGATCCAGTTAGTGCTGATTTCCAAAACTGCTTACTACAACCGACTTTATATTGGCTTGATCCAGTAAATGCTTATTTCCTAAACGGCTTACTGCAATCGACTTTATATTGGCTCGATACAGTAAATGCTTATTTCCTAAACGGCTTACTACAATCGACTTTATATTGGCTTGATCCAGTTAGTGCTGATTTCCAAAACTGCTCACTACAATCGATTTCATATTGGCTCGATCCAGTTAATGCTGATTTCCAAAACAGCTTACTACAATCGACTTTATATTGGCTCGATCCAGTAAATGCTTATTTCCTAAACGGCTTACTACAATCGACTTTATATTGGCTTGATCCAGTTAGTGCTGATTTCCTAAACGGCTTACTACAATTGACTTTATATTGGCTCAATCCAGTTAACACTTATTTCCAAAACTGTTCACTACAATCGACTTTATATTGGCTCGATCCAGTTAACACTTATTTCCAAAACTGCTTACTACAATCGACTTTATATTGGCTCGATCCAGTTAACACTTATTTCCAAAACTGCTTACTACAATCGACTTTATACTGGCTCGATCCAGTTAACACTTATTTCCAAAACAGCTTACTACAATCGACTTTATACTGGCTCGATCCAGTTAACACTTATTTCCAAAACTGCTTACTACAATCGACTTTATATTGGCTCGATCCAGTTAACACTTATTTCCAAAACTGCTTACTACAATCGACTTCATACTGGCTCGATCCAGTTAACACTTATTTCCAAAACTGTTTACTACAATCGACTTTATATTGGCTCGATCCAGTTAACACTTATTTCCAAAACTGCTTACTGCAATCGACTTTTATACTGGTTCGATCCAGTTAACACTTATTTCCAAAACAGCTTACCGCAACCGACTTTATATTGGCTCGATCCAGTTAACACTTATTTCCAAAACAGCTTACTGCAATCGACTTTATATTGGCTCGATCCAGTTAATGCTGATTTTCAAAACTGCTTACTGCAATCGACTTTATATTGGCTCGGTCCAGTTAATGCTGATTTCCAAAACTGTTTACTACAATCGACTTTATATTTGAGTTAGATGTTGAACTTCAGTTTAACCCAGAGCAGTCAACATGTTAATTCAACACTAAACGGTGCCGTCCTCCTTCCTACCTTTTGAACACCTATGTTGAGATTAGGAAAACTTATATTAACTCAAATAATCTAATTTCAAACAAGTTCTCCACTCTTTCGGACTCGTGGAATCTAATGGACTTCTGTGTTGGCTAAATGAAACAAATAGCACACGTGAAAATACCAAGAACGGAATTAAAATTCCTAGGAAATTCTCTGCCTGATTTGGTTTTGAATTTCAGTTCACTGCACATTCCCTGAAATTTGTCTTTGTTGAAGACTGCGTTGTTATAGATTTGAGTTAATATGTTAATCCTGTCGGCTTCCAATTTTTGCGGCAGCTGACCGAGTGTGTTTATTTTGAATGGATTTGAATGTTTTCGCTGGAGCTTTTCTCAGTAATCTTTTTTCGGTTATCTTTTTTCGGTTATCTTTTTTCAGTTTTCTTTTTTCAGTTTTCTTTTTTCAGTTTTCTTTTTTCAGTAATTTTTTTTCAGTAATTTTTTTTCAGTAATCTTTTTTCAGTAATCTTTTTTCCGTAATCTTTTTTCCGTAATCTTTTTTCCGTAATCTTTTTTCCGTAATCTTTTTTCAGTAATCTTTTTTCAGTAATCTTTTTTCAGTAATCTTTTTTCAGTAATCTTTTTTCAGTAATCTTTTTTCAGTAATCTTTTTTCAGTAATCTTTTTTCAGTAATCTTTTTTCAGTAATCTTTTTTCAGTAACCTTTTTTCAGTAACCTTTTTTCAGTAACCTTTTTTCAGTAACCTTTTTTCAGTAACCTTTTTTC